>CM035098.1:24148061-25476811 GCA_020205505.1 Panax japonicus | reverse complement strand
TAGCTACTTTTTATCCGGCGGGAGCTGAGTGTTTATCCATTTAAAGTCTAAGAAGTCTACTTTGGCATCCCACTGTAAGCCTTCTTACATTCTATAAAGCCTCTTTCTCATATATCACACATTGTTGTACACGTTGATAGTCGTGTGAGTGTGTTTGCCCGGACTTCGGTCCGTGGTTTTCATTTCTATATGTTTATATATACTAATATATGTATATATTTCATATATATGGACTAACATTATCGAGTTATGCCTTTATTGATCCTAGACTTCGGTCTGGAGCGTTTATCTACTTATATATATATACGTATATATATAAACTGTGGTCTGTCTGATGAGCTTGGATTTTAAATCCAGAGCGTTTAATTTCTTTTATATATATTTATATATAATTACTGTCAGACATATCTGATGAGCCTAGATTTTACATCCAGTGCGTTTACTCGCTTTTATATATATACATATATACAATTGTTGTTGGACATATTCCGATGAGCCCGGAGTTACATCCGGTGCGTTTACTGCTTTTATTTATCTATTTATATATATATATATATATATATATATATATATATATATCTACATTTCTGTCAGTCCTGGAGTCTACTTTATGGCCTTTTACAGCTTTATTTATATTCTGTCCTCCCTGGAGTTTACTTCGTGGCAGTTGATCGCTTTTACAACTTTATTTATATTTTATCCCGCTTGGAGTTTACTTCGTGGCGATTGATCATGTTCATATATATATTTACCGCTTTTATATATTTACATTTCTAATCCCCCATGGAGTTGCTTCGTGGTGGTTAATCTAGTCTGTATATATATATTTACAGCTTTTATATATATAACTGCTTACTGCTTTCCATACAAATTGTAGTATCATGTGAGCCTAGGAATCATGTGATCACAGGTTCAGTCTACTGAATCTAGATTCGGTTCCCATGATGGACATTTTTAGCTGTAAGCAGCTTGTACATTATTTTACAGTGTCTGAGTTTCCTTGGATGGCTGCCATGCCCATAAGGAGTTCGGTACTGCTGTATATTATTTTCTCGAGGATGCTTCGCATCTCGAAAATAAAAGCAAATAAGCCGAACATTTAATAAAATGGAAGTATAAAAAGGTCTCAATTCATATTGAGCACAGGGTTTGAAAAACCTCTTTTATAAAACTGAATTTTTCTATAAAATTCAAACCTTGTGTATATAAGTGTGAACGAGGCCTCACACTACTTTCAAATAAATTTCACATTGATCCACACACACACACACATTCATATAACAATTTCTTTGAAGAGTGGCGGTCACCGTGGTAACACTGATGTCGGGGGGTGCCTAAGACCTTCCCTCCGCATAATCAAGCCCCCGAACCCTTAATGAATCTCTGTTTCACAGACCCGTTTAGCAGTGTCAAATCACTGGGTCAATGTGCTAACCTTTTCGGTTGCGTTGGTGCAACCAGTTAAATATACCAACTGGCGACTCTTAAAGTCAATCGTCGACATTATACATGTCGGACCTTTTTCACTTGTTTTTTCAAACAAATCTCACATTAACATGAGAACACCAAAGAACAAGTAACAAAAAGGGACACCAAAAAATCCCGACGTCGACAGGTGGGGACTCTGCTGGGGACTCCAGTAAGTTATATCAGCAGAGGATCCCACGATCCTACAACAGAAAAGTTCGACTACGGCAATTCAAACAACATGACTTGGTTTTGAAGAAGATCATTAACAACCAAGATCAATCTAAGGGAAAATTCGCCCCTAACTGGGAAGGCCTATTTATTGTCAAAGAAGTATTGATAGGAGGAGCTCTCAGGTTGCAGGAAATGGATGGTGATGAATTTTCGTAGCTTATCAACTCGGACACCGTGAAATGGTACTATGTCTGAAGTAACCATCGAAAAAACATCCTAGTTTTGATCATCCAATCACCAGTCATTCTGGTTTTGAACCCTCTCTCCTTTTTACAAAATCTTCTGCCCCTCAGGGAAACATACACTTCAAGCCAGCAGCCTGGCTTTATTCCATTTCAAACTTTTTACACCTGCTTCTCCTGAAGACGAGATTAAACTTTTCACACCTATTTCTCCTGAAGACGAGATTAAACTTTTCACCCCTGTTTCTCTTGAAGACGAGATTAAACTTTTCACCCCTGCAGTTTATCCTCAAGATAGGATTAAACTTTCTCCACACTTGCAGTTTATCCCCTCTATGGGATTAAACTTTATTCTCCCCGCAGTATAGCCTGCGCATGGGATCTATGTTTCTTTTCAGCTGCGATTCGTCCTGAGGGGTGAACTACGTCTACCTGATCTGCCTGATACCTGGGGGTATGTAGGCAACCATATTCTATATGGCCCGGTCGCAATAAAGAAAAAATAACAAAAACATTTTTTACCCTTTCTTCACAAAAACAACAAAAAACAACAAAAATACTTCTACACCCATCTGTCTTCCGCATTCAGCGTTGAACCTCTTACACCAGGTTCAAACTATGCAGACTTGATCTCCTCTTCAACATGAGTACGTAGGCAGCCATTCATGGTGCAGTCTAACCCCTACCAGAACAAACATATTTGTCACACGGTACTAGGATCAACCTTCAAATTTCCCCACTTCATCGGTTTCAGATCAAAGGGATGGAATTATCCAACCTCTTCTCACAAATAGAAGATTTAGTGACCATCTAAGCTGCGATCGTGCCTCAAAGAGCAATACCAACCCATAAGAGATGGAATTAACTAGGCTTCTCACAAATAGAAGTACTGGCGACCATCTATGGTGCGGTCAATCTCAGAGAGGAAGAAACTATCCTCCTCTCCATTTTTCCATATAGATACCAGTCCCAAGACACCAAAGATGGTAGGGATTTTCAGTAATCAATGATCCGATCTGAGAGACCTTGCAACGTCTCAATGTCCATCTATCAAGGATAAGTTCAGAAAGTATCAAGATCAAAGGCCCTGGAGAAACAGGCAAACATCAAGCAAGTATCAAGGCATAACTAAAAGGGAAGTGAATCAAAATATATTTACCTACCATACATAATACTGTTTGATATATACATCTGTGTTGTACATGACAAAATGGCTAAGCTAGTCTGTGCAGGAAAATACAAAGCTATTAACAGATCTGTATACATGAGACCTATCAGATCTAACATAGCATCCCTCTCTGAAGATGGAGGAAGCACTGCAAGCTCCTGCCCAAGGGTATCTACACGAACTAGCAGATCAGAGGCTAACTGCATAGTGGCATAATTCTCATCAATGTAAGCACTCATATCGGCCAGACCGACCATCATCTAGGATCTCACTGAAGTGTTATCTGCAATGGTCACATCCCTAGCAGATAAGGCGGCATCCAGCTCAACTATCAATGCATCCCTGGCTGATCTAGCCTCATCCCTCTCTAACAGAGCGGTATCTCTCTCATCAAGAGCTGTCAACATCGTGAACCTAGCCTGATCTCTGTCATAGGTCATCAGATGAAAGCTCTGCTCCAAATGCTATGTCGAATACTGAGTAACGGTGGCACTCGGGGTGGGAGAATCTATCACAAATGTTAGCAGCCTAGCAGTCAAGTCATCGTTGGGAACGACAGCCTCCTATATAGGCTCCTCATCGTCGAAATCAGTCACCTGTACTGTGGATACTGCTACAACCAATGCTAGTATATGTCTCCATCTATGCGGAATACTTTGCAGAACAACCTGGATGACTGATAAAAAACTCAGCTGACTCTCGCTGATCCCAGCAGGCATACAACCTGGATCTATCCTCCACTAACAAACGGTGTGATGTGAAGCGCTGACTCACTGCCCCCTCATATAGATGAAAATCCTGGAACTGATCAAATTGACACATCACGGCCAGTGGGTGGTAAGTGATCATGCCCCTCAAACCAGCCAGAGGGAGATAATCCATGCCCGGAGCATGAGTAATGAAGCTGTAGGGTGAGCTAAGCCCTGAACACGGCAATATATCAAATGGATCTCCAATCTCTGCCAAGAAAGCAGACCAAGATACAGCATTTATACACCCCGCAGGCTAAATGAGTATGACATGGCTATCTCATGGGTGAAACAAAATCCATGATGTCTAAATGTGCCAATCGGTCTCAAGTGTGACATGTACCACACATACAGCATGACCGAGCTACATGTGAACACTCCTGCTGGATAAGTGCAGCAGTATGTAGCCGACCTCAAGGTCTCTGCGATAATCATTAGTACAATGATACGACCCTCCTTAAGAGCTCTCACTGCCTCAATGACGCCGATATCCAGCTCATCCATGTACCGCGACATGTATACATATGACAATATGCATAGAAGCAGTACATATACTTTGGATGAACACTAATAATCCTCCAATGTGGTGAAATTCCCAGAATGTTGTGCATAGCTGTCCTCAGAGCCAAACCTATCAAACAGGAAACGCTGGGATATAACATGGCCGGATGTAATCTCATCCTGCACTACTCTGCGCCTCAATCCTATGAGAATCATGAACTGTCTACTCATGTCTCCCGTCGCCATGTGCACGCAAGGTCTGTCCAGAGGCAGCATCGTCAATCGTGCATACTTCTCCAAAGTCAGAGTCAACTCACAGGTCCCAAAGTGGAATACATGTCTGTCCAGTACCCAGTGCTCTAGCATGCCCTCTACAAATCCTGGAGGAACCTGAAACATCAGTAAGGTCATAGTATGCTGCAGCAAATCATCTACGATCACCATGTCTGATGGTGATATACTATCATACCATGATCGCATACCAGCTACCACCACAAATGGTGGGGTATGATCAATACGTCTAACTGTCAAAGAAGACATTTGTATGGGCCGTGTCATAAGACCATCCAGGGGTCAATGCTGAATATCTCTGGACATACATACATATGCATAACAATAACATGCATGATACAATAGATGGCAATATGATATAGGGAATGGAAAACTGTTCATACATTCCTAAGTATATCATCATCTAATACATCTCTGTACAGCTAAAATACAGGGAAATGGGGCGAAGCTACCCAACATCTAACAGAGGCCTATCAAAAGATATAGCGAGAATGGGACGAAGCTACCCAGTAGCTAACAGAGGCCTATCAAAAGAAATACATCAGAAAAAGTCAATGGTGTCGATGTCTACATCATCGATGTTGTCCACCTGATGTAACTCCTCCTGAGTCACTAGATCTCTATCTACAGGGATGTCAGGCATATACAAAGGAGGATCTGTGCCGGCAAAGCCATATGGGTCATCCGAGGGACCAGCGCTAGAGCTGAAAGGATCAAAAGTATCTACCTCTGCAGGATCTCTGCCCAAATGTCGAATGAAAAGATGTGACCAGTCCAACTTCCGCGTCAATCTGTCAATCTGTGTCACATGAGTCGGATCTCTGACACAGGCTAGCCAATCCATCATCATCACGGATCTTGGAACCATATCCCCCATAAACTGTGTGGCGCGGGTCTAAGCTCCAATCGTACGAGGGATCCACCAATGCTGGAACATCTCCTGAGAACAAGGACCCTCTGACAATGTAAAGCCGTTAATCATAGACGATCGCTCTATAGTCATCATGAAAGGCCTAATACATAGAGCGGATGTTAAACCAGTTCCCTCGAGGATGTGCGAATTCGGGAACCTACATCAAATGTAGATCAACATCAGATTCCTTGATTCCTCATCAATAGGAAATAAGAAAGATTAAAGATCTAACTTCATACCTCGTTTGCGTGCAGGTATACTGAAGGATGCCTACTCAAGTTACCCAGAAGATCTGGGTTCGTCACTTGAATACCTGGCAATTCCCTACGGGGAACACGTACAGCAGGAGCAGGAACCTCGAACGGTACATCCTCCTCCTCATCCTCAACATTCAGCACCTCAACCCGAATAAGACGTACCACCGCCTCCGCTAAACGACGAGGCTATCTCACAGAACTGCACTGAGACTCTTCAAAAGCCCTCCTCCGTACACCGGAAGTGGTCCTGCGAGAACTGCTCGGCTGATCTGGATCCATAATATCTGGATAGCAAGTCTCCAAATCACCTCAGAAAGGGTGTGGTAATTTCTTACCTAGAGTCTTTTCAAAATGCATTCTATGATTACATGCATACATGCATTATTTTAACATACATCTACAGTAGAGTTAAAAATGCATAATTACTCAATGCCTACATTTTGGGAAAATTTTGTCATAGCCCCTTTGTAAATGGGACTATCCACATGCACATAGGCATGACTAGGTGGCCATTCAGTAGCACACATGTACACAGTCATATATATCCTGTATGCATTCATCACATCACAGTAAAAATCCGTAAGTGTAATCTAATTACCAGGATTATTTTATTATTCTACCTTTACTCATTTTTCCTCCAGATATGATAAGAAATGACAGTAAAAGGTACCAATTTGACTACTTCAAAAGTTAAATTTTTTCACATCATTGTGTTCAGCGTGGTTTAATACTAACATTTACTATGTTGAATATTTTTTATCAAGTCATATCAGCATGCATATTCACTACTGTGTCTAAATGCATTTCATGCAATAAGTCATTTTCCAATGGACAGAAATTGGAAAAGAATACATGCATGTGTTATCAGGACAGTGAAGAACGCTTGTACGGTGGCCGAATATGTAGAAAGTTGCCCGAACTCAGCAGATCTGAAGAAGAGCTCTCGAATTTCCTTCGTTACGCAAATTGAAAATGACTTATGAAAGCGACCAGCCACCTATACATAGGTACGGCTGGCCGCAGGTTAACCTGCAGCTCCTGCAGGTACATCTGTGGCACCCCTACATGGGTCCTACACCTCTGGCTCGCTCCAGTTAGAGTTGCAAATGAGGTCTCACAAGCTGAAAATGCCAAATCAGGAATAAAAATGCTACGCAATGGAGCGGAAGAGCCTGAAATCCCGGTTTTTCGTCGGTCAGAGTTAAACTCTCGTCGTCTCAATGGTATTAGCCTAGATGCGGGATATACTATACCAATGAGCTCAGCTTTCATAAACCATGCTCGGCAATATCCCACAAAGGTCTGATGCCGTCATTTGCAGGGTTACAACCCTAAACAATCCCTGACGGGGGTTACAACGCTAAATCACGAAATATCAAACCTCCCTGACGGGGGTTACAACGCCGAAGTTATCAAACATCTACGCCTCCCCAGTGGGGGGGTCACAACGCACATAGTTCAAGCATCTACGTCTCCCCGGCGGGGGTTACAATGCAATGCAACCATTGATACACACATCAATGAAGGTCAAGCAGCCTTGATAATACACCGTGTAGGGATTCATCTGGTGATACACACATCAACGGAGGTCAGGAAACCCTAATAGCAACAAAACTGTTGGCAGTAACTCCGATAGTATGAGGTAACATGTTATACACATCCTCAAAACGGACAGTTTTATTCCCATAGATCTCTTCCACACAAGAGGTACCTCTATGGAGTATAAACCAGTGTCTAGGATTCAAGACTTTGGTGGTAGTCCCAACGTCAACATTCTTGAAGACTTGGATCGCATGTCCAAGCCATCATTGATTGTCATCCCAGCAGGATTACACGGTAATCATGCATCATGCATTCGCATCATGTTGTTGCATATAACATCATGTTTATCTTGTTTGCATTTCAAGTGTCTAGGATTCTTTATCCTATACATGCCTTGCACTGTATGAATATGATAAAGAGGGGCATCTGTAGACACTCAAATTTTTTTTGCACTCCTATTCCTAACATTGTAGGAGGGTAGATTTGTCTTTTGGAGATAACCTTAAAAGACAACTTACATCCATGCCGGATACTACCGGAAGTTCAGCTCCAACCCGGAACACAAACCTGGAACATCATCTCAAATTCAGAACACACACCGGGAGTGTCATTTCCAATCTCAGAGATAACCCTGAGATATGCAGATCAAAAGACCGGCAACAACATCGGAGAGGACAGTCCTGTCTCGGCGATAACACCGCGACGTTCAGTTCTAGTCCCAGAGACAACACTGGGAGTAGCAACCCCATCCTTGGTGATAACCCCAAGGGATGCCATTGCAGTTCTGACGATAACCCTGGAAATGTTTGTTGCAAACACATGCAATCAGCTTCAATCTAGATGACAGTGAGGCATACAAACAAGCAGTCCAATCTCAGATGTAACCCTGAGCAATGTCTACTTTTCGCTTAAACCGACGATAACCCCGGTGAGGAGTCATCATGTCATCTTACTGTCTCAACAAGATGATATCACAACATACCAACAAGTTTTCCAATCTCAGCTGTAACCCTGAGCAACGTCTACTTTCAACTCAAACTGGGGATAACCCTGGCAAGGAGTCACACATCATCTTGTTCCTTTGACAAATGGCACGTCGTCTCAACACTTCATACATACATACATACAACAATGTCCCACAAGAGCCAAGGATTGACAATCCCAAGTGACTATTACGTGTGCCACTACTTTGGATAGAATTTGAAGGTTGAAGACCATGGGAATAGACCCCTCTTCCTAACTTCGTACAACCTCTAATCCATGTCATTACGTAACTCTCGACACAAGCGATCCGAAGAAGTACAGATATACTTCGTTCGGATACTCGGATTGAAGTTCTACAAGTTCGAGCGGATATTATAGTGCACGACTGCACGTACTACGAGACGACGGGACCCGCGAGGCTCGGATCCACCACGACCATCCGCGGGTATAACTGCGGATGTCGTAGGTGTACCTGCGACCATCAGTCTATAAATATAGGCTGAGGTGTCAGCCATTTGAAGGGAGAGAGAGAAGGAAAAAGGCGAGGAAGCCCTGTCCATTTTGCTCTGCATATACGTCTTTTGAGTGTTTCCTCTTCTTTAAACACTAGTTAGCTCATATATAGCTACTTTTTATCCGGCGAGAGCCGAGTGTTTATCCATTTAAAGTCTAAGAAGTCTACTTTGGCAGCCCACTGTAAGCCTTCTTACATTCTATAAAGCCTCTTTCTAATATATCACACATTGTTGTACACGTTAATAGTTGTGTGAGTGTGTTTGTCTGAACTTCGGTCCGTGATTTTCAATTCTGTCTGTATATATATATATTAATATATGTATATATTTCATATATATGGACTAACATTATCGAGTTATGCCTCGATTGAGCCTAAACTTCGATCTGGAGCGTTTATCTGCTTATATATATATACTTATATATATAAACTGTGGTCAGACTCTGTCTGATGAGCCTGAATTTTACATCCGGAGCGTTTAATTGCTTATATATATATATATATATATATATATATATATATATATATATATATATATATATATATATAATTATATATAATTGCTATCAGACATATCTGATGAGCCTGAATTTTACATCCGGTGCGTTTACTCACTTATATATATATATATATATATATATATATATTGTTGGACATATCCGATGAGCCCAGATTTACATCCGGTGCGTTTACTGCTTTTATATATATATATATTTGTACATATATATATATATATATATATATATATATATATATATATATATATATATATATATATATATTTATATTTCTGTCAGGCCTGGAGTCTACTTCGTGGCCTTTTACAGCTTTATTAATATTTTGTCCTGCCTGGAGTTTACTTCGTGGTAGTTGATCGGTTTTACAGCTTTATTTACATTTCGTCCCGCCTAGAGTTTACTTCGTGGCGGTTGATCATGTTCATATATATATATATATATTTACCGCTTTTATATATTTACATTTTTGATCCCCCATAGAGTTGCTTCGTGGTGGTTGATCCAGTCTGTATATATATATTTATAGCTTTTATATATATAACTGCTTACTGCTTTCCATACAAATTGCAGTATTATGTGAGCGTAGGAATCATGTGATCACAGGTTCAGTCTACTGAATCTAGATTCGGCTCCCATGATGGACATTTTTAGTTGTAAGTAGCTTGTACATTATTTTACAGTGTCTGAGTTTCCTTGGATGGCTGTTATGCCCATAAGAAGTTCGGCATTGCTGTATATTATTTTCTCGAGGATGCTTCGCATCTCGAAAATAAAAGCAAACAAGCCGAACATTTAATAAATTGGAAATATGAAAAGGTCTCAATTCCTATTGAGCACAAGGTTTGAAAAACCTCTTTTATAAAACTTCATTGCTATATCTTGGTTAAAACTGATTTTTTCTATAAAATTCAAACCTTGTGTATATAGGTGCGAACGAGGCCTCGCACTACTTTCAAATAAATTGCACATTGATCCACACACACACACACACACACATTCATATAACAATTTCTTTGAAGAATGGCGGTAATCGTGGTAACACGGATGTCGGGGGGTGCCTAACACCTTCCCTCCGTATAATCAAGCCCCCAAACCCTTAATAATCTCGGTTTCACAGACTCGTTTAGCAGTGTCAAATCACTAGGTCAATGTGCTAACCTTTTCGATTGCGTTGGTGCAACCAGTTAAATACACCAACTGGCGACTCTTAAAGTCAATCGTCGACATTATACATGTCGGACCTTTTTCACTTATTTTTTCAAACAAATCTCACATTAACATGAGAACACCAAAGAACAAGTAACGAAAAGGGACACCAAAAAATTTCGACGTCGACAAATAATAATAATAATAATAACAATAATAATAATAATAAATACTAATTCTTGCAAAATAATAGCAACTAGGCTTATGTGCTCGGGTGGTCATTAGTTCAATATTCCAAACTGGAGGTCTTTGGTTCAAATCTGTGCAACATATATATATATATATATATATATATATATATATATATATATATATATATATATTCTTTTCAAAATTTATTATCAAACTAAAAAAAATATTAAACAAATCTCAACGTTAAACCTAAATATATATATAGTAACTATGAATATTTTTATATATAAATATATATATGTAAACAAATATTCATATAAATATTTATAAATTTATCTCTAAATATTAATATAAATATTTATAACAAATATTCATATCGCAATTTTATAAATTTTAGATAAAATATTTATAAATTTATAAATAAATATTTGTTTATAAATTTTAAAGATAAATTTATATGAATATTTGTTTATAAATATTTATATGAATATTTAGAGATAAATTTATATATATATATATATATATATATATATATATATATATGTGTGTGTGTGTGTGAAAATATTCATAGTCACGTTAAATAAATATTCATAGTTACTTTATATATATTTAGTTTAATGTAAAGATTTAAGATATGTGTGTGTGTGTGTGTATATATATATATGATAATAGAATTTATCTAATACACAAAAAATATAACATAAGAAGCAAAAATATCACAGAAAATATATATATATATATATATATATATATATATATATATATATATATATATTACGGCGGACTCCCGTATTTTCTTAAAATGCGGACTTTTTTTTTGTTTTTTTTAAAACAACTAAAAATAAATAAATAAATAAATATGGAACTAGAATTTTGACATAATACAGTGTTTTGGGTGTGATTTTGATACATATAACAAAACATGTATGTACAATCTGTGCAGATTGTACATATATTTTTTGGTATAAGTATCCAAATCATGCCCAAAATATTGTATTATAGAAAAATTTTAGTTCCATAATATTTTTTTATTTTTTTTAGTTGTTTTAAAAAAAAGCAAAAAAGTAAAAAAAAAAAATAATCCGTCGTTTACTCTGGTCCAGACTCCCGGACTGGATCGGCTGTGTGTGTGTGTGTGTGTGTGTATATATATATATATATATATATATATATATATATATATCTAATAAAATACAAATGATTTTGAATTTCCCGCTCATTCAATAAATTATCTGGGCCGTCCAAAGTTTGGGATAAATCTCACCATCCATCTATCTAATAAAATACAATCTATCTAATTCTATCTATCTATCTATATCTATATTCTATATATCTAATTATATCTAATAAAATATAAATAATTTTGAATTTTCCGCTCACTCAATAAATCATCTAGGACGTCCAAAGTTTGAGATAAATTCCACCATCCATCTATCTAATAAAATATAAATGATTTTGAATTTCTCGCTCACTCAATAAATTATTTGGGTCGTCCAAAATTTGAAATAAATCCCAACGTCCATAGTGCCGGAGGCACGGGACTGTTGCTAGTATATATATATTTATATTAAAATATGCATAGTTAAACATATAACATAAGAAGCAAAAATATTACAGCTAGGTTTCGAACCTAAGACCTATAGGTTATTGGGCTATTAACCTACCACTAAACCATTCTAATTTATTAGTTAACTAAACTACTATCATAACTTGTAGTGGCAAATAGTGTAGCACATGAGCAAATGAGGGGCAAATGAGTAATTTCTCATGTCGCTACAGCCGGAAAAATCCATTTAATTCGTGCCATCCAATATTGCGATCAACGATATAAATTATGGTTGTTGAAATAGTACCAGTGACAACTGATTGCCAAGCATGTTAGTTCTGAGCCTCCGACCTAAATAAACTCAACCTCATCAAACCTGATTATTATATCTATGCTTCCCAATGTTTTTCATATATCTAGATAGAAGTAGGATATAATTACAAGTACTCCCTCACTCCAATAATGAAAGTGATGATTGATTTTATGCGAATTTAAAAAAAATGTCAAATGATAAAATTATTCATATTTAAATTCTCATCTAATTGCATATTTTTCTATACATGACTAGTGATATTATATAAATATTTATAAATAATAAAAATATGACATTTAATACTAAGGAAATTACGCAGCAAATTATTATAAAAAATAGATTATTTAATATAAGTAAATATTTAACTTGAGATTACATAAATTAATAAGAACTTTTATTCTTAGACGGAGGGAGTAACTTAAATCATGAACATATTTTTAAGTCCAAAAATAAAACATAAAAAGAAGAATAGTAATGATATACCTCTAGCTATTCCTAGTTCTCCTCTTACATTTTTTTCAAATATATTATAAAATTAAATTATAATACTATCAGTTCTAAGAGAAAACATAAAAGATGAAGAAAAATTTATTATGTTTTATGAACTAAAATAGAATAAAGTTATTTAAAAATGACTTATAAGTCATTCTTAATAAGTTAGTTTGACTCATATTAATGTAATATCAAATTTTTTCCTATTTTATTAATTTTTTTAAAAAATGAATTTATAAAAAATAAGAGTAAGATGCAACGTCACTTTAATTGGCGTTAGAATTTTTATTTTTATTTTTTATAGCTGATGTCTTGTATACTCCTTCATTTCCAACGCCGATGACAAAAAATAAATATAAAAAAATATTGATGTTCGTAAACAAGTACAAGAGATCAAAGAAATTAAAAAAAAAAAAGATTCTAACGTCAGTTAAAGTGATGTTACATCTTACTCTTTTTTTTTACAAATTTGCTTTATAAAAAATTTTAAAAAAAGTTACAATGCCGGTTAGTTTGACATTGAATCATATTTTTATTTTTTTTCAAATTTCTTTAAAAAAATAAAATCACTTTAAAAAAAATTAAGAAAATAAAATGGTTTCAAATTTTTTTTAAATTCGTTTTTAAAAAAATATTTTTTAAAGTGGCGTTCGTTCACTTCACTTTGTCGCGTTGTTTGGCCTTTGTCTCTCTAAATTTTGTAACCCTCGCCATACGACGAAAAAAATCTGCAATCGCTTGCCCTCTTCTACAGAATCCTTTCGGTGCACGATTAACATTCAATTCAGTAATAATCTTTTGCAATCGCTCAACGTAACCATTTCAGGTAACGATTTCGAACATGAGTTTTTCTTCAATCTGTAAATTATATCTGCTGAATTTTTTGTACGAGTATATGCTTGTATGAATTTGGCCGAACAGTTTCCTTCATCTTGTCGAATATTAGCTCTCTACCTTGTTTGAGTCGTAGTATTTTTTTTCTTCGCATCTGTCTTTAATTATAGAGAATATTTAACTTTGTTGTTCATAATTTTTAGGGCTTTTTAGACATTCAGTTTGGGGTAGGATTTTGAATTTTGTTCTAGGTGTTGTTGCGTTGAATTTCCGTTGTTGTTAAGGTAAATATCTTAGTGTACTTATTTCTTTAATTTGCTGAGGGTTTATAAATTATCATAGTGTTGGTTTTGGATTCTTAAATATTGCAAGCTATGTGTTTGTTAAAATGACTTGAAGAATAAAAAATCTAGCATCTTAACCAAATTTAAAAAGCTAGCCAGGTGTTAGTAAAAATTATCTTAGTTTTTGTTGGAATAATGAATAATATGCTGACCCTGTTTATCTAAATTAAGCGCCTTTAGACCATAAAACCCATTCGTGTAGAAATAGTTTACAGGACATTTTCTTTCATGAGAAAATGAAATTCTCTCCCTTCATGTCTTTGATATGCAGAACTGCGTTGATTCTTGGAATTGATGTATTTTCACCAGCAATTTGTGAGTTTGAGACTTGATTCATTTGAATGTGTTTTATATATCATATGTATGTGCTGAAGGTGCTATAGCTGCCACTGTTGTGTGCCCATTGAATGTATCAAATATTATGCAGTATCTCTCAAAACACAAAGTAAAATACATCAGAATTGTTACATAAACGAACATCAGAATTGCCTCCCCCCAGAATGCAGCACACCAACTCAAATGTTTTCCAACCTATAAAACAAACAAAAAACTGAAGATTACTATTTGTCCCTCCCAAATAAGGTCAAGTCTCTGCAACGTAAAGAATATAAGCCATATGGCAATAAGTAGAAATTACATGATCACACACCATATACTAGACATATAACAGAATTAATATATAAATTCACACATGGTCTAAAATCTAAATATTATTTTAGATATTTTTGCAAAGAGAAACATAATTGAAGTAGCAGTCAAAAATATGCACTTACCAGTCCACCATAAACATAACCGATTGCAACCCCAGATGGTATACACATGTAAAATGTTCCCAGCCATGCCATTTTCTGATATAAAAGCAGGATATATACATATATAAGTAAAGACAACAAATCAATAGAGGATGCTTAGAAGTAGCATGCAGAGGCGATAAAATTTCAAAAAAGGGAAGCTACTAAATACAGTAGCACATGGTTGAATGAGCTTATAGATTATAACAAAGGAAAATTGATATTATTATGCTAAAATCAGCAGTCATAATGAAAGAGCCTGAAAATTTGTGTTCAACATGAGAAAATCAACTTCCTCCTACTGTTTTCACTTAGATATATACATGCATAATTGGTTTCATGACATGCTCAACATTATCATATTATAAAAACACATTAGGAAGCATATTATCAATTAATTAAAATGAAAAAGGACCCGAGCTTGTAAGGAGGAAGGTGGGAACCCTTGACAAAGATGCTTAAGGAACTGAACAAATAAAACTAGAAACTAAAGAAAAATAAGTAGCTCATTATTTTCATTACTACAAGAATGTTTTGAAAAATGCTGGTGTCAAACTGATTGAAGGGCGTGGAAAGGTTGGATGATGTTTTGTGGCAAGATAAAAATTTTAAACTCCATTTTTTCCCTTCCTTTTCATTTATATTCTTCAAACGTTATTCACAAGAGCTCATGTTTCAACTAATATGTACCCGTGGGCATTTATGATTATAAACAGATTGTGGACCCGCATACAGTGGACGTTGATGGAAAACTTTACACAACAAAGAATATACTAATTTCAGTTGGGGGACGACCCTTCATTCCAGAAATTCCTAGAAGTGAATATGTAATAGATTCAGATGCTGCCCTTGATTTGCCTTCTCGGCCAAAGAAAATTGTCATTGTTGGTGGTGGATACATTGCAGTTGAGTTTGCTGGCATCTTCAATGGTTTGAAAAGTGAGGTCCATGTATTTATACGTCAATTGAATTGGTGGGTTTGTCTCAAATATGGTGACTGTAAATATTGGAATGCTCATTATGTTTTAGACCATGTATCATGTAAAGGCAACATACTTTTTTGACATTTACAAGGTAAAAAATTTGCCTTTTCTACACAATCTATCATTCTTAATATCATGTATCTAGATGTTATGATAACTGCAGAATGACATGACAACTCAATGTAAGGTAGCTTTTATATATTTGTCTTTTCATTTTGGTCTTGTTAATAATTTCTCTATGATGCTAGGAATGACTTCAACTCTTTTTAGTTATTTGATGCACACACTGTACATAACAATTTCAGTACTTTTTTGTGTACAATAATTAATCTATGCACGTGTGTAGTAAATGAAGTTTCGAAATGATATTACTCATACATTATAAGATTAGTGACTTTCAGGTTGTGGTTTCCTGGTGATTTCAACTTGCATGTCTTTCAAATAACTTGGAGAGTGAATTTCACAGGTGAAGTCAGGGGAAGGATCGGAGATAAGGGTTCATTAAGTACGTCTGTCAACGATTTACAAGAAATAGCCACACTCCATAATACGGATAAAGGCCGAGAATCAAAACGCGACTTTGGTGACGTTCCACTTAATCAAGAATTAACCTTGATCTTTCTTAATTAATACATGTCATGGAATTTTAAAAACATATTAAATATATATTAACAGATAAATTATCACATATATGATCTCATGAAACTACTGTTGATTTGAGGTAGGGGTTCTACCCAAAACTATGAGCCGACATGTTTCTTCCTGTATGGAATTTTTTGTTAAAACAATATAATGTTCAGTTTTATGAAATTGTTCTAAGAAATAAGAACGGTTATAATTTTCTGTTGCAGATTGATATGCTGTTAGATAACGATTACTGTTTTCAGTATGATAATCTAAAAGTTCTAGCATAGAAACATAATAATTCACAGAAGCAATAATTAAAACTTACAGGAGAATCTTGAATGTCTTCAAACTTCCAAATTATTTATTTATTAAATATTTTACAGAGGGAGATACAGAGAGAGTGCTAATGAAAGGCTAAAGAAAGTTCCTCTTCTAACAATGGGTGAGGTCTCCCAATTTATACAAGTGAGAAGATAAGAAAGGATCTGGCGTATCCTAGATAATGGAGTTGGTTGCAGTCCTTATCTTTTCTTCTTTAACTCTCAGCCGTGAGAAGATAAGAAAAGATCTGGTGTATCCTAGATAATGGAGTTGGTTGCAGTCCTTATCTTTTCTTCTTTAACTCTCAGCCGTGGAAGTGGAGGGCATGAGACAATCTGTCGGTTGAGTGGATTACAGCTGGATGGCGTCTTCTGATGATAGAGGACAGCTGGCTGCTACTTTTCGATAGTGGAGCTACTGTGCTTGTTTTCTTCTGATAATTGGGAATACTGTAGTGGATAGGTGGTTGTCATCTTCTAATAATTGATGCTGTAGTGGAATGCCTTTACGACTTTCCTTTGCCTTTTTTGTCCTGTGCCATCTTTTCAGAAATCATGCTGGTGAGAGAATCCCAAAAGTCTCCCATGGTGGGTTCTGGTTCTTGACTTTCTCCTGCTAATACATTGAATTGGTTCTCATCCTGTTCAGAGTCTTCATCACTGTTAACTGTCTTCATGGAGGCATCATCCGGGACTAAGGATTGTAGAAATTGTGTCTTCATATAATCCATAATTTTGACTAAGAGTTCTATTTCAGTTAAATTTGGAAACTTTTGTTTTAAATCTGTTTGGATCTTAACAAAAGGGTTTACTGGTGTTGATGCTGAAAGGCTTTGTGGTATACATCTAAACAGGTCTGGGTATGACCTTTTATGGTTTTGAGGAGTTCTGGTAAATTAGGGTTAAGCCCTTTATCCCACCATTTGGTAAAAAATACCCTTTTTAGGTGAGGGATTTTGTTCTGGTACTCACACTGAAAATCCCACTTCCATATCCAAGGAATTCCAAAACGAATTATGAAATGGGCAAACAACTTCTGCATGGATAACTCTTTATTAACTGGTATATGGGCATAGGCAACTTGCCATTCCCTGAATGCTGTTTAAACTGTTTCTGGTAGGGTGTCAATAGTGATACCTATTTTATCCCACTAAACGAAAAACCAGTTGGGAATTTCGTTTCTTAAAACTTCTGGACAGATTTGGATAAACCAAGAATGGTTGTGAATAAGGATTCTGGTAGTAAAATACTTGCGTAAAGGAATCAATATAATCCCAATAGCTGTATCTGGTTTCTGTTGAATGACTGGTGTCAATGGTACGGGTAGTATGAGGATTAATACCCCAATTAGCAAGAGGCATAATGCTCTTGATAGTGGTTTTACTGTATTGTATTGGACTTGCTATTTTAGATGGATCATGAAGCGTATGCTTTATGTCCATAGATGCTGTTTCTAGAATGATCTGTTCATATACATAACGATACTGGTTAAAACGGGGAGGAGATTGTTGAGTCGTTAAATAATGGCGTTTGATCTCCCATGGATCTTTCATCCATTTTTCATCATTCTGTTCAATAAACAATACTGTTTCTTCCACATAAGTATTTGAAATATACTGTTCGGGTAAAAGAAGAATATCTTTTATTGTAGGTTGGCTAGACGAAGCCGAAGAATTACTGGATTGAGGGTTTAGGCTAGGAAATTCTGTATAATATAGATTAGCCCTGCCCCGGCCTCGTTGACCGCGGCCACGACCTCTACTGGTCATTCCTGCAAATATTCTCTGGTTAGAAAATCCGGTAAAGAATTCTGTTTTCCTTTGATATACTCAATATCAAAGTCAAATACTGATAAAATACTTTTGCCAAGTAGCAAATATCTGTTTGGATGCCAGATTTTGAACATCTTTTTTAAAAATTTGTTTTGCAGCTGAACAGTCAACTCTAATTAAAAAGTGCTGATTTAAAAGATCATCCTGAAATTTTAAAACACATTTGACAATTGAAAGGCATTCTTTTTTAATAGTAGGATAATTTAAAGAAGGTCCTTTCCATGATCCTGAAGTAAAGCGAATAAGATCCTCTTTATTACTGTTAGGATTAAATTATTTTAAAATACCACCATATCCTGTATTGGAAGCATCAGTCTGAACTATCTTTTTCTATTCAGGATTAGGTAAGGATAAACAAGGTAACTGTTTTACTCTAGACTTAATCTTTCTTACTGCATCAGTATGTTCTCCGGTCCAAGGTAAAGGATTTTTCCGAAGGCGAGTATACAGAATAGAAGCATCTTGGGAAAGATTCGGATAGTAATCACGTATATAATTTAAACTTCCCAAAAACCTTTGCAGTTGATTAATATCTTTAATCTCATCCGGAAATTTAGATGCAAATTCAATACATCTATCAATAGGAATAATAGTTCCATTGGAAATATTATGTCCAAGAAATCTGATTTTTGTCTAGAAAAGTTTCATTTTAGGAGCAGAAACTACCAAACCATTTTTTATGATAGCATTTTTAAAAATGTTTAAATGTTTGATGTGCTGTTCAATAGAAGAGGAGAAAATTAAGACATCATCAATATAACAAATAATAAATTCAGTAAAGGGATTAAAAATATCATTCATGATGTGCTGAAATTCTGAAGGTCCATTCTTAACTCTAAATGGAAGAACATTCCATTCATAATGACCAAAAGGTACTGTAAAAATAGTTTTATAAGTATCCTGTTCTTTAATTTGTATTTTCCAAAATCCTAATTTCATATCAAATTTAGAGAAAATAGTGGCACAATGAAGACGGTCAAGAAGATCCTTCTTATTCGGAATAGGATATCTAATCCATTGAAGAGCTTCATTCAGTGGTTTATAATTGATAACGAGACGAGGAGTTCCTCTTTCAATTTCTGAATTTTTATTAACATAAAAAACAGTACAACTCCAGGGAGAAGTACTAGGTTTTATTAGCTTTTTCTGTTGAAGGGATTCAATCTCAGTTTTGCAGAGGAGTAAATACTCCTTCTTCATCTGACTGGGTCGAGATTTAGTAGGAATACTTTTCTCATTCAAATTAGGGATATAAGGAAGAGAAATAATATGTTTCTTCCTGTTCCAGAAGGCATTCGGGACATCGCTGCAGATTTCTGTTTGAAGAGTTTTATGGATTAACTTTATTTTTTCCTGTAAAGAAGGTTGTAAAATTCTCTGTTCTGTAGTAAGAAATTTTATTTCTTTCTGAATAAAATTGATTTGTTGTTCTTTAAAATAAATTATGTTTTTGACTTGATTTAATTCTTTAGTATAAGGTTCTGTAATAAATTCAAAAACAATATGTCTGTTATTAAGAGTTGTATGAATTCCTAAAGTATCAATTTTTGTAATAGGCATTAGGAGGCATAAAAAGGGAGTGCCCAAAATGATACTTTGATTCATGTTACGGATAAGAACAAAAGAATTAGGCAGACAAAGACCTTGATTACAGATTAAGGCTTCAGGAATTTTATACCTAATATTCATAGTGTTACCGATTGCACTAGTTAGGGATTGAGTAGTTTTCTGGAAATATTTAGTAGGAATTAATCCTTCTTGGATGCAGTTCATGTCAGCACCACTGTCTACAAGAGCAATGGCATCTTTTATGATAAAGTCTGGTTTGATAACAAAAGTGATTCTAATATACCATTTCTGGAAGACTACTTGATTCATAAGCATCAAATATTGTTCAGAAGATTCTGGTTTATCAGAAGATTCGGGTTGTTTGGAGGATTCTGCATTATCCTGTTTGTGATTTAACTTGTTTTTAATATTGGTTAAATCTTGAAAGATAATAATATTATTATTCTGTAATTGTTTTATTTCAGATTTTAAAATATTTATTTCATTTTTTAAATCCTGTATAGTAGTAGGCTTTTCAACTGTAGAAATGTCTTGAATTCGTTTCATAACTTCCTTCATAATGTACTGATTAAGGGGAAGAGTGTCTTCAACCTTTTTTTTTGTATAACAGATCTCTAAGAATTTTAATTTGATTTCTGGATCTTTAATTTGATCAGCTAGGTCGAGAAGAGATATTTGGTGGTCAGTAAGAACATTAATACTGGGACCTCCAATATCTAAACCATTCATTTCGACAATAGCTTTCCAGTAATTAGCTTCAGTAGCTGTATTATAGTTATTAATAGTACAGGTCTGACATTGTTCGGTGTCAGAATTATCATCAGATTCTGAATAGACTTCTGCTAAGTCATTATTTGAGCTAGACTCAGAATCATCATTAGATAAACAATTAAGAACTTGCTGTTGGATTTCCTCATCAAGGGATAATTCATTAAGCTTTTGTTTTAATTTTGAATTGCATTTATTAGCAAAGTGTCCTGTTTTCCCACATTTATAGCATTGGATTTTAGATTTATCTTTCTTTTTGCTACTTTTTCTTCTTCTAGAAGATTTCTCAGGGGTTTTTGTTTTCGAAGATTTCTTAGAAGAACGCTTTTGGTAAGATCTAGAGGGTCTAGATCTTTGCTGTTTTTTAATTTTGTGAGGATACTGTAATTTTGTATCATAAGAGAATTGATCACAAAATTCTCCTATTTCATGTCTTTTAGTAAGATTCTGTTTTTTCATTAATTGTTGAAGTTTCATATCATTACATAAAGATAATCCTTCTTCTATAATTACTGAAATAAGATGGCCATAAGAATACTGGTCGTAAGGTATACTCATACAGTAATGTTTATCTCTCAGTTTTTTCCTGACTTTTTCTACAAATAAAGTAGGAAGTCCATCTATGAACTTGGCTTTCCAATGTTCACTGTTGGCGTCTGCTCTTTGCATGACTTTCATTAGGAAAACATCTTTATACCATCTAAAATGGGTTAAAGATGGACAACGAAGGTTCTTAAAAGTTCTCTACTTCTATCAGTATTGATCTGTCCTGGTCCTACAAAATGATGAACGATAGCTTGAACTAAAGTGTAACAAGCATCTTCTCTTCTAGGTTAGAAGTGTAGTAACAGAGTCAGTTTCTTCTTTATAGGATTGAAGGATCTCAGTCCTCTGGTTATCAGAGAGTACATTATCCCACCATCCTTTAAGAATTCCAGTGAATCCATTGACTAAGAAACGACAGATCTGATGGTCTGTGTTATCATTCTGTTTGCAGACAGTTGCATACATCAAGATATGATGGATGGTTTCAAAGATCTGATATTCTGTTTTACCATCTATATTCCATTCATATATGGTCTTACCGTGGTAAGACTTCTGGGAATGAAGAAAGTCTTCTTCATACAGAATATCCTGAGGAGTAGGTCTGGGGTAATAATACCTACTGGGTCCGGATAAAGCCATTCTATTGATAGGTTTTCGACTATAAGTAGTTTTATTAATATTTTGCATTTCCTGAAAATTATTCTGGATTTCAAAAATATTAATAGGGGAAATATCGGAATCGTCTTCCTCATTATCAGTATTACTATTACTAGTATGAGAGGAAGGCTGTCCAGACATCATATTGAGCTGGGACGAGGATGCGGGTGTGAGTTTTAAATCTTTCATTTTATTTAAAAGATTATCAATAAAACTATCACTGGTTTTAGAAGATTTCATTTTAAAATTACTAACTTCTAAAGGTGGTTTTATAGTTGCTGGTTGAAGGTCGATTTTTTGAGGGACAATTTGACAATTATCATTAATATGATTTATTTGTTCCTCAATTCTGGTTAACTGTTTTCCTACAGTTTGAAGGAATAGATTAGTATAATTATTCTGTTTTGACAAAGGCAAAATATCTTTTATTTTAACTTCTTGTTGTTGATGAGAGACTTCAGAAATATCAACATACGGGTTAATAACTAAAGGCTTCAAATTTTCATTTCCAGGACTAAGTTCAAGAGACTTAGGAGGAGGATGAATAGATTGAATGATATTACCATTAGTGGTAATCCAATCTTTTTGAATTCCAGTTAGGACATTCAGTTGGGTTTCAGTGTA
Organism: Panax japonicus; assembly: GCA_020205505.1. Lineage (NCBI taxonomy): Eukaryota > Viridiplantae > Streptophyta > Magnoliopsida > Apiales > Araliaceae > Panax > Panax japonicus. Next base: position 25,453,907 of record CM035098.1, on the reverse strand, counting down.
AGAGTCTGATTTTAAGACAAAATCATAATACCATTTAACAAATGATAAAATACACTGGTTACTATTCAGATAAGCATAATAATTAGCTTTAATATCTGCTAACTTATTATTATCATGATTTTTAAAATACCAATTTCTAAAATTCTGGTATTTATCCTGCATGAACTCCTGATTTAAACATTGGAGAATTTTGTTATTTGGTGAAAAATCCATTTAACACTCAAAATTCATATCACTAGCAGTTGGACTGTAAGGTCTTCTGTTCTAAGGTCTTCTATTCTGAGGCTACTCCTCAGAACAGAAGACCTTACAGTCCAACTGCTAGTGATATGAATTTTGAGTGTTAAATGGATTTTTCTCCAAATAACAAAATTCTCCAATGTTTAAATCAGGAGTTCATGCACGATAAATACCAGAATTTTAGAAATTGGTATTTTAAAAATCATGATAATAATAAGTTACCAGATATTAAAGCTAATTATTATGCTTATCTGAATAGTAACCAGTGTATTTTATCATTTGTTAAATGGTATTATGATTTTGTCTTAAAATCAGACTCTTACACTGAAACCCAACTAAATGTCCTAACTGGAATTCAAAAAGATTGGATTACCACTAATGGTAATATCATTCAATCTATTCATCCTCCTCCTAAGTCTCTTGAACTTAGTCTTGGAAATGAAAATTTGAAGCCTTTAGTTATTAACCCGTATTTTGATATTTCTGAAGTCTCTCATCAACAACAAGAAGTGAAAATAAAAGACATTTTGCCTTTGTCAAAATAGAATAATTATACTAATCTATTCCTTCAAACTGTAGGAAAACAGTTAACCAGAATTGAGGAACAAATAAATCATATTAATGATAATTGTCAAATTGTCCCTCAAAAAATCGACCTTCAACCAGCAACTATAAAACCACCTTTAGAAGTTAGTAATTTTAAAATGAAATCTTCTAAAACCAGTGATAGTTTTATTGATAATCTTTTAAATAAAATGAAAGATTTAAAACTCACACCCGCATCCTCGTCCCAGCTCAATATGATGTCTGGACAGCCTTCCTCTCATACTAGTAATAGTAATACTGATAATGAGGAAGACGATTCCGATATTTCCCCTATTAATATTTTTGAAATCCAGAATAATTTTCAGAAAATGCAAAATATTAATAAAACTACTTATAGTCGAAAACCTATCAATAGAATGGCTTTATCCGGACCCAGTAGGTATTATTACCCCAGACCTACTCCTCAGGATATTCTGTATGAAGAAGACTTTCTTCATTCCCAGAAGTCTTACCACGGTAAGACCATATATGAATGAAATATAGATGGTAAAACAGAATATCAGATCTTTGAAACCATCCATCATATCTTGATGTATGCAACTGTCTGCAAACAGAATGATAACACAGACCATCAGATCTGTCGTTTCTTAGTCAATGGATTCACTGGAATTCTTAAAGGATGGTGGGATAATGTACTCTCTGATAACCAGAGGACTGAGATCCTTCAATCCTATAAAGAAGAAACTGACTCTGTGACTACACTTCTAACCAGAAGAGAAGATGCTTGTTACACTTTAGTTCAAGCTATCGTTCATCATTTTGTAGGACCAGGACAGATCAATACTGATAGAAGTAGAGAACTTTTACAGAACCTTCGTTGTCCATCTTTAACCCATTTTAGATGGTATAAAGATGTTTTCCTAATGAAAGTCATGCAAAGAGCAGACGCCAACAGTGAACATTGGAAAGCCAAGTTCATAGATGGACTTCCTACTTTATTTGTAGAAAAAGTCAGGAAAAAACTGAGAGATAAACATTACTGTATGAGTATACCTTACGACCAGTATTCTTATGGCCATCTTATTTCAGTAATTATAGAGAAGGATTATCTTTATGTAATGATATGAAACTTCAACAATTAATGAAAAAACAGAATCTTACTAAAAGACATGAAATAGGAGAATTTTGTGATCAATTCTCTTATGATACAAAATTACAGTATCCTCACAAAATTAAAAAACAGCAAAGATCTAGACCCTCTAGATCTTACCAAAAGCGTTCTTCTAAGAAATCTTCGAAAACAAAAACCCCTGAGAAATCTTCTAGAAGAAGAAAAAGTAGCAAAAAGAAAGATAAATCTAAAATCCAATGCTATAAATGTGGGAAAACAGGACACTTTGCTAATAAATGCAATTCAAAATTAAAACAAAAGCTTAATGAATTATCCCTTGATGAGGAAATCCAACAGCAAATTCTTAATTGTTTATCTAATGATGATTCTGAGTCTAGCTCAAATAATGACTTAGCAGAAGTCTATTCAGTATCTGATGATAATTCTGACACCGAACAATGTCAGACCTGTACTATTAATAACTATAATACAGCTACTGAAGCTAATTACTGGAAAGCTATTGTCGAAATGAATGGTTTAGATATTGGAGGTCCCAGTATTAATGTTCTTACTGACCACCAAATATCTCTTCTCGACCTAGCTGATCAAATTAAAGATCCAGAAATCAAATTAAAATTCTTAGAGATCTGTTATACAAAAAAAAAAGGTTGAAGACACTCTTCCCCTTAATCAGTACATTATGAAGGAAGTTATGAAACGAATTCAAGACATTTCTACAGTTGAAAAGCCTACTACTATACAGGATTTAAAAATGAAATAAATATTTTAAAATCTGAAATAAAACAATTACAGAATAATAATATTATTATCTTTCAAGATTTAACCAATATTAAAAACAAGTTAAATCACAAACAGGATAATGCAGAATCCTCCAAACAACCCGAATCTTCTGATAAACCAGAATCTTCTGAACAATATTTGATGCTTATGAATCAAGTAGTCTTCCAGAAATGGTATATTAGAATCACTTTTGTTATCAAACCAGACTTTATCATAAAAGATGCCATTGCTCTTGTAGACAGTGGTGCTGACATGAACTGCATCCAAGAAGGATTAATTCCTACTAAATATTTCCAGAAAACTACTCAATCCCTAACTAGTGCAAGCGGTAACACTATGAATATTAGGTATAAAATTCCTGAAGCCTTAATCTGTAATCAAGGTCTTTGTCTGCCTACTTCTTTTGTTCTTATCCGTAACATGAATCAAAGTATCATTTTGGGCACTCCCTTTTTATGCCTCCTAATGCCTATTACAAAAATTGATACTTTAGGAATTCATACAACTCTTAATAACAGACATATTGTTTTTGAATTTATTACAGAACCTTATACTAAAGAATTAAATCAAGTCAAAAACATAATTTATTTTAAAGAACAACAAATCAATTTTATTCAGAAAGAAATAAAATTTCTTACTACAGAACAGAGAATTTTACAACCTTCTTTACAGGAAAAAATAAAGTTAATCCATAAAACTCTTCAAACAGAAATCTGCAGCGATGTCCCGAATGCCTTCTGGAACAGGAAGAAACATATTATTTCTCTTCCTTATATCCCTAATTTTAATGAGAAAAGTATTCCTACTAAATCTCGACCCAGTCAGATGAAGAAGGAGTATTTACTCCTCTGCAAAACTGAGATTGAATCCCTTCAACAGAAAAAGCTAATAAAACCTAGTACTTCTCCCTGGAGTTGTACTATTTTTTATGTTAATAAAAATTCAGAAATTGAAAGAGGAACTCCTCGTCTCGTTATCAATTATAAACCACTGAATGAAGCTCTTCAATGGATTAGATATCCTATTCCGAATAAGAAGGATCTTCTTGACCGTCTTCATTGTGCCACTATTTTCTCTAAATTTGATATGAAATTAGGATTTTGGAAAATACAAATTAAAGAACAGGATACTTATAAAACTATTTTTACAGTACCTTTTGGTCATTATGAATGGAATGTTCTTCCATTTAGAGTTAAGAATGGACCTTCAGAATTTCAGCACATCATGAATGATATTTTTAATCCCTTTACTGAATTTATTATTTGTTATATTGATGATGTCTTAATTTTCTCCTCTTCTATTGAACAGCACATCAAACATTTAAACATTTTTAAAAATGTTATCATAAAAAATGGTTTGGTAGTTTCTGCTCCTAAAATGAAACTTTTCCAGACAAAAATCAGATTTCTTGGACATAATATTTCCAATGGAACTATTATTCCTATTGATAGATGTATTGAATTTGCATCTAAATTTCCGGATGAGATTAAAGATATTAATCAACTGCAAAGGTTTTTGGGAAGTTTAAATTATATACGTGATTACTATCCGAATCTTTCCCAAGATGCTTCTATTCTGTATACTCGCCTTCGGAAAAATCCTTTACCTTGGACCGAAGAACATACTGATGCAGTAAGAAAGATTAAGTCTAGAGTAAAACAGTTACCTTGTTTATCCTTACCTAATCCTGAATAGAAAAAGATAGTTCAGACTGATGCTTCCAATACAGGATATGGTGGTATTTTAAAACAATTTAATCCTAACAGTAATAAAGAGGATCTTATTCGCTTTACTTCAGGATCATGGAAAGGACCTTCTTTAAATTATCCTACTATTAAAAAAGAATGCCTTTCAATTGTCAAATGTGTTTTAAAATTTCAGGATGATCTTTTAAATCAGCACTTTTTAATTAGAGTTGACTGTTCAGCTGCAAAACAAATTTTTAAAAAAGATGTTCAAAATCTGGCATCCAAACAGATATTTGCTACTTGGCGAAGTATTTTATCAGTATTTGACTTTGATATTGAGTATATCAAAGGAAAACAGAATTCTTTACCGGATTTTCTAACCAGAGAATATTTGCAGGAATGACCAGTAGAGGTCGTGGCCGCGGTCAACGAGGCCGGGGCAGGGCTAATCTATATTATACAGAATTTCCTAGCCTAAACCCTCAATCCAGTAATTCTTCGGCTTCGTCTAGCCAACCTACAATAAAAGATATTCTTCTTTTACCCGAACAGTATATTCCAAATACTTATGTGGAAGAAACAGTATTGTTTATTGAACAGAATGATGAAAAATGGATGAAAGATCCATGGGAGATCAAACGCCATTATTTAATGACTCAACAATCTCCTCCCCGTTTTAACCAGTATCGTTATGTATATGAACAGATCATTCTAGAAACAGCATCTATGGACATAAAGCATACGCTTCATGATCCATCTAAAATAGCAAGTCCAATATAATACAGTAAAACCACTATCAAGAGCATTATGCCTCTTGCTAATTGGGGTATTAATCCCCATACTACCCGTACCATTGACACCAGTCATTCAACAGAAACAAGATACAACTATTGGGATTATATTGATTCCTTTACGCAAGTATTTTACTACCAGAATCCTTTTCACAACCATTCTTGGTTTATCCGAATCTGTCCAGAAGTTTTAAGAAACGAAATTCCCAACTGGTTTTTCGTTTGGTGGGATAAAATAGGTATCACTATTGACACCCTACCAGAAACAGTTCAAACATCATTCAGGGAATGACAAGTTGCCTATGCCCATATACCAGTTAATAAAGAGTTATCCATGCAGAAGTTGTTTGCCCATTTCATAATTCGTTTTGGAATTCCTTGGATATGAAAGTGGGATTTTCAGTGTGATTACCAGAACAAAATCTCTCGCCTAAAAAGGGTATTTTTTACCAAATGGTGGGATAAAGGGCTTAACCCTAATTTACCAGAACTCCTCAAAACCATAAAAGGTCATACCCAGGCCTGTTTAGATGTTATACCACAGAGCCTTCCAGCATCAACACCAGTAAACCCTTTTGTTAAGATCCAAACAGATTTAAAACAAAAGTTTCCAAATTTAACTGAAACAGAACTCTTAGTCAAAACTATGGATTATATGAAGACACAATTTCTACAATCCTTAGTCCCGGATGATGCCTCCATGAAGACAGTTAACAGTGATGAAGACTCTGAACAGGATGAGAACCAATTCAATGTATTAGCAAGAGAAAGTCAAGAACTAGAACCCACTATGGGAGACTTTTGGGATTCTCTCACCAGCATGATTTCTGAAAAGATGGCACAGGACAAAAAAGGCAAAGGAAAGTCGTAAAGGCATTCCACTACAACATCAATTATCAGAAGATGACAACCACCTGTCCACTACAATATTCCCAATTATCAGAAGAAAACAAGCACAGTAGCTCCACTATCAGAAAGTAGCAGCCAACTGTCCTCTATCATCAGAAGACGCCATCCAGCTGTAATCCACTCAACCGACAGATTGTCTCATGCCCTCCACTTCCACGGCTGAGAGTTAAAGAAGAAAAGATAAGGACTGCAACCAACTCCATTATCTAGGATACGCCAGATCATTTCTTATCTTCTCACTTGTATAAATTGGGAGACCTCACCCATTGTTAGGGAAGGAACTTTCTTTAGCCTTTCATTAGCACTCTCTCTATATCTCCCTCTGTAAAATATTTAATAAATAAATAATTTAGAAGTTTGAAGACATTCAAGATTCTCCTGTAAGTTTTAATTATTGCTTCTGTGAATTATTATGTTTCTCTGCTAGAACTTTTAGATTATCATACTGAAAACAGTAATCGTTATCTAACAGCATATCAATCTGCAACAGAAAATTATAACCGTTCTTATTTCTTAGAACAATTTCATAAATCTGAACATTATATTATTTTAACAAAAACTGCCATACAGGAAGAAACCTGTCGGCTCATAGTTTTGGGTAGAACCCCTACCCCAAATAAACAGTAGTTTCATGAGATCATATATGTGATAACTTATCTGTTAATATATTTAATATGTTTTTAAAATTCCATGACATGTATTAATTAAGAAAGATCAGGGTTAATTCTTGATTAAGTGGGACGTCACCAAAGTCGCGTTTTGATTCTCGGCCTTTATCCGTATTATGTAGTGTGGCTATTTCTTGTAAATCGTTGACAGACGTGCTTAATCAACCCTTATCTCCGATCCTTCCCCTGATTAATTATAATATTAATTAGGGTAAAGCTTAATTAAATTAGCAAACCCTAATTTTAAATTATTGGAACCCTAATTGTTCTATCAGAAACCCTAATGTACAGTTATGGGATTTTAATTGCAAAAATCTAAAGTGCAAAACCCTAAGGGTTGTAGCTAATGTCTAGAATGCCCTTGAGGTTGAAAGTGAAAAGTCTAAATTACCCTTGTGCATTATTAAAGGTAGTAATCAATTATTGGTATAGAAATTACCATTTTACCCTTTTGTCTTATTTACGAATTATTAGAAGCAATCTTGCAAATCTAACAAGTCTAATTGGGTTAAGGAAATAAATGTGCATGAGTAAGGATTTATGTTATAATTGAGAAAATGAAAACCCTAATTAAATTATTTGGGTTGGATAAAAATTTAAGGTATTGGACTATGTATATTTTATAGCCCAAGTGTTTGCCCAATGAAATTGGTTAGAGGCCCAATCAATACATTAAAGGAATGGCCCAAATATTTTTATTGTTAAGCCCAAAAGATTTAAGAGTGGCCCAAATTTGGAGCCCAACTGAAGGAAGGGCATGATGGACATTTGGTAATATTAAAAGTGTTGGACTATGATTGATTTACATGGCCCAAAGAATTAATTTTTATGTCCAATAGATAATTTGGAAAGCCCAAAACATTATAGGAAAAGCCCATTTTTTGCCCAATGGGAGAGGGGCATTATAGTCATGTGATATATTGAATATTACATAAAATAAAAAAATAATCCAATTTGGACAATCTAAGGCCACATGGCCGGTGGGTAGAAGAGAAGGAAAAGGAGGGGAATGAATTTAATGATTACCTATTTTAGTTGGTGAACAACTACTAACCACTCCTCTTATGTGTCAATTTGTTATTTTGCCAACATGTTTGTTCTTTCTTGCAAGCAATCCTTTGGCAATTGACTAAGGGAGAAAGAGAGAATTGGATAAGGCACATGGCCGGATGAAACAAGAGAGAAGAAGAGAAGTGGGTTTGGGTAATTAAAAACCACACTTTATAAAAATCTATCTTATTTTTTTTTGTCTTTCATCACTTTTATTATTCTTGCAATGAGAGAAAGAGAAAGAGAGAGTGAGTGGGGAGATGATTATTAGATATACAATTATATCTATACATTTTTACAAAGTCACAAAAGCTATTTCTCTCTCATATTATTATTTTCAAGTTAGCTAGCAAAATAAAATCATGAGGGAGGGAGAGGTGGTGTTCGGCCACTCCCATGGAGGGAGAAGAGAGGGTCCTTGGATGTCCAATAATTTAATCTCCTACTTTGGAAAGCAAAGAAAGAGGGCCACCAAAAGCTAGAGGATTATAACTAAAGGTATGAAAATTTTCTAAACTCAAAACTCTAGTTAGTTTATGTGTTTTGTTATAGTTGTTTTAGACCAAGTGTTGAACTTATGATTTTGAACCATATGAGGGAAGGTCTACATAATATATGATATTTTATGGTTAGATCTTGCCATTTTTAAGGTTGATGAACTTGAACAAAGAAGAAGAACCAAAACAATTTTTTTAAATGAATTGGTAACTGCTGCCCCTAAACAGAAAATTCCGGATTTGTTTGGATAGTCTAAAAATTCTGGACTTTTGATATGTTGTAGTAAACTAAATAAGCTTTCCATAGACTCCAGAACAGACTAATTCGGACTCCGGATGAAGTAGTTATGACGTTCGGAAGAAGCATAATCAAAACTGCGAAAACAAAATTTTTGGAGAAACCAAGCATGATATGGAAATGACCTTATCTCTCATTCTACTTTGAATTTTTGAATGTGGTCAATTTGTAGAGCTAGATATATGTGTTAAGGATAAAACCCCTTTGGAATCACTCAATTAGGTTGAAAAATGAGCAAGTTATGGAATTTCTCCCAAACTATTCAAAGGTAAGAAAAACTGTTAGAGCAACAGTTTTTAAAAGCCACTTCCGGGCTAATTTCTGAGAGCTTAACATATCCAAATATGGACTGTGATAGATTAAAATTGTAGATCGGAAAGATACGAATCCAACAAAATTGACGGATCATTAATCGGAGTTATAGATCTCATTTTATTTAAGATTTAGTAAAGGACTCCAAAACTGTTTTTGACAAAAAGTAAGCTGCTAATATTTTGTGAGGGACTGTTTCGGTAATTTAATTTATGAAATAAATTCCGGCCTTTTGGGAAATGAAAATATATGGTATTAACTAACTTGTGTCCAAAAATGAGCTAATTCCGATTTAAAATGACCGAGTTATGACCATTTCAATTTTTGTGATTTTCCGACAAAAACGGCTATAACCGGAGTTCTACAACTCCGATTGCCACGAAATTTAAACTGGAGACTCACGATAACATGTGTAAGATTGTGTCAGAAGATGGAAATTTCTGGAGTTAAGCACAAGGTAGCTAATTTCTTAAGTAATTAACTAGAAATGATTTTTGAAAAATACTAAAGGAACTTGGAAAATTATGAAAAAAATAGAATTAATGCTTTAAAAATCATATAAAAATGATTTAAGTGTTATAAAAATATTTTGAGTTATAAAATATAACTTTTGATATTTTATCATAAAAATATTAATATTTTAATATTTATAGCAATTATCGGATAATGAATTTGATTGTTTAAAAATCATAGAAATATGATTTTAAGGTATTATTTTAAATCATTTAATAATGATTTTGATATTTCAAAAATTATGGTAAATGGTAATAATTATTTTATAATTATTATAAGGTCATGAAAAATGATATGACTGTTATTTAATTAGTCTAAATGGATATTGAACAACTGTTTAGAGTCTTAGACTCGATAATTACCCGATAAAGATGTTGGTAGACCGACATGGTTCAGAAATTGATCTGGACTTAGAAATTTAGTTAGTTAACTATTTTATTTGTGATTCAATGGTGGATAAAGTTGTGTGACAATGTAATTAGGAATGAGTTAACTGTTTGTTTGTGATGCAATGACTGTGAAACATGTATGACAATGTGATTAGGTTATGTGCTGACTGCAATGAGCAGTATTATGTGTTATGATATGTGATTCTAATCGATAGAATGATCTTATTAATGATAGGTTTCGGTATAACAGATAGATCTAAGTTGCGTAATTGTAAGCAGCGAATCAGGCAAGTATCCTACCTTTGCATTTTCTTTATGCATTGGACAAGTGTAAGAATGTTTCAAAGTTATATTATTATTATACAGATTGTTAAGCCTATATTATATATGCCCATTGATTATCAACATGTTAGTATATGATAATTCAGTTATATATTCTATTCGTTAATTTCTATAAATGATTATACAAGTGTCCCCACTTGGATAATCATTGCATTTAATCACATGTTGATACACCTTTGATATACATATATGTTGAATTATATAAGACCTTTGTTATAAAAACCCGACAGGTATGAACATCCCGATAATGAGAAAATTTTTATGCGCTACGGCGGACAAAGGATGAACGATAATATCGTTCTAGCAATGTAGTATTGATCAATACAGGGCGCATGGACTGTACACCCTCAGGCCCGTAAGCAATGTCGGTTTACAGATGAATTTCTGTTTAACCTTTTCGAAAATGAAAAACAATGTTCATAGTATGTCACAGAAACCCCATGTATAGTCAATACACAGTTTCAAAAATTTGAACGAGGGTTGTTATGTTATTATTATTGGTACAGATTACTTCACAACTATTGACTGGTTGTAGAAGAATATTATAAAAAAACATTTAAATTCTTTCAGCTTATATATATATATATAATACTTGCTGGGCACTCAAATGCTCATCCTTGCTTAATTTAAATGTTTTCAGCTAAGTGTGAACAGCTAGAAGGGATCGGCCAAGATCAAGTGAAAAGAAAAGCAAACACAATTTGTTTATTTGTATCATTTGTAATAGTTAGACTGTACTAAGTTATGATATGTATTATATATCATGCAAAGAATGTAGTAAAGGTTGCGTACTTGGGATTAGACTCTGATAAATGTAAGATAAGTTTAAAATTTATATTATTGTTATTATTATTAGTAATATTTCGCTCATAGAAATGGTATCGTGAAGTACCGAATTTGGGTTTCAAGTATCCGAGTTCGGGGACTTTACAGCTTGGTATCAGAGATATAGGGTTAGAAACCTTAGGTGGGTTAGACCTTAGGCTATAACCTTAGAATAGAGGGAAACGTTGAAAATACAAATAAATCATATAGAGTTTAAAGATAGATGAATTGACTAAATTCGTCGTCAAACAAAATAAAAGATAACTTATAAAACTATTATGTGTTGTGTGTATTTATTAATTGCTAGTCAAGATAATTTTTGTGTGTAGGTGTTAGAAAGGAACAGAATTAGGATACCCTTAAGTCGTAAAGAATAAGTTAACGTCAAGGACTGAGCCAATATCAAAGCTAATAGCTGCAATTGAGGCTCACATTGAAAGCTACCTCAAAGAGGTGGTTATTTTGGAAAGTATAGTACTGGATCAAGAAACGCTAAGTATAACTGATAGGTAAGGTATAGTTAAAGGATATGTGATCAATGTTGAGTTCTTAAACTCGTATAATTATGGTGAGTTCTTAAACTCGTATGTTTGTGATGAGTTCTTAAACTCATAAGGTGTTGAAAGTTGTGACAAATTAGGTATAGTTGTGTGTAAATGGATATTGTGGATAATGGAAATAGATAGGTTACTAAGCAATTGATCAGTTAGTGAATGTATAAGGAATAGGTAGTATTAGTATTAGTTGGGTATGTATGATTTTAGGTGGTATATATGATAGGTATGTTGGTGTAATGTAATGTTTTGTATAAGTTATGACAGCGATTCCTGACTTTTGAGGCACAAAGGGATAGCGGATGTTTAAAGCAGTGTGTGCTAAGGCATGTCAATTGGTATAAATATGAGTTTATGTTGGATTAATGGGATAAGTTGGTACAAAGATAGTAAATATTTATCTGGTCACTATAGTCGACCGAGTTTTCAAAATCTAATATTTTGAGTACATGATTATTTGAATAGAAAGTTTTGCGATATATGTTAAGCATTTACGATAAGGCTTAGAATGTAAGAATAATTTATGAAAATGCCGTCAAAACGAAAACGAAACCAAAGGAAGAAGGACCTGTGAACAAAGCTGTAGGACAACCAGACCCGACACAGAATTTTGCGAATGCGAACGATCAAGCTATGTAGAACGAAATACCAGTCGCGGGAAATCAACTAGACAATCGATCGCCAAACTTCAAAGACTTCAAGACAATCGGATCGCCAGGATGTAGAAGATCAACTGACCCTGATAAAGAGTATGTGATAGCTAGGATAACGGTGGGGCAAAAGACAACTTTTGTCACCTATATGATAAAAGAAGATAATTTCAATAAATAAGCCAGGAATGTGATTAAAAGAAAAGTTTGTGTGTAGAAAGTAAGGACAGAAGGGATATATATCTTCCCAAAATGTCCCAATCCAAGAATGTATAGTGAATGTGTTGTGTGCGAATCAATAAAACAAAAGGTGAAAGACTGTCCAAGAAAGGAAATGGAAACAAGGAATGCGAATATGGAACAAGGCAGCAGGACATTGGCGACAACGGCACCAACTTCAACAAACAAACCAACGAAATCAACCGCAAGCGTATTCAGCGTGACTGTTTGGGATTCGATAGCAGCCGGGGATGCAACTCCAGGTATTACTCGAACCAATTTTATTTTCTTATTATATTTTTATATATAGTAAAATTATTTTTATAAATTATTTTGAAGGCTGAATTTGAGTTCTCTTAGAAATCAAATTTCTGTTTAAAGAGATAGATACGCGTTTTGCTGAATAGTTAAAGATCGGTTCGATCAATTATGATCGAGATCTAATTGTAACAATTGTGTATGCTATGTACCCTAGTATGTATAGGTTTTAAAAGGTGATTCCGGGGACGGAATATTTATAAGGGAGGGTGAATGTGACAACCTGATATTTTCTATATAAATAAATTATAAATTTTTCGTATAATTTTTTTTTATTTATTAAAATAAATATGAATGATATGTGTCAAGGTAATGTGTAATTATAATTACATGTGTGATAAATAAAATTTATTTATTACATTAAGTATTGCAGATAAATTTATTTTATAATTATTGATTATTATCAATTATATTTTTATACTAATTAATTCCTTATTGGAAATGTTTTATTAATTATTTTTCAAGGAAGATATAATCTTATATTATTTAAATAATATATGAAATAATTTTAGAATAATTATTTATTTTAAAGTTAAGAATGCATGAAAGGTATTATGTATGTATTTATATGATGAATATAAAATATATTTATTACATGAATGGTTATGAATAATTTTATTTTAGAATTATTGCTCATTATAAATTATATTCTAATAATAATTAGTTTTATAAGTAAAAATGTTTTTAATGTTTATTTTCCATGAAAATATGATAATTATATTAATTGAATAATATATGATATGAATATAGAATTTTTATAATACTTATTTTATTATATGAATTTTGTTCAAGATATTAAGTAAATTATTTCTACTTAATTATAAGGTTAATTATGGCAGATAAATCAGATATGGAGTCTAAACCCTAATTCTGGGTTTTGATCAAGGAATGAAAATAATAATATTATATTATTATTTATTAGTGTTATAGATATGTATGGTTATGTGTGTAATTTTAATGTGTGGAACAGTTTTAGTGTTAATGATAACCCTAATTTTGGTTATGGGATAAGGAATGATGATAATAATATAATACTAATTATATTTTGATTTTTCAGTGCTATGAATATGTACTGTATTTCTGTATTGATAATGGTTGGTCAATTACGGTGTATTATGACCAAACCTTAGTAATAATGTTAAACCCTAATTTAATATCCAAATTAGAGTGCAAGATTGTTTTATAAGTGTGTTATATAATTTATGGCATGTATTAAATGTATTAATTAGGTAAACCCTAATTAAAGTTCTAGAAACCCTTAATAATTTTTAGAAAACCCTAAATTATTAAAAACCCTAATTTTAAGTGTTAAAACCCTAATTTGAAAACTCAGCTGTGAGTGCAAGATTGTTGTTTAACTGTGTTATATGATATATGTTATTCATTATATAATTTTGTTATTAAACCCTATTTAATAAATAAAAACCATAGTTTCAAACTGTTAAACCCTAATTGATTTGAAACCCTAATGCGAAAGTCATTCACGACTTTGAGAATTTGTAAAGTCGTGATGTAATCACGATAATGTGATTTATGATCGGTATTATATGTATTAACCCTAATTAGGGAGAATCGTAATTATTCAAAATCTTTATTATCTTTCTATATTATAAACCCTAATTTCAAAAGATAAAAATCCTAATTTGCTTATGGTAACCCTAATTATCGAAATTGTAAACACTAATTGCCTAATTGGCAAGGTTAATATGGGTAGGGGTACTAAACCCTAATGTTCTTGTATAATTTAATTATTAACCAAATCCAGTTAATTATTTTAATTTTTAAATTTTAGAAACTAAAATAATTTTATTTTCTTTATAAACCCTAGTTGTTAAATCCTAATTTTGGAAATCCTAGATTTTTGTTTGCTTGGATCAAACCCTAAACCCTAAGGGTTTGCAAATGACAAGAATGCCATTTAAATGAATTATCAAATGACCAAAATACCCTTTTTGCATTCTTTAATGAGCTTGCTTGTAAATCTTATAAAATCTTGAGTGGTTGGCCAACCCTACCAACTCTTGGTGACTCACAAGGACAGCAAATCAGCCCTAGCCAGCCTTATTCATGCACCATGTTGTCTATAAATAGATTTAAGGAGAGAGAAAATCATTTTTTACACTAATTTTGTTCAACTCTCATACTTGACTCTCTCTCACTAGAACCAACGAATTTGTTAAGTTTTATAGACCCATTATCAAGCCCCACAATCACAAACAACAGATCAGAAACACAAAATAAAGACTTGAGCATAAAAGGGGTATAAACCCTAATTCTAGAAATCCTTCGATTTGTTGTTAAATGTTGCAATTGATTGTTGAAAGTTATGTAATAGGATGTCAATTGATGTTCTGGGTTGTTAAATCCATGACCCATAACATCAAAGTGCACGAATTTGAAGATTTAAGCAAACTGTCAAAACCAAAAATTGTGGTCTGATAGTCATATGTCAGTGGCTATAGATCTTTGCTCGATCATGATTTTTGTTATTTTTAAGTTGTTATTTGTAGTCTGATATGTGGTATTTAATATGGAAAAAGAATCAAGTTCATATCTGTTATAGATCAGGAGTTATAAACGGTCAAACAGCGTTGACCGAAACTGCCAAGAACATGAACCCAGAAAATTTTTGAGCGTTTTCCGTGGTGAACTTTGACCAGCGATTTCCGGTTGGATCTTTTATTGTTATGATGATGTTAAGTTTTAAAGTTATAGTCCTACACGTTGTCTACACACTGTAATTGATAGATCACATAAACGTTACACGGATTTCAAGTTATAGAGGTCCAAAGTGACCCCCACGAACTGTTCTTCATGAAGAACAGCTCTGACAAGCTACTTTGATGGCTAATAACTCTTAGATATGATGTTGTTTAGCCATGATGTTTGTTGATAGTTGTAGTATTACATGAGAACTACAATCTGGAACTTATAGATCTCCCAGAAACATTTTGGACTGAAAGTTATACACGGTCAAACGAGCCACCATGAAACTGGTCATGTCAATGTTCTTGAGCTCAAGAACACCAACAGCGACGGTTGTCTGTCGCTATAGCCTTTAGCGACGGATTGTAATTAATTTAATTTCTGAATTTCCGGAAATTAATTAAAAATAGAAAAAAAATAGTTTTTAATTATGAAAAATACAAAATAAATTCTGAAAAATTATTTTAAAGTCCGAAAAATAGTTTTTAATTATTTTGAGTATATTTTAACAATATTTAATATTTTTGAAATATAAATGGTATTTATTTATTTAATTATAATATTAGATAAATTATTTAAAAATAGTTTTAATTCATGAAAAATCATGAAAAATTATATTATTGTGTTAGAAAATATTTTAAGTCATTTTTAATGAATTTTAATATTTTGTGATGAAATTTCATTAATTAATTAATATTAATGATGTTTAAGTTATTTAATAAATATATTAAATAAATTATGGAAAATAAAATTTATGATTTTAAAAATCATTTAAAGTATTATAAAAATATTTGAAGTTATAAAATATGACTTTTGATATTTTGTCATGAAAAATATTATTAATTTAATATTAATGATATTAATATATTATTAGTGATATTTAGTTTATTAAATAATTATATTAAATAAATTAGTTTAAAAATGATTTTATTATTTTAAAAATCATTTTAAATGAAAATAAAGTGTTTAAAGATATTTTAAGTTATAAAATATAACTTTTAATATTTAAGGGATATTTTCATTAATAATTTAATATTAATGATATTTATTTAATGATTAATGATATTAAATTTATTTAATAGTTATATTAAATAAATTGTTTTAAAATAGATTTATTTATTTAAAAATAATTTAAAAGGGATATAAATGAATTTAAAAATATTTTAAGTAATAATTAATAACT
Source organism: Panax japonicus (assembly GCA_020205505.1). Taxonomy (NCBI): domain Eukaryota; kingdom Viridiplantae; phylum Streptophyta; class Magnoliopsida; order Apiales; family Araliaceae; genus Panax; species Panax japonicus. The sequence goes on along the minus strand of CM035098.1, from coordinate 25,437,297 downwards.
TTTAATATTTAGATAATTGTTTATTAATATTTAAATATTAATGATAATTATTTAATAATGATTTAAATGATTTAAAAATCATTTAAGGGTAATATAAATACGTTAAGAATATTTTGAGTTATTATAAATAACTTTAATATTTTGGCAATGGTTTGATTAATAGTTTTATATTAATTAAATTTTGATGATAATAGAATTGTTTGATATTTAAATCATTTAATAATGATTTTGATATTTTAAAAATTATGGTAAATGGTAATAATTATTTTATAATTATTATAAGGTCATGAAAAATGATATGACTGTTATTTAATTAGTCTAAATGGATATTGAACAACTGTTTAGAGTTTTAGACTCGATAATTACCCGATAAAGATGTTGGTAGACCGACATGGTTCAGAAATTGATCTGGACTTAGAAATTTAGTTAGTTAACTATTTTATTTGTGATTCAATGGTGGATAAAGTTGTGTGACAATGTAATTAGGAATGAGTTAACTGTTTGTTTGTGATGCAATGACTGTGAAACATGTATGACAATGTGATTAGGTTATGTGCTGACTGCAATGAGCAATATTATGTGTTATGATATGTGATTCTAATCGATAGAATGATCTTATTAATGATAGGTTTCGGTATAACAGATAGATCTAAGTTGCGTAATTATAAGCAGCGAATCAGGCAAGTATCCTACCTTTGCATTTTCTTTATGCATTGGACAAGTGTAAGAATGTTTCAAAGTTATATTATTATTATACAGATTGTTAAGCCTATATTATATATGCCCATTGATTATCAACATGTTAGTATATGATAATTCAGTTATATATTCTATTCGTTAATTTCTATAAATGATTATACAAGTGTCCCCACTTGGATAATCATTGTATTTAATCACATGTTGATACACCTTTGATATACATATATGTTGAATTATATAAGACCTTTGTTATAAAAACCCGACAGGTATGAACATCCCGATAATGGGAAAATTTTTATGCGCTACGTCGGACAAATGATGAACGATAATATCGTTCTAGCAATGTAGTATTGATCAATACAGGGCCCATGGACTGTACACCCTCAGGCCCGTAAGCAATGCCGGTTTACAGATGAATTTCTGTTTAACCTTTTCGAAAATGAAAAACAATGTTCATAGTATGTCACAGAAACCCCATGTATAGTCAATACACAGTTTCAAAAATTTGAACGAGGGTTGTTATGTTATTATTATTGGTACAGATTACTTCACAACTATTGACTAGTTGTAGAAGAATATTATAAAGAAAACATTTAAATTCTTCCAGATTATATATATATATATATATATAATACTTGCTAGGGCACTCAAATGCTCATCCTTGCTTAATTTAAATGTTTTCAGCTAAGTGTGAACAGCTAGAAGGGATCGGCCAAGATCAAGTGAAAAGGAAAGCAAACACAATTTGTTTATTTGTATCATTTGTAATAGTTAGATTGTACTAAGTTATGATATGTATTATATATCATGCAAAGAATGTAGTAAAGGTTGCGTACTTGGGATTAGACTCTGATAAATGTAAGATAAGTTTAAAATTTATATTATTGTTATTATTATTAGTAATATTTCCGCTCATAGAAATGGTATCGTGAAGTACCGAATTCGGGTTTCAAGTATCCGGGTTCGGGGACTTTACATTAGATTTGTTGCATGCCCAGCTCGATTTCTCCTTGTAATCTCTCGTTCACCTATCATCAATGGACTGACCCAATGCTTAATCACTTTAGCCTTGTTATTCATAAGCTGACCAGTATCTCTATGTACACTTCATCAGTTCCTGCTTTGTTTGGCAAACACTACGATCCTAGGTTAATCCCAAGATCGTTGTCTTCTAATCTCTTGACAGCTACTGCCCTAGCTGACTTTCCTTAGTCAGTTACTTTCACTGAAGTCTTCTTCTGATCAACTTGTGGAAGACTTCATCTTGAATGGCTTCATAACTCAATCTGGATGTTGATTGGATTGGTGCTTAGATCTTCTGTTATTTACAAGCCATTCGTTGAGTGCTCTCTAGTTTCCTTCAAGTGGAATGTACCTTTGTAGCTCAGACCAAAGGCTCATACTTTGGATATTCTGGGAGTGCTCATTTGCGACGCCCCCAAAATAGGTACACATTACCCATCTTGGGTCGTCAGATACAAGGTACTGAATACAAATACAAACTAATTTATACAACAGTCATGCAAAATACGACGACATATATACTGTGAGTTTTAATACAAATATTATAACGTATATAATACGACAATATTCATACTCAAATTAATACATGCCATACAAAGAACAGCAGCAAATATTTCAAGTCTCCAAAGGGACACGAGAAGATTTCTGTTCTCTTCATTTTACCGTGGTGCACTTTTGACGCTTTCAGGGTCGGGTTCTCATCCCCCTATTGTTGTTAACCAAAATCAATTATTAAGTGATGTATAAAATACGACACACACATCTTAGGTCCTCAATACAATTATATATTGCATGTCATGCCATAGTAAGGACTACTAATGCTATCACCTGGACCGTCACTCCATTCCCCGATTAGTCCCAGCTATATTCTCATTTCCTAAAGAGAACAAAAAAGAAAGGGTGAGCTCAACCATCCCAATAAGAAATATTATGACTAAGATAATGCAGAATAAATTATCATTAGTCTTTAACAATGTTAAACTAATAAAATAAAATAGACATCAAGTTTAACTGCAGCGGAACAAGCAATCCATTAGAAGAGTCAAGTAGAGCATAAAATCTACTATCTTCTATGATTTAAAAAGATTTTCATAAAATTTATCGTTGAGACTTAGCTTAATAAATAAACCACATCATCCCTGCACCACGGCCAAGGATAATGCTCCCCTTAGACTCTGACTCTGCTATTTTGGGGGCATCACAGCTCCCCTTTAGACTCATGCTCTTCTTATTTATTTGGCTCCCCCTCAGACTCTAACTCTACTTCTGATTCTGCTGTCTTCTTCTTCTCCTTCTTTTCTTCTTTCATTCTTTTTGCCTTACTCCTCCTTGAGTGCCTCTTCCTATACCTCTTTTTCTCCCCCTTTTTTGTCATTAATCACTTGGGAAAGCTGCTCCAAATTTGACATAAGTTGTTCCATGAATTAAGATGAGTTCCCAACCTCAATCTTGAGTTCTTGTTAGCTCAGCTCAAGTTGTAGAGAGAAAGACTGATTCAGATTGTCAATTTTGTCAGGGAGGGCTTCGATTTGCTCTTCATTAGCCTTATATGCTCGTAGATCTTCTACCTTCAATTCATTTATAGCCTTCAGATAGATTTGATCTCTGCCTTTGATTTTGAGAGATATATCAGACATAGTGGCTTGGAGTCTGTCTTGAATCGCATTATCTCCTGCTTCTGTTAATATCTTTGCCGCTTCAGTGATGATGGATATCATCTCAACTAACTCATCAGAATTCTTCAGTAACTCCTGATCCGTAAGAGTTTGGTCATGTGGTTGGGGAGACTCTTGTTGAACACCAGATTGGACTCTACAATTTTCATTCCTGGATAATTTTTTGAAAGCAGTGAGAATCTGATAAATCATTGAGTGCCAATCACTATTGGAGGATGGAGGAATATCAGACAATTGTGCTTGGATTAGAGGGAAGCTTCGCATTCTGAACTTGATCATCTTTAGTGGTAGAGTGAAGGGACTCTACGATCATCCACTTGGTCACAATCCTTCTGCCATTAGATCCCACTCTACAATTGTAGGGAATGTAGTGGTTACCAGTATATCAGTAGACTTTGAAGTGAGACTGGACTTTGATCATCTTGGTTTCAAACTTCTTTATCCTTGGAATGCTCTGTGACACCAGTTCCAGGTTCAAAAACTGTAAGTAACACCAGTTGAAGTAATTTTCATCCCTTTCAATATATGCCTCTAACCAGGGCATCCATGGAAAGAACCATCTCATCAGAAGTTCATCAGGATTGTACAGAATTGTATTGCGGTCTAACTCCATGTTGTTTCAGTTGTTAAACACATCGTCTTTGTCATCCTTACAACTTTGAGTTGTTCATTTCTATAACTTACCCATCTTTCTGGTGGTGCATCTTGTGATTCATTAAGGACTTCCACCACTATTCTTCTACGAACTCTTGCTGGAGAGAGAACAGGATACTCTGTTGATTCCTCTGATTCCTGATTCGTAAATCTAGAATCTTTTTCTATTTCATCACCTTCTGAGCTTGAATCATGCTGACTTCTTTCATCTGATTCATCAGTGAATCCTTTATGCTTATTTTCATCACTAGTACCTTCTTTAGCATCTTCTCTCTTAGATTCAGACTCATCATCACTCAATTCAATGATTACAATAGAAGAGTCTCCTTTCTTCTTTAGAACATATTTGGCAAGCAATCTGCTGCTTTTTCTTATCTTTTGAGGTTCAGCTATAGGAGTTTCAGTCTCTTCTTCTTCTTCAGAATCTGAAGCCTCTATATCATCAAAAGAGCTTCCTTGATGTTCAGCAACAATGGGGATAGGTCCTTCTTGGGACGCCCCCTAAATAGGTATACATCACCCATCTTGGGTCACCAGATACAAGGTACTAAATACAAATACAAGTTATTATACAAACGTCGTGTAAACAATACGAAAAAACATAGCTGAGAGTTTTAATAAGAATATTGTCATCTAGACAATATCCACACTCAAAGGAGTCCTCATTACATTTATTGTCACACTATTTAACAGAATAGTGAGGACTACTAATGCTATCATCTAGACCGTCACTCCGTTCCCCAACTCATCACAACTATATTCCCATTTCCTGAAGAGAACAATGAAAGAAAGGGTGAGCTCAACTAGCCCAGTAAGAAATAGTATGACTAGGATAATACAGAATAAATTATCATTAGTCTTTAACAATGTTAAACTGATAAAATACAATCGACATCAAGTTTAACTGCAGCGGAACAAGTAATCGATTAGAAGAGTCAAGTAGAGCATAAAATCTACTATCTTCTATGATTTAAAAAGATTTTCATAAACTTTATCGTTAAGACTCAGCTTAATAAATAAACCACATCATCCCTGCACCACGGCCAAGGATAATGCTCCCCTTAGACTCTGATTATGCTATTTTGGGGCCGTCACAGCTCCCCCTTAGATTCATTCTCTTCTTCTTTATTTGGCTCCCCCTCAGACTCTAACTCTGCTTCTTCTTCTGATGTCTTCTTCTTCTCCTTCTTTTCTTCCTTCATTCTTTTTGCCTTACTCCTCCTTGAGTGCCTCTTCTTATACCTCTTTTTTTCCCCTTTTTGTCATTAATCACTTGGGAAAGCTACTCCATATTTGACATAAGTTGTTCCATGAATTAAGATGAGTTCCCAACCTCAATCTTGAGTTCTTGTTGGCTCAGCTCAAGTTGTAGAGAGAAAGACTGATTCATATTGTCAATTTTGTCAGGGAGGGCTTCGATTTGCTCTTCATTAGCCTTATATGCTCGTAGATCTTCTACCTTCAATTCATTTATAGCCTTCATATAGATTTGATCTCTGCCTTTGATTTTGAGAGATATATCAGACATAGTGGCTTGGAGTCTGTCTTGAATCGCATTATCTCCTGCTTCTGTCAACATCTTTGCCTCTTCAGTGATGATGTATATCTTCTCAACTAACTCATCAGAATTCTTCAGTAACTCCTGCTCCGTAGGAGTTTGGTCATGTGGTTGGGGAGACTCTTGTTGAACACCAAATTGGACTCTATAATTTTCATTCCTGGATAAATTATCATTAGTCTTTAACAATGTTAAACTGATAAAATACAATAGACATCAATTTTAACTGCAGCGGAACAAGTAATCCATTAGAAGAGTCAAGTAGAGCATAAAATCTACTATCTTCTATGATTTAAAAAGATTTTCATAAACATTATCGTTGAGACTCAGCTTAATAAATAAACCACATCACCCCTGCACTACGGCCAAGGATATTCATGTAATCATCAATGGTCATGATTATACCAAATAATCCCTGGTAATAATCATACCAACAACTATCCACCAATGAACTACAAGCCAATGAGGACTTTTACCACATCATTCGTTATAATACGGTCATAATTATACCGAATAATCCCTGGTCATAATCATACCAAGTCCATCTCTGCGTGTAAGCCAAAGATCACTTTCATCACAATATAAGAATGAGGATGATGACAATAATATAAGCATTAATCAAACGAAAACAAGGATAAATATTAAAGACTTTAAATTTATCCAAATATTATCAATCACTTAAATAACTTATAATCTAATATTGTTAATATTATAACAATATTTTAATCACTTCTTAAACTTATAAACAATTTAATTGAATTGTTTACACTTTACCAAATAATGCATTTACTCATTCAAAAATGCCATACTAATAAGATTTCATCACCAATGATCAAATCACTCATCAATAATATGCATATACCTTATATAGGATTTTCAAGCCCTAAAATCCTATTTATCAATTCTTCAACTTCACAAAACATATTTAACTCATATGTTTGAAACTAAACCATTTTCATGAAAAATTACCAAATCAACTAATTATTTTTCTATCCTTTGTCCAAACATATATACATATATTTCATACACAACAAGTATTTTTTTTATAATTTTTCAAGTCTCTTAAGTATTTTTCAAAAATCAATTTCTAATTAATTTCTTAAGAAATTAGTTACCTCAAGTTTAACTCCAGAAATTCCCAAATCTTGGCAGGATCTTACACCTGTTAACGTGAGCTTCCAGTTTAAATTTCATGGTCATCGGAGTTATAAAACTCAGGTTATAGCGTTTTTCGTCGAAAAAACCTAAGTATTGAATTGGTCATAACTTGCTCATTTTAAGTCGGAATGAGCTCATTTTTGGACAGGAGGTATTTTATACCATATATTTCCATGTCCCATAAGGCCAGAATTTTTGTCACAAATTAAGTTTCCAAAAATGTCCTTTTAAATTTATGGGCAGTAGCTTTTTGGTACTTTGCAGTTTTTGACTCCTTTGCTAAATTCAGTCCACACAAAAATCTACAACACCTTTTCCAGTGATTCCACTTGGATAAGTTAGAAAACTCATAGATCTAACTCAAGAACTTGACCACACTCAAAAATTCAAAATATAATAGGAGATATGGTCAATTGAATTTCATGTTCCATTTTCACAAAAAATCTGATTTTCAATTCTTTGTGATTTCTAAGAAACTTACATGTTTTCACATAATAACCAACATAACTCATCATAACACTTACTAATACTACATATACCCATGATTTTCATCAGTCCAATTTTTTTATTATGACTTTCATCATAATCAACAGTCCAATGCTTATATTATGACTTTCCAAAATTTTTGAGGGTCAGAAAAATTACGAAACTGCAAATGGATTTTCACCCGCCATGCGGTAATCCACGTAGACAGATCATTTCCACAATTTAATAAGGAATGAAATACATAGGATCATTCACCATGCATTTGGTAATCCACATATACATGTTATTCCAACAGAATAATAAAGAATGGAATAATAGAATAATTCAGCATGCATGCGATAGACCGCACAGACAGGTTATTCTCAACAGAATAATAAAGAATGGAACCAGGTCATGCGTAGACGCACAGACAGGATATTCTGACAGAATAATAAATAATGGAACCAGGTCATGCGACAATGCACAAACAGGATATTCTGCCAGAATAATAAAGAATGGAATAACAAAAGACTTCACTAAGGCATGCGATAGACCACACAGACAGGTTATTCCAACATAATCATAAGAATGAAATAACAGAAGAATTTCACCATATATGCGGTACTTCGCATAAACATGTTATTCCAACATAATGATAAAGAATGTAATAATAGAAGAATTTAACTAAGTATAGGGTAGCCCGCATATACAGGTTATTCCAACAAAATAATAAAGAATGGAATAACAGAAGTTTCTTCACGAATACGAAAGAAATAATACCCCTTACGAGTACAAGAAATAGTATCCCTTACCTTATAAAGAAGAGTACTCTGATGGGTAGGGCGGGGATATACTTGAAGAAAACTTGCACTATGCTCAAAGCTTCTTAAAACTCTAAAGAAATACACTCAAGATTATAGAAGAGAATTCTCTGAATTTCTGGTGTGATTTCAATTCTAACTAAGCATCCTATTTTTAGGAAAATAGAAAGGTTACTATGCAATAATATATATATATATATATATATATATATATATTATTTAAAATCTAATAAAATAATTAACTTTATAAAAGTATTCTATTTTATATAAAAAGATTTTACTATGCAAACACTATGTAGATACTATGTAAACACTATGCATAATAAAATATATTATATTCTAATTATTTTCTAATAAAATAAATAACTTTATAAAAGTATTCTGTTTTATATAAAAAGATTTTACTATGCAAAACACTATGCATAATAAAATATATTATATTATAATTATTGTCTAATAAAACAAATAACCTTATAAAAGTATTCTGTTTTATATAAAAAGCTTTTCTGTTTTATTACATTAATAATACTAATAAAATAAAATTTATATATATATATATATATATATATATATATATATATATATATATATATATATATAAACTTCCGTGACTTCATAAAAAGACACTTGAATATATTTAACAACATTTATCATCATTATTACGATTCACAATATTAATCGACTAGGTCGTTCCCAGGAAAGAGGGGGCTTTCCAATAAGGATTTCTCCCTATTAGCGCAATTAGGTGACCAAACCTCTCCTTGGCAGAACTTCTAGACATCGTTAATATTGAAAACGTTAATATTAATAACTTCGTCATCTCAATTATTAATTTAATAATATATAAAATATTGACAATAATTGAATCAAATAACGTGAGATACTATGCAGCAATTACTGTAGCAATAATTGAACAAAACTGAGTGACTTCTCACATAAGCATCAATAATCAATACTGTGTGCTACTATGAAATCACTCGTATTACTGTACTTTTACTGCCGGTTAGTTTAATAGTTTTAACGGTAACACTTCCGCCGTTATTTTTATAAAAAGATAATTCTGTCATTTTATTACTACGACAATACTTCCATTGTGGGGTCCACCAACGATTGTGTCGTCGTACGAATATTTCTTGTTAAAACGAATATTCCCCGACCAATCGAATATTTTATAACAACTTGCATACTTTGAAAAATTTATAAATATTACCCATAACTATAACATTATATCAAATCCACACCATAATATTCAAAAAAAATATTTCGAGAAATTTAAATCTTTATTCATAAAATTTGGGGTCTCACAATCTCCCCACCTTATGAAATTTCGCCCTCGAAATTTACGTATGTACCTGGTATGATGAGGATACCTTGACTTCATTTCAAATTTTAACTCTTGAGGTATAACCTTTGAGTGTCGAATAGGATCCTTCTTATCCAAGATTTTAACATGTATCTCCTCATACATTAACTCTTCTGCTATCTCGTCTAGTTCTAATTTAATAATGTAGTTCGGGTCGTCCCCATATTTACGTAACATTGATATGTAAAATATGTTATGAACACACAACATATTTGGCGATAAAACGAGTCTATAGGCCACAGTTCCTAACCGATCAAAGATTTTAAATGGGCCAATAAAATCGAGGGTTGAGATAACGCCTTCTTGAACCTTCTTCTTAACATTCATCAGCTCCAGGTGTGTAGTTTGAGCGGCTCTAACTTTATCGATTAATGTCGATTCTACTCGTATATTTGTTATCTTCACGTGGGTCCCTAGAGTCTTTAACTTTATCTTCATCATTTGTAAGTTATACGAAATAGGTTTTTTTGTTAACAACATCACACTCGTAAATGTATACAATCTTCTACTCAACACGTCAGCTACCACATTCGCTCTTCCACGATGATATTGAATGGTTGTAACCTTCAACAGCTCGAGCCATCATCTTTGGCGCATTATACGTTCGTTTTGGGTGAAGAAATATTTAAGGGTTGAAGAAATGGGATTTGTACTGGGGTCAATACAAAATTCCATTTCATGTTCTGGAGTAGGCTAAGAAGTCTTCAAGAATACGTCAGGAAATTTATTAACAATAGAAATATCATTCAAAAACGTGACTCTCATCCAAGACTTGGATATCACATGGAATGAAGGCTTCTCCTAACAGAGTTTCAACAGATAAGTTAAAGTCTAACTTTTCTGGAGTCAAATTTAAACGTTGAACGCAAGCAAGAGAGATAAAAGAATGGGTATAACCGGTATCTAATAAGGTATAGCATTCGCAAAAATTTATAATTAACTAACTCGTGCTAACTTCATTCGGGGTACTCGCTTTTTGAGAAGTCACAAAAAATGCTCTTCCTGAAACCACCGACTTTATTTTATCCGTATCCGCCTTTGGTCCCATCGATCCAGCTGGACTTGACTTCACTATACGACAAAATCGAGCTAAATGACCTTCTCTTCTTGAAATTTCCACTTCTGTTATCTTGGCCATGATTACCACCAAAGTGGTTACAATTCTTGGCATGATAATTTCCCTCACGATGGTCATCATTGTTCTGATGGCCGTTACCTTTTGGTTATGCTAACTCATTATCGCATTCCAATAACTGAGCCTATTAACAACATCTGAATATAAACAAAGTTTATGAGAAATAAGGTATTGACGTATATCGGGTTTCAAACCTCTTAGAAACATTCACGTCAGTCACTACTCATTATCGACCGAATGGGATGCAAACCGGGATAACTCCGCAAACTTAGCCTCGTACTGTGACACGGTCATATTATTATGCTCTACTTGCTTATCTCAACATTTTCAGATGCCATTTTCAATCACTATCATAAAATAAGGGTTAAGTGACATATCACATATTATCCCTATACTCCGACCGACCAATTAAATACCAAATAAACTTAGGTAGGTCATACTAGCGAAGGAATTCCCTCGTCTCTCCCTTCCAAGTTCTTGCCTCACATCTCAGCCAAGGATCATATCCCTAAGCTTTGATACCAACTGTGACGCCCCCAAAATAGTTACACATCACCCATCTTGGGTCGTCAGATATAAGGTACTGAATACAAATACAAACTAATTTATACAACAGTCGTGCAAAATACGACGACATATATACTGTGAGTTTTAATACAAATATTGTAACGTATATAATAGGACAATATTCATACTCAAATTAATACATGCCATATAAAGTACATCAACAAATATTTCAAGTCTCCAAAGGGACACGAGAAGATTTTTGTTCTCTTCATTTTAATATGGTGCACTTTTGACGCTTCCAGGGTCGGGTTCTCATCACCCTATTATTGTTCACTAAAATCAATTATTAAGTGACGTATAAAATACGACACACACATCTTAGGTCCTTAATATAATTATATATTGCATGTCATGTAATAGTAAGGACTACTACTAATGCTATCATCTAGACCGTCACTCCATTCCCCGATTAGTCCCAGCTATATTCTCATTTCCTAAATAGAACAATAAAAGAAAGGGTGAGCTCAACTAGGCCAGTAAGAAATATTATGACTAAGATAATGTAGAATAAATTATCATTAGTCTTTAACAATGTTAAACTTATAAAATACAATAGACATCAATTTTAACTGTAACGGAACAAGAAATCCATTAGAAGAGTTAACTAGAGCCTAAAATCTACTATCTTCTATGATTTAAAAAGATTTTCATAAACTTTATCGTTGAGACTCAGCTTAATAAATAAACCACATCATCCCTACACCACAGCCAAGGATATTCATGTAATCATCAATGGTCATGATTATACTGAATATCCCTGCTCATAATCATACCAACAACTGTCCACCAATGAACTACAGACCAATGAGGACTTTTACCACATCATTCGTTACATTACGGTAAAAATTATATCGAATAATTCCTGGTTATAATTATACCAAGTCCATCTCTGCACGTAAGCTAAAGATGACTTTCATCACAATATAAGCATGAGGATGATAACAATAATATAAACATTAATCAAACGAAAATAAGGATAAATATTAAAGACTTTAAATTTATCCAAATATTATCCATCACTTAAATAACTTATAATCTAATATTGTTAATATTATAACAATATTTTAATCACTTCTTAAACTTATAAATAATTTAATTGAATTGTTTACACTTTACCAAATAATGCATTTACTCATTCAAAAATGCCATACTCATAAGATTTCATCACCAATAATCAAATCACTCATCAATAATCTGTATATACCTTATATATGATTTTCAAGCCCTAAAATCCTATTTACCAATTCTTCAACTTCGCATAACATATTTAACTCATATGTTTGAAACTAAACTATTTTCATGAAAAATTACCAAATCAACTTATTATTTTTCTATCCTTTGTCCAAACATATATATATATATATATATATATTTCATACACAACAAGTATTTTTTATAATTTTTCAACTCTCTTAAGTATTTTTCATAAATCAATTTCTAATTAATTCCTTAAGAAATTAGCTATTATTAAGGAATGAAATATAAAGGATTATTCACCATGCATGTGGTAATCCACATATACAGGTTATTCAACAAAATAATAAAGAATGGAATAACAGAAGAATTCACCATGCATGCAATAGACCGCACAGACAGGTTATTCTCAACAGAATAATAAAGAATGGAACCAGGTCATGCGTAAACGCATAGACGTGATATTCCAACAGAATAATAAATAATGGAACCAGATCATGCAAAACCGCACAGACAGGATATTTCGACAGAATAATAAATAATGGAATAACAAAAGACTTCATCAGGCATGCAATAGACTGCACAGACAGGTTATTCTAACAAAATCATAAAGAATGGAGTAACAAAATAATTTCACCATGTATGTGGTACTTCGCATAGATAGGTTATTCCAACATAATGATAAAGAATGGAATAATAGAAGAATTTCACCAAGTATACAGTAGCCCATGTATACAGGTTATTCCAACGGAATAATAAAGAATGGAATAACAAAAGTTCTCTTCATGAATACGAAATAAATAATATCCTTTACGAGTACAACAAATAGTATCCCTTACCTTATAAAGAAGAGTACTCCAACGGGTAGGGCAGAGATATACTTAAAGAAAACTTGCACTACGCTCAAAGCTTCTTAAAACTCTAAAGAAATACGCTCAAGATTATAGAAGAGAATTCTCTGAATTTCTGGTGTGATTTCAATTCTAACTAAGCATCTTTTTTATAGGAAAATAGAAAGGATATTATGCAATAAAATATAATATATATATATATATATATATATATATATTATCTAAAATCTAATAAAACAATTAACTTTATAAAAGTATTCTATTTTATATAAAAAGATTTTACTATTAAAATACTATGCAGGTACTATGCAAACACTATGCATAATAAAATATATTATATTCTAATTATTGTCTAATAAAATAAATAACTTTATAAAAGTATTCTGTTTTATTACATTATTAATACTAATAAAATAAAATTTATATAATATATATATACATATATATAAACTTCCGCGACTTCATAAAAAGACACCTTAATATATTTAACAACATTTATTATCATTATTATAATCCACAATATTAATCGACCAGATCATTCGCAGGAAAGAGGGGGCTTTCTGTAGCATCCCCATATCCAGGTCCCAAATCACCTCGGATCCGGTATACTATTTCTATCACTATTGCGGAAGATATAAACATAAATTGTTTATACATTACATTACACACTATTTTCCCCAAAATCGAGTAACCTTAACTTATACACAAATAATAAACTATTTATCACACAACAATATTTATCAAATTATACTATTACAATCTAGCCGTACATTTTATCCCAAGCCAGACTTGGCATTATCTTTTCCTGTATCCGAACGCATTCGCCTTATCTGCAATGTTTTATCATGATATAACAAGGGTGAGCATGAAAATTGCCCAGCAAGTTTATATACAATAATATAACGATATATCATGATTGAAGAGTATGAATAAAGGGCTTGCTATAATTCATCAATATAATTGAGAACTAGCACGAACAAATTTTTGACTGAACAAGTATTATACATGAACAAACATTTCTGAACCAACTGGTAATGAAGGTGATCAGCCTTTCATACCTGACTTATACATGCAAGATGTACAGAGTACAATTTTCATGGCAATCAGTAATGATTAACCAAAAGCTTGAAGAAACTACTCTTATTAGAGTTAAGTAAAAGAAATTTGCCTGAACCGTTGATTACCGCAACGCAATTTATAACGCTTTACCCGAAGACCTAATATTAGTAATATAGATCTCCAATATTAGAATAATATCATCATAGTATAATACTGTTATATTTATATCCATAGAATAACCTAAACACATAGCACATAATCCTATCAGTCTATACAACACATAAAACTTAGCATCAAGTTAGACTATTAAGTGTGAGTTGATACCGACACAATTTTATCATCGTATATTAAAGTGTCTAGCATTTAAACATGTAGTTAAGTATTAGTCATTACGCTTAAGTCTTAATGTTATTGTTATACTTTGATAATCTTTTCATCACTTCATAACTTATTCATATAAGTTTTCCCTTTTCATGATATCTTAGTAAGCAAGATAACCTTTCATTAAATTGAAATATCATTTCATTAAATCAGATTTCATTTCAGTATCCTGAAGTTACTATTTCAGCAGACCAAATCATTTTAGCAACCTGAATTCCATTTCAGCAACCTGAATTCAATATTCTTCTTCACGAAAATTTCAAATCAAATTATTATTTTCCAATCCATTGGCCAAACATATATACATGTATTTCATACAAAAAAAGTATTTTTCCATAATTTTCCAACTTCCTTTTATATTTTTCAAAAATTAATTCTAGTGCGTAGCTTAAGAAATTAGCTACCTCGTGCTTAACTCCAAACATTCCCATCTCTTGGGATAACCTTATATATGTTAACGTGATGCTCCATTTTAAATTTCGTGGCAATCGGAGTTGTAGAACTCCGTTTATAGCGATTTCCGTCGGAAAATTACAAAAATGTAATGGTCATAACATGGTCGTTTTAACTCAGAATTAGCTCATTTTTGGACACGAGCTACATAATACCATATATTTTCATTTCTTGAATCTTTGGAATTTTTCTCATTAAATAAATGTCTGAAACAGCCCCCGGAAAATTTTGGGCAGCAACTTTTTGTCATATGGCAGTTTTGGAGTCCTTTACCAAAACTTAAATAAAATTAAATCTATAACTCCGATTAATGATCCGTCAATTTTTTTGGGTTCGTATATTTCCGAACTACAGTTTTCATCTATCACAAACCATATTTGGACATGTTAAGCTCCCCGAAATTAGCCCGGAAGTGGCTGTTACAAACTATCATTCTAACAGTTTTTATTACATTTGAGTAGTTTGGGAGAAATCCCATAACTTGTTCAATATTCAACCTATTTGAGTAATTCCAAAGGTATTTTACCCTTAACACATATATCTAGTATCCAAAGAACATAAATCATAAATATCCATCATAGATTTCAAGAAAAATCAAAACCTAGCTCTCA
Organism: Panax japonicus; assembly: GCA_020205505.1. Classification (NCBI taxonomy): domain Eukaryota; kingdom Viridiplantae; phylum Streptophyta; class Magnoliopsida; order Apiales; family Araliaceae; genus Panax; species Panax japonicus. The sequence continues at coordinate 25,421,629 of CM035098.1, read as the reverse complement.
CTTTAAAAGTTCAAACTTTTCCGGAAAAATTACATTTTTCTCTTCCTTTGATTTCCACAAATTTAACACCCATTATGGGTAGATCCAAACAATAAAGACTTATTAACATATATATACATAGTTTTTGAGTTTAGAAACAAAGTTTATTAGGTCATCAAACAAGTATCAACACAATCAATCGCTAAGAAAAATTTAGGTTTTTCTATTTTTTGGAAAACCTAACCTCCATTTCATACTTGAAATCATATAAATCACATAGATCTTAGGGTTTGAATTACCAAATCAAAAATCCCTTTAATCAATTTCATAAAAAGAAATTAGAGAGAGATTATACCTTTTGCTTTTCTTTTTCTTCTTCCTTCTTCTTCCATGGAGGATTTCTCCACCTTCCCACACAAGGGGGCTGCCGCCCCTCCCCTCTTCTTTCCCTCTTTCTCCCGTTCTCTCTTTCTTTCTCTTGGCTTTCTCTCTTCTCTCTTTCTTCTTTTCTATTTTTACTTCTATCTATTTCTCTTTCTCTAGCTTATCTAATTTGGAAAGGAAGAATAAAAGTAACTAAAGTGTTAGTATGATTTTCATGTATATTTGCTATAATGTGTAAGTATACTTCTCCCCTTGCTTCTCTCTCTTATCATATCAATTACCAACTCATGTTGCTTGCAAGTATAAGTATATGTGTTGGTTAAATAAAAATTGGACACCTAAGGAGAGTTGTTGAGAGTTAGTAAATAATTCTTGTCAAATTAAATTAATCATGTGCTCCTCTTTCTCTCCCACTTAATCATTTAATGTTGCTTGAAAGCTATACTAAATGTTGGATAAATAAACAAGTGACACATATGGAGAGTTGGTGACCAACTTAGACAAATAAGAGACCAAAATAAATCTTAGTCACATGCTCAATCTCTCCTCATTTTTCCTCCTAATAAACCGGCCAATGTGGCCCTTATGCACCCACATGTTGGTTTTATTTTATTGCTTGCAAGCTTAGTAATATGTGATAGATTTGTTAAAGAATTGACACATGTGTTAGTTGGTGGGAGTGGTTGAACCACTTTATCCACTAAAACAAGTTATCAACAACCCTCACATGCTCTCCTTATCTCCTCTCTAGAACCGACCATGTGGCATAAGATTCTTCCAAGTTTGATTTAATTTCTTTGTCCAAAAAATGTCCCTCCTTACTTGGATCAAATTTTGGGCTTTTAAATTATAGATTGGGCCAACTCTTAGGCTTAACCCTTAAGTCTTTTGAGCTTTCTAATATAAATATTTGGACTTCCTAAATAATTATTTGCACCATTTAAATATCCATAGTCCAACACTTTTTATTCTATGCTACCCTAACTTATTTAATTAGGGTTTTCATTTCCTCAATTATAACAAAAATCTTTACTCATGCACACTTATTTCCTTAACCCAATTAGACTTGCTATAATTAGGTTATCAAATTAATCATTTGAGATATATAAAATAAATCTCTTAATGATAGTATATAATATAAATAATAATATTCTCCCTTACCATAACCTATTAAGTTATTCAATCCTTCATTCCTAATATATAATTAGGGTTTCACTAATTCCTTTTGTTTGTTTATATAATAAACAAATATAAACCATCACATAATGTTCATATTCCTTACACACAACTTTTTAACCCTTAGGGTATAATACTTCGCATTAGGATTCCCCAAATTAGGGTTTAAATTCTCGATACTGAAATTAGAGTTTCTGAATATATCGTTAGGGTTTTCTAACTTAATCACCATATTCATAACATGATTTTAGTGTTTCGGATTCCCGGAACTGAAACTAGGGTTTCCAGAACCGATTCTAGGGTTTCTCATCAGACGTTAGGATTTTCTAACAGAACATTGACGTTATTAATATATACTTAGGGTTTGACACATATAATTAATCTGGTCAACCCTTGACCCTTAACCACATTCTGTACACATACATAACGATTTTCACAGAACTTACTCACATAAATCCTTAATCCTGAATAATTCACCTATTTCCTTTACCGAATTTTGAAATCCTCAAAATTCAATCTCAATAACATCAAACGCATACACTTATTTTATGTCTAGGTCTATTATTTAACCTTAAATCAATCATTTAAGATTTTCATAAATTATCTAATTTCTCGGGTTGTCACATTCACCCCTCCTTCTAAGAATTTCGTCCCCGAAATTCACCTTACACATTACACCGTGCACCTTACACCATTCACACATATTTCACATGCTACCCAATACACCACTCACAAGGGTAAAAATTTTAAAACTGTGCGGAGGAATCGTATAGACTGTTTGTTTTTCATTTTCGCAAAGGTTTTATAGAAATTCATCCGCAAATCGTCATTACTTTCGTACACAAAGGGTGATTAGCCCGATATGCCCTGTACTGGCCAAGTACTGATTTTATCTGTTTTCCCATCACTGCCAAAAGCACAAAAATTTTACCTCAGTCTTATTTGATTCCAAAGCAAAACAATTTGGTTTGGGAAATTTCTTTCAATAAAATATTTTTGGAGAATGACGTCATGATGCCGCACTGTATTTACAGTCCGTTGAGGATTTCGTCATTTGGTGATTTTGTCATACTACATCATACTGTAGTGGACTGACGATCATTAGATCACATCCAACACCAAGTAATTCTGCATTGATAACTCCATCATTTTTTATCATCTCTGCACCAGGTCACATGGTACATAAGTGATAAATAAAAATATTTTTTTTAAAAGGCACATAGTGCGTATTTAGCTTGATGTCAAAGATTGAAGTTTAGCAAAGCTAGGGGTTTAGGAAAACCTAAATCTCCACTAATGATCATATGCTTAACAATCTATCTGTTCCTATAATCCTTAACACTCCATTCACACACAACTATACCCAATTCATAAAACCACACTTATGAGTTCATAACCTGACCACAATTATATGAGTTTAAGAACTTACCCTAGTCTGACCTTTGGCGTCCGTTCGCTTAGGGGTCCATAAACATTTCATATAACTATAAGTCAAGAATGTCACATAAGTATGAGTTCTAAGAACTCGTACTTAATCCTATATTCTCTACCTATGACCTATTTATCTGTATATAACAACTAGCGTGACACAACATTTCAATCATTACCAATGCCACCAACTAATTAGTTTTTACACCAAGTACAATTTCCCGCCCATACAAGGAATCATACAACTCAGTTGCTGACACGAGTCCTCATTGAAATCCCCACCTAATCTTAACCCCTTTTTTCCATATGAATTTCATTTAATCCGTATCCATAATCCATAACTCTTTTATGAGTTTTCGTAGTACCATTTCATAGTACAATTTACACACAGCATCTTGCTGTAAACTTTTCAATCATTAGATTGATTCTTTTCCCATATCATAACCTTTATTAGATCACGGGGTGATCTTATTATATATATTATGATTTATTTCTATGCCTATGATCAGTTTTGTTTTACGATCTCCTATTCCTGCACTTTCAGTCTTTTAGACTAGATCTATTCACCATTATTGTTCAACTTTATTATCAGAGTTAGGGAACTCTGTGTCTTTACACTCGCCGAGATTCAACTTTGAATCTTACCGACCAACTAACTCTACGTGAGTTAGATCTTATCCTAATCACTGCGGTTATTTGTCTCAGGTATTAGTACCTAAGCTTCATAACCAACAGCTCTGATACCAACTGTAGCATCCCCAAATCCAGGTCCCAAATCACCTCGGATCCGGTATACTATTTCTATCACTATTGCGGAAGATATAAACATAAATTGTTTATACATTACATTACACACTATATTCCCCAAAATCGAGTAACCTTAACTTATACACAAATCATAAATTATTTATCACACAACAATATTTATAAAATTATACTATTACAAACTAGCCGCACATTTTATCCCAAGCCGGACTTGGCATTATCTTTTCCTGTATCCGAACGCATTCGCTTATCTGCAATGTTTTATCATGATATAACAAGGGTAAGCATGAAAGTTACCCAGCAAGTTTATGTACAATAATATAACGATATATCATGATTGAAGAGTATGAATAAAGGGCTTGTTATAATTCATCAATATAATTGAGAACTAGCACGAACAAATTTTTGACTGAACAAGTATTATACATGAACTAACATTTCTGAACCAACTGGTAATGAAGGTGATCAGCCTTTCATACCTGACTTATACATGCAAAGATGTACAGAGTACAATTTTCATGGCAATCAGCAATGATTAACCATAAGCTTGAAGAAACTACTCTTATTAGAGTTAAGTAAAAGAAACTTGCCTGAACCGTTGATTACCGCAACACAATTTATAACGCTTTACCCGAAGACCTAATATTAGTAATATAGATCTCCAATATTAGAATAATATCATCATAGTATAATACTGTTATATTTATATCCATAGAATAACCTAAACACATAGCACATAATCCTATCAGTCTATACAACACATAAAACTTATCATCAAGTTAGACTATTAAGTGTGAGTTGATACCGACACAATTTTATCATCGTATATTAAAGTGTCTAGCATTTAAACATGTAGTTAAGTATTAGTCATTACGCTTAAGTCTTAATGTTATTATTATACTTTGATAATCTTTTCATCACTTCATAACTTATACATATAAGTTTTCCCTTTTCATGATATCTTAGTAAGCAAGATAACCTTTCATTAAATTGAAATATCATTTCATTAAATCAGATTTCATTTCAGTATCCTGAAGTTACTATTTCAGCAGACCAAATCATTTTAGCAACCTGAATTCCATTTCAGCAACCTAAATTCACTATTCTTCTTCACGAAAATATCAAATCAACTTATTATTTTCCAATCCTTTGGCCAAACATATATACATGTATTTCATACACAAAAAGTATTTTTCCATAATTTTTCAACTTCCTTTGATATTTTTCAAAAATTAATTCTAGTGCGTAGCTTAAGAAATTAGCTACCTCTTGCTTAACTCCAAACATTCCCATCTCTTGGGATAACCTTATATATGTTAACATGATGCGCCATTTTAAATTTTGTGGCAATCGGAGTTGTAGAACTCCGTTTATAGCGATTTCCGTCAGAAAATCACAAAAATTGTAATGGTCATAACTTGGTCGTTTTAACTCAGAATTAGCTCATTTTTGGACACGAGCTACATAATACCATATATTTTCATTTCTCTAAAGCCTGGAATTTTTCTCATTAAATAAATGTCCGAAACAGCCCCCGGAAAATTTTGGGAAGCAACTTTTTGTCATTTGGCAGTTTTGGAGTCCTTTACCAAAACTTGAATAAAATGAAATCTATAGCTCCGATTAATGATCCGTCAATTTTTTTGGGTTCGTATCTTTCCGAAATACAGTTTTCATCTATCACAATCCATATTTGGACATGTTAAACTCCCGGAAATTAGCCCGGAAGTGGCTGTTACAAACTGTCATTCTAACAGTTTTTATTACCTTTGAGTAGTTTGGGAGAAATCCCATAACTTGTTCAATATTCAACCTATTTGAGTAATTCCAAAGGGATTTTACCCTTAACACATATATCTAGTATCCCAAGAATATAAATCATAAATATCCATCATAGATTTCAAGAAAAATCAAAACCTAGCTCTCACTTTAAAAGTTCAAACTTTTTCGGAAAAATTACATTTTTCTCTTCCTTTGATTTCCACCAATTTAACACCCATTATGGGTAGATCCAAACAATAAACACTTATTAACATGTATATACATAGTTTTTGAGTTTAGAAACAAAGTTTCTTAGTTCATCAAACAAGTATCAACACAATCAAAGCTAAGAAAAATTTAGGTTTCTCTATTTTTTTGAAAACCTAACCTCCATTTCATACTTGAAATCATATAAATCACATAGATCTTAGGGTTTGAACTACCAAATCAAAAACCCCTTTAATCAATTTCATAAAAAGAAATTAGAGAGAGATTATACCTTTTGCTTTTCTTTTTCTTCTTCCATGGAGGATTTGTCCACCTTCCCACACAAGGGGGCTGCCGCCCCTCCCCTCTTCTTTCCCTCTTTCTCCCTGTTCTCTCTTTCTTTCTCTTGGCTTTCTCTCTTCTCTCTTTCATCTTTTCTATTTTTACTTCTATCTCTTTCTCTTTCTCTAGCTTATCTAATTTGGAAAGGAAGAATAAAAGTAACTAAAGTGTTAGTATGATTTTCATGTATATTTGCTATAATGTGTAAGTATACTTCTCCCCTTGCTTCTCTCTCTTATCATATCAATTACCAACTCATGTTGCTTGCAAGTATAAACATATGTGTTGGTTAAATAAAAATTGGACACCTAAGGAGAGTTGTTGAGAGTTAGTAAATAATTCTTGTCAAATTAAATTAACCATGTGCTCCTCTTTCTCTCCCACTTAATCATTTAATGTTGCTTGAAAGCTATACTAAATGTTGGATAAATAAACAAGTGACACATATGGAGAGTTGGTGACCAACTTAGACAAATAAGAGACCAAAATAAATCTTAGTCACATGCTCAATCTCTCCTCATTTTTCCTCCTACATAAACCGGCCAATGTGGCCCTTATGCACCCACATGTTGGTTTTATTTTATTGCTTGCAAGCTTAGTAATATGTGATAGATTTGTTAAAGAATTGACACATGTGGTAGTTGGTGGGAGTGGTTGAACCACTTTATCCACTAAAACAAGTTATCAACAACCCTCACATGCTCTCCTTATCTCCTCTCTAGAACCGGCCATGTGGCATAAGATTCTTCCAAGTTTGATTTAATTTCTTTGTCCAAAAAATGTCCCTCCTTACTTGGATCAAATTTTGGGCTTTTAAATTATAGATTGGGCCAACTCTTAGGCTTAACCCTTAAGTCTTTTGAGCTTTCTAATAAAAATATTTGGACTTCCTAAATAATTATTTGCACCATTTAAATATCCATAGTCCAACACTTTTTATTCTATGCTACCCTAACTTATTTAATTAGAGTTTTCATTTCCTCAATTATAACACAAATCTTTACTCATGCACACTTATTTCCTTAACCCAATTAGACTTGCTATAATTAGGTTATCAAATTAATCATTTGAGATATATAAAATAAATCTCTTAATGATAGTATATAATATAAATAATAATATTCTCCTTTACCATAACCTATTAAGTTATTCAATCCTTCATTCCTAATATATAATTAGGGTTTCACTAATTCCTTTTGTTTGTTTATATAATAAACAAATATAAACCATCACATAATGTTCATATTCTTTACACACAACTTTTTAATCCTTAGGGTATAATACTTCGCATTAGGATTCCCCAAATTAGGGTTTAAATACTCGATACTGAAATTAGAGTTTCTGAATATATCGTTAGGATTTTCTAACTTAATCACCATATTCATAACATGATTTTAGTGTTTCGGATTCCCGAAACTGAAACTAGGGTTTCCAGAACCGATTCTAGGGTTTCTCATCAGACGTTAGGATTTTCTAACAGAACATTGATGTTATTAATATATACTTAGGGTTTGACACATATATAATTAATCTGGTCAACCCTTGACCCTTAACCACATTCTGTACACATACAAAACGATTTTCACAGAACTTAATCACATAAATCCTTAATCCTGAATAATTCACCTATTTCCTTTACCGAATTTTGAAATCCTCAAAATTCAATCTCAATAACATCAAACGCATACACTTATTTTATGTCTAAGTCTATTATTTAACCTTAAATCAATCATTTAAGATTTTCATAAATTATCTAATTTCTCGGGTTGTCACACTTTCCAATAAGGATTTCTCCCTATTGGCGCGTAATTAGGTTACCAAACCTCTGCTTGGCAGAATAGACATCGTTAATATTGCAAATGATAATATTAGTAACTTCGTCGTCTCAATTATTGTTTTAATATTATATAAAATATCGACAATAATTGAATCAAATAACGTGAGATATTATGCAGTAATTATTGTAGCAATAATTGAACAAACCTGAGTGACTTCTCATGTAAACATCAATAATCAATACCGCATACTACTATGCAACCATGCGTATTACTGTACTTTTACTACTGGGTAGTTCAACAGTTTTAACGGTAACACTTTCACCGTTATTTTTATAAAAAGATAATTCTGTCGTTTTATTACTACGAAAATACTTCCGTTGTGGGGTCCACCAATGATTGTGCCATCGTACGAATATTCACTGTTAAAATGAATATTCCCCAACCAATCGAATATTTTATAACAACTTGCATACTTTGCAAAATTTATAAATATTACCCACAACTATAACATTATACCAAATCCACACCATAATATTTAAAAAAAATATTTCGAGAAATTTAAATCTTTATTCATAAAATTTGGGGTCTCACATCATTTGTTAATAATTATGTTTGCTCTACAATTCTACTTTGTCGTTGTGAGCACCTCTGTTGAAGCCTTAATTTTGTACTCTACGATTTAGCTTTGGTTCTTCAGACAGTACGACTCCGAGAGTAGATCTTGACACTCTATGATTTCTGTCTTTTTATTTGTTGTCTTAATTTGATCTTGCTCGACTATGATCTCTGCCTCTGATGTGATCAGTAGACTCTACGACTCCGAGTGTGGTGTACAATTCTTGACTTGGCTTCGACAATTGCTCGGTCGGCTTATAGACAGGCTGCCTCTACGATTCCAAACATGACTTCCCCAGCAGACTACGGCTCCGAGAAAGTTCTTTTCAACACACTACGATCCTTCCTCATCTCTCTTGGAAGTCTATGAACTCCGAGATCTACTATCTTGGAGACTATGATTTTGCCTTGATAGTTCTCGAGTTTTCCTCGATTCTCCTGGCCGATTATATTTTCTGGTGTAGTGCTCGACGATCAGACAAGCCTATCTATTATATTATAAGATCAACCTAACAAGCTTGATCTTTCTATATTTATAGTCCTTGTACGTCATTTCTTTTTATGGACTTTACAAAGTGGTTTTACTTATGTAGGATCAACCTAACATATTTGATCAATTCATTCTAAGTCCTTGTACATATGTTCCTATTATCTATCAAAGGACTTTACAGCTTTTCTTAATGCAAGTATACTTGCATATTCATTCATTTATATCATAATCAAATCATATATAAATAGGAATATCATTAACATATGTATTCCTAACAATATATATATATATATATATATAGATATAATAACGTCATTTTCTTGTAAACCAAAATTTACATCTAGTCACTTTATATACATAATTTAAATAATTTAATAACATGTATATATATATATATATATATATATAATAATAATTCCTTCATCAGGAGATATGATCAATGACATTAAATATCAATCCTTTAAACTGGCCCGCATCATGAAATTCTCATATGGTTATTTGCATACAAAAGGATATTGACTACTTGTGATAACCTGAAATTTCAGAAATTATTAAAATAAGAGTTAGTAAATAAAATTCTTATTATAAGATATGTCGGGTTCAAATATAAATGTATATACATGTTATATATTTTGAATTTTGGATTACGTGGGGAGAAATTATATATAAGATTTTATAGTTAACTAAACTATTAAAGAACGAATGGTTTGAACTTGAAGTTAAATCTCTAAATTATAGAAGAATGTAGTAATTGATATTGTAGAGTCAAAAAGGAGTTTGATTTTAGTTAGTATAATAAGTTAGTATATAAGAAGCATTTAAAGGATTTGTGAGTAAGTTTCTGTTTCTGTTGAAGCAAAACATGTCTATGTTTGAACTGGAGGTTGCGCAATCGCGCCACTCTCAAGCCTAAGACTAGCACGGCCGCAGCCGGTCAGCAGACAATTCACGATGTATTGTGTAATCTGAACTATAGGAATTGTATATTAGTGGCTAATATGTTATCATATGGGTCTGTAGCACTCACGGTACTTCCAACTCATAGCACCCCACAATGACTCCTATCAATTTACTACCGACTGGCTTGGCATCCCCTACGGAAAGTCTTGCTTCGGTGCCTTCCCTTATAAGGACATCACCAACAAAAGGCTCGGGTCTCTTCGCAATATTTGTACTTATAGCTTTGATACCAACTGTAGCGTCTCCCAAATCTGAGTACTAATCACCACGAATCTGGTACACTAATTCTATAACTATTATGGAAGATATAAACATAAATTATTTATACATTAACCTTTACACATAATCCCCAAGGTTGATAACCTTAACTTATTACCTGAATTCAATATTCTATCAGACATATAATGTTATTTTCCTTCACCTGTATCCGAAGTATTCATTTTAATCTGCAAAGTTTATCATGATATAGCAAGGGTGAACAACAAGTTTGCCCAGCAAGTTTAAGTTCAAAGAAAAGATATATCATGATTGAAAGAACGAATAATAAGCTAACGATCTTTCAACAATATAATCATTGGGAAATAACAAGCATCAAATTTTCATAACTGAACGACCGAGACAATAAAAATGAATGGACAATAATGAACATGAATAAATCAACTGGACCAAATGGTAATGAAGGTGATCAGCCTTTTATACCTGATGAACACATGCAATATGCATAACGTGCGATTCAATAAATAAATAGACGTGATGTAATTAACAATGATTAACCACAAACATATCTGAAGAATCATAACTCAAGGTTGAGTTAAAGAAAACTTGCCTTTATCGCCAACTACTACTACGCAGTCTATTTAGCTTCATCTGAAGACCTAATATTAATAATATCTATCTCCAAATTAGAATAATATCATCATAGTAAGTATTGCTAATTACAGTTATAAAATAACCTAAACATATTATCACATAATCCTAACAGTCAATAAAACACATAAGACATAGTATCAAGTTAAATTGGACAATTATCGAGCCTAATTCCAATAAGAGTTTGCCTAAACGCTTCACAATTATCTTAGATAATTTATTAGTCAGTCAAAACATTTTTCAATAACTCATAATAATTTTCAAATAATTATTATCATTTATAATGATTTTCAATCATTAATATCATATTTATATGATTTAAATACCACATAATTCCATTATCAATAATATTTATTTAATTTTAAATATTAATGAAATATATAAAATAATATTATAAATTATTTATAATATCTCAAAGTATTTTTAATACCTTAATATCATATTTAACTAATTTTAAAATATTTAAGACCATTATTAAATAATTGCCATTAATATTAAAATATTAATGTTTTTCATGACAAATATCAAAAGTTATATTTTGTAACTTCAAATATTTTTATAACCTTTAAATCATTTTTATATGAATTTTAAAACAATAAAACTATTTTTCCATAATTTATTTAATATATTTATTAAATAAATCAATTATAATTAATATTAAATTATTAATAAAATTTATCATAAAATATTAAAAGTCATTTAAAATAACTTCAAATATTTTCTAACAATTTAATATAATTTTAAATGATTTTTTAAAGTATTAAAATCATATTTAAGTAATTTATTTAATATAATAATTAAATAAATTAAATATCATCAATATTTAATAATATTAAATATTAATGAAATATATTCCAAATTATTAAAAATCCATTTTTAGGCTTTAAAATAATTTTTAGAAATTAATTATGTATTTTTCATAATTAAAAATTATTTTTCTCTAATTATTTAATGAAAATAATTAATTTATATTCAAACTATCGCTAAAGGTGGCTATAGCGACAAAACTGTCGTTATAGGTGTTCTTCAGGTTTCAAGAACATTCAAACACAGTTACCAGGGTACTCACTTTGACCATCTCCAAATCATAGATCTTTAAGTTTCTAGGCTTGTAATTGTGTTAATGTTGTAGTATTGATGTAATATTACAACCCCAAACTAGTTTCATGGCCATACAGCAACACATGATGAAGATATAAGGCTTCAAATATTATGTCAGAGCTGTTCTTCATTTCTGGGTTACCCAGAAATGAAGAACAGTTCATGGTGCTACTTTAGAATCTTTAAATCTTGCATTCTGGGCTTGCTCAATGTGATTTAATGGTTCCTTAAATCAAAGAACAATAATATAACATTAGATCAGTCTAACTAAATCACATATGAAAGATCTAATCCGGTCAAACCATGTCAGAACACCTGTTCTTGAGAAATCTGGGTTTTCCAGAAAACTCATAAAGTAGTCGGTCAACCATACTTTGACCACCCATAACTTTGATTTTGGGTAGAATATAAGTGTTGTAGAGGCATGATTGTGTAGTCCATATGTCAGACTAAAAATCCCATACACTAACCTGGTCCAAAACATTAATAGTTGCAAGATCAGAGGCCTTAAAAAGCTTGTCAGACAAAATCTAGGTTACCCAGAATTCAGTTTCCATGGACGGTCAACCATGTTTGACCACTCATATCTTGAGATCTAGACATGGTATGGACTTGATCCCACTTCCAGTCTACTCTCCTCGTGACAGAGAACAAATCTATAAAATGAATCCAACCTAACAATTAACATAGACGGATCTATGAGCCTTGACATATGGTTGTTAGGCCATATTTTTAGGGTTCATAGTCAGTCCTTAAAATCCAATTTTCTTGCATCTAGATATTATGGATCTATGATATAACATCATAGATCACTAAATAACATCCTATAAATACTTCTAAACAACAAATAACATACTTTAACATAAATCACAAAGATTTATCAAGGCTTGAGTTTTATACCTTTTATGCTTTAATTCTTGAATTTGATCCTTGATCCTGATATTGGAAAGCTAAGGTTTGATATTAGCTTAACTCTTCACTCATATTCACTCTAAATCTCGAAATTCTAGAGAGAGAGAGAGAGAGAGAGAAGGCTTGGCTAGAATGCTAAGTAAAGTAAATGTTTTTCTTTACTTTAATCTTTTAACTTTTTATTCATTGTATCTAATGATGTTAGGTGTCCATAAAGATCAGATTTGGCTGAGATTTGAGCACATGCCATATCTATATAGATGACTCACCAAGATTTTATTTAATCTTTTACTTAAGTTTTAAGTAAAAGGGTATTTTAGTCATTTCACACCTACTAAGGGTATTTTGGTAATTTCCCCTATAATTTGAAGGCAATTTAGTCTTTTCACATATATCCCACATCTTTTAACACTTAAGCTTTTATACTTAGCTTTTGAGCTACCGAATTAGGGTTTACAAATTCTGAATTATGGTTTCGGATTTCCAAAACTAAAATTAGGGTTTTCAGAGCCGATTTTAGGGTTTCTAACAAATTGTTAGGGTTTTCTCACTGAACATCGATGTTCTTAACATAACTTTAGGGTTTGCTAAAGTTACTGTAATGATCAAGAAATGTTGTAATTTAATTTAAATATTTATTGAGAAAAATAAATATTTTAAATAATTTATTTATTGAGGAAAATAAATAATTGATGAAATTGTGATGCAAGAATTTAGTAACTAAATTGATTAATTTTAATTAAATTGAATAATGGTAATTTTTATTTGAAATATTTAATTTAATGAAATAATTAAATTAAATGAATTGTTTAATATTTAAGAAAATAAGTAAATTAAATAAAATAATGTTTAAGTCTAATTTATTAATTAAATTAGATATATATTTATTTATTAATCATAAGTATAACTATAATGAAAAATTATAATTTTTATAATTATAAGTGTAAGCTAACTAAATGGGTTGCATGTGTGACAATCAAATACTATATAATAAAAACATTATTGAAATAATTTAGTAAGGGGGGATTTGTGGTAGCCAAACAAGGCCTTGTGGCTTTTGGCCTAATTTAACTGACGTGAACTTTTTGGTTCTTACCTGACGAATGTGGGAAGCCTTCAGTTTATATATTACGCATTCTTTTTCTTTCTAAGGCTATAGTCAGAGAGTAAAACAAGAGAGAAAAACACAGTGAGAAATTGAGAGAGTAAATCTCTGTGATTTTGCCAAGAGGAAGGAGAGGGTCACCATCTTTTGCAACATACAATCAAATAATAAGGTATAACTTACTTCAATTTTCACTTTTATGTTAGAAATTTCTATTGATAGCTATGTGGTATTGATACATATACATGTAATTAAGGTTTATAATCTGTCAATCATCATATATTAGTGCTATTTGATGATTAGAATACAAGAAATTGGTTTGTAGGAGGAAAAGCAAATAACAGTGTTGTATATATGTATAAAAAATGGCTTAAGAAAGTATAAAATTTGATGTCCAATATGTGATGTAATCTACAAATTTATGTTAGATTGTGTTAGTATGTTAAGAAATGAAAATGGCGTAGTTTGAATTTTGTCAATTGGTTAAGAAACGAAGTTGTGGCGATTGAATTCGCTAAAAGTGAAGAAATTTGGAAAATTGTGATTTAGGAATCTTTAAAATTGAATATATGTAATGTTTATGTAGTTAGAATGATGAATATCATGTTTATAGATGTTATTACAAAGTTTTAGATGTTAAGTTTTGTGAATTTTATGGAAATTGGGTTGGATTTGGGGTCAGCTGTGTAATAGAGCTGCTGTAATTTCTGTCTGGGTATGGCGCAACTGCGCCGGTGCCAAAGCTTGGGGCAGCGCAGCTGCGCCGTGCCCTGAGGCTAGGCAGTGAGTTCTGTTTATTTGTGGGTTATAATTCAAGGACTTAATCTAGTTTGGTATGCATGATAATGATGTTAAAACATAACACGGACTACAATAACAGATTATAATGTGATATAATATAAAGTGTGAAGATTTTAAGTGATCATTTAATTAAGTTATGTAACAAATAAAAATTGATGTTTATGAGAGTTAAAGATGAATGATAAAGTTATGTTAGACCATGGAGAGATTTCAGATTCGTTAGGGATATTAACCAACATGGTTAGATGTTAAGTTTAGGGTATGATTTAAATGGTGGGTAAAACCCATAAAGCTAATGTTGATGCAACTAATTGTTAATTTGATTTCAATGATATGTGTAGGATAATTCGCGAACAATATTATACTTGTGTAGCTTACATACAAGGCAAGTTCGTTATCCTAAACCTATTTTGAACAAGTTCCCTAACTTCATTCTTTTATTAATGAATGCAAGTTTCATAGCTATGTTATCTTTTATGTCAAGCAAGCTTTCTATTTCTAAATTTTACATTAAAGTTGAGCAAGCCTATTGGTTCTATCTCGTGTATGATTGTACAAGCTCTTGTAATCTAGTTCATTACATCGAGCGAGTTTCACTTTCCTAAGTCTTGTTATTGTTATTCAAAATATATATTGTTCTAATACATTGATTTAAATAAGATTGTTCTAACTCTTTTGAATGTGGTACTTTGCACGCATACTATGTCTATTCAATTGGACATTTTTGTTATTCGATCTTTGACTTAGATAACCTTGTTCAATCCCATATTATTATGTTAAACATTCACCTACTGAGCAAACTTTTATTGATTAAATTGATCTACAATTGGATAGTGTTCTAAAATTCTAGAACAACTGATAAGCTAGTTCCAAACTAAACTTTCTTTGGTGTGGAAACTCCAAATCCAAACTGAGACGAACAACCCTAACATGGAGGATTTTGTACGTGTAACATTTAGATGTTTATGCACAATACATGATACAAAGGGATGATCCCCCTAAGTACGTTAAGAAGGGTTTGTACAGTCTAAATGACTGTTATGGTTGGGTAATAATACCTAGGTACCGGGGACATAGTTTGTGGTCTTAAGACCCTCATATATTAAAGTTTGAACTTGTTTTCTATTTCTAATTCGTAGAACAAGTTCACCATTGATCAACATTCGTTGTTCACTCTCATGTTATTATTGTTGTTACTCTTTATATCAGTGAGCAATTGTTTGCTCACTCTTGCATTTAACACTTCATGTAAAGTTGAGAAGGTCTATGAGCCATCTACTAGCAAAAGAAAGGGAAAGATGTCCAAGTGTTGAAGATTTATGAGAAATTATTTAAGTGAATTATGTTATAAGACTTGTTTTATTTTATGATGTATTCCGCAAACTTATGTAATAATTTAAGATTAGATTACCTGGGATTGTTTTTGAGATGATGTAACCCTTTAAGGGAAAATATTATTGTTTAAGTTATTTTTTGTCTTTATCCTTTATTATAGGGTAGTTAGATGTAATTTTTTTTATAGTGAGCACCAAATCCTCTGGGAATGAAGAACCCGGATTTGGGGGTCTCACAGGTTGGTATCAGAGCTTTAGGTTATGAACCTTAGGAAGTAACCTTTAAGAAGACAGAAAAAATAGTGGTGTCAAACTCTTATCGAGTTTTAAGGAATGGATTAAGGTATCCATTGAATCTAAACAACAAAAGACATTATGTGATATGTGTTAATAACTTATGTGCTCACGAGTATCGAAGTGTGTTAAATAAAACTTAAATTATTTTGTTGTCAGAATGTCTAACGAAGGAGGATCCAGTCCAGCTAGGGAAGTGATACCTCAGATACGTAGAGATGAGGAACCTCGGGATATCCATGTTGTGCGGGAACAGTTGATCTAGGAGGATGAGCCTATGACTGATCCCGAGGAGGATAGTTCAGAGGATAATGAGGAAGAGGATCCTGTGGAGTTTCCACCAAACTCTATATCAGCTGAGATATATGACGCACTATACGACCGTAACATAGAATTATTGGACAAGGTTGAAGAGCTGAAGGAGTTGGTTGAGATGCATCACGCTACGATAGAGAAGAAGGATGTGGAGATTCAGGAACTCGACTCAAGCCTTGGAAACATAGAGTAGGGACCTAGTTCATATAAAGGGCCAGCATGAAGATCTATTGGCAGTAGACGAGAAGATGAAGACTGATGTGGAGAAGTTAAAAGATGACTTGAAAGAGGAATCAAGTAAGCGTACAAGAGCAAGGGATGCTTGGATAAAGGAGACTCAACGTGCAGACCATGCTGAGGCTAAGGTCCAAGTGAAGAAGGCCAAGATGAATGAGATGGATTACGCCTTTAATTCTGCGATTGATAGGACCCTGATCGAGTCCTTTATTACCCACCTCAAATTAAAGATTCACCATGGTTCGTGATGGATCGTAGGACGGCGTATCGTATTATAGAGAAAGAGCCTAGATAGAAAGAATAAGAGTAATAATAATATGTGGTCAAGTATGTGAATGACTAAGTTGTAAATCCCTTATTACTAGATAAATAAAAGGGTAGTATGAGAATGTAATCCTGAAACTTGTCTAGTTCAGGAAAGTGGATGTTAGTAGCGGTTATGCTATCTTTATTGTGAGACCCCAAATTTTATGAATAAAGATTTAAATTTCTCAAAATATTTTTTTTAATATTATGCTGTGGATTTGATATAATGTTATAGTTGTGGGTAATATTTATAAATTTTACAAAGTAAGCAAGTTGTTATATAATATTCGTTTGGTCGGGGAATATTTGTACGACGACACAATCATTGGTGGACCTCACAACAGAAGTATTGTCGTAGTTAGAAAACGACAGCGAAAGTGTTACCATTAAAACTATTGAACTACCCGGTAGTAAAAGTACAGTAATATGCGTGATTGCATAGTAGCACACGATATTGATTATTGATGCTTACGTGAAAAGTCACTCAGTTATACACAATTATTGCTACAGTAATTGTTGCATCATATATATCTCTCATATTATTGATTCAATTATTATCACAGTATCATCTGCATAATATGTTATATTATTAAATTAATAATTGAGACGACAAAGTTATTCATATTATTATTTACAATATTGACAATGTCTAGAAGTTCTGTCATGGAGGGGTTTGGTCACCTAATTGTGCGTCAATAAGGAGAAATCCTTATCGAAAAGCCCCCTCTTTCTTGGGAACGACCTGGTTGTTAAATATTGTGCGTTATAATATTAATGATGAATATGTTCATGTTGATTAAAGATGAAATTGATAGTTCCATTGTGTTGGGATTATTAGTGTCAGTGGAAATCGACATTTATTGATGTCTGGAGGTTATATTAACCAATCGGGAAATTCACCGGATAAATGAGCAATTAATTGCTATTAATTCACATGCTTATAACTATGTGTTCACATGTGTGTACTATTGATTCACATGATTTACTATTAGGGGAGTTGGTGCAAGATTGATAATACTTTCATGACTAAATTAAAAATAGAGGTATAGATGAAGGTACTATACTATAATTAATTTTTTTCACATGTTTAGAACTATTGAGTCACATAATTTACTATTGATTCACATGATTTACTATTAGGGGAGATGGTGCAAGTTTGATAATACATGCAGGACTAAATTAAAAATGAAAGAAAAGAGGAAGGTATTATACTTTAATATTTCGAGCCCCAAAATGTTCAATTATCAAAACTATATTTTCCTATAAATAGAAGTTCATTCCTTAATTATTTTTCACCAATTCACTAAAGCTATAGAGCAATTATTTTAGAGAAAAATTATAGAGAGAAAGAAGAAGAGAAGTCTACTACCTCACTATTCTAGTATCTAGTCTTCTTTTGAGGTAAGGGGTATTATTCTTTCATATTCATAAAGAGAGTTATTTTGTTTCAATACTCCTAAGGGTTGTTATTCCATTCTTTATTATTATGTTAGAATAACCTGTCTATGCGAAGTACCGCATACATGGTGAAATTCTTCTGTTATTCCATTCTTTATTATTCTGTTGGGATAACCTGTCTGTGTGGTCTATCGCATACCTGGTGAATTTTTTTGTTATACCATTCTTTAATATTCTGTTGAAATATCCTGTATGTGTGGATTATGAATGACCTAGTTTCATTCTTTATTATTCTGTTGGAATATCCTATCTGTGTGGATTACGCATAACCTGGTTACATTCTTTATTATTCTGTTGGGAATAACATGTCTATGCGGTCTATCGCATGCATGGTGAATCCTTCTGTTATTCCATTTTTTATTATTCTATTGGAATAACCTGTCTATGTGGATTACCGCATGCATGGTGAATGATCCTTCGTATTCATTCTTTATTAAATTGTGGAAATGATCTGTCTACGTGGATTACCGCATGGCGGGTGAAAATTGATTTGCAGTTTCGTATATTCTATTATACTCATCTGGGATATCATTTCTTTTGTACTCATCATGAAATATCATTTTCTTTGGTATTTTACTATTCACGGTTTACTATTCACCTGATTAATGTTCACTCTAGTATTATTCACTCGGGTATTCAGGATACTTTTTGTGCCGGAGTACTATTTACAAGTTACTATTCATGGGTTACTATTCACCCAATTGCTATTCACTTTAGTATCATTCACTCGGGTATTCAGGACACTTTTCGTGTCGAGTTACTATTCACGGGTACTATTCCCAAAGTACTATTCACGGGGTACTATTCACCCAAAAAATATATTTCTTTTCTGTCCAAATTATTTTTGGTACATAAATATTATTCTTGAATTTTACTCTACAAAGAAGTATCATGTTGACAATTTGGACGTTATTGATTCCTAGATAAATTAAATTATAAATCTTTAAAATTTATCATTGAACTTGTTTTATTGAATTATTATGTCATTATCATCATCCTCATGCTTATATTGTGATTACAGTCATCTTTGTCTTACGTGCATTGATGGACTTGGTATGATTATGACCGTACTATTTATGAGTTACTATTCATGAGTTACTATTCACGAGTTACTATTCACAAGTACTATTCACGAAGCATGATAATTTTTTTTACGTAAGAAGGCACTACTCAATTATTGTTACAGTAAATACTGTTCAATATTTTATTTTATTGATTCAATAATTACTACGTTGATATTTTATATTATTGTTGTTTCAATAATTGTCACGGCACAATATTTTCCATTATCAGATCAGTAATTCATATTATTTAAATAATATTATTAGATAACATTATTGGCAATGTCTAGAAAGTTCTTTCAAGGAGAGGTTTGGTCACCTAATTGCGCGCCAGTAAGGAGAAATCCTTATCGAAAAGCCCCCTCTTTCCTGGGAACAGCCTGGTTGTCATTATTGTGATTCTGTAATATTATTTGTGAATAATAAATTATTGATTTATATAATAAGGAAAATATTCATTTTATGTGGATACAGATGGAGAAAAATTTTAATGTGACAATTGTTGAAAATTGATATTTTATCTTTTCTGATAAAATATTTAATTTAAATATATTATTATATTATAGTAATATAATAATGGTGATATTTTTACAATGAATGTGTGATATATGAATAAATGAGGAGGAAGATTATTTTTGTTGCATTAAATGTTTAACACATTTTTTGTGTGTTGGTGGACACAATTTTTGACTGAAATTTGATTATAGCCCGTAAAATCGTCCGTATGTGGATTTCGGTCAATTTCTGTTTGGAATTTGGAAAAACATTCTTCTGTAAAGTTGTAGAGAATTAAATTTTCTATGGAATGGACATAAGATTTGAATTTTTCTGATAAAATGGCTATTTATTATGAATTATTGAAGTTCCAGAATATTAGGTCTGAATTGATTTTGTTGCATTAAATGATAAAAACATGTTTTTCATTTTGGTGGGTCCCACTTGCATGTGTTAGTTGCTGAAATCAGATGGCAAGGTGTGCGTAGGAAAATAAAATCAATATTAATATTTTATTAAATTTTCTGCTTTGGTGTTCTAATCATTTTCCTATAAAATTTAAAATGGTGGAGAAAACACAATGCCAAGGGAGCATTGTGGGAATTTAAAATTTAAAATGATGGAAAAATTTTCCATAATGGTGGATGTAGTGTTAGCGTGATTATGGGGATAGAATCCTTATAAGGGGGGAAGAGTGTAACGCCCCAGAAAATTTAGATTTTTGAGAATTAAATTTTTTATTTAATTATGTGGATTAAATGAATTTAATTAATTATTTATGGGAGTAAGCTAATTGAAGGTCGTTTTATGACCTAGACATATCGGAACGTCATAGTATTTTGACTACGTGATAGAATTAAAGAGTTTGAATTTCCAAGATGAAAATAAAAACTTTTCGAGAAATTTTTCTGAAAAAACTATTCACGTATTTCTGCTCCGGAATTATTTTTGCACTTCTGAGAAATACGTAATGATAGAATATCGAGGTGAGATGGAATATCCAATAATATTTCAGTTATGGCAAACACAGTTTTTCACCTACGGACTTAAGACCTAATAGTTAAGGAAAGTGATTTCCGAGAAAGAAATAAAATGCGATTAATGAATTGAATGATAATTGTATAATACGTAGGTATTGTGCGAAGTAATGAATACGAGTATAATATGAGGTGTTATATGAGTATGAATGAAGCATAGTATGTCGTATATATAAATAAGTATATGAGTGAGAATATGAGATGAATACGTAAATTATACGTTATAAGGCTTTAAGTTAAATGAAATTAACTTATAGGATTGTATAGGAAATTTTAAAGTCCAATAGAGATTAATGTGTAAGCCCAAGCGCAAGCTAATGTTAAAGCCCAAAGATTTGTTAATGCAAGCCCAAAGTATAAGATGAGATTAATTGAATTTAAAGTCCAAAGTAAGGTTGATCCATAGGGAAACCCATGATCACATGGATAACCCAAAGTAGTGGCCAAGTAAAGTACTTGGTGGCTAAGTAAAAGTAATGAGCAAGTAAACTTAATGGTTAAGTAATGGATAAGTCAAGTGGTGGCTAAGTAAAGTGCTTAGGCTTAGTGGCTAAGCAAGAGATAAGTTATGTGATGGTCAAGTAATTAATGTGATAGGCATGTAAAGTGCTTATGTGTGGTGAATGAGTAAAAGTTATGATCAACAAACAAAGGATAAGCTATGTGCTTAACAAGTTAACTTAATGGCTAAGCTAAGTATGGTGATGTAACTTATTTGGTGAGCAAGTAAACTTAGGGTTTAAGTAATGAATACTATGGAGGTTTAGTAAGGAGGTGGAGTGGTCTTATGACCATTATACCCTAACTTAGACTTTCCTATAAATAGAGAGCTTGGATTTCATTTTTGGTGGTTGTTCATTTCATCAAACAAGTTGAGAGCTTATTTGTTAGAGAAAATATGCTTGAAAAGTTACGAAGTTAGTCTTTCATATTTCAAGAAGTAAGAAGGAGATCAAATATTAACCAAGTGATATTCAAGGGTAATCAATATTAAACCATGATTCTCTTTATCTTCCATTGTTAGAGAAGTGGGTAGTGGTAGAGCATATATGCTAAAGCATGATAAGAATGATTAATTAATGGACTTAAGCCGTATAAGTTATGGATAAGTAATTCAAACTTAATTAAGTTATGAACTCATGAGGAACTTAGATGAACTTCTCATATGTTTACTTTAATAAGATGTATGATAATAAGAAGCAAGAATGGTGGTTAAAAGACTTAATCTATATAAGTCATGAGAAAGGAAGTCATAAGTAGTTTATACTTTTATAAATTCTAAACTTACGAAGAACAAGTAATAAGTTATCATGTAAATAAGTTAATGAAATATGTATGTTAAGATGTTAGTATGATGGTTAGAATCCATTTGAAATAATGAAAAAATCATAAGAAATTAAGTTAAGGCGAAATTTACGAGTTTGGACGATAATCGTCGAATTTGTGAAATTCTTGGAATGGAGTCGAGTTTTGATATTGAGTTTGGAAACATTGGTTTTCAATGGAGACAAGTCATATTTGGCATTATAGAGTTGTGGACTCAAAAATGACCGGATTCCGACTTAGAACGAAGAAACGATCATTGAACGTTCACGGACGTTTATCGTTTTCGTTAAAAATAAACTAATAGGTGAATTTTTAGAAAACGAAGTCAAATAGATAAAATTCTTACATGAACACGTAAAGTATGTAATTTGTGAAACGTGGGCTTTTAAACGAGACAATTCGGACTTATAACGAGGAAGTTATGAGCCCGGGAATCTCACATAAAAAGTTATCTATCAAAGTTTTCCGGTGCTGAGGACTGGCGCCGCGACGCCAGTCAAGGCAAATTATGTCGCGCCGCAGCGCCAAGATGAAGGGAGTGGACACTTCAGAGTCGCGCTGCAGTGCCACTCTAAGGCATAATGCTCGCGCCGCAGTGCCATGCATAGTAGAGCCGGGTACTGGAAAGTGGCGCCGCAACTTCACTAGTACAAAGGGATGCAACGTCGCGGCGTTGGCAGTGGATTTTTGTTGACCAAGTTGTTGTGAACCCAATAGGTTGCAAGAAAAGTATGAGTCATATAGTTAGTTAATGAACATAATAAAACCTTTCCTAAATCACTTTTATAGTGATGACTTTAGGAATTTAATGTTGTTTAATGAATAATTAAACGAAGAACGTAAAGTATAAAAACGTGAACTGTATTTGATAATGATGATGACTATAACGTTGAGAGTTACAACTTAAGTAATACATGAACATAAACTGTATGCAATAAAGTGTACTTAACTAACGACGATCGAGTTTCGATTAATAACGTAAGAATGGTAGTAAGTCGTTAGGAAGGACTATTAACTCAAAACGAGTTCTATTAATGAAGTAAATCCATGTAAGACATAGAAGAGAAAGAAGTTGGTAAGAATAATATAAAATATTATGGCAAGCTGGAACCAATAGTAACACATCTAATATATGATTAGATGGAGATGAAGGATAAGATTCATTAGGAACCATGTATATTCATTCATAACCTAATGTGGTATGTTATGTGGTTATGTGTTGTAGAGGACCGTAAAGACTGAAAGGAAAAGTTATTATATTGTAGCAGACGCTGAAGGCAAGTTTTTCTTAAAACGTTTGTCTAACCTTCGTGTTAGCCAAGTTTTCTGTGATTCATGTTATGAGGTGCATAAATTGTTTTACTAAAGGGTCGGTGCCAGTTTTAACTCGGCTAGACTAATCTTGAAGAGTTATTGATTTATTTACAAGTCTTTTAATATAGAATTGAAAACGCTATCCTACACTAATTGTTTGGTACGGATTCAAGGTAAGCCTGAGTATGAATAAATAAATGTATTTTTCATCGATTATTCGATGGGCACGCGAGGTTACCAAAACTTAAACATACATACGTTTAATGGATGTAGTGTTGATCAACATAGGGTATTATGGGCTGATCACCCAGAAGTGCTCGTAAGATATTCCGGACTTACAAACTTATTGCCAGGTTTTCCTTTTCAAAGAAATTATAAACTGCTCATGGTCTTGAGCCAGAATTGATGTTTTACTAAATATTGTATTGTAAAATATTTTGAAGGAAAAGAAATGCTATTTTGAATTATTGATAGTACTTCGTAACTATTATCCAGTTACTGAAGATATACGATTCCTATGTTTCAAGCATGTTGTTCAAGAGAAATTGTTATACTTGTTGAGCTTGTTATGCTCACTCTTGCTTGAACCATATGAATGCAGCTAGGACCGAACGAACCGAGGGATCCGACAAGGATAAAGGCAAGACGAAGATGAACGATTAGTTTACTTTGTAATAAACTAGTAAGTTGTATATATTATAGTATGATGAACAGAGAATGTAATGGATTTAGAACCTGGGAAAGGGATGTAATGTTAATAATGTAATAAGAATGTCATTGATACACACATTTTGATGTCGTTTCAATAAAATGAATGTACAGTTATAAGTACCGTATACCACCATCTGTCAGGTTGGAAGATACGTGGATTTGGGGGCGTCACAATAATCATTACCCTTCAACAAATCAGATAAAATATAATGGACAACAAGTTTTAGATCAATATTCGCAGCGGAAATAACAATTCAGTAGAAGAGTTTAGTAGAGAATTAAATCTACTATCATTTACGAATTTAAAAGTCCATCATCAATATTTTATCCCTGTAACATCAATCAATATAAATCTTGAATCAAATATTCATCTTTGCACTACGGGCCAAAGATATTCATTTGTACACCAGTTGGTCATGTTCATCTCAACACCTGTCCATTTTTGCACTACGGACTAAAGATATTCATCAGGTAATCATTCATCTTTGCACTACAGGCCAAAGATATTCTTCAAGTATCACCATTAAGGACTAAGGATGATGAAAAATATTTTAAAGAACGAATTCAGTGAGATAAAAGGACAAAGATTAGAGATTCATACTTTAGATAATCCAAGTTTAAAAATACTCTATAATAAATCATAGTGGAGTAAAATTCAAGAATGAAGATCAAAACATGGATACAATCAAAGATATTAACCATAATAGACATCTGGGACAAAGAAGAGAAAATTTTATTTTTTGGTGAATAGTGTCGTATTCGTGAATAGTGTCATATACGTGAATAGTGTCGTATACGTGAATAGTAACCCTAACACAAAAAGGTAGAAATTTCACAATAAAATTCTTACCAATATTTTAGCATAATGATATTGAAAGAAATAATATCATTTACGAAGAAAATAACATCCCTTACCTCAAAAGAACAGTACTTATGACCGGAATATCGGATGAAATGTTGAAGGAAACTTGCACTGAATAGCAACTCTCAAAGTATCTAAATACTCACAAAAAAACGCTCGATAATATAGAGAGAGAAAGCTTATATTTCTGGTGTGATTTTTAATTCTAACCTAAGCACCTATTTATAAGGAAAATGCCAGAACGCTAAAGCTGACTAACCTGCTACTTGATGGCTTTACCTGTTACTATTCATTTCCACCACTTCTAAAATAAAATTTTAGCACATTTCTCACCAACCAAAAGTGGGGCCCATACATTCTATAAATTTCCAAAATGTTTACCATTTAAATAATAATTAGAAACTTTAATAATTCATAATAAATAGCCCTTTTATCAGAAAAATACGAATTTTATGTCCATTTCATAGGAAATCAAATTCTCTACAACTTTGTAGAATAAAGTTTTTCCAAAATCCAAACAGAAAATGCCCGAAATCCACATACGGACGATTTCTAATACCTCCATTCCGACAAAATACTTATAAAACACCTCAGCATTAATTCCTTCATATATATCCACACAAAATAAATATTTCCTATCCATCATTTATTTCCGCATAAAATAAATATTTCATTATCATATAAATCAATAATTAATATTTCAAAAATAATATTACAGAATCAATATTATGACAACTAGGTCGTTCCTAGGAAAAGGGGGGGCTTTCCTATAAGGATTTCTCCTTACTGACGCGCAATTAGGTGACCAAACCCCTTTCCTAGACAGAACTTCCTTAGACATTGCCAATAATGTTATCTAATAATATTATTCAAATAATATTAATTATTGATCTGATAATGGGAAATATTGTGCAATGATAATTATTGAAACAACAATAATATAAAATATCAACGCAGCAATTATTGAATCAATAAAATAAAATATTGAACAGTAATTACTGTAACAATTATTGAGTAGTGTCTTCTTACGTAAGAATCAATAATTCAAAAATATTGTGTAATGTCGTGTGCTACTGTGCAACCATGCCTATTATTGTATTTCAACCACCAGGTAATCCAACATCTTTAACTGTAATAATTACGCCGTTATTTCTAAAAACTTAAACTTGTCGTTTTCTTTATCCTATCATTTTCTGTTATTGGGCCCATAAATGGCTGCACCGTCGTACGAATATTCCACGACCAAACGAATATTCCCCAACAAAAATAAATATTTTATAACCACTTTCTTATTTTGTAAAATTTGCATAATTCACCCATAACTAAAGCATTATATCAAATTAACTTCTTATTATTTCAAGATAATGAATAGAGGAAATTTAATTTTTATTTATTAAAAAGTTGAGGATGTCATCAATAAAGATAACAACGAATTGATCCAAATATTCTTTGAATACACGGTTCATCATATCCATGAACGCAGCAGGAGCATTAGTCAATCCAAAAGACATGACTAAGAATTCATAATGCATGTACCGAGTTCTGAAGGCAGTCTTTGGAATATCCTCAGTTTTAATCTTCAGCTGATGATATCCAGAACGAAGATTGATCTTTGAAAAGAATTGTGCTCCTTGCAACTGGTCGAACAAGTCATCAATGGGAGATAGCGGATACCTATTCTTAATGGTGACATGTTTCAATTATCGGTATTCAATACAAAGTCGCATACTCCCGTCTTTCTTCTTTACGAATAAAATAGGAACACCCCAAGGAGATGTACTAGGATGAATGAATTTGATGTCTAACAACTCATGTAGTTGGACCATTAACTCCTGAAGTTCAATAGGAGCCATTCGATATAGGGTTTTAGAAATGGGCTTTGTACCCGGTTATGGGTCAATAAAGATTCAACTTCATGTTCTGGGGATAGACCAAGAAGTTCTTCAGGAAATACGTTAGGAAATTCACTAACAACAGAAATATTATTCAAATCTGACGTGTTTTTGTTCAAGTCCATAACATGGTCTAAGAAAGCTTGACATCCATTTTTTAATAAACGAATGGCTTTATGGCTTGATATGACAATGATTGACTTTAGTGGTTTGGTTGCTTGAATTCGCATAACAAGTTGGTTAGGAATAAGAAAACTAACAACCTTACGAAAACAATCAATTTTGGCATGATGAGTAGTTAATCAATTAATCCCTAAAATCACATCAAATGCAATTATCTTTAAATCGATAAGATCAACAAGTAATGTGATTGTGCCAACTTGGATCAAGCAAGATTTATAAATAGTGGATGTAATGAAAGTTTCTCCTAACGGAGTTTCCACAGATAAGTCAAATTTTAATTTCTCCGGAGTCAAGTTTAAACGTTGAGCACAAGTAGGAGAGATAAAAGAATTGGTAGAACCGGTATCTAGTAAGGTATAAACTTTGCAAGAGTTCAAGATTAACTTATACGTGATCACCTTATTCGGGTTTCTCACATTTAGGCCAGTCATGACAAGCGCTCTCCCTTGAACCACCGACATTGTTTTTTCCATAGTCGCCTTTGGTTTCGCCATCCCAGCTGGACTTGACTTCGCTATCAGACAAAATCGGGCTATATGACCATCTTTTCCGCAACTGAAACACACCTTAGAAGGCTGTGAATAGTTTGGACTTATGTGTCCCTCCTCTCTACATCTTTAGCATCTAATTGGCGGTCATTCTATTCCCCTAGAATTTGTTGTTGGTGTTGGTGTTGGTGCTGGTGCTGCTGTTGATGTCTTCCCAGTCATTGTTGAATCTTCTCTTTTTGGAATTTCCACTTGACTCACCTCTTCTATTATCATAGCCACGATTACGACCCGAGTGGTTACTTCTTTTGTCCGTATTTTTTCCTCCCCGCTGGTTATCATTGCTCTGATGACTATTGTCATCGGTATGACCCTGGTTGTGGTCCCTCGATTTGAATATACTCATTATCTCGCTCTAATAATTGAGCCCTGTTCATAACATCTAAATATAGAAAACATTTGTGAGAGATAAGGTATTGACGAATTTCGGGTTTTAGACCTCTCAGAAACATCCGCGTCATACGTTCCTCATTCTCTATCAAATGCGGTGCAAACCTGGATAACTCAGTGAACTCCACCTCGTACTGGGACACCGTCATGTTGTTCTGTTTCAGTCTAATAAACTTTACCTCCTTCGTATGACGAATACTTTCAGGAAAGTACTTGTCATTGAACAGTTTCTGAAATATTTCCCAAGACATTTTGAGTGCGGATGGCTGGGTACGCTTCACAGATTCCCACCAGTAATCTGCCTCACCACGGAATATAAAGGTGACGAATGGAACCTTCTGTTCTTCTGTGCATCCCAAGACATCGAATATCTTGGTAATTTGCTTGACCCACGTTTCCGCCTTAATCGGATCCGGTTTTCCCCAGAACTCTGGTGGTCCCAACTCCTTAAACTGCTTGGCTGTGACAAATCGCGCGTTGCTATCATTTCCACCCGTATTTTGTACACGAGTCTCCCTCGTCTGATATTGCATGAACTGCAAAATGCTTCTAAACATCCCATCATTCATCATTTGCTCAGTAGTGTTGTTTACAGGAAGAATATTTCCTTCCTGTTGCATGTTCTCCTGGTTGATAATTAAAGGTGTCTTCACGGTCTCAAACACTCCATTGTTAACGTTCTCAGCTGCCATTCTCAAATACAGCCACAAAACAAGGGTTAATTAAAAAAATGACATACCAAACAAAATAAATATTTCCATATCCATCATTTATATCCACATAAAATAAATATTTCCTTATCATATAAATCAATAATTAATTATTCATAAATAATATTACAGAATCACAATTATGACAACCAGGTCGTTCTCAGGAAAGTGGGGGCTTTCCGATAAGGATTTCTCCTTACTGGTGCACAATGAGGTGACCAATAATGCTATCTAATAATATTATTCAAATAATATGAATTATTGATCTGATAATGGGAAATACTGTGCAATGACAATTATTGAAACAACAATAATATAAAATATCAATGCAGCAATTATTGAATCAATAAAATAAAATATTAAACAGTAATTACTGTAACAATTATTGAGTATTGCCTTCTTACGTAAGACTCAATAATTCAAAAATATTGTGCAATACCGTGTGCTACTGTGCAACCACACGTATTACTGTATTTTAACCACCAGGTAATCTAACAGTGTTAACAGTAACAATTACGTCGTTATTTCTAAAAACTCAAACTTGTCATTTTCTTCATCCGACCGTTTTTCGTTATGGGGCCCACAAATGGTTGCGCCATCGTACGAATATTCCCCGACAGTAAGAATATTCCACGACCAAACGAATATTCTCTAACAAAAATAAATATTTTATAACCACTTGATTATTTTGCAAAATTTGTATATTTCACCTATAACCAAAGCATTATATCAAATTAACTCCTTATTATTTCAAGATAATGAATAGAGGAAATTTAATTTTTATTTATTAAAAATTTGGGGTCTTACATGTATTATCAGTATTTTGTCATAATGGGGGTGTTTTATCAGTATTTTGTCAGAATGGAGATATTAAAAATCATCTGTATGTGAATTTCGGACATTTTCTGTTTGAAATTTGGAAAAAATTCTTCTACAAAGTTGTAGAGAATTAAATTTCATATGCAATAGATGTGAGATTCGAATTTTTCTGATAAAAGGATTATTTATTATGAATTATTGAAGTTACGGAAATAAATGTTTTATTAAAAATATGGGTGGGCCCCACTTTTGGTTGGTGAGAAATGTTCTGAAACTTTATTTCAAAAGTGGTGTGCGTGAATAGTAGCAGGTAACGCCATCAGGTAGCAGGTTAGTCTGCTTTGGCGTTCTAGCATTTTCCTATAAATAGGGTTCTTAGTTATAATTGAAAATCACACCAGAATCAGAGGATTTCTCTCTATAATATCTAGCGTATTTTTGTGAGTATTTAGATACTTTGAGAGTTGCTATTCAGTGCAAGTTTCTTTCAACTTTTTATCCGATATTTTTGACAGAAGTACTATTCTTCTGAGGTAAGGGATGTTATTTTCTTCGTAAATGATGTTATTTCTTTCAATATCATTATACCAAAATATTGGTATGAATTTTATTATGAAATTTTTACCTTTTTTATGTCGAGGTTACTATTCACGTATACGACACTATTCATGTATACATCACTATTCACGAATACAGTACTATTCACAAGTATTATTGACGAAGTATGATTTTTCTTGTAAAATTTCTACCTTTTCGTGTCGGGGTTACTATTCACGTATATGAAACTATTCACATATACGGCACTATTCATGAATACGATACTATTCACGAAGTATAATTTTCTTGTGAAATTTCTACCTTTTCTTGTCAGGGTTACTATTCACGTATACAGTATTATTCACAGAAAAATGAAATTTTCTCTTCTTTGTCCCAGATGTCTATTATAGATACTATCTTTGATTGTATCCATGTTTTGATCTTCATTCTTGAATTTTGCTCCACAATTGATTATTATGGAGTATTTTTGAACTTAGATAAACTAAAGTATGAATCCCTAATCTTTGTCTTTTTATCTCACTAGATTCGTTTTCTTTAAGATATTTTTCATCATCCTCAGTCTGAAATTGTGATATAACTGAATATCTTTGGCCTGTAGTGCAAAGATGAATGATTAGCTGATGAATATCTTTGCCCGTAGTGCAAAGATGGACAAGTGTTGAGAAGAACATGACCAACTGGTGATATAAATGAATATCTTTGGCCCATAGTGCAAAGATGAATATTTAGTTGAAGATGTATATTGATTGATGTTACAGGGATAAAATATTGATGATGGACTTTTAAATCATAGAAGATAGTAGACTTCATTCTCTACTTAACTCTTCTAATGAATTGTTATTTTCCGCTGCGAATATTGATCTAAAATTTGTTATCCATTATATTTTATCTGATTTGTTAAAGGCTAACGATAATTTGTTATTCATTATCTTAGTCATAATATTCTTTACTGGGCTAATTGAACTCACCCTTTTCTATTTTGTTCCTTGTTTCTTCTTTGGAGGCGAGAATATAGCGGGAACTTGTCAGGGTGTGGAGTGATGGATCCAAAAAGTTGTTTTAGCAGTCCTTACTATTTTGTAAAATAGTGTATCAATAATTGTAATGAGGACTCCTTTTTGAGTTTGAATACTATCTATTAGACAATATTCGTGTAAAAACTCTCACTTACGTTTTGCCGTATTGTATAAAAGAAGTTTGTATTTGATTTCTGTACCATGTATTTGGCGACTAAGAATTGGTGATGTATACCTATTTTAGGGGCGTCACATTAGTTATATTCATGCAATTATTAATCTGATTATATATATTGGTTGATGTATACTATTTAATTGGTTACTATATAATTTTTATTTGGTTGCTAAATAATACTAATGTACACTTGTACTGATATTTTTTATATTCATGGTTACTTATTAGCTACATTAGTTACCTTCATACAACTGTTAGTCTTTAGTTGGTAACAAATGCATTATACTGGTTGTTTTTTACTGTAAAATGCAATGAAAAATGTGTTTATGTTCTGGTTACTAAATAGATATATGTTGGTTACTGTCTAATCTGAATTTGGTTACTGTATATTGTTGTTATGATTACTGTATAATATTAATGTGTTTTATACTAGGTTTTTTTATATTGATGGTTACTTATTGACTACATTGGTTACCTTCATACAATTGTTAGTCTTTAGTTAGTAACAAACACATTATACTAGTTGTTTTTGAATGTAAAATATAATGAAAAATATATTTTATGTTCTGGTTACTAAGTAGATATATGTTGGTTACTGCCTAACATGGATTTAATTACTATATACTGATGATTTGGTTACTATATACTATTAGTGTGTTTTATACTGATTTGTTTTATATAGATGGTTACTTATTAACTACATTGGTTACCTTCATACAATTGTTATAATTTTATTGGTAACAATATCATTATACTGATTGTTTTCATTGTTATATGCATGTAAAAATGTGGTTTATGATCTGGTTACTAAGATTATGTAGTTTGGTTACTGTCTAATACTTATTTGGTTACTTTACGATGTTTATTCAGTTGTTAGATGTGACAACCCGAGAAATTAGACAATTTATAAAAATCATAATTGATTGATTTAAGGTTCAATATTAGGACCTAGACAGGAAATAAGTGTATGGAATTGGCAGTTATGTAATGAAATTTTAAGAATTTCAAAAGTTTTGAACAAAACTTGAATTATGTGATACACTGTAAGTGATAGTCTAGTAATGAGTTATAAGATTATGGTAGATTTAAAATTATTTTGAAGAATTATCACGGATAAGTATCAAAGTGAATACTAGTTGGTATATTTGATTACATATGTGAACCATAATGATTTGAGATCAAGGATTGATCAGATAAGTTATAACTTTAGAAAACCCTAAAGTTATGTTAATCATACGTTTATTAAGTTAAAAAAATCTAATGAATTGTTAGAAACCCTAACGGTACGCTCAGAAACTTTAAATTTAGTTTCGAGAATCCGAAACCCTAATTCGGATATTTAAAACCCTAATTTGGGAATTTAAAAGTTAAGTGTTAAAAGCTTAAGTGCAAATATGTGGGAGAATAATAGTATTTAATTATATACTAATTCTAAGAGATTTATTTTATATATCTCAAATGATTAATTTTATAACCTAATTATAGCAAGTCTAAATTGGGTTAAGGAAATGAATGGGCATGTGAGTAAGGATTTAAGTTATAATTGAGGAAGTAAAAACCCTAATTAAATTATTTGGGTCGGATAAGAAATTAAGGTATTGGACTATGTATATTTTATAGCCCAAGTGTTGGTCAATAAAATTGGTTAGAGGCCCAAGCAATACATTAATTGAGTGGCCTAAATATTTTTATTTTGGAAAGCCCAAAACATTAAAGGAATGGCTCAACTTTTAGCCCAAGTAGGAGAGGAATTTTTGGACATTTAGTAAATTAATTAAGGCATTAAAAAGAAAGCCAAAAATTGGGACAATCTAAGGCCAAGTGGCCGGACCTAGGTGAGCAAAAAGGAGGGGGAATGAATGTTATGATTATTTGCTTTAGTTGGTTACCAACTTCTACCAACTCCCCCATGTGTCCTCATTTGTTTAAGCCAACACTTTGACATTTATTCCAAGTAAAAGCTTGGTGGTTTAAAGGAGAAAGAGCAAGAATTAGTGGGATCTAGTAATGCTACATGGCCGGTTATGGAAGGGAAGAAAAGAGAGGGTGACATGTAATAATTTAAGCCACAATTTGTAAAGATATGTACAAGAATGCTAGGTGTCAAATGCATAAAGAAGCCACCTTATTTCACCAAGATTTCAAATAATCTAAGAGATTTTGGAAGATATTATGGGACAAGTGGCAAGACTAGAAATGAAAGGAAATGTCATTTATACCATTTTGTTACATTTTCTAATTATAAGTTGAGTGTAGATCTTGCCATGATCTTGGGTGGGTGAACTAACCCTAACCCTAACCTAAACCCTAAGGGTTTTTCAAACCCTAAATCCTAGATTGCTCAAAACCTAAACCCTAAATGCTCCAAACCCTAAACCCTAAGGGTTTGCAACAAATGGAAATTCTAGAAATAAAAGAAAAAGTCCAAAATGCCCCTCTTGTATTTAATTAAGTTAAAGTGCAAATCGTGCCAATATGTGGGTTGTTGAACAACCCTAACCACTCCTTGACTTATATATTAGCAAATCAATAGTTATGCTAGCTCCATTCAATGAATCTATTAGATTAAAAAGGAGAAATAAATTAAAGTCCTTTACTTTACTTACAAAATTAACTTAGACCTTTTCTCCCTTCATGTTTCGAAATTTAGAGTGAGAGAGAGAAGAGAAGCCATATTCGGCAGCCCCAAGAGAGAAGAGGAGATAAGGTTTTGATTTTGAAGCTAACCTAGATCATCATCTACTTTGAAAGATTAAGAAGGGCTAGCAAGATATTAAGGTATTAAACTACATTTAGTTAGTTATTCTAGTTGTTTTAAATCAAAACATGGAGTTATGTTCTTGATCTTCAAAACTCTAGATCTACATGATTTGGAGTGTTTTATGTGTGGATCTATCCATTTTAAGTTTCAAAAGTTAGATCAAAAGCAAGAAAAGTGAAGCTAGGTTTTCAAACTGTAGAAAATCTTATTTTTCTTACTCTTGATTGTGTTTAATCTTGTATTTGATGCTTGTTTGATGAAATAAGAAACTTTGTTTCTAAACTCAAAAACTAGGTATATACATGTTGATGAGTGTATCATGTTTAGATCTAAACATATTGGGTGTTAATTTGGTGGAAAACAAAAGGAATTGAAGAATGGAAATTTTCTGGAAAAGTTAAACTTTTAAAAAGTGTTTTGATATGGTGTTTTAGATCAAGTGTTGAACTTATGATTTTGAACCATATGAGGGAATATCTACATGATATATGATAATTTATGGTTAGATCATGCTATTTTTAGGGTTGATAAGCTTGAACAAAGAAGAAGAACCAAAACAGTTTTTTTTGTTTTAAATGAATTAGTGGACTGCTGCCCTAAACAGAAAATTTTGGATTTGTTAGGTTACTCTAAAAATTCTGGACTTGTGATATGTTATAGTACACTCAATAAGATTTCCATAGACTCTGAAACGGACTAAATCCGACATCGGAGGAGAGAGTTATGGGATTTCTCCCAAACTACTCAAAGATAAGAAAAATTGTTAGAAGGGCAGTTTTTACCAGCCACTTCCGGGCAAAATTCCGGGAGCTTAACATGTCCAAATATGGATTTTGATAGATGAAAACTGTATTTTGGAAAGATAGGAATCTAACAAAATTGACGGATCATTAATCAGAGTTATAGATTTAATTCTATATAAGTTTTGGTAAAGGACTCCAAAACTGCCAAATGACAAAAAGTTGCTGCCTAAAATTTTTCGGGGGCTGTTTCGGACATTTATTTAATGAGAAAAATTCCAGAATTTTGGGAAATGAAAATATATGGTATTATGTAGCTCGTGTCCCAAAATGAGCTAATTCTGAGTTAAAACGACCAAGTTATGACCATTATAATTTTTGTGATTTTCCGACGGAAATTGCTATAACCGGAGTTCTACAACTCCGATTGCCACGAAATTTAAAATGGAGCATTAAGTTAACATATATAAGGCTATGCCAAGAGATGGGAATGTTTGGAGTTAAGCACAAGGTAGCTAATTTCTTAAGCTACGCACTAGAAATGATTTTTGAAAAATACGCGATAAATGATAATAATTATTTAAAAATTATTACTAGTTTATAAAAATTATTTTAACTGATAAGAAAATTATCTGTGATAATTTTTAAGTATTTAAGCAAGAGTTTAATTGAACTTAAACTCGAGTGTTGACCGACTAGACCGTCGGGATTTTAGAATTATGTCAGTTTTAAGTCAGACTGAAATAGTTTGACCTGATACTAAGTCTTATGTGAATTATAGACTGATAGGGTTATGTGGTAATGTGTTTAGATTATTCTGTGGATATAAATATAACATTATTATACTGTGATGATATTATTCTAATTATTTGAGATCTATATTATTAATATTAGGTCTTCGGGTAAAGCGTTAAAAATTGTGTTGCGGTAATCAACAGTTCAGGCAAGTTTCTTTTACTTACTCTAATAAGAGTAGTTTCTTCAAGCTTATGGTTAATCATTGCTGATTGCCATGAAATTTGTACTCTGTACATCTTGCATGTATAAGTTAGGTATGAAAGGCTGATCACCCTCATTAACAGTTGGTTCAGAAATGTTTGTTCATGTAAAATACTCGTTCAGTCAAAATTTTGTTCCTGCTAGTTCACAATTATATTGTTGAATTATAGCCAGCTTATTATTCAAACTCTTCAATTATGATATATCGTTATATTGTTGAATTTAAACTTGCTGGGCAACTTTCATGCTCACCCTTGCTATATCATGATAAAACAATGTAGATAAGGCGAATGCGTTCAGATACAGGAAAAGGTTAAAGCCAAGTTCAGCTTGGGATATAAAGTTCGGCTAGTTTGTAATAGCGTATTTTGATAAATGTGTTGTATGATAGAAAGTTTATGAAATGTGTATTAAGTTAAGGTTACTCGACCTTGAGGAATAGTGTGTAATGTAATGTAGAAACAATTTATGTTTATATCTTCCGCAATTAGTGAAAGAATTAGTGTACCAAATCCGCGGCGATTTGGGGCCCGGATTTGGGATGCTACAGTTGGTATCAGAGCTGTTGGTTATGAAGCTTAGGTAGGAATACTTGAGATAAATAACCGCAGTGATTAGGATTAAGTACTAACTCAAGTCGAGTTAGTGTGTCGGTAAGATTCAAAGATGAATCTCGGCGAGTGTAAAGGCACGGAGTTCCCTAACTCTGATAATAAAGTTGAACAGTAATGGTGAATAGATCGAGTCTAAAAGACTTAAAGTGCAGGAATAGGAGATCGTAAAACAAAACGATCAATGCATAGAAATAAATCGTAATAAATATGATAAGATCACTCCGTGATCTGATAAAGTGATAGCAGGGATAAGAATCAATCTGATGATTGAAAAGTTTACAGCAAGATGCTGTGTATCAGTTGTACTATGAAATTGTATTATGCAAACTCATAAAAGAGTTATGGATTATGAATACAGATTAAATGAAATTCGTATTGAGAAGGGGGTTAAGTATTAGGTGGGGATTGAATTGAGGACTCATGTCGGCAGCTGAGTTGTATGATTTCTTTTATGGGCGGGGAATTTGTACTTGGTTTTAGAATCACTTAGCTTCCTGGTCAATGTAGTGGTTAGGTTGACCAATTCTTTGTATGGGCGGGGAATTGTCCGCTTAGCTTCCTATATTGATTAGTGGCCGAGTTTGGTTTGACAACCACTTAGTTTCTGGCACTGATAATCATTGAAATGTTGTATCGCACTATTTTCTATTTGCGTGTTAAGATGGTGATTCCTTTCTCATGTGTATAACAGATAGATAGGTCATAGGTAGATGATATAAGGTTAAGTACGAGTTCTTAAAATTCATACTTATGTGACATTCTTGATTCATAGTTATATGAAATGTTTATGAACCCCTCAGCGAATGGACGCCAAAGGTCTGTCTAGGAAAGTTCTTAAACTCATATAATTGTGGTCAGGTTATGAACTCATAAGTGTGGCTTTATGAACTGGGTATAGTTGTGTGTGAATGGAGTTTTAAGGATTATAGGAACAGATAGATTGTTAAGCAAATGATCATTAGTGGAGACTTAGGTTTTCCTAAACCCTAGTTATGCTAAACTTCAAATTTTTGACATCAAGCTAAATACGCACTATGTGCCTTTAATAAAAAAATTGTTATGTACCATGTGACCTGGTGCAGAGATTATAAAAATGATGGAGTCATCAATGCAGTATTACTTAGTGTGAATTTGACTTAAAGTCACTATTCCACTATGGTATGATGTAGCATGATAAAATCACCAAATGACGGAATCCTCAACGGACTGTAAATACAGTACGGCATCATGACGTCATTCTCGAAAATGTTTTCAAACAGTTTAATTTACCAAATTGCTTTGGAACGGAATCCTATGATAAGACTGAGGTGAACTATGTTGTTTGGATAAATAATCCAATCTAATAGCGTAAATATTCGCTAAAAATAATTATTACGTTATGCATAACGTAAGTGTACGATAGGTTAATCACCTAAAGTACTAGTAATGGTAGTTTACCTTCTTTGTGATTGTAAACAGACCAAGTAATGTTTTGTTTTACGGTATAAATACCGTTAAAACTATTTGTTCATGGTCTATATGACCCCTCAGCACAATTTTAAACCTTTTACTTTTGTGAGTGGTGTATTGGGTAGCATGTGATATGTGTGAATGGTGTAAGGTGCACGGTGTAAAGTGTAAGGTGAATTTTGAGGACGAAATTCTTATAAGGAGGGGTGAATGTGACAACCCGAGAAATTATTAAATTTATGAAAATCATAATTGATTGATTTAAGGTTAAATATTAGGACCTAGACTGGAAATAAGTGTATGGAATTGACAGTTATGTAATGAAATTTTAAGAATTTCAAAAGTTTTGAACAAAACTTGAATTATGTGATAGACTGTAAGTGATAGTCTAGTAATGAGGTATAAGATTATGGTAGATTTAAAATTCTTTTGAAGAATTATCAGGGATAAGTATCGAAGTGAATACTAGTTGGTATATTTGATTACATATGTGAACCGTAATGATTTGAGATCAAGGATTGATCAGATAAGTTATAACTTTAGAAAACCCTAAAGTTATGTTAATCATACGTTTATTAAGTTAGAAAAATCTAATGAATTGTTAGAAACCCTAACGGTACGCTCAGAAACTTTAAATTTAGTTTCGAGAATCCGAAACCCTAATTCGGATATTTAAAACCCTAATTTGGGAATTTAAAAGTTAAGTGTTAAAAGCTTAAGTGTAAATATGTGGGAGAATAATAGTATTTAATTATATACTAATTCTAAGAGATTTATTTTATATATCTCAAATGATTAATTTTATAACCTAATTATAGCACGTCTAAATTGGGTTAAGGAAATGAATGGGCATGTGAGTAAGGATTTAAGTTATAATTGAGGAAGTAAAA
This sequence comes from Panax japonicus, assembly GCA_020205505.1. NCBI lineage: Eukaryota > Viridiplantae > Streptophyta > Magnoliopsida > Apiales > Araliaceae > Panax > Panax japonicus. The sequence goes on along the minus strand of CM035098.1, from coordinate 25,382,464 downwards.
ACCCTAATTAAATTATTTGGGTCGGATAAGAAATTAATGTATTGGACTATGTATATTTTATAGCCCAAGTGTTGGTCAATAAAATTGGTTAGAGGCCCAAGAAATACATTAATTGAGTGGCCTAAATATTTTTATTTTGGAAAGCCGAAAACATTAAAGGAATGGCTCAACTTTTAGCCCAAGTGGGAGAGGAATTTTTGGACATTTAGTAAATCAATTAAGACATTAAAAAGAAAGCCAAAATTTGGGACAATCTAAGGCCAAGTGGCCGGACCTAGGTGAGCAAAAAGGAGGGGGAATGAATGTTATGATTATTTGCTTTAGTTGGTTACCAACTTCTACCAACTCCCCCATGTGTCCTCATTTGTTTAAGCCAACACTTTGACATTTATTCCAAGTAAAAACTTGGTGGTTTAAGGGAGAAAGAGCAAGAATTAGTGGGATCTAGTAATGCTACATGGCCGATTATGGAAGGGAAGAAAAGAGAGGGTGGCATGTAATAATTTAAGCCACAATTTGTAAAGATATGTACAAGAATGCTAGGTGTCAAATGCATAAAGAAGCCACCTTATTTCACCAAGATTTCAAACAATCTAAGAGATATTGGAAGATATTATGGGACAAGTGGCAAGACTAGAAATAAAAGGAAATGTCATTTATACCATTTTGTTACATTTTCTAATAATTTGAGTGTAGATCTTGTCATGATCTTGGGTGGGTGAACTAACCCTAACCCTAACCTAAACCCTAAGGATTTTTCAAACCCTAAATCCTAGATTGCTCAAAACCTAAACCCTAAATGTTCCAAACCCTAAACCCTAAGGGTTTGCAACAAATGGAAATTCTAGAAATAAAAGAAAAAGTCCAAAATGCCCCTCTTGTATTTAATTAAGTTGAAGTGCAAATCTTGCCAATATGTGGGTTGTTGAACAACCCTAACCACTCCTTGACTTATATCTTAGCAAATCAATAGTTATTCTAGCTCCATTCAATGAATCTATTACATTAAAAAGGAGAAATAAATTAAAGTCATTTACTTTACTTACAAAACCAACCTAGACCTTTTCTCCCATCATGTTTCGAAATTTAGAGTGAGAGAGAGAAGAGAAGCCATATTCGGCAGTCCCAAGAGAGAAGAGGAGATAAGGTTTTGATTTTCAAGCTAACCTAGATCATCATATACTTTGAAAGATTAAGAAGGGCTAGCAAGATATTAAGGTATTAAACTACATTTAGTTAGTTATTCTAGTTGTTTTAAATCAAAACATGGAGTTATGTTCTTGATCTTCAAAACTCTAGATCTACATGATTTGGAGTGTTTTATGTGTGCATCTATCCATTTTAAGTTTCAAAAGTTAGATCAAAAGCAAGAAAAGTGAAGCTAGGTTTTAAAACTGTAGAAAATCTTATTTTTCTTACTCTTGATTGTGTTTAATCTTGTATTTGATGCTTGTTTGATGAAATAAGAAACTTTGTTTCTAAACTCAAAAACTGGGTATATACATGTTGATGAGTGTATCATGTTTAGATCTAAACATATTGGGTGTTAATTTGGTGGAAAACAAAAGGAATTGAAGAATGGAAATTTTCTGGAAAAGTTAAACTTTTAAAAAGTGTTTTGATATGGTGTTTTAGATCAAGTGTTGAACTTATTATTTTGAACCATATGAGGGAATATCTACATGATATATGATAATTTATGGTTAGATCTTGCTATTTTTAGGGTTGATAAGCTTGAACAAAGAAGAAGAACCAAAACCGTTTTTTTTGTTTTAAATGAATTAGTGGACTGCTGCCTTAAACAGAAAATTTTGGATTTGTTAGGTTACTCTAAAAATTCTGGACTTGTGATATGTTATAGTACACTCAATAAGATTTCCATAGACTCTGAAACGGACTAAATCCGACATCGGAGGAGAGAGTTATGGGATTTCTCCCAAACTACTCAAAGATAAGAAAAATTGTTAGAAGGGCAGTTTTTACCAGCCACTTCCGGGCAAAATTCCGGGAGCTTAACATGTCCAAATATGGATTTTGATAGATGAAAACTATATTTTGGAAAGATAGTAATCTAACAAAATTGACGGATCATTAATCAGAGTTATAGATTTAATTCTATATAAGTTTTGGTAAAGGACTCCAAAACTGCCAAATGACAAAAAGTTGCTGCCTAAATTTTTTCGGGGGACTGTTTTGGACATTTATTTAATGAGAAAAATTCCATAATATTTGGGAAATGAAAATATATGGTATTATGTAGCTCGTGTCCAAAAATGAGCTAGTTCTGAGTTAAAACGACCAAGTTATGACCATTATAATTTTTGTGATTTTCCGACGGAAATTGCTATAACCGGAGTTCTACAACTCCGATTGCCACGAAATTTAAAATGGACCATTAAGTTAACATATATAAGGCTATGCCAAGAGATGGGAATGTTTGGAGTTAAGCACAAGGTAGCTAATTTCTTAAGCTACGCACTAGAAATGATTTTTTAAAAATACGCGATAAATGGTAATAATTATTTAAAAATTATTACTAGCTTATAAAAATTATTTTGACTGATAAGAAAATTATCTGTGATAATTTTTAAGTTTTTAAGCAAGAGTTTAATTGAACTTAAACTCGAGTGTTGACCGACTAGACCGTCGGGATGTTAGAATTCTGTCAGTTTTAAGTCAGACTGAAATAGTTTGACCTGATACTAAGTCTTATGTGAATTATAGACTGATAGGGTTATGTGGTAATGTGTTTAGATTATTCTGTGGATATAAATATAATATTATTATACTGTGATGATATTATTCTAATTATTTGAGATCTATATTATTAATATTAGGTCTTCGGGTAAAGCGTTAAAAATTATGTTGCGGTAATCAACAGTTCAGGCAAGTTTCTTTTACTTACTCTAATAAGAGTAGTTTCTTCAAGCTTATGGTTAATCAATGCTGATTGCCATGAAATTTGTACTCTGTACATCTTGCATGTATAAGTTAGGTATGAAAGGTTGATCACCCTCATTAACAGTTGGTTCAGAAATGTTTGTTCATGTAAAATACTCGTTCAGTCAAAATTTTGTTCCTGCTAGTTCACAATTATATTGTTGAATTATAGCCAGCTTATTATTCAAACTCTTCAATTATGATATATCGTTATATTGTTAAATTTAAACTTGTTGGGCAACTTTCATGCTCACCCTTGCTATATCATGATAAAACATTGCAGATAAGGCGAATACGTTCAGATACAGGAAAAGGTTAAAGCCAAGTTCAGCTTGGGATATAAAGTGCGGCTAGTTTGTAATAGCGTATTTTGATAAATGTGTTGTATGATAGAAAGTTTATGAAATGTGTATTAAGTTAAGGTTACTCGACCTTGAGGAATAGTGTGTAATGTAATGTAGAAACAATTTATGTTTATATCTTCCGCAATTAGTGAAAGAATTAGTGTACCAAATCCGCGGCGATTTGGGGCCCGGATTTGGGGATGCTACAGTTGGTATCAGAGCTGTTGGTTATGAAGCTTAGGTAGGAATACTTGAGATAAATAACCGCAGTGATTAGGATTAAGTACTAACTCAGGTCGAGTTAGTGTGTCGGTAAGATTCAAAGATGAATCTCGGCGAGTGTAAAGGCACAGAGTTCCCTAACTCTGATAATAAAGTTGAACAGTAATGGTGAATAGATCGAGTCTAAAAGACTTAGAGTGCAGGAATAGGAGATCGTAAAACAAAACGATCAATGCATAGAAATAAATCGTAATATATACGATAAGATCACTCCGTGATCTGATAAAGTGATAGCAGGGATAAGAATCAATCTGATGATTGAAAAGTTTACAGCAAGATGATGTGTATCAGTTGTGCTATGAAATTGTATTATGCAAACTCATAAAAGAGTTATGGATTATGAATACGGATTAAATGAAATTCGTATTGAGAAGGGGGTTAAGTATTAGGTGGGGATTCAATTGAGGACTCATGTCGGCAGCTGAGTTGTATGATTTCTTTTATGGGCGGGGAATTTGTACTTGGTTTTAGAATCACTTAGCTTCCTGGTCAATGTAGTGGTTAGGTTGACCAATTCTTTGTATGGGCGGGGAATTTTCCGCTTAGCTTCCTATATTGATTAGTGGCCGAGTTTGGTTTGACAACCACTTAGTTTCTGGCACTGATAATCATTGAAATGTTGTATCGCACTATTTTCTATTTGCGTGTTAAGATGGTGATTCCTTTCTCATGTGTATAACAGATAGATAGGTCATAGGTAGATGATATAATGTTAAGTACGAGTTCTTAAAATTCATACTTATGTGACATTCTTGATTCATAGTTATATGAAATGTTTATGAACCCCTCAGCGAATGGACGCCAAAGGTCTGTCTAGGAAAGTTCTTAAACTCATATAATTGTGGCCAGGTTATGAACTCATAAGTGTGGCTTTATGAACTGGGTATAGTTGTGTGTGAATGGAGTTTTAAGGATTATAGGAACAGATAGATTGTTAAGCAAATGATCATTAGTGGAGACTTAGGTTTTCCTAAACCCTAGTTATGCTAAACTTCAAATTTTTGACATCAAGCTAAATACGCACTATGTGCCTTTAATAAAAAAATTGTTATGTACCATGTGACCTGGTGCAGAGATTATAAAAATGATGGAGTCATCAATGCAGTATTACTTAGTGTGAATTTGACTTAAAGTCACTATTCCACTATGGTATGATGTAGCATGATAAAATCACCAAATGACGGAATCCTCAACGGACTGTAAATACAGTACGGCATCATGACGTCATTCTCGAAAATGTTTTCAAAAAGTTTAATTTACCAAATTGCTTTGGAACGGAATCCTATGATAAGACTGAGGTGAACTATGTTGTTTGGATAAATAATCCAATCTAATAGCGTAAATATTCGCTAAAAATAATTATTACGTTATGCATAACGTAAGTGTACGATAGGTTAATCACCTAAAGTACTAGTAATGGTAGTTTACCTTCTTTGTGATTGTAAACAGACCAAGTAATGTTTTGTTTTACGGTATAAATACCGTTAAAACTATTTGTTCATGGTCTATATGACCCCTCAGCACAATTTTAAACCTTTTACTCTTGTGAGTGGTGTATTGGGTAGCATGTGATATGTGTGAATGGTGTAAGGTGCACGGTGTAAAGTGTAAGGTGAATTTTGAGGACGAAATTCTTATAAGGAGGGGTGAATGTGACAACCCGAGAAATTAGAAAATTTATGAAAATCATAATTGATTGATTTAAGGTTCAATATTAGGACCTAGACAGGAAATAAGTGTATGGAATTGACAGTTATGTAATGAAATTTTAAGAATTTCAAAAGTTTTGAACAAAACTTGAATTATGTGATAGACTGTAAGTGATAGTCTAGTAATGAGGTATAAGATTATGGTAGATTTAAAATTCATTTGAAGAATTATCAGGGATAAGTATCGAAGTGAATACTAGTTGGTATATTTGATTACATATGTGAACCGTAATGATTTGAGATCAAGGATTGATCAGATAAGTTATAACTTTAGAAAACCCTAAAGCTATGTTAATCATACGTTTATTAAGTTAGAAAAATCTAATGAATTGTTAGAAACACTAACGGTACGCTCAGAAACTTTAAATTTAGTTTCGAGAATCCGAAACCCTAATTCGGATATTTAAAACCCTAATTTGAGAATTTAAAAGTTAAGTGTTAAAAACTTAAGTGTAAATATGTGGGAGAATAATAGTATTTAATTATATACTAATTCTAAGAGATTTATTTTATATATCTCAAATGATTAATTTTATAACCTAATTATAGCATGTCTAAATTGGGTTAAGGAAATGAATGGGCATGTGAGTAAGGATTTAAGTTATAATTGAGGAAGTATAAACCCTAATTAAATTATTTGGGTCGGATAAGAAATTAAGGTATTGGACTATGTATATTTTATAGCCCAAGTGTTGGTCAATAAAATTGGTTAGAGGCCCAAGCAATACATTAATTGAGTGGCCTAAATATTTTTATTTTGGAAAGCCGAAAACATTAAAGGAATGGCTCAACTTTTAGCCCAAGTGGGAGAGGAATTTTTGGACATTTAGTAAATCAATTAAGGCATTAAAAAGAAAGCCAAAATTTAGGACAATCTAAGGCCAAGTAGCCGGACCTAGGTGAGCAAAAAGGAGGGGGAATAAATGTTATGATTATTTGCTTTAGTTGGTTACCAACTTCTACCAACTCCCCCATGTGTCCTCATTTGTTTAAGCCAACACTTTGACATTTATTCCAAGTAAAAACTTGGTGGTTTAAGGGAGAAAGAGCAAGAATTAGTGGGATCTAGTAATGCTACATGGCCGATTATGGAAGGGAAGAAAAGAGAGGGTGGCATGTAATAATTTAAGCCACAATTTGTAAAGATATGTACAAGAATGCTAGGTGTCAAATGCATAAAGAAGCCACCTTATTTCACCAAGATTTCAAACAATCTAAGAGATATTGGAAGATATTATGGGACAAGTGGCAAGACTAGAAATAAAAGGAAATGTCATTTATACCATTTTGTTACATTTTCTAATAATTTGAGTGTAGATCTTGTCATGATCTTGGGTGGGTGAACTAACCCTAACCCTAACCTAAACCCTAAGGATTTTTCAAACCCTAAATCCTAGATTGCTCAAAACCTAAACCCTAAATGCTCCAAACCCTAAACCCTAAGGGTTTGCAACAAATGGAAATTCTAGAAATAAAAGAAAAAGTCCAAAATGCCCCTCTTGTATTTAATTAAGTTGAAGTGCAAATCTTGCCAATATGTGGGTTGTTGAACAACCCTAACCACTCCTTGACTTATATCTTAGCAAATCAATAGTTATGCTAGCTCCATTCAATGAATCTATTACATTAAAAAGGAGAAATAAATTAAAGTCATTTACTTTACTTACAAAACCAACCTAGACCTTTTCTCCCATCATGTTTCAAAATTTAGAGTGAGAGAGAGAAGAGAAGCCATATTCGGCAGTCCCAAGAGAGAAGAGGAGATAAGGTTTTGATTTTCAAGCTAACCTAGATCATCATATACTTTGAAAGATTAAGAAGGGCTAGCAAGATATTAAGGTATTAAACTACATTTAGTTAGTTATTCTAGTTGTTTTAAATCAAAACATGGAGTTATGTTCTTGATCTTCAAAACTCTAAATCTACATGATTTAGAGTGTTTTATGTGTGGATCTATCCATTTTAAGTTTCAAAAGTTAGATCAAAAGCAAGAAAAGTGAAGCTAGGTTTTCAAATTGTAGAAAATCTTATTTTTCTTACTCTTGATTGTGTTTAATCTTGTATTTGATGCTTCTTTGATGAAATAAGAAACTTTGTCTCTAAACTCAAAAACTAGGTATATACATGTTGATGAGTGTATCATGTTTAGATCTAAACATATTGGGTGTTAATTTGGTGGAAAACAAAAGGAATTGAAGAATGAAAATTTTCTAGAAAAGTTAAACTTTTAAAAAGTGTTTTGATATGGTGTTTTAGATCAAGTGTTGAACTTATGATTTTGAACCATATGAGGAAATATCTACATGATATATGATAATTTATGGTTAGATCTTGCTATTTTTAGGGTTGATAAGCTTGAACAAAGAAGAAGAACCAAAACAGTTTTTTTTTGTTTTAAATGAATTAGTGGACTGCTGCCCTAAACAGAAAATTTTGGATTTGTTAGGTTACTCTAAAAATTCTGGACTTGTGATATATTATAGTACACTCAATAATCTTTCCATAGACTCTGAAACGGACTAAATCCGACATCGGAGGAGAGAGTTATGGGATTTCTCCCAAACTACTCAAAGATAAGAAAAACTGTTAGAAGGACAGTTTTTATCAGCCACTTCCGAGCTAAATTCCGGGAGCTTAACATGTCCAAATATAGATTGTGATGGATTAAAACTGTAGTTCGGAAAGATAGGAATCTAAAAAAATTGACGGATCATTAATCGGAGTTATAGATTTCATTCTATTTAAGTTTTGGTAAAGGACTCCAAAACTGCCAAATGACAAAAAGTTGCTGCCTAAAATTTTCCGGGGGCTGTTTAGGACAATTATTTAATGAGAAAAGTTCCAGAATTTTGGGAAATGAAAATATATGGTATTATGTAGCTCGTGTCCAAAAATGAGCTAATTCCGAGTTAAAACAACCAAGTTATGACCATTACAATTTTTGTGATTTTCCGACGGAAATCGCTATAACCGGAGTTCTACAACTCCGATTGCCACGAAATTTAAAATGGAGCATCAAGTTAACATATATAAGGTTATGCCAAGAGATGGGAATGTTTGGAGTTAAGCACAAGGTAGCTAATTTCTTAAGATATGCACTAGAAATGATTTTTGAAAAATACGCGATAAATGGTAATAATTATTTAAAAATTATTACTAGTTTATAAAAATTATTTTGACTGATAAGAAAATTATCTGTGATAATTTTTAAGTGTTTAAGCAAGAGTTTAATTGAACTTAAACTCGAGTGTTGACCGACTAGACCGTCGGGATGTTAGAATTATGTCAGTTTTAAGTCAGACTGAAATAGTTTGACATGATACTAAGTCTTATGTGAATTATAGACTGATAGGGTTATGTGGTAATGTGTTTAGATTATTCTGTGGATATAAATATAACAGTATTATACTGTGATGATATTATTCTAATTATTTGAGATCTATATTATTAATATTAAGTCTTCGGGTAAAACGTTAAAAATTGCGTTGCGGTAATCAACGGTACAGGCAAGTTTCTTTTACTTAACTCTAATAAGAGTAGTTTCTTCAAGCTTATGGTTAATCATTGCTGATTGCCATGAAATTTATACTCTGTACATCTTGCATGTATAAGTCAAGTATGAAAGGCTGATCACCTTCATTACCAGTTGGTTCAGAAATGTTTGTTCATGTAAAATACTCGTTCAGTCAAAATTTTGTTCCTGCTAGTTCACAATTATATTGTTGAATTATAGTCAGCTTATTATTCAAACTCTTCAATCATGATATATCGTTATATTGTTGAATTTAAACTTGCTGAGCAACTTTCATGCTCACCCTTGCTATATCATGATAAAACATTGCAGATAAGGCGAATGCGTTTAGATACAGGAAAAGGTTAAAGCCAAGTTCAGCTTGGGATATAAAGTGGGGCTAGTTTGTAATAGCGTATTTTGATAAATGTGTTGTATGATAGAAAGTTTATGAAATGTGTATTAAGTTAAGGTTACTCGACCTTGGGGAATAATGTGTAATGTAATGTATAAACAATTTATGTTTATATCTTCCGCAATTAGTGAAAGAATTAGTGTACCGAATCCGCGGCGATTTGGGGATTCTACATTAGACAATGGAGATGATTCTAGTTGTACTTTATTTCAACGGAACGTGGACTTACAGTAACCAATACAACAAATTTGAAGTTATCAGCCTACTAGCTCAATTAACTAGTTCATTCAGAGAAATGAAAAACTTGATATGCAGTGCATTACGCCTAGACACAAATACAACAACATTGTCAATCAAATTTCAGATTAGAAGCGACATTCCACCGATAAGTATATCAGATGAAGCAACCTTTAGATTCTTTATGGAAGTCAGTCGAAAATCTGATGAATAAGGCAAGTTCCCACTGATTATAGATAATGAACACAGAAGGGGACGCACAACAATCTTGTAGAACTTGATAAATGTAGAAGAAACTATAATTCACGATGTAACGCCAATCTGATTAACACAATGGAATTCAGCACTAGTTCCACTAGCTACACAAGATTGCCAAATTGGAATGCAATATGTTGATCAGCTTGCCATGGAAGTTATTGAACAACAACAAGACAAACAACATGAAAGATCATAAAAAAAGAACGATCTGATGATGTAATAAAAGATCTGAATGATCGTGAAGTAAAATTACATCAAACTTACAAAGACAAAAAAAATCATATCATAAGCAATGAGGCTGCATTCAAGCAGGAAAAATAGACAACGCAAAGTTGAGCGAACAGGTTGTAGAGACTTTGTGCTAGTATGCATAGATAATGAAAATTGCATATGGAAGATGAGATAGGTTTCAAAAAACCAGTATGTTCAAGGTGAGAGAATTCAATGATATCCACACGTGTTTGGTCAACGTATTGCTGGTAGACCACAAACAGGCAAATAGTGAGTTGGTTAGTGAATGCATAATGCACAAATTAACAAATCTAAAGAAAATATGCACACCAACAGATATTGTGGAGGACTTGATGACAAAATATAATGTGTCTATCTCTTACCAAAAAGCATGGAGATCAAAGGAGAAAGAGTTGGAAAAGGTGATAGGAAATCCACACGACTACTCACTAATCCCATCATGGTTGCACATGTTGAAGAAAACAAATTCAGGTCACACTTTAAAATAGTATATTGGTTTTTCATAATTAGTTAGTTACCCAAATCAACTGACTTGGTTACCTTATTATGCAGGTTTAGTTACTAACTGTACTGTACAATGAAATCATGTTAGATTAATTTTTTCTGTATGATAAATATATACACAAAAGAATACATATTAATGATATTCTGGACACCATATGCACCGTATTGGAAACTTTATTATGGTAATTAGTTGGATACCATTAACCATATAAATGGTTACCATCTGCTACAAATTTGGATCTTGTATGCTACTTGTAATTATAATGATATTGCTGAAATTTCATATCAGGTTCCGTCATAGCCCTGGAGTTGGAAACAAATGGTCGTTTCAAGTATTTATTCTTTGTCATTGGAGTATCCATTCAAGCATGGCACCATTGCTTTCCAATCATTATAATCGATGGCACATTTATATAATCAACTTACGGGGGGATACTCCTAATAGCATGCACGTAGGATGCAAACAGAAACATTATTCCGATTGCTTTTGCAGTGGTTAACAGCAAAATGAATTATCTTGGAGATGGTTTTTCGTAAATTTGAGAATTTCTTGTAGAGTTAGGGAATGTCAATGCATTGTTTCAGATAGACATGAAGCCATTATACAGGGACTGAATTTTTTGTTTCCGGATGTCATGCATGGTTCGTGTACATACCATGTATTGAAAAATATAAAAAAAAATAGATTTAGAAAGAGAGGAGAAGAACTCAAACAGGCATACAACGGGGCTTGTAGACCTTACACTATTAAACAATTCAATAAACACATGGCTGAACTTGATGCGATTGATCCTCAAATAAGGACATATTTGGAGGATGATGTCAAGTTGGAGAAGTGCACAAGGATCCATGGGACTGTAAACAGGTACTTGACAATGACTTCAAACACCGCCGAATCTATTAAAAATGCAATCAAGTTGATCAGGGATCTTCCAGTTGTGTCAATGATTTAATGCATACGTTGTATGGTTCAAAGATGGTATTTCACAAACAAACAAGCAGCCATATCAACATTCACTACACTTTCCAAAACAGTTGAGGGAAGGTTGCAATATAATATCATTAAATCAAAGAAACTTCAGGTAACTAATACAAATTTTAAATTATTACATCATAAGTTGCATTTGCATTTTATGGAAACCTATTTGTTCACTATTGGTTACCTATATATGCTGACAATGTTACTAACATTACATATAACTTTCATTATTTGGTTGTAAACAAACTAAATATTTATGCATACTAATGACACACTTAATTTGTGTTGTAGGTTGAGAAATCAAACTTAGTGATTTTTACTATTTACGATGTCGCTAAACAATATATTGTGGACATCGAACAAAGGACATGCACATGCGGTAAATTTCAGTACCATGAGATGCCTTGTCCGCACGCTGTTGCTATTATCAGCAAGCAGAATTTGAGCTTTTATGACTTTTACTCAAAAACAACTTTGGTGGACACATATTCAGCTTCCATATTGCCGTTAGATGACAAAGAGAACTGGGATGTACCTGAAGAAGTAAGAAATATATGTTTAAAGCCATCAAACACAAGAAGACCAACGGGAAGACCAAAGATAGGGAGGTACAAACACGGATCTGAAAATAAGATTCAAAACAAATGCATCAGGTGTCAAGAAAAAAGACACAACATGAAAACATGCAATAATCCACTTGTTTTAAGACCAAAAAAGGTCTGATATAGTACATACACAAAAAGAATATAAATAGAAGAATATATAACTGTTTACTGTGAGTAACCATTAACCACATGGATGGTAACATTTTTGATGGTGTACAGTAACCAAAATTATTATTGATTAATATTTTGATTTCTGATTCCATCATGAGTTGTCAATATAAAGCAAACATATACATTAAACAATTGGTAACTATTCTGAAATATTTTTATGTAAATTTGGTTACCCATCTAAAATAAAATGGTTACCTCTATATTCATATTTAGTTACCGACTAGACCATTTCTAAATAACTTTTATAACTATATAATTTTAAAGTATCCATCAACTAGATAAATAGGAACCTTCACATGTACATTAAGCACTTGATAACTGTTCTAATATAAGTTTTAAATTATTTGGTTACTAACAAAAACTAAAATGGTTACCCTTATATTCAGGATTGGTTACCAACTGCACCTCTCAAACTATTTTTATTTTAATATGAGATTATAAGTGACCATCATATATATAAATAAGAACTCTTAATTGGAGTTTCTTATTCCATCATTATGACAGGGTATAAATAAAACATATAAATTTAACACTTTATAACATTCCTAATACAAACTTATAATTATTTGGTTACTAATAAAAACAAAAATGCTTACCATATATGTAGGTTTGGATACCAACCTAACGTTTCTACTGAAATAGCTGATGGATATTGTTCTGAAACAATTTTATGTAAGTTTGGTTACTCACAAAAAATAAAATGGTTAACTCTATATGCAGATCAAGTTTTAATGGTAACCAAAACAGAAACATCATGTAATGAAACCTATTTTAGGCAATCCATGTATATTAAACAATAACATATTAACCAGGATAAAAAAACAAAATTAACCAAAATCCCACATTGATGGCATAATAATAGTAGCAAAAACCATAAGATAACTGTAACAAAAAAATAATAAAGAAGTAACCAAATAGTTATATAAAGTAACCAGAACATTATTTAATGGTAACCAAACCATATATAACCTGTATATCCAGCCCAGTTTAGGCAACCCATGTATACTCTCACATGTACATTTAACACTTGATATCTGCCCTGATACAAGCTTGTAACTATATGGTTACTACCAAAAACTAAAATGGTTACCTTTCTATGCATGTTTGGTTACCAACTGCACCTTTCAAACAATGTATCATACACAACTTATAAGTTACAAATATGAACCAATAAACAATGTCATATCTTTACTGGTAATATAATCAAATATGTAATCCCATCTACATAAGCTCCAATAAACATCACAGACTCACCAACCATAAAAAATAGTTATGGATATCCAACAAAAACCAAAATACGAAACACAATTCAGAAGGACGGGACAACGACAACCGAACTAATCAATATCTGGCACAAATCTTCCTGAAAATTCTCTATTAGTCTCATATCCCTCTAACTGTTTGTTCCTAGTATGCATGTAAAGGTTTGTGCATAATTTCTTTCGATACTGTGAAATGGGGAATGGACTAGGAATTTCAGCAAACTTCTGGTGAATAACATGCTTAGCGAAACAAATTGTGAACATCCAACAATCACTATACAAACAGACAAAAGAAAACAAAAATTAAAACTAAAATAAACCTAGATGTAATAATTAAAGAAATGTAAATAATGTAAACCTTACCCCTCAACTTGTTCAGGAACCCCCTCTGCAAATTCCAATTCAATTATATCATCTTCAAACTTGTTATGATACAGTTCACTACTAAAATCAATATCAGACCTATCCCTCCAAAAACAACTCTTACGTGGTATTATCGGTAGAATGAATATATAGGGCTCACAGACATCCATAATTTTTGTCTGCATTATTCTCTTATTTGGCTTCAGAGAATTATAAACTGTTAAACATCTCCGATGCACATCAAATGTCAGCAAAAACCAGTGATCAGGTGATAACATGTGAATGGGGAACAACACGTAGTCAACATTGATCCATGGTGTGTTCACATCCATGAACAACCCATGGATGTATTCACCAACATCACCCTACCCAGACAGGATACTCTTATCTACATTTTTACTTGTGTATTCCTCAAAAAGAGCAGTCATCTTGTCATGAAACCAACAGTCTGTGGTTGTTGCCCTTATCTGAACACTGTCAGAGTGTTTGGCCGATTTACGAAAATAATATAATGCAATATTGATGTGTTTAACCAAAAAAATCCATAAGATATTAAATGTTGCTGAAAAATGTAATTCTGTAATAAAGGTAACCAACACTGTTAACACTACCTACTAAACCAACTAAATAATGTAACCATAACTAGAACAACATAATTTGAAGGAAAAAAAAGAAGAAGGAGAACTCACCTCGTCGTCTAACCACTGTCCAAGAGTCTTCAATTTGTAGAACCACATTTTTGAGAATATTGGGATAATCCCAAATATAAATGCAGGTTCAATTTTGTCATTCTTTCCTGGGAATTTTTCAGTCCTTCAATATAAAAATATATTAGTATACACGCTAACATTAACAATTACCAAATTAGTATACACACTACCCAAATCAGACTTAAACAGTCAATAATTAACAATCTAATGAACAACTGAGTTGTAAACAGTTACATGGTAACTAACAAATAATAATATAATAACCATAATCAAATAGTAGCCAACATATAACAAAACAGTAACCAAAACATAAAATAATAGTAACCAGACCACAATTTCAAGTAACCAAAACAAAAACATCGTGTAATCAACCATAATTTAAGTAACCTAAATGTACTAAACAAAATACCTAATAATCTAATATAATATAATAGTAACAAACACTTTACTTCTATGGAACATTAATAGAAAGAAAATATAGCATAATAGTAACCATAATATATACTATAGTAGTAACAAAAACCTAATATGACAGTAACCATAACATAATATGATAGTAAATCAAACAGAAACATCATGTAATCAAAACCAATTTAAGCAACCTGTGTATACCAAATAATTACATAGTAACCAAAAATATAATATGATAGTAACAAAAATCCCATTTTGAGTGCACAATAATTGGTATCCAAATCATAATACAACAGTAACCATAACATGATAAAGCAGTAACCGGAACACAACATAATAGTAACCAAAACATTTATTTAATATTAACAATATATTTCTATAGGAAAACAAATTTATTTATTTTATAAAAAACTATACCATTGTTAAACAATAAAAAACAAACCTTTTCCAGTTGTTTAGTCCAATTTTAAGCCATTGATCAAACAACGCTTCTTCATATTTTGACGGCATGGCCATGCATACTTTTGGGAATGCAGAAAGACCTGTAAGTATTTGACTATCACCCATGACGGTAGACGATGAACCAGCTGATCCAAACTTTGTCGTATATGGAGACCAAAAAATAACACTCTTTACAGGTTCACGGACCGATCTACTACCGGGTTTATCGACGCTTTTCTACAACTCATCACACTGAACTATGTCCTAAGTTATCAGAACCATCTGATCAAGTGCAGACTTGCTTTCTGCCTTGCATTTATTCCCTTTTATCAAATGACAAAAAGGTAAAAGATACAATTAAATTTTCAACCTAAACACATACAGTTAACTAATATATACAATAACAAACTGATTAAACAATAGCCGACTGACTATAATGAACATATTATAATATTAACCAACACAAAATATAATGGTAACCAAATCATAATATAATAGTAACCAACACACAATGTAATAGTAACCAACCCACAGTATAATAGTAACTATAACATAAATAATAGTAACCAAATCATAATATAATTGTAATCAAAACCTAAACAACATGTGATAAAAGATGGCATGTCATTGTAACACTAACCTCATCAGCAACATATATCAAAAGATAGCGTGTCATTGTTCTTGCCAATCTTTGCAAAATAAAAAATAACCAATTAATCATTAAAACAAAACACATATAACACATAACAAAACAAACAAATATGTCTAACCTTGACATTTTCTTCGTCGTCGTTATTTTTTTATTTCATGGGGTTCTTCCACCGTAACATCAAGTTTAACCTTCTTAACAGTTTCAGTTTCAATCTCATCCTTTTTCTTAACGACTTTTACTACATCGTCACCATCATCATTCAAGTTAATTTTTGAACCATCGTCGTCATCCTCATCAGCGTGGGGCTCTACCATCATAACATCATGTTCACCCTCTTTAACAGCTTCAGTTTCATTCACATCCTTCTTTTCATCAACTTTCAACCCATCGTCACCATCCTCATCAGCATCATCATCATCATCATCATCACCACCAGTATCATCATAATCAAAATCATCATCAAAATCACCATAATCTTATTTATCATCCCCAACGCCTTTGATCTCGCGTAACTCCTCTCTAATAATGTACCTAAAGTCCCTGCACATTTGAACACGTAAAATCTGCATTTCATCCCTAATATCAGTCGGCAATTTTCCAATGTCTTTCTTAATTTCAAACACTTTCTTCTCCAACGGCCTAAACTGTGCATCAATTGCATCTTAAACGTCAGATATAGAAAATCCAACGTTGTCAACCTTTAGATTTTTTTTCCACCTTCTTATCAGCATTATTCCCATCGAAAAAGTGAACACCGCCCAAATCCAGCAGATCCTTCTCCTCAGCCATGGGGATCAAGCTTTTTATCCTCAGCTAAAAAATATTAAGTACACTTTAATATAGCATCTAACAAACATTGTGTTAGTTCCCGGGGAGGCACGACAGATATCTAGAAGGGGGGTTGAATAGATAATTAAAACTTTTTCTTTTAACTAATTTAGGATGATGTTAATCAGTGCACAATGGAATGAGTATTTAATACGCCTTCTGTTAGATATCTTGAGTTAATGAGAGTGACACAGTTATGACAGTTATAGCAGATATAGCAGTTATAGCAGTTATAATGATCACAACAATTTTAAGTGGTTCAGAGCACTTAAAGCTCCTAATCCACTCTTCTACTCCTTTAGTAGGAAATTCACTAAGGATGTCTATTACACTTCTTGAATCTCACAGATTCCTTATAGACCAGCAGTCTAGGTACTTCTTAGTTCACTCTTGAAATCTTCAAGTCCAGCTGATTTGGTTTCTCATAGTTCACTTAGAATTCTTCAAGTCCTGCAGACTTAGTTCTCTTACTTCAGTTAATTGAAATGTTGTTTAGATAGTGATTGATGCTACTCAGTTGCTATTAAGCACAAGTTTGAAAGAACTGAGTAACTGAGCAAGCTTCCCCTTTTTCTCAAATCGTAGAGTTGAGCGTTGAGTGTTCTTGTGCATTTTTACTCAATGCTTGTCTCTCTTTCTCATCTGTCTTTGATATGTATATATGTGATCTTGAAATCTATCCGTTGAAGTCATCTGATGAGCCATTAAATGTGTTTGACATTTCTGAGCTTTGATGGAGACTTTTCTGCACATCTTCTGAATTGCACTCTGGCCCACTGACACAGCAGACTGCTTTCTCACCTAACACCTCAAAAGGTGTTTTTCTCTGCCCAATGGTCCTTTTCTTAGCTTCTTTAATACGTTTCTTTTGATCAATACTAAGGATATCTTTTGTACTGTTGGGACTGGTGAGAACTTCAACGTTCAAAACCCATTTCATATTTGTTGGAGTCTATCTTCAAATGAACGATAGGGCTTGATGTTTCTGACACAAGGCAGATGACACTCTAATATCCATATCATAGTGTCTTGCCATATTGATGCTTGCTCTTAAGAGAACACTACGATTTCTCGTAAGAATTTACGCACTACGATCTTTTCACACGACGATCATCACTTACTCATCTTGCAGACTCTGGGTTTCTGAAAGCATACTACTATCTCTAAGTTAGCTTCGTCAAACATATGGACCACTCTACGATTTCTTGAAGAGGCCCTTGAAGGCAGATACACTACGATCATCTCAGCACTACGATCCTACCTTAGATTCTGCATTCTGTTGATCAGCCGGATAGACTACGATTCTCTTCAAAGCCTATCTATTTCTTTCTAGCCATATATCAACCTAACATATTTGATCTCTTTATCTATACAAGTGAACATTAAAGGCTAAGATCAACCTAACAATTTTGATCTATCACTAAGTCCTTGTACATATATTCCTCGAAGGACTTTACACATAATCATGAGCATTTACTTTAAACATCAAATCATAATATGCATTCTTCCAACAATCTCCCCCTATTTTATGTTGACATAACTAAGGAGATTTGTTGTCATGATTATTAAAAATGCAGTTGTAGTAAAGTAAACATGACTTAGTATTTCAGTGAGCAGCTGAAATTTCTAGAGAATAAGCATGAATTTATTGATGTATGGAGACAGATATTACATTTAAGATTGACTACATTAATATAACTTGAAATTAAACTTATCTCTATTTCTTTGGCCTTTTGCTTCTTGGAGAATTTGCATATTCCTCAGCTCTCCTCTTTCTACTTGCTTCATCTCTTCTGGCCAAATCTTCCATCTCACTTGGGCTTAGTCTAGGATTGTGATCATGCCTATTCATGAATGCAGGATCTCCAATTGTCATTCTTAGGCCTGTTGTTGTCACCACATGAGAACTGGTAGTTGTCCCTTGACTCCTTAATGGTTGAACCATTAAAATTTCCTGTTGATTAGATAGTTGAGTCTGATGGCTGGATCGTGGAGTCTGCTGATTGATTTGCCTTGCAGGAGGGTTCCTCAAGGCTTGAGTTTGGAATTGTCCTCTGCCTCTGCC
The DNA here is from genome assembly GCA_020205505.1 of Panax japonicus. Lineage (NCBI taxonomy): Eukaryota > Viridiplantae > Streptophyta > Magnoliopsida > Apiales > Araliaceae > Panax > Panax japonicus. Next base: position 25,363,525 of record CM035098.1, on the reverse strand, counting down.
CTTGCCTCCCTGATCTCCTTTTCCTTTATTCTCCCCCTTTATGTCAGCATCAAGGGTTCGAATGTCTTCGGAGAGGTGAGTCACTCCTTGGACAAGTTCATGAAGTTGACTCTGAGTGTGAGCAATCTCTTCTCGATTTTCGATGATCAAAGCTTCAGATCGAGCTTCCCGTTATTAAAGAGCGGGCAGTATGTTGTCAGTCTGTTGACCTTAGCTGACATAAAATTGTTGGAACTCTCTTACTGCAGTTTGCAGATTGAGGAAGCTCTCCATCATTAGTTTATTTTGGGCTTCCTGAGTGGTCTGTAAAACAAGAACAGCATCTTTATGTCTTTTGGCTGCTAGAAAATAAATGTCATCCATGTCCTTTATGCTCTGAAACCATTTCCTTGATGATTTCTTTCAGTGTTTTAGAGAGTTCAGAGCTTAGGGAGAGTGGAAGATTATTTGCAGCATTGATCATTGATGTTAGTCTTAGCTGAATAAGAGCAGTATGATCTTCAAGACTTTCGTCGAGTTCCTTGACTACTTCCGCAGACATTTCTGACAGATCAGCCTTTGTGGCCAACTCTGAAAGAATTTCATCCAGTTGGGAAAATTTGGAGGAGGGAGGTGATGTGCCTTTGAATTTATCTTGCAAAGAGTAGAGGGCAAGATCAAGATTAAAGAATTCGTTGTTGGATGAGGAGGGAATATCTGAGGAAGGAGCCTGGGTTTGGATGTTTAATGTTGGTGGCTCTACGATTTGAGGTATAGATTCTACAATGGGGTTAGAGTCAGTGATCATAGAGATTATAGGTTGTGGGAGCATTAGGGAGTTGATCTTATTTGGTTCCTCAGTTACAGAATTTTGGGATTTTGCAACTGAAAATTGATTCAGTGGATGACGAATCACTTCCAACCATTGTGGGATTTCATAAAATTGATTGAATGAGGCTAATGGCAAATGATTAACTCTGAAAAGAGTTGGGATATATAGTACCTCAAGTTTGTTCTTTGAAGAGGAATTGTTGGTGAGAAGCTTCTTGGCAAAATTGAATTTTTCTGGGAATCCATTGGCTAGTACTAAGATACTAAGATATTCTTTGAAACTCTAGAACATGTGATCCCAAGAGTTCAGAATTTGAGCTCGGTGAAAGGGCATCATAGGAAGATATGCAAACAGTTGCTCATAGTTGGCTCTTTTGTGCCCATCAATGCCTACAACTATGATCTCAATCTCATCATCTTCTTCTCTGTTTGTCACTGGAGTATTCCCACTACTACAAAACAGTAAATAGACAACGCAGAAAAAACGTTGTGGTTTCAGTTAGAAAAACAGTCGTGGTTAAGGGTGTTGTCTATTTAACACCCTTACACAACGTTTTTAAAACGTTGTGGTTAAGCACAATACACAACGTTTTTTAGGAAAAAAACGTTGTAGATTTGTTTTCAAAAAATTAGCATATGCTTAAAAACGTTGTAGAAGGTATGATTTCACAACGTTTTTTGTTTAAAAACGTTGTAGTTTAATATATCAGACAACGTTTTTAACCAATTTATACAACATTTTTAAAATGTTGTAGATAAAGTAAAAAAAGAAAAAAAATATTGCGGTTCACCTATATTACCAATGCACTGCAATATGCTAATGCCATGATATATAGCTAAAAGGTCTAAATTCTCATTTAAATTTAAAGCCAAAATGTATCAACCATTCATGAGAATATGTAGTGCCGTAAATTAAAAAAATATAGAATCTAACAAAAGCGAAACTAATGAGAATGTAATCCATCCATCCATCCATCCTAATTAGCACGCCAGGTAGTCTTCCTGCGAAGAGCTGCTGTGGTGTCCTCATTCTGCTCTTCCTTCTCATCACTGATTCCCTGATTGTTGGATGTCTCATCAGCTACTTCATCCGTCTTTTTTGCTTCCGCAATGGCCTTTGCCTGTTAGCAGGAGAAGCATCATAAAAATTTCCTAAATCAAATAGTAATTTACTCAGTTTGGTAAAGAAAAAAGGTTTCAAACTCACCGGCTTCTTTCTGCCAAATAGTAGTTTTAGTAGAACTGTGAAAATAACAACCACAATGGAGACGAGGACACCAATAGTTAGGTTTGGTTGTTTCTCAATAAGATCATGCATGAACTAATTTAAGAATTATACATTTGCAAGACAACATTATACATCAGATATACCCAACATGCTGTAAATGAAGAAAATAGTCTAGAAAATTACCAAAATCTTGAACTTGTGATTCTGCAAGAAAGGGATGTCTGCAATCTTGTAAAGTTGGTCAAACACTTTCTTCTGCAAACATAACATCAAAAAAATGTTTATTACCAAGTAAAACCACTTCAAAAAGGAAATTTGAAAAGGGCATACGGATAAATTACCTGGACACCTTTGAGACTATCTGAAAGACTGCTTGCTTCTTCCTCAGCCTTCTATTTCTCTTTCTCTACTTCAAACTTTGGCTTCTAGTTGGTTTGTCTGTATGCTTCTGCTGGAAACAAAAGATAAGATTATGTTTATTGAATATAAGTAAACCATGAAAACCATTATTGCAGAAACAAAAGATAAGATTATGTTTATTGAATCATGCAACAATCTTCAAATTGTACTGAAAGTGTATAACATTCTAAGAACAGAATAGAAGTCTAAGCTTGGTGATCTCGTATATCAAGCTATATTTATGGGAAATCTGCCAAATTACAAAATAGAATGTTAGATTAAACTCCAATCCACTGTACTAAGAATCGTGCCAGACAACGGACCTTCATGGCAACTAGAAAATCATCGACAAAATCAGGAGGAAAAAATAGATCTGCTTGTAAAACAACTGAGCTATAAAACAATAAACTTATGAACTCTGCTATCATCAACTGTACAGATCAAGTATCTTGCCTAAACACTACCAAACAAACAAGCGTCAAACCAATTCCCCTTCACTAGAGCCCAGAGTTGAGCAATTGAATTGAACCATAACAAATGAAACCTTGACTGCAGTTTTATACTTTGCAATCAAATGTTCTGATAATGGATTTTGTCCATAATATCAGGCGATATACACATTATAATCTTAAAACATAAGAACCATTTGGTTTACAAGTGAATAAGAACAAACCTTCTATAATCACTGGTCCTTTCGTAAAGACCACGGCTAATAAAATATTGCTCCTGGTAATGTCAAAGAAATTAATAGGTTGTATACTTCTTAAAGCATTAGAACAAATACATCCATTAGAACAAACACATCGTGGTTATATAAGATGGGACAATGTTATCCACATTAATTTCGTGTTGGACCTTAATGTGATAGAAGATTCTTATAGTTTTACTACATATATATTACTACCAGCACATCTTTCTAGCTACAAAAGTCTTGCCAATGTATCAAATAAAGTCACTGCAAGACCTAAAATAGTACAGGGTTTGCAGGAGAGAAACTTACTTGAAGCAGAAACAAAAGCAAGAATAATCCTCTCATCCAGTACAAAATATTGCATATCACTCTTAGACAACAAAGATGAGAATGGACCTATAGTACACCAACAAACAATAAAAAATTAGAGTAGGTCAACCAATAAAATACGTCCTAGACCAGAGATTTTCTTAATTCAAATGATGGAAAGATATATTACAAAATTTCCAAATTCTGTATTGGCAGTTACACTAGCCAACTACTGAACAGAATTAAAAGATATTTAAAAGTTTCAAAGCTTGAACAGAATGAAGAATTGAAAATATTCAACTAATTGACATAATTTATATACAAATAATTATCTGTGTAGAAAAATGCTTCACAAGACAAAAAAAATAACTCCTGTAAAAGGTTAGTAATGTCTATAAATGTTCATCCCTCGATCTTCATTCACTAATTTGTCCTCACCAAACATGTAATCCTTTAATCGTTTCACATCTGACAATTTTACAGGTTTTACTATAAAATCCTCTGCACCTTCTTCCAAACATCTGCATACGCGATTTCAATTTACAATTTATAAAAACATTGAACGTAGTAGTAACACTTTCCCTTTTCTTTCTACTCCGGTTTCTTCATTCAAATTAAAAATAAAAGCAGAGATATTGTTTACTTATCGATTCGTGCCAAGACGTTTTCCGATGACATGATCACAACTGACACCTCTCTAAAAGTAGATGATCCCTGAAAAACATACACTGAGGGATTTTTTTATTAATACATCAATTTAAATTCTTTTCATATGGAGTAAAAATTACTAATATGAAAACACACAAACCTTGATCTTTTTGAGCAACTCATAACCGATCATTCCAGGCATACAGTAGTCTGTAATTATCATATCCACCTTCAGACCCTGAAACCAAACCCAGAGAAGAGAACAATCAAATTACTAATAATCTTTGATTGTAAGATTCAAAATGAATTTTAAATTTTTCAATTTATAACAATCTTATCTTACTTGCATCAAAACCAACAGAGCTCTTTTCTTCATCAAATCCTAAAAATTGCAGAGCCCTCCTTCCACTATCAACCGCAGTTACTGTAACCACAAAACATTCAGAAATGTTCTATACATATTCCCTTGCAATATATATATATATAATATAGATTTTTTTATTAAAAAAACAGAGAGAGGAGAGAAAAATGAATATGAAAAAGCATGTTGTAGTAGAACCTTTGCAAGAGGTGATTTTGAGCTAGCGTTCAATCACCTTCCGATCAATGAGACTATCATCCACAGCAAGAACGTGAACATCATGAGAATCTGACAGAGAAAATTCCGACCATCTTCTCCGGGAAAACACACTGTTTCTGGCCATACCTTCGATTTCTCTAGCTCCGACAATTTGAATTTGAAAAAACCATCTGGGTTATTTAACTCATCGAAAGGGTCCTCAGAAACCCTATTCAATCGAACATAATATGGGCTATCAACTTGTTTAGCAATAGAATTAGCTCTAGAAGATACGTGGGCCGGTCCACTGTAGGCTCTCGGAGAGAGAAGGGAGCGAGACAGAACTCTATTCAGCCTAGGAGAAAGCTTGACGGTTGACGGCAGCTCCGGTGTCGGCGGAGGAGGTTCAGAGCGAGAGCGTTGGCGCTTCTTGAGGTAAAGTAGGAAGAAGTAGAAGAGAGCACAATGTATATTACTGAAATTTTAGAAGTATCCTAGGGTTATATTTAGGGAAAAATTAGGGGAAAACATACCAAGCTTGAGAGAGAGAAGCTGAGGGACGGTGACGGTGGAAGAGAGGGACGGCGACGGGGAAGAGAGGCCACAGACGAGAGGCAAGAGGCTGAGGAGTGAAGAATCGAGATTTCAGATTTGGCACCCGCTTTGTGTCTGACCGAACTCGACCAGACCATACCAGTAGTCAAAGGCGTTTTCTGATCTTCTCTAACTCGAATTGAACTCCGACTGAAACATCGTATGCGCCTCCTCAGCTGATGGCCATAGTTGTAGCTGAAGTTTGGATCGTAGGAGAGTAGGAGAGAAAGTACAGAGATAGAAGAAACTAGATTTGCTGTAATTTTAAATTTTCAATTCCGCGTGTCTTTTTTTTTCAGCTCCGTGTTTTTCTTCATAGATAACGTTTTTAAAAAAAAACGTTATCTAATTAAAACAAAAAAAATGCCCTTTTAAATAGATAACGTTTTTGCATATATATCTACAACGTTTTTTAAAAAAACGTTGTAGAAAAAAATACCACAACGTTTTTATAAAAAACGTTGTCTATTAAGTGTTGTCTATTAGGTACTTTGTACTGGTGTCCATTATGTCAATGGCTTCATGACGTTCTTGCACTGGTTCTTCATTTATCTCCTCCAGAAGTCCCTTTTTCTATTATGGAGTTGCATGATCCTCCCCCTCAGCTTGATCATCCTTGTGTAAAGTCAATAGTTCCCCCTCAACTAGAGCATCCTTTGGCAGGAGATCTTCAGGCATCTCCCCCTCAGCAGGGGTAACTTCTATCATCAGATCTTTTGGTGTCTCCCCCTCAGCTGGTTCCTTTTCAGCAGATAGTTCTTTGTTTTCCCTCTTTAGAGCTTTCTCATTGACAAGAATATACTTTTTCATCAGTTTCCTTCTTGGTTAGTTTAATTACCTACTAACACAAAAGTAAATAAATTTTTGCGGATAAGAGAATATAGAGAATATATTCTCCAAGAGACAAACACAATAGGATTGATAATAATTATCAAAAGAATACTTTTAACCCAAATTAAAAAAGAAAATAATGAAATATTAAAAAATTAAAAATAATCTGAAATTTGACCAAACTTTGACTGACGATAAAACCACTTTAAATAGTTTTTTCAGCCTTAAAACAATATAATAGACCATATACCTCTAAAGGATCAAAAATTACGTCTATTTAAAGTTTACCCTACAAAAACTCTTATCTTAGCTTGCAAATCAACTTCCAATTCCGGAACAACTTCCAAATTCTGTTTTGCATCAAGGACGAAGAGAAAAATTAGGGAGAAATTTAGGGAAATTTACATTTTTAATCTTTTGAAGCTTGTTAAAATGTATACTAATGTCTTCTTGTATATTAATGTTTTTTGAAGTTTGAAGTTTGACCTTTTATTAAATGATAGATTCGAACGTGTGATTTGCATTCTAAAAAAAAAAAAGAAACCTTTACTAGTTCGCTGTCAAGTTTAAAATATTTTTCAGTTCATTGTTCATATTATGTAAGTTACACCCAACCATTCAATGATGTATTTGGTAAAAAGACAGAGAGTTGGAAGTAGTTATTTACAAAATTTAGAATATATAGCCTCTTTGTTCTAAAAGATAAATACTAATATTATTTTTTTAAAATTAATTAAATATATTTTTATTTTAAATTTAATATTAATTAATTTAGTTTAAATAGTTCATTTATAAAAATTATAAACTATCTAAAAATATTATCGTTAAATTTTTTTAAAATAAACTAAATTGATAAATTATATTAATCTAAAATTTTAAAAATATCTCAAATTAAATTTAAAAAATCAAACTTAATCCTATATTTAACACCCGGGGTATTTAACACGCCGGGAGGGGGGAGGGGGGGCGAGGGGGGGGGGAGGGGGGAGGGGGAGGGGGTGGGGTGTTTAAGTATCGACAGACGACAGTCCATTGCCCGTAAATAAGTTGTTTACGTCCGACAACAAGTGCTCGAATTAAAATTACCAAAAAAACAAGTGTTTAAGCTGTATGCTTGTCCACAATCTCAACACACACTATAATTAACATTGTATATACTTTTATGGCTTAAATACATCTTAAATCATTAATTTTTTCATTTTAGAACTTAAATTTTAATATTTCTATTTAAAGACACATATAACTTTAATATCCCTAAATTTTTATAAATAAAATATTTCCGACCACCAGTGTATATATAATAACTGATTATTATTTTGATAAATTTACTCTTAAATATATTTTGAAATACAAAAAATTATAGGCACGTGAAATGTAAACGATACATACTCTTAAAACAATTTTTGTTTTTACTTTTATTTGTATATATAAGCATGACTTTTTTAAAATATTAATAAAAATTAAATTTGGTGGCCAGAAAATATTATTTAGAAAAATTCAATGACATGAAGGTTTAATGTTTTAAAATTGAAATATTAGGTTTTAAGTTCTAAAATGCAAAAAAAGAGTTAAAGATTTAAAGTGTATTTAAGTCTATTTTTATTGGACAACTCTAGCTAGGGTTACAAATTTTTGAAGTAGATTTCATATATAGTGGAATATCAACTTATTATAATTTGATATATCATTTTGTATTTTATTTTTGTATCTAATCTCTTGTTACCAAATCGTTATTTCCTATATATAACTGGTGCTAAAATTTGTGGTCAAACTTGAAGGTATTTACTATTTACCTAGCTAGGTTGAATAATGAGTTTTTAATAGAAGTTACTGCAAAGACAATGGTTAACTTTAAAGCTATATGTTGAATATATTCAAAGTTCACTGTCATTTCCATGTGAGTTTTGGCCAACTAATAAACTCAGTGTAGTTTCCATATTAGGGAACCTTAAAATTATGACCACTGTTGAAAGAATCCATAATTGGCAAAAACTCATGAGGAGGCTGGTGAACTTGTCAGATCATTCTGCAGAGATGGTTATACGTCAACAACAGCCATTTTGTCCTTGCATTTATAAGCTAAGAGTACCATGGAGGACTACTTTTTTGTTTGATTTTACAGAAATGACATCACTTCATGCATGTCCCAAAATCCTTTTTGTTCCTACCTCTCTACATTTAATTTTGAGATCACAGTGATAAAACAATGGGAAAATTTGATCATGGTTCCATACAGTTTGAAATTGGCAGTTAATTTGGATAGTTAATAGAACAAGTTGAATTGAATAAGAGAATTATATTTCGAATGACTTTCATTATTCAAGTATTTTTGAACTATAAATCCCCAACTCTACAAATATTTTTTCATAGGTTTGTCCAAATAGACGACCAAATATAAACAGCGTGAAATCCGTATATGGTAAAAACATGCACCATAGATAAATTAAGAGGCAATTTTTGTGTTAAAAAGTATTTAAAATTTCATTAGAAAAAGAAAATAAGGAAATAAGGACTCATTTTATGCACAGAGAAAACTCATGTATGAGAACATGCATGGAATCACCATGCATGGGTATGACTAGTGACCACTATCAGCATACATTTTTAAATACCCCTCCCCCTAGTAGAATTCTCTTTGTTTTACATAAAAAAATGTTTCAGACTTTCCTACACAAATATAAACAAGTATAAAAGGTAAAAGTCATCAAGTAAATGAGACACTCATTTTAGTACGGATGAATTTTTACAACCATATTTGTACAAACAACACTACTATCTTGTATGACCGGGAGCAACATATATATAATATACTAATCAAAACACATGAGAAAACATGTATTAAGACTTAAACATCTATATATATATATATAGATGTATGTATATATATAGATGTATGTATATATATAGATGTATGTATGTGTATGTGTTTGTGTATACGTGTGATTTTGACAAAAAGAAGGGGCCAGAAAGAAGCTCAGAACAACTTTACAAGGTAAACAAGCTGTGAAGCTCAACCTTTCTTCTCTCCCACCTTAATTTCCTCTTCTTTTTTCTCCATCTCTAGCTAGTTTCAGAATTATATACAAAATTCAGTTTCCAATTCCGATTCATTTTCACATAATTAATTTTGACAAAAATTCTAACCTTCATATATACATCTGTTTGTTCTTGTGTTTTTTTAGACAAAAAATTAATTAATAATTGTTATATTCCCTTAATTTATCCAGAAAATTATTTTGTATACACATTTATAGGTTAAGTTGAATATTATGGGAAGAGGAAAGATAAATGTGAAGAGGATCGAGAACAACACTAGCAGACAGGTCACATTTTCGAAGCGCCGAGCCGGACTTTCCAAGAAGACACATGAACTTTCAGTTCTGTGTGATGCTCAGATCGGACTCATAATCTTTTCAAACAAAGGGAAGCTTTTTGAATACACTTCTCACCCTCTCAGGTCAATATATATTTTTTGTTCCATTTCTTTAATATTTTTCCAACATTTTTTTTGCTTAAATTAATTAATTATCTTTTTCTTGATTTTGGGGCTTTATGGAATTCTCTGTCATCTTTCACCTCAGTCCAATTCTGCTGTTACAATGTTTGTCTAATCAGTTGTTCCATTGAAATTACATTAAAAACAAAACATGAGATGAAACGACAAATGAGATCTCAAATAGATTTGAATTCTTTTCTCGTTGGATGATCACATGCACTGATGAGTACTTATAATATTCCCTGATTTATGATGTGGCGGCCAGCAGACAGATCAAATTTCAGTCAGCCACTTGCCTCCTTGATCTAGTTTTTCAAGCTTATGTGAAATTAGGGTTTTTGAATTTTTTTGTTACTAAACAACTTTTCTTCTTGAATTAGATGCAAGTTTTAAGCAGTTGTGTTGTAAATTTATTCATCTTATTGGTTGATCTATACTTCTACAATGAAATTAATTATAATTTTACTAATTATAGAATTATAAAAAAATCAGATACCATATTTCCATAAAATATAAACTCATGTTACAGTTTTGCATTTTAGACTATTTTATGATCATGTTCTAGCTCATAGATCATCTGATCATACATATATGTATATATGTTCTTGTGTTGCAACAGCATGGGGCAAATAATAGAAAGGTATCTGAAGACTACCGGCAATACTATACCCCAGCATGATAACCGGGTTTGAATAAACTTATTAATTACACCTCATTATTTAATTTCCAGTTACAATTTTAACTAATAATTATACTCTTTTCCCTTTTCAATTATTTCTTCTTTAATTTTCTCTAAAAATTGTTAGGAGCAAATACACAACGAATTGACCCGAATTAGGAAGGATACCCTTAACCTTCAATTGAGCCTCCAACGCTACAAAGGAGATGACTTAAGCTCTGTACAACTTGAGGATTTGGGTACACTTGAAGAGCAGCTTGAGCATTCCGTTAACAAGGTCCGCTCAAGAAAGGTAAATCTTATTCTTTTAAGTTTGACTTTTTAAAATTGATATGATTACTTTAAAATTTGAAAATAATAATAATAATTAAATCTTGTAATTAGTAGTATCATTTAGATGATTTATAATTTTTATAATTATATTATCTAAAATTAAAAGAATTCATATCAATTTAAAATTTAAAAAATATCTCAAAACGACTTCCAAAAGTCAATATATTAACCCTATATTTTTAACCGTTGGTGTGTGTGTATAGTTGGAATTTAGATTGTAGTTTATAAATTATTGAAGAAAATTATCTACTGAAATATATTTGATGGTTCAAATTTTAAATTATGTTGCTTCAATCTTGTAACACAAGTTAATTAAAATAACATTTTACATTACATAACGTACAACTTATAATCATATTACTTACTTTTTAAAATCAACATAAGGCTTCTTCTTTTTTTGACGTCCAATTGTGAGCACAACAATAGTTTGGGATTCGAATCCCCCGCCCCGTGGTTGTATCACCTTGTGATAACAAGAATTTAAAAGGATCAAACAAAGAAAAATTTAAGATATTTTTAAACTAAAGATTGACATTGATTTTTGTAATTTTAATCAATATATATAATGTTAAATATTATAAATATTAATTAAAAAATATTACTCATTCTAAGATTTATTATTTCATAATTTTTAATAAATCATCTCAAATTAAATTTGAAAATATTTTAAATTGACTTTTAAAAGTCAACAAAATTATGTTATATTTTGAAAAGGAGAGTATAATTTTTCCCTCTATTGATTTCATTATAATTGATATGAGTTAATTCACATTATTTAAATTTGTATTGCTGTGCATTCAGTTTCAGTTACTCCAGCAGCAGCTGGACAATCTGCAGAGGACGGTATATATATATATTTAGCTTTACTTTAATTTCTCTTTTTCTTCTCTATCCTCTTACTTTTACTTGTATGTGGATTTTAATTTGGTACAAATTTATGTGTTAGGAAAAACTGCTGGAGAAGGAAAACCAAGAGATGTATCATTGGGTGAGTTTAATTAATCGATAAAATGAAAAGGAATTATTTTTAGGCACCTTAGATACAGTACTACTACTACCTTCGTCCAAAAATTAAAGAATAAGAGTTTTAGTTTAACTTCTTCACTCTTATTTATGGGGTGCAAATTGTCAAAGCAAAATGACATATTAAGAGCAATAATTGTTGCTTAGTATGTTAAAAGTCGTTAAGATAATAATAAATGTGATGTTAAATATATATTTATTTTGAAAATATTAATTTTTTTCTTGGACAATATCAACCACCTTATTTATGCATATTAACTAATTCATGGATATGAAAGTGTTTCATGATACTCTCGTTGCTCCAAAATTATAAATATAATTTGATTTTTGAGGTCAAACGACGATATATTAAATTTCAAATTTAGTATTGCTAATAAAAATTTAAAATAAAATTTATTTGTGATTAATAGTTTTTGTTATATACTATGCATACAATTATAATAATTGTATCAACTAAAATTAAATAGAATCGCATCAATTTGAAGTTCAATAGTTTGGTTTGATTTCAAAAGTCAAATTATATATTTACTTTTGGAAATAGTATTACAAAAGTATAAATTAATGGTTCAATTTCATGCATCAATATTATACAAAAGTGTTTATATAATGATATTACAGTAGTATAAATGGTTCAATTTCATTCATCATCAAACAAACATATCCAACAGATGTTTTAGTGTTTTACTAACACTTTAACCCTACATATTTTACACAAATTAGTTAATGGGAAATCAAATTCAGAGGCAACAAGCAGAAATGGAGCAACAAAACCAACAGGCAATGACTGAACTGAAGCTACTAGGGGAGTCACAAGTGTTGGATGAGTTTCCATTCTATGGAGAAGAGCGGCCTAGTGGTGTACTTCAACTTGCAAATCTCCTTCCTCCTCAGCCTCAGGCCGCCGTCTACCCATACCGCGTCCAGCCTACTCAGCCCAACCTCCAGGAATCGCAGCATCATCCTTACATATGGTACCAACTATATATTAATTTCACCATAATCTTAAACCTTTTTTATTGTTTTTTCTTCCCGCATTTTAGAACTTAATCTCCAGTATTTCATTTTAAGACGTTAAACGTTAGTGTCACTATATTTTTATAAATAAAATCTTTTAGTTATCGGCGTGTATTAATTAATCGGAGTGAGAGTATTTTGGATAATTTTACTATTAAATATCAAAATTTTGAAAATATACAAAATTTAGGCACATGATCAGTGTGTGTGATGAAGGGAAAAAATGAGGAAAAATTGGAGCAAAAATAAACTACATGTACGCTTTTAAGACTAAATTATTTATACTTTTATTAAGGAACATTAAGATTCAATGTCTTAAAATTAAAATAGTAGTGCTTAAGTTTTAAAATTCAAAAAACTTAAATGTTTAAAGTGTATTTAAGTCTTTGTCCTAAAAATTTGTGACCAATAAATAATTATCAAATATATATATATATATATATATATATATATATATATATATATATATATATGTTCAAGTGTTTCTAGGAAAATCTTAATATGGGTAAGGAAAAGTTGAAATTCAAATGGAATTGAACTCTAATTTTGGGCTAGAGGGACTATAATAACCTAAGCTAAGGAAAAAGTTTTTTCTTTTTTTAATTATTATATATTATTCCAAAGAGTTTTATTATAATCAAACTTTTATTTCTTTGAATGGCTCCCTTCAGATTAATGTTGTTGTGTCTATGTATTTGCATTTTGCAGAGATTATATATGGTTCATGAAGAGAGGCCTTGGTACATGGAAATTAAGAGAAGGAAATGTGTTGAATTGTTTTCTTTATATATAGCAGGATAAAAAAGAGAAACTGAATTTCAGATTTCTATCATTTTAATATGCTTGTTGTGTGCTTGAAGACTTATATATAAATCATAATTGATAACCATATTTATTAAATTAATACAGACCATAATTCAAATTTATCCATGTTATTTCAATTTTTATTTATTTCATATTGTAAGTGTGATCCGTTGTCATCAATTAACAATTTGTAAACCTAGATTAGTATTTGTATTCTTGATTTATATTGTTTTCCTAAAACAGATTAATTTTACTATTGTTTGCAAAAATGAAAGGAAAAAAAAGGATAGTTAACTGAATGACAATTAAGCAAAAATTTTTGTTTTATTTTTAAAATTTTAAAGTAAGAGGTTATAGTTACGGATTACATTTTTCATTGTCGTCTTATATATATTGTACTGTATACATGACAATATAATGCAAAAATGAAAAAGTAAAATAAAAATAAAGTAAAGCTCTGACACCAAGGCCTTAACCTTGACTTTGGTCTTGATCAATATGGCTTTTTGAGGGGGCGTTTCTTCGGTCTTGTTCATTTTCTGGACACAAATACCTTAACTTTGAAGTCTAAGATATATATATATATATATATATATATATAGAGTCCGGATCAGGTCCGGACTCCCGGATTTTGTTAAAATTCGGACCTTTTTTTTTTTGCTTTTTTTTTTTGAAACAACTAAAAAAAAAAAAATTTATGAAATTAGAATTTTTACATTATACAGTGTTTTAGGCGTGATTTGGATGCCTATAACAAAACATGTCTGTACAGTCTGGGCAGACTGTACATACATTGGTTGATATAGGTATTAAAAACACACCCAAAACACTGTATTATGGAAAAATTTCAGTTCCATAAATTTTTTTTTTTTAGTTGTTTCAAAAAAAAAAGCAAAAAAAAGAAAAAAAAATTTGGTCCGTATTTTGATCCAGTCCGGACTCCCGGAACGGATCCGTGTTCTATATATATATATATATATATATATATATATATATATATATATAGAAATTAGATCAGGTCCGGACCTCCCGGACGGGAGAAAATCCGGACCCAAATTTTTTTTTTTTTTTTTGATAGAACAACTAAAAAATAAATAAATTATGGAACTGAAATTTTTCCATAATACATTGTTTTGGGTGTGTTTTTAATACCTACACCAACCAATGTATGTACAGTCTGCCCAGACTGTAGAGACATATTTTGTTATAGGCATCCAAATCACACCAAAAACACTGTATAATGTAAAAATTCCAATTCCATAATTTTTTTTTTAGTTGTTTCAAAAAAAAAGCAAAAAAAAAAAGGTCCGTATTTTAACAAAATCCGGGAGTCCGGACCTGATCTGGACTCTATATATATATATATATATATATATATATATATATATATATATATATATATATATATATATATAGGGGACTGATCCATAGCAGCTATATGCTATGGGATAAATATTGGCATATAGACTCTAAATCACACTTTTATTGATTAACGACTGCGATCTAGAGTTTTAACTTCCCGTCCGCTAGTATTACTAGCGGATGTAATTAGTATAAAATCCGGACAATTAAGTCCCTCGTTACTTAATTAACTATGACAGAAGCACATGATCCGCTAGTATTACTAGCGAATAGAAGTCTAAATAGAAGGTCCGCTAGTATTACTAGCGGATGTAAATGATGGCTAAAACGGGTTTTGTTGAAAGCACAGGTCTGGGATCAATGTTACTTGGAACTTTATTTTTGTCTGTTTATGAAAAAAAAATTAATAATCATATTTGTCAGTCAAAAATGCACATTTTGCGTGTGGTTGGACACAATTTACTTAAAAAAATCTTTGATTTCACATTTTGGCTGCTCACTTTGCGGAGATTTTTTCTTCTCTTCTAGAAATTGTGGGAAAGTCATTGCATCCTTTGCAGTTGACTTGGGCGATAGATGTTTTGCCGTTGTGATTACCTGCTGTCTGCATCTTTTAACCTACTATGTAGTTAAAAAGTTTTTTCTACTCGAGGATTAGGGGCCAAAGGTTAGATATTATGTGATGAATCACTAATTTATAGCGGAAAATTCTTCTTCTCCGAGGTCTCTTCTTTGTACTTGTAGTTTAGTTAAGTTATATTGACATCTTTATAAGTTAAAAAACTTTTTGCAGTTGAACATGGCCTGCAAGTTAATGAATGAAAAGGAGGAGTTCAATTTTTGCAAGAATGAGGAGTTCATATCCACTCTTTCTGACTTCTATCCGCTAGTAATACTAGCGGACCATGTGCTTATACTAATTACATCTGCTAGTAATACTAGCGGACGGGGAGTTAAAACTCTAAATCGCAGTCGTTAATCAATAAAACGTGTGGTTTAGAGCCTATATGTCAATATTTGTCCCATAGCATATAGATGCTATGGATCGGTCCCCATATATATATATATATATACGGTAAGGATCAAGAGCATTCTTCTTAAATAACATTCCACCCTTAAATAGCATTCTTGTATCAAAATGACGTCGTTTTGGAGGGACGCGGTGACATTGTATTTACAAAAATGCCACCGCGTCCCTCCAAAACGACGTCGTTTTGATACAAGAATGCTATTTAAGGCGAAATGTTATTTAAGGAGAATGCTCTTGATCCTTACCGTATATATATATATATATATATATATATATATATATATATATATATAGAGTCCGGATCAGGTCTGGACTCCCGAATTTTAACAATATCCGGACCTTTTTTTTTTTTTGCCTTTTTTTTTTGAAACAACTAAAAAAAAAAATTTATGGAACTGAAATTTTTTCATAATACAGTGTTTTTGGCGTGATTTGGATGCATATACCAAAACATTTCTGTACAGTCTGGGCAGACTGTACATACATTGGTTGGTATAAGTATTAAAAACACACCCAAAACACTGTATTATGTAAAAATTTCAGTTCCATAATTTTTTTTTTAGTTGTTTCAAAAAAAAAGCAAAAAAAAAAAATTTGGTCGGCGTTTTAGGACCTGTCCGGACTCCCGGACAGGATCCATTCTGTATATATATATAGAGTCCGGATCAGGTCCGGACTCTCGGATTTTGTTAAAATTCGGAGTTTTTTTTTTTTGCTTTTTTTTTGAAACAACTAAATTTTTTTTTTATGGAATTGAAATTTTTACATTATACAATGTTTTGGGTGTGATTTGGATGCCTATAACAAAATATGTCTGTACAGTCTGGTCAGACTGTACATACATTGGTTGGTGTATGTATTAAAAACACTCAAAACAATATATTATGGAAAAATTTCAGTTCCATAATTTTTTTTTTTTAGTTGTTCTATCAAAAAAAAAAAAAAAATTTTGTGTTCGGATTTTCTCCCGTCCGGGAGGTCCGGACCTAATCTAATATATATATATATATATATATATATATATATATATATATATATATAGGGTCTCCATCCACAACAACCGGTTGTTGGGAAGCAACCCCTTTTGTCCAGCCGGTACAAGCTGTACCGGCTTATAACAAAAAAAAAATTCTAAGGTCGTTACAGCATGTACCGGCTGGATAAAAGGGGTTGCTCCCCAACAACCGGTTGCTGTGGATAGAGACCCATATATATATATATATATATATATATATATATATATATATATATATATATATATAGAATGGATCCTGTCCGGGAGTCCGGACTGGTCCTAAAATGCGGACCAAATTTTTTTTTTCTTTTTTTTTTGAAACAACTAAAAAAAAAAATTGTGGAACTGAAATTTTTCCATAATACAGTGTTTTGGGTGTGTTTTTAATACCTATACCAACCAATGTATGTACAGTCTGCCCAGACTGTACAGAAATATTTTAGTATAGGCATCCAAATCACGCCAAAAATACTGTATTATGGAAAAATTTCAGTTCCATAATTTTTTTTTTATTTTAGTTGTTTCAAAAAAAAAAAAGCAAAAAAAAAAAAAAAGGTCCGGATTTTGTTAAAATCCGGGAGTCCGGACCTGATCCGGACTATATATATATATATATATATATATATATATATATATATATATATATATATATATATATATACGGTCCGGATCAAGTACATACCCCTTATCTTACTCACCCGTGTTCACCTCCCTTTAGCGACGGACCCGACGACGGTTCAATCATACAACCATCGTCTATACTTTTAGCGACGCTATATGCTGTCCGTCGTTAAAAGTATAGACGACGGTTGTATGACCGAAACCGTCGTCGGGTCTGTCGTTAAAGGAGGGTGAGCACGGGTGAGTAAGATAAGAGGTATGCACTTGATCCTTGCTCTCTCTCTATATATATATATATATATATATATATATATATATATATATATATATATATATATATATATGGACAATGCAGATTTGATCAAGTCCGGTCTCACGGACCTGATCAAATCCGGACCTTTTTTTTAACAACTAAAAAAATAAAATAAAATTATGGAACTTGAATTTTTACATAATACAATATTTTGTGTATGATTTGGATACATATAACAAAACATGTCAAGTTCCATAATTTTTTAATTTTTTTTAGTTGTTTAAAAAAAACAAAAAAAAAGAGAAGGTCCGGATTTTAAACCTGTCTGGGCTCCCGGACAGGATCCAGCCTCATGGACAATGATCCATAACATCTATTTGTTATGAATTAAAAAGTGACATATAACATCTTAACCTTCCATTAAAAATATAAACGACCCAGATTATCGCCGTCCGCTAGTAATTTTAGCGGACATATTTAAAACATTTTTAGGTCGATTATGCCCCTAATTGCCCCTAATTAGCCGAGTAGCCAGTAAAAATAAAACACTCCATCTGCTAGAATTACTGGCGGACACATATTACATGTGAAAACGACTTTGATCAACTGTAATCTGAAAAGGTAACAAACTCACATAGACTTCTTTGTAGCTTTTTCTCTTGAACATTAGCTCCAAATAGACTGTAGATCGGCAATTAGGAGTGCAAATTTGGACTTGTGCGTAAAAATATCCTTGGATGTGAAAATGATTTGGGGGGAAAAGGTAACAAAACTCAGGATAGCATCATCTGCAACTATTTGGGGGCATGAACCGTATCTCTCAATCGACTTTATATCGGCAACAAGTTGTGTCCGCCAGAAACCTTGTGCGTTAAAAATTTGTAATCAACACCAAAAATACAGCATTTAATAGGTAAGTTTGTTTCTTTCTCTCCCAAATATAAATTTGTTGTGATTTTCCATGATTTCTCATGAACCCTAGTTCGCAATTACGTAGTTTTAGTGATTTTTCAAGCTTGTTTGATGAGTTGTTTGAATTTTCGGGTTAAGTTATTGGCTCATCTATTTAACCCTACTCCTAGACTATACATCAATGTATTTTAATCAAGGTCTATTTTTGTTATTCATGTCAATCAGGCTTCCTAAAATAGGGGCTCAAACTAGACTATTTCTCTCTTTTTTCCCAAAACTGATTTTAACACTTTTTTATTTTTTTTCCTAGTTTTGGCTACTTGGATAGTCTAGGCATGTGTATTTTAGTTACTTGAGGCTACTTTTATCACCGCTACACTTTATTTAATCAGCTAGCCAAATTTAACTTATTAAAGCACACATTAGGCTCATAAGAGAGATACTAACTTGGTTTTCGTGTTAGCTTTTGTTTTGGCCTTGGTTGGGAATCATTACTAACATGAATTAGCAACTTTATATAAGCTCATTATAGTCCATTAAGGTCAGGCATTGAAATTTGCCCAAAACAGTTCACTTTTGGCCTAAAACATGATTTTAACAGGTCCAACACTTAAAATAATCTAGACTTGGTTTCTCTAGCTTGTGTAGCTCACTTATGTCATATTATATCTATTGAAACTTACTTACAAGATCCAGGTATTGCATCTCTTTCCTGGTGCTAGTTGATCCAGGTATTGCATCATAGTTTTTAAACATGATTTTTGGACAACACACAACCTAGACCCAAACTAACTTAAGGATCACCTTTTAAATGTTATTTATGGATAATGTGAGTACACGTTATCTAATAACATCAGTAACTAAAATTGTCTTAAGTAGTCCCATTTAGCCATAGTTTTGGCTAACAAACACAAACAGTCCACATTATGAATTAAGGAACCTTTAGGTACTCAAACAACCTTTAAAACATATTATAACCTATTATTACATCCATTAGCATGCTTGAAATGGTTAGTTCAGTTATTAGCACAAAACAGCTCCATACTAGGCATTTTAAGCATGAATTTGCACTACTCTACCATAACAGTCCCAAGTATTCAAAAGCTCAAGTTATATGCATTTTTACTTCATACACATGCTATATAATGTATACACAGGCTTCAAACTCATAAATTATAGACCTCATACTTTTGATCAAAACAGCCTTCCTTTAGGCTTTAAGTTTTTTAAAAATATGGGCTAGTATCACAATCAACAAATTATAACTTGTAACACATAAACATGCTATTATGGACTGATTTACACAACATCTCTCATAAAATTACTAGGACTTCTCAAACAGTCTACTCCTTTAGTTTATTAGCAAGTCCTTTAGTTGGTTAATGACATATCATGACATTTAAAATAATGGCCTATAGGAAATGATTTCCAAAAAAGAATTAATAACTTTTACTTTTAAAAATTATTATCCCAAGATCTTTCTCATAATTTAGCATAATCAAAAATTAAATAAATTATATTACATATCTCGTGCTTTGTTGTAGCACAATGGAGAATTTTTTTATTCTGATGAAGGCTCTTCCTCCCTCCTGATCTTCCTCCCTATGACCCTTATTTTGATATTACGTACTTTTTTGAGTGTGAGTTCAAAATACAGCAAAGTGATGTATTATATAGAGTCCTCAACTCCCTGATATTTATCAGGATAATTTAAAAACTTTTCTGATATATTTTATCATGCTATTTTGTTATATCTTAATAAGTGCGAGAGTTGGGATCAATTAGGATTCTACAATTCTAGCTCCAATATAATACTAATTTCTGATTAGCTCTTTAATCAATTATAATTATATTAATTATAACTAATTCCATTAAATAGTTATAATTGCACTCTAGAATTAATAGAATTAAAATTAATTAATTAATTAAATCCTTCCACTATTAGTATCTTGCAAAAATATTCATCTACAATAATATCCATAAATGCGTGTAGGAATAAAATTGTTAACCTACTACGTTTACTGCTTATATCCTTGACTACATAATTTATACACTTTTGATCACACATTAATTTAATAAATCAAATTAATACTTTAGTAATTTGAATTACTAAAATACTTGGCCAAAATTCTGGTGATCAACTAATAAATTATATCAAAGGGATATTATAATTTAATTGTAGAATTCCATCATGAAAAATACATTAATACCTTATATATAAAGTCATCAATACCGATCCTTTTAATTTTAGAATTGGGTGAGTCAACTCACTTAATTTAAAAATTAGGTACCTTTCAATTTGAAATCCAGCCCGAGTAAACTCAATTAATTTGAAAACCAGGTATTAAAATTTATTCGTCTAATCTCTTCTTCTTCCTCTTCCGTTTCTCTTCTCTCTTCATCTCTTTATCTTCTTCGTCGTTTAGAAACCCGAGAGTCTTCCCTCGTAACTACCTTTTTTCCTTGTACTTGGGTTGGATTTGTAGCCCTTTCCCGAATAATGAAACCAATCGACAATATATCTTCGTCAACAATAAAGCCCCAAATTTGATCAATCATGAAGCCCTAGATTGATCATCCTCGAAACATCTTTCCATCGATCCAATGAGGCCTCAATAATATTCTAGGTTTCAATTTCTCCGACCTCAAATGCAGATCAGGTATAGATTGTTCTTCTAGCATCCCAAATCTCTCTTTCTCTATCTCTGATTTACCCATTACGACAAAAGTGGCTTCTAGGGTGCCTCTGCTTTCCAATGTTCTTCATTATGATACTATAATTTGATGGATGTTTTTCAATTTGTTTATACTATACTTAAAGTGCATCTAATTGATGGAAGTGTTTCCCTATTTGTTCATTTATTTTCTTTTATTACCTTAAAAATTAATTTATTTGCTTATTTTAGAGTGTTTGTTTGAAAGTGTTAATACGAGTCTATAACAAAATTGTTTGTTTTGTTTAATTTTAATATTTCAGACACCAAGGGCTTAAATGTTTGTATTAATCTCTCCACATCTCAAATTCTTGACCAAATAATTGCCAAATCCAAGGAGCTTCATGATGCAGTTGCTTCCGTTCCTCTTGAAAAGGTATTAAAATAAACTAGCTTATAGTTATTGACTTGAGTTGGGACTGAATCTATGCAATACGTTGAATAAAAAAGTGGTTTAATATTTTTTGGATCGTTTAGTGTTCAGTTCTTGAACATGCTTTTGAAGCTGATAAATGCCAAGAACACCATGGAGATTGGTGTTTACACAGGTGTCACTAAAGTAGCTGAAGTTGCATACTGCACTTCATATGAGTATACTTTTAAGAGTGAAGGTTATGGAAACGAAAATTTATTACTTGCTAATGAAAGGTAAGTGGAACTTAAATACTTTAGTTCCCAGAGGCACAATATTTATCTATAAGGGGGTGGGGTGAATAGATATTTTAAATTCTTTCATTTCAAAAAACTTGTTAGTTTTGATAATGATTTAAGCACAGTGGAATTAAAATTTATTTGTTTTTCCTTCAAGATATAATGAATAAATAGGAGTAATGCAGTTATGGAAAGAATATAAGGGACACAATGATTTTAAGTGGTTCAGAGCATTCAAAGCTCCTAGTCCACTCTTCTACTCCTCGAGTAGGAAATCCACTAAGGATATCTTTACAACTTCTTAATCTCACAGATTCCTTCAAGACCGGCAATCTTGGAACTTCTTAGTTCACTATTGAACTCATCAAGTCCAGTAGACTTGGTACTTCTCAGTTCACTTAGAACTCTTCAAGTCCTTCTGACTTGTAACTGCTTCCTTCACTATATAATAGTTGAGTTGTTGAATGATGCTACTCAGTTACCGTTAAACTTGTGTTCGAAAGAACTGAGTAGCTGAGCAAGCTTTTCTTTTTTAGATCGTAGAGTTTGATTGTTGAGTGTTCTTTAGCTTTTTGTTCAGTGCTTGCTTAAATCTTTCATCTGCTGATGTTTTGTATATATGATGCCTTTGAAATGTATCCGTTGAAGACATCCGTTGAAGCATTAAATGCATTTGACATTTCTGAGCTTTGATGGAGACTTTTTTCATAACTTCTGATTAGAAGATTGGCCCACTGACACAACATACTGCTATCTCACCTAACACCTAAAAAGGTGTTTTCTGCTAACCCATAGTACTTTCCTTAGTTTCTTTAATACGTTTCTTTGTTATATACTTAGGATGACTGTTGTGTCATTGGGACTCCCGAGGTCTTCAACGTCTACAGCTCATTCCATATTTATTGTGATTAATCTTTAAACAAGTGGACGAGGCTCGATGCTTCTGACACAGACAGATGAAGCTCTATGATTTTGATTGTGGTGTCATGCCACCTTGGTACTTGGTCTGGTGCTGATAGATGAGAACACTACAATTTCTCCTAAGTACTAGTACACTACGATCTTCACTTGCTTGACTTACAGACTCTACGTTTTCGAGAGCACTCTACGAACTCTGACTTGGCTCGGCAAGCGTTAGGACTACTCTACAATTTTAAAGAGGCCCTTCAAAGCAGATACACTACAATCTTCAATGCTCTATGATTCTGCCTTATCTTCTACAATCTCTTTATCATCTTGATAGACTACGATTCAGTTGAAGCCTATCTATTACATTTCAAGATATAGATCAACCTAATAGCTTTGATCTCTTCTTCTATACATTCATTTATAGAATGATAAACATTTAAATTTAAGATCAACCTAACAAATTTGATCTTTCACTAAGTCCTTAAACATGTTTTCCTTTGAAGGACTTTACATATAATCATGACTATTAACTTTCAACATCAAATTTTAAATATGCAATCTCCCAAAAATCTCCCCCTATTTGATGTTGACATAACCATGGAGATTTATATCATGATTATTAATTTCTAGATGCAGTTGCTAGAAAGTAAATATAACTTAGTGTTTCAGTGAGCAACTGAAACCTCTAGAGAATAAGTATGAATTTATTGATGTTTGTAAAGATAAATAATACAATTAATCTTAGTTACATCAATAAGAAATGAGTTTCAACTTATCTCTATTTCTTTTGCCTTTTGTTCCTTGGAGGATTTGCATACTCTTGAGCTCTTCTTCTCCCGCTCGCTTCGTCTCTCCATGTTATATCTTCTAGCTTGCTTTGACTTAATCTTTCATGATGATCGTGCCTATTCATAAATGCGAGATCTCTAATTGGCATTCTTAGGCCTATGGTGGTCATCTCTTGTGAGTTAGGAGAAGGTGTGATGCCCCCAAATCCGGGTCTCTTCTAACCCGAAAGATGGTGCTACACGGTACTCATAACTGTACATCCATTCTATTGAAACGACATCAAAATGTGTAAATCAATGACATTCCTATTACATTAATAATATTACATCCCATCCGCAGGTTCTAAAACCAATACATTCTTTGTTCATCATACTATAATATATATAACTTACTAGTTTATTACAAGGTAAACTAATCGTTCATCTTCATCTTGCCTTTAAACTTGTCGTATTCCTCGGTTCGTTCGATCCTAGCTGCATTCATATGGTTCAAGCAAGAGTGAGCATAACAAGCTCAGCAAGTACAACAATTTCTTTTAAATAACATGCTTGAAACATAGGAATCGTATATCTTCAGTAACTGAACAATAGTTATGAAGTACTACCGATAATTTAAAATTGCACTTCTTTTCATTCAAAACGTTTTCCAATAACAATATTCAGTAAAATATCAACTAAGGCTCAAGACTGTGAGCAGTTCATAATTTCTTTTGAAAAGGACAACCCGACACTAAGTCAGTAAGTCCGACATAGCTTACGAGCACTTCTGGGTGATCAGCCCATAGTACTCTATGTTGATCAACACTAAATCCTGTTAAACGTATGTATGTTTAAGTTTTTGTAACCTCGCGTGCCCATCGAATAATCTATGAAAAATACATTTGTTTATTCATACTCAGACTTACCTTGAATCCGTACCAAACAATTGGCGTAGGATAGCGTTAGCAATTATATATTGAAAGACTTGAAAATAAATCAATCAACTCTTCAAGATTAGTCTAGCCGAGATAAAACTGGCATCGACCCTTTAGTAAAATAGTTCATGCATCTTTTAACATGAATCACAGAAAACTTGGCTAACACGAAGATTAGACAAACGTTTAAGAAAAACTTGCGTTCAACGTCTGCTATAGTATAATAACTTTTCCTTTCAGTCTTTACGGTCTCTACAACACATAACCATATAACATACCACATTAGGTCATAAATGAACATACATGGTTCCTATCAATAATATGAGTTGGAAGTTAAACACTTATTAACACATTACGTTATTACCCTTTCATTAGCTTTTAACTTAGAATTATTTGGAACTCAAATTCCTCCTTCAAAACAAGATTATACTTGATCTTCTCTTCATCATGCATCATCTTCTTCATTCGCGTATATTCCTCATTACCTAGTTATACTTAATTAACGCGTTCCATTATCATAGATTGAGTCTACGTTGTGGATAACATTTCTACCACTTCATTCCGTAATTTAACTTCTAACTTCGTTTTAGTCATTTTTCGTTATTAACTAATTTTGAGTTGTTAACAACGATAGCTTTTCCCTACCCTTCCTATTTAACGCGTCGGCTTCTACGTTAACTTTCCCGGATTAATATAACATATCAATGTTGAAATCTCTTATCCATTCTAATTACCTTCTCTACCTCATATTCAACTCCTTTTGTGTGAAGATATATTTCATACTCCTAGAGTCTGGGTATATCTCACACTTCTCACCATATAAATACTATCTTCAAATTTTTAATTCGAAAACTACAGCTGCTAATTATAGATCATAAGTAAGATAGACCTTCTCATAATCCATTAACTGGCGTGATACATACCTAATGACTTTGCCATGCTACATAAGCACGCAATCTCTTCATCTATGCGAAACATCGATATACACTACAAAATTCCCCATATCATCTGATAGAGACAATACAGGTACCTCACTTAACTTCCCTTTTTAGTTCCTGAAAACATTTTTTTTCTCACTTCCCATTTCGACAATACCAACCTGTGACGCTAATGGTACTTTTAATCATAGCACCTCATAAGGGTACCTATCAATTTACCCCCGACTTGCTCAGCGCCTCTTACGAAATAATCTAACTTTCGTACATTAGTCTACCCAATTGACATAACCAGAAATTTTCATAACCATAACGAGTTCTGAATGTCATCTTAGGTACCTCATCCTTCTTCCTTACTTCCTACCGACTATACTCCGTACACAAATCTATATTAGAAAAATTCTTTGCCCTCTTCAATTGATCAAATAAATCATCAATCATGGGCCATTGGTATTTATTCTTAACCGCTAACTTACTTCTATTACGATAGTCGATACACAACTGTAACGACTCATCCTCTTCCTTAACATCCTCCTAACTTGCTTCATCGTTAGACAACACGAGCGTCGCGGTATTTTATTAACACAAAATACTATCTTGGGTTACTTAGAAATTCAAAGATCCATACTTTTATTCTAACAATTTATTAAAGTTCTATGATTAATCAACCCATTCATACCGAGAATTACTTCAAATTCTCATAACTTTATTGGTACTTATCTACCGATACTTGCTTATATTCCTTATTCATGAAACTTTTTCAATGAATATAATTAACAAAAGTTATTTCCTAATTCTCTACCTTAATGTTTAAAGGTACTTATAATCCATTTCAGACAGACTCCTAAATGAGTCTTTCCACAAGTCATACACACTTCGATCTTACACTTAGGATCCCTTTGTCCCACTCCAGTATTCTTGGCATAAAAATTCTTTCTTTTTGGCTTACTATCACTACCACTAGCACTCTCTGCCTTGGTTCCTCCCTTTCCCTTGCTCCTATTCTCCCTCTCTTTGTGATATTGAGTCAACGCCTCACTACCACCTTCTACTATAATCACCTTTTCTAGAATGGTCCCAAAGGAAACACTCTGGAACACAAAAATCCTACTATAGAGCAAGGGTTTCAGGCCCTGCTCAAACCTACGAGCCTTCCTCTCCTCAGTCTCCACTTGGTACGGAGCAAACATTGCCAATTCATTGAATCTGGCCGCGTACTGGGAAACCATCATGTCCCCTAGTTTAAGTTCTAAGAACTAAATCTCCATCCTCCTTTACATGCTTGTAAGGAAATAATTCTCGAAGAAAACCTTCTTGAATTGTTCCCACGTTACTGCATCTGTTCTAGCCCCACCCTAGTGAGCCTCCCACCAAAAGTTGGCTTCCCCTTTTATCATGTAAGTCGCAAAACAAGTCTTTGTGCCTTACCTACATTTGTACTAACAAACACCTTCTCTATTTCCTTTACCAATGTCGGGCTTCTAATGGGTCCGTTATTCCTTTGAACTCCGGAGGACCTACACTTATAAATTCTTTAAAGGTAGTCGTTCTGGCTAACCTAGGTTCCGCAGGAACTCTACCCCCTATTTAGTTAAATGAAGCTGTTAACGAACTCTTACATAGGGTTAATTAAACCCCCCCCCTTGATTATCATTACTTGATTCCGCTTCCAGATTACGTTGTCTTCTCTTTGATGACATTTTTTGATTAAATAGAATTTCATTATTATCTATTTACTTACTTCGTTATTATTCGTCTCATAACAACTCATACCATAACAAAGCATATTAAATAAAAACTTCATTATATTCATATGCTTCTTCATAGTCTAAAACTATTTACACTCTGTTTTACATAGCCAAAAGCTATTACATTTCTATCCCTCAATTGAACTTCTCAAAAGTTAGGATTTACAAAAAGACTACCCTTTTATACAAAAGAGGGTTTTATGTCACTACACACATATTTATAACTCTAATTTTCTAATAATGCATAACAGCGTTCTCGTGTTTCTCATTCGCAATCATTTCTACAGTATCCCGGACTAATAGTATGTCGAGTTTGCCCTGACTCCATGGGATGACAAACAACTCTCAGCTTGAAATCCATATGAGCACTCTTATGGATGTAAGACATCTGTTCTATCTTCCTGTCCTTCTCCCCTAATTCTTTACGAAGCTTATCGGTCTCCTTCTTATAGTCCCTAGCCTACTCTGTCATAAGCACCTGTCTATCGCGTTCTAACTCAAAATTTTACTTCTGCAGACACCTTAGCTTCATGGAGATAATTAATCTATTCACTCTGATTCTGTACAACTGTACTCAGTTGCACATTCCTGTCAAGCACTGCTAGATACAATGTTCTCATTGCTCTTAGAGGTATTGACTCTAATGTAGGTACCACCGTATTAATCGATGTTACCTTAATTTCCTCCTCCTCATAGTCCATCATATTAAGATATGACAATATATCCATATCTCCCTCGGAGTAGTCCTCCTCAAAAAAAGTACTCCACTGTCTATGACTCCTCTAGAATCACTAATGGTACCTCCGCCACCGATATATGTACAGGCTCTACTCTGTTCACAACTTATTCGCTCACCACGTGTATATCTCTATACATCAAGCTATCGACTAACATCCTTCAATAACACATAACATGTTGATTAGTACATAACACAACATAGTATAAGCACAAATCACATTTAATTTATTTAGGGTTACTTTACATCTTTTAAATCTTTCGGTACTGAGTTTCCTCAATACCTTATTAACTCATTCGATTGAAGTAAAGCTTGAGCTTACTTCCTTCAAACTTTTCTTCCTTAACTAGGTTATTATCCTAAGTTTCTTCCCCCCTTAAGTTTTATAACCTAATGCTTTGATACCAACCAGTGACGCCCCCAAATCTGGGTTTCTTCCAACCCGATAGATGGTTCTACACGGTACTCATAAATGTACATCCATTCTATTGAAACGACATCAAAATTTGTGAATCAACGACATTCTTATTACATTAATAATATTACATTTCATCCCCAGGTTCTAAAACCAATACATTCTTTGTTCATCATACTATAATATATACAACTTACTAGTTTATTACAAGGTAAACTAATCGTTCATCTTCGTCTTGCCTTTAAACTTGTCGTATTTCTCGGTTCGTTCGATCCTAGCTGCATTCATATGGTTCAAGCAAGAGTGAGCATAACAAGCTCATCAAGTACAAAAATTTCTTTTAAATAACATGCTTGAAACATAGGAATCGTATATCTTCAGTAACTGAACAATAGTTACGAAGTACTACCGATAATTTAAAATAGCACTTCTTTTCATTCAAAACGTTTTTCAACAACAATATTCAGTATAATATCAACTAAGGCTCAAGACTGTGAGCAGTTCATAATTTCTTTTGAAAAGGACAACCCGACACTAAGTCAGTATGTCCGGCATAGCTTACGAGCACTTCTGGGTGATCAGCCCATAGTACTCTATGTTGATCAACACTACATCCTGTTAAACGTATGTACGTTTAAGTTTTGGCAACCTCGCGTGCCCATCGAATAATCGATGAAAAATACATTTATTTATTCATACTCAGGCTTACCTTGAATCCGTACCAAAAAATTGGCGTAGGATAGCGTTAGCAATTCTATATTGAAAGACTTGAAAATAAATCAATCAACTCTTCAGGATTAGTCTAGCCGAGATAAAACTGGCATCGACCCTTTAGTAAAATAGTTTATGCATCTTATAACATGAATCACAGAAAACTTGGCTAACACGAAGATTAGACAAACGTTTAAGAAAAACTTGCGTTCAACGTCTGCTATAGTATAATAACTTTTCCTTTCAGTCTTTACGATCTCTACAACACATAACCATATAACATACCACATTAGGTCATGAATGAACATACATGGTTCCTAATGAATCTTACCCTTATTCTCAATCTAATCATATATTAGATTTGTTACTATTGGTTCTGGCTTGCCATTATCTTTGCATCATTCTTACAAACTTCTTTCTCTTCTATGCCTTATGTAGATTTACTTCATTAATCCAACTCGTTTAAAGTTAATCATCCTTCCTCACGGCTTACTAACATCCTTACGTAATTAATCGAAACTCGATCGTCATTTGTTAAGTACACATTATTGCATACCGGTTACGTTCACGTAACATTAAATTCCTAAAGTCATCACTATAACAGTGATTTAGGAAAGGTCTTATCATGTTTTTAAGTAATTACATAACCCATACTGGTATTGCAAACCATTGGATTCATAATCAACTTGACCAACAAATTTCTACAGTTGGCTTAGCTAATTATGTTTTTCTCATTACATTCATCTTCAATTGATTATTAACCTTTAATCATCATACATTAAGTGTCTAACAATGCTTTAACTATGTTATATTTACTCCTTAGTTAATTACTAATGAGTTATCTTTCCTTCTATACTTGTAAACATTCTTGTTTGTCAAAACTTTTGGACTGGCGCCGCGTAGCCACACTTAACTCTACATCTCGTGCCGCGGAACGAGTTAGCAGTATGCTCGGTTCCAGCCTCGCACTACGGCGTGGGCTTTAAGGACCGTGAGTCGCGCCGCGGCGCAGACTCTGTGCCTCAGATAATTTTTGCTGATTTTAAATTTTGTGAACTTCCCGGACGCATAACTTCTTCGTTATAAGTTCGAATTGGCTCGTTCAATAGCCTACGGTTCACAAATTACGTACTCTATGCGTTCATGCAAGAATTTTATCTATTTGACTCCGTTTACTAAAATTTCACCTATTAGTTCATTTTAATGAAAACAATAAATGTTCGTGAACGTTCAACACTCATTTCTTCGTTCTAAGTCGGAATCTGGGTATTTTCGAGTCTTAAAACTCTATAATTCTAAATATGACTTGTCTCCATTGAAAACCAATGTTTCCAAGATCAAACACAAAATACGACTTCCATTCCGAGAATTTCACAAATTTGACGCTTAACGTCCAATCATGTGAATTCCGACATAATTTCTTTACTAATGATTTGATCATGGTTCTAAATGGATTCTAACCAGCATATAAACATTTCAAACTACTTATTACATTAACTTATTTTCAAATTAGGTTTTGACTTATTCTTCATAAGTTCATGGCGTATCAACTTATAACTTTCATGATTTCATTTACTTATGACTTATTATTGATTTAATTCCTTTACTCAATGTTTTCATATCCTATCCAACATACTAATATCTTGACATATATACTTCATTATCTTATTGACATGATAAGTTATTACTTGTTATTTATTAGTCTATAACATGTAAAAGTATAAACTAATTATGAATTCACTTTGCATGACTTATCATATCTTAAATCTTTTAACCATCATCCTTGCTTCTTATTATCATACAATCTTATTAAAGTAAACATATGAGAAGTTCATCTAAGTTCCTCATGAGTTCACAACTTAATTAAGTTTGAATTACTTATTCATGACTTATACGGTTTATTAAGACTTAAGCTCTTTGATTACTCATTCCTATCATTCCTTAGCATACATGTTCTACCACTACCCATCTCCCTACCAGTGGAAGAGAAAGAGATTCATGGTTTAAGTTCTTACCCTTGAATATCACTTGACTAAGCTTTAATCTCCTTCTTGCTTCTTAAAAATCTCATAATGGAAGTTTGACTTATAAGTGCTTATTCTCTCTAACCAATAAGTTGCTTAACTTGAGAGGATTTGAGAGAAATTTTAACAAGCAACAAATGAAATCCTAAGCTTGCTACTTATAGGAAATCCTAAATGAGGGCTTAATGGTCAATAAGCCATTCCACCTCCTTAACTCCACCTCCTTACTATTCCTTATTTGCTCACCAAGTTTACTTGGCCTCCACAAATTTTATCTCTTGCTTGCTCACCACAAACCTTATCATTTACTTAGCGTTTAAGTTACTTGGTCATCACATAACTTATCTCTTGTTTAGCCACCAAGCATAAGCACTTTTCTTGGCCACCACTTGACTTATCTATTGCTTAATCATTAATTTTACTTGCTCATTACTTTTACTTATCCCCCAAGTACTTTACTTGGCCACTACTTTGGGTTATACATGTGGTCAAGGGTTGCCCCATGGATCCTCCTAATCCATTGGATTATTACATTGGGCATAAGTCTAATTAACTTAGCTTATTCATTTTGGGCTTGCATTAAGTTACGTTGGGCCTCTCATTAATCAACCACTTGGGCTTACACCTTAATTCTTATTGGACTTATCCATTCTTACATTTGGGCCTTACCAATTCTCATTGGACTTTATAATGTTCTACACAATCCTATAAATTAAATTCATTTAACTTAAAGCCTTATAACGTATAATTTACATATTAAACTTGTATTCTAACTCGAATACTTATTTAATATACGGCATTCCATCATTCATATATACTCGTATAATACCTCGTATTATACTTGTATTCATTACCTCGTACAATACTTACGTATTATACAATTATAGCTTTAATTAATTATACGCATTTAAATTCCTTCTTGGAACTAACTTTCCCTAACTGTTAGGTTTTAAGTCCGCAGGCGAAAAACTAAGTTTGTCATAATTGAAATATTATTGAATATTCTATCTCACCTCGATATTCTATCATTACGTATTTCTCGAAGGTTCAAAAATAATTCCCGAGCAGAAATGCGTGAATAGAGTTTTTTTAGAAAATTTCTCGAAAAGTTTTTATTTTTGTCTTGGAAATTCAAACACTTTAATTATATCACGTAGCCAAAATACTACGACGTTCCGATATGACTAGGTCATAGAACGACCCTCAAATAGCTTACTCCCATAAACAATTAATTAAATTCATTTAATCCACATAATAAAAATAAAAATTTAATTCTCAAAAATCCAAATTTTATGGGGCGTTATAGAAGGCCTTTAACTCCTTATTGGTTGTGCCATGAGAATTTGCTGCTGATTAGGTAGTGGACTCTGATGGCAAGACTGACTTGTAGGAGAATTTCTTGAGAAAGCAGTAATTTTTCCTTTGCCTCCGTTTCCCCTTCCTTTGTCTTTGTCTCCTTCTCCTTTATTCTCCCCCTTTACGTCAGCATCAAGGGTTCGAATATCTTCAGAAAGGTGATTCATGTCTTATATACAAGTTCGTTGAGTTGAGTTTGGGATTGAACTATATCTGCATAATTTTCCTCGATCAGAGAGTCAGTACGAGCTTCTCTCCTTTGCAGAATGTCCAAGACAATTTATGTTTGTTTCAATTCTTTCATTTGAGTCTTTAGACTCGTGAGATTTTCCATCATAAGTTGATTTTGGGATTCTTGGGTATTTTGTAAAATAAGAACAACATCCCTATGCTTCTTGGAAGCCAAAAAGTGGATTTGATCCCTTTCATTTATACTCTGGATCATCTCTTTTATTATCTCCCTAAGCTTCTTTGTTAGTTCAGAACTTAGGGTGCTTGGGAGAGTATTGGCAACATCAATCAACTGAGTCAGTCTCATATGGACAAGTTCGGAGTGAACTTTAAGATCTTCTTGGATGTCCTTGGTCACTTTCTTAGTTGCTTCTTACAACTCCGTTTTGGTGGGGAGATCAGATATAAGCTCAAGGAGTTGCGGATTACTTGGAGGAGAGGCTCTTGAATGTTGACCTTGAATTTGGTAGAGAGCAAGATCAAGGTTGAAATAGTCGTTTGTTGAGGAAGATGGTATGTCCGATGGAGGGGCAGATGTGTGTGGTTGAGCTTCAAAAGGAATTAAGTCTACGATTTTGACAGGTGACTCGACGACTTGTGCAGGTGACTCTATGATTTGATGTGGCCCAATGATCGTAGAGGGATGGATTATAGGGGATTGAATCTGTGACAACCTGAATTTTTATAAGTTATTAAAATAGGAAATTTATAATTAAATTTCTTAATATGAGATGTTTTGAGTTTGAGTATGTATATATACGTGCTATATATTTTTAAATATGTGATATGGTGTGAAGAGAATATATATATTCATATATTGGGAAAGTGATGTTCAATAGTTAAGTTAACTACTGAAGAAATTAAATGAATTTGGTAATTAAATATTTATTTATTGAGAAAAATAAATAATTTACGAAATAATGGTATAATAATTTAGTTACGTGTGTATGATAATTAAATTAAAGCAAAGGTAAATTTTATTCTTTGAAGATTTAATTTAATGAATTAATTAAATTAAATGAATTATTTAATACTAAAGGGAATAAATAAATTAAATAAAGTAATTTTTAAATCTAATTTATTAATTAAATTAGATATATGTAATTATTTATTAATTATAAGTATAATTATAATGAGATTATAATTATTATTAATTACTATTATTATGTGTTATTTAAATTAACTAAAGGTGTGACACATGAAACTATATAATAAAAATAATATAAAAATAATCTAGTATAGGGGAATAGGTGGTAGCCAAACAAGGCCTTGTAGCCTTTGGTTTATGTAACTGACGTCTTTTATTTTTTTTTAACTGATAGAGAAATAAGCCGTATCAGGTTATTTTTTTCTTTTGTGTCTTATTTCTCTCCTAAGGCCTAAGAGCAGAGAGTTGGGAGAGAAGAAGAAACATAGAGGGCTTAGAAAGAGGTAGAGCTTGGTGAGAAGAGAGAATTGCAGAGATTGCTAAGAGAACAAGAAGGGTTTCTAACACTTTGCTAAATCAAGGTAAATTGCTTCTAAGTTGTATATTTTCATTTCTTAGTGATTATCCATTGTAAGTTGATAGTTGTGTTAGATTGACATATATACTTGCAAGTAGGGTTTATACTCTGTTAATCATCACATTTGAGTGTTGTTTGATGATAAAAATCCATGTAAATTGGTTTGTAGGAAAAAAAGTACATAACAATTTTTATACATGAAAATTTGCTTTAGAAAGTACAAAAATTTATGCCCATTATGTTTTATAATCTATCAATTGAGATTGGATTATGTTATTATGTGAAGAAACAAAAACGGCGTAGTTTGAATCATGTCAATTTGTTAAGAAATGAAGCTGTGGCGATTGAATTCACTAAATGTGTTTAAAACATGAAAATTGAGTATGAACATGTGTTTTGGGTTAAATTTTAGATTGGTTAATGTTTTTATAAATTGTTAGAATTCAAGTATGTTGTAGTTTTATGAATTATGAATCCATTGAATTGAAAACAGACTAATTTGGATGTGTAGAACTCAAGTTATGAAGATTAGTAGGAGAAAATAGTCAAAAATTGCAAAACACTGTAATCAGGACGAAGCCAAGCGCGGCGGGCGCGCCACCTAAGAGTGCCGTCTCGCTGCCCAGCGCTGCTAGATGGTGCGGGCGCACTAGAGTTGTGAAGGAAATGGGCGCGGCCGCGCCCATAGTGTGCCAGGTGTGATTGCTTTGACCTATCTTGGAAAAACGGCCATAACGTTTTCATACGAACTCCGATTGAGGTGATTCAAGATGATACGAAACAAAAACGAATAGACCTACAACTTTTTTTATTTAATTTTTTCAATTTGAGAAATTGAAAAGGGGTCAAAATGGTCATATTTAGGACTATTGTGTTTTTAGAGCCAATCGGAAGGCGTCAGGCATGCACGTATGCAAGTGTAGTGCTCTTGACGATAAAAAATGTTGTTCTAAGTTATAGAACATGAATGTTAGTAAATATAATAATGCTTAACATTAATAAATGATATTTTAGATAAGTTGTATACGCATACTAAACACACACAAGAGAGACAAATCGGGCGTGTGACGAATAAACGTCGAAAAGCCGTGATAAGTGATAATGAATGTAAAAAGTGTTTTAAATCAAATGAAATGAATATTATAAGATATTAAATAGTGTTAATATAAAACCAATAAGTATTCCTAGAAAGACTTAAACACTTGAATGAACTTCGAGTACGAAATATAGTGTGATATAAGTCGAAAGTTAACACAATAAAATTGAACATTGTGTATATATAATAGGAAGGGATATGAGATGTAGAGTAAAGTTTATATTACAACTACTATGCGTTGCTATGTGACTAATAGTTGATGTGTATGATTATATAATTGTGTAGGGCACGTGAAGTGCAGATAACTGTAAGTTGTTAAACTGTTATTGGTAAACAACGATCAAGGCAAGTGTTTTAGTTCCTATTTGCTATGTGAACTTGGTGATTAACTGTTTTAAATCTTTATTGCAAAGAGCATGATGTGTTATATATATGTTGAATGTATGAAATGTTAAAGTCAATTTATGACTACGTTGATTGAGTAAAGCATGCTGATTGAGTATGGAACTCAATCTTTATACTTGTTATATAAACTGTAAAATGTATGTTATGTTAGTCCAATGTTTATGAGATATATGTTGAACATGTTATTATGTGCTACGTGATGCATGAAAACTGTTAGATTTTGATGGGCTGTCGAGCTCAACCTTGCAAATATCCATTTTTACAGGTTAAGAATTGAAAGTAACACTATGTGCTACTTGAATGACGTGGATCAGAAATAATACATGAAGATTAACATTTTAGATAAAGTTGTTATTTCTTAATACCATGATTAAGATTCATAAGATGTACTAAATTTTTTATGATGTATAGTTTTATGTTGAGTTGTAAAGCTAAAGTTAGAGTTATCTAATATGTAAAGGTTATCGGATTGAAATGTAAAATTTTATATAATAACAGTGATAAAGTGAATCATAAAATAAGATTGATTCAAAGATGTGTAGATGATAAAAGTTTTGATTCAGGGAATTAAAGTAAAAAGACATTAAAGTTTAAATTATTTTGTATTTTATAAATTTTAACATCGAATAATGATGTAAAATCAGAAGGTAGATGTGTTATTAACGAACGAAGTTAATAATTAAATTGTATGAATTTTGGGGTTGTTACAGAATCAACACAAAGTTTGGCAGAATTGGTTCATCAATTACAGAATGTTGGGATTCTGTAACTGGAAATTGATTGAGTGGATAAAGTATCACTTCCAACCATCTTGGTAGTTCATAGAATTGATTAAAAAATGATGGTGGACAATGATTTACTCTAAAAGAGATGGTAATAGTTTGTACCTCATGTCTAAGTCCTGAAGAGGGGCTGTTGGTGATCAGTTTTTGAGCAAAGTTGAGTTTACCTGGGAATCCATGAGCTAGCACCGAAATTGCTGGATAGGCTTTGAAGGTCAAGAACATGTGATCCAAGGAGTTGAGAATTTGGGCTCTCTGAAAGGGCATCATAGGTAGATAAGAGAATAGTTGATTGTAGTTGGCTCTCCTATAACCATCTAATTCCACAACTATAATCTCCACCTCATCATCATCTTCTTCTTCTTTGTTTTCTCGTGAAGATTCCACTTCAACAATTACCTCCACCGCACTTCCTTGCTTTTCTTCTCTCTCACCCTCCATAGCTTCACTTTTCTCCATTTCTGCAGTTTCTGAAGCCAGAATTTCTTGAGGAACTGAGGGAAGATTCATGATGATTTCTTGATAGTTCTTCCTTAGGAGAAGCTTCTTCTGTCATGGGGACTTCATGATGCTCCCCCTCAGCTAGATCATTTATTTGTATTTCAAACGGCTCCCCCTCAGTTGGAGCATTCTCTAGAGTAGGAACCTCAGGCAGCTCCCCCTCAATTTGAGATGTGTTCTTCTGACTTGCTTCGGATAGCCCCTTTTTCTGCAGCTATCCTTTTATCTTCCTCCTTTAAAGCCTTTTCATTGACAAGAATGTACTTCTTGTCAAGTTTTCTTTTTGACTTCCTAGGTTGAGCTACAGCCTCAACACTTTTTTCAGCTTCAGCTCTGAATGGTTGATCAGCTTGAGAAGCCGTTGCAACATCTTCTTCGGGAGTGTTGTCCAGTCTTGTATCGATCCAAAATTTTAAAGTGTAATTTAAATATTTATTGAGTTATATAAATATTATTTGAGGTGTTTTTTGTTAAATAAATATTTTATTGATGTGATGGTTGATGAAACTAAATGTATTAGAGAATTTTCTAAATTAAATTAATGTATAATTTAGAGGTTTGTATTATTACATGAGGTGTTATGTTGTTGTGTTGATTTAATAATTTAGATGATATGTTAAATTATTAAATAAAGTTATAATAAAAATTATAATTTGGTGATATTTGCTAAAAGACTATATTTAATTAAAATATAGTGTGTGATTAATGTAATGTGTTAGTGTTGGATATGGAAATTCAAATAAATAATATGTGATTATAGTTTATAAACTAAAGGGTTTATTAAAATAAATTAAAAAGGATTTAAATTAGTTTTTGTCAAATAAGGCTTAAGTATTTTAACACTTTAAAATTTAAATGGTTTGCCAAACAAGCCTTATGGCTTTTGAATTTCTAATTTTTGAATTTAAATAAATAAATAATACAAATAAAAAATAAAATAAAATAAATAATAAATATAATGTATTGATGTTATAGGCGTTATTTTGATAACTGATGATGGCTATTAAGGCCATATCAGTTTGTGTTTTCTTATGTTACGCATACTAGCTATCAGAGTTTCATTCTAGTTGTGCTAGGTAATAGGGAGAATTGAGAGTTGAGAGAAACTTGAGAGAATTTGAGAGAGAGCATGTGCAGAGAAGAACAATTCCAATGTGTAGCAAGGATTTCTGTTAAGCAGAAAAATGTATGTTCTATACTCTTATTATGCGTATATGGGTTTTTACGACATAAACCTTCTAAGTCTGTGAATTCAGTTTATGGAATTGTGGTTATGTATAACTGTTAATTGTGATTAAACATGTTGGTGATGCTAAAGTTTATGTTAAACCAAAATTGCATGTTAATTTCGGATATCAGTAGACATTTTTTTTACAGTATATGTATTTTTCCATATGTTCATGAAAAATATAAATATTAGTGGCCAATTCGTATGAGAAAGTGTTAATTGAGTTTTGGTTATGCTAGTTTGTTGAGATACGGACATAACGAAATTGGAATGTAGTGATTTGGCCAAATAATGAATTCACAGTGATGATTTTTGGGATGAATATCAAAAAAATGTAGTTTTATATAAAAAAAACATAAAATTTGAGAAATTGCAGTAGTGTAATTGCTGTTAAGTTGTTCTATATTGATATATAAGTGAGGAAATATGTTGTAATGGTGTTGTATCATTTGTATGTGTTAATTTTACTGTTTGATGGGTGAAATTCGTGTTAGTTGGCTTAAGAAAAGTGTCGTGGCTCAGTTTTGAAAAACTAGGTTTTTCAAGTCGCGCGGGCGCGCAACCATTAGGCGTGGACACGCAGCTGTTGCGCGGGCGCGCGACATTCCCATATAAAACTCGTGCGACCGTGCTAGTGGTCATTTTCAGATACTGAAGTCTGTTTATTTTGCAAACTTTGGTTGTTCGTTGTAGCTTAGCTTAAGGTTATGGAATGTGAGAATCATGTAACAACGAGGTTAAATATAGTCATGTTATGTGGTATATGAATTCAAAATATTAAAAAATGATTAGTAAATCGAGAATGCGTTATGTGGTAATTTAGTATACATAATGAAAGTTAGACAAGTGTTGCAAAGTAAAACACTTAGAATTTCTAAAATGTGAATGGTAATGAACATGTTATGATATGTTAGCATGTCTAATAGGTATTGTGGTTCTAAAATTATGTATAGGTGATCAGTGAGTTTACCTTTATAGCTTACGCTCAAGGCAAGTTTTCTAACTCTATATTTACATTGAGCAAGTCTCTAAACTCTATCTTTTACATTGAGAAAGTTTCTTAATTCTTTATTTTCGTTGAGCTAGTTTCATTATTACATTATGAATCTCTATTCTTTGATTGAGCAAGCTTTCTATTTCAACTGTTGATTGAATAAATCAATCATCCTAGTTCATTCGAACTAACTTTAACTCTAATGTTATTTGAATTCTCATTTTGTTTATTCATTCTAAATTGTTTATAGTTAAGCAAGTTTCTTGAATTCTATTATTGTATAATGAACGCAGTTTTTTTTGAATTCTCGTTTCTATTATTGAACTGTTTTAATCCTTGCATGAATTTAATATCATGATGGGAAAGTTTTTAGTTCCACCTTGCTATTAGTTATTGTACATACAGTAAATTCATTTCCAATGTTATAAGACTCTAACCTTAGCTTATTTATTGTTCAAGCAAAGGTTAACCATTTTAGTCACTTTATTGAATACTTATGCTCTATAGTTATTTCAAGCATGAGTTTGACATGTATAAACAGTTCATTTATGATTCTCAATTGTTCTATGTCATGTTGGTATTAAACCCATGTTATGATTCTCAAACACTATTAATTCAACTAGTCATCTACTTGATGTTCGTTGAACTTCAAATTACCATTGATAGCTTATCCAAACCAAACTTTCTTTGGAGCGGACTTGTACTCTAAATACTAAGATGAACAACCCTATTATTATTAGGGGTTAACTTACGCGTAGCGTTAAAATGTTTGTGCAGAATACATTGTATGAAGGGCTGATCCCCCTAAGTATGAGGAGTCCTTATAGTCGTATGACTGTTAAAGTTGGAGTTGAAAGATTACTCGCAACTGTGGACATGGTTCATGGTCTTATGACCCTCAGTTATGTATATTCCATATTTTGGATTCCAGTTCTTGATTATCATTGTTAGAGTACTATCCAGTTTTGATGAGCCTATTTGTTGGCAGTTATTATTAGTATTATTCTCTTGTTGATTCATTGTTATATCCAGTGAGAAATTGTTTTGCTCACTCTTGCAAATTTATAAACTTATTGCAGCTAAAGTGGAGAAGGTAGATGAACCTTCAACTAGAAAAGGAAAGGGAAAATTGTAAAAGTGATGCTGATTTGTACTTTTATTTATTATGATGATCTTAGACTTTATTTTAATGATGTTATGTGATAATTTAATTTCGTATTTGAATTGTAACATCCCAATATTTTATATAAAAATAAATCATAAATTTTGCGTATATTTTTTTTTATTAAAATAAATATGGGTGATATGTGTCAAGATAATATGTATATATTTATGGGTGTGATAAATAAAAATTTATTTATTACATTAATTATTACAGATAATTTTATTTTAGAATTATTAATTATTATCAATTATATGCTTATAATAATTAATTCCATATTAGAAATGTTTTTACCAATTCTTTTTCATGAAAATATAATCTTATATTATTTAAATAATATATAATATGATTTTTAGAATAATTATAATCATTATTTTATTATATAAATTTTTTTCAGGTTATTAAGTTAATTATTTTAACTTAATTAATAAGGTTAATTACGACAGATAAATCAGATATGTAATCTAAACCCTAATTATGGTTTTAGAACAAGGAATGATAATAATAATATAATATTAAATATATTTTGATATTTCAGTGCTATAAATATATACTGTATGTACGTACTGATGATGGTTGGTCATTTATGGTGTACTATCAAGTTTTGATGAGCCTATTTGTTGGCAGTTATTACTAGTATTATTCTCTTGTTGATTCATTGTTATATCCAGTGGGCAATTGTTTTGCTCAGTCTCGCATATTTATAAACTCATTGCAGCTAAAGTGGAGAAGGTAGATGAACCTTAAACTAGCAAAGGAAAGAGGTTGTTCAAGTGATGCTGATTTGTACTTTTATTTATTATGATGATCTTAGACTTTATTTTAATGATGTTATGTGATAATTTAATTTCGTATTTGAATTGTAACATCCCAATATTTTATATAAAAATAAATCATAAATTTTGCGTATATTTTTTTTTTATTAAAATAAATATAGGTGATATGTGTCAAGATAATATGTATATATTTATGGGTGTGATAAATAAAAATTT
Source organism: Panax japonicus (assembly GCA_020205505.1). Taxonomy (NCBI): domain Eukaryota; kingdom Viridiplantae; phylum Streptophyta; class Magnoliopsida; order Apiales; family Araliaceae; genus Panax; species Panax japonicus. The sequence goes on along the minus strand of CM035098.1, from coordinate 25,322,117 downwards.
ATTTATTACATTAATTATTACAGATAATTTTATTTTAGAATTATTAATTATTATCAATTATATGCTTATAATAATTAATTCCATATTAGAAATGTTTTTACCAGTTCTTTTTCATGAAAATATAATCTTATATTATTTAAATAATATATAATATGATTTTTAGAATAATTATAATCATTATTTTATTATATAAATTTTTTTCAGGTTATTAAGTTAATTATTTTAACTTAATTAATAAGGTTAATTACGACAGATAAATCAGATATGTAATCTAAACCCTAATTATGGTTTTAGAACAAGGAATGATAATAATAATATAATATTAAATATATTTTGATTTTTCAGTGCTATAAATATATACTGTATGTACGTACTGATGATGGTTGGTCATTTATGGTGTACTATCCAGTTTTGATGAGCCTATTTGTTGGCAGTTATTATTAGTATTATTCTCTTGTTGATTCATTGTTATATCCAGTGGGCAATTGTTTTGCTCACTCTCGCATATTTATAAACTCATTGCAGCTAAAGTGGAGAAGGTAGATGAACCTTAAACTAGCAAAGGAAAGGGTTGTTCAAGTGATGCTGATTTGTACTTTTATTTATTATGATGATCTTAGACTTTATTTTAATGATGTTATGTAATAATTTAATTCCGCATTTGAATGACGTTTAAAGGTTAAATAACATGGGATGTTTTGAGTTTAATTATGTTACCCTATTTTAAGGGAGGATTTGTATGGTTTATATATTATTTTATTTGGGTAGATAGGATGAATGTTTGAATAGTGTGCACCAAATCTTGTGGGAATGAAGTACCTAGATTTGGGGGTGTCACAGGTTGGTATCAAAGCCTTAGGAAGTAACCTTTGAAAAGATAGTGATGATGAACTCTTATCGAGTTTTAGGAAAGAGAAAGTAATAAAACACTTATGTGCTTGTGTGATTATAACTTATGTGCTCGTGAGTGTCTAGTAGTAATAGTTAGTAATTAAAACTTAAAATTTGGTTGACATGATGGCTAATATAGGAGGATCCAGTCAGACTAGAGAGGAGGAGCCTCGAGATATTCAGGTGATTTGGGAACAACTACTACCACAGGAAACAGTTCCGTCGGTCACAGTAGTTGTGCAGGAGAGAGTATCTGATGAGGAGGATGAGATAGAGACAGACGAGGAGGATCCCGTGGAGCTGCCACAGTCGGATGAGGAGGACGAGGAGGAAGAGGTTCCACTTAATTCGATAGCTGCCCGTATGTATGACGAGGTATATGATCGCAACGTGGAACTTCAAGATACCGTCGAGGAGTTGCAGGAGATAGTAGCTGAATAACAGACCTCGATGGCACAGAAAGACGACGAGATCCAGGATCGAGAAGAATGACTAAACAACGTTGAAGAGAAGATGATCCACACAGAAGGAGAGAATGAGCGAATGATGGAGAAGATTGCAGAACTGGAGAATAAGCTCAAAGAAGAATCTAGAAAAAGGGCAAGAGCCGAAGACGCGTACAGTGAAACTTATCAACGAGCCGGGATAGCAGAGAAGAGACGCGCAAGCAAAGAGGAGGAAGATGGAAGAGATGAACAACGTATTCAACACCATAATTAATCGAGCTCAAGATCGAGTCATGGGTTATCCGATTCAGTTCGAGACGCTACCATCATACATATTGGATCACCGAACAATGTTCCGAATCATGGAGGAAGAGCGTCGTAAGGCTACGCAATATCTTAGTAGTACATTGTAGTGATATGTAATTGATATGTGATTAGAGAATAAACAAAATGTAAATCCCGGGTATGATATAACCAATGGGATAGATGATGATGATGTTATCATGCAACTGTTATAGTTCAGGAAAGAAATGTATATAGCAGTGATTCTATTATTTTGATATTTTCTTTAAAAGATGATGAAAGAATAAAAGTTATTATTTTATTCAAAGTGTTAAGTTTGGTGTGACAAACTTTCATGATATGCAACTTAAGTATATAATACTTTAAAGATTGAATAGAATCTGATGAGTGTATTTTTAACAGAAAATGGCTTCAAGACGTCAACCACCATGATGGAGAACCACTGAGGAAAAAAACAATAATAATGTGGAAGGAAACCTGGTTCAGCAAATTATGAAACCCTTGAACCAAGTGGATTAAAACTGTTAAACTTTAAGTGCTAACCGATTACATAAGTTTCAGACAGGCTCAGATTATCATCATGATTAAAATTAGAACTTATCATCAATTATCAACAATGTTCAAGTTAACATTTAATACCAATCTTATCATAGGCCGAGCTAAGATCACACCAACCGATCACACAGATTCATGCAAAAAAATAAAAAAAAATGCAATTATACTACATGAACACATACTATTGCAACATATATATGAATATGCAAATAACTACCATGTACTATATGCAACCTAAAAAAACAATGCTAATACATAAAAAATGAACTACTATGCAGATAACTAACTATATGCAATACGACACTAAAATGCCCTCAAACATAAACTAGACATTGTCCTCAATGACTAAGATAGAAAAATTAAAGCAGAGTACTTCCCTGAAAATATAGCAATCTTCCTCCTTGTCCGCTAAGTTTTGACAATAAGCTAGGCACATTGAACAAATTGGGCACCACACTTGAATTTGACTTGAATAACCTGTAAAACCATGATAGAAGCAATTTTATTAAATCCTAAATAAATGCAAATTCAAAACTGCTAATATAAAACTTAATAAAAACTAAAAATAAAAATTAAACTTGGGTTGCCTCCCAATAAGCACTTGTTTTATAGTCTCAGCCCGACTTCTTCAATTCTCTATCCAATTCTCCTACGAAAATTGAGGAACCCTCCATCCATCAGAAGCAATGTCTCTTTGGGAGGTTCCCATTCGCAAAAACCCTTGAATTGAAATCACCTAGCATTCTCTTTGTAGATAGGTTCCCTATTAAAATGCCCAACAACTAGGTGTTTTCTCCATTATGTCTATGATTAGATTGGGGCATTGAAGCTTAATAAACATAATGGAGTCTTCCTCTATCTTATCCTTTTCATCCCACCATGACTCCACAACTGTACTAGCTCTTATGTCACAAAGAGCTTTGCTGACGACATGACTGCCAATTGGACATGGTTTTGCAAAATTGCCCAGATTCTTGAACTTTGGTGGATAAGGTACATGGGACACTAATGAAATTGGTTCATCTTCGTTGGTACTCAAAGTTAGATCTTCGCTTATCTCCTTTTCTTGGTCTCCAAGTCTTTCCTCTCTTTCAACATCTATATCATTTGGCACATCCGGTTGCAGATTTGGTTCGAGCTCACCATCAGTCTCAGAATTCATGTCATAGAGCCAAGGGTATTGAGGACAAATGTTTGAGGCATTGGTTAGTTGTTCTGTTTGGTTCGTAAAATTTTGACTCATATCTCTTGATTAAGACTCCCCTCTCCTCCACAGAAGCTATGTTACTTGGACAAAGTTTTCCTCCAAATTGAAAAGTTCTTCTTGTTGTAGTAAAGGGACCGAGGAACTCGGTGGGTAGGTTTGGACTTGGAGATAAACTTGATCTTGATGAGTCATGGCTCCATGAAAAATCGGGTGATACCCCCAATCTGCTAAATATCGTAGTTAGGATATTACATAATTATTGGGGTTACATCACCCACGCCCTATGTACCTTCAAAATGATGGCGCATTGATGACTAATTATGATTTCCAGCACCAATAATCAAAAAGTAACCGCCACAATTTGACGACGTTGAGCTTCAAAGCTTCAACATCCTCAAAACGTTCTTAATCTGTGCTGACAATGAAGAAGTTCTCGACTTTGTCAATCTCCTCTCCCTTGGATGAGCATTCTTGCCATCCTTAGGACTCCGTATGGTGTGTAAACTCACGTCTTCGAAGTTGCTCTATTAGAAGATGTATTAAGTCAATCAATCCCTGTTTCCCTTGGTTGAGCCAAAACGTGTATGGCATTGCTAATCAAACTACCATGGTACCTGAAAAGATAGAAATATAAGGAAGAGGAATTAAAAAATAAAAATAAAAATGTTTAAATAAGACTAATTGATTGCAATTAATATTGATAAATAATTATTAAATTATTCCCCGGCAACGGCGCCAAAAACTTGTTGATCGATTCGCAATCAATGGAATACGTGCAAGTATAAACGGGTCAACACTAATAAAGTGAAAGTAGAATATCGTTCCAACGAGGATATTAATAAAAATGACCAAATACCAACTCTTAACCAAATCCTTTTATTTTAAAAACCAATAATTGTGATTTCAGATTAAGAAAACTAAATTAAACAAAACAAAAAGATTATTCTAAAAGAAAGAAAATAAACAATTTAAGAATGATGGAATTCAGATAAATAAGAATTAAGAATCCAATATCCCCAATTATGAATTATAAATCAATTATTCAAATATTCCAATTATTATGTCTACTGAATTGTTAACAGGAATTCTCAAATACCAAAAGCCCTTTCTTAAGTGATCATTTGCTTTCTATTTAATCCAAGTTAATTTTGTTATATCCCTATGCAAAAAAAGTAAATTAAACTCACTAAAATCCCAATTCCTTATGTGTTATATGCGGCAAATAGATATTCTCATTCTATTCACAAACCTAATTATTCACTAGGTAAATAACTAAGTCATATGTCACCATGCCCAGTTCTAAACCTAGAATTCCTTTCCCAATTCATTCTAGAGTAACAAGGTAATTATTGGCAAGATAATTAATCAATAAGCACAAAGCAAGATGAATAATTCACTTCAACATAAATAATTGGAATAAATCAAATAACTAATTTATAGCCATAAAAAGGTTCAATTGAAATCTTAATAAAAGAGTTAGTTCAAAATTAATGAATTAAAACCAAGAATCCACAATTGAATAGACATTAAAAGTTAAAAGTATGATAAGAGAAGAGAATAGAATCTGTTGTCAGAAAATTTGATGCTCCCCTCTTGCTCTTGCTCTTGATCTTCAGTGTTCTTCAATTTGCTTCAATCTTCAATGACTAATTAAGAACTAGGGTTTAGATTCTAATTTAATGGAGCCTTTAATCTAGTCTAATCTATGTATTCTCTCTTTATTTTATGTCTTACATCATGTATTTATAGGTTAAAAGTCCAATTTTTAGCTTAGGAACAAACCCAATCCAATTTGGATTCAAAAACGTGTCAAAATTCGCTCAAAAACGCGCCCAGGCCATCACCAAGCCCTTCTCCAGCGCCCCAACGCTGGGCTTGATGCTCAAACACTGCTCCCCAGCACCCCGGCGCTGGGCATAAGCCTATTTTGGGCGCCCCGGCGCTGCCACAAGTTCTGACATTTTCTGCTCTCGCGTCCATTGGGAAAATGGCCATAACGTCTTCGTCCGAACTCCGATTTCGATGATTCAAGATGATACGGAAAGAGGAGACGTAGATCTACAACTTTCATTCTTTAAGGTTTTCGAAATAAGGTCCGGAGCAATACTCAAATTGGCTCTGAAGTGACTGCTGTGTAAATGACTACTTTGTAATTTTTTTTTAATAAAAATTGCAAAATACTAACTCTTAACCAAATCAATTTTATTTAAACAATTGCAAATTGTGAATTTTCTAATTAGGAAAACAAAATTAAATAATTAAAAGAGATTATTCTAAAATAAATCAAATAAATAAAACTAAGATTTGATTGAATTCAGGTAAATAAAGATTAAGACTCCAATATCCCCAATTATGAACTATAAATCAATTATCCAATTATCCCAATTATTATGTCTACTGAATTTTTAACATGAATTCTCAAATGTCAAAAGCCCTTTCTCAAGTGATCTTTTGCCTTCTATTTAATCCAAGTTAATTTTGTTATATCCTTATGCAAAACAATTGAATTAAACTCACTACAATCCCAATTGTTTATGTGTTAAATGGGGCAAATAGATATTCTCATTCTATTCACAAACCTAATTATTCACTGTGCAAATAACTAAGTCACATGTCACCATGCCCAGTTCTAACCCTAGAATTCCTTTCCCAATTCCTTCTAGAGTAACAAGGTAATTATTGGCCAGATAATTAATTAATAAGCACAAAGCAAGATGAACAATTCACTTCAACATAAATAATTGGAATAAATCAAATAACTAATTTATAGTCATAAAAGGTTCAATTGAAATCTTAATAAAAGAGTTAGTTCAAAATTAATGAATTAAAACCAAGAATCCACAATTGAATAGACATTAAAAGATAAAAATATGATAAGAGAAGATAATAGAATCTATTGTCAGCAAATCTGATGCTCCCCTCTTGCTCTTGCTCTTGATCTTCAGTGTTCTTCAATTTGCTTCAATCTTCAATGGCTACTTAAGAACTAGGGTTTAGATTCTAATTTAATAAAGTGTTTAATCTAGTCTAATCTATGTATTCTCTCTTTATTTTATGCCTTACATCATGTATTTATAGGTTACAAGACCAATTTTTAGCTTAGGAACAAACCCAATCCAATTTGGAGTCAAAAGGTGTCAAAATTCGCTCAAAAACGAGTCCATGCCATCACCAAGCCTTTCCCCAGCGCCCCAGCGCTGGGCTTGACGCTCAAACACTGCTCCCCAGCGCCCCGGCGCTGGGCATAAGCCTATTTTGGACGCCCCGGCGCTGCCACATGTTCTGACATTTTCTACTCTGACATCCTTTGGGAAAATGGCCATAAATTCTTCGTCCAAACTCCGATTTTGACGATTCTAGATTATATGGAAAGAGGAGACATAGATCTACAACTTTAATTCTTTAAGGTTTTCGAAATAAGGTCCAGAGAAATACTCAAATTGGCTCTGAAGTGATTGCTCTATAAATGGCAAGCCGAAAACGCGAATCTAGCCACCCCGAACGTCGATCCAAGTAACTTTTGTCCCAATTCCTACAAAACAACATAAAACATGCTTAAATAAACATAAACACTTAAAAAATATTCTAAAAGACTTGAGAACAACAATAAATTAAGCCTGAATGTATCCAATTCATGGGTATATTACCCATTCATCACCATACGGCAAAGGAGATGGATGGAATTAATAAAGGATTATGATTGCGAGATCTTTTATCATCCGGGTAATGCTAATGTGGTTGCAGACGCATTGAGTTGGAAGGGCAAAGAAAAGTTAATGATGTTAACTGATAAGGAGGAGCTCATTTCAGTAATGGCAAAACTAGAGCTGGAAATCAAATTTCCAAAAGAATCAGAAGAAAAATTGTTTCAAATGGAAGCTAGTCCAACTTTGGTGGACAAAGTGAAGACCACTCAGCTACAGGATGAAGAATGCAAGAAAATAAAGCAAAGTATAGTCGAGGGTAAAGAAGCGAAGTACCAGGTCGATAATGTCGGGAATGCTAAAATTCGAGGGACGAATTTGGGTTCCAGTAATTCAGGATATTAAAGAATAAATCTTGACAGAAGCACATAGCTCAAGATATTCGGTTCATCCGGGAAGTACAAAAATGTATCAAGATTTGAGACGGCATTTTTGGTGGCCGAACATGAAAAATGATGTTGCAGAATGCGTTGCAAAGTGTTTGACATGTCAAAAAGTGAAGGCCGAGCATCAACGACATAGCAGATTGCTTCAACCGTTGGAGATACCGGAATGGAAATGGGAGCATATCATAATGGATTTTGTGGTAGGTCTTCCAACGACTCAGAAAGGATATGACGTAATATGGGTGATAGTGGACAGATTGACAAAATCTGCACACTTTTTACCAATAAAGATTAGATTTAATCTTGATCAGCTGGCAAAACTATACGTTAAGGAGATCGTCTCAAGACATGGAGTTCCAGTGTCAATTGTATCTGATAGAGATCCGAGGTTCATATCAAATTTCTGGAAGAGACTACAAGAACGCATGGGAACACAATTGAAAATGAGCACAATGTATCATCTGCAACCCGATGGGCAAAGCGACAGAACGATCCAAACGCTTGAAGATATTCTCAGAGCGTGCATTATGGATTTCAAAGGAAACTGGGATGATCATCTACCATTGGTGGAATTTGCATACAACAACAGCTGCAATACGAGGCATTATACGGCAGGAAGTATAGAACTCCACTTAGCTGGGATGAAGTTGGAGAACGGCAACTGTTAGGCCCAGAACTGGTTCAGCAGACCGCTGAAGTTGTCAAGCTCATCAGAGCAAGACTGGTAGCTGCTCAAGATCGACAGAAAAAGTACGCTAATTAACACAGGCAGAATCGTGAATTTGAAGTAGGAAGTTTCGTGTTTCTGAAAGTTTCTCCTTGGAAGGGGAAGATTAATTTTGGCAAGAAAGGCAAGCTCAGTTCGAGGTTTATTGGACCTTTCGAAATATTGCGAAGAATGGGAGAGGTGGCCTACGAAGTAGCTTTACCTCCAGAATTAGAGCATGTGCATAATGTTTTTCATGTGTCGATGTTGCGACCGTATAAACCCGATTACAAGCATGTGATCGAATATGAACCGTTGCAGTTCAGTAAAGATTTGTCTTACGAAGAGATTCCTATCTAGATAGTCGACAGGAAGGAACAAGTGCTCAGGAATAAAGTGATACCTGTTATGAAGGTGATATGGAGGAACAACAAAGTCAAAGAGGCTACGTGGGAACTCGAAGCTGATATGATGAAGAATTATCCTGAGTTATTTGTTTAATCTGTGTCTTCGATTCTGGGAACAGAATCTTTGTAAGTAGGGGAGAATGTGACGATTTGATTGTTTTAATTATGATTCTTGGGACAGAATGCTTGTAAGGAGGGAAGGATGTAACGATCCAAAATTTTAAAGTGTAATAATTTAATATTTATGAGTTATATTAAAATTATTTGAGGTGTTTATGGTTAAATAAAATATTTTATTGTTGTGATGGTGATGAATCTAAATGTATTAGAGGCTTTTCTAAATTAAATAATGTATAATTGAGGTTTTCTTATATATGACCCGTATTATGTTTGTGTGTTGATTAAAAATTAGGATTGATATGTTAAATTATTAATAAAGTTATATGAAAAATTATTTAATTTGGTGGATATTTGCTAAAAGGCTATATTTAATTAAAATATAGGTGGATTAATGTAATGGTTAGTGTTGGATATGGAAATTCAAATAAATAATATGTGATAAGGTTTATATACTAAAGGGTTTATTTTAAAATAACTTTAAAAGGATTTAAATTAGTTTTTGTCAAACAGGTTAAGTATTTTAACTCTTTAAAATTTAAGGTTTGCCAAACAAGCCGTATGGGTTTTGAATTTCTAGTTTTTGAATTTAAAAAATAAATAATACAAATAAAAATAAAATTAAAATAATAATAAATATAATGTATTGATGTTATAGACGTTTATTTTGGATAAATGATGATGGCTATTAAGGCAATACAGTTTGTGTTTCCTTATGTTCAGCTACTAGCTATCAGAGTTCATTCTAGTTGTTGCTAAGCAATAGGGAGAATTGAGAGTTGAGAGGAAACTTGAGAGAATTTGAGAGAGCGCATGTGCAGAGAAGAACAATTCCAGTGTTGTAGCAAGGATTTTTGTTAAGCAGAACCGTATGTTCTATTACTCTTATTATGCGTAATATGGGGTTTTACGGCATTAAAACCGTTTAAGTTGTGAATTCAGTTTGTTTGGAATTGTGGTTATGTATATGTAATGTGATTTTATTAAACATGTTGGTGATGCTAACGTTTATGTTAAACCAAAATTGCATGTAATTTCGGATATCGTGGACATTTTTTACAGTAATGTATTTTTCCATAGTTCCTGAAAAATATCAATTTATGGACCAATTCGTATGAGAAAGGTTAATGAGTTTTGGTTATGCTAGTTTGTTGAGATAAGATACAGAACATACGTAATTGGAATGGAGTGATTTGGCTAAATAATGAATTCACAGTGAGATTTTGGGAAGAAATTAAAAAAATGGATTTTCTATAAAAAAAACATAAAAATTTGGAGAAAATTACAGAAGTGTATTGATGTTTAAGTGTTCTATAGATATATAAGTGAGTAAACATATGTAATGGTGTTGTATCATTTGTATGTTTTTTAATTTTACGTTTTGATAGGAGAAATCGTGTTTTGTTAGTTGGCTTAATAAAAGTGTCGTGGCTCTGTTTTGAAAATTGGGTTTTGCAAGTCGCGCAGAGCGCGTGGCATCCAATACAAAAACTTGCCCGCCATACGACTGTGGTCATTTTAGATATAGTCTGTTATTCTTCAAACTTTGGTTGTTCGGTGGTAGCTTAGTTAGGTTTATGGAATGTGAGAATCATGTAACAACGAGGTTAAATAGAGTCATGTTATGTGGTTTATGAATTCAAAATCTTAAAAAATGATTAGTAAATCGAGAATGCGTTATGTGGTAATTTAGTATACATAATGAAAGTTAGACAAGTGTTGCAAAGTAAAACACTTAGAGTTTCTAAAATGTGAATGGTAATGAATATGTTATGATATGTTAGCATGTCTAATAGGTATTGTGGTTCTAAAATTATGTGTAGGTGATCGTGAGTTTAACTTTATAGCTTACGCTCAAGGCAAGTTTTCTAACTCTATATTTACATTGAGCAAGTCTCTAAACTCTATCTTTTACATTGAGAAAGTTTCTTAATTCTTTATTTTCGTTGAGCTAGTTCCATTATTACATTATGAATCTCTATTCTTTGATTGAACAAGCTTTCTATTTTAACTGTTGATTGAATAAATCAAGCATCCTAGTTCATTCGAACTAACTTTAACTCTAATGTTATTTGAATTCTCATTTTGTTGATTCATTCTAAATTGTTTATAGTTAAGCAAGTTTCTTGAATTCTATTATTGTATAATGAACGCAGTTTTTTTTGAATTCTCGTTTCTATTATTGAACTGTTTTAATCCTTGCATGAATTTAATATCATGATGGGCAAGTTTTTAGTTCCAGCTTGCTATTAGTTATTGTACATACAGTAAATTCATTTCCAATGTTATAAGACTCTAACCTTAGCTTATTTATTATTCAAGCAAAGGTTAACCATTTTAGTCACTTTATTGAATTCTTATGCTCTATAGTTATTTCAAGCATGAGTTTGACATGTATAAACAGTTCATTTATGATTCTCAATTGTTCTATTCCATGTTGGTATTAAACCCATGTTATGATTCTTAAACACTATTAATTCGTATAGTCCTCTAGTTGATGTTCGTTGAACTTCAAATTACCCTTGATAGCTTATCCAAACCAAACTTTCTTTGGAGTGGACTTGTACTCTAAATACTGAGATGAACAACCCTATTATTATTAGGGGTTAACTTACGCGTAGCATTAAAATGTTTGTGCACATATATTGTATGGAAGGGTTGATCCGCTACGTCATGAGGAGTCCTTGTATAGTTCGTATGCTGTTACAAGTTGGAGTTGAAATGATTACCTCGCAACTGTGACATGGTTCAGGTCTTTGGACCCTCGTTATGTATATTTCCATATTTTGGATTCCAGTCTGATTATCATTGTAAAGTCACAGTACAAAGTAACTTTAATGACACGCTTAATAGACAACGTTTTTTATAAAAACTGTTGTGGTATTATTTTTACACGTTTTTAAAAAAAACGTTGTAGATATTTATGCAAAAACGTTATCTATTTAAAAGGTATTTTTTTTGTTTAATAGATACGTTTTTTTTTTAAAACGTTGTGTATAAGGAAAAACACGGAGCAAAAAAAAAGCGATTTAATAAAAACTTAAACTAGTGCTCGACTTCCTTTTTCCTTTCTGGAAGTTAATCTAGGCTCGACCTCCTAACCTACGGAGGCAATAAGTAATTCGTCAAGGAAAGTTATCGAATCTACCTCGTGACCTGCATCAAAAGCCGAAGCATGCGCGTCAAGTGGATGAAGAAGAATCTCCTGAAGAAAGAAGATAACGAAGCGGGAAAGAGAAAGGGGAAAAGAGATGGCGGCGCTAAAAAGTACGACAATGATGGAGGCGGCACCATGTGATTCATCATACGGAGATCAATCTGACGATCTCCTTCTTCTGTTGATGATAAATATTTATCTCTCAGTTCTTTTACTCTTTGATTCTGGGTTTCAGCTTGTACTCGAATTACTATGGCGACGGATCCAAACAGTCTGTCAGCCGGCAGCGGAACAACATAGATGAGGCAATCGTTAAGGGATAATAGGGGATTGTTTATGATGAGTAGCATCAGTTATTCACAAAAAAATATGCTAATAGTAACATCTGTTATAATCATTGGAAGGGTTTTCCTCTTTCCCCTTTCTTCTCAGGTAGTGAAGGCCAGTCGTTCTAGTTGACTTGTCGTAATGACTACAGTTCCATACACTAAATTAATACTGCTTGCTTTATATAAAACGGTAACTTCAGAGCTAAGTTATTTAAGTACCCTGTTGCTGTCTGATCAACAATGTTAGAAATTTATTGGCAACTATTTCAAGGAAATTTTGTTTGAAGGCAATGACTAGAGAATATGTTACATTTGCATTGTATGTGGTGTGTTTTCCTTTCTTGAAATTGGTTAGTTTATCCCACTTCTGGGGGACTATAATCATGACATTTAAGGTTCTTAGTAAGGCTTCTGTCGTATCACCCACCCTAAGGTTTTATACAAGTCAATAGCAGGATAACTGTTGCACCAATCAGAAATTGATGTAATGATATTCATGATTTCATCAAACATTATTTACCACAAAACAAAATATTTTTGGCCAGGGCTATGGAAGATACTGGCTGATGCAAGGAATGTTAGGGCCAATTGGTGTTGTGGTTATGTTATAAAAAACGGATTGCTTGTTAAGGGTTGGTCCACATAATGAGGTCTTGATCCTAAAAAAACTAAGCTCCAGTCAAGAGACTTTGAAGGTGATGTGAAGAGTTCCCCTTTATACGGAGACATATCTTTCTCCAATTGAAGTCCTAATTCTTTTATTAGCATAATTCTATTTATTCTGACTGAGTACTCGCGTTCTTGCTATATGTAGGTAACTGTTATTATGGGTGAGGTTGGTAATTTTGACTTCCAGGCACCACACATTTTGATGCCTATTCACCTCCAGATTTCTATGCAAGGGTAAGGATCTATTAAGAATTCTTGTGACTTGACAAATTATTGATGTATGTTTTTATACCCATATATGTTCACCAATAGTCGTAGGACTCTTGTAGAAGGTGTCGCTACAGGGACCATGACTATTATCAAAAAGCTCCTTTATGAGAATAACTATAAGTTGAAATGTGTTTAATGTAAGTTGTTGTGTAGATTAGATTGGAATTGCTTGTGTTCCCTGTTGATTCTGTAATGAAGAAAAAGAAGATACTTGAGGACAACTGGATACCAAATTGGAATGAATCGTTTGAGTTCCCATTAACAGTCCCGGAACTAGCTCTTCTTCGAATTGAAGTTCACGAGTATGACATGTCCAAAAAGGATGACTTTGGAGGCCAGACTTGCCTGCCTGTATCAGAACTGAGAAGGGGTATCCGAGAAGTTCCACTCTATAGTCGAAAGGGAGACAAGTATAATTCTGTGAAGATTCTAATGTGCTTTGAATTTGTTTGAAATAATTGTGTGGTGTTGTATTCTTTTAAAGTTCATTTCTTACTTCTGGGCCTATAAAAGGTTTCCACTTGTGTATATGTATACATGAGAAAATGTTGTGCTATTTCTATGTTGTGGTGTCTTGCCGGGCATTGGCATTAGATCCCTATAAATTATGTTTATATACTAGTTGAGCATCACCACCATTATATGCAACACTAAAATTTAGCACAGGTGTTTTCTATTCAAGGGAAGAAATTTTTTGTTTTTCTTGTGGAGGGATACCTTGTGTTGAGTTTCCTACACACACAACACAACAACAAACACACACACACACACAGCATTTTGGCTTGAAACTCAACATTTCCAATTGTTTTCATCATATACGAGAAATCAGCAGCCATATATAAAAAGAGTTAAAATGATACACTAAAGGTGTATTATGAAATGGTGTTAAAATAAGAATAATGATAGTTCAACCTAGTATTTATTAATTAAATGTTTATATTTAACACTGTTTTATGTATACATTAATGACGGTTTAAAAATTTAAAAATTTGGTTCATGTAAAAAAAAAAGAAAAGAACTAAGAGGGCATATGAGGTTCCTCTTTTTTGCTTCCACTGTTTGTTAAATGTAATCGACTTCTTAGATAACTTATTTGATGCCTGTTGGATTTTTTTGTGTTTTATTTTTATTATTTTTGACAGGGTGTGGTGTATATCCAACCTTTTTGTCTTTTAAATGTGGTGCATGAGGGAATGTGATATGATATGAGAAATGTCTTTTTGTCTCAATGTGCAAATGAATAACTATACTGGTATGGGCCTATATGAATGAGAAAGAGAAAACCTTGTTGCAAAGTGGTGGCTGGAGGGAACGAGGTTTGACTACTTTTCAGGTGTCGAAATGTTGGATTAGAGTTGGACGTGGATTTTGACACGGCATGACTACAAAAGTAATTGTTAATTATCTCTTCACCTGCTATGGTTATTGGTTTTCGTAATTGGATTTATAGTGTCTCTTTAGTTTCATGGTTCATTCTCAAATTTATGTAGTGTCAAAAACTTAGATGTGCTCATTGAATCAATTTTTATGCTTATACAAAATTTTGGCATTCGTATGTTTGCTTTCTTTTATTCTTCCAGTGTGATTTTGCTTTGTTGCAGAAGGAGCTTAATGGGATTATTATGCTGTGGTGGATTTGACGGAAAAGGATTACTTGAGTAAGAGAATTAGGAACTTAATCTTGTTCCTCAGTCAAAATATATTCATGTTGGTTGCACCCACTCACTCTAGCACATGATGCATTAATTTTGTAGCACATGATGCACCCACTCACTCATTCTATTATACAGCTTATTTGAGTTTATGAAAGGTAAACAATGATCGGCATTTGTTAAATTTGCCCACCCTAACTGTAATGCTTTATAAAACTCATATAAACTATAACTCTTGTTAAGGTTAACAAAAGTGTTTTACCAGAGATTTGTTATTGATAAAAATTACTGAATTTTTTTGATAATATTTTATGCTTTATATACTCCTATGAATCCTTGTGATAAT
Source organism: Panax japonicus (assembly GCA_020205505.1). Lineage (NCBI taxonomy): Eukaryota > Viridiplantae > Streptophyta > Magnoliopsida > Apiales > Araliaceae > Panax > Panax japonicus. The sequence continues at coordinate 25,306,972 of CM035098.1, read as the reverse complement.
TATTTTTTTAATGTTCTTATTGAATTGTTTCTCTATTCTATATAGCTTTCAATACCCCATCATAGTAAAAGAGAACATTTCTGCGACCACTTTCATGTAACAGAACATTTCTTTTCTTGTTTGAACATTTCTACGAAATTTGTAAATTACAACATGCACATCCTAATATCTTGTAAAATTAAGTTATAACCCGATATGTGTATCGATATTGTATGGCCTTCTGAACTCTGCTCTGATCTTAGCATGCTCTTACGTGAGTCTATCGTATCATAATATAGCATGTCATATATGACTTCACATCAAGCACAGTGTGTTTTATTAATGTAAGTAGTGATAAATCGAGGAGATTGGCTAAACGACCCTATTTGTTAAATTTAGGACAAGGTTCACATTGTTACTGTGGGTTCTATGTTTTTTCCTGGCATGTGAGTTACAAGTGTTTTTATGCCCAAATGTGATTAATGCAGGATAATTGGCACAGTATTTTGTTTGCAATGGCTGGTGGGGTGGTCCTTAGTCTTGGAAATCTCTCAACACAATATGCTTGGGCATTTGTCGGTTTATCAGTGACCGAAGTGATCACTGCAAGCATAACTATGCTGATAGGTACCATTATTTACACATACATTTAGAGGACTGATTTATTGGATGCCTTTATGAATTTGTTGCAAAATGATATTGAAATTTTACTGGTGTTCTGTCTCGATTATTACAGGAACCCTGCCAATAGCCTTTTTGTGTTACAGAAACACAAAATGAGGGAACGTATTGGATAGAGGACTCACTCCATTATTGAGGATACTCTTATGCCAGGTATATCATGTCTAAATTTCTGTTAACAAGATTTTAAATGACAAACTATCTAAAACAATTATGGTTACTATTTGTTTGTTTGTATTGTGATTTGTCCCTCTTCTTATCCTCATATTTTATTTCCTTCCAGGTACTGCAATTGGAAAAAGCAAACAAACAAAATTGGAACCATTTGCAAGTTTCAGTACATTGTCTTTGAAAGAAAGAAACTTTAGTTTCACCTTGTTTTTTAATTCATGTTGTTCATATCAATGCTTGAGATAATTGAAATGTAAATGAATTGATTTTATTGGATGTATTTTCAAAGGTGATACATTTTGGTTAGATTAAATGATAACTTTAGACCTTTTAGTATTTTAATCATGTATTAGCATATTTGCTAGAGGTGCTCTATGGTAATATAGGGGAACCACAAATTTTTTTCTTTTTTTTTCTTTATCTACAACGTTTTTAAAATGTTGTATAATTGGTTAAAAATATTGTCTGATATATTAAACAACAACGTTTTTATCCAGGAAAACGTTGTGGAATCATCCATTCTACAACGTTTTTTTAAAGCATCTGCTAATTTTTGGAAAACAAATCTACACACGTTTTTTTTCCTAAAAAACGTTTGTAATTGTGCTTAACACACACGTTTTAAAAACGTGTGTGTAAGATGTCAAATAGACAACACCCTTAACCCCGACGTTTTTCTGACTGAACACAACGTTTTTTTCGCGTTGTCTATTTCCTGTTTTGTAGTAGTGAGTACTATTCAGTTTGATGAGCCTATTTGTTGGCAGTTATTATTAGTTATTATTCTCTGTTGATTCATTGTTATAATCCAGTGAGAAATTGTTTTGCTCACTCTTGCAAATTATAAACTTATTGCCAGCTAAAGTGGAGAAGGTAGATGAACCTTCCAACTAGCACAAGGAAAGGGAAATTGTCAAGTATGCTGATTTGTACTCTTTATTATATGATGATCTTTGACTTATTTTAAGCTGTTATGTAATAATTAATTCCGAATTGAATTGTAACATCCCGATATTTTTTATAAAAATAAATCATAATTTTTGGTATAATTTTTTTTGATTTATTCAAATAAATATGGGATGATCTGTGTCAAGATAATATGGATATATTTATGGATGTGATTAATAAAAATTTATTTAACATTAATTATTAGAGATAATTTTATTGTGAATTTAATTATTATCAATTATATGCTTATAATAATTAATTCCAATTGGAAATGTTTTTACCCATCTTTTCATGAAAAATATATCTTATATTATTTAACTAATATATAATATGATTTTTAGAATAATTATTAATCATTATTTTATTATATACTTTTTGTTAAGGTTATTAAGTAATTATTTTAACTTAATTAATAAAGGGGGCTTAATTACGCGATAAATCAGATATGTAATCCAAACCCTAATTATCGTTTTTAGAACAAGGAAACTATAATAATAATATAATATTAAATTATATTTTGATTTTTCAGTACTAAAGATTTACTGTACGTACGTACTTGATGATGGTTGGTCATTTAGGGTATATTGACCAAACCCTAGCATTAATTTGTTTAACCCTGTTTTCAAATTACATGGGAAATTTAAGACTCGTTATATAATTGTGTTATCTGATTTATGGTATGTGTTACTTACCTGATATGTCCTAATTAAGAAACCTAATTTATAAATTAAAAACCCTAGTTTAATTTGAATTTCTATAATTAGAAACCCCTAATTTGAAACATAAATTGGAGTTGTATCAGTCAGAAATTGTGTTACAGTGATATTCATATCATGTTATGATAGATTTATTGTTAATTAAGGTAAACCTAATTAGTAAATTTAAAACACTAGATTAGAAACCTAATTGATAATTTAAAAACCCTAATTGGTTTTGGAAACCCTAATATCAAAATCCTAAACCCTAATTACTTTATTAGCAATGTTAAATGATTGTGATTATAAACCCCAAAATGTACCTGTATAAAATTAATTATGAACCTAATCTAATTAAAAACTATAAATTTCAAATCTTAGAACTAAAATAATTTTATTTTTTTACAAACCCTAGTTTGCTAACTCTTCACTTATGTATATGCGGAACCTTAGGGTTAAACCCTAACCCTAAGTTTGGCAAGTTCAATAATGCCATTTAAATAATTTACCAATTGACCCATTTTGCCATAGTTGCATATTTTGGCTAGTATAGGTTTTGACTATTATGGGAGTTTGGTGCCCAAACCAAACAAACCCCATGTGATTGATCATTTGATAGCCTCAGCCATTTAATCAACAATTCATGCTTCCAAGACTTCGATATAAGCATTAGAGAGAAAGCCACGCATTTTTAGTGCCCATTTTTATAACCAATGCCCAACCACGGGGGTCTCTCTCTCATCACTCACAAATTATGTAGTAGGACTAGTCCAAGAACACAACCCCACGTTTATCATAACCAAATCCAAGCCAGAAATCAGAATTGCTCATTTAAGGTATAAAACCCTATTTGAAAATTTGGCCTATGATTCATTGTTAGATGTTGTGATTTGATGTTGTAAGGTGTTGTTTGTAGTCTAATTTAGTGATCTGAGTCGGTATCTTGCAGATCCATAACATTAATATGCTCGAAATTGAAAATTTTCAAAATCTGGAAAATTATTTTTTTGAGTTCTGACACCGAATGACAGAGGCTGTAGATTATTGTGAGTTTATTATTTTTGTTGTTTTATAGTTTGGATCTATAGTCTGGTATGAGGTATTTCATATGAAAATGGAATCACTGTTAATGTATTTCTGGATTTGATGTTATAAGCAGTCAAATGTGGTTGACCGACCATGACCAACTGAGTTTCTGGGCAGCCCAGAAAACCAGAAGGTCTCTGACAAGGTTTTTCACACCTTTGATCTTTCTGTTGTTGGATATTTTTGTTATATTGTTAATTGGATGTTGTAGTCTGACATGTATTTTGCATATTCAAGCCTTTAGATAACCTATATGCGTAATGGGATCAAAGTTATGCAAGGTCAAAATTTGGTTGACCGTCTACCTATGAACATTTCTCGGTTTTCCAGAAATATTCAAAAACAGTTTCTTGAGACCAGTTTGACTGGCCTTGATTTCTTAAATGTATTGATGTTATACTGATTTTATGTTATATAATTGCTCTTTGACATATTTACTAGAAGTAAGAACCAAGGAACCACTTTTTTGATGACCAGAACATGTTTATAATCGCGTTACAAAGTGACCAGTTGAAGTTCTGGGTTTCTGGGGAAACCCAGATAATATCTGACAATGACTTCTGTAGGTTAGATCTTGCATTTGATTGGTGTTCTGGCCTAGATAAAGGCTGTATCATGTAGTATTACATCAATACTACATGATCAATGTCTAAGATGGTTCAGAACTTGCTTTAACAAATAATCAAACTCGGTCAAACCCAGCACCTTGATAGCTGTCTATGAATTTCTGGGCAGGCTCAAGAACGCGAAGAACACCTATAGCGACAGTTACGTCGCTATAGGCACCCTTTAGCGACAAATAAATTATTAAATTGTGATTTTTATTAAATAATTAGAATTAAATAGTTTTTAATTATAAAAAAATACAAAATAAGTTATTAAAAATTATTTTAAAATCTAAAAATTAGTATTTAATTATTTTGAATATATTTCATAAATATTTAATATTTTTGGAATATTAAAAGTATTTAATTTATTTTATTATAATATTAAATAAATTATTTAAAAATGATTTTAATACATAAAAAATCATTTAAAATTATATTATGATATAAGAAAATATTTTAAGTTATTTTTAATAAATTTTAATATTATGTGATAATTTTCATTAATAAATTAATATTAAAGATAATTAATTAATTTATTAAATAAATTAAATAAATAAATTAAAAATGATTTTATTATATTAAAAATTATTTTAAATAATAATAAGGTATTTAAAAATATTTTAAGTTATAAAATATAAATTTTAATATTTAATGGTTAAATTCATTAATTAAGGATTATTAATGATGTTAAATTTATTTAATAATTATATCAATTAAATTAGTTTAAAAACAATTTTAAAATTATAAAAATCATTTTTAAATGAAAATTAAGTGTATAAAGATATTTTAAGTTAAAAAATATAACTTTTAATATTTACAGGATAATTTCATTTATAATTTAATATTAATGATATTAAGTTAATATTAATGATATTAAATTTATTTAATAATTATATTAAATAAATATTTTAAAAATGGTTTTATTAATTTAAAAATTATTTAAGAAGGATATAAATGAATTAAAAATATTTTAAGTTATAATTAATGACTTTTAATATTTAGATAAATAGTACATTAATATTTTAATATTAATGGAAATTATTTAAAAATGATTTTAAATGGTTTAAAAATCATTTAAGGGTAATATTAATACTTTAAAAATATTTTGAGTTATTATAAATAACTTTAATATTTCGGCAATGGTTTCATTAATAGTTTAATATTAATTGAATATTAATGATAACAGAATTGTTTGATCCTTAAATCATTTGATAATGATTCCGGTGTTTGAAAATTCCATGATAGATTATAATAATTGTTTTAAAATTACTATTAAGTTATTTAAAATAATATGACTGATACTTACGAATATTGAGATACAGATTAGAGTCTTAGACTCGATTATTACCCGATAAAGCTGTCGGTACTCCTACATGTTTCAAAAATTGATCTGGACTTATATAGGTTGACTTGATAAATGTTTATTTATGATTCAATGGTTGAACATATGTGACAATGTGATTAGGTAATGTGCTGACTACGAAATGTAGCTATGTGTTATGGTATATTGTTCTAATCGAACGAATGATCTGATTAATGATAGGTCGTGATATAAAAGATAAAACTAAGTTGCATTTTATAAGCAGCAGACCAGGCAAGTATCCTACCTTTGCATTTTTTTATGCAATGGACATGAGTAAGAATGTTTCAGAATTATATTATTACTGTACATATTATTAACCCTATAATATATACGCTCATTGATTATCAACATGTTAGTATATGGTAATTCAGAAATATATATTCTGTTCTTTAATTTCTATAAATGGTTATACAAGTGTCCCCATTTGGATAATCATTGTATTTAATAACATGTTGATATACCTTTGTTAATTACCCGTATATATATATATATATATATATATATATATATATATATATATATATATATATATATATATATATATATATATATATATATATATATATATATATATGTTGAATTATAGATTATTGCTGAACAAGATAAAACCTTTGGTTTGGGACCCCGACAAGTATGAACATCCCAAACATGGGAAATTTTTTATGTGCCCAAGGCAGCCAGAGTGAACGATAATATCGTTCTTGTAATTTAGTATTGATCAATACAGGGTACAACGGGCAGATCACCCTCCGTGCCCATAAGTTATGACGGGTTGCAGATGAAGTTCTGCTAAACCTTTTCGAAAATGAAAACAATGTTAATAGTTTGTAACCTTAACACTATAGATAGTCAGTACGTAGTTTCAAATTTTTGAAAGAGGGTTGTTATGTTATTATTAGCTGTTCAGATTGCTTCACAATTATTGATTTGTTGTAGAAGGGTATTATAAAGAAAACATTTAAATTCTTTTAGCTTATATATATATAATTGCTATTACTTACTGGACACTCAAATGCTCATCCTTGCTTAATTTAAATGTTTTCAGCTAAGTGTGAACAAGCAGAAGGCTCAGCTAAGAATAAAGGAAAAGAGAAGGTTGTTGAATGAGTTTTTATGATATGTTATGTAATAGTTTACTTTATTATGATAAGGATGATATATATTATTATTATCATGTAATGAATGTTTTAAAGGTTACGTACTTGGGAATAGACTCTGATAACTATGTAATGTAAGTTTAATAATTATATTATTGTTATTATTATTAGTATTATTTCGCTCATAGAAATGGTATCGTGAAGCACTGAGTTCGGGTTTCAAGTACCTGGATTTGGGGGCTTTACATTATGGTATCAGAGCTTTAGGGTTAGAAACCTTAGGTGGGTTAGACCTTAGGCTATAACCTTAGAACAGTTGGAAACGTTGAAAATATAAATAACTCATATAGAGTTTAAAAAGAGATGAATTGAATAAATTCATCGTCAAACAAAATAAAAGATAACTTATATAAAACTATTATTTGTTGTGTGTATATATTCTTTGTTAATCAAGATAGTTTATGTGTAGATGTTATGTGGGATAAGGATTAGGATACCCTCAGGTCGTAAAGAAGGATTCAACCCCCATAATCGAGCCAATATCAAAGTCAATAGCTGAAATAGAGGCTCACATTGAAAGCTACCCTAATAAGGTGGTTAGTATGGAAAATTACAGTACCGGACCCAGAAACGATAATATAACTGATAGGTAGAGTATAGTTAAAGAATATGTGGTCAATGTTGAGTTCTTAAACTCATATGTTTGTGGTGAGTTCTTGAACTCATAATGTGTTGTAAGTTTGACTGAACTAGGTAAAGATAGGTGTGAATGGATTATTGAGGATAATAGAAATAGATAGAATATTAAGCAATTGATCCTTAGTGAAGGCGTAAGAAACAAGTAGTATTAGTATTACTTGAATATGTATGATTTTATGATGCGTATACGATAAGTATGTCTGTATAATGTAATATTTTGTATGAGTTATGACATCAATTCCTGACTTTTGAGTCACAAAGGGATAGAGGATGTTTAAAGAAGTATGTGTTATAGAATGTCAAATGTTATATCTATGTGGATTAATGAAATAAGTTGGTATAAAGATAGTAATCAATTACCTGATCATTTGTTAATACGGTAAACCAAAGTTTTTGAAATCTAATATTTTGAATACATAATTATTCGAGTAGAAAATTTTGCGTTATGTAAATACCTTAAGATATATAAGGTAGTTGATGAAAGATTAATTATGATTATTCAGATAATGTCGACTAGACGAAAGCGAAATCAACGGACAGAAGAACCTGTCGATAAAGCTGGAGGACAACCAAACCCAATACATAATTTTACAAATATGGTCGCTCAAGATATGCAGAATGGAATACTAGCTATGGGAAATCAGCTAGAAAATCGATTAGCGATCTTCAACGACTTCAAGGCAGTTAGAACTCCAGGATCAACTAACCTTATGGAAGCATTTGTGATAGCTGGAGTAATAGAGGGACAAAAGACAACTTTTTCTACTAATTCAATGAAAGAGGGGACGAATTTTTGGTGGGAGGAAAATCAAGTTAGAGCCGAAAAAAAAGAGTAGTGGTAGTAAGACTGGAAAAAGGAAAAGAAATAATTTCGGGAATTCCAAAATTAAGCTAGGAGGTGGAAAGAAACAGGCTATGTCGTGTAGAAATTACGGAAAGAATCACTCGGGAAAGTATCTTAAAGGTAAGTTTGCATGTTATAAGTGTGGACAGAAGGGACATATCTCTCCCAACTGCCCCAATCCGAGAATGTATAATGGATGTTTTATTGGTGAATCAATGGAGCATAAGGTTAAAAGACTGTCCAAAAAGGATAAGGGAGGCAAGAAACGTGAATAAGGGAAAAGTCAGCAGGACATTGGCAACAACGGGACCAACTTCAACAAACAAAACAATAGAACCAACCACAGGAGTCTTCACTATGACAGCTCAAGATACGGTGGCAGCGAAGGATCAAACTCTAGGTATTATTCTAATCAAATTTTATTTTCTTATATATGATTTTCTTATATATATATAATTATTTTATAAAGAAATTTTGAAGGAGAAATTTGAGTTCTATTACAAATCAAATTTCTATTTATTCAGATAGACAAACTTTACGTGAATAGTTAAAGATCAGTACGATCATTTATGATCAAGATCTACTTGCAATGATTGTGTATGCTATGTACCCTAGTATGCATAGGTTTTAAAACGGTGATTCCGGGGACGAAATCTTTATAAGGTGGGGTGAATGTAACAACCCGATATTTTCTATAAAAATAAATCATAAATTTTGCGTATAATTTTTTTTATTTATTAAAATAAATATGGGTGATATGTGCCAAGATAATATGTATATATTTATGGGTGTGATAAATAAAAATTTATTTATTACATTAATTATTACAGATAATTTTATTTTAGAATTATTGATTATTATCAATTACTATGCTTATAATAATTAATTCCATATTGGAAATGTTTTTACCAATTCTTTTTAATGAAAATATAATCTTATATTTTTTAAATAATATATGATGTGATTTTAGAATAATTATAATAATTATTTTATTATATAAAAAATTTTCAGGTTATTAAGTTAATTATTTTAACTTAATTAATAAGGTTAATTACGACAGATAAATCAGATATGGAATCCAAACCCTAATTCTGGTTTTGGAACAAGGAATGATAATAATAATATATTTTGATTTTTACAGTGCTATAAATATGTACTGTATGTACGTACTGATGATGGTTGGTCATTTATGGTGTATATTGACCAAACCCTAGCATTAATTTATTTAACACTATTTTTCAATTTAAATGGGAAATTTAAGACTGTTATATAACTGTGTTATATGATTTAAATTATTTGTTACTTAATGATATGCTAATTAAGAAACCCTAATTGTAAATTTAAAACCCTAGTTTATATTTGAATTTCTAATAATTAGAAACCCTAATTTGAAACCTAAACTGGAATTTGTGATCAGTCAGAAATTGTGTTACTATGATTAATATCATGTATGATAGATTTTATTACTAATTAAGGTAAACCTAAATAGTAAATTAAAACCATAATGATTAGAACCCTAATTGGATAATTAGAAACCCTAATTATCAAAATCCTAAACCCTAATTGCTTTATTAGCAAGGTTAAATATGATTAGTGATTATAAACCCAAATGTACCTGTATAACATAATTATTAACCTAATCTAATTAACAAACTCTAATTTTTAAATCTTAGAAACTAAAATAATTTTATTTCTTTACAAACCCTACTTGCTAAATCTCACTTATGCTATGTGCTAAACCTTAGGGTTTAACCCTAAGGGTCAAACCCTAAGAGTTTAGCAAGTTACAATAATGCCATTAAAATGATTTACCAATTGACCATTTTGCCCTGGTTGCATTATTTTGGCTAGTATAGGTTTTGACTATTTGGGGAATTTGGTGACCAAACCTAACAACCCCATGTGATTATATTTGACAGCCATCAGCCATTTTAATCAACCATTCATGCATCCAAGACTTCTATATATAGCATTAGAGAGAGAACTTGCTTTAACAAATAATCAAACTCGGTCAAACCCAGCACCTTGATAGCTGTCAATGAATTTATGGGCAGGCTCAAGAACGCGAAGAACACCTATAGCGACAGTTGCGTCGCTATAGGCACCCTTTAGCGACAAATAAATTATTAAATTGAGATTTTTATTAAATAATTACTATTAAATAGTTTTTAATTATAATAAAATACAAAATAAATTATTAAAAATTATTTTAAAATTTGAAAATTAGTATTTAATTATTTCGAATATATTTCATAAATATTTAATATTTTTAGAATATTAAAAGTATTTAATTTATTTAATTATAACATTAAATAAATTATTTAAAATTGATTTTAATGCATGAAAAATCATTTAAATTATATTATGATATAAGAAAATATTTTAAGTTATTTTTAATAACTTTTAAAATTATGTGATAATTTTCATTAATAAATTAATATTAATGATAATTAAGTTATTTATTAAATGAATTAAATAAATAAATTAAAAATTATTTTATTATATTAAAAATAATTTGAAATAATAATAAGGTATTTAAAAATATTTTAAGTTATAAAATATAACTTTTAATATTTAAAGGTTAAATTCATTAATTAATGATTATTAATGATATTAAAGTTATTTAATAATTATATCAAATAAATTAGTTTAAAAACAATTTTAAAATTATAAAAATCATTTTTAAATGAAAAAAAGTGTATAAAGATATTTTAAGTTATAAAATATAACTTTTAATATTTATAGGATAATTTCATTAATAATTTAATATTAATGATATTAAGTTAATATTAGTAATATGAAATTTATTTAATAATTATATTAAATAAATAGTTTAAAAATGGTTTTATTAATTTAAAAATCATTTAAGAAAGATATAAATGAATTAAAAATATTTTAAGTTATAATTAATGAGTTTTAATATTTAGATAAATAGTACATTAATATTTTAAAATTAATAGAAATTATTTAAAAATGATTTTAAATGGTGTAAAAATCATTTAAGGGTAATATTAATACTTTAAAAATATTATGAGTTATTATAAATAAATTTAATATTTCGGCAATGGTTTCATTAATAGTTTAATAGTAATTAAATATTAATGATAATAGAATTGTTTGATCTTTAAATCATTTGATAATGATTCCGGAGTTTGAAAATTCCATGATAAATTATAATAATTATTTTAAAATTATTATTAAGTCATTTAAAATAATTTGACTGATATTTACGAATATTGAGATACAGATTAGAGTCTTAGACTCGATTATTACCCGATAAAGCTGTCGGTACACCGACATATTTCAGAAATTGATCTGGACTTAAATAGGTTGACGTGATAAATGTTTATTTGTGATTCAATGGTTGAACATATGTGACAATGTGATTAGGTAATGTGCTGACTGCGAAATGCAGTACTATGTTTTATGGTATATTTTCTAATCGAACGAATGATCTTATTAATGATAGGTCGTGATATAAAAGATAAAACTAAGTTGCATTTTGTAAGCAGCAGACCAGGTAAGTATCCTACCTTTGCATTTTCTTTATGCAATGGACATGAGTAAGAATGTTTCAGAATTATATTATTACTGTACAGATTATTAACCCTATAATATATACGCTCATTGATTATCAACATGTTAGTATATGGTAATTCAGAAATATATATTATGTTCGTTAATTTCTATAAATGGTTATACAAGTGTCCCCATTTGGATAATCATTGTATTTAATAACATGTTGATATAATTTGTTAATTACCCGTATATATATATATGTTGAATTATAGATTATTGATGAACAAGATAAAACCTTTGGTTTGGGACCCCGACAAGTATGAACATCCCAAACATGGGAAAATTTTTATGTTCCCAAGGCAGCCAGAGTGAATGATAATATCGTTCTTATAATGTAGTATTGATCAATACAGGGTACAACAGGCAGATCACCCTCCGTGCCCATAAGTTATGACGGTTTACGGATAAAGTTCTGCTAAACTTTTCCGAAAATAAAAACAATGTTCATAGTATGTCACCTTAACACTATAGATAGTCAGTACATAGTTTCAAAATTTTGAAAGAGGGTTGTTATGTTATTATTAGCGACTTCAGATTGCTTCACAATTATTGATTTGTTGTAGAAGGGTAGTATAAAGAAAACATTTAAATTCTTTTAGCTTATATATATAATTGCTATTACTTGCTGGGCACTCAAATGCTCATCCTTGCTTAATTTAAATGTTTTCAGCTAAGTGTGAACAAGCAAAGGCTCGGCTAAGAATAAAGGAAAAGAGAAGGTTGCTGAATGAGTTTTTATGATATGTTATGTAATAGTTTACTTTATTATGATAAGGATGATATATATTATTATTATTATCATGTAATGAATGTTGTTAGTATGGAAAAGTATAGTACTGGACCCAGAAACGATAATATAATTGATAGGTAGAGTATAGTTAAAGAATATGTGGTCAATGTTGAGTTCTTAAACTCATATGTTTGTGGTGAGTTCTTGAACTCATAATGTGTTGTAAGTTTGACTAACTAGGTAAAGATAGGTGTGAATGGATTATTGAGGATAATAGAAATATATAGAATATTAAGCAATTGATCCTTAGTGAAGGCGTAAGAAACAAGTAGTATTAGTATTACTTTGAATATGTATGATTTTATGATGTGTATACGATAAGTATGTCTGTATAATGTAATATTTTGAATGAGTTATGACAGCGATTCCAGACTTTTGAGTCACAAAGGGATAGCGGATGTTTAAAGAACTATGTTTTATAGAATTTCAAGTGTTATGAATATGAATCTATGTGGATTAATGAAATAAGTTGGTATAAAGATAGTAATCAATTGCCTGATCATTGGTTAATACGATAAACCAAAGTTTTCGAAATCTAATATTTTGAATACATGATTTTTCGAGTAGAAAATTTTGCGTTATGTAAATACCTTAAGATATATAAGGTAGTTGATGAAAGATAAATTATGATTAATCAGATAATGCCGTCTAGACGAAAGCGAAATCAACGAACAGAAGAACCTGTCGATAAAGCTGAAGGACAACCAGACCCAATTCATAATTTTACAAATATGGTCGCTCAAGATATGCAGAATTGAATATTAGCTATGGGAAATCAGCTAGAAAATCGATTAGCGAACTTCAATGACTTCTAGGCAGTTAGAACTCCAGGATCAACTAACCTTGTGGAAGCATTTGTGATAGCTGGGGTAATAGAGGGACAAAAGACAACTTTTGCTACTTATTCAATGAAAGAGGTGTCGAATTTTTGGTGGGAGGCAAATCAAGTTAGAGCCGAAAAAAAGAGTAGTGGTAGTAGGTATGGAAAAAGGAAAGGAAATAATTTCGGGAATACCAAAATTAAGCTAGGAGGTGGAAAGAAACAGGCTATGTCGTGTAGAAATTGCGGAAAGAATCACTCGGGAAAGTATCTTAAAGGTAAGTTTGCATGTTATAAGTGTGGACAGAAGGGACATATCTCTCCCAACTGCCCCAATCCGTGAATAGTTAAAGCTTTACGTATAAATTTTTTTTATTTATTAAAATAAATATGGGTGATATGTGCCAAGATAATATGTATATATTTATGGGTGTGATAAATAAAAATTTATTTATTACATTAATTATTACAGATAATTTTATTTTAGAATTATTGATTATTATCAATTATATGCTTATAATAATTAATTCCATATTGGAAATGTTTTTACCAATTATTTTTCATGAAAATATAATCTTATATTATTTAAATAATATATGATATGATTTTTAGAATAATTATAATAATTTTTATATTATATAAAATTTTTTCAGGTTATTAAGTTAATTATTTTAACTTAATTAATAAGGTTAATTACGACAGATAAATCAGATATGGAATCCAAACCCTAATTCTGGTTTTGAAACAAGGAATGATAATAATAATATATTTTGATTTTTTCAGTGCTATAAATATGTACTGTATGTACGTACTAATGAGGGTTAGTCATTTATGGTGTATATTGACTAAACCCTAGCATTAATTTGTTTAACCCTGTTTTTCAATTTAAATGGGAAATTTAAGACTGTTATATAACTGTGTTATATGATTTATGTTATGTGTTACTTAATGATATGCTAATTAAGAAACCCTAATTGTAAATTTAAAACCCTAGTTTATATTTGAATTTCTAATAATTAGAAACCCTGAATTGAAACCTAAACTGGAGTTTGTGATCAGTTCAGAAAATGTGTTACTGAGATTAATATCATGTATGATAGATTTTATTGCTAATTAAGGTAAACCTAATTAGTAAATTAAAACCATAGTGATTAGACCCTAATTTGATAATTAGAAACCCTAATTGTGATTTGGAAACCCTAATTATCAAAATCCTAGACCCTAATTGCTTTATTAGCAAGGTTAAATATGATTAGTGATTATAAACCCAAATGTACCTGTATAACATAATTATTAACCTAATCTAATTAACAAATTCTAATTTTCAAATCTTAGAAACTAAAATAATTTTATTTCTTTACAAACCCTATTTGCTAAATCTCACTTATGTTATATGCTAAACCTTAGGGTTAAACCCTAAGGGTCAAATCCTAAGGGTTTGGCAAGTTATAATAATGCCATTAAAATGATTTACCAATTGACCATTTTGCCCTAGTTGCATTATTTTGGCTAATACAGGTTTTAACTATTAGGGAAAGTTGGTGACCAAACCTAACAACCCCATGTGATTATATTTGACAGCCATCTGCCATTTTAATCAACCATTCATGCATCCAAGACTTCTATATATAGCATTAAAGAGAGAGAAAGTCATTTTTATTGCCCATTTTTATAACTAATGCCCAACCAAGTCTCTCTTTCTCTCCTCACTCATGAATTTATGTAGTAGACCAGTCCCATAACACAGCCCCACGTTTATCATAACCAAATCAGAAGCCAGAAATCAAGAATTGCTCATTTAAGGTATAAAACCCTATTTGAAAATCTGGCCTATGATTCATTGTTAGATGTTATGATTTGATGTTGTAAGGTGTTGTTTGTAGTCTAATTTAGTGATCTGGGTCGGTATCTTGCAGATCCATAACATTAATATGCTCGAAATTGAAAATTTTCAAAATCTGGAAAATTATTATTTTAAGTTCTGACACCGAATGTCAGAGGTTGTAGATTATTGTGAGTTTATTATTTTTGTTGTTTTATAGTTTGGATCTATAGTCTGGTATGAGGTCTTTCATTTGAAAGTGGAATCACTGTTAATGTATTTCTGGATTTGATGTTATAAGCAGTCAAATGTGGTTGACCGACCATGACCAACTGAGTTTCTGGGCAGCCTAGAAACCCAGAAGGTCTCTGACAAGGTTTTTAACACCTTTGATCTTTCTGTTGTTGGATATTTTGGTTATATTGTTAATTGCATGTTGTAGTCTGACATGTATTCTGCATATTCAAGCCTTTAGATAACCTATATGCTTAATGGGATCAAAGTTATGCAAGGTCAAAAGTGGGTTGACCTTCTACCTATGAACATTTCTCGGTTTTCCAGAAATGTTCAAGAACAGTTTCTTGAGACCACTTTGACCGACCTTGATTTCTTAAATGTGTTGATGTTATACTGATTTTATGTTATATAATTGCTCTTTAACATATTTACTAGAAGTATGAACCAAGGAACCACTTGTTTGATGACCAGAACATGTTTATAATCGAGTTACAAAGTGACCTGTTGAAGTTCTGGGTTTCTGGGGAAACCCAGATAATGTCAGACAATGACTTCTGTAGGTAAGATCTTTCATTTGATTGGTGTTTTGGCCTAGATAAAGGTTGGATCATATAGTATTACATCAATACTACATGATCAATGTCTAAGATGGTTCAGAACTTGCTTTAACAAATAATCAAACTCGGTCAAACCCAACACCTTGATAGCTGTCAATGAATTTCTGGGCAGGCTCAAGAACGTGAAGAACACCTATAGCGACAGTTACGTCTCTATAGGCACCCTTTAGCGACAAATAAATTATTAAATTATGATTTTTAGTAAATAATTAGTATGAAATAGTTTTTAATTATAAAAAATAAAAAATAAATTTTTAAAAATTATTTTAAAATTTGAAAATTAGTATTTAATTATTTCGAATATATTTCATAAATATTTAATATTTTTGGAATATTAAAAGTATTTAATTTATTTAATTATAATATTAAATAAATTATTTTAAAATGATTTTAATACATGAAAAATCATTTAAAATTATATTATGATATAAGAAAATATTTTAAGTTATTTTTAATAACTTTTAATATTATGTGATGATTTTCATTAATAAATTAATATTAATGATAATTAATTTATTTATTAAATGAATTAAATAAATAAATTAAAAATTATTTTATTATATTAAAAATCATTTTAAATAGTAATAAGGTATTTAAAAATATTTTAAGTTATAAAATATAACTTTTAATATTTAAAGGTTAAATTCATTAATTAATGATTATTAATGATATTAAAGTTATTTAATAATTATATCAAATAAATTAGTTTTAAAACAATTTTAAAATTATAAAAATCATTTTTAAATGAAAATAAAGTGTATAAAGATATTTTAAGTTATAAAATATAACTTTTAATATTTATAGGATAATTTCATTAATAATTTAATATTAATGATATTAAGTTAATATTAATGATATTAAATTTATTTAATAATTATATTAAATAAATAGTTTAAAAATAGTTTTATTAATTTAAAAATCATTTAAAAGGATATAAATGAATTAAAAATATTTTAAGTTATAATTAATGACTTTTAATATTTAGATAAATAGTACATTAATATTTTAATATTAATGGAAATTATTTAAAAATATTTTGAGTTATTATAAATAAATTTAATATTTTAGCAATGGTTTCATTAATAGTTTAATAGTAATTAAATATTAATGATAATAGAATTGTTTGATCTTTAAATCATTTGATAATGATTCTGGTGTTTGAAAATTCCATGATAGATTATAATAATTGTTTTAAAATTATTATTAAGTCATTTAAAATAATATGACTGATACTTACGGATATTGAGATACAGATTAGAGTCTTAGACTCGATTATTAATCGATAAAACTGTCAGTACACTGACATGTTTCAGAAATTGATCTGGACTTATATAGGTTGACTTGATAAATGTTTATTTGTTATTCAATGGTTGAACATATGTGACAATGTGATTAGGTAATGTGCTGACTGTAAAATGCAGTACTATGTGTTATGGTATATTGTTCTAATCGAACGAATGATCTGATTAATGATAGGTCGTGATATAAAAGATAAAACTAAGATTTATTTTGTAAGCAGCAGACCATGCAAGTATCCTACCTTTGCATTTTCTTTATGCAATGGACATGAGTAAGAATGTTTCAGAATTATATTATTACTGTACATATTATTAATCCTATAATATATACGCTCATTGATTATCAATATGTTAGTATATAGTAATTCAGAAATATATATTCTGTTCGTTAATTTCTATAAATGGTTATACAAGTATCCCCACTTGGATAATCATTGTATTTAATCACATTATGATATACCTTTGTTAATTACCCGTATATATATATGTTGAATTATAGATTATTGTTGAACAAGTTAAAACTTTTGGTTTGGGACCCCGACAAGTATGAACATCCCAAACATGGGAAAATTTTTATGTGCCCAAGGCAGCCAGAGTGAATGATAATATCGTTCTTGTAAAGTAGTATTGATCAATACAGGGTACAACGGGCTGATCACCCTCCGTGCCCATAAGTTATGACGGTTTGCAGATGATGTTCTGCTAAACCTTTTTGAAAATGAAAACAATGTTCATAGTATGTCAACTTAAACCTATAGATAGTCAGTACGTAGTTTCAAAAATTTGAAAGAGGGTTGTTATGTTATTATTAGCGGTTCAGATTGCTTCACAACTATTGATTTGTTGTAGAAGGGTAGTATAAAAAAACATTTAAATTCTTTCAGCTTATATATATATATATAATTGTTATTACTTGCTGGGCACTCAAATGCTCATCCTTGCTTAATTTAAATGTTTTCAGCTAAGTGTGAACAAGCAGAAGGCTCAGCTAAGAATAAAGGAAAAGAGAAGGTTGCTGAATGAGTTATTATGATATGTTATGTAATAGTTTACTTTATTACGATAAGGATGATATATATTATTATTATCATGTAACGAATGTATTAAAGGTTACGTATGTGACAACCCCAAAATAGGTCCATTCCATCCAACCCATTCTTAGTCGCCAAATACATGGTACAGAAAACAACTACAACTTTATTACAACAATTATTGTGCAAAATACAACAACACATATGCTGTGAGTTTGTATACAAATATATATCAGCTGTGACTCATGTCCCAACCGTGGACAGCACCTCATACTGACACCTTACATAAAGGTATAGTCGAAAACTGTTTTAGAAATTAGAATCTTTGGGAAGTGCTCAAGGAAATCTTCGTACATGGGAGGCCATGCGTCTAGGTTATTATAGATATCATATGGCCACAGAATTATCCTTGGTTGACCCAATAGACCCCAAAGAAAAACAAGAAGATTACTATCATATTCTTCCCAATGGCAAGTCTTCTCCAAACATATCATTATCTCCACTGTCTCTAATTGAGAGTTATATTTCAAATAGACTCCAAGATCATATAGATAGTGCTGGTAGATATACTCAGCAAGTGGATGAGCACATCCATGTCTTATGATGACACGAGGTGGTATGTCACTAGACATCTTGTATGACAGTGGCAAAACACCCTTCCAAGTTAAATTCACCTCACCCTCAACATCTATAGACCACCGTTCTATTCCCTTGTTATTCCCCCGCTCGACCCAACTACACTCGTATTACCTGAAAGGAATTGTGAAGTAAAAGGGTGAGCACAACTAGCTCAGTAAAGAATGTCATGACTAAAGATAAATAAATTATCAATAGCCTTCAACAGTAATAAATCAGAGATTTAGAACATATGATATATGATAAAAAAAATTCAACCATAGTTGCAGCGGAACGAGCAATCCATTAGAAGAGTCAAATAGACTATAAAGTCTATTATCTTCTCCATGTTAAAAGTCCATCAACAATGTTTTATCCCTATAACATCAATCAACAATTCCTGTCCACAATCACATGTATAACTCATAATCGTAATTGTTGTTCTAAATTCCTTTTCTCATCCAGGACAAAGATAATTTTTATCACCTGAAACATCAAAGATCATGGTTATACTAAATCACAGTTCATGTTCATAATCATACTAATAAATTCATCTTTGCACTACGGCCAAAGATATACATCAATAAGTCATCTTTGCACTACAGGCCAAAGATATTCATCAACAAGTCATCTTTGCACTACAGGCCAAAGATATTCATATCTCAAAGAAATACATAGTCATTTCAGAATTTATATAAACCATAATTATAACCATATATGTTGATCAATTCACCTTTGCACTTAAGCTAAAGATATTCAATTATAAATTCAATGGTCATGATCATACCAGTCACAATTCAACTTTTCACTACTGGCCAAAGAGAACCCTAGTCATGATCATACCAATAATCTACCCATCTTTACACTCCAGTGAAAGAGAATTTCAACATCAAGGTTATAAAAATGTTATATATGATAATAAAATCAATATAATCAATATATAGTTTTAATCTCCAGAGTAATATTCATAAATCAACTATAATTTGGTTACAAAAAGAAACCAATTTTGTCATGAATAGTAACTCGTGAATAGTAACTTCGTGAATAGTAACTCATGAATAGTAACTCATGAATAGTAACTCATGAATAGTAAACCCGACTCAAAAAGGTAGAAATCCTACAATAAAATTCATACCAATATTTCGGTATAATGATATTGAAAGAATAATATTTTTTTAAGCTTATAAACATTTTATTTTAATTGTTTACACTTTACTAAATAATGCATTTAATCATTCTAAAATGCCAAACTCATAAGATTTCATCACCAATAACCAAAACCCTCATAAAAAATCTGCATATACCTCATATATGATTCTAAAGCCATAAAATTATATTTTTCCAATTTTCTTACTTCACATAACATATTTAATTCATTTACTCATAACTAGAATATTTTCATGAAAAATACTAAATCAGTTCCAAAAATATTTCTTTTCTGGGATTTAGCAGAATATAGTCCTATATTGAACATATATTTTTCTCAGAATTTTTAAAAGTCATTTACTATTTTTCCAATGGCCAAAACAACCGAATATTTAAACATTTATCATAAATTGTACTTTTATCCAAAAATTCCGAAATTCACAGGGTATATTGATATCATATAGATGTACTCCAATAAAAATTTCATCAATCTTGGAGTTAACTACAAGGAGTTATAAGCGATTACTTTTAAAATAGTCTTTCCTCATAAAATTCATAACTCTTAATCTATACATCCAAAAATCGCCATTTTTGGACACAGTCAACAAAACTCATCAAAATATCACTTCAAATTTTCCAGAATTTTTGAAGGTTCAGAAGAATTTCAAAATAATAACCCTTAAAATCCCTTATTATCCCTTACCTCAAAAGAGCAGTACCTCTGACTGGAATAACGCTGAACGAACTTGCACTGTATAGTAATACTCAAAGTATACTCAAAATACTCACAAGAATACGCTCGATAATATAGAGAGAGAAAACTTCAGTTTCTGGTGTGATTTTCAATTATAACCTAAGCACCCTATTTATAGGAAATTGCTTAGAACACCAAAGTAGAAAATTTATTATAATAATAATATATATAACAAAATCTCTACGCACACATTCTAGATTTTGAATTCAGCATTTACATCACATGCTAGGCTGCCCACAAACAAAAAAAAACGTTTTTCATTCTTTAAATATTTTAAACTTCCAAAAATCAATTATTTCGTAGCTTCAGGAACTTCAATAATTCACAATAAATAGCCCTTTTGTCAGAAAATTCGAATCTCGCGAATTTTTATAGGAAATTCAATTCTGTACAACTTTGCAGAAGAAAGTTTTTCCAAATTCCAAACAAAAATTGATCGAAATCCATAAACGGGCGATTTTACAGGCTATAATCAAATTTCGGTCAATAATTGTGTCCACCAACACACAAAATATGTGTTAAACATTTAATGCCACAAAAATACTCTTCCTCCTCATATACTCACATATTCCACATTCATTATAAAATATCACCATTAATATATTATTAAAATAATATATTTAAATGAATTATTTTAAAAGATAAAATTTAATTTTCAACAATTGTCACATTAAAAATTTCTCCATCTATATCCACATAAAATCAATATTTTCCTCATCATATGAATCAATAATTAATTATTCACAAATGATATTACAGAATCACAATATTGCCAACCAGGTAGTTCCTAGGAAAGAGGGGGCTTTCCAATAAGAATTTCTCCTTACTGGCGCGCAATTAGGTGACCAAACCTCTCCTTAGACAGAACTTTCTAGACATTGTCAATAATGTTATCTAATAATATTATTCAGATAATATGAATTATTGCTTCAATAATGAAAAATACTGTGTAATGACAACAATAGCAATATAAAATATCAACGCAATAATTATTGAATCAATAAAATAAAATATTGAACAGTAATTACTGTAACCATTATTGAGTAGTGCCTTCTTACGTAAGAGTCAATAATTGGTGCAATACCGTGTGCTACTGTGCAACAACGCGTATTACTTTACTTTACCCACCGGGTATTCCAACAGTGTTAACAGTAACAATTACGCCGTTATTTATAAAAAAACTTTAATTTGTCGTTTTCTTCATCCGACAGTTATTTTGTTACGGGGCCCACAAAAGGATGCGCCGTCGTACAAATATTCCCTAACAGAAAGAATATTCTACGACCAAACGAATATTCCCCGACAACAATGAGTATTTTATAATCACTTGCTTATTTTGAAAAAAAATTCATATATCACCCTTAACTTTAACTTTCTATCAATTTAACCATTTACTGAATTGTAATTATAAGAAAAATTGAATATTTTATTTCATAAAATTCGGGGTCTTACAATCTCCCCTCCTTATGAAATTTCGTCCCCGAAATTTACGTACCTGGTATTTCGAAAAGTTGAGAATACCTTGCTTTCATTTCAGATTCTATCTCCCGGGTCATTATGATTTCTCTATTACTCATCTCCCGTGATAACTTCATTTGCATTCCTCATTTGTTGGGAAGTCATGACAACCGCTATCCCTCGAACTACTCGGCTTCGACTTGTCTGGGGCAGCATTTGGCGTCATTACTACCGTTGGAATATACTTTTCTATAGGGTATATTCCTTCCTCAACTGCCTCTTCGTACTCCTGATTCATGATCTGAATCATCAATCTTCGATCCATATCAAATTCAGGTTGACCGTTCTGTACAGGATAATTCAAAACTCGATGTTGAGTTCTCCCAATTGCTTTCCAAAAAGAGAAATTCATATCATCTATTTTAGCCTTCTTAGATCGGACATCTCTTTCCACAATATCCACGTGTCGTGTGGCTTTTACCCATGCATAACTTATTCTCACTCGTTCAGTTTTTTCTTCTTTCAGCTCAGATTCCATCTTTATCATCTTATACTCTGCCAAAGAATGCTTCTGTTCAAGCATCACATATCGAGTAACACATGCTTGAATTGTTGCATCCTTTTACTCCACGACTGCCTGCAATTCTTCAGTCTGCTCTTCTAACTCATAAATACGATTTTGCAATTCTACATTTCGATCATAAAATACCTCTAATAAACTCTCCTCAGGTACCTCTTCTTCCTCTTCTTCCTCACTCTCAGCTGTTACTTCTGCGACTATCTCGGGTGCAACTATCAATTCTTCACTCACCACATGGATATCTCTAATTCCTTCTTCGTATGTCATCACATTAGTGATTAGAGGTATCCCAACAGTCTCATTCACTCCATTGTTAGCATTCTCAGCTGTCATTCTCAAATACTGCCCTAAAATAAGGGTTAATTAAGCAAATTAACATATCACATAATATCCGTATATTATGACCGACCAATAATTAAGCTTATGTAGGACATACTAGCGAAGGATTTACTCATCTCTCCCCTCCTAGTTCTATTCCCCGATCTCCGCCAGAGATCATATCCCTAAGCTCTGATACCAACTGTGACAACCCCAAAATTGGTCCATTCCATCCAACCCATTCTTAGTCGCCAAATACATGGTACAGAAAACAACTACAACTTTATTACAACAATTATTGTGCAAAATACAACAACACATATGCTGTGAGTTTGTATACAAATATATATCAGCTGTGACTCATGTCCCAACCGTAGGACAGCACCTCATACTGACACCTTACATAAAGGTATAGTCGAAAACTGTTTTAGAAATTAGAATCTTTGGGAAGTGCACAAGGAAACCTTCGTACATGGGAGGTCATGCGTCTAGGTTATTATAGATATTATATGGCCACAGAATTATCCTTGGTTGACCCAATAGACCCCAAAGAAAAATAAGAAGATTACTATCATATTCTTCCCAATGGCAAGTCTTCTCCTGACATATCATTATCTCCACTGTCTCTAATTGAGAGTTATATTTCAAATAGACTCCAAGATCATATAGATAGTGCTGGTAGATATACTCAGCAAGTGGATGAGCACATCCATGTCTTATGATGACACGAGGTGGTATGTCACTAGACATCTTGTATGACAGTGGCAAAACACCCTTCCAAGTTAAATTCACCTCACCCTCAACATCTATAGACCACCGTTCTATTCCCTTGTTATTCCCCCGCTCGACCCAGCTACACTCGTATTACCTGAAAGGAATTGTGAAGTAAAACGGTGAGCACAACTAGCTCAGTAAAGAATGTCATGACTAAAGATAAATAAATTATCAATAGCCTTCAACAGTAATAAATCAGAGAATTTAGAACATATGGTATATGATAAAAAAATTTCAACCATAGTTGCAGCGGAACGAGCAATCCATTAGAAGAGTCAAATAGACTATAAAGTCTATTATCTTCTCTATGTTAAAAGTCTATCAACAATGTTTTATCCCTATAACATCAATCAACAATTCCTGTCCACAATCACATGTATAACTCATAATCGTAATTGTTGTTCTATATTCCTTTTCTCATCTAGGACAAAGATAATTTTTATCACCTGAAACATCAAAGATCATGGTTATACTAAATCACAGTTCATGTTCATAATCATACTAATAAATTCATCTTTGCACTACGGCCAAAGATATACATCAATAAGTCATCTTTGCACTACAGGCCTAAAGATATTCATCAACAAGTCATCTTTGCACTACAGGCCAAAGATATTCATATCTCAAAGAAATACATAATCATTTCAGAATTTATATAAACCATAATTATAACCATATATGTTGATCAATTCACCTTTGCACTTAAGCTAAAGATATTCAATTATAAATTCAATGGTCATGATCATACCAGTCACAATTCAACTTTTCACTACTGGCCAAAGAGAACCATAGTCATGATCATACCAATAATCTGCCCATCTTTACACTCTAGTGTAAGAGAATTTCAACATCAGGGTTATAAAAATATTATATATGATAATAAAATCAATATAATCAATATATAGTTTTAATCTCCAGAGTAATATTTATAAATCAACTATAATTTGGTTAGAAAAATAAACCAATTTTGTCATGAATAGTAACTCGTGAATAGTAACTTCGTGAATAGTAACTCGTGAATAGTAACTCATGAATAGTAACTCGTGAATAGTAACTCATGAATAGTAAACCTGACTCAAAAAGGTAGAAATCCTACAATAAAATTCATACCAATATTTCGGTATAATGATATTGAAAGAATAATATTTTTTTAAGCTTATAAATAATTTATTTTAATTGTTTACACTTTACTAAATAATGCATTTAATCATTCTAAAATGCCAAACTCATAAGATTTCATCACCAATAACCAAAACCCTCATAAAAAATCTGCATATACCTCATATATGATTCTCAAGCCATAAAATTATATTTTCCAATTTTCTTACTTCACATAACATATTTAATTCATTTACTCATAACTAGAATATTTTCATGAAAAATACTAAATCAGTTCCAAAAATATTTCTTTTCTGGGATTTAGCAGAATATAGTCCTATATTGAACATATATTTTTCTCAGAATTTTTAAAAGTCATTTACTATTTTTCCAATGGCCAAAACCACCGAATATTTAAACATTTATCATAAATTGTACTTTTATCCAAAAATTCCGAAATTCACTAGGGTATACTGATATCATATAGATGTACTCCCAATAAAATTTTTATCAATTTTGGAGTTAACTACAAGGAGTTATAAGCGATTACTTTTAAAATAGTCTTTCCTCATAAAATTCATAACTCTTAATCTATACATCCAAAAATCGCCATTTTTGGACACAATCAACAAAACTCATCAAAATATCATTTCAAAATTTTCCAGAATTTTTGAAGGTTCAGAAGAATTTCAAAATAATAACCCTTAAAATCCCTTATTATCCCTTACCTCAAAAGAGCAGTACCTCTGACTGGAATAACGCTGAACGAACTTGCACCGTATAGTAATACTCAAAGTATACTCAAAATACTCACAAGAATACGCTCGATAATATAGAGAGAGAAAACTTCAGTTTCTGGTGTGATTTTCAATTATAACCTAAGCACCCTATTTATAGGAAATTGCTTAGAACACCAAAACAGAAAATTTATTATAATAAAAATATATATAACAAAATCTCTACGTACACTTTCTAGATTTTTGAATTCAACATTTACATCACATGCTAGGCTGCCCACAAACAAAAAAAAAATGTTTTTCATTCTTTAAATATTTTAAACTTCCAAAAATCAATTATTTCGTAGCTTCGGAACTTCAATAATTCACAATAAATAGCCCTTTTGTCAGAAAATTTAAATCTCGCGATTTTTTATAGGAAATTCAATTCTCTACAACTTTGCAGAAGAAAATTTTTCCAAATTCCAAACAAAAATTGACCGAAATCCACAAACGGGCGATTTTACAGGCTATAATCAAATTTCGGTCAATAATTGTGTCCACTAACACACAAAATATGTGTTAAACATTTAATGCCACAAAAATACTCTTCCTCCTCATATACTCACATATTCCACATTCATTATAAAATATCACCATTAATATATTATTAAAATAATATATTTAAATGAATTATTTTAAAAGATAAAATTTTAATTTTCAACAATTGTCACATTAAAAATTTTCTCCATCTATATCCACATAAAATCAATATTATCCTCATCATATGAATCAATAATTAATTATTCACAAATGATATTACAGAATCACAATATTGACAACCAGGTAGTTCCCAGGAAAGAGGGGGCTTTCCAATAAGAATTTCTCCTTACTGGCGCGCAATTAGGTGACCAAACCTCTCCTTAGACAAAACTTTCTAGACATTGTCAATAATGTTATCTAATAATATTATTCAGATAATATGAATTATTGCTTCGATAATGAAAAATACTGTGTAATGACAACAACAGCAATATAAAATATCAACGCAGCAATTATTGAATCAATAAAATAAAATACTGAACAGTAATTACTGTAACCATTATTGAGTAGTGTCTTCTTACGTAAGAGTCAATAATTGGTGCAATACCGTGTGCTACTGTGCAACAACGCGTATTACTTTACTTTACCCACCGGGTATTCCAACAGTGTTAACAGTAACGATTACGCCGTTATTTATAAAAAAAACTTTAATTTGTCGTTTTCTTCATCCGACAGTTATTTTGTTACGGGGCCCACAAAAGGCTGCGCCGTCGTACGAATATTCCCCGACAGAAAGAATATTCCACGACCAAACGAATATTCCCCGACAACAATGAGTATTTTATAATCACTTGCTTATTTTGAAAAAAAATTCATATATCACCCTTAACTTTAACTTTCTATCAATTTAACCATTTACTGAATTGTAATTATAAGAAAAATTGAATATTTTATTTCACAAAATTCGGGGTCTTACAACGTACTTGGGAATAGACTCTGATAACTATGTAATGTAAGTTTAATAATTATATTACTGTTATTATTATTAGTATTATTCCGCTAATAGAAATGGTATCGTGAAGCACTGAGTTTGGGTTTCAAGTACCTGGATTTGGGGGCTTTACATTATGGTATCAAAGCTTTAGGGTTAGAAACCTTAGGTGGGTTAGACCTTAGGCCATAAACTTAGAACATAGGGAAACGTTGAAAATATAAATAACTCTTATAGAGTTTAAAAAGAGATGAATTAAAAAAATTCATCGTCAAACAAAATAAAAGATAACTTATATAAAACTATTATTTACTGTGTGTATATATTCTTTGTTAATCAAGATAGTTTGTGTGTAGATGTTATGTGGGATAAGGATTAGGATACCCTCAGGTCGTAAAGAAGGAGTCAACCCCCATAATCTAGCCAATATCAAAGTCAATAGCTAAAATAGAGGCTCACATTGAAAGCTACCCTAATAAGGTGGTTAGTATGGAAAAGTACAGTACCGGACCCAGAAACGATAATATAACTTATAGGTAAAGTATATTTAAAGAATATGTGGTCAATGTTGAGTTCTTAAACTAATATGTTTATGGTGAGTTCTTGAACTCATAATGTGTTGTAAGTTTGACGAACTAGGTAAAGATAGGTGTGAATGGATTATTGAGGATAATAGAAATAGATAGAATATTAAGCAATTGATCCTTAGTGAAGGCGTACGAAATAAGTAGTATTAGTATTACTTGAATATGTATGATTTTATGATGCGTATACGATAAGTATGTCTGTATAATGCAATATTTTGTATGAGTTATGACAGCGATTCCTGACTTTTGAGTCACAAAGGGATAGTGGATGTTTAAAGCAGTATGTGTTATAGAATGTCAAGTGTTATGAATATGAATCTATGTGGATTAATGAAATAAGTTGGTATAAAGATAGTAATCAATTACCTGATCATTGGTTAATACGGTAAACCAAAGTTTTTGAAATCTAATATTTTGAATAAATGATTATTCGAGTAGAAAATTTTGCGTTATGTAATTACCTTAAGATATATAAGGTAATTGATGAAAGATAAATTATGATTAATCAGATAATGTCATCTAGACGAAAGCGAAATCAACGGACAGAAGAACCTGTCGATAAAGCTGGAAGACAACCAGACCCAATACAAAATTTTGCAAATATGGTCGCTCAAGATATGCATAATGGAATACTAGCTGTGGGAAATCAGCTAGAAAATCGATTAGCGAACTTCAACGACTTCAAGGCAGTTAGAACGCCACATTCATTTGACATTGTGGAATCATTTGTGATAGCTGGGGTAATAGAGGGACAAAAGACAACTTTTGCTACCTATTCAATGAAAGAGGGGACGAATTTTTGGTGGGAGGCAAATCAAGTTAGATCCGAAAAAAGAGTAGCGGTAGTAGGACTAGAAAAAGGAAAGGAAATAATTTCGGGAATACCAAAATTAAGCTAGGAGGTGGAAAGAAATAGACTATGCCGTGTAGAAATTGCGGAAAGAATCAGTCAGAAAAGTATCTTAAAGGTAAGTTTGCATGTTATAAGTGTGGGCAGAAGCGACATATCTCTCCCAACTGCCCCAATCCGAGAATGTATAATGGATGTTTTATTTGTGAATCAATTGAGCATAAGGTGAAAGACTGTCCAAGAAGGATAAGTGAGGCAAGAAACGTGTATAAGGGAAAAGGCAGCAGGACATTGGCAAAAACGCGACCAACTTCAACAAACGAAACAATAGAACCAACCACAGGAGTCTTCAGTATGACAGCTCAAGATACGGTTGCAGCGAAGGATGCAACTCCAGGTATTATTCTAATCAAATTTTATTTTCTTATATATGATTTTCTTATATATATAATTAATTATTTTATAAAGAAATTTGGAAGGAGAAATTTGAGTTCTATTACAAAAAAAATTTCCATTTAATCAGATAGACAAGCTTTACGTGAATAGTTAAATATCAGTACGATCATTTATGATCAAGATCTACTTGCAATGATTGTGTATGCTATGTACCCTAGTATGCATAGGTTTTAAAACGGTGATTCCAGGGACGAAATCTTTATAAGGGGGGAGAATGTAACAACCCGATATTTTCTATAAAAATAAATCATAAATTTTGCGTATAAATTTTTTTATTTATTAAAATAAATATGGGTGATATGTGCCAAGATAATATGTATATATTTATGGGTGTGATAAATAAAATTTATTTATTACATTAATTATTACAGATAATTTTATTTTAGAATTATTGATTATTATCAATTATATGCTTATAATAATTAATTCCATATTGGAAATGTTTTTACTAATTCTTTTTCATGAAAATATAATCTTATATTATTTGAATAATAAATGATATAATTTTTAGAATAATTATAATAATTATTTTATTATATAAATTTTTTTAAGGTTATTAAGTTAATTATTTTAACTTAATTAATAAGGTTAATTACAACAGATAAATCAAATATGAAATCCAAACTCTAATTCTTGTTTTGGAACAAGAAATGATAATAATAATAATATAATATTAAATATATTTAGATTTTTTAGTGCTATAAATATGTATTGTATTTACGTACTGATGACGGTTGGTCATTTATGGTGTATATTGACCAAACCCTAGCATTAATTTGTTTAACCCTGTTTTTCAATTTAAATGGGAAATTTAAGACTGTTATATAACTGTGTTATATGATTTATGTTATGTGTTACTTAATGATATGCTAATTAAGAAACTCTAATTGTAAATTTAAAACCTAGTTTATATTTGAATTTCTAATAATTAGAAACGCTAATTTGAAACCTAAACTGAAGTTTGTGATCAGTCAGAAATTGTGTTACTATGATTAATATCATGTATGATAGATTTTATTGCTAATTAAGGTAAACCTAATTAGTAAATTAAAACCATAATGATTAGAACCCTAATTTGATAATTAGAAACGCTAATTATGTTTTGGAAACCCTAATTATCAAAATCCTAAACCCTAATTGCTTTATTAGCAATGTTAAATATGATTAGTGATTATAAACCCTAATGTTCCTGTATAACATAATTATTAACCTAATCTAATTAACAAACTCTAATTTTAAAATCTTAGAAACTAAAATAATTTTATTTCTTTACAAACCCTAGTTGCTAAATCTCACTTATGTTATGTGCTAAACCTCAGGGTTAAACCTTAAGGGTTAAAACCTAAGGGTTTGGTAAGTTACAATAATGCCATTAAAATGATTTACCAATTGACCATTTTGCCCTGGTTGCATTATTTTGGCTAGTATAGGTTTTGACTATTAGGGGAATTTGGTGACCAAACCTAACAACCCCATGTGATTATATTTGACAGCCATCAGCCATTTTAATCAACAATTCATGCATCCAAGACTTCTATATATAGCATTAGAGAGAGAGAGAGAGAGAAAGTCATATTTAGTGCCCATTTTTACAACCAATGCCCAACCAAGTGTCTCTCTCTCCTAACTCACGCATTTATGTAGTAGACCAGTCCCATAACACAACCCCACGTTTATGATAACCAAATCAGAAGCCAGAACTCAAGAATTGCTCATTTAAGGTATAAAACCCTATTTGAAAATCTGGCCTATGATTCATTGTTAGATGTTATGATTTGATGTTTTAAGGTGTTGTTTATAGTCTAATTTAGTGATCTGGGTCGGTATCTTGCAGATCCATAACATTAATATGCTCAAAATTGAAAATTTTTAAAATCTGGAAAATTATTTTTTTGAGTTCTGACACCGAATGTTAGAGGCTATAGATTATTGTGAGTTTATTATGTTTGTTGTTTTATAGTTTGGATCTATAGTCTGGTATGAGGTCTTTCATATGAAAGTGGAATCACTGCTAATGTATTTCTGGATTTGATGTTATAAGCAGTCAAATGTGGTTGACCGACCATGACCAACTGAGTTACAGGGTAGCCTTGAAACCAGAAGGTCTCTGACAAGGTTTTTCACACCTTTGATCTTTCTGTTATTGGATATTTTGGTTATATTGTTAATTGGAAGTTGTAGTCTGACATGTATTCTGCATATTCAAGCCTTTAGATAACCTGTATGCTTAATGGGATCAAAGTTATGCAAGGTCAAAAGTGGGTTGATCGTCTACCTATGAACATTTCTGGGTTTTCCATAAATGTCCAAGAACAGTTTCTTGAGACCACTTTGACAGGCCTTGATTTCTTAAATGTGTTGATGTTATACTGATTTTATGTTATATAATTGCTCTTTGACATATTTACTAGAAGTATAAACCAAGGAATCACTTGTTTGATGACCAGAACATGTTTATAATCGAGTTACAAAGTGACCAGTTGAAGTTATGGGTTTCTAGGGAAACCCAGATAATGTCTGACAATTACTTCTGTAGGTTAGATCTTGCATTTGATTGGTGTTTTGGCCTAGATAAAGGTTGGATCATGTAGTATTACATCAATACTACATGATCAATGTCTAAGATGGTTCAGAACTTGCTTTAACAAATAATCAAACTCGGTCAAACCCTAGCACCTTGATAGCTGTCTATGAATTTCTGGGCAAGCACAAGAACGCGAAGAACACCTATAGCGACAGTTACGTCGCTATAGGCACCCTTTAGCGACAAATAAATTATTAAATTGTGATTTTTATTAAATAATTAGTATTAAATTGTTTTTAATTATAAAAAATATAAAATTAATTATTAAAAATTAATTTAAAATCTAAAAATTAGTATTTAATTATTTCGTATATATTTCATAAATATTTAATATTCTTGGAATATTAAAAGTATTTAATTTATTTAATTATAATATTAAATAAATTATTTAAAAATGATTTTAATACATAAAAAATCATTTAAAATTATATTATGATATAAGAAAATATTTGAAGTTATTTTTAATAACTTTTAATATTATGTTATAATTTTCATTAATAAATTAATATTAATGATAATAAATTATTTATTAAATGAATTAAATAAATAAATTAAAAATGATTTTATTATATTAAAAATCATTTTAAATAATAATAGGGTATTTAAAAATATTTTAAGTTATAAAATATAACTTTTAATATTTAAAGGTTAAATTCATTAATTAATGATTATTAATGATATTAAAGTTATTTAATAATTATATCAAATAAATTATTTTAAAAACAATTTTAAAATTATAAAAATCATTTTTAAATGAAAATAAAGTGTATAAAGATATTTTAAGTTATAAAATATAACTTTTATTATTTAAAGGATAATTTCAATAATAAGTTAATATTAATGATATTAAGTTATTATTAATGATATTAAATTTATTTAATAACTATATTAAATAAATAGTTTAAAATGGTTTTTTAATTTAAAAATCATTTAAGAAGGATATAAATGAATTAAAAATATTTTAAGTTATAATTAATGACTTTTAATATTTAGATAAATAGTAAATTAATATTTTAATATTAATAGAAATTATTTAAAAATGATTTTAAGTATTTTAAAAATCATTTTAGGGTAATATTAATACTTTAAAAATATTTTAAGTTATTATAAATAACTTTAATATTTCGGCAATGGTTTCATTAATAGTTTAATAGTAATTAAATATTAATGATAATAGAATTGTTTGATCTTTAAATCATTTGATAATGATTCCGGTGTTTGAAAATTCCATGATAGATTATAATAACTGTTTTAAAATTATTATTAAGTCATTTAAAATAATATGACTGATACTTACGGATACTGAGATACAGATTAGAGTCTTAGACTCGATTATTACCCGATAAAGATGTTAGTACACCGACATGTTTCAGAAATTGATCTGGACTTACATAGGTTGACTTGATAAATGTTTATTTGTGATTCAATGGTTGAACATATGTGACAATGTGATTAGGTAATGTGATGACTGCGAAATACAGTACTATGTGTTATGGTATATTGTTCTAATCGAACGAATGATCTGATTAATGATAGGTCGTGATACAAAAGATAAAATTAAGTTGTATTTTGTAAGCAGCAGACCAGGCAAGTATCCTACCTATGCATTTTCTTTATGCAATGGTGATAAGTAGGTTTTATACCTACTTATCCTGTATCTTTTACTTGAATTAGTTGCTTATATTCATGTGTCTTTGTTACTTTTTATGCATTTTGTGTTCGTTTTGTAGGTTATACGTTTGGAAGCGATGTGAGCGATTATTGGTAAGGAAAAGCACGGAAAATGCAAACAAAAGAAAGCCGGATATCGTTTTTGCTTTCATGTCATTTCATGTTCTTGGCTTGGAGCTTGGACTATATTGTAGAGCGTTTTTTTAGCTTTCTGGAACATCTTGAATCATTCCAATCGGAGTTCGAATGAAAGAGTTGTGGCATTTCTACCAACGGACGTCGTTGAACTTCACCGTTTTGGGTGGTCATTTGCATAGCAGTCAGTTCCAGTCAAATTTAGACCATCATGCGTTTGTTATTTCTGAAAGCTCAAAGAATGAAAGTTGTAGATCTCGTCGATAGCTTCGATTTGATAGGTCACGGGACCCGTAACTCCTCCCGGTTCAAACGTTATGGTAGTTTTAGCAGAGGAGGTTCCAGCAGAAAATTGTGTTGGCAGATTGGTACCCAGCAGGGGCTGGGCGTTTTTAGCCTTAGGACCCAGCCGGGGCTGGGTGTCTGGGCGTGAAATCAGTAGCCTACCCAGCCGGGGCTGGGTGTTTACAAAGGAAAAAGCCAGCCGGGGCTGGCCTATGCGCGAAATGACTAGATTTTGTCCGAATTTGAGTCCGAAAAGGATTGTTTTCGAGTTGTTTGATTCAAGGACTTCCAATAGGACTTAAAGACATCTATAAAGGCTTATAAAAGGAAGGGAATATCACAGATTAGAGGAGATTATTAGGAGATTAGAGAGCATTCTATTAAATTAGATTATAGTAAATTAGAGAAAAACACTAGTTCTAATTATATTTGGAGATTGATGCAACTTAGAGACCATTGAAGATTCAAAGTAGGAGCAAGGAGGGAGCGTTAAATCTACAGATAATAGATTCTATCTTCTTTACTTCTTCTATTTTTATCTTTTAATGATTATTCAATTGTGGATTCTTAGTTTTAATTCAATAATCATGAACTAATTCTTTGTTTGAGATTACAATGGATCTTATTGTGTAGTTTATTTTAATATAATTCGTTATCAATTAGTATTTTCTGTTGTGAGGATTGTCTATTGTGATTTGGACTTAATTGTTTAATTGTTTGGCCATCAATTACCGTGATAATCTATATGAACTCGAGAGATGAAGTATTGATTTAGATCTTATCATGATAGCATGTGTTCAGGATTTTGTTAATAGCTTAAACTTGATGAGTGTTAAGGTAGAGATATGCTTGACATCACATGTAATCTTATAGAGAACTTGCTCTTAAACCTTCTTCAATTGTAATTCACATAGAGATATAATGGGTTAGTTGATTAAGGTGTTTAACGAATTTCTATCTTAATTGTGGATTGACGTTAATACGGTATTAGTGCATCGAGAGGTGGTTAATACTACTTTAGTGTTCTTGATTAACAATTCAGGATAGAGAATAATTGATGAGAAGTGTGTTAACTTAAATGAAGCAATAAGTGAAGTTGTGATCTTAAATCTCCATAGTCTTAATTTAATTAGTGGAATAGTAGTTAATTTATATAGTTTGTAATTCATTTGTTTAAATAAGATTGAGTTGGTTACGGGTTAGTACTTGGTGATTTTTATTAAATAATTCTATGTGGGAACGATACTCAACTTATCACTTTATTACTTGTTGACCACGTATACTTGCATGTTGTGCGTATATAGATTTTACCCGACAAGTTTTTGGCGCCGTTGCCGGGGAATTAGTTTAATACAGTTTTACCAATATTAGCTTCAATCAAATTAGTCTTAATTTAAACATTTTTATTTTTATTTTTAATTCTCTTCCTATATTTCTCTCTTTTAAGGTACTATGGATGACTTTGCGTATCAATGGCCATACACGAACATGACTCAACCAACGGAAGCGGAGATTGACAGACTCGCGACACTCTCCGCAATGTCAGCACAAATTGAAGAACTTTCGAGGAAGTTGGACGTTATCGCAGCCCAACAAAGTCGAAGGATGGCAGTTACCTGTGGCTATTGTGCTGGCAATCACCCGAGTAATCAATGCACCATCAATCTTGGGCCGGTACAGTATGGTGGTAACTTCCTCAATCAGTATGTATATGATAATTATCATCAAGTTTGGGGGTATCACCCGGATTCTTCATGGAGTTACAACTATCAAGACCAATACTCTACTCCAAATCCAACATACACACCGGAATTCTCATATCAACCTCCATTAAAAGAAGAAAAGTCAAAGTTGGAGGAATTGTTGTCCAAGTTCATAGCATCAAATGAGGAGAGGAGGATTGATCAAGAGATATCAATGCAAAATCTGCACAACCATGTGGATCAAATACTCAAAGCCTTGAACAACTGTCCTCAAAACAATCGGTGTTATGATGAGGATTCCGAGATTGATGAAGTACCCGAGCCAAATCTACAACTGGATGAGACACGAGATGTTGAAAAAGAGGAGACACGTGGGGATAATGAAAATAAGGTCGATGAAGAACTAACTATGAGTACCAACGAGGATGAGCCGATGTTATTAGTGCCCCAAGTTCCTTCTCCGCCAAATATCAAGGGTCCAGTTAGATTTGCAAAACCGTGCCCGCTTGGTAGTCATGTCGTCGACAAGGCTCTTTATGACATGAGAGCTACTACAAATGTGCAGACATGGTGGGATGAGGAGGAAAAGATAGAAGAAGAGCCCGTTGTTCTTGCCAAGCCTCAAAGCCCTAATCGAATCATAGGCTCAACGGACGGAAAAGCACCTAGTTATTCAACATTCTCAATTGGGCATATATTTAAACAAAGTATGCTAGGTGACTTTAACTCGATGGCTATCACAAATGGGAACCTACCAAAAGCTATATTATTTCCGATGGATGGAGGGTTTCTCAACTTTCGAAGAGGAATTGGATAGCATTGACCAGACAAAGTCAAGCTGAAAGACTATAAATCAAGCGCTGACTGGGAGGCAACCCAGGAATTTTTATATTTATATGCTTTACTAGTTTATTTAGTAGATAGGAATTAATTTACTTATTAAGCTCTCTTATAATCTAATCCATGTTGTCTCTCTTCATTGCAGGTATTGGAGGTTCAATGGATAAGAAAAAGATCGTCGCCGCCATCGCCACCATCACTTCACGCGTAGCTGATTACTGGGAAGTTCTCTTCTATTTATCAGTTATATTCTTACAATGAGGACATTGTAATTGCTAAGTTTGGGGGAGTTTTGTTTAGGTTCATTATCGCATGTTTAGTTTATGTTATGTTATTTTGCATATGTTGTTAATTTAGTCTAGGTTCATTATAAATAAAAAATAAAAAAATTCAAAAAAAAATCAAAAGTTTCAAAAATAATAGTTAGTTACTATGTTTATCTTGCATGAGTCCAGCTGTTTGATATTTACAGTTTGTTTTGGCCAATGATGAGATTGGGATTGAGTAGGCAAGCATAATACTGACTATTAGAGCTTTGATGTGATTTCTTGTTATGAATTGAATCTTTTTCTGTTTAAAACTGTTATAATAAAGATGGCACAATAAAAACAACTTGTTGATTGATTGAGTTTAAATTGATACATAATGGGACTCTAAAGGATAATGCTAGTTTGAATGAAAGAATGAGAAGAATAAGTAGTGATGACTAAAGTTCGATAAAAACTTAAGTTTGGGAAAAAAATTTGGGATATATAAGCTTAAAAAAAATGAAAAAAAAAATATACCATTGCTAGTTTTATTTCGGGGCCTTTGTTACTTGAGTAAGTACGCCCGAAGGGGTATCTTAAAACCTAGCTCCCTAAGGTCTTAATAGTCTGGGAGTCGTTGGTCGAAAGCTCGCTAAGGGGTAGCACAGTTAGCCTAATGGAATGAGACATTGCACAGTCATGGTTAAAAAGTAAAAAAAAAAGAAAAAAAATAATAAAACGGGAAAAGAGCAAAAAGCCCCCACAATAAAAAGTAAAGCATAAGTATCCCGAATTGGACTCTTGAACTTGGTGGATGTTTGACTATAGTTGGATCTAGCTTGTTCGTGAATTTTTTGAGTTTACACTGTATGATGCCTTTGAAGAGACTTGTTATGTGTTAAATTTGATTTTATATCAGTTAACATGGTTGTTGAGCACACACGCACTATATCAGTGATAACAATTTAAGATTTGATGATTGACTAGGAAATTGTTGATTGGTTTTGATATGATGTATTATCATATTTACTTGATTTCTCTAAGGCCGAGTGAATAGATTTGATTCTATCAATACTGATGGATTCGTAGGCATATAGATTAGTTGCATTTCATTGCATTGCATTGCATTTTTGTTTTGTTTTTGCTTGAGGACAAGCAAAGGTTTAAGTTTGGGGGTATTTGATAAGTAGGTTTTATACCTACTTATCCGGTATCTTTTACTTGAATTAGTTGCTTATATTCATGTGTCTTTGTTACTTTTTATGCATTTTGTATTCGTTTTGTAGGTTATACGTTTGGAAGCGATGTGAGCGATTATTGGTAAGGAAAAGTACGGAAAATGCAAACAAAAGCAAGCCGGATATCGTTTGTGCTTTCATGTCACTTCATGTTCTTGGCTTGGAGCTTAGACTATATTGTAGAGCGTTTTTTTAGCTTTCCGAAACATCTTGAATAATTCCAATCGGAGTTCGGATGAAAGAGTTGTGGCATTTCTACCAACGGACGTCGTTGAACTTCACCGTTTTGGGTGGTCATTTGCATAGCAGTCACTTCCAGTCCAATTTAGACCATCATACGTTTGTTAATTCTGAAAGCTCAAAGAATGAAAGTTGTAGAATTTGTCGATAGCTTCGATTTGATAGGTCTTGGGACCCGTAACTCCTCCCGGTTCAAACGTAATGGCAGTTTTAGCAGAGGAGGTTCCAGCAGAAAATTGTGTTGGCAGATTGATACCGAGCCAGGGCTGGGCGTTTTTATCCTTAGGACCCAGTCGGGGCTGGGTGTCTGGGCATGAAATCAGTAGCCTACCCAGCCGGGGCTGGGTGTTTACAAATGAAAAAGCCAGCCGGGGCTAGCCTATGCGCGAAATGACTAGATTTTGTCCGAATTTGAGTCCGAAAAGGATTGTTTTCGAGTTGTTTGATTCAAGGACTTCCAATAGGACTTAAAGACATCTATAAAGGCTTATAAAAGGAGGGGAATAGCATATATTAGAGGAGATTATTAGGAGATTAGAGAGCATTCTATTAAATTAGATTATAGTAAATTAGAGAAAAACACTAGTTCTAATTATATTTGGAGATTGATGCAACTTGGAGACCATTGAAGATTCAAAGTAGGAGCAAGGAGGGAGCGTTAAATCTACAGACAATAGATTCTATCTTCTTTACTTCTTCTATTTTTGTCTTTTAATGATTATTCAATTGTGGATTCTTAGTTTTAATTCAATAATCATGAACTAATTCTTTGTTTGAGATTACAATGGATCTTATTGTGTAGTTTATTTTAATATAATTCGTTATCAATTAGTATTTTCTGTTGTGAGGATTGTCTATTGTGATTTGGACTTAATTGTTTAATTGTTTGGCCATCAATTACCGTGATAATCTATATGAACTCGAGAGATGAAGTATTGATTTAGATCTTATCATG
Organism: Panax japonicus; assembly: GCA_020205505.1. NCBI lineage: Eukaryota > Viridiplantae > Streptophyta > Magnoliopsida > Apiales > Araliaceae > Panax > Panax japonicus. The sequence continues at coordinate 25,267,822 of CM035098.1, read as the reverse complement.
ATAGCATGTGTTCAGGATTTTGTTAATAGCTTAAACTTGATGAGTGTTAAGGTAGAGATATGCTTGACATCACATGTAATCTTATAGAGAACTTGCTCTTAAACCTTCTTCAATTGTAATTCACATAGAGATATAGTGGGTTAGTTGATTAAGGTGTTTAACGAATTTCTATCTTAATTGTGGATTGACGTTATTACGGTATTAGTGCATCGAGAGGTGGTTAATACTACTTTAGTGTTCTTGATTAACAATTCAGGATAGAGAATAATTGATGAGAAGTGTGTTAACTTAAATGAAGCAATAATTGAAGTTGTGATCTTAAATCTCCATAGTCTTAATTTAATTAGTGGAATAGTAGTTAATTTATATAGTTTGTAATTCATTTGTTTAAATAAGATTGAGTTGGTTACGGGTTAGTACTTGGTGATTTTTATTAAATAATTCTATGTGGGAACGATACTCAACTTATCACTTTATTACTTGTTGACCACGTATACTTGCGTGTTGTGCGTATATAGATTTTACCCAACAAGTTTTTGGAATGAGAAGAATAAGTAGTGATGACTAAAGTTCGATAAAAACTTAAGTTTGGGGAAAAAAATTGGGATATATAAGCTTCAAAAAAAATGAAAAAAAAAATATACCATTGCTAGTTTTGTTTCGGGGCCTTTGTTACTTGAGTAAGTACGCCCGAAGGGGTATCTTAAAACCTAGCGCCCTAAGGTCTTAATGGTCTGGGAGTCGTTGGTCGAAAGCTCGCTAAGGGGTAGCACTATTAGCCTAATGGAATGAGAAATTTCACAGTCATGGTTAAAAAGTAAAAAAAAAAGAAAAAAAATAATAAAACGGGAAAAGAGCGAAAAGCCCGCACAATGAAAAGTAAAGCATAAGTATCCCGGATTGGACTCTTGAACTTGGTGGATGTTTGACTTTAGTTGGATCTAGCTTGTTCGTGAATTTTTGGAGTTTACACTGTATGATGCCTTTGAAGAGACTTGTTATGTGTTAAATTTGATTTTATATCAGTTAACATGGTTGTTGAGCACACACGCACTATATCAGTGATAACAGTTTAAGATTTGATGATTGACTAGGAAATTGTTGATTGGTTTTGATATGATGTATTATCATGTTTACTTGATTTCTCTAAGGCCGAGTGAATAGATTTGATTCTATCAATACTGATGGATTCGTAGGCATATAGATTAGTTGTATTTCATTGCATTCCATTGCATTTTTGTTTTGTTTTTGCTTGAGGACAAGCAAAGGTTTAAGTTTGGGGGTATTTGATAAGTAGGTTTTATACCTACTTATCCGGTATCTTTTACTTGAATTAGTTTCTTATATTCATGTGTCTTTGTTACTTTTTTATGCATTTTGTGTTCATTTTGTAGGTTATACGTTTGGAAGCGATGTGAGCGATTATTGGTAAGGAAAAGCACGGAAAATGCAAATAAAAACAAGCCGGATATCGTTTGTGCTTTCATGTCATTTCATTTTCTTGGCTTGGAGCTTGGACTATATTGTAGAGCATTTTTTTAGCTTTCCGGAACATCTTGAATCATTCCAATCGGAGTTCGGATGAAAGAGTTGTGGCATTTCTACCAACGGACGTCGTTGAACTTCACCGTTTTGGGTGGTCATTTGCATAGCAGTCACTTCCAGTCCAATTTAGACCATCATACGTTTGTTATTTCTGAAAGCTCAAAGAATGAAAGTTGTAGATCTCGTCGATAGTTTCGATTTGATAGGTCACGGGACCCGTAACTCCTCCCGGTTCAAACGTTATGGCAGTTTAGCAGAGGAGTTCCAGCAGAAAATTGTGTTGGCAGATTGGTACCCAGCCGAGGCTGGGCGTTTTTAGCCTTAGGACCCAGTCGGGGCTGGGTGTCTGGGCATGAAATCAGTAGCCTACCCAGCCGGGGCTGGGTGTTTACAAAGGAAAAACCCAGCCGGGGCTGGCCTATGCGCGAAATGACTAGATTTTGTCCGAATTTGAGTCCGAAAAGGATTGTTTTCGAGTTATTTGATTCAAGGACTTCCAATAGGACTTAAAGACATCTATAAAGGCTTATAAAAGGAGGGGAATAACACAGATTAGAGGAGATTATTAGGAGATTAGAGAGCATTCTATTAAATTAGATTATAGTAAATTAGAGAAAAACACTAGTTCTAATTATATTTGGAGATTGATGCAACTTGGAGACCATTGAAGATTCAAAGTAGGAGCAAGGAGGGAGCGTTAAATCTACAGACAATAGATTCTATCTTCTTTACTTCTTCTATTTTTGTCTTTTAATGATTATTCAATTGTGGATTCTTAGTTTTAATTCAATAATCATGAACTAATTCTTTGTTTGAGATTACAATGGGTCTTATTGTGTAGTTTATTTTACTATGATTCGTTATCAATTAGTATTTTCTGTTGTGAGGATTGTCTATTGTGATTTGGACTTAATTGTTTAATTGCTTGGCCATCAATTACCGTGATAATCTATATGAACTCGAGAGATGAAGTATTGATTTAGATCTTATCATGATAGCATGTGTTCAGGATTTAATAGCTTAAACTTGATGAGTGTTAAGATAGAGATATGCTTGACATCACATGTAATCTTATAGAGAACTTGCTCTTAAACCTTCTTCAATTATAATTCACATAGAGATATAATGGGTTAGTTGATTAAGGTGTTTAACGAATTTCTATCTTAATTGTGGATTGACGTTAATACGGTATTAGTGCATCGAGAGGTGGTTAATACTACTTTAGTGTTCTTGATTAACAATTCAGGATAGAGAATAATTGATGAGAAGTGTGTTAACTTAAATGAAGCAATAAGTGAAGTTGTGATCTTAAATCTCCATAGTCTTAATTTAATTAGTGGAATAGTAGTTAATTTATATAGTTTGTAATTCATTTGTTTAAATAAGATTGAGTTGGTTACGGGTTAGTACTTGGTGATTTTTATTAAATAATTCTCTGTGGGAACGATACTCAACTTATCACTTTATTACTTGTTGACCACGTATACTTGCGTGTTGTGCGTATAAAGATTTTACCCAACAAATGGACATGAGTAAGAATGTTTCAGAATTAAATTATTACTGTACATATTATTAATCCTATAATATATACGCTCATTGATTATCAACATGTTAGTATATGGTAATTCAGAAATATATATTCTATTCGTTAATTTCTATAAATGGTTATACAAGTGTCCCCACATGGATAATTATTGTATTGAATCACATGTTGATATACCTTTGTTAATTACCCGTATATATATATATATATATATATATATATATATATATATATATATATATATATATATATATATATATATATTGAATTATAGATTATTGTTGAACAAGATAAAACCTTTGGTTTGGGACCCCGACAAGAATTCACATCCCAAACATAGGAAAATTTTTATTTGCCCAAGGCAGCCAGAGTGAACGATAATATCGTTCTTGTAATGTAGTATTGATCAATACAGGGTACAACGGGCTGATCACCCTCTGTGCCCGTAAGTTATGACGGTTTGCGGATGAAGTTTTGCGAAACCTTTTCGAAAATTAAAACAATGTTCATAGTATGTCAACTTAACCCTATAGATAGTCAGTACATAGTTTCAAAATTTTGAAAGAGGGTTGTTATGTTATTATTAGCGGTTCAGATTGCTTCACAACTATTGATTTGTTGTAGAAGGGTAGTATAAAGAAAATATTTAAATTCTTTCAGCTTATATATATATAACCGCTATTACTAGTTGGGCACTCAAATGCTCATCCTTGCTTAATTTAAATGTTTTCAGCTAAGTGTGAACAAGCAGAAGGCTCGACTAAGAATAAAGGAAAAGAGAAGGTTGTTGAATGAGTTTTTATGATATGTTATGTAATAGTTTACTTTATTATGATAAGGATGATATATATTATTATTATCATGTAATGAATGTATTAAAGGTTACGTACTTGGGAATAGACTCTGAGAACTATGTAATGTAAGTTTAATAATTATATTATTGTTATTATTATTAGTATTATTCCGCTCATAGAAATGGTATCGTGAAGCACCGAGTTTGGGTTTCAAGTACCTGAATTTGGGGGCTTTACATTATGGTATCAGAGCTTTAGGGTTAGAAACCTTAGGTGGTAAGACATTAGGCTATAACCTTAGAACAGAGAGAAACGTTAAAAATATAAATAACTCATATAGAGTTTAAAAAGAGATGAATTGAATAAATTCATTGTCAAAAAAATAAAAGATAACTTATATAAAACTATTATTTGCTGTGCGTATATATTCTTTGTTAATCAAGATAGTTTATGTGTACATGTTATGTGCGATAAGGATTAGGATACCCTCATGTCGTAAAAAAGGAGTCAACCCCCATAATCGAGCCAATATCAAAGTCAATAGCTGAAATACAGGCTCACATTGAAAGCTACCCTGATAAGGTGGTTAGTATGGAAAAGTATAGTACCGAACATAGAAACGATAATATAACTGATAGGTAGAGTATAGTTAAAGAATATGTGGTCAATGTTAAGTTCTTAAACTCATATGTTTGTGGTGAGTTCTCGAACTCATAATGTGTTGTAAGTTTGACGAACTAGGTAAAGATAGGTGTGAATGAATTATTGAGGATAATAGAAATAGATAGAATATTAAGCAATTGATCCTTAGTGAAGGCGTAAGAAATAAGTAGTATTAATATTACTTGAATATGTATGATTTTATGATGCGTATACGATAAGTATGTCTGTATAATGTAATATTTTGTATGAGTTATGACAACGATTCCTGACTTTTGAGTCACAAAGGGATAGCGGATGTTTAAAGCAGTAGGTGTTATAGAATGTCAATGTTATGAATATGAATATATGTGGATTAATGAAATAAGTTGGTATAAAGATAGTAATCAATTACCTGATCATTGGTTAATATGGTAAACCAAAGTTTTCGAAATCTAATATTTTGAATACATGATTATTCGAGTAGAAAATTTTGCGTTATGTAAATACCTTAAGATATATAAGGTAGTTGATGAAAGATAAATTATGATTAATCAGATAATGTCGTCTAGACGAAAGCGAAATCAACGGACAGAAGAACCTGTCGATAAAGCTAGAGGACAACCAGACCCAATATAGAATTTTGCAAATATGGTCGCTCAAGATATGCAGAATGGAATACTAGCTGTGGGAAATCAGTAAGAAAATCGATTAGCGAACTTCAACGACTTCAAGGCAGTTAGAACGCCAGGATCAACTGACCTTGTGGAAGCATTTGTGATAGCTGGGGTAATAGAGGGACAAAAGATAACTTTTGCTACCTATTCAATGAAAGGGGGGACGAATTTTTGGTGGGAGGTAAATCAAGTTAGAGCCGAAAAAAAGAGTAGTGGTAGTAGGACTGGAAAAAGGAAAGGAAATAATTTCGGGAATACAAAAATTAAGCAAGGAGGTGGAAAGAAACAGGCTATGCCGTGTAAAAATTGCGGAAAGAATCTCTCGGAAAATATCTTAAAAGTAAGTTTGCATGTTATAAGTGTGGGCAGAAGGGACATATCTCTCCCAACTGCCCCAATCCGAGAATGTATAATGGATGTTTTATTTGTGAATCAATGGAGCATAAGGTTAAAGACTGTCCAAAAAGGACAAGGGAGGCAAGAAACGTGAATAAGGGAAAAGGCAGCAAGACATTGGCAACAACGGGACCTACTTCAACAAACGAAACAATAGAACCAACCACAGGAGTCTTCACTATGACAGCTCAAGATACGGTGGCAGCGAAGGATGAAACTCCAGGTATTATTCTAATCAAATTTTATTTTCTTATATGATTTTCTTATATATATAAATTATTTTATAAAGAAATTTTGAAGGAGAAATTTAAGTTCTATTACAAATCAAATTTTCGTTTAATCAGATAGACAAGATTTACGTGAATAGTTAAAGATCAGTACGATCATTTATGATCAAGATCTACTTGCAATGATTGTGTATGCTATGTACCCTAGTATGTATAAGTTTTAAAACGGTGATTCCGGGGACGAAATCTTTATAAGGCAGGGTGAATGTAACAACCCGATATTTTCTATAAAAATAAATCATAAATTTTGCATATAATTTTTTTTATTTATTAAAATAAATATGGGTTATATGTGCCAAGATAATATGTATATATTTATGGGTGTGATAAATAAAAATTTATTTATTACATTAATTATTACAGATAATTTTGTTTTAATAATAGTGATTATTATCAATTATATGCATATAATAATTAACACCATATTGGATATGTTTTTACCAAATCTTTTTCATGAAAATATAATCTTATATTATTTAAATAATATATGATATGATTTTTAGAATAATTATAATAATTATTTTATTATATAAATTTTTTTCAGGTTATTAAGTTAATTATTTTAACTTAATTAATAAGGTTAATTACGACAGATAAATCAGATATGTAATCCAAACCCTAATTCTGGTTTTGGAATAAGGAATGATAATAATAATATAATATTAAATATATTTTGATTTTTTAGTGCTATAAATATGTGTTGTATGTACGTACTGATGATGGTTGGTCATTTATGGTGTATATTGACCAAACCCTAGCATTAATTTGTTTAACCCTATTTTTCAATTTAAATGGGGAATTTAAGACTGTTATATAACTGTGTTATACGATTTATGTTATGTGTTACTTAATGATATGCTAATTAAGAAACCCAAATTGTAAATTTAAAACCCTAGTTTATATTTGAATTTCTAATAATTAGAAACCCTAATTTGAAACCTAAACTGAAGTTTGTGATCAGTCAGAAATTGTGTTACTATGATTAATATCATGTATGATAGATTTTATTGCTAATTAAGGTAAACCTAATTAGTAAATTAAAACCCTAATGATTAGAACCCTAATTTGATAATTAAAAACGCTAATTATGTTTTGGAAACCCTAATTATCAAAATCCTAAACCCTAATTGCTTTATTAGCAAGGTTAAATATGATTAGTGATTATAAACCCTAATGTTCATGTATAACATAATTATTAACCTAATCTAATTAACAAACTCTAATGTTCAAATCTTAAAAACTAAAATAAATTTATTTCTTTACAAATCCTAGTTGCTAAACCTTAGGGTTAAACCCTAAAGGTCAAACCTTAAGGGTTTGGTAAGTTACAATAATGCCATTAAAATGATTTACCAATTAACCATTTTGCCCTAATTGCATTATTTTGGCTAGTATAGGTTTTGACTATTTGGGGAAGTTGGTGACCAACCTAACAACCCCATGTGATTATATTTGACAGCCATCAGCCATTTTAATCAACCATTCATGCATCCAAGACTTTTATATATAGCATTAGAGAGAGGGAGAGAGAGTCATTTTTAGTGCCCATTTTTACAACCAATGCCCCAACCAAGTCTCTGTCTCTCCTCACTCACGAATGTATGTAGTAGACCAGTCCCATAACACAGCCCCACGTTTATCATAACCAAATTAGAAGCCAGAAATCAAGAATTGCTCATTTAAGGTATAAAACCCTATTTGAAAATCTGGTATATGATTCATTGTTAGATGTTATGATTTGATGTTGTAAGGTATTGTTTGTAGTCTAATTTAGTGATCTGGGTCGGTATCTTGTAGATCCATAACATTAATATGCTCGAAATTAAAAAATTTCAAAATCTGGGAAATTATTTTTTTGAGTTCTGACACCGAATGTCAGAGGCTGTAGATTATTGTGAGTTTATTATTTTTATTGTTTTATAGTTTGGATCTATAGTCTGGTATGAGGTCTTTAATATGAAAGTGGAATCATTGTTAATGTATTTCTGGATTTGAAGTTATAAGAAGTCAAATGTGGTTGACCGACCATGACCAACTGAGTTTCTGGGCAGCCCAGAAACCCAGAAGGTCTCTGACAAGGTTTTTCACACCTTTGATCTTTCTGTTGTTGGATATTTTGGTTATATTGTTAATTGGATGTTGTAGTCTGACATGTATTCTGCATATTAAAGCCTTTAGATAACCTATATGCTTAATGGGATCAAAGTTATGCAAGGTCAAAAGTGGGTTGACCGTCTACCTATGAACATTTCTGGGTTTTCCAGAAATGTTCAAGAACAGTTTCTTGAGACCACTTTGACCGGCCTTGATTTCTTAAATGTGTTGATGTTATACTGATTTTATGTTATATAATTGCTCTTTCACATATTTACTAGAAGTATGAACCAAGGAACCACTTGTTTGATGACCAGGACATGTTTATAATCGAGTTACAAAGTGACCAGTTGAAGTTCTGGGTTTCTGGGGAAACCCAGATAATGTCTGACAATGACTTCTGTAGGTTAGATCTTGCATTTGATTGGTGTTTTGGCCTAGATAAAGGTTGGATCAAGTAGTATTACATCAATACTACATTATCAATGTCTAAGATGGTTCAGAACTTGCTTTAACAAGTAATCAAACTCGGTCAAACCCAGCACCTTGATAGCTGTCTATGAATTTCTAGGTAGGCTCAAGAACGCGAAGAACACCTATAGCGACAGTTACGTCGCTATAGGCACCCTTTAGCGACAAATAAACTATTAAATTGTGATTTTTATTAAATAATTAGTATTAAATAGTTTTTAATTATAACAAAATACAAAATAAATTATTAAAAATTATTTTAAAATCTAAAATTAGTATTTAATTATTTCGAATATATTTTATAATATTTAATATTTTTGTGATATTAAAAGTATTTAATTTATTTAATTATAATATTAAATAAATTATTTAAAAATGATTTTAATACATTAAAAATCATTTAAAATTATATTATGATATAAGAAAATATTTTAAGTTATTTTTAATAACTTTTAATATTATGTGATAATTTTCATTAATAAATTAATATTAATGATAATTAAGTTATTTATTAAATAAATTAAATAAATAAATTAAAAATAATTTTATTATATTAAAAATCATTTTAAATAATAATAAGGTATTTAAGCAAGCCTCTCGGAGTTGGAATCTTCGATTTGATGAAGCAGTCAAAGAATTTGGCTTTATTAAAAATGAAGATGAACCTTGTGTATATAAGAAGGTTAGTGGGAGTCACATTGTATTCCTAGTATTATATGTTGATGACATATTAATTATTGGGAATGACATTCCTTCCTTACAGGCTGTAAAAATATGGTTAGGAAAATGTTTCTCCATGAAAGATTTGGGCGATGCTGCCTATATTTTAGGTATCAAGATCTATAGAGATAGATCAAGAAAAATGCTCGGCCTAAGTCAAAGTACATATATTGATAAAGTGTTGAAACGGTTCGGCATGCAAGAGGCTGAAAAGAGGAAACTTACCAGTGACTCATGGTGTAAAGATCTCTAAGGCCCAATGTCCTAAATCACAAGATGATGAGGAGCGTATGAGAAAGATCCCTTATGCTTCGGTAATTGGATCTATCATGTATGCAATGATATGTACTTGTCCGGATGTCTCGTATGCTTTGAGCATGACGAGCAGATACCAGTCGAATCTAGGTGAAGGTCACTGGACAGCAGTCAAGAATATCCTCAAGTACCTGAAAAGGACTAAGGATTCATTCTTGGTATATGGAGGTGAAGACGAACTAGCAGTAAAGGGTTACACAGATGCTAGTTTCCAGACTGACAATGATGACTATAAGTTTCAATCAGTTTTTGTGTTTTGCCTTAATGGTGGTGCTGTTAGCTGGAAAAGTTCGAAGCAAGAGACAGTAGCTGATTCTACAACAGAGGCTGAGTATATTGCTGCTTCTAGTGCAGCCAAGGAGGCTGTATGGATTAAAAAGTTCATCACTGAACTTGGTGTTGTTCCAACCATTGTTGATCCGGTTGCTCTATACTGTGATAATAATGGAGCCATTGCACAAGGCTAAGGAACCCAGATCTCACCAACGATCCAAGAATATACTTAGGCGGTACCATCTCATCCGTGATATCATTGATAGAGGAGATGTACATATAGGAAGAGTGCCAATAGGTGATAATGTTGCAGATCCACTAACCAAGGCTTTGTCGGAGCAGAAGCACGACGGTCACACTAGTTCCATGGGTATTAGATACATGAGTGATTGGCTCTAGTGCAAGTGGGAGACTGTTAGAGTTTATGCCCTAGAGGCCAATTATTTGATATAATTGCTTAACGTTTTGATATTATATTTGATTAAATAAATATATGATTTTATTATGGTTTTATTTACAGCATAATATAATTGTTAACATAATAAAATTCCTTAGAATAGTATACAAATTATATAGTTTCAAGTATGTGACTTGAACATGAGATTATATATTACCATTAGTATCAGTGTTCTTAAATGTCCCTAGTCGAGTATCATTGTTGATGGGACAACAATGATGCATTGAGACTAGTATGTGGATTGACTGATGACCAAATCTCATTGGTCATAAATATATGAAATATTAAGTCAATGCATAGGTACATGTTAGAGAACGATGTACTGGACAGACCCACCATGAGAATTCTATATAGAGCATTATGCGAAGTGTCATTAGCAATTCTCATAGTGACAATGATGTAATGGTCCTCCGACCTGAAATCGCTATATTACTACATGAGAATTTATATACTTTGATATCATCAAATGTCACCTTTAATAGGGTGGACTATAAAGGTGATTATTGGGTTCATCATTAATCGTGTGAGAAATATGAGTGATCTAGATGGAATTTAACCATCCTATATATTATGGGTGATATCCATAGGCCTCTTGATTGAGTAGGACTATGAAATGCAAGGCCATGCTCAAATAGTGATTTGTTTCATATAGTCTACTCATTGATCAAGAAAACTCATATTAAATTATGAAGAGTATGACACATTCCATGACTCGAGTTTAATCTAGGATATTAAGGTTAAAAGGATTAAATTACATAGAAACATTGGTCACGAAAAGGTTGCATCGAATCATCGATCTTATTATTACTTAGGTAGCAGTGATGCATTACTAGATGTCGCTCACTGTTTATAATTTTATAATATGATTTTAAAATTATTGTCAACGTAATAATAACCTATAGGGTCACACACATAGAACGTTATTTAAAAGGGAATTAATTTAAATTTTAAGAATTTAAATATATTAATATGATTAATAGTATTTAAATCACGAATTTAAATTAAAAGGATAATTTGTATATATGTATATTAATTAAGTAAGACTTAATTAAGATATATATATATATATATATATATATAAATTCGGATTTTATGAAATTAGGTTTTGATTTGATTAATTCCTTTTAACTACTATATATATGATATATAGCAGCTACTTAAGCATATATCATAATTGAAAAACCCTAGCCGCTCTTAGAGAGAGACTAGAGAGAAAACAGTTTCAAAAAATCCATTCCTTTTGGTGGCTAGTACCGCAAGTCCTTCTTATTGCAGAATCGTTCGACGGTTCGTGTGGCGTTCGTGTTGATACCGTAGAGGCGCAATCGGTTTATATTGCGTTGGAGATTCGAGGCGCAGTCGGTTTCAGATTCTCATTTTTCCATATCTGGTATAATCTCTAAACCTCTAAATTAATTGATTTTTCGCATGGATCCTGTTTTAGGGTTTCGGAAATTGCTTTAAAATTTTAATTTCCGCTGTGCGTTTCTGTGCCGAAGCCCAACAGTGGTATCAAAGCTACTTGAGAAAAGACTAATTCAGATTACGTGTTTTAATTGTATTCGATATATATGATATATGATGATGCATGTTTACCGATATAAAATTAAATATATGATATTCCGTTGTATGTGTATTCTGGTAATATATATGATGATACTGTTAATCATATCTTTAATCGATGGAATAACAATATAACTATTCTAATCGGATTAGAAGCATGAAGAATCGTTTTAATATGATTAATCGAAACTAGAAATATATGATAAATTCTGGGTGTACTGTTATTCGTTTTAATATGATTAAATCGAAACTGGACATATATGATTTGTTATTATGGGTGTTTTGGTGGATTAAAATGTATGATTCTGAAACTGTTATCAGCCGGACCACCGCCAGGGGGAGACCCCCCCTTGGACCCCCCCCCCCCCGGTCGTAACGCACGATGGTCGTGTCCCCTATATTTTATATATAGTTTTCTTTAATTATATATAAATTGTTATGTGCTTATTGTGATATGCATGGTGCAAAGTTATGGCCTTTTGACCCATAGGTTAGTGGTTTTTGATTTTGAAATACGGCTTGCATGTCGTGCCTTTCTATAAATTCTAATGTAATATTCTCTTCTCATCTAAATCCCCTAGAATGTAACTCGAGGTTTCTTTATGTCATGTAATAATCTATAATTGATGAAGATGTCAAGATGGAGAACACAATGGAAAGATGATGATGGAGAGGAGGCGCATGCTAGAGGAAGATCCAAGGAAGCTATTTATTTTAAGATCTTTTACCACCTTAGATTGACCTTCAATCTTTCATTAGCTTGAAAAGATTGACAGTGGATTGGGCCATAACTGTGACACATTTAATTTTGCACTTTATTTATACTTGTATGCGATATGATATGATTAATAATGTGCATGCTTAATAAGATTAAAATTGGTGAGATCTAAATTAATAAAATCCCTCATTAAATTATTAAGTCTAAATCAGATGCCTTCCAATAAATAACACTCATCAAGACCTTGATCAATAGATGTAGGTTTGCCAAAGCAAAGTACCCTATTTATCTAGGTAAAATGTGATAGGATAATTGTGATATCCAAACTATTAAAATCATTGGGCTCGACTTAACTAAGTTATCTCAATAGGATTGTGGACTTGGAGGCATAGAGTTTGGTTGGTACCATTAGATGGACTAGAAACAAATGTTGTTTACCAAACTATCCAGGAGTTATATATGATATAATTGACAAAGGGTTGTCTACCTAAATAATTATGTTTTGAGAGAATAGCCAAAGCTAACTTAAGGCATAATGAAATATGGATCTTGGCTCACTAGAAAGATTTAATAGAAAATGCTTTCCGAATTAATGGTGAGGGCTATTAATTTGAATAAAATAGTGGTAGGTATATTTTGAATGTACTATTATCAATTATATAATATCAACTCTGTAATTTGACTTATTATTTTTGCACTTATAAATTGTAGATATCAAATGGCAAACAACAACAACACAAATAGTCTTTCATTACGATCAGTCCTTTAAAAGGACAAGCTAAGTGGAATTAATTTCCTTGACTGGCATAGGAACTTAAGGATTGTCCTCAAACAAGAGCGTAAGCTATATGTCCTTGATGGGCCCATTCCTGCAGCACCAGTTGTCACTGCACCACGTGCGGAGCACAATGCATACAAGAAGCATCAAGATGATGCTCTGGATGTGAGTTGTGTCATGCTAGAAACCATGAACGCTGAGCTTCAGAAGCAACATGAGTTGATGGATGCTTATGAGATGATCGAGCATCTCAAGAAATTGTTCGAAGGGCATGCTCGATAGGAGAGGTATGATACAAACAAGGCATTGTATCACTGCAAAATGGGTGAACGTGATCCAGTTGGTCCACATGTGCTGAAAATGATTGGGTATATTGAGTACCTTGATAGGTTGGGTTTTCCAATCACTCCGGAAGCCCAAACTAACCTTTTTTTGCAATCTTTGAACAGCAGCTACTCTCAATTTGTTATGAACTATCTTATGAATGAAATTGAGAAACCCCTTACTGAGTTGTTGAGCATGTTAAGAACTGCCGAGAACAACATGAAAAAGGCAGGACCCGCTCCCATAATGATGGTGCAAAAGGGGAATGCTAAGGGAAATTGGAAAGGCAAGAAGAAGATAGGATCTAAATCTTTTACCAAACCCAATTCCAAAACCAAACAGGCTTTAAAACCTAAAGGTGGGGTGACTAAAGAAGGTGAATGTCACTTCTGTGGAAAACCTGGACACTGGAAAAGGAACTGTCATGCTTATCTGGAAGAAGTGAAGAAAAGAAAAGGAAGTACGACTTCTGATTCAGGTATATATGTTATAGAAGTCAACTTGTCTACTTCTACATCATGGGTATTGGATACTGGATGTGGTTCTCACATTTGTGTTAATGTGCAGGGACTCCGAAGGAGTAGAACTTTGGCGAAAGGAGAGGTTGACCTACGAGTTGGAAATAGAGCAAAAGTTGCTGCACTGGCCGTAGGAACTTATCATTTATCTTTACCCACTGGGCTAGTTTTAGAATTAGAAGATTGTTATTTTGTGCCTGCTATAAGCAAAAACATAATTTCTGTTTCTTGTTTGGACAAGAAAGGTTTTTTATTTATAATAAAGAACAATCGTTGTTTGTTTTACTTAAATGATATTTGTTATGGTGTTGCACAATTGTTTAACGGTCTCTATATTCTTGATTTAGAAATGCCTATCTATAACATAAATACAAAACGATTTAAATCAAATGATTCAAATCCGACATATCTCTGGCACTGTCATTTAGGCCATATAAATGAGAAACACATATCCAAACTCCATAAAGATGGGTTCTTGGATTCATTTGATTTTGAATCATATGAGAAATGCGAGTCTTGTTTATTAGGTAAGATGACTAAAGCCCCTTTCACTGGACACAGTGAATGGGCTAGCGATGTATTGGGACTTATACATAGTGATGTATGTGGACCCATGAGTTCGTTAGCAAGAGGTAGATTTTATTACTTCATTATATTTACTGATGACTTTAGTAGATATGGATATGTGTATCTTATGAGACACAAATCCGAATCCTTTGAAAAGTTCAAGGAATTCAAGAATGAAGTTCAAAACCAATTTGGCAAAAACATAAAATCCCTTCGATCCGATCGAGGAGGTGAATACTTAAGCCAAGACTTTGATGACCTTCTAAAGGAGTGTGGTATTATATCACAGCTCACTCCACCTGGAACACCGCAATAGAATGGTGTATCTGAGAGGAGGAATCCAACCTTTTTGGACATGGTACGATAAATGATGAGTCATGCAAATCTTCCAATAAGCTTCTGGGGTCATGCCCTAGAGACAGCTGCATTCACACTTAACCATGTTCCTACAAAGACGGTTCAGAAGACACCATATGAAATGTGGACTGGGAAACGTCCTAGTAAGTCGTTCATGAAGATTTGGGGTTGCGAGGCGTTCATAAAACGTCTGGATTCTGATAAGCTCGGACCCAAATCTGACAAATGTAATTTTGTGGGATACCCAAAGGAAACAAAATGGTAATATTTCTACAAACCTTCTGAGAACAAATTGGTTGTTGCTCGAACTGGTATTTTTCTAGAAAGAGAATTTGTCTCTATTGGAAACAGTGGGAGGAAAGTAGAACTCGAAGAAATTCGAGAACCACAAAATATCATTGAACCTGAGTTCGAACATGAGCAGGAACCACAAGAAATTGTGGAAAGTGAACCTGCTCAAATTATAAAAGTCATTCGTAGATCTGGTAGGACACGCTAAGAGCCTGAGAGATATTATGAATATCTTGTGACTCAAAACGGCGATGTGATGCTCATAAATCAAGATGAGCCTGCTTCCTACCAAGAAGCTATGAATGGACCAGATTCTGAGAAATGGCTTGAAGCCATGAAATCTAAGATGGACTCCATGTATACTAACCAAGTATGGACTCTGGTTGATCCACCCGAAGGGGTAAAACCAATCGGGTGCAAGTGGGTTTTCAAGAAGAAAACCGACATGGATGGTAATGTACAAACCTATAAAGGCCGACTGGTAGCAAAAGGTTTCAAACAAATTCAAGGTGTTGACTATGATGAAACCTTCTCTCCAGTGGCAATGATTAAATCCATCAGGATCTTACTTGCTATTGCAGCTTTTTATGATTACGAAATCTGGCAGATGGATGTCAAAACTGCTTTCCTTAACGAAAATCTCCTTGAGGATGTGTATATGACACAACCTGAGGGTTTTGTCACTCCAAAGGATGCTGGAAAGGTATGTAAGCTGTAGCGATCCATTTATGGATTGAAGCAAGCCTCTCGGAATTGGAATCTTCGATTTGATGAAGCAGTCAAAGAATTTGGCTTTATTAAAAATGAAGATGAACCTTGTGTATATAAGAAGGTTAGTGGGAGTCACATAGTATTCCTAGTATTATATGTTAATGACATATTAATTATTGGGAATGACATTCCTTCCTTACAGGCTGTAAAAACATGGTTAGGAAAATGTTTCTCCATGAAAGATTTGGGCGATGCTGCCTACATTTTAGGAATCAAGATCTATAGAGATAGATCAAGAAAAATGCTCGGCCTAAGTCAAAGTACATATATTGATAAAGTGTTGAAACGGTTCAGCATGCAAGAGGCGAAAAGAGGAAACTTACCCGTGACTCATGATGTAAAGATCTCTAAGGCCCAATGTCCTAAATCACAAGATGATGAGGAGCGTATGAGAAAGATCCCTTATGCTTCGGCAATTGGATCTATCATGTATGCAATGATATGTACTTGTCCGGATATCTCGTATGCTTTGAGCATGACGAGCAGATACCAGTCAAATCCAGGTGAAGGTCACTGGACAGCAGTCAAGAATATCCTCAAGTACCTGAAAAGAACTAAGGATTCATTCTTGGTATATGGAGGTGAAGACGAACTAGCAGTAAAGGGTTACACAGATTCTAGTTTCTAGACTAACAATGATGACTATAAGTCTCAGTCAGTTTTTGTGTTTTGCCTTAATGGTGGTGCTGTTAGCTGGAAAAGTTCGAAGCAAGAGACATTAGCTGATTCTACAACAGAGGCTGAGTATATTGCTGCTTCTAGTGCAACCAAGGAAGCTGTATGGATTACAAGTTCATCACTGAACTTGGTGTTGTTCCAACCATTGTTGATCCGGTTGCTCTATACTGTGATAATAATGGAGCCATTGCACAGGCTAAGGAACCCAGATCTCACCAACGATCCAAGCATATAGTTAGGCGGTACCATCTCATCCGTGAAATTATTGATAGAGGAGATGTACATATATGAAGAGTGCCAACAGGTGATAATGTTGCAGATCCACTAACCAAGGCTTTGTCGCAGCAGAAGCATAACGGTCACACTAGTTCCATGGGTATTAGATACATGAGTGATTGGCTCTAGTGCAAGTGGGAGACTGTTAGAGATTATGCCCTAGAGGCTAATTATTTGATATAATTGCTTAACGTTTTGATATTATATTTGATTGAATAAATATATGATTTTATTATGATTTTATTTACTGCATAATATAATTGTTAAGATAATAAAATTCCTTAGAATAGTGATACAAATTATATAGTTTCAAGTATGTGACTTGAACATGAGATTATATATTACCATTAGTATCAGTGTTCTTAAATGTCCCTAGTCGAGTATCATTGTTGATGGGACAACAATGATGCATTGAGACTAGTATGTGGATTGACTGATGACCAAATCTCATTGGTCATAGATATATGAGATATTAAGTCAATGCATAGGTACATCTTAGAGAACGATGTACTGGACAGACCCACCATGAAAATTCTATATGGAGCATTATGCGAAGTGTCATTAGCAATTCTCATAGTGACAATGATGTAATGGTCCTCCGACCTGAAATCGCTATATTACTACATGAGAATTTATGTACTTTGATATCATCAAATGTCACCTTTAATAGGGTGGACTATAAAGGTGATTATTGGGTTCATCATTAATCGTGTGAGAAATATGAGTGATCTAGATGGAATTTAACCATCCTATATATTATGGGTGATATCCATAGGCCTCTTGATTGAGTAGGACTATGAAATGCATGGCCATGCTCAAATAGTGATTTTTTTCATATAGTCTACTCATTGATCAAGAAAACTCAGATTAAATTATGAAGAGTATGACACATTCCATGACTCGAGTTTAATCTAAGATATTAAGGTTAAAAGGATTAAATTACATTGAAACATTGGTCACGAAAAGGTTGCATCGAATCATCGATCTTATTATTACTTGGGCAGCAGTGATGCATTACTAGATGTCACTCACTGTTTATAATTTTATAATATGATTTTAAAATTATTGCCAACGTAATAATAACCTATAGGGTCACACACATAGAACGTTATTTAAAAGGGAATTAATTTAAATTTTAAGGATTTAAATATATTAATATGATTAATAGTATTTAAATCACGAATTTAAATTAAAAGGATAATTTATATATATGTATATTAATTAAGTAAGACTTAATTAAGAGATATATATATATATATATATATAAATTCAGATTTTATGAAATTAGGTTTTGATTTGATTAATTCCTTTTAACTACTATATATATTATATATAGCAGCTACTTCAACGAACTTCAACGACTTCAAGGCAGTTAGAACGCCAGGATCAACTGACCTTGTGGAAGCATTTGTGATAGCTGGGGTAATAGAGGGACAAAAGATAACTTTTGCTACTTATTCAATGAAAGGGGGACGAATTTTTGGTGGGAGGCAAATCAAGTTAGAGCCGAAAAAAAGAGTAGTGGTAGTAGGACTGGAAAAAGGAAAGGAAATAATTTCGGGAATACCAAAATTAAGCTAGGAGGTGGAAAGAAACAGGCTATGCTGTTTAGAAATTGCGGAAAGAATCACTCGAGAAAGTATCTTAAAGGTAAGTTTGCATGTTATAAGTGTGGGCAAAAGGGACACATCTCTCCCAACTGCCCCAATCCGAGAATGTATAATGGATGTTTTATTTGTGAATCAATGGAGCATAAGGTTAAAGACTGTCCAAAAAGGATAAGGGAGGCAAGAAACGTGAATAAGGGAAAAGACAGCAGGACATTGGTAACGACGGGACCAACTTCAACAAACAAAACAATAGAACCAACCACATGAGTCTTCAGTATGACAGCTCAAGATACGGTGACAGAAAATGATGCAACTCCAGGTATTATTCAAATCAAATTTTATTTTCTTAAATATATCATAAATTATTTTATAAAGAAATTTTGAAGGAGAAATTTGAGTTCTATTATAAATCAAATTTCCGTTTAATTAGATAGACAAGCTTTACGTGAATAGTTAAAGATCAGTACTATCATTTATGATCAAGATCTACTTGCAATGATTGTGTATGCTATGTACCCTAGTATGTATAAGTTTTAAAACGGTGATTCCGGGGACGAAATCTTTATAAGGCAGGGTGAATGTAACAACCCGATATTTTCTATAAAAATAAATCATAAATTTTGCATATAATTTTTTTTATTTATTAAAATAAATATGGGTTATATGTGCCAAGATAATATGTATATATTTATGGGTGTGATAAATAAAAATTTATTTATTACATTAATTATTACAGATAATTTTGTTTTAATATTATTGATTATTATCAATTATATGCTTATAATAATTAACACCATATTGGATATGTTTTTACCAAATCTTTTTCATGAAAATATAATCTTATATTATTTAAATAATATATGATACGATTTTTAGAATAATTATAATAATTATTTTATTATATAATTTTTTTTCAGGTTATTAAGTTAATTATTTTAACTTAATTAATAAGGTTAATTACGACAGATAAATCAGATATGTAATCCAAACCCTAATTCTGGTTTTGGAACAAGGAATGATAATAATAATATAATATTAAATATATTTTGATTTTTCAGTGCTATAAATATGTGTTGTATGTACGTACTGATGATGGTTGGTCATTTATGGTGTATATTGACCAAACCCTAGCATTAATTTGTTTAACCCTATTTTTCAATTTAAATGGGGAATTTAAGACTGTTATATAACTGTGTTATATGATTTATGTTATGTGTTACTTAATGATATGCTAATTAAGAAACCCAAATTGTAAATTTAAAACCCTGGTTTATATTTGAATTTTTAATAATTAGAAACCCTAATTTAAAACCAAAACTGGAGTTTGTGATCAGTCAGAAATTGTGTTACTGTGATTAATATCATGTATGATAGATTTTATTGCTAATTAAGATAAACCTAATTAGTAAATTAAAACCCTAATTATTAGAACCCTAATTTGATAATTAAAAACCCTAATTGTGTTTTAGAAACCCTAATTATCAAAATCCTAAACCCTAATTACTTTATTAGCAAGGTTAAATATGATTAGTGATTATAAACCCTAATGTTCCTGTATAACATAATTATTAGCCTGGTCTAATTAACAAAATCTAATTTTCAAATCTTAGAAACTAAAATAATTTTATTTCTTTACAAACCCTAGTTGCTAAATCTCACTTATGCTATGTGCTAAACCTTAGGGTTAAACCCTAAGGGTTTGGTAAATACAATAATGCCATTAAAATGATTTACCAATTGACCATGTTGCCCTAGTTGCATTATTTTGGCTAGTATAGGTTTTGACTATTAGGGGAAGTTGGTGACCAAACCTAACAACCCCATGTGATTATATTTGACAGTCATCAGCCATTTTAATCAACCATTCATGCATCCAAGACTTCTATATATAGCATTAGAGAGAGAGAAAGTCATTTTTATTGCCCATTTTTATAACCAATGCCCGACCAAGTCTCTCTCTCTCCTCACTCACGAATTTATGTAGTAGACCAGTCCCATAACACATCCCCACGTTTATCATAACTAAATCAGAAGCCAGAAATCAAGAATTGCTCATTTAAGGTATAAACCCCTATTTAAAAATCTGGCCTATGATTCATTGTTAGATGTTATGATTTGATGTTGTAAGGTGTTGTTTGTAGTCTAATTTAGTGATCTGGGTCGGTATCTTGCAGATCCATAACATTAATATGCTCGAAATTGAAAATTTTCAAAATCTGGAAAATTATTTTTTTTTAGTTCTGACAACGAATGTCAGAGGCTGTAGATTACTGTGAGTTTATTATTTTTGTTGTTTTATAGTTTGAATCTATAGTCTGGTATGAGGTCTTTAATATGAAAGTGGAATCATTGTTAATGTATTTCTGGATTTGAAGTTATAAGCAGTCAAATATGGTTGACCGACCATGACCAACTGAGTTTCTGGGCAGCCCAGAAACCCAGAAGGTCTCTGACAAGGTTTTTCACACCTTTGATCTTTCTGTTGTTGGATATTTTGGTTATATTGTTAATTGGATGTTGTAGTCTGACATGTATTCTGCATATTAAAGCCTTTAGATAACCTATATGCTTAATGGGATCAAAGTTATGCAAGGTCAAAAGTGGGTTGACCGTCTACCTATGAACATTTCTGGGTTTTCCAGAAATGTTCAAGAACAGTTTCTTGAGACCACTTTGACCGGCCTTGATTTCTTAAATGTGTTGATGTTATACTGATTTTATGTTATATAATTGCTCTTTCACATATTTACTAGAAGTATGAACCAAGGAACCACTTGTTTGATGACCAGGACATGTTTATAATCGAGTTACAAAGTGACCAGTTGAAGTTCTGGGTTTCTGGGGAAACCCAGATAATGTCTGACAATGACTTCTGTAGGTTAGATCTTGCATTTGATTGGTGTTTTGGCCTAGATAAAGGTTGGATCAAGTAGTATTACATCAATACTACATTATCAATGTCTAAGATGGTTCAGAACTTGCTTTAACAAGTAATCAAACTCGGTCAAACCCAGCACCTTGATAGCTGTCTATGAATTTCTGGGTAGGCTCAAGAACGCGAAGAACACCTATAGCGACAGTTACGTTGCTATAGGCACTCTTTAGCGACAAATAAACTATTAAATTTTGATTTTTATTAAATAATTAGTATTAAATAGTTTTTAATTATAACAAAATACAAAATAAATTATTAAAAATTATTTTAAAATCTAAAATTAGTATTTAATTATTTCGAATATATTTTATAAATATTTAATATTTTTGTGATATTAAAAGTATTTAATTTATTTAATTATAATATTAAATAAATTATTTAAAAATGATTTTAATACATTAAAAATCATTTAAAATTATATTATGATATAAGAAAATATTTTAAGTTATTTTTAATAACTTTTAATATTATGTGATAATTTTCATTAATAAATTTATATTAATGATAATTAAGTTATTTATTAAATGAATTAAATAAATAAATTAAAAATGATTTTATTATATTAAAAATCATTTTAAATAATAATAACGTATTTAAAAATATTTTAAGTTATAAAATATAACTTTTAATATTTAAAGTTTAAATTCTTTAATTAATGATTATTAATGATATTAAAGTTATTTAATAATTATATCAAATAAATTAGTTCAAAAATAATTTTAAAATTATAAAAATTATTTTTAATTGAAAATAAAGTGTATAAAGATATTTTGAGTTATAAAATATAACTTTTAATATTTAAAGGATAATTTCATTAATAAGTTAATATTAATGATATTAAATTTATTTAATAATTATATTAAATAAATTGTTTAAAAATGGTTTTATTAATTTAAAAATCATTTAAAAAGGATATAAATGTATTAAAAATATTTTAAGTTATAATTAATGACTTTTAATATTTAGATAAATAGTACATTAATATTTTAATATTAATGGAAATTATTTAAAAATGATTTTAAATGGTGTAAAAATCATTTAAGGGTAATATTAATACTTTAAAAATATTTTGAGTTATTATAAATAAATTTAATATTTCGGTAATGGTTTCATTAATAGTTTAATAGTAATTAAATATTAATGATAATAGAATTGTTTGATCTTTAAATCATTTGATAATGATTCTGGTGTTTGAAAATTCCATGATAGATTATAATAATTGTTTTAAAATTATTATTAAGTCATTTAAAATATTATGACTGATACTTACGGATATTGAGATACAGATTAGAGTCTTAGACTCGATTATTACCCGATAAAACTGTCGGTACACCGACATATTTTTGAAATTGATCTGGACTTATATAGGTTAACTTGATAAATGTTTATTTGTGATTCAATGGTTGAACATATGTGACAATGTGATTAGGTAATGTGCTGACTGCGAAATGCAGTACTATGTGTTATGGTATATTGTTCTAATCGAACGAATGATCTGATTAATGATAGGTCGTGATATAAAAGATAAAACTAAGTTTCATTTTGTAAGCAACAGACCAGGCAAGTATCTTACCTTTGCATTTTCTTTATGCAATGGACATGAGTAAGAATGCTTCAGAATTATATTATTAATGTACAGATTATTAACCCTATAATATATATGCTCATTGATTGTCAACATGTTAGTATATGGTAATTCAGAAATATATATTTTGTTCGTTAATTTCTATAAATGGTTATACAAGTGTCCCCACTTGGATAATCATTGTATTTAATCACATGTTGATATACCTTTGTTAATTACCTGTATATATATATATATATATATATATATGTGTGTGTGTGTGTGTGTGTGTGTGTGTTGAATTATAGATTATTGTTGAACAAGATAAAACCTTTGGTTTGGGACCCCGGCAAGTATGAACATCCCAAACATGGGAAAATTTTTATGTGCCCAAGGCAGCCAGAGTGAACGATAATATCGTTCTTGTAATGTAGTATTGATCAATACAGGGTACAACGGGCTTATCACCCTCCAAGCCCGTAAATTATGACGGTTTGCGAATGAAGTTCTGCTAAACCTTTTCAAAAATAAAAACAATGTTCATAGTATGTCACCTTAACCCTATAGATAGTCAGTACGTAGTTTCAAAAATTTGAAAGAGGGTTGTTATGTTATTATTAGCGGTACAGATTGCTTCACAACTATTGATTTGTTGTAGAAGGGTAGTATAAAGAAAACATTTAAATTCTTTCAGCTTATATATATATAACCGCTATTACTTGTTGGGCACTCAAATTCTCATCCTTGCTTAATTTAAATATTTTCAGCTAAGTGTGAACAAGCAGAAGGCTCGGCTAAGAATAAAGGAAAAGAGAAGGTTGCTGAATGAGTTTTTATGATATGTTATGTAATAGTTTACATTATTATGATAAGGATGATATATATTATTATTATCATGTAATGAATGTATTAAAGGTTACGTATTTGGGAATAGACTCTGATAACTATGTAATTTAAGTTTAATAATTATATTATTGTTATTATTATTAGTATTATTCCGCTCATAGAAATGGTATCGTGAAGCACCGAGTTCGGGTTTCAAGTAACTGAATTTGGGGGCTTTACATTATGGTATCAGAGCTTTAGGGTTAGAAACCTTAGGTGGGTTAGACCTTAGGCAATAACCTTAGAACAGAGGGAAATGTTAAAAATATAAATAACTCATATAGAGTTTTAAAAGAGATGAATTGAATAAATTCATCGTCAAACAAAATAAAAGATAACTTATATAAAACTATTATTTGCTGTGTGTATATATTCTTTGTTAATCAAGATAGTTTTTGTATAGATGTTATGTGGGATAAGGATTAGGATAACCTCAGGTCGTAAATAAGGAGTCAACCCCCATAATCGAGCCAATATCAAAGTCAATAGCTAAAATAGAGGTTCACATTGAAACCTACCCTGATAAGGTGGTTAGTATGGAAAAGTACAGTACCGGACCCAGAAACGATAATATAACTGATAGGTAGAGTATAGTTAAATAATATGTGGTCAATGTTGAGTTCTTAAACTCATATGTTTATGGTGAGTTCTTGAACTCATAATGTGTTGTAAGTTTGACGAACTAGGTAAAATAGGTGTGAATGGATTATTGAGGATAATAGAAATAGATAGAATATTAAGCAATTGATCCATAGTGAAGGCGTAAGAAATAAGTAGTATTAGTATTACTTGAATATGTACGATTTTATGATGCGTATACGATAAGTATGTCTGTATAATGTAATATTTTGTATTAGTTATGACAGCGATTCATGACTTTTGAGTCACAAAGGGATAGCGGATGTTTAAAGCAGTATGTATTATAGAATGTCAAGTGTTACGAATATGAATCTATGTGGATTAATGAAATAAGTTGGTATAAAGATAGTAATCAATTATCTGATCATTGGTTAATACGGTAAACCAAAGTTTTCGAAATCTAATATTTTGAATACATTATTATTCGAGTAGAAAATTTTGCGTTATGTAAATACCTTAAGATATAGAAGGTAGTTGATGAAAGATAAATTATGATTAATCAGATAATGTCGTCTAGACGAAAGCGAAATCAACGGACAGAAGAACCTTTCGATAAAGCTGGAGGACAACCAGACCCAACACAGAATTTTGCAAATATGGTCGCTCAAGATATGCAGAATGGAATACTAGCTGTGGGAAATCAGCTAGAAAATCGATTAGCGAACTTCAACGACTTCAAGGCAGTTAGAACGCTAGGATCAACTGACCTTGTGGAAGCATTTGTGATAGCTGGGGTAATAGAGGGACAAAAGACAACTTTTGCTACCTATTCAATGAAAGGGGGGACGAATTTTTGGTGGGAGGCAAATCAAGTTAGAGCCGAAAAAAAGATTAGTGGTAGTAGGACTGGAAAAAAGATAGGAAATAATTTTGGAAATACCCAAATTAAGCTAGGAGGTGGAAAGAAACAGGCTATGCCGTGTAGAAATTGCGGAAAGAATCACTCAGGAAAGTGTTTTAAAGGTAAGTTTGCATGTTATAAGTGTGGGCAGAAGGGACATATCTCTCCCAACTGCCCCAATTCAAGAATGTATAATGGATGTTTTATTTGTGAATCAATGGAGCATAAGGTGAAAAACTGTCCAAGAAGGATAAGGGATGCAAGAAACGTGAATAAGGGAAAAGGCAGCAGGACATTGGCAACAACGGGACCAACTTCAACAAACGAAATAATAGAACCAACCACAGGAGTCTTAAGTATGACAGCTCAAGATACGGTGGCAGCGAAGGATGCAACTCCAGTTATTATTCTAATCAAATTTTATTTTCTTATATATGATTTTCTTATATATATATATATATAATAAATTATTTTATAAAAAAATTTTGAAGGAGAAATTTGAGTTCTATTACACATCAAATTTCCGTTTAATCAGATAGACAAGCTTTACGTGAATAGCTAAAGATCAGTACGATCATTTATAAGCAAGATCTACTTGAAATGATTGTGTATGATATGTACCCTAGTATGTATAGCTTTTAAAACGGTGATTCCGGGGACGAAATCTTTATAAGGGAGGGTGAATGTAACAACCCAATATTTTCTATAAAAATAAATCATAAATTTTGCGTATAATTTTTTTTATTTATTAAAATAAATATGGGTGATATGTGCCAAGATAATATGTATATATTTATGGGTGTGATAAATAAAAAATTATTTATTACATTAATTATTACAGATAATTTTATTTTAGAATTATTGATTATTATCAATTATATGCTTATAATAATTAATTCCATATTGGAAATGTTTTTACCAATTCTTTTTCATGAAAATATAATCTTATATTATTTAAATAATATATGATATGATTTTTAGAATAATTATAATATTTATTTTATTATATAAATTTTTTTCAGGTTATTAAGTTAATTATTTTAACTTAATTAATAAGGTTAATTATGACAGATAAATCAGATATGGAATCCAAACTCTAATTCTAGTTTTAGAACAAGGAATAATAATAATAATAATATAATATTAAATATATTTTGATTTTTCAGTGCTATAAATATATAATGTATGTACGTACTGATGATGGTTGGTCATTTATGGTGTATATTGACCAAACCCTAGCATTAATTTGATTAACCCTGTTTTTCAATTTAAATGGGAAATTTAAGACTGTTATATAGCTATGTTATATGATTTCTGTTATGTGTTACTTAATGATATTCTAATTAAGAAACCCTAATTGTAAATTTAAAACCCTAGTTTATATTTGAATTTCTAATAATTAGAAATTCTAATTTGAAACTAAAACTGGAGTTTGTGATCAGTCAGAAATTTTGTTACTGTGATTAATATCATGTAGGATAGATTTTATTGCTAATTAAGATAAACCTAATTAGTAAATTAAAACCCTAATGATTAGAACCCTAATTTGATAATTAGAAACGCTAATTATGTTTTGGAAACCCTAATTATCAAAATCCTAAACCCTAATTGCTTTATTAGCAAGGTTAAATATGATTAGTGATTATAAACCCTAATGTTCTTGTATAACATAATTATTAGCCTAATCTAATTAACAAACTCTAATTTTTAAATCTTAGAAACTAAAATAATTTTATTTCTTTACAAACCCTAGTTGCTAAATCTCACTTATGCTATGTGCTAAACCTTAGGGTTAAACCCTAAGGGTTTGGTAAATACAATAATGCCATTAAAATGATTTACCAATTGACCATGTTGCCCTAGTTGCATTATTTTGGCTAGTATAGGTTTTGACTATTAGGGGAAGTTGGTGACCAAACCTAACAACCCCATGTGATTATATTTGACAGTCATCAGCCATTTTAATCAACCATTCATGCATCCAAGACTTCTATATATAGCATTAGAGAGAGAGAAAGTCATTTTTATTGCCCATTTTTATAACCAATGCCCGACCAAGTCTCTCTCTCTCCTCACTCACGAATTTATGTAGTAGACCAGTCCCATAACACATCCCCACGTTTATCATAACTAAATCAGAAGCCAGAAATCAAGAATTGCTCATTTAAGGTATAAACCCCTATTTAAAAATCTGGCCTATGATTCATTGTTAGATGTTATGATTTGATGTTGTAAGGTGTTGTTTGTAGTCTAATTTAGTGATCTGTGTCGGTATCTTGCAGATCCATAACATTAATATGCTCGAAATTGAAAATTTTCAAAATCTGGAAAATTATTTTTTTTTTAGTTCTGACAACGAATGTCAGAGGCTGTAGATTACTGTGAGTTTATTATTTTTGTTGTTTTATAGTTTGAATCTATAGTCTGGTATGAGGTCTTTAATATGAAAGTGGAATCATTGTTAATGTATTTCTGGATTTGAAGTTATAAGCAGTCAAATATGGTTGACCGACCATGACCAACTGAGTTTCTGGGCAGCCCAGAAACCCAGAAGGTCTCTGACAAGGTTTTTCACACCTTTGATCTTTCTGTTGTTGGATATTTTGGTTATATTGTTAATTGGATGTTGTAGTCTGACATGTATTCTGCATATTAAAGCCTTTAGATAACCTATATGCTTAATGGGATCAAAGTTATGCAAGGTCAAAAGTGGGTTGACCGTCTACCTATGAACATTTCTGGGTTTTCCAGAAATGTTCAAGAACAGTTTCTTGAGACCACTTTGACCGGCCTTGATTTCTTAAATGTGTTGATGTTATACTGATTTTATGTTATATAATTGCTCTTTCACATATTTACTAGAAGTATGAACCAAGGAACCACTTGTTTGATGACCAGGACATGTTTATAATCGAGTTACAAAGTGACCAGTTGAAGTTCTGGGTTTCTGGGGAAACCCAGATAATGTCTGACAATGACTTCTGTAGGTTAGATCTTGCATTTGATTGGTGTTTTGGCCTAGATAAAGGTTGGATCAAGTAGTATTACATCAATACTACATTATCAATGTCTAAGATGGTTCAGAACTTGCTTTAACAAGTAATCAAACTCGGTCAAACCCAGCACCTTGATAGCTGTCTATGAATTTCTGGGTAGGCTCAAGAACGCGAAGAACACCTATAGCGACAGTTACGTCGCTATAGGCACTCTTTAGCGACAAATAAACTATTAAATTTTGATTTTTATTAAATAATTAGTATTAAATAGTTTTTAATTATAACAAAATACAAAATAAATTATTAAAAATTATTTTAAAATCTAAAATTAGTATTTAATTATTTCGAATATATTTTATAAATATTTAATATTTTTGTGATATTAAAAGTATTTAATTTATTTAATTATAATATTAAATAAATTATTTAAAAATGATTTTAATACATTAAAAATCATTTAAAATTATATTATGATATAAGAAAATATTTTAAGTTATTTTTAATAACTTTTAATATTATGTGATAATTTTCATTAATAAATTTATATTAATGATAATTAAGTTATTTATTAAATGAATTAAATAAATAAATTAAAAATGATTTTATTATATTAAAAATCATTTTAAATAATAATAACGTATTTAAAAATATTTTAAGTTATAAAATATAACTTTTAATATTTAAAGTTTAAATTCTTTAATTAATGATTATTAATGATATTAAAGTTATTTAATAATTATATCAAATAAATTAGTTCAAAAATAATTTTAAAATTATAAAAATTATTTTTAATTGAAAATAAAGTGTATAAAGATATTTTGAGTTATAAAATATAACTTTTAATATTTAAAGGATAATTTCATTAATAAGTTAATATTAATGATATTAAATTTATTTAATAATTATATTAAATAAATTGTTTAAAAATGGTTTTATTAATTTAAAAATCATTTAAAAAGGATATAAATGTATTAAAAATATTTTAAGTTATAATTAATGACTTTTAATATTTAGTTAAATAGTACATTAATATTTTAATATTAATGGAAATTATTTAAAAATGATTTTAAATGGTGTAAAAATCATTTAAGGGTAATATTAATACTTTAAAAATATTTTGAGTTATTATAAATAAATTTAATATTTCGGTAATGGTTTCATTAATAGTTTAATAGTAATTAAATATTAATGATAATAGAATTGTTTGATCTTTAAATCATTTGATAATGATTTTGGTGTTTGAAAATTCCATGATAGATTATAATAATTGTTTTAAAATTATTATTAAGTCATTTAAAATATTATGACTGATACTTACGGATATTGAGATACAGATTAGAGTCTTAGACTCGATTATTACCCGATAAAACTGTCGGTACACCGACATATTTTTGAAATTGATCTGGACTTATATAGGTTAACTTGATAAATGTTTATTTGTGATTCAATGGTTGAACATATGTGACAATGTGATTAGGTAATGTGCTGACTGCGAAATGCAGTACTATGTGTTATGGTATATTGTTCTAATCGAACGAATGATCTGATTAATGATAGGTCGTGATATAAAAGATAAAACTAAGTTTCATTTTGTAAGCAACAGACCAGGCAAGTATCTTACCTTTGCATTTTCTTTATGCAATGGACATGAGTAAGAATGCTTCAGAATTATATTATTAATGTACAGATTATTAACCCTATAATATATATGCTCATTGATTGTCAACATGTTAGTATATGGTAATTCAAAAATATATATTTTGTTCGTTAATTTCTATAAATGGTTATACAAGTGTCCCCACTTGGATAATCATTGTATTTAATCACATGTTGATATACCTTTGTTAATTACCTGTATATATATATATATATATATGTGTGTGTGTGTGTGTGTGTGTGTGTTGAATTATAGATTATTGTTGAACAAGATAAAACCTTTGGTTTGGGACCCCGGCAAGTATGAACATCCCAAACATGGGAAAATTTTTATGTGCCCAAGGCAGCCAGAGTGAACGATAATATCGTTCTTGTAATGTAGTATTGATCAATACAGGGTACAACGGGCTTATCACCCTCCAAGCCCGTAAATTATGACGGTTTGCGAATGAAGTTCTGCTAAACCTTTTCAAAAATAAAAACAATGTTCATAGTATGTCACCTTAACCCTATAGATAGTCAGTACGTAGTTTCAAAAATTTGAAAGAGGGTTGTTATGTTATTATTAGCGGTACAGATTGCTTCACAACTATTGATTTGTTGTAGAAGGGTAGTATAAAGAAAACATTTAAATTCTTTCAGCTTATATATATATAACCGCTATTACTTGTTGGGCACTCAAATTCTCATCCTTGCTTAATTTAAATATTTTCAGCTAAGTGTGAACAAGCAGAAGGCTCGGCTAAGAATAAAGGAAAAGAGAAGGTTGCTGAATGAGTTTTTATGATATGTTATGTAATAGTTTACATTATTATGATAAGGATGATATATATTATTATTATCATGTAATGAATGTATTAAAGGTTACGTATTTGGGAATAGACTCTGATAACTATGTAATTTAAGTTTAATAATTATATTATTGTTATTATTATTAGTATTATTCCGCTCATAGAAATGGTATCGTGAAGCACCGAGTTCGGGTTTCAAGTAACTGAATTTGGGGGCTTTACATTATGGTATCAGAGCTTTAGGGTTAGAAACCTTAGGTGGGTTAGACCTTAGGCAATAACCTTAGAACAGAGGGAAATGTTAAAAATATAAATAACTCATATAGAGTTTTAAAAGAGATGAATTGAATAAATTCATCGTCAAACAAAATAAAAGATAACTTATATAAAACTATTATTTGCTGTGTGTATATATTCTTTGTTAATCAAGATAGTTTTTGTATAGATGTTATGTGGGATAAGGATTAGGATAACCTCAGGTCGTAAATAAGGAGTCAACCCCCATAATCGAGCCAATATCAAAGTCAATAGCTAAAATAGAGGTTCACATTGAAACCTACCCTGATAAGGTGGTTAGTATGGAAAAGTACAGTACCGGACCCAGAAACGATAATATAACTGATAGGTAGAGTATAGTTAAATAATATGTGGTCAATGTTGAGTTCTTAAACTCATATGTTTATGGTGAGTTCTTGAACTCATAATGTGTTGTAAGTTTGACGAACTAGGTAAAATAGGTGTGAATGGATTATTGAGGATAATAGAAATAGATAGAATATTAAGCAATTGATCCATAGTGAAGGCGTAAGAAATAAGTAGTATTAGTATTACTTGAATATGTACGATTTTATGATGCGTATACGATAAGTATGTCTGTATAATGTAATATTTTGTATTAGTTATGACAGCGATTCATGACTTTTGAGTCACAAAGGGATAGCGGATGTTTAAAGCAGTATGTATTATAGAATGTCAAGTGTTACGAATATGAATCTATGTGGATTAATGAAATAAGTTGGTATAAAGATAGTAATCAATTATCTGATCATTGGTTAATACGGTAAACCAAAGTTTTCGAAATCTAATATTTTGAATACATTATTATTCGAGTAGAAAATTTTGCGTTATGTAAATACCTTAAGATATAGAAGGTAGTTGATGAAAGATAAATTATGATTAATCAGATAATGTCGTCTAGACGAAAGCGAAATCAACGGACAGAAGAACCTTTCGATAAAGCTGGAGGACAACCAGACCCAACACAGAATTTTGCAAATATGGTCGCTCAAGATATGCAGAATGGAATACTAGCTGTGGGAAATCAGCTAGAAAATCGATTAGCGAACTTCAACGACTTCAAGGCAGTTAGAACGCTAGGATCAACTGACCTTGTGGAAGCATTTGTGATAGCTGGGGTAATAGAGGGACAAAAGACAACTTTTGCTACCTATTCAATGAAAGGGGGGACGAATTTTTGGTGGGAGGCAAATCAAGTTAGAGCCGAAAAAAAGATTAGTGGTAGTAGGACTGGAAAAAAGATAGGAAATAATTTTGGAAATACCCAAATTAAGCTAGGAGGTGGAAAGAAACAGGCTATGCCGTGTAGAAATTGCGGAAAGAATCACTCAGGAAAGTGTTTTAAAGGTAAGTTTGCATGTTATAAGTGTGGGCAGAAGGGACATATCTCTCCCAACTGCCCCAATTCAAGAATGTATAATGGATGTTTTATTTGTGAATCAATGGAGCATAAGGTGAAAAACTGTCCAAGAAGGATAAGGGATGCAAGAAACGTGAATAAGGGAAAAGGCAGCAGGACATTGGCAACAACGGGACCAACTTCAACAAACGAAATAATAGAACCAACCACAGGAGTCTTAAGTATGACAGCTCAAGATACGGTGGCAGCGAAGGATGCAACTCCAGTTATTATTCTAATCAAATTTTATTTTCTTATATATGATTTTCTTATATATATATATATATATATATATATATAATAAATTATTTTATAAAAAAATTTTGAAGGAGAAATTTGAGTTCTATTACACATCAAATTTCCGTTTAATCAGATAGACAAGCTTTACGTGAATAGCTAAAGATCAGTACGATCATTTATAAGCAAGATCTACTTGAAATGATTGTGTATGATATGTACCCTAGTATGTATAGCTTTTAAAACGGTGATTCCGGGGACGAAATCTTTATAAGGGAGGGTGAATGTAACAACCCAATATTTTCTATAAAAATAAATCATAAATTTTGCGTATAATTTTTTTTATTTATTAAAATAAATATGGGTGATATGTGCCAAGATAATATGTATATATTTATGGGTGTGATAAATAAAAAATTATTTATTACATTAATTATTACAGATAATTTTATTTTAGAATTATTGATTATTATCAATTATATGCTTATAATAATTAATTCCATATTGGAAATGTTTTTACCAATTCTTTTTCATGAAAATATAATCTTATATTATTTAAATAATATATGATATGATTTTTAGAATAATTATAATATTTATTTTATTATATAAATTTTTTTCAGGTTATTAAGTTAATTATTTTAACTTAATTAATAAGGTTAATTATGACAGATAAATCAGATATGGAATCCAAACTCTAATTCTGGTTTTGGAACAAGGAATGATAATAATAATAATAATATAATATTAAATATATTTTGATTTTTCAGTGCTATAAATATGTAATGTATGTACGTACTGATGATGGTTGGTCATTTATGGTGTATATTGACCAAACCCTAGCATTAATTTGATTAACCCTGTTTTTCAATTTAAATGGGAAATTTAAGACTGTTATATAGCTATGTTATATGATTTCTGTTATGTGTTACTTAATGATATTCTAATTAAGAAACCCTAATTGTAAATTTAAAACCCTAGTTTATATTTGAATTTCTAATAATTAGAAATTCTAATTTGAAACTAAAACTGGAGTTTGTGATCAGTCAGAAATTTTGTTACTGTGATTAATATCATGTAGGATAGATTTTATTGCTAATTAAGATAAACCTAATTAGTAAATTAAAACCCTAATGATTAGAACCCTAATTTGATAATTAGAAACGCTAATTATGTTTTGGAAACCCTAATTATCAAAATCCTAAACCCTAATTGCTTTATTAGCAAGGTTAAATATGATTAGTGATTATAAACCCTAATGTTCTTGTATAACATAATTATTAGCCTAATCTAATTAACAAACTCTAATTTTTAAATCTTAGAAACTAAAATAATTTTATTTCTTTACAAACCCTAGTTGCTAAATCTCACTTATGCTATGTGCTAAACCTTAGGGTTAAACCCTAAGGGTTTGGTAAATACAATAATGCCATTAAAATGATTTACCAATTGACCATGTTGCCCTAGTTGCATTATTTTGGCTAGTATAGGTTTTGACTATTAGGGGAAGTTGGTGACCAAACCTAACAACCCCATGTGATTATATTTGACAGTCATCAGCCATTTTAATCAACCATTCATGCATCCAAGACTTCTATATATAGCATTAGAGAGAGAGAAAGTCATTTTTATTGCCCATTTTTATAACCAATGCCCGACCAAGTCTCTCTCTCTCCTCACTCACGAATTTATGTAGTAGACCAGTCCCATAACACATCCCCACGTTTATCATAACTAAATCAGAAGCCAGAAATCAAGAATTGCTCATTTAAGGTATAAACCCCTATTTAAAAATCTGGCCTATGATTCATTGTTAGATGTTATGATTTGATGTTGTAAGGTGTTGTTTGTAGTCTAATTTAGTGATCTGTGTCGGTATCTTGCAGATCCATAACATTAATATGCTCGAAATTGAAAATTTTCAAAATCTGGAAAATTATTTTTTTTTTAGTTCTGACAACGAATGTCAGAGGCTGTAGATTACTGTGAGTTTATTATTTTTGTTGTTTTATAGTTTGAATCTATAGTCTGGTATGAGGTCTTTAATATGAAAGTGGAATCATTGTTAATGTATTTCTGGATTTGAAGTTATAAGCAGTCAAATATGGTTGACCGACCATGACCAACTGAGTTTCTGGGCAGCCCAGAAACCCAGAAGGTCTCTGACAAGGTTTTTCACACCTTTGATCTTTCTGTTGTTGGATATTTTGGTTATATTGTTAATTGGATGTTGTAGTCTGACATGTATTCTGCATATTAAAGCCTTTAGATAACCTATATGCTTAATGGGATCAAAGTTATGCAAGGTCAAAAGTGGGTTGACCGTCTACCTATGAACATTTCTGGGTTTTCCAGAAATGTTCAAGAACAGTTTCTTGAGACCACTTTTATCGGCCTTGATTTCTTAAATGTGTTGATGTTATACTGATTTATGTTATATAATTGCTCTTTCACATATTTACTAGAAGTATGAACCAAGGAACCACTTGTTTGATGACCAGGACATGTTTATAATCGAGTTACAAAGTGACCAGTTGAAGTTCTGGGTTTCTGGGGAAACCCAGATAATGTCTGACAATGACTTCTGTAGGTTAGATCTTGCATTTGATTGGTGTTTTGGCCTAGATAAAGGTTGGATCAAGTAGTATTACATCAATACTACATTATCAATGTCTAAGATGGTTCAGAACTTGCTTTAACAAGTAATCAAACTCGGTCAAACCCAGCACCTTGATAGCTGTCTATGAATATCTGAGCAGGATCAAGAACGCGAAGAACACCTATAGCGACAGTTACGTCGCTATAGGCACTCTTTAGCGACAAATAAATTATTAAATTGTGACTTTTATTAAATAATTAGTATTAAATAGTTTTTAATTATAACAAAATACAAAATAAATTATTAAAAATTATTTTAAAATCTAAAAATTAGTATTTAATTATTTTGAATATATTTCATAAATATTTAATATTTTTGGAATATTAAAAGTATTTAATTTATTTAATTATAATATTAAATAAATTATTTAAAAATGATTTTAATACATGAAAAACATTTAAAATTATATTATGATATAGGAAAATATTTTAAGTTATTTTTAATAACTTTTAATATTATGTGATAATTTTCATTAATAAATTAATATTAATGATAATTAAGTTATTTATTAAATGAATTAAATAAATAAATTAAAAATGATTTTATTATATTAAAAATTATTTTAAATAATAATAAGGTATTTAAAAATATTTTAAGTTATAAAATATAACTTTTAATATTTAAAGGTTAAATTCATTAATTAATGATTATTAATGATATTAAAGTTATTTAATAATTATATCAAATAAATTAGTTTAAAAACAATTTTAAAATTATAAAAATCATTTTTAAATAAAAATAAAGTGTATAAAGATAATTTAAGTTATAAAATATAACTTTTAATATTTAAAGGATAATTTCATTAATAAGTTAATATTAATGATATTAAATTTATTTAATAATTTTATTAAATAAATTGTTTAAAAATGGTTTTATTAATTTAAAAATCATTTAAGAAGGATATAAATGAATTAAAAATATTTTAAATTATAATTAATGACTTGTAATATTTAGATAAATAGTACATTAATATTTTAATATTAATGGAAATTATTTAAAAATGATTTTAAATGGTTTAAAAATCATTTAAGGGTAATATTAATACTTTAAAAATATTTTGAGTTATTATAAATAACTTTAATATTTCGGCAATGGTTTCATTAATAGTTTCATAGTAATTAAATATTAATGATAATAGAATTGTTTGATCTTTAAATCATTTGATAATGATTCCGGTGTTTGAAAATTCCATTATAGATTATAATAATTGTTTTAAAATTATTATTAAGTCATTTAAAATAATATGACTGATACTTACGGATATTGAGATACAGATTAGAGTCTTAGACTTGATTATTACCCGATAAAGTTGTCGGTACACCGACATGTTTCAGAAATTGATCTGGACTTATATAGGTTGACTTGATAAATGTTTATTTGTGATTCAATGGTTGAACATATGTGACAATGTGATTAGGTAATGTGCTGACTGCGAAATGCAGTACTATGTGTTATTGTATATTGTTCTAATCGAACGAATGATCTGATTAATGATAGGTCGTGATATAAAAGATAAAATTAAGTTGCATTTTGTAAGCAACAGACCAGGCAAGTATCCTACCTTTGTATTTTTTTTATGCAATGGACATGAGTAAGAATGTTTCAGAATTATATTATTACTGTACAGATTATTAACCATATAATATATACGCTCATTGATTATCAACATGTTAGTATATGGTAATTCAGAAATATATATTCTGTTTGTTAATTTCTATAAATGGTTATACAAGTATCCCCACTTGGATAATCATTGTATTTAATCACATGTTGATATACCTTTGTTAATTACCCATATATATATATATATAATATATATATATATGTGTGTGTGTGTGTGTGTGTGTGTGTGTGTGTGTTGAATTATAGATTATTGTTGAACAAGATAAAACCTTTGGTTTGGGACCCCGACAAGTATGAACATCCCAAACATTGGAAAATTTTTATGTGCACAAGGTAGCCAGAGTGAACGATAATATCGTTCTTGTAATGTAGTATTGATCAATACAGGGTACAACGGGTTGATCACCCTCCGTGCCCGTAAGTAATGACGGTTTGCGGATGAAGTTCTGCTAAACCTTTTCGAAAATGAAAACAATGTTCATAGTATGTCACCTTAACCCTATAGATAGTCAGTACGTAGTTTCAAAAATTTGAAAGAGGGTTGTTATGTTATTATTAGCGGTTCAGATTGCTTCACAACTATTGATTTGTTGTAGAAGGGTATTATAAAGAAAACTTTTAAATTCTTTCAGCTTATATATATAATTGCTATTACTTACTGGGCACTCAAATGTTCATCCTTGCTTAATTTAAATGTTTTCAGCTAAGTGTGAACAAGCAGAAGGCTCGGCTAAGAATAAAGTACAAGAGAAGGTTGTTGGATGAGTTTTTATGATATGTTATATAATAGTTTGCTTTATTATGATAAAGATGATATATATTATTATTATCATGTAATGAATGTATTAAAGGTTACGTACTTGGGAATAGACTCTGATAACTATGTAATTTAAGTTTAATAATTATATTATTGTTTTTATTATTAGTATTATTCCGCTAATAAAAATGGTATCGTGAAGCACCGAGTTCGGGTTTCAAGTACCTGGATTTGGGGGCTTTACATGAATGACGTTTAAAGGTTAGATAACATGGGATTTTTTGAGTTTAATTATGTAACCCTATTTAAAGGGAGGATTTTTATGGTTTAAATATTATTTTATTTGAGTAGATAGTATGAATGTTTAAATAGTGAGCACCAAATCTTGTGGAAATGAAGTACCTAGATTTTGGGGTGTCACAAGTCTGGTCTCTACGATTGGTAGAGGCTCTACGATCGAGGAGACATATGGCTTCTTTGACTTGTGACTGGGTGAGTTGTGTTTTCTCTTCTTAAGCAGCTGAGAGATGGTAGCTATATCTTCATCCTCATCAGATTGTTGTTCTTTTCTTTTCAAATTCCTCAAAGTTTCAGTGCCAGAACACTCTTGAGGTAGATCAGTAGTTGAACTTTGAGGCTCCTCTGCCGTTTGAGCTTTCACTTTTCTTTTACCCTTGCTTTTTCTGATTAAAGCAATGGGTTCTTTCTTGTTGATTTCTTCTTCTTCTTCAGTTTCCTTAATAACTAACATGTTTCCTAAAATTTTGGACTCCTTTGCATCACCAATTCTTCCACTTGACTCAGAAATCATCCTTACATTTTCTACTGGATTCCTTTTCCAGTTTTTGAAATAGCTGCTGGGTCATTCTTCTGTTTGGATTGATGGATTCTCCTCATCATCCCCAATCTTATCTCCTAATGCTGACTGTAGGATGATTCTTATAAATCTCTCGTAGAGCATCTTTCTAGAGCTCTTTGACTTCTTCGAACTGAGTATCCATTTCCCAATCCATTAGAGTAGTAGGGCTCCATAGTTGAGTTGAATACCACAACTGATTGTTGTCATGAGCTTAAGCTGTACTTCGTTCATAGAGTCATGGCCAGAGCTCTTGCAGCATATGCATTTCCCAACAATGTCAGCCAAAAATTCATACCTTTGGGGGAACTCTTTCTTTTTATAACCTCTGACAGTCGAAAACTTTTTGTGGTGCATCTTCTTTAATCCTTCATGAAAATCGATGCCTTGAATGAATGGAAATCCTTTCGATTTGAAACCTAGGGCTAGGTTTATATCCTCAGCTTTGAGTTTAATTTCCATGTCCTTGCCCTTGTGGTAATGACATCATTCTCAAACGTTCCATTCCTGTAGAACTCTTTTATCATCTTTGGAAAGATCAATGTGCTTGTACCCAGAGCTGATGGAAAATAATAATTTGCCCTTAGCTCCTCCTGAGTTGGTGTAGTCTTTGAGAGGACTACAATCGTCGAGGTAGCACTACGGTCATTGAGGTTATCATAGTGATCATTGAGTCCACTGCAGAGTCTGCTCTACGAACATTATCTGCTCTATTCCTTGTGATGAACTTTTGACTTAGCATTTCTTTTTAGTTAAGGTAGCTCAAGAAGGGCCTATCTCTTAGAATAAACTAAGGATTAGGTTTGTCCCTAAGGCGCTTGACATAGAGATTTCTTGGATTTGTTGGAACTTTTGTCATCACAGGATGCTTCTTTGTCATGTTGATGAGACTCTACGATCGTGATCTTTCATTTCATTGCAACTTTATGATCGTGAACTTTCTTTGGTCCTGTCTATGATTTTGAACATAGCCTTTATATATGCATGGTTAGCACAGACTAGAGCATAGATTTCTGGTTGTAGATTTACCATGCCTAGCTCACTTATTAATTTGTTAAATCTGGATTCATCTAGAGGCTTTATAAAGACGTTATCAAGTTGATTTTCAGTATGAATGTATTGTAAAGATATGGTTCCATTTTGAACATGATCCATAATACAATGATATTTATCTCTATATGCTTAGTCCTAGAATGCATGATAGAATTGTGTGTTATTGATATGGCACTTGTGTTATCATAATGAACAGGTATAAATTTGAAATCAAACTCATAATCTGCCAGTTGAATTTTTCATCCATAAGATGTGAGCACAATAGCTTCTAGCAACAATATATTCAGCTTCTGCTGTTAATGTAGATAATGAGTTTTGCTTCTTGCTAAACCAGGACACAAGTCAAGTCTCCCAGCAGCTAAAATGTGCCACTAATACTTTTTCTGTCTATTTTGTAGCCTACAAAATCAACATCTGTATATCCTATCAGTTCAAAAGAGGACTCCTTGGGAAACCAAAGCCCCAAGTGAGGTGTTCCTTTGAGGTACCTGAAAATCCTTTTTACAGCAGTTAAGTGTGATCCATTAGGATTAGCTTGAAATCTAGCACATATACATGTTGCAAACATTATGTCTGGTCTACTGGTAGTTAGATATAGAATAGAGCCTATCATACCTCTGTATTGAGTTATATCAATACTTTTACCTTTTTCATCTTTGTCAAGCTTGGTTACTGGAGCAATTAGGGTTTTCATGGGAGAGGCTGATTCTATGTCATACTTTTTAAGTAAGTCTTTATTGTACTTGGCTTGGTTTATGAAGATTCCTTCATCAGTCTGCTTTACTTGTAGTCCAAGGAAGAAGTTCAGCTCACCCATCATGCTCATTTCAAACTTGCTATACATAAGCTTGGCAAATCTCTTACATAATTTTTCATCAGTAGAACCAAAGATAATGTCATCAAAATATATTTGAACTAATAAGATTTTGTCTTTATGCTTTCTAAAAAATAATGTGGTGTCTACTCTACCTCTTTTGAACCCACTTTCAATAAAAAAAAAAGTTAGTTAATGTTTTATACCATACTCTAAGTGCTTGTTTAAGAGCATATAAGGCTTTGTCTAATCTATAGACATAATTAAAGAGAGTTGGATTGATGAAACCTGGAGGTTG
Source organism: Panax japonicus (assembly GCA_020205505.1). Classification (NCBI taxonomy): domain Eukaryota; kingdom Viridiplantae; phylum Streptophyta; class Magnoliopsida; order Apiales; family Araliaceae; genus Panax; species Panax japonicus. Next base: position 25,226,860 of record CM035098.1, on the reverse strand, counting down.
TTCCACATATACTTCTTCTTGAAGTTCACCATTCAGGAATTCACTTTTGACATCCATCTGAAAGACTTTGAATTTCATGTGAGCAGCAAAGGCAAGAAATATTCTAATGGCTTCTAATATGGCAACAGGTGCAAAGGTCTCATCGTAGTTAATGCCTTCTTCTTGAGAGTAACCTTTGGCCACTAGTCTTGCCTTATTCCTTGTTATTACTCCATCTTCATCCATCTTGTTTCTGAAGACCCAGTTGGTGCCAATGACAGGATTAATCTTTGGTCTTGGAACTAATCTCTATACTTTTCTTCTTTCAAACTGATTTAGTTCTTCCTGCATGGCTTCTATCCAGCTGGAGTCTTCCATAACATCTTCTATCTTCTTGGGTTCCATTTGTGATAGAAAGCTCAGATAAAAACACTCATTTTGGGTGGCAGGATCTTATTTTGACTCTTGCATTTGGGTCTCCAATGATTAAGTCTTGAGTGTGGTCTCTTGCCCATTTATTTCCTATTGGAACATCTGTCCTGATGCCTTCTTGTCTGAGACCTTCAAGATCAATTTCAACTTCTTGATGTGGAGGTTCGTTGTCTTGCGTAGTTCTATCTACGATCTCCTCCTCTTGCTCGACGATTTCATTTTCTGGAACTACGATCGTAGTGTTGAGCTCGACGACCTCGTTTGTAGTGTCTAAATTATCGTTCGTAGTGCCTTGAGACTTTATTTTTTTCCAAGTCTGTTTCATCAAAGATGATGTGAATTGAGACTTCAACACTTAGTGTTTTCTTGTTGAACACTCTATAAGATTTACTGTCTGTGGCATATCCTAGAAAGATTCCTTCTTCAGACTTGGGTTAGAACTTTGTCAAATACTATTTTCCATTATTGAGTATATAGCATGCACAGCCAAACACATGAAATTAGCTGACACTTGGCTTTCTTCCTCTCCACAGTTCGTAGGGAGTCTTCTTTAATGTAGAGTATACAAGAGATCTGTTCTGAGTGTAGCATGCAGTGTTGACAGCGTCTGCCCAGAAGTATTCAGGCATATGGGTTGCTGCAAGTAGAGTTCTTTCAGCCTCTATCAACGTCTTGTTCTTTCTCTCAGCTACTCCATTTTACTGAGGGGTTCGTGGAGCTGAGAAGTTATGACTGATGCCATTGTCTGTGCAGAACTAGTCCATCTCAGAGAAGTCGAATTCTCTGTTATGATCACTTCTTATAGCCTTAATTTTCTCCCCTTTCTCGTTCATCACTAGTCTGAACATTTTAATTAGCTGGAAACTAGTTTAATCTTTTGAGTTTAGAAATAACACCCAAGTGAATCTGGTGTAGTCATCTACTACGACTAGTGAGTATCTCTTCCCTCCAAGGCTTGTTATTGGAATTGGCCCAAAAAGATCCATGTGAAGCAGCTGCAGAGGTTTGTCAATTGAGTTGATAGTTTTGCTTTTAAATGAGTTTTTAGTTTGCTTTTCAAGCTGACAGGCATTACATGGCCTTTCTTTGACAAAGCTAAACTTGGGTAAGCCTACTACTAGATCCTTGGAGGCCAGCGTAGACATGTTTTTGAAGTTGAGATGAGACAATCTTCTATGCCATAACCAGCTCATTTCTTCAGATGATTTAGTCAGAAAGCATATCATCTCGTCCGAGCTTAGTCTATCAAGATTGACAGTATAGACATTGCCTTCTCTTGTTCCAGTCAGTTTTATAGAGGATGTCTTCATATCTCTAACTAGACATTGATTGTTGAGGAAAGTAACTTGATGACCCTTGTCACGGAGTTGGCTTATGCTTAGAAGATTGTGTTGTAAACCTTCCACATAGGCCACTTTACTGAAGGACACTACTCCATTCCCAGCTGAGCCATATCCTCTTGTCTTGCCAGAGCCATTATCTCCGAAGATGACTGTTGGACCCTCCTTTTCTACAAAGTTGGACAGAAGCACTTTGTTCCCTATTATGTGCCTTGAGCATCCACTATCCAAATACCAAGTTGTGATCGTGGAGCTTGGTTCCTATGCTAAGATAGAACGCTCATTTTGGTACCCATACTTGCATGGGTCCTACTTTGTTAGTACCCTTGTGAACCCAAATTTTCTTAATTTTGGATTTCACATGCATAGGGTTATGGTAGCATATTGCAGCCTTATGACTAGTCTTATTACATACAAAACATCTAATATGATGCATGCTTCTATGTGTGTGGATTCTTCCTCTATTTGGACTTATATGGTTTTCCAACAGTCCTTCCTTTATACTTTTTTTCTTTTTTCCATGTGTCGTGAAAAGTGAGGCTTAACTTTACTGTTCCTTCACAGTTGGTTTGTGGAGTCAATTTTACTCGACTCTACGACCCTTCGAGGTTGGAGAGTAGAGATTGAGTTACTCTTCTCTCTTTTGAAACCTAGGCCAGTATGAGATCATTTATTCCTTGGAACATAGGTTGGATCTGAGGAGGAGGGTTGGACTGGTTCTTCCTTCTGTGAGGATTTCACAAATGTAATGCTTCTACTTGAAACATTACTAGAGCTGGTTTCCTTTATCTTTTCCACATATGGTTTTGAGGCGGGTTCCCCAAAACCTAAACATGTTCTATCAGATGCATTTCTCTGACTGGAGATTAGGGAGTCCATAGAAGAAGAGGATTTATTCCATGTAGAGATTGTCCTTTCCAGTTCCTCTATTATAGAGGTCAGACTTGACTCTCTTTGTGCATTAAGTTCATTGGTCTATTTTAAAAATTTATTCTCAGCTTCAAATTTGGAGATAGAGTTTTTAGTTGTTTCCAGTTCTTTCTGAACTTTCTCTTTCTCTTTTTGAAGATGAGAATAATCTTTGGACAGAACTCTAAACCATTTCATATATTAATGCAGATCAGATGTTATGCCACGTAGAGCAATTCTTAAATCATCAATGTCTACATCAGGAGAGTTAAAGTCAAATATCTCATCTATACTTACTTCAAGTATGTTAGAGCTCTTCTTATCCTTTGCATGTTTGGCCATCAGACAAAGATTTTCCATTTGATGATCTTCATCATCTCCAGATTCAGGAGTTGAGTCGTTGTCTGAGTCACTCCTTGATCCTCCGGCTATAAGACCTGTTTCTTTCTTCTGAAGCCTCTTGTTGCCTTTGAATTCTTTCTTTGAATTTGATCTTTTCTTGAGTTCATCTCTGAGAGGCTTGTTGCAGTTTGCAATGAAATGGCCAGGCTTTTTGTAGTTGTCGCATAAGTCATTTATTTCTTCGTGGCTGTTGTAGTTGTTGAACTTCATAGGTTTGCTGCTTTTGCCTTGACGTATGAACCTTCTGAGTCTTTTTACCAACATTTCAAAGTCCTCATCATCATCTTCATCATAGTCAGAGTCGTTCTCAGTGTTAACTTTAGAAGTGTTGTATGTTACTTTTAGAGCAACTCCTTTGTCTTTCGTTCTTCCTTCTGATCGAGTTTCTGCTCGTTGAGTCAGCTTCAAATCATATGTGAAAAGGTTGTCATATAACTATTGAACAGTCATTTCATGGAGATTCTTAGACTCTCTGATGGCAGTGGTTTTGGCATCCCACTTGCTAGGTAAAGCTCTCATGAACTTTATGATTAGATCTTTATTTGGATAGATCTTTCCATAGGCTCGGAGAGAGTTGAGTAGCACATTGAATCTTTTGTAGGTGGAAGTGACATTTTCTCCTTGAATGTGTACAAATATTTCATATTGCTGAGTCAGGAGAGATTTCTTGTTTTCTCTGACTTCTTTTGTTCCTTCATGCATGATGAGTAATGTCTCCCACACTTCCTTTGATGTTTTATTGTTTACCATATTTTCAAATAGATCGTCTTCTAACGATTGAAACAAGATATTCTTGGCCTTTTTATCGAGTTGGACAACTTTCTTTTCGTTGTCAGTCCATTCTTCTTTGACCTTGATCTGGATTCAGTTTGGATCATCTGGAACAAGCTTGGTAGGAATGTAAGGTCCATTTTGAACAGTTTCAAATAGATCTTCATCTATTGAATCCATGTAGGCTTGCATACGAACTTTCCAGTTGGTGAATTTATCTTTGTTGCACATAGGTGGCTTTCTACCTCCTCCGGTCTTTTATTCACTTATTAGATGTGCCATTGGATCTACTTAAGTTTTGTAGGCTGTTTGATAGAACCTGCTCTAATACCAATTGTTAGTTCCCAGAGGCACAATAGTTATCTAGAAGGGGGGTTGAATAGATATTTTAAATTCTTTCTTTTTAAAATACTTGTTAGTTTTGATAATGATTAAAGCACAGTGAAATTAAGATTTGTTTGTTTTCCCTTCAAGATATAATGAATAAATAGGAGTAAGGCAGTTATGGCAAGAATATAAGGGACACAGTGATTTTAACTGGTTAAGAGCATTCAAAGCTCCTAGTCCACTCTTCTACTCCTCGAGTAGGAAATCCACTAAGGATATCTTTACAACTTCTGAATCTCACAGATTCCTTCAAGATCGTCAGTCTTGGAACTTCTTAGTTCACTATTAAACTCGTCAAGTCTAGCAGACATGGTACTTCTCAGTTCACTTAGAACTCTTCAAGTCTTTCTGACTTGGAACTTCTTCCTTCACTAGATAATAGTTGAGTTGTTGAATGATGTTACTCAGTTGTTGTTAAGCTTGTGTTCAAAAGAACTGAGTAGCTGAGCAAGCTTTTCTTTTTCAGATCGTAGAGTGTGATCATTGAGTGTTCTTCAACTTTTTGTTCAATGCTTGCTTAAATCTTTCATCTGCTGATGTTTTGTATATATGATGCCTTTGAAATGTATCCATTGAAGACATCCATTGAAGCATTAAATGCATTTGACATTTCTGAGCTTTGATGGAGACTTTCTACATAACTTCTGATTAGCACACTGGCCCACTGACACAGCAGACTGCTATCTCACCTAACACCTGAAAACACTACAAGGAAATTGGTCATTGGCGACGGACGTATTGGCGATGGCTATTAACCCATCGATAATGACTTCACTGCCGACGGCACAGCCGTCGTTAATAAGTGCCATCGATAATACCCTTTTCCCCAGCCAAAATAGGCGCAAAAATTTGGCGGTGGAGGGAAAACTTATTGGCGACGGACATAAAATACATAGGCGACGGCAGTGCCGTCGCTAATGACTCACGGGCGACGGGTATCTAGCGACGGGACTCGCCGTCGAGAATGAGTAATATATTTTAAAACCCTCATTCGCGACGGCAACGTCTTCTTCTTCCCTTTTCCCTCTGTCTGAAATTTTCTCATTTCCCTCTCAATTTGCTCGTTTCCCTCTCGATTGAATACTCAGTTGGCTTTAACTAGGTCCAAATGCTCGATTGATTTCACCCATCACTGCAGTTCGCCGCCCCTTTCCTCCCTCTTGCATGCTCTGTTACTTCTCCCCTCCTCGTCGGCACTGTTCATCGGCGACTTATCAAGCCCTGTTCTCTTAAAGGTAATGTTTCTTCTCTTAATAGCCACTGAACATGATTTATTGCTCCTATTATTAACATAAAATTCTATCAGTGTTAACTTTGATTTCACATTGGGCGTTGTTTAAGTGGGTTGAATAGATGAACTTGATGTGGGTATGATATTCATTTATAATGCAATACTTTTCAGTTTGATGTGGGTATGATATTGATGTCATTAATGTCTTCTATGCATAATTAATCTCCTAATTTTTAAGTTTTGGATGTGATTTTATATATGGTAATGGTGATATATATATGATTTTTATGTCCTTTTGTGTTAATAGTTCCATTTTTATTGATAAGTTTGTGTTAATAGTGAGTATATATTTGATTTGGTGTTAATTACCCATTCTACTTTAGCTATATCATAAGTATTGTTCTGTTGGAATAGTGATATAAATTTGGTAAATGTGACTACATTTAATTAAATTTTTGATTACATTTGCATCTATATCTGTGATAATCTTCAATGTTGAAGTTTACGTTGTAAAGTTTTTTCCATTACAAGACGTTAATTTATCACAATTTGCTACATTCTCCATTAAGTATGTTTAGATATATATCACAATTGTGATAATCACAATTGATTCTAAGCTAGCATATCTCAATTGATTCTCAGCTAGCTCTATTGATTTGTCCAATTGAATCTCCTTCATCAGTTTCGCCCAAAGTAATCGCCGGTTCCAAGAGTAGTTCGCCGGCTGCCACCAGTTCACCGACCACTTGTGCACCGCCCAGTTCATCATTTCGTCCCCATTTCGCCCTCAGTTGATTCTACAGTTGTTCTACACTTCATTTTGGTAAATTTTTAAATTCAATTCAACACTTCTATATATATATATATATTGGCAGTTCCTTTTTTTGCTTATTCCACTTTCCTTCATGTGTTTATTCAACTGTGTATTTCATTTAATTCAAAACACAAGGACAAATTGGTTGAAATTGTTGTTGTCGATTAAAACACCGAAGCAGGCAGGAAGGCAGTGGCCATTTGATAGTTAAATTGGGACAGAGTGAGTACTTAGTATATATAATTCTGCTCATTTGCCTTTCTTACTTTATTAATTATTTTCCTTACCATGCTCGCATTAAAAGTTTATACTTCTCATGTTTTCCTTACCATGTTTTATAGTCAGTTTGATAATTCTCATTGGTTATTTTGCTTCACATTGTTGGCATTAATGGTTTGAAAGGTGAAACGTGGATATTTTTTGGATTTCAAACCTCATATTTTTTGGAAACTTTCGATGTGTTGTGTAATGGCATTGAAAGGTTTGGATATTCTTGCATTCTAGGGTTCTTTAAATTCAATTACATGTTTTTATTTATCTTTTATAATGCTTTTCATATTGAGTTTTTGATTTCTTTTGAGTATCTACAATTACATGTTTCTATATCCGTGTTGTGTTCTATAAATTCTAGTTTTTGGTGTATATTGATGCTTAAATTTTGACCTCATAGTAAGCATGGCTACTTGTTTGAAAAATATCGAAATTACGGGACAAAAGATAACTAGGTATGTTTTACCAAATGATGATTCATTATTAGTATCAGTTTCAGATTAAGATCCCTTATAAGCAAATATATTCAGTGTTTGACGCATCATGCATAATCTCTACATTCCTTGGTCAACTTTCTATTGTAGTGGCTACATGATCACAAAAGGTAACATCTATAGATGTTTCCCTTTGTTCTTTTATTTTCAATATTGTAAATGTGTATTAGTTGCTTTTTTTGGTAAGTTAAAAGTTAAAACTTCATAACATAGATTTATTTCATTGATGGTGAACTCAGTCTGTGATAATAGTTTGTGACCTGATAAAAAACTAGTATTCTTTTTGTTATACAAAAATAATCCTTACTTTGACATGCACATATATTTTCATATAGTATAGGAAGCTTAGAAACCCGTTTGAGATTCACTTAGTAGGAGTGAATCTCAAATAGTCCCCGTTTTGGGACTGTTCTTGTATGTTTCGATCTCACTTAGGTCGGTGTTAACGACTTGAGCACGTCTTTATATTTTTTGAATTTTCGGTCAGTATATATTTCTTGATGTTCTTCGGGTGCATATTTAGACTACGATGTGTTAGTCTATTTCGTGTACTTGAAGACCATGGGGAGGTGCTGCCGAAAATTCTGAAAAATGTAAAGATGTGTTCAAGTTGTTGGCATCAGTGAGGCGACACATCCGGGAATGGGATAGAAGCCTGACCCGTTAGAGTGGGAGATGAAGTTAGGAAACTCATAAGCTTGCATATACATTAACTTGGAGACTTGATTGTGTTTGTCTAACTTTCCATATATATAGCAGACAGTTGTCCGAGATGTCTGTTGATCGAAGTTGGATGGAACGTAGGGTAGCCACTGATAGGAGTGGGCTTAGCTCTGAGTATCGTAGTGGGGTTGAACAGTTTCTCAACTTCGCGTTTGAGCAAGTCAGCGGCGATGAGATCAGATGTCCTTGTAAGAGGTGTGTGAATGAAGTGTGGAAGGAAAGGAGTGATGTCATGTGCGACTTATTTGCGTATGGGTTCAAGCAGGGTTATACGACATGGATCTATCATGGGGAAACCTGGTTGGATGAACATGAATCAGAACCGGAATCCAGAGGTGACGAAAACTTTGACTGTACTAACATGATAGTCGAAGCTGCTGGTTCGTACTTTCAGTGGAATACAGACAGGGATGGCAGTAGCGTCGAGCAAGAGCCGAATGATGGGGCTAAGGGTTTCTATGAGTTATTGCATGAAGCAGCGACACCACTGTATGACGGGCACGAAAAACACACCGTCTTATCTGCTGTGACTAAGTTTTTACACTTCAAGAATGAGCATGACTGTAGCGAGAGAGGTTTTAATGAACTGTTAAGCATTGTGAAGGAGTGTTTACCTGCAGGCAATAAGTTACCGGAGTCGTACTATGATGTGAAGAAAATGTTCAAAAGGCTCAATCTAGGGTATGAGAAGATTGATGCTTGTGAGAATGACTGTATGTTGTATTACGGTGATGTCAATAAAGATAAGAGGTCGTGTGATATTTGTGGTACAAGTAGATACTATGAGCAGCGCAAGAAAAAGGGAAAAGACGTGCTGAGAAAGATCTTACGTTACTTTCCCATTGCCCCGAGGCTTCAGCGGTTGTTCATGTCAATACATACCGCCGAGGATATGAGGTGGCACTCTACACGGGACATAGTCGAAGGTCAACTGACGCACCCGGCAGATGGGCTTGAGTGGAAAAATTTTGATAACAAGCACCCCTCGTTTGCTGAAGAGGTTCGCAATGTTAGGCTTGGACTTGCTACGGATGGGTTTAATCCATTTAACGGGCCTTACACAAAGCCCTACTCAACTTGGTCGGTGATTATTGTGGTGTATAACCTCCCGCCTTCGATGTGCATGAAAGATCCCTACATGTTCATGCCTTTACTGATTCCGGGTGATAAGAGTCCGAGTAAAGACATCAATGTATACCTCAGGCCGTTAGTTGATGAGTTGAAGATGTTGTGGGAAAAAGGGGTTCAAACTTATGATGTATCTCTTAAGCAGAACTTTGACATGAGGGCAGCTTTACTGTGGACAATAAATGACTTCCCGGCGTTAGGAATGATCAGCGGATGGTCGACTCATGGGGGCTTAACATGTCCCGTGTGCATGGGGTCAGTTAAAGCTGTGCGGCTCAAACATGGGGGGAAAATGAGTTTCTTCGCAACATCCAGACAGTTTTTGCCGATTGAACATCGTTATCGACGGATGAGTAGACAATTCAATCGAAAAACAGAGAAACGTTTGCGAAACTGAACCACACTTAGACAAAAAGCCTAGTTTGCGAAACTGAACCACACTTATCCAAAAAGCCGAAAAAGAGCCCAAAACCCGCATCGTCCGTCCGAACGCCACGCAAACACACACACAGCACCGCGTAGGTATTAGACACGCGTTACAACTGACGGTACTCGATTCCGACATACGGAGACCGAGTTATCGCCTAGTTTGCGAAACTGAACCACACTTAGCCAAAAAGCCGAAAAAGAGCCCGAAACCCGCATCGTCCGTCAGAACGCCACGTAAACACACACATAGCACCGCGTAGGTATTAGACACGCGTTACAACTGACGGTACTCGATTCCGACATACGGAGACCGAGTTATCACCTAGTTTGCGAAACTGAACCACACTTGGCCAAAAAGCCGAAAAAGAGCCCGAAACCCGCATCGTCCGTCCGAACGCCACGCAAACACACACACATCACCGCGTAGGTATTAGACACGTGTTACAACTGACGGTACTCGATTCCGACATACGGAGACCGAGTTATCGCCTAGTTTGCGAAACTGAACCACAGTTAGCCAAAAAGCCGAAAAAGAGCCCGAAACCCGCATTGTCCGTCCGAACGCTACGCAAACACACACACAGCACCGCGTAGGTATTAGACACGCGTTACAACTGACGGTACTCGATTCCGACATACGGAGACCGAGTTATCGCCTAGTTTACGAAACTGAACCACACTTAGCCAAAAAGCCGAAAAAGAGCCCGAAACCCGCATCGTCCGTCTGAACGCCACGCAAACACACACACAGCACCGCGTAGGTATTAGACACGCGTTACAACTGACGGTACTCGATTCCGACATACGGAGACCAAGTTATCGCCTAGTTTGCGAAACTGAACCACACTTAGCCAAAAAGCCAAAAAAGAGCCCGAAACCCGCATCGTCCGTCCGAACGCCACGCAAACACACACACAGCACCGCGTAGGTATTAGACACGCGTTACAACTGACGGTACTCGATTCCGACATACGGAGACCGAGTTATCGCCTAGTTTGCGAAACTGAACCACACTTAGCCAAAAAGCTGAAAAAGAGCCCGAAACCCGCATCGTCCGTCCGAACGCCACGCAAACACACACACTGTACCGCGTAGGTATTAGACACGCGTTACAACTGACGGTACTCGATTCCGACATACGGAGACCGAGTTATCGCCTAGTTTGCGAAACTGAACCACACTTAGCCAAAAAGCCGAAAAAGAGCCCGAAACCCGCATCGTCCGTCTGAACGCCACGCAAACACACACATTGCACCGCGTAGGTATTAGACACGCGTTACAACTGACGGTACTCGATTCCGACATACGGAGACCGAGTTATTGCCTAGTTTGCGAAACTGAACCACACTTAGCCAAAAAGCCGAAAAAGAGCCCGAAACCCGTATCGTCCGTCCGAACGCCACGCAAACACACACACAGCACTGCGTAGGTATTAGACACGCGTTACAACTGACGGTACTTGATTCTGACATACGGAGACCGAGTTATCGCCTAGTTTGCGAAACTGAACCACACTTAGCCAAAAAGCCGAAAAAGAGCCCGAAACCCGCATCGTCAGTCCGAACGCCACGCAAACACACACACTGCACCGCGTAGGTATTAGACACGCGTTACAACTGACGGTACTCGATTCCGACATACGGAGACCGAGTTATCGCCTAGTTTGCGAAACTGAACCACACTTAGCCAAAAAGCCGAAAAAGAGCCCGAAACCCGCATCGTCCGTCCGAACGCCACGCAAACACACACACTGCACCGCGTAGGTATTAGACACGCGTTACAACTGACGGTACTCGATTCCGACATACGGAGACCGAGTTATCGCCTAGTTTGCGAAACTGAACCACACTTAGCCAAAAAGCCGAAAAAGAGCCCGAAACCCGCATCGTCCGTCCGAACGCCACGCAAACACACTTGCGAAACTGAACCACACTTGTAGAACACAAACTAAAATAATATAAATATGATCTATTTTGGGGAATCCGTTATTAATATTTTAATTTTGTAGGGTCTTGTTGATGAGACTCGTGGAGGTGGAGATGGCGGCACAGGTGATGCTCGTGGAGGAGATGGTGATGATTTCCGAGCTGATGCGGATGAGACTATGGAGGATGGGACTGGCGATGGGACAGAGATTCCTGATCTTGGGCAGTAGTTGTTTATATTTATATTTTAACTTTCATGTATGTATTTAGCTTTTGAGTTGTATAGATTTGAGTTTGGTATCTAATTATATTAATTGTTGATAGTAAAAGATGTGATTGTTATTGATATGCGTATATTGTCATTATTTATTTTTCTTAGTTTATAACAGGTACAATGTATATGTAAATGAACAGGGGAATTTTGCAATTTTATTATTTTTTTTTAAAGGGGGTCATTGGCGACGGGACCATTGGTGACGGCCATGCCGTCGGCAATGACTCATAGGCGACGGTACGCCGTCGGCAATGACCCCCGTCGCCAATGACCCACTTGCCGACGGCGAACGACGGGAGACCGGGGCGACGACCCATACGGCGACGGTAAGGGCGACGGACATTGCCGTCGCCAATGACCTCATTGCCGACGGCAATAGGGTCATTGGCGACGGCACATGTCGTCGGCAATGACCTTATTTTTTGTAGTGAAAGGTGTTTCCTGCTGACCCATAGTACTTTCTTTAGTTTCTTCAATACGTTTCTTTGTTATATACTAAGGATGACTGTTGTGTTATTAGGACTTCCGAGGTCTTCAACGTCTATAGCTCATTCCATATTTGTTTTGATTAATCTTCAAACAAGTGGACGAGGCTAGATGCTTCTGACACATACAGATGAAGCTCTACGATTCTGATCGTGGTGTCATGCCACCTTGGTACTTGGTCTGGTGCTAATAGATGAGAACACTTCAATTTTTCTTAAGTACTAGTACACTACGATCTTCACTTGCTTGACTTGCAGACTCTACGCTTCTGAGAGCACTCTGCGAACTCTGACTTGGTTCGACAAACGTTAGGACTACTCTACAATTTCAGAGAGGCCCTTTAAAGTAGATACACTACGATCCTCAATGCTCTATGATTCTGCCTTGTCTTCTACAATCTCTTGATCATCTTGATAGACTACAATTCAGTTGAAGCATATCCATTACATTTCAAGATATAGATCAACCTAACAGTTTTGATCTCTTCTTCTATACATTCATTTACAGAATGATAAACATTTAAAGTTCAGATTAACCTAACAAATTTAATCTATCACTAAGTCCTTGTACATTTGTTCCTTTGAAGGACTTTACATATAATCATGACTATTAACTTTCAACATCAAATTTTAAATATGCAATCTCCCAACATCTTTCAATTAGACAAATTAACATTCAAAAATGAAGTGTTACACATATCACTTTGTTTGCATTGTATTCAAGTTAATAATTTTCTTTACATATGTGTAACCAATATCTTACCGGAATAAGTTGTTTGGAGATGTGCAGTATAAAGAGGCATTATTAAAGTATGACATTGCTCTACAACTTGCCTTAGTGATTCTCTCTATTGATGATTTACGTTCAATTTTTCATTCAAATTGTGCCACATGATTCTTTAAAATGGTATGTTCTTTTCATGTCCACATCTAGGAGGTTATGTTACACAAACATTTAAAAGAGGTTAGCCTGTTAAGTTGAGTTATAGTTTAGCGTGTAGGACGTCTCCTACATATATGAAATATAATGTCAGTGGTCATTTTGGAATCAATACCTATTCCAAGATCTACTAAACATTGATTTTTTTTTACTAAGATTATCAATAAAAAATAAAATGAAAATAGTAGTATCTATCTTTTTGTAATTTTGCTAAATTTATGAATTCAGATATGAATATATGATGGAGAGCATTTGTTAGATTAAATTGAAATTATCAAATTAAATTGATTTTAGTCTTAAAAGTATTAATCTGGAAGATATATTAGCATGTGAGGAAATAAAATTCTAAGATGGTAGTGATGTTCAGTGCTTGTAGTTATTATCATTAAAATAATATGTGCAGTTGCAAAATTGTTAATGGGTCTATAACATCAAAACTCACATTTAATATATTTAATATTTGTATATGTTAAAGAAAACAGGGTTTTTTTTAGTCTTTATTTAGTTTTTCTATACTAAATTTTCTCAGTCTAAACCTTTTTTTTGGGGTTTTGTTTTCTCTTTTATAGTTTCATATCTGTGCTATTTTTCTTTTCTTTTTTTGGCGGGATAGCTTCTTTTTGATTGGAATAGAATGAGGTGTGAGGCTGACTTAAATCACTTTCACTTGCATGTGCTTTCTTTCATTTTTTAAATTTATTTCATCCATTACAGGATCGGAACAGTAAAGTTGTTGATTCAGTTGAAGAAGAAAACTATCAAGACAATTCACCAAAAAAAAAAAGCAAACATATTCATGAAAAAAGAGTTGCAATTTGAGGCCTAGAAAGCCTTTGTTCAAGCAGAATAATGTGAATAATTGAGGAACAAAGCTTAGATTTAGTTGAATTTTAAGGTGGTGTTTAAATTTTAGTTGTATTTCTCACAACTTATTATATATTATGAAAACTAAAAATTTCAATTTTCAATATATATATTTTTAAATATATGTTTCTGAGTGGTGTTCTAACATTTTACTTAGCAGTGAGTCGTTGAAAGGAGCTTATTGTTTGGGTTACATAGAATGTAATTCTATTCAGTTTTAGTAGACTAAAATTATAATGACATTAGTAATTTTTATTAGGTTTTGACCATATTTTTGCAATGGCTATAATGGTGTATATAACTAATGTGTTTTGGTTTGAAGTGAGTTATATAAAAGGAGGAGTTACAATGGAAGTATAAATATGACATATGATAAAGTGCAAGTGAGTAGGTAAGTGCTATTCAAATTCTTTTATTTGATGAAGACTTTTCCAATAATATTAAATTCTTGGGGTCTTGCAATTTATATATGGTATCTTTTGATATATTTGTTTTGCTCTCTTTGATGCATTGCTTTATTTCATACGAATAAAGAACTTAATTCCAAGGAAGCAAAACCAAAAGAAGACTACCAGATTAAAGAATCTTAATAATTTTTAAATTAGTTTCACTTCTGAATTCTTTAAACCTTTCAAATAATTTACACCTATATTTCAGTAAATACACACATTCAACTATTTGAATGATCATCTCATTTTCTTATACTAATTTGTTCAATATGCAAAATTATTTTCACGTAAGTCAAGTATACAAAATTCATCAAGTAATATTCCAATTATATACAAAACATTATTATAAATAGAACAACAGTCGTTCTTAAATATAATACCAAAGATTTTATTGTCCAACAACAAAATAGAAATAATGTTTCTAAAAAGAACTAGAATACAATAACAACTTATTGACTTAATAGATTTTCCTGTAGGTATTGCTAAACTATAAGTTTCTATGGCTAATATAACAACATTTGCTTCATTTCTCACACATATGATTGCTTATCTTTGTTTAGCTTTCTACTTCTTCTTGGTCCCTTCATAAATCTATATTTATAATTACCAAAGCCGACATCCAATACCCAAGTAGAACCTTGAGTTAAAGAAGAATTTATTTCAATCATGAACAAAAACTATATTTGTAACCGAAGCTTCACTAAGCTTCTTGTGGTTAGCCTCTACAAGATACTTCTCGTAGTTTTTTTTTCAGTGTCCAGGCTTATTGCAGTGGAAGCAAACTCCTTTGCTATCCGTATCAGTTTTGTTCTTATTATCCTTTTATTTATACCTTTTCTATTTACCTTCTTAGAATCGTACTTCTTTTTAGAAGATCCTTTGGCCCCTACCAGTAAGACTTGGTCTTTCTTAGTTGAAAAGTGACTCTCAACATTTTTCAACATGTTAAGCAAATCAGCGAGGCTGATATCTAGCTTGTTCATATGAAAAATTCACATCAATTGTGAGAAGGAGTCCGGGAGTAAATGCAAGATCAAATCTTTGCTCAACTCTCCATCCATGACAAAACATGTTGTCCTAATTGTTCAATCAAATTGATCATATTTAGGACATGTGTCTGTACTTTAGTGTCATTGTTCATTCTAGATCGGAAGATCTCCTTAAATATCTAATATCTATTAGTCGTACTTTCCTCACCATCAACAACTTGACGTGCAGGAGTATAGTAGGAGCATCCATAGTTTCATGCTGACGCTAAAGCTCATTACTCATGGATACGAGCATGAAGCATTGAGCCAACTGTGTATCATCTTGCCACTTTCTAAAAGCAGCAATGTCTTCCTCAGATGCATTATCTGCAACCATTGCATAAATAGACATATTAAGGACATAAGATAGCTTTTCAGCCGTGAGAACTATTCTTAAATTCCTTTACCAATTCATTTAATTCGGTCCGGTTAATTAACATCTAATATGTTACGCAGTGATAGTAATTTTAAACATTGTAAAATTCTGTAAATGAATTTGTAATTATCAACATTTTAGCATACATTCTTTTATTAATTACCGAAATAAATTAGGTCTTGTTTTAAATTGGTATCTCCCATTATATTCTTCAAACTATATTACCCTCGATTATATAGTTCGGCAAAATCTAATTAATGATTTGCTAGTGAGAATAAGAATCCCATTTCAAATTTATATAGCCTTGTGGTGACACAACAAACTATATATAAATAAATAGGTAGACAACTCTTGTCAATTACATCATCATGTAATTCCTTTTATTTTGCCTCTTAGATTATTTTGATCAAGTGGTGGCACATCCGAATCAAAATTATCCAAGTTAAGTCCAACCTAGCACTCCATATATTAAAAAAAGAAAAATTGTCTTTGTGGTGACACAACAAAAAAACATTGTTCAATTTTCTTTATAAGCATCAAATGTGATAAAATTAACATCTCAAAAATTAAGATAAGCCTTGTGATACTCTATTATTTTTATCATGCTAGAAGGAGACGTTCAATATTCCAAATATCTTTGAACACTTAGGACTTAATATAAAAATTTGAAGGGTTTGTTTATTATTAATTTGTCTCATCTTGTTTAGCGCGCATGCACACACACACACACACACACACACACACACACACACACACACACACATATATATATATATATATATATATATATATATATATATATATATATAGTATAAGCAAGCACATATAGAATACTATATTCTACCCGGATTGATTATAAACTTTTATTCTAGTTTGGTTCACTAGAGCCACCAAGTGAACCAAAAGGTCAAATCCTAGGAGTGCAAGAATTAATATTTAAATATAACTATTACATTTAAATCCGGACTCTATTACAAATGGGTCTTCAAGCGCTCCTTTCTCCTTGATTTCCAATTCTTCAAAATTAATTCTAACTATTCCTATTACAAAACTATTTAAAATAAATAGAAACCTTAATCAGCAGTCAAGGGGAAGTACATAGCAGGGAGTTACAATTTACATTAAAAAAAAAATTAGAGAAGGCGAGGTACGCATACCCCATTTAATAAAACACATACATTCACGCATCCAACTAAAATAAAATCCAATCACATTGGTCAATAGTACATAATCAATCTCATTTATTATCACACACATTACCATATGCATCAGTAAATAACATTCATCTCATGAATAATAAACATTCAATATATATATATTGATATCATTTAATGGGCAAATTTAGTTAATATAAAATCTAATTTTGAATCAAAATAAACTCCTTTATTTTAATCCAAATTTAAATCAAAATAAACCTCTTTTATTTTAATTTATCCAATTTTGAATAAAATAAACTATTTTATTTTAATCAAATTCTTTAATCAAAATAAACTCATATATTTTAATTAATTATAGAATCCAATTCCAAGTAAAAAAAACTCATTTATTAAAGGAAATACGAATTCTCTTTCCTATTCACAAATAAACTCTTTTATTTTGAATAATATGAAATCTTATTCCATATCTAAATAAACTCCTTTATTTAAGAAAATATGGAATCCAATTTTAACTCCAATTAGTTATCATGGGATCCAATTTCAACTCTAATTAATTAGCATTAAATCTAATTTTAAAATTAAAATAAACTCTTTATTTTAATTATAAAATTATTAAGATTATATATATATATATATATATGGGTAATGATTCATAGCATGTATTTTCTATGAATCAAAAATGGGCAAATAGCATCTCAACCTAACAAAATTTGTCGTCCGAAAATTATACTAGCAGACTGGATTAAACATGAAAGTGGCCCAAAATACCCCAATCATACCCTCATGGCCCCATCGGTTAAAACTAGGGCTGTAAATGGTAACCGGAAAATTCGTATTCGTCCGCATCCGTATTCGAAAAAAAGCGGATATTATTCGTATTAGAAAAAAAAACGGATATATCCGTATTCGGTTTAAAGGAATCCGTAAATAAACGGATACGAATATGGATATAGGCATATTCGTTTTCGATTAACATCCATCCGTAAATATATCCGACAGATACGGATATCCGGATTCCGATATCTGGAATCCGTATCCGAATAACTTATATATATATATATATATATATATATATATATATATATATATATATATACAAACACACACACACACACTTAATATTTACATTAATTAAATTATTAATTAATGTAAATTATTAATTAATAATTTACCTATATAAGTTGTTAATAATTTAATATATATATATATATAATATATGTATTTATTAATAACTTATATTCATTGATTAATCACTTACATTTATTTATATAAGTTATTAATATATACGTGTGTGTGTGTATATATATATATATATAATAAAACAGAACCCATTTTGAATCTTTCATTTGGCAAAGCACAAGGACGATTCAGATTCATCCTAACTTAATTTTTCCAACTTAATCTAAAGGCTCATATTTCTTCCCGCCCAAATCAAATTCACTCATACACCATACTCTCTCTCATGTTCACACACAAAATCTTTCTCTTTCCTCTCTTCTTCACACACACACACAAAAATAAATAATAATAGTACTAAAAATAAATCTATATAATAAAACATAACTCATTTTGAATCTTTCATTTGACAAAGCACAAGAACGGTTCAGATTCATTCTAACTTATTTTTTCCAACTTAATCTAAATGCTCATATTTCTTCCCGCCCAAATCAAATTCACTCATACACCATACTCTCTCTCATGTTCACACACAAAATCTTTCTCTCTCTTGTCTTCTTCCCACACACACAAAAACAAATAATAATAGTACTATAAATAAATATAATAATAATAATAATAGTACTAATAATAATTATAATAGTACTAATAATAGTAATACTAATAATAATTATTATAATAGTAATAGTAATAGTAATAGAAATAGAAATAATAATTATAATAATAATAATAATAATAAATATTCTGATTCATTCTAATTAATTTGAGCGGAAAAGCACAAGTACAGTTCAAATTCATTCTAATTTTAATTCAAAATAATAATAATTATAATATAATAATATTATTATTATAATAGTAATAATAATAATAATAGTAATAAAGTAATAATAATTATATTAAAGTTAATATTAATATTAATATTAATAATTATAATTAAAATTATAATAATAATAGTAATAATAATAATAATAATAATAACAACAACAACAACAACAACAATAACAATAATAATAACAATAATTATTGTGGTGGTGTGGTGAATTATGATAATTTTTATTGATAATTGTAAGTTTTGTAGACAAGTTTAATTTTTTCTGGATATCTACTTTTAGAGGAAAATTAATTATTGTGGTAGTGTGGTAAATTATGATAATTATTATGTCTGATTTTAAGTTGCAAAAAGTCTTTAAGTAATAAAGTATTTTTCGAATTTTAATCTAATTTTTCGTTACGCCGTGCCATCAGGCACGGGAAATTACTAGTATATTAATAAATCATAACTTAGATTCATTAATTAATCACTTTAACTTATATTCCTTAATTAATAACTTACATATACATTTATATATATAAGTTATTATATATATACACACATATATATTAATAACCTGCATTAATTAATTAATAACTTATATATATATATATATATATACACACACAATATACACACACATATATATTAATAACTTACATTCATTTATATAAGCTATTAATATATATTTATATATATACACACGCGTTTAAGGACAACGGTCGAGAGGCGGGAGCAATGGAAAAAATACTTTTATTGTTAAAATGTGTTAGGTCTGAATTAATTTAAAATTAATCTATAAGGGAGAGTTAAATAAATTAATTCATATTTATGAATTTTTGGGTGGAGAGTATTTATCACTTTCATTTGCCTAATTATTTAGAAACTAGAAGTCCAAATATGTAAAATAAGTTCAATGTCAATTTTGAATCAAGTTAGATTAACTAGTTGTCACACATACATTATAACTCGCACTCTCCATAAATATAATGAAATCAAATAATTTCTTAAAACCATGTAATTTATTTATTGAGGATAAATAATAAATAAATCTCCCATAAATATTACTATTCATTTATTAAATATTTTTATTTCTCTTTTTTATTATTTAATAAAATTTGAAAGAATAATATTGAGATTTTAATTTCAATTTGATCCATCAAACAAAGTATCGGCTACATTATTGAATCTTTTTATTTTCACCCAAAACGTCAATTAGCATGTTCCTCTCTTTATGATTAGGATGTTTAATTAATATGTATGGTTTAAATATTAAATTATGTTTAATTAATATGTATGATTTAAACTTTAATTTTTTTTTCTTAAATATTTTGAATGAATTTTATATTAGGTTACTGATAAACGAATTCGGATATTCGGATATCCGAATAATTTGTCTATTCGGATAAAAATAAACGGTAACGGATATTATCCGTATTCGAATATTTTTCCGAATACCGGATACGGATAATATTTTTAAAATCCGTCGGATATCGGATACGGATAGCGAATTAATTTTCCGGATATGAATATACCTGTATCCGTATCGGTTTAATACCGTTTACACCCCT
This sequence comes from Panax japonicus, assembly GCA_020205505.1. Lineage (NCBI taxonomy): Eukaryota > Viridiplantae > Streptophyta > Magnoliopsida > Apiales > Araliaceae > Panax > Panax japonicus. The sequence goes on along the minus strand of CM035098.1, from coordinate 25,206,495 downwards.
AGTTAAAACAACACCTAGTCCCTGCTGCGATTTCGCCAAAACAACTGTTACGAGAACTCCCTATTGCGATTTCCCCAAAATTACTGTTGCGAGAACTACCTAAAACAACACCTAGTCCCTGCTGTGATTTCCCCAAAATTACTGTTGCGAGAACTCCGTACTGAGATTTCCCCAAAATTACTGTTGCGAGAACTCCCTATTGGTGATGATTTATTCTTTAGGGAAGGAGGTGGAGTTGGAAATGAGACAGCTCCTCACAAAGCACCTCCAATTGAGAACACTCAGCCTTGTAGTCTCGAAGAGCTTTATAACGGTACTACCAAGAAGATGAAGATATCCAAAGACATTTTTTATTTAAGTGGGTAAGTACTTGTTTAGTTTCAGTTTTTTTATATTGTACAAGATTTGGTGTATGTTTTTAGTTAATATATTATCTACAATGTTATTAAGATTTAATTGTATGCTATGAGATCAATTTAATCATTCATTTTGTTGTCTTTGGTTCATTATAAGTAATTTAATCACCTACTTAATTAAATCAAGGAGTTGTTGGTTAATATAAAATGGGAATGAACCTATTGATTGCCCAAGACCAAAAAGTCACTTCTTAGTTGTTTTTGACTTAATTTGAAGCATGAGAATTTTTTTGAATAAAATTTATGAACTTCCTAAATACGAAGATAGAGTAGAAGTCGTATTAGAAAAATAAATCAATGAGTATTTGATAGTAACTACCGGAACATATATGTTTGTATTGTCCCCTTTCTTTTATTTTGTTGGGATACTCTGGCTTATGTTCTTGTTTTGGTGCCTCTTCACATTGCGGAGAGCATTTATAAGCCCACTTTTTGATCAAGGAGGAAGTCACAGCCACTATTCTCAGCTCTCGAGTTAAAACAGTTTATATTGGCAATTATGTTCTTTATTATAACTTGGGGTAGATGCACTTGTATCTTTTATGGTTATTTAGTGCGCCTGAAGGTGCAAAGAGTTGGAATCAGTAACTGGAAACTGTGTCATAACTTTACAGTGCTCCTAAAGTTGAACAATTGGTGCCATTATAATCTAGTGAAAATTAAAGCTTTTGTAGTTCCTTTGTTTCCTAGCTTGAGTTATTGTAACTACCTAACAGTTGATATCGGATGAGCTTAGCTTTGATTTTACCTTAAAAGATGATCCAAGGATTCTTATTGTAAGAATATATGTGATCCTAAGTTTGTGTCTTCTTTGACATTTAGAAGTCTTTTGTTTTAAATGTCTTATTGATGTGGTGCCAAAAATAAGCAGGTGCAATTTAACAGACAAGCACATTGGAGAGAGCATATATGTTTAAGAATCAAATGATGAAAAAATAAATCTGAATCTGCTGTAAATACATTTTTACACTTAGCTCTTATGTTTTCAGTCGTGATTTTTATTTTTATATTACATTGTTTATGTGAATTCCAGCAAAGGATTCTTAATATTTCCTTGTTATATCAGTTTATGATTATCTTGTTTATATTCTTTTGATTTCAGCAAGACGGTGTGAGTGAAGGAGATTTTAACTATTAACATCAGAACAGGATGGAAGAAAGGTACAAAGATCACCTTCTCAAAGAAGGGGAATGGGCATCCAAATGTTATACCTACAGATTTGTCTGCATTATTGATGAGAAACTTCACAATGTGTTTGTTCGAGATGGAAATGACTTGGTTGTCTAACAGACTATCTTTGAATGAAGCTTTAACAGGTTACACACTATCTATCAACACCGTCGATGACAGGAGTTTAATAGTTCCAATTAACAATGTGACTCATGCGACCTATGAGGGGGTTGTTCCGAGGGAAGGAATGCCCATTCCAAAAGATCCAACCAAGAGGGGAAATTTGAGAATCAAGTTCAACATCAAGTTCCCTATCAGGTTGAGTGCTGATCAGAATGATGGAATAAATAAATTATTACTTCGTTGAGATCAACACAAGTGAAGTAGCATTAGTGAAAAAACTTTGGTAATCAACTTTCTACCAGCTAATTCCATGAAAGTTTATATGGTATTTAAGTATATGAAATAGACAACTTAAAGTGTTTATGTTATATAGCAAGTAATGTGCAAAAGCATATGGCATTTTCATTCATTGAGTTATTCAAGTGAAAAACCATTAAAAATCTTGAACTACTGAATGCTATTTATTTAAATGAGTAGACTTACTAGCAGGAGTAGTGGGGCTTCATAATAAACAATAAAAAATGTCTGAATGCAAGGAATATGTGAATGAGTAGACTTACTAGCAGGAGTAGTGAGGCATTGAACCATTGTTAAAGTCATCCACTAGAAATTCTAGCGGACCTTTTAATAAATGCTTAATCCAGTCCGCTAGAATAACTAGCGGACGCCAGATTTTGTTTTTAAATCATAGTCTCTTTGTAATTGGAGGTAGAGATGCTATTTGTCTATTTTTGATTCATAGCAAATATATGCTATGGATCATTACCCTATATATATATATATCATAATTGTTAACAGTTAACAACGGATGCTCTTGATGGATGACAAATCATATATGATTCAGTGTTTTCGAAGAAAAAAAACATATTTCACGATTTTTTTTCATAAAATAATAATTTTATACAACAAAATTATGCCCAATTCAATTGTTCTAAACACATATCAATATACATATCAAATTAAAACAATTAATAATTTGTATAAAGGTTTGGCTCTGATACTACTGTTAGGTTTTTAATATTCATGAACACAATCAAATTGCATAAATTAAGCGGATGCATGAAAAATTAGAATTTACAATTTTTTACAAATCATATTTTCGGATCATCCTTTATGCACAATTATTAATTAAATGAAAATATGAAGAACAAGAATTATATCCTTGAATATTCGAGTTTCCTCATGTACAAGTTCACCTCTAATCATTTTCGCGTTCAACTTGAATTCGCCTAGTTTGGTTCCTTCTTTTGATTAATGTTAGTCACCCAAGTGTTTGGCCTCTAGAGGTGATCCACCAAGGAAAAAGAAAGATTCAAGAAGATGGGTATTTGACAAAACTCTAATTTTTATATCTCTCATAAAAAATGGTGTACTCTCCCAACTATTGGAATATTACGTATTCACGTGTTTTGTGCAAGTGTCAACCACCTCATCCATAATAAGACTCCTCTTATTTATAGATGTAGGCAACCCTCCTTAACAATTAAGGAATTGAGTTTTATTTTAATTAATTAGGCTCCTAATCTTACTAAGAATAATTAATTAAACTCTTTTTATTAATTAGTCTCCTAATATTATTAGGAATATATGAGAGTACATTTATTAATTAATTACCAAACTCCTTTAGAAATTAAATAATAATAATAATAGTAATAATAATAATAGTAATAAGACTCCTCTTATTAATTTATATTTAATATTTTCAAAATATTAAGTAATAAATATTAAGCTATTTAATTTATTCTATCACCATAGATTAAATTAAATATATACTTAACTTATTATTACGATTATGCCATTAACTTCTTAAATAATTATTCTTACTTTTATGGTGTGATCCTTTAGGTTCTCCATATTAAATCGGTTGTGAATAAATCAATTTGAACAATTCTAATCTTATTTAAATAAATAAATTAAACTATTAATTTTTTTTAAATAAATAATATTTATTCTACAATAGGAATAAGCCTTCCTAGCGATTAACGACTTTTCAGATAATATAAATTTTAACATTAATCATAAAATAACCTTTGAGTAAATAGTCACCGTACAATTTAATCCTTCCACTATACAATGTCCCAATTAAATATAAGACATAGAATTACTGTCAAGTCTTATATTATTTAATTATATGTATTTTGACTCTTAAATGCACAACTCCAAATAATGCAAATTAGAAACTCCTTTCTAATTTCATTCTGCCCTGGCCAAGGACTACTGGGTTGTCATTTATTGAATCACATAGGACATTTCTCTTCTTTTACTAGAAGCGGTAGATTCTTTATTGATCATACATTATCTCCATGTACGACTTATTATACCCAAACATACCCTTTGATATACCCTAAGGGTCTTAAGGAATAAGTCAAAGTATAATTCATCATACACAAGATACTATGATGATCTCAAGTCCAAAGATCACTTGTACTACTATCACTACAGGAATTCTTATTGACAAGCAAATAAAACTCCATTAGGTATTCCTTAGCGATCCACGTTCAGTGAACTTATTCTCTAATAAACACCTACATACTTGATTTAATGTCTCCACACAAATGATCATGAGATCAATTGTGACACCCCCAAAATAGGTCCACATGACCCATTCTGAGTCGCCAGATATCACATTACAAAAATCAAATACAAACTTTATTTATACAACTGTTGACCTGTCGTGCAGAATACGACAACACATAAGCTGTGAGTTTTAATACAATATTGTCTCGTAGACATTATCCAAACTCAAATTATTACAATGCCATATAAAATACAGCAGCAAATATTTCATCACCCCAAAGAAGAACGAGAAGATTACTATTCTGTTCATTCTAATGAGGTGCACTTTTGACGCTTTCAAAGTCGGGTTCTCATCACCCTATTGTTGTTCACCAAAAGAAATTATTAAGTGACATATAATATACGACACACCCATCTTAGATCCTGAATACAATTATATATTGCATGTCATGTCATTTTATAATGTATTGAGAAACTTCAACAGTCTTGGACCATCACATTATTCCCTTGTTATCCGCGCTCGACCCAATTACACTATTAATACCTGAAAGGAATTCTGAAGCAAAAGGTTGAGCACAAATAGCCTAGTAAAGAATATCATAACTAAATATAATTAAATTATCAATAGCCTTCATCAATAATAAATCAGAGATTTAGAACATATGGTAGATGATAAAACTTTTCAACCATAGTTGCAGCGGAACGAGCAATCCATTAAAAGAGTCAAATAGACTATAAAGTCTATTATCTTTTCCATGTTAAAAGTCCACCAACAATGTTTTATCCCTGTAACATCAATCAATAGTTCCTGTCCACAATCATATGAATAACTCATAATCATAATTGTGGTACTAAATTCCTCTTCGCACCCAGAACGAAGATAATTTTCATCACATGTCTTTACCTGAAACATCAAAGATCATGGTTATACCAAATCACATTTCCTGTTCATAATCATATTAATAAATTCATCTTTTCACTACGGGTCAAAGATATTCATTAACAACTCATCTTTGCACTACAGGCCAAAGACATGCAACTGTATTTTTATAAGAGTCAAGTAGAGCATGATATCTACTATCTTTTACGAATTAAAAGTATATTATCAATATTTTATCGCTGAGACTCAGCTTAATTGTGACGCCCCCAAAATTAGGTATACATCACCCATCTTGGGTCGCCAGATACATGGTACATAATTCAAATACAACTTACTAATACAACTATCGTGTACAATACGACAAAACATAAACTATGAGTTTGAATACAAATATTGTCTACTAGAGATTATACAAACTCAAAAAGAGTCCTCATTACAATTATTATCATACTATTTCACAGAAGAGTGAGGACTACTAATGCTATCTTCTGGACCATTACTCCGTTCCCCGACTCATCCCAGTTATATTCTCATTTCCTGAAGAGAACAGTGAAAGAAAGGGTGAGCTCAATTAGCCTAGTAAGAGATATTATGACTAAGATAATGCAGAATAAATTATCTTTAGCCTTCAACAGTGTTAAACTGATAAAATATAGTAAACATCACGTTTAACTGCAGCGGAACAAGCAATCCATTAAAAGAGTCAAGTAGAAAATAAAATCTATTATCTTTTATGATTTAAAAGGTTTTTCATCACTGTTATAGCTGAGACTCAGCTTAATAAATATTCCACATCATCGAATCACCCCTGCACTACGGCCAAGGATATTCTTTAGTATCACGACCACAATTATTCATGCACTACGGGCCAAGAATATTTTTTTATTCATTAATGGTCATGATCATGCCAACAACTGTCCATCAATGCACTACGGGCCAATGAGGATGTTTACCACATCATTTATAACATTACGGTCATGATTACACCGAATAATCCCTGGTCATAATCATACCAAGTCCATCTATGCACTACAGGCCACAGATGACTTTCAACATAATATAAACATGAGGATGATGACAATGATATATGAATTCAATAAAAACAAGTTCAAGAATTATTTTATCCAGAAATTATTAACGTCCAAATTGTCAACATGATACTGTTTTGTAGAGTAAAATTCAAGAATGATCAAAAGAATATTTCCATGAAAGGATACTGGATGAAGCACAAATATCAAGGATATTCCACTAATTTCATGGAGTAAAGAAGTCAGAATTTTAATCAACTGAGTAATACCGAATACAATAACAAAAGATATCACCATGCATGCGATAGAGACCGCACAAACAGGTTATTCCAGCAGAATAATAATAACGGAACCAGGTCAAGTGAAATTCACACCGACAGGATGTTCCAACAGAATAATAAATGCGGAATAGTAAATGATGGAACCAGGTCCGGCGTATAGCACAGACAGGATATTCCGACAGAAATGTAAAGACGGAATAGTAAATGGAACCAGGTCCGGCGTATAGCACAGACAGGATATTTCGACAGAAATGTAAAGACGGAATAGTAATGGAACCAAGTCCGGCGTATAGCACAGACAGGATATTTCGACAGAAATATAAAGACAGAATAGTAAATGGATGTCACCAAGTATAGGGTATTCCGCGTATACAGGTTATTTCAACAGAATAATAATGAATGGAATAACATAAGGATTTCACCAAGTATAAGGTATACCGCGTATACAGGTCATGTATAGGGTATGCCACTTTTACAGGTTATTCCAACAGAATAACAAAGAATGGAATAACATAAGTTCTCTTCAAGAAGAAAGAATAACACCCCTTACATTATTAGGAGATTGAATACTGCAGTAGTGTAGTAACCGAATACTCTTCTTCTTTCTCTCTTATTCTCTCTATACTTTCTCTCTCTATAGCTTGAATGAATTCGTGAAAAATAATGAAGCACTAGGCCTCTATTTATAGAAGATTTCTAGCTTAGCACTTGCCATGTGAAAAGGCAAGTGGCTTGACGACTGGTGATGTAAAAAGAAAAGTGGTTTGACGCCTGTAATGTGAAATGACAATTGGTTCGACACCTGTAATGTGAAATGACAATTGGTTCGACGCCTGTAATGTGAAACGACAATTGGTTTGACGTCTAGTAAAGGTAATTACTATTTACGAAGGTAATTACTATTGACGAAGGTAATTACTATTGACGAAGGTAATTACTATTGACGAAAATAATTACTATTGACGAAGGTAATTACTATTGACGAAGGTAATTACTATTGACGAATGAGACTCTTAGATGATGACATATGGGCCCCCCATAAAATAACCAAACTTACCACAAACGTCTCATAACAGACTCTTTATATACATCAAGGATTGAATAAATATTACCATAAATTAATTCTTTTAATCAACACATAAATAATCTTTCAACAATTATTAATCATTTATAACTTGTCATCTCAATTATTGATTTAATAGTATAACATATTATACAGATGATACTGTGACAATAATTGAATCAATAATATAAGAGATATGATGCAGCAATTACTATAGCAATAATTGAGTATAGCTGAATGACTTCTCACGTAAGCATCAATAATCAATACCGTGTGCTACTATGCAACCACGCGTATTACTGTACTTTTACTGCTGAGTAGTTCAACAGTTTTAAAGGTAACACCTCCGCCGTTATTTTTATAGAAAGATAATTTTGTCATTTTCTAACTACGACAATACTTCCGTTGTGGGGTCCACCAATGATTGTGCCGTCGTACGAATATTCCCCGACAAAAAGAATATTCCCTGACCAAACGAATATTTTATAACAACTTGCGTACTTTGCAAAATTTATAAATATTACCCACAACTATAACATTATATCAAATTTATTCCATAATATTCAAAAATAATAATTATAGAAAATTCATCTTTATTTATAAAAACTGAGGTCTTACAACCTCCCCTTCTTATGAAATTTCGCCCTCAAAATTAGGGTACGTACCTGGTATGTCGAAGAGGTAAGGATACCTTGATTTCATTTCAGATTCTAACTCCCAAGTCATTTCCTCAACATCGTGGTTTCTCCACAAAACTTTGACTTGAGGTATAACCTTGGAGCGTAGAATATGTTCCTTCTTATCCAAGATTTGAACAGGAATCTCTTTATACGTCAAATCTTTCGCTATTTCGTCCGGTTCTAACTCAATAATGTGGTTCGGGTCTTCCACATATTTACGTAACATGGATATGTGAAAAACGTTATGAACACGAGACATACTTGGCGGTAAAGTGAGTCTATAGGCCACAGTTTCTACTCGATCGAGGATTAAAAATGGACCGATGAATCAAGGATTGAGTTTTCCTCTCTTTCCAAATCTTGTAACTCCTTTCTATGGAGTAACACGTAACAACACATGATCTCCTATATTGAATTCCACATCCTTTCGATTAAGATCAACATAACTCTTTTGTCAATTTTGTGAGGTTTTTATACGTTGTCGAATCGTTTGAATCTTTTCCGTAGTCATACGTACCAACTCCGGTCCCAACAACGTTGCTTCACCCACCTCATCCCAGCATACTGGAGAACGACACTTTCTTCCATACAACGCTTTGAATGGAGCCATGCCAATACTTGCTTGATAACTGTTGTTGTAGGAAAACTCCACCAATGGTAAGAACTTGTCCCAACTTCCCTTGAAATCAAGGACACAGAGTCTTAATAGATCTTCGAGAGTTTGAATAGTCCTCTCCAACTGTCCATCCGTCTGAGGATGATATGCCGAGCTAAATCGTAAGTCTGTGCCCATAGCTTTTTGCAAACTAACCCAAAATCGTGAAGTAAATCTTGGGTCTAGATCAGAAACTATGGATACCGGCATACCATGCAGTCTTACAATCTCGTTTATGTACATACGAGCAAGACGTTCAAGTGTATAAGTTTCTCGTATCGGTAAGAAATGAGCAGACTTGGTCAATCTATCAACAATGACCCAAATCACATCTATGCCTTGAGAAACCTTAGGAAGAACGGTAACGAAATCCATGGTAATGTGCTCCCACTTCCATTCTGGAATTTTAAGTGGTTGCAATGGACCTTTTGGTACTTGATGCTCCGCTTTAACTCGTTGACAAGTTAGACACCTTGAGATAAACAACGCTATCTCTCTCTTCATATTGCTCCACCAAAATGTATGACGAATATCATGATACATTTTGGTACTCCCAGGATGAATTGCAAACGGTGTATTGTGCGCCTCCATCATGATTTTATACTTTAATCAGGGTCGTTAGGAACACAAAGTCTGGAGTTGACTCGAAGTATTCCTTCTTCATCGATTCTTGCTTCCGGCATAGCACCTTCTTGCACTTTCTTCCTCATACGCATCAACTCCAGGTCTGTAGCTTGAGCAGCTTTAACTTAATCGATTAAAGTCGGTTCTACTCGTATATTCGCCATCGTCACATGCGTCCCTGGAGTCTTTAACTCTATCTCCATCCTTTGCAAGTCACACAAAATGGGCCCTTGCGTTGACAATATCACACTCGTACTTGCATGCGATCTTCTACTCAATGCGTCAGCTACCACGTTTGCTTTTCCAGGATGGTATTGGATGGTATGATCATAATCTTTCAACAGTTCAAGCCAACGTCGTTGTCGCATGTTGAGTTCCTTTTGAGTGAAGAAATATTTGAGGCTTTTATGATCCGTAAAGATCTCCACTTTCTCCCCATACATGTAATGCCTCCAAATTTTAAGTGCAAAGACAACAGCTGCCAACTCTAGATCATGAGTAGGATAATTCTTCTCATATTCTTTGAGTTGTCGCGAGGCATAGGCTATGACTTTTCCATGTTGCATGAGAACACATCCCATCCCTTTGCCCGAAGCATCACTGTAGATGACAAATCCCTCCGAGCCAGATGGTATTGTCAGAACAGGTGCTGAAATGAGTCTCCTCTTGAGTTCTTGAAAACTCTTCTCACATTCTTCGCTCCAACCGAACTTTGTATCTTTCCGAGTCAGCTGAGTCAATGGAGTAGCGATTCGAGAAAATCCTTCCACGAATCTTCGATAATAACCAGCTAAACCGAGAAAGCTACGTACTTCGGTCACTGATTTAGGTTGCTCCCAGCTTTGAATAGCTTCAATCTTTGCTGGGTCAACAGATATTCCATGACTTGATACCACGTGCCCAAGGAATGCTACTTCCTCAAGCCAGAACTCGCATTTCTTCAACTTGGCATAAAGCTTATATTCACGAAGCTTTTGGAGTGTCAGCCTCAAGTGTTGCTCATGATCTTCACGGCTTTTGGAATAAATAAGGATGTCATCAATAAAGACGACCACAAAGTGATCCAAATATTCCTTGAATACTCGGTTCATCATATCCATGAAGGCAGCAAGAGCATTAGTCAATCCAAAGGACATGACTAGAAATTCATAATGCCCGTACCGAGTTCTGAAAGCCGTCTTTGGAATGTCATCGGTTCTAATCTTCATTTGATGATATCCGAAATGAAGATCAATCTTTGAAAAGAATTTGGCTCTTTGCAACTGATCAAACAAGTCATCAATACGTGGCAATGGATACCTATTTTTGATGGTGACATGATTCAACTCCCGATAATCAATACAAAGTCGAATACTCCTATCTTTCTTCTTCACGAATAGAACAGGAGCACCCCAAGGAGAAGTACTAGGACGAATAAAGCCAATGTCTAACAATTCCTGCAGTTGGGTTTTTAACTCCTGAAGTTCAATAGGAGCCATTCGATATGGGGCTTTGGAAATGGGTTTTGTACCGGGTTCAAGGTCGATACAAAATTCAATTTCACGCTCTGGGGGTAGGCCAGGAAGTTCTTCGGGGAATACGTCAGGAAATTTATTAACAACAGAAATATCATTCAAAGCTGACGTATTTTTGTTTAGATTTGTGACATGAGATAAGAAAGCTTGACATCCGTTTTTCAATAAACGAATAGCTTTATGGCTTGAGATGATCGTGATTGATTTTAATGGTTTGGTCGCTTGAATTCGCATAATAGGTTGATTAGGAATATGAAAGCTAACAACCTTACAAAAACAATCAATTTTTGCATAATGAGTAGTTAACCAATCAATCCCTAGAATCACGTGAAATGCAAGTATTTTCAATGAAATAAGATCGACAGGTAATGTGAGGGTACTGATTTGAACCAAACAAAACTTATAAACAATGGATGTAATGAAGGTTTCTCCCAACGGAGTTTTCACAGATAAGTCAAAGTCTAATTTCTCCGGATTCAAATTTAATCGATGAGCGCAAGAAGGAGAAATAAAAGAATGGGTAGAACCGGTATCAAATAAAGTATAGACTTCATTAGAGTTTATGATAAGCTTACCTGTGATGACCTCATTCGGGTTCCTCGCTCTTTGGGAGGTCACAACAAACGCTTTCCCTTGCACTACCGGCTTTGACCTTTTTGGGACGGCCTTTGGTGCCTCCATCCTAGCTGAATTTGTCTTCGGTAAACGACAAAATCGGGCTAAGTGACCTTCTCTTCCATAATTATAACATGCTTTGTACGGCATCACTCAATTTGGACTGATGTGTCCCTCCCCTCCGCATTTGAAGCATATGATAGGTGGTCTTTCTCCTTCCTTAACAACGGGTGCTGGTGCTGACATCTTTCCATCATTGTTGAATCTCCTCTTTTTGAAATGTCCATTCTTATTGTTTTGGCCCTGATTACCACCGAAGTGGTTACCATTTCTGGCCTGCTGATTCCCTCCACGCTTGTTGTCACCGCTTCGATGACCACTCTCCCTGGTATTATAATTTTGTCGGATGCTCTCTTTTAGTTACGTTGACTCGTTATCGCGCTCCACTAACTGAGCCCTATTTACAACATCTGAATACAAACACAGTTTTTGAGAAATAAGATGTTGACGTATCTCTGGCTTCAAACCTCTTAAAAACATTCGCGCCATTCTCTCTTCATTATCCACCAAGTGGCACGCAAACCGTGATAACTCTGCAAATTTTGCCTCGTATTGCGACACGGTCATATTATTTTGTTCCAACTTAATAAACTCCACCTCCTTCATGTGGTGAATACTTTCGGGAAAGTATTTGTCATTGAACAGCTCCTGGAACTTCTCCCAAGATATCTTCAGTACAGCAGGCTGAGTACGTTTTACCGATTCCCACCAGTAATCTGCCTCTCCGCGCAACATAAAGGCGACAAAGGGAACCTTTTGCTCCTCGGAGCATCCCAAGACATCAAATATCTTGGTGATCTACTTTATCCATGCTTCCGCCATAAGTGGTTTTGGCTCTCCCTTAAACTCCGGTGGTCCCAGCTCCTTGAACTGTTTAGCGGTGACCGCCCGAGAGTTTCCCGTGTTTCCATCTATGTTTTAGACAGGAGTCGTTTTTGCCTGCTGTTGCATGAATTGCATAAAACCTCTGAACATTTGATCATTCATTATTTGATCAGTGTTGTTGTTTGTATGAGGATTTTCGCCTTCCTGATGCACATTATCCTGATTATTGATATGTGGTGAATCAACGATCGCCTGTGCTCCATTGCCATTCTCAACATTCTCAGATGTCATTTTCAGATACTGCCACAAAACAAAAGGTTAATTGACATGTAACATATTATCCCTATATTCTGACATAAAATAGCACATAAACTTAGGTAGGTCATACTAGCGAAGGAATTCCCCGTCTCTCCCCTCCTAGTACTATTCTCACATCTTAGCCAGGGATCATATTCCTAAGCTCTGATACCAACTATGACGCCCCCAAAATTAGGTATACATCACCCATCTTAGGTCGCCAGATACATGGTACAGAATTCAAATACAATTGTCGTGTACAATACGACAAAACATAAACTGTGAGTTTGAATACAAATATTGTCTACTAGAGATTATACAAACTCAAAAGGAGTCCTCATTACAATTATTATCACACTATTTCACAGAAGAGTGAGGACTATTAATGCTATCTTCTGGACCATTACTCCGTTCCCCGACTCGTCCCAGCTATATTCTCATTTCCTGAAGAGAACAGTGAAAGAAAGGGTGAGCTCAATTAGCTTAGTAAGAGATATTATGACTAAGATAATGCAGAATAAATTATCATTAGCCTTCAACAGTGTTAAACTGATAAAATATAGTAAACATCACGTTTAACTGCAGCGGAACAAGCAATCCATTAAAAGAGTCAAGTAGAAAATAAAATCTACTATCTTTTATGATTTAAAAGGTTTTTCATCACTGTTATATCTGAGACTCAGCTTAATAAATATTCCACATCATCGAAAGTCTGATTATAAACATGTTATAGAATATGAGCCCTTATAGTTTGAGAAAGATTTGTCATATAAAGAAGTCCCTATTCAAATTGTTGATAGAAAAGAGCAAGTAATGAGGAATAAAGTGATACCTTCTGTTAAGATAATCTGGAGGAACCACAATGCTAAAGAAGCTACGTGGGAACTTGAAAGCGTTATGATGAAGAATTATCCTCAATTATTTGCTTGATTTTGCATAGCGATTCTGGGGACATAATCTTGTTAAGGAGGGAAGAATGTAACAAATAAATTTTTTGAGTTGTGATTCTGGGGACAGAATCCTTTTAAGGAGGGAAGGATGTAACGATCAAGAAATTTGTAATTTAATTTAAATATTTATGAAATTAAATAAATATTTTAAATAATTTATTTATTGTGGAAAATAAATAATTGATGAATTGTGGTGAGTTAATTTAATAACTAAATTGATTAATGATAATTAAATTGAGTAATGATAATTTTATTTGAAGGATTTAATTTAAGAAAATAATTAAATTAAATCAATTGCTTAATATTTATGAAAATAATTAAAATAAATAAATTGTTTAATTTAATGGAAATAAATAAATTGAATAAAGTGATGTTTCTAATTTATTAATTAAATTAGATATGTAATTATTTATTAATTATAAGTATAATGATAATAAGATTATTATTATTATTAATATATAAGTTATTTAAATTGGTCAACTAAAGGTGTGACATGAAAACTATATAATATAAATAATATAAAAATAAATTAGTTTAGGGAAATATGTGGTAGCCAAACAGGGCCTTGTGGCCTTTGGCATTTTACAACTAACGTAACTCTTTGGTTTTAACCTTATGCGTTAAACAGTTTATTTGCGTCTTATTTTTCCTAAGGCTTGTTAGCATAGAAAAACAGAGGAAGAGGGAATTACAGAGTATTGAGAGTGAGGATTTAAGAGAGAGTAATCTATGTGAGTTTTCCAAGAGAAAGATAAGATTCACCATCTTGTGCTAGCCTATAATCAAGTGGATTAAGGTATATTCATTCCTAAATTTCTAAGTTTTAGTTTTATCTAAGTTCTTTGTAAATTGGTTTTCATGGATTTGCTGTTCAAGCGTTGTGTATGTAGTGTGTATTATGTTGTAGAATCTGTTAATTATCATATATGAGGGTTGTTTGAGTATCAAATTCGTGGGAATTAGGTTGTAGCAGAAGATTATATATATCAGTGTTTATGTTCATATGTTATGGCGTTAGAAAGTACAAAATTTCATGCTTAATGTGTGTTAGAATCTGCAATTAAAAGTTAGAATATGTTTGTATGTTAAGAAACGAAAGCGGCGTAATTGGAATCGTGTCAATTGATTGAGAAACGAATTCATGATGATCAAATTCGCTAAAAGTGTCAAAAAAATGGAGTTTATATGAAAAACATGAAAATTGAGAAATTAAAATAGTTTTAGTTGTTGTTAAATTGTCCTAAGTGGTTGAATATGTTAGCAATCATGTTTATGGTAGTTTTATATTTATTTTACATGTTATCACTGTTTGATAGGTAAAATTTGTGTTTGATAGGTGAAATTTATTTTATATGTTGTTATCACCAGTGCCAAGGCCAAAAATGGCGTAGCTGCGCCGGTCCCAGGCTTAAGTATGGCGCAGCTGCGCCATACCCTGGTCTGAGACAGTGAAGTCTGCTTATTTGCAGATCATGTGTAATGGACTTATATTAGTTTAGCATTGATGTTAATAAGGTTGAGGCATAATATAAACTACAATAATAGATTTTCATGCGTTGTTATATAATGTGTAAAAGAATTTAAGTGATTACTTGAATAAGTTATGTAATGAACCAAATGGGATGTTTTCAAAACTTAAAAATAAATGATAAGGTTTATAGTGTGATTTCAGAATCGTTAAGGTGTTAACCAACGTGGTTAGGTGCTAGGTTAGGGTTATGACCTAAATGATGGTTTAAACCCTAAAAGCTATTATTTATTCAATTAATTGTTGTTGTGATTTCAATGATATGTGTAGGGTAATTGGAGATTATTTTAAATTTGTGTAGCTTACAATCAAGGCAAGTTTTCTAACTCTATCTTGTTATTATTGAGCAAGTTCCTAAACCTTAACTCCTTACAATTGAGCAAGCTTTCTAACTTCATTCTTTTCATATTGAATGCAAGTTTCCATTCCTATAATATTATTGTGAAAGTTCTTAAAATTGAACAAGCCTAATCAATCTTGAATATGTTTGTATAAGCTCTTGTGACCAGCTTCGTTACATCGAATGAGTTTCACATTTCTGTATCTTATTATTGTTATTCAGAATTTGTAAATCTTTAATTCATTGCTTCAAATGAGATTGTTCAAACTCATTTAAATGTAGCACCTTGCATGAAATCCATGTTTACCCAAATATATACTGATGTTATTAATCTTTGATCTAATAGCCTTGTTCACTTATAAATTCTTGTATTAAACCTTTACTTATGTAAATCGAATAGTTTTCTAAAATTCTAGAAACACTGATAAACTAGTTCCAAACTAAACTTTCTTTAGTGCGAAAATTCTAAATTCAAACTGAGACGAACAACCCTAACATAAGGGATTTTGTACGTGTAACATTTAGATGTTTGTGCACAATACATGGTACAAAG
The DNA here is from genome assembly GCA_020205505.1 of Panax japonicus. Classification (NCBI taxonomy): domain Eukaryota; kingdom Viridiplantae; phylum Streptophyta; class Magnoliopsida; order Apiales; family Araliaceae; genus Panax; species Panax japonicus. The sequence goes on along the minus strand of CM035098.1, from coordinate 25,190,375 downwards.
GGCTGATCCCCCTAAGTACGTTAAGAAGGGTCTGTATAGTCTAAATGACTATTAAGGTTGGGTAATAATACCTAAGTACCGGGGACATAGTTCGTGGTCTTAAGACCCTCAGATAATTAAAGTTCGAACTTGTTTTCTATTTTGATTTGTAGGACAAGTTCTTTATTATTCAGCTCCTGTTGTTCACTCTCATGTTGCTATCATTACTACTTTCTATATCAGTGAGCAATTGTTTGCTCACTCTTGCAATTAACACTGCAGACAAAGTGGAGAAAGTTGACGAGCCATCTACTAGCAAAGGAAAGGGCAAATTGTCCAAGGGCTGAAGACATATGAGAAATTTTTAAATATTTTATGTTTCAAAACTTGTTTTATTTTAAGTTGTATTCCTCAAACTGATGTAATAATTTTAAGGTTAGATTACCTAGGATTATTTTGAGATGAAGATTGTAACCCTTTAATGGGAGAGTTTATTGTTTAAGTTATTTTAATTTTGTCTTTATCCTTTATTATGGGTAGTTAGATATAATAGTTTTTGATAAGTGAGCACCAAATCATGTGGAAATGGAGTACCTGGATTTGTGGGTGACACAAATAATGTTTCTAACAATAACTGGAATACAATAACAACTTATTGAATTAATAGATTTGCCCACAGGCATTGCTAAACTATAAGTTTCTATGGCTAATGTGACAACCTTTGCTTCATTTCCCATACATAGGATTACTTATATTTGTCTAGCTTTCTACTTCTGCTTGGTCCCTTTATAAATCTATATTTATGATAACCAAAGTCGGTATCCAATATCCAAGTAGAACCTTGACTTAAAGAAAAATTTATTTTAAATCATGAATAAATTTGTATTTGTAACCGAAACTTCACTAAGCTTCTTTGGTTAGCTTCTGCAAGATGCTTCTCGCAGTTTCTTTCCAGGGTCCTGGCTTATTGTAGTGGAAGCAAACTCCTTTGTTATCTGTATCATTTTTGTTCTTATTATCCTTTGTTTTTGCTTTTCTATTTACCTTATTTGAATCGTTCTTCTTTTTAGAAGATCTTTTGGCCCCTACTAGTAAGACTTGGTCTTTCATAGTTGGAAAGTGACTCTCAATATTTTTCAACATGTTAAAAAAATCAGCGAAATTGATATCTAGCTTGTTCATATGAAAAATTCACAACAATTGTGAAAGGAGTCCAGGAGTGAGTGCAAGATCAAATCTTGGCACAACTCCCCATCTATGACAAAACCCGTTGTCCTAACTGTTCAATCAAATTGATCATCATTAGGTCATGTGTCTGTACTGTAGTGTCATCGGTCATTCTAAATCAGAAGAGCTCCTTAGATATCTGATATCTATTAGTCCTACTTTCCTCACCATCAACTACTTGACGTTTGGGATTATAGTAGGAGCTTCTATAGTTTCATGCTGACGCTGAAGCTTGTTACTCATGGATGCGAGCATGATGCATTGAGTCAACTGTGCATCATCTTACCATTTTCTAAAAGTAGCAATCTCTTCCTCAGAGGCATTGTCTGTAACCATTGCAGGGATATGCCTATTAAGGACATAAGATAACTTTTCAGCTATGAGAACTATTCTCAATTTCCTTAACCAATCTGTTTAATTCGGTCCGGTTAAATAACATCTAATATATTTCACAGTGGTAGTAATTTAGAAATTGTAAAATTCTGTAAATGAATTTGTTCTCAACAACATTTTAGCATACATTCTTTTATTAATTACCAAAATAAATTAGGTCTTGTTTTAAATTAGTATCTCCCACTATTTTCATCAAACTATATTACCCTCAATTTATATAGTTCGACAATATCTAATTAAAGATATGCTAGTGAGAATAAGGATCTAATTTTAAATGTATATAGCCTTGTGTGTGCACAACAAACTATATATAAATAAATAGGTAGACAAATCTTGTCAATTACATCAACTATGTAACTCCTTGTATTTTGCCTCTTAAATCATAATGGTCAAGTGTGTGCACATCCGAACTAAAATGATTTAAGTTAAGTCAGACCCAGCATTTCCATGTGCACAACAAAGCAGTAATGTTCAATTCCTTATAAACATCATATGTAATAAAAATAACATCTTAAATATTTAATACTTGCCTTGTGTGTGCACAACAAACTCATATTAAATATTCAATACTCTATTATTTCTATCATGCTAGAAGGCGAAGTTCGATATTACAAATATCTTTGAACGTTACAACTTAATATAAAATATTTGAGGGTTTTGTTATTAATTTTGTCTCAACTTGTTTAGCGCACATGCACATATATATATAAAATACGCGTCATATTAATTAACATGCGAAGCATGTTTGCATAATATATAATATATATAGTATAACCATGCATATATAGAATACTATATTCTACCCGGATTGATTATGAACTTTTATTCTAGTTTGGTTCACTAGAGCCAACAAGTGAACCAAAAGGTCAAACCCTAGGGGTGCAAGAATTAATATTTAAATATAACTATTACATTTAAACACGGGCTCCATTACAAACGGCTCTTCAAGCGCTCCTTGCTCCTTGATTTCCAATTCTTCAAAATTAATTCTAACTATTCCTATTACAAAACTATTTAAAATAAATATAAACCTTGATCAGCAGTCAAGGGAAAGTACATAAAAGGGAGATATAATTTACATTAAGAAAAATTAGAGAAGACGAGGTACGCAGACCCCATTTAATAAAACTCATACATTCAAGCATCCAACTAAAATAAAATTCAATCATATTGGTCAATAGTCCATAATCAATCCCATTTATTATCATACACATCACCATATACATCAATAAATAACATTCATCTCATGGATAATAAACATTCAATATATATATATATATATATATTGATATCATTTAATGGACAAATTTAGTTAGTATAAAATCTAATTTTGAATCAAAATAAACTCCTTTATTTTAATCCAAATTTAAATAAAAATAAACCTCTTTTATTTTAATTTATCCAATTTTGAATAAAATAAACTATTTTATTTTAATCAAAATCTTTAATCAAAATAAACGCATTTATTTTAATTAATTATGGTATCCAATTCCAAGTAAATAAAAAATAAAACTCCTTTATTAAAGGAAACACGAATTCTTTTCTTATTCACAAATAAACTCCTTTATGTTAAATAATATGAAATGTTATTTCATATCTAAATAAACTCTTTTATTTAAGGAAACATTGATTCTCTTTCCTATTCACAAATAAACTCTTTTATTTAAGGAAACATTGATTCTCTTTCCTATTCACAAATAAACTCCTTTATTTTTAAATAATATAAAATCTTATTTCATATCTAAATAAACTCTTTTATTTAAGGAGACATGAAATCCAATTTCAACTCCAATTAGTTATCATCGAATCCAATTTAAAATTAAAATAAACTCTTTATTTTAATTATAAAATTATTAGATATATATATATATATATATATATATATATAGCATAATATATATACTCTTGAAGCTTTTCGTATATATATATATATATATATATATATATATATATATATATATATATATATATATATATATATCATAAAACGTTAATATATATTATGAAAACGTGTGGGATGAAGCCTGAAACTCCTGGCTAACTATTAAAGCATGCCCCTTTTGAATCCTACATGAATACCTGATCCTAGGCCACGTTAAGTATCATATATATTATATAGCTTGTTAACAAATAAGCTAACAAATAGGCATAGGCTTGGGTAAAAATCATACAGCGAATTCGCGTTTTTTAAAAAAAAATTTAAACAATAAAATTATATCTAATTAAATTGTTGTAAACACATCTATATACATATTAAATCTGAACAATTAATAATTCGCATAAAGGTTTGGCTTTGATGCCACTGTTAGATTTATAATATTCATGGACGTAATCAAATTGCATAAAATAAGCGGAAACGTGAAAAATTAGAGTTTAAAATTTTTACAAACCATATATCCGGATCATCCTTTATGCATAATTATTAATTAAACGAAAATATGAAGAACAAGAATCATACCCTTGAAGATCCGAGCGTCCTCAGGTACAAGTTCACCTCCAATCTTTTTAGCGTTCAACTTGAATCCACCGGGTTTGGTTTCTTCCTTTGATCAACGTTAGCCACCCAAGTGTTTGGCCTCTAGAGGTGATCCACCAAGAAAGAATAAAGATTCAAGAAGATGGGTGTTTGATAAATCATTTCCTATCTCACATAGAAAAGGAGCGTACTCTCCAACAATTGGAATCACGTCTGTTGTGAAAAAGTCAACAACGACTCTACACCCATAATAAAACTCCTCTTATTTATAGATGTAGGCAACCCTCCTTAACAATTAAGGAATTAGATTTTATTTTAATTAATTAAACTCCTTTAATTAATTAGGCTCCTAATCTTATTATGAATAATTAATTAAACTTTTAATTAATTAGTCTCCTAATCTTATTATGAATAAATGAGAGTACTTTTATTAATTAATTCCTAAACTCCTTTAGGAATTAAATAATAATAATAATAATACCTCTCTTATTAATTTATATTTAATATTTCTAAAATATTAAATAATAAATATTAAGCTATTTAATTTATTCTATCACCATAGATTAAATTAAATATACTTAACTTATTATTACGATTATGCCATTAACTTCTTAAATAATTATTCTTCCTTTTATGGTGTGACCCTTTAGGTTCTCCATATTAAACCGGTTGTGAATAAATCAATTAGAACAATTCTAATCTTATTTAAATAAATAAATTAAAATATTAATTTATTTAAATAAATAATATTTATTCTACAATAGGGATAAGCCTCCCTAGCGATTAACGACTTTCTAAATAATATAGATTTCAATATTAATCATAAAAGAACCTTTGAGTAAATAGTTACCGTTCAATTCAATACTTCCACCATACAATGTCCCAATTAAATATAAGACATGGAATTACTGTCAAGTCTTATTTTATTTAATTATATGTATTTCGACTCTTAAATGCACAACTCCAAATAATGCAAATTTGAAACTCCTTTCTAATTTTATTCTGCCTTGGCCAAGGACTACTGGATTGCCATTTATCGAATCACATATGACATTTCTCTTCTTTTACTATAAGTGGTAGATTCTTTATTGATTATACATTATCTCCATGTACTACTTATTATACCCAAGCATACCCTTTGATATACCCTAATGGTCTTAAGGAATAAGTCAAAGAATAACTCATCATACACAAGATACTATGATGATCTCAAGTCCAAAGATCACTTGTACTACTATCACTATAGGAGTTCTTATTGACAGACAAGTAAAACTCCATTAGGTATTCCTTAGCGAGCCACGTTCAGTGAACTTATTATCTAATAATCACATACATACTTGCTTTAGTGTCTCCACACAAATGATCATGAGATAAATCATCCTCATCTAATGAGCAAACAACGTATGTACCAATCTATCCGGATTCACTAATCCCAAATTTAGTAATCCAACGATTGAGAACTATTTTAGTTTTAAGCTTTCTAAGAATTTAGATCTCATTAGAATGGTCATCATCATTATTCTAAAAGCATTGCTTAAAACTATGGGTTTATCACATATTATAAAACAACATTATGTAGATAATTAAAAGCCTTTAATAAATTAATACTTTTTATTAATAAATGAATAAGACTGTTACAAAGTATATGCTTTATCATCAAACATGATTGGCTTGTGTGCATATTACTTTCAGAATGCAACTTCCTCAAGCCACAACTCGCATTTCTTCAACTTGGCATATAGCTTGTTTTCACGAAGCTTTTGGAGTATCAGCCTCAAGTGTTGCTCATGGTCTTCACGAGTTTTGGAGTATATGAGGATGTTATCAATAAAGACGACCACAAAGTGATCCAAATATTCCTTGAATACTCGGTTCATCATGTCCATGAAGGCAGCAGGAGCATTAGTTAATCCAAAAGACATGACTAGGAATTCATAATGCCCGTACCGAGTTCTGAAAGCATTTTTTGGAATGTCATCAGTTTAAATCTTCAACTGACGATATCCGGAACGAAGATCAATCTTTGAAAAGAATTTGGCTCCTTGCAACTGGTCGAACAAATTATCAATGCGAGGCAACGGGTACCTATTTTTGATGGTGGCATGATTAAACTCCTGATAATCAATACAAAGTTGCATACTTACATCTTTCTTCTTCACGAACAGAACAGGAGCACCCCAAGGAGACGTACTAGGACGAATGAAACCGATGTCTAACAATTCTTGTAGTTGGGTTTTTAACTCCTGAAGTTCAATAGGAGCCATTCGATATGGGGCTTTGAAAATGGGTTTTGTACCGGATTCAAGGACGATACAAAATTCAATTTTGCGCTCTGGGGGTAGGCCAGGAAGTTCTTCAGGGAATACGTCAGGAAATTTATTAACAATAGAAATATCATTCAAATCTGACGTATTTTTATTTAAATCCGTGACATGGGCTAAGAAAACTTGACATCCGTTTTTCAATAAACAAATAACTTTATAACTTGATATGACAGTGATTGACTTTAGTGGTTTGGTTGCTTGAATTCGTATAATAGGTTGGTTAGGAATATGAAAGCTAACAACCTTACGAAAATAATCAATTTTAGCATGATGAGTAGTTAACCAATCAATCCCTAAAATCACATCAAATACAAGTATTTTCAAAGAAATAAGATCGACAGGTAATATACGGTTACCGATTTGAATCAAACAAGACTTATAAATAGTGGATGTAATGAAGGTTTCTCCCAACGGAGTTTCAACAGATAAGTCAAAGCCTAATTTCTCTGGAGTCAAATTTAAACGTTGAGCGCAAGTAGGAGAAATAAAAGAATGGGTAGAACCGGTATCAAATAAGGTATATACTTCGCTGGAGTTTATGATTAGCTTACCCGTGATCACCTCGTTCGGATTCCTCGCTTTTTGGGAGGTTATGACAAACGCTCTCCCTTGAACTACGATTTTTGTCTTATCTGGGACGACCTTTGATGCCTCCATCCTAGCTGGACTTGACTTTGGAGTACGAAAAAATTGGGCTAGGTGACCTTCTCTTCCACAATTGTAATATGCTTTGGACTGCATCACACACTTTGGACTGATATGTCCCTCCCCTCCGTATTTGTAACATACGACCGACGGTCGTTCTCCTTCCTTAACAACAGGTATTGGTGCTGACGTCTTTCCATCATTGTTAAATCTCCTCTTCTTGAAATGTCCACTCTTATTGTCATGGCCATGATTACCACCGAAGTGATTACCATTTCTGGCATGTTGATTCCCTCCACGCTTATTGTCACCGCTTAGATGACTGCTACCACTGGTATTATCGACTTGTCGGCTGCTCTCTCTTGGTTGGGTTGACTCATTATCGCACTCCAATAACTGAGCCCTATTCACAACATCCGAATACAAACACAATTTGTGAGAAATTAGGTATTGATGTATCTCGAGTTTCAAACCTCTTAGAAACATCGACGTCATTCTCTCCTCATTATCAACCAAGTGGGATGCAAACCGAGACAACTCGGCAAACTAAGCTTCGTAGTGCGCCACGATGATATTTTTTTGCTCAAGCTTGATGAACTCTACCTCCTTCATGTGACGAATACTTTCAGGAAAGTAATTGTTGTTGAACAGTTCTTGAAACTTCTCCCAAGACATCTTCAGTGCGGCAGGTTGAGTACGCTTTACAGATTCCCACCAGTAATCTGCCTCTGCTCGCAACATGAAGGTGACAAAGGGAACCTTTTGCTCCTCGGAGAATCCCAAGACATCAAATATCTTGTTGATCTGCTTTATCCATGTCTCCGCCTTAAGTGGTTTTGGCTCTCCAAAAAACTCCGGTGGTCCTAGTTCCTTGAACTGCTTAGCGATGACCGTCCGAGAGTTGTCAGTGTTTCCACTTGCATTTTGGACAGGAGCCGCCCTCGCCTGATGTTGCATGAATTGCATAAAACCTCTGAACATCCCATCGTTCATCATTTGATCATTGTTGTTTACCTGAGGATTATTGTCTTCCTGTTGCACATTATCCTGAGTATTAATCTGTGGTGACTCAACGGTTTCATGTTCTTTATTGCCTATCTCAATATTTTTGGATGCCATTTTCAAATACTGCCACAAATCAAGGGTTAATTAACTTATCACATATTATCCCTATACTCTGACCGACCAATTAAATACCAAATAAACTTAGGTAGGTCATACTAGTGAAGGAATTCCCCGTCTCTCTCCTCCTAGTTCTTGTCTCACACTATGTTATAGAATAGTGAGGACTACTAAAACAACCATCTGGACCGTCAATCCGTTCCTTGACTTGTCCCAGCTATATTCTCATTTCCTGAAGAGAATAGTGAAAGTAAGGGTGAGCTCAACTAGCCCAGTAAGAAATATTATGACTAAGATAATGCAGAATAAATTATCCTTATCCTTCAACAGTATAACAACTGAAAGAATATAATAGACTACAAGTTTTAGATCAACAACTGCAGCGGAGTAAGTAATCCATTAGAAGAGTCAAGTAGCGCATAAAATCTACTATCTTCTATAATTTAAAAAGTTTTTCATCAACTTTATCACTGAGACTCAGGTTAATAACTAAAATCGAATCATCCCTACATCACGGCCAAGGATATTCATGTAATCATCAATGGTCATGATTATACCGAATAATCTTGGTCATAATCATACCAACAACTGTCCATCAATGAACTACAGGCCAATGAGGACTTTCATCACATCATTCGTCACATTACGGTCATGATTATACCGATTAATCCCTGGTCATAATCATACCAAGTCCATCTATGCACGTAAGCCAAAGATGACTTTCATCACAATATAAACATGAGGATGATGAAAATGATATAATAATTTAATAAAACAAGTTCAAGGATAAATTTTAAAGATTTATAATTTAATTTATCCAGAAATCAATAACGTCCAAATTGTCAACATGATACTGCTTTATGGAGTAAAATTCAATAATGCTCAGAAAAATATTTCCATGAAAAGATACTGGATGAAGCGCAAATATCTAGGATATTCTACTAATTTCATGGAGTATAGAAGCCAAAACTTTAACCAACTGAGTATAATAAAATATATAAAATTGCAAATGGATTTTCGCCCGCCATGCGGTAATCCACATAAACAGATCATTTCCACAATTTAATAAGGAATGAATATGAATGATCATTCACCACGCATGTGGTAATCCACATAGACAGGTTATTCCAACAGAATAATAAAGAATGGAATAATAGAAGAATTCACCATGCATGCGGTAGTCAGTGTAGACAGGTTATTCAAACAGAACAATAAAGAATGGAATAACAGAAGAATTCACCAGGCATGCGATAGACAGTATAGACAAGTTATTCCAATAGAATAATAAAGAATGGAATAACAGAAGAATTCAACAGGCATGCGATAGACCGCACAAACAGGTTATTCCAACAGAAGAATTCACTAGGCATACGATAGACTGCACAGACAGGTTATTCCAACAGAATAATAAAGAATGAAATAACAGAAGAATTCACCAGGCATGCGATAGACTGCACAGACAGGTTATTTTAACAGAATAATAAAGAATGGTATATCAACCCTTACAAATATTGAAAGAAATAACTCTCTTCATGAATACGAAAGAAATAATACTCCTTACCTTAGAAGAAAACTGGATATTGGAATAGTGAGGTAGAAGACTTCTCTTCTTCTTTCTCTCTATAATAATTGCTCTTGTGAGACTTAGTGAATTGGTGAGAAATGAAAGAAGAATGACTTTCTATTTATAGGAAAATATAGTTTCAATAATTGCACATTTTGGGGCTCAAAATATTACAGTATAATACCTCTCTCTTTTTCTTTATTTTTAATTTAGTCCTGCAAGTATTATCAAACTTGCACCACCTCCCCTAATAGTAAATCATGTGAATTAATAGTTCAGTCATGTGACTCAATAGTATAATCATGTGAAAAATACTAATTACAGTATAATACATTCAACTATACATCTATTTTTAATTTTGTGATGCAAGTATTATCAATCTTGCACCAACTCCCCTAATAGTAAATCATGTGAATCAATAGTACACACATGTGAACACATAGTTATAAGCATGCGAATTAATAGTAATTAATTACTCATTTATCCGGTTAATTACCCGATTGGTCAATATAACCTCCAGATATCAATTATTATCGAAATAAATGTCGATTTTCACTAACACTAATAATTCCAACAGAATGTAACTATCAATTTCATCTTTAATCAACACGAACTTATTCATCATTAATATTATAATTCACAATATTTAACAACCAGGTCGTACCCAGAAAAGATGAGGTTTTTCGATAAGGATTTCTCCTTATTGGCACACAATTAGGTGACCAAACCTCTCCTTGACAGAACTTCTAGACATTGTCAATATTGTAAATAATAATATGAATAACTTTGCCATCTCAATTATTGAGTTAATAATATATATTATGCAGATGATAATGTGACAATTATTGAATCAATAATATAAGAGATATGATGCAGCAATTACTGTAGCAATAATTGAGTATAACTGAGTGACTTCTCACATAAGCATCAATAATCAATACCGTGTGCTACTATGCAACCACGCGTATTACTGTACTTTTACTACCGAGTAGTTCAACAGTTTTAATAGTAACACTTTCGTCATTATTTTTATAAAAAGATAATTCTGTCGTTTTCTAACTACGACAATACTTTCGTTGTGGGGTCCACCAATGATTGTGTCGTCGTACGAATATTCCTTGTTAAAACGAATATTCCCCGACCAATCGAATATTATATAACCACTTGCTTACTTTGAAAAATTTGTAAATATTACCCACAACTATAACATTATATCAAATTCACACCATAATATTCGAAAATATATTTTGAGAAAATTATTCTTTATTCATAAAAGTTGGGGTCTTATACATATGATTCAAACATTATTGCTTAATGAAATTGTCATACTTGCTGAGCTAGTTATGCTCACTCTTGCTTGAATCATATGAATGCAGCTAAGACCGAACGGACTGCAGGCCCTAGTACAGATAAAGGGAAGGCTAAGGTGAACTAATAAGTTGCCTTTGTAATAGTATAGTATAAATATTGTAATTATTTAATATTATGACAAAGAACCTATGTAATGGTTATAAAGAACCTGGGGAATGGTAATATTATTTTGGAATATATAGAAGACATATTCACTCTTTTGAGGTATTTCAATTGAATGTATGTGTGGCTGTAGCACCGTGTAACACCATCTGTCGGGTTGAAAGATACCCGAATTTGGGGGCGTCATAGGTTGGTATCAAAGCTGTAGATTATCAAATCCGAATTGCCCAGTCCAAGTTTCTTTTATAAATGGCAGACCAAATTTTCAATTTACGTTGCTTTGTTTTAGTTCTTAAAACTCTGATAATTTGAGAGTGATTGAGTTGTGGTCCAAAGAAGAGGTTAACAAATTCAGAAGGAGGAAACTAAGTTTATTAAGCTCCAAGAGGTATAAAATCTCAACTTTTGTACTTAATTGGGTTTTTGCCAAGTTCTTAAAATTTCTGGGAATTCTCAGTTAATCAATGTGAATTAGCATGCCATAATGTGTTTAAAAAGTATACTTACATATATGAAATCTTAAATGATGGATTGGAACATGTTTAAACTGAAAAGAATCAAGGTAGAATAAGGCTATGTAAAACAGAGTCTATTTCTGCTTCTGGTCTAGGAATGGCGCAGTTGCGCCCTATTTATACTAGGGTGCAACGCAGCTGCGCCAGGCCTGCACCAGACCTTTTTTTCTCTGTTTCGTTTCTGTTCGTGCTAACTTATTGGTACCTTGTTAGAGCAAGTATGAAAAGTGTTTTAGCACACACATATAAGCACATACATGTAGTATGAACAAGTATAACAATGTTTGTACATATGAATCACGCAACACTTATGGTATTGAAATGAAGTTTGTAGTTTAAAAAGTGAACTTTGTCAAGAACACATCATATGAGCATTCTTATTTTATGAACATGATAATAAAGTTTATATTTACATGAAATGCAAGTCTAAAGTGATTAATCACACTAGCATACATGATTGAAAGCTAAGATAATTTCAAATATAAGAAACTTAAGACTTTTCAAAGTGAACTTGACCAAGACTTTTATCTTATAGGTTTTGACCATTTGAGCATGTATATTTGGCTTTAATATATGGTTCAAATGCATAAGAATTATATGTCGAGATGCCTTGTATATACTACATTGACTTAGTGTAAAATTTAAAGAAAGTTAGAATGTGAAAGCTAATGTCATCAAGTAATAAGTAAATTATGTTATGACCACACAAGAGTGTATATTGGGACTCATTATGCCTATAGACATATTGAAATGAGCATCGTTTGATTAAAGTATGGTTGTCACCTATGAACACATATTCATGAAAAGGAAATTTCTATAATATGAACTATGTGAGTTAAGTATACATGTGTTGTTTAAACACAAGCATGACTACTGAATATCATTTAGCCTTGTTATGTGATAACATGACTTTAATAGTTGACCCTTGAAGCATGAACTTGATTTTTGCTTAAATTATAAGGATGTCCGACATTGAACCTTATAACCTAGAATTACGAACAGAATCTTGCAATATGTGTATCTTAAACTATATTACATGATTTAAATTGAAGTGTTATGTGTTCAAGCCTATATTGATACATAGAAGCTAGATAATCTAAAGTTATTAAATCTAAGACACGATTAGATTGACTTACGTGAATTATGGGATAGTCCTATGTGATGATTTGATTCTTGTAAATGTAGACTCATATTAGTTTACACATACTAATTGGAAAGACCGACGTATTAATGTTAGTTCGTTTCAATGCAAGTTCATTAAAGCAAGAATTAAATTGTAGCTGAGCAAATAGTCAAGTATCCAAAACTCTCTTTTATATTGATCAACTTTCTGAACTTCACTCTTTGGTTATGAAAATTTCTTAATTCTTACTCTTTTACTTGAGCAAGTATCTGAAACTCTCTTTTATATTGAGCAAGTCTCCGAACTTCACTCTTTGTTTATGCAAGTTCCTTAATTCTTACTCTTTTACTTGAGCAAGTATCTAAAACTCTCTTTTATATTGAGCAAGTCTTCGAACTTCACTCTTTGGTTATGCAAGTTCCTTAATTCTTACTCTTTTACTTGAGCAAGTATCTGAACACTATTGTGTTGCAAATTCCCTAACTTTACTCGAATTTATATTGAGCAAGTGTTCCCGAACTTCACCCTTTGATTGTGCAAGTTGTCTACCTTACACAACTTTAAATATTGTGCAAGTTGCTAAACTTCACCTATTTTTGTGAAAGTTTCATATCCTTCTCATATTGTATTGAGCAGGTTATTGTTGAATTGGAAGTTATTCATTTAAGCTTAAACTTTATTGCCAAGCATGCTATTAAGTGGTTTAATTACTTTACAATTATTCCACATCGATATTATTGATATTCACACTTAGTGCACTTGAGTTCGTACAGTCTTGGACTGGTACATCATTTAAAGTTCTATAATTCTTAAACTGTGTCTGATAGAGTCTGAACCTTTATTCGGTCAGACAAGTGTATGGTGTTTTATAAAAGCTATCCAAACCAATTGATGGTAAGGATTCTTAGACTAAAAGAACACCCCTTTTATGATAGGGGAGTACCCCAGGTATCTAATATAAGATACAAAGAGCAGATTTAAATGTTATGCATATACATGGTGTACGTGAGGTTGATCCCCTCAAGTACTTATTCTGTAGCCAGTAACCAAAGGGTCAATCAGCTATTGATTCCATTGGAGTTTTATAGTTCAAAGTCTACTTTACTATCAATTATTCTAAAATCACTCATTATCTTTGCTTCTAATATTCATATTGTTGAATCCTTAAGATATTCATATTGTTGAATTTATTATCCGATATTTTCCATTCATCATGATATATCCTTATTGTTGTATTTAAACTTGCTGAGCAAATTTGTTGCTCATTCTTACTATATTATGAATTATATTGCAGTTAAGCCTGAGACCTCAGGAAAGGACAAGGGTAAAGGAAAGATGTAGGATAGTTGCGAGGAGCAGACTTTATCTTATGCCTAATTTAAATTACTGTTATATAATATGAACCCTAATGATTATTTTAGGGTATTTTTGTAAGATTTTATTAAGGTTATCGAATCTTGGGACTAGTAATACCTTTTGAATGAATTATATACGTTTATTATATACCATATTTTAGTTACCGTATGTTATTTAGAGGTGGATGTTTGGGAGTGTCACAAGTTGGTATCAAAGTTGTAGGTTATAAACGTTAGGAATGCGAAACCTAGGTTATAACCTTAGTAGAAAACTCAAGTAGAGTATTTAAGTGATGGGTTGAGGAAATCCATCGAGTTTTATTGTGATACTGAAGTTGTTTATTTAAATCAAAAATGATTGATAGACGTCTTAAACTTCTCAATGCTAACATGGATAACATATCACATAAAGCCTAATAGTTTTCTTCTTTTCCTCAGGATCATGTTGTAGGGTTTCGACACAGAAACGCACAGCGACACAGAAACGCACAACGAAAATAGAACAATTTAAAGCAATTTTCAAAACCCTAAACAGGATCCATGCGAAAATAATTAATTCAGTGGTTAGAAATTATACCGAATATGAAAATGCTTCTGAAATTGATTCGCTCGAATCTCCAACCTAATCCAAACAAATCACGCCTCTACGATATCCACACGAACACCCCGCGAACTGTCGTACTGCAGTAAACGGAACTGCGGTACTAGCCTCCAAAAGGAATGGATTTTAGAACTGTTTCTCTCCAATCTCTCTAAGAGAGGCTAGGGTTATGATGTTATGATATAACCCTAAGTGGCTACTATATCATATATATAGTAGTTAAAAAGGGGATTAATCAAAACCTAATTTCACAAAATCTGATTATATATATATATATATCTTAATTAAGTCTTACTTAATTAATATACATATATACAAATTATCCTTTTAATTTAAATTCGTGATTTAAATACTATTAATCATATTAATATATTTAAATCCTTAAAATTTAAATTAATTCTATTTTAAATTACGTTCTATGTGTGTGACCCTATAGGTTATTATTACGTTGGCAATAATTTTAAAATCATATTATAAAATTATAAACAGTGAGCGACATCTAGTAATGCATCACTGCTACCCAAGTAATAATAAGATCGATAATTCGATGCAACCTTTTCGTGAACAATGTTTCAATGTAATTTAATCCTTTTAACCTTAACATCGTAGATTAAAATCGAGTCATGGAATGTGTCATACTCTTCATAATTTAATCTGAGTTTTCTTGATCAATGAGTAGACTATATGAAACAAATCACTATTTGAGCATGGCCATGCATTTCATAGTCCTACTCAATCAAGAGGCCTATGAATATCACCCCTAATATATAGGAGGGTTAAATTCCATCTAGATCACTCATATTCCTCACACGATTCATGATGTACCCAATATCACCTTTATAGTCCACCCTATTAAAGGTGACATTTGATGATATCAAAGTACATAAATTCCCTTGTAATAATATAGTGATTTCAAGTCGGAGGACCATTACATCATTATCACTATGAGAATTTCTAATGACACTTCGTATAATGCTCCACATAGAATTCTCATGGTGGGTTTGTCCAGTACATCGTTCTCTAACATGTACCTATGCATTGACTTAATATCTATATATATTTATGACCAATGAGATTTGGTCATCAGTCAATCCACATACTAGTCTCAATGCATCAATGTTGTCCCATCAACAATGATACTCGACTAGGGACATTTAAGAACAATGATACTAATTGTAATTATATAATCTCATGTTCAAGTCATGTGACAACCCAATAATTTGGACAATTTATGAAAATCTTAAATGATTGATTTAAGGTCAAATAATAGACCTAGACAGAAAATAAGTGTATGAGTTTAATGTTATTGGGATTGAATTTTGAGGATTTCAAAATTCGGTGAAGGATATAGGTGAATTATTCAGGATTAAGGATTTATGTGATTATGTTCTGTGTTTATGGTTAATGATGTGTTCAGAATGTGGTTAAGGGTCATGGGTTGATCAGATAATTTACATATGTGACAAACCCTAATTATATATTAAGAACTTCAACGTTCAGTTAGAAAACCCTAACGTCTAATAAGAAACCCTAGAAATCGGTTCTGAAAACCCTAGTTTCAGTTCCGGAAATCCGAAATCCTAATTCGGATATTGAAAACCCTAGATTGGGAATGCAATGTTACGTACTAGGTTAAATGTCATTAATATTAAATTAATTAGGGAAAACCCTAATGAATTATTTAAAATCTTAATTGATTGTTTGGAAACCCTAATACCAGATCTGAAAACCCTAAATTCAGATTCTGATAAAATGAAACCCTAATCTGGGAATATAACGGAGAATTTTAATGCTTTATTGCTAAGAATTAAGTACTAATTAGGGTAAAGGTTGATTAATTTACAAACCCTAATTTTCAATTTTAGGAACCCTAATTGTTCCGTCAGAAATCCTAATGCTCAGTTGTGGATTTAATTGCTTAATTAGCAATGTTAATTAGGAGATATAAATCCTAATTGTCAAGTTATTAGAAACCCTAATCGGATTAAGAAATCTAATTTTTAAAATTAAAATATTATTTTTTTATTTTTAAAACCCTAAAATGTAGTTTTGAACCCTAATGTGCAATTGTGGCCCTAAGTGCTAAATTAGCAATTTTAATCAGGATAAATTAGTCCTAATTAGCAAGATTGATTCATGATTAGGAGATTATGAAATAATTAGGAAGCCCTAATTATAAGTTAGAAATTTAAAATTTTCTATTTTAAATTTAATTGGAAATTTTTTGAAAATCCAAGTTGCTAAATATTTGTGGGGTAAAATATAAACCTAAAGGGTTAAACCCTAAACTCTAAAATGATCCAAACCCTAAAGATTAAGGGCTTCATCAAATGCAAAATCTAGAAATTTAAGGAAAGGACATAAATGCCCTTTTAGTGTATTATTTTAAGTAGCTTGCAAATCTTGCAAAATCATGGGTTGGTGAACAACCCTAGATCTAACCTAGCCTAGCATTGTCTTGTTTGACCAGAAATCTCAGCAAAATAAGCAAAATGCATTGAATCATAGCATATTTATGGATTAAAGAGAGAGAAAAAGGGCCACTTTATTTTCATTTTCTACAAACTTATCTCTCTCTCCATCTTCGAATTTTAGAGTGAGAAAGAGTGAGAAACTAAAGCCATGATAAAGTTTTAGCAAGCCAGAAACAGATCAAAGGATCGAAAAATCAAAATCAAGCCTAAAGAGGTATAAAACCCTAAATCTTAAAATTTTATGATCTGATGTTTGATGTTGAAATTGATTGGTTAAATATGTGTTATAAGGTGTCAAATGATGATCTGGGTTGTCAAAACACAAACCCATAACATCAAAGTGCTCGGATTTGACATTTTAAGAAATTTGGAAAACTTGAAAATTTTTGCCTGGCAGCCTAATGTCAGGGCTTCTAGATCCGTGTGTGTTAAGTGTTATGTGTGTTTTATGTTATGGATCTGTAGTATGCTAAGTATTCTTTATTCTGAAACTTGAATCATGATCATACCATGTCTAGATCTCCAGATACAAGCGGTCAAAGGTCGTTGACCGTCCACGTTTTCTAGATTTCTGGGCAAGCCCAGATTTCCAGATCGGTCTGACAAGTTTTTCAAGGCCATGAATCTTGCTTTCGTTTGCTTTTTTGGCCATGTTATTGATTTATTCTTGTAGGTTGACATGTTGTGCACATACTAAAACCTTTACATCACCTAGATCTGTATCAGGATAGTAGAAAATTAAGGTCAAACATGCGTTGACCGTCTGTTTTGACAAATTCTGGAAATTTCCAGATTTCGTGAAGAAGAGTGTCTGACAGTATGTTTGACCGGCCAGATCTTGTTCATGTTATGTTTTTAGGTGGATCTAGTGATAATATATTGTACCCTGTCATGTGTGCTACATGTTGGAACTTTTAGATCATACAAACATGCTCTAGAATCAAAGTTACAGAGAATCAAAGGAGGTACCTTGACTGTTCTTCATTTTCTGGGTAACCTAGAAAATGAAGAACATGTCTGTCAGACATTTCGGGAGCCCAGATCTTACTGCTATGTTGTTGTTTGGTCATGAAATGAGTTTGTAGTTGTAGTACTACATGAGTACTACAATCTGAAAGTTTTAACCAACCCAAAAAGTAACAAGAACATAGATTAAATCGCGGTCAAACCAAGCCACCCGAACACTGTCAAGAACACTCAAGAACAGCTATAGCCACAGAAAGTGTCGCTATAGGCCTTTAGCGACAGTTTATTTATTAATTTCCGGAAATGAATTAAAAATTAGAAAAAAATGGTTTTTAATTATTAAAAATACAAAATAAATTCTGAAAAATTATTTTAAAGTCTGAAAAATAGTTTTTAACTATTTGAGTATATTTCGAAAATATTTAATATTTTTGGAATATAAATGGTATTTATTTATTTAATTATAATATTAAATAAATTATTTAAAAATAATTTTAATTCATGAAAAATTATTTTATGGTATAAGAAAATATTTTAAGTTATTTTTAATGACTTTTGATATTTTGTGATGAAATTCATTAATTAATCAATATTAATGATAATTAATTTATTTAATAGATATATTAAATAAATTATGGAAAATTAGAATTAATGCTTTATAAATCATATAAAAATGATTTAAGTGTTATAAAAATATTTTAAGTTATAAAATATAACTTTTGATATTTAGTCATGAAAATATTAATATTTTAATATTAATATTAATTATCGGATAATGGATTAAAGTGTTGGAAAATCATATAATTATGATTTTAAAGTATTAAAAATACTTCGATATATTATAATTATATTATAATATTATGTAATGATTTTCATTAATATTTTATATTAAATAAATATTAATGATTAAGGTATTAAGTAGTATTTAATTCATTTAAATACGATTTTAAGGATTGAAAAATGTTGATAAATGGTAATAATTATTCGAAAATTATTACGAGCCTAGGAAAAATGTTTTGTCTGATAAGAAATTATCTGTGATAATTGTTAAGTGTTTAGGAAGAGTTTAATTGAACTTAAACTCGATAAAAGTCCGACTAGACCGTCTGGATGATTGAATTATATCGGGTTCAACTCAGACTGCAATAGTTTGACTTGATACCTAGTCTTATGTGCTGTAAAGACTGATAGGGTTATGTGGTAATGTGTTTAGGTTATTCTGTGGGTATAAATATAACAGTATTTTACTGTGATGATATTATTCTAATATTGGAGATCTATATTATTAATACTAGGTCTTCGGATAAAGCGTTATTAAATTGCGTTGCGGTAATCAACGGTTCAGGCAAGTTTTCTTATACTTAACTCTAATAAGAGTGTTTTATTCAAGCTGATGGTTAATCATTGCTGATTGCCATGAAAATTGTACTCTGTACATCTTGCATGTATAAGTCAGGTATGAAAGGCTGATCACCTTCATTACCAGTTGGTTCAGAAATGTTTGTTCATATTTAAAACTTGTTCAGTCAAAAGTTTGTTTGTAATAATTCTCAACTATATTGATGAATTATAGTTAGCTTATTATTCATACTCTTCAATCATGATATATTATTACATTGTTGTATATAAACTTGCTGGGCAACTTTCATGCTCACCCTTGCTATATCATGATAAAACATTGCAGATAAGACGAACGTGTTCGGATACAGGAAAAAGGTTAAAGCCAAGTTCGGCTTGGGATATAAAGTGCGGCTTGTTTGTAATAATATATTGTGATAATTATTGTTGTATAATAGATATTATATGAATGGTGTTTAAGTTAAGGTTACTCGACTTGGGTAAAATAGTGTGTAATGTATTGTATAAACAATTTATGTTTATATCTTCCGTAATTAGTGAAAGAAATAGTGTACCGAGTCCGCGGCGATTCGGGGCTACTACAAGTCACATACTTGAAACCATATAATTTGTATCACTATTCTAAGGAATTTTATTATGTTAACAATTATATAACGCAGTAAATAAAACCATAATAAAATCATTCATTTATTCAATCAAATATAATATCAAAACGTTAAGAAATTATATCAAATAATTGGTCTCTAGGGCATAAACTCTAACACATGCCGCCTAGGAGACTACCGCGGAACCAGAGGGAAGAAGAATCCGTTAACAATGGTGGTCTGGGAAATGTCGATCAAATGCAGAACTTCGTTAACCTGTTAACTGAGGCAATGTAATAACCCAAGAATTCAAACAATCCAAAATTTATGAATACATTTTTTTTATTTAATATTGACTGTTAATATTGTACTGTGTATCTGTGATACGAGTCTCGAGAATTAGTCAATTTGTGTATTGATTGAGAAATTAGAGTAGAGTTGTGCTTAACAGCTTTAGAAACCCTAACCCTAATTGCTGGATAGGGATTCAGTAGAAAATGCAATTAAAATAATTGTATCGATGAATACGTGTTTATACTGTATAGAAATTTTGATCAATAATTGATAAGATAAGACTTAAAAGTTATAGACTCTATTATGAGATTCGAAACCCTAATCTCAGGATTAGAAACCCTAACGCGCAGTTAGAAACCCTAATAGAAAGTTGGGAAACCCTAATTCCATATTCAGGAATCCGAAACCCTAAATTAGGAAACCTTAATCCTAATTGGCAAGCCTTAGGTGTTTATTAAACATAAATATGATTAGAAAACCCTAATTATATTTTAGTTATTTTAATTTCTATTTTACAAACACTAATTATAATTTAGAAATTTTATTTTTCTAATTAAAACCCTAATTAGACAATAATTATAGAAGCTAAAGTTATAAAACCTTAAGGTTAGAACCTTGGGGTTAAACACTAAGGGTGAAACCCTAAGGGTTTGTTAAATTCCATTTTTGCCATTAAATTTGCTTGTGCAATGACCAAAGTACCCTTTTTGGATATTTTAGTAAGTAACTTATAGAAATTGCTAGCAACTTTAGTTGGTGAGCAACTACATTGACTTTGTGACATAGAAATCCAATAAATATCAGCCAACACATTAGATCTAGCAACATGTCAAGCAATATATATATAGATTTGAGAGAGAGAAAGTCTAGCATTTGCTCAATTTACACCCCAAGCTCTCACCAACTTTCTCTCTCACCAAGACCCTGAATTTGTTAAGTAGATCAGTCCCCTAAATAGCTCCTAGATCACCAAAAACAACTAAGGAGATCTAAGATCAAGATTTGATAAGAGAGGTATAAACCCTAGACTTATATTTTGATCATGTATGCTAAGTTAGAGTTTGTGATTTTGTGTTTTTATAAGTGTTATGTGATGTTTTATGATGATATATGGTGATATACCATAGATCCATAGCATCAAATTGCTTTAACAGTGTTGGTTTTCAAAACTGCTCAAGAACAGTTAAGAGGTCTAACAATCAAATGTCAATCGCTCTAGATCTTTATGTGTTTATGATTTTTGTTGTTTTAAATTTTTAATCTGTAGCCTGATATATTGTCTTTAATTTGGAAGTGGTATTACAACCATTGGATGTCTAGATCATGAGTTATTAACGGTCAAAACCTGTTGACCGGGCATGACCGGGCCAAATCTGGGTAACCCAGAAAGGCTAAACCAGCGTCTGAAAAGTTTTTATTACGCTTTAATCTATCAGTGTTTAGGTTGTTTGTTGATTTTGTTGTAATCAGTTGATAGTCTGTCATGTGTACTTCTTATATGTGGCCTTTAGATCGTGTAAGAGAACAACAGGTAGAACTTAATAGTTGGTCAAAGTCGGCCTTTTGGCCACGACTAGGATTTTCTAGAATTTCCTGAAATAGTGTTGCATGGACTGATTTGAGGATAGTTAGTTGTTCCTTGTCATGTCTACTATATGTTTGAACCATGAAATCAACAAACTAATGAACAGAGCACCAAATTAATTGATCTAGAAAGTGCCTACTTGAACAGCCTGGGTTTTTGGAAAACGCAGAAACGTTCTGACATGAACTTTAAAGACTAAGATCTTCCTAGTGTGATGTTGCATGACTTTTCTCAATAGTACTACGATCTATAAGCATTAGTTGGTCCATAACATGCCGGGACTGAAAATTAAATTTGGTCAAAATAAGGACCTTGAACACTGTCTTTGTCAGTGTTCTTGAGCCAAGAACACCTAAAACGACAGACAAGTGTCTCTATAGGCTTTAGCGACCGTTTTAAATATTATAATTTCTAATTTTTCCGAAAATTGATTAAAAATAGAAATAAATTATAAAATTATTAAAAATGGTTTTAAAAATTATTTTAAATTATGAAAAATAATTTTGGACCAATTGGAATATTTTTCTTTAATATTTATAATTATTTAAATATTAAAGGTATTTAATTTATTTAATTAGTGTATTAAATATATTAGAGAAAAATGATTTAATATTATGAAAAATCATTTTAAATGAGAATAATGTATTTAAAAATATTTTGAGTTACAAAATATAACTTTTAATATTTTTAGAAAATTTTCATTAATAAATTAATATTAATGATTTTAGATTTATTTAATTATTAAATTAAATAAATAAGATAAAAATGATTTTATTAATTTAAAAATTATTTTAAATGAGAATAAAGTGTTAGAAAATATTTTGAATTATAAAATATAATTTTCAATGTTTTTGGAGAATTCTCATTAATAAATTAATATTAATGATATTAGATTTATTTAATTATTATATTAAATAAATGAATTAAAAATGATTTATTTGATTTAAAAATCATTTAAAAATGAGAAAAATGATTTAAAAATATTTTAAGTTATAATTAATAACTTTTAATATTTGGATGATAATTTCATTAATATTTAAATATTTATGGTGATGATTTAAAAATGATTTTAAATTATTTTAAAAATCATTTAAGTGGAATATTGTTAATTTAACAATATTTTAAGCTATTGATAATAACTTTAATATTTTGACAAGTATGTCATTAATATTTTAATATTATTAAATATTAATGATGATAAGATTATTTGATGATTAAATCATTTAAAAATAATTCTAATGTTTGAAAAATTATTATAAAATTATAATAATGACTTATAAATTATTAATAGCTTCCGAAAAATATTATTAACGATAATTGACTTATCCAAAATAATATTGAAGCTTAGAAATCGAACTTAATTGACAATAACCATGTTAATTGTCGGATAGGGTGACCAGAACACCGAGAATAGATCGACGTCCAACCAGACCAAACTAGTTAGACTTGATAAGTGTTTATATAGGTTATACACACTGAAGTGGTTATGTGGTAATGTGTCTAGGAGATGTTTGACGGTAGAATACAATGATGCGTGTTGTGAATTATTGTGCTAATTGTGAGACCGATATTATTGGTTATAGGTCTTTCGAAAGCAGATAAGTTTATTGTGTAGCTGTAATCAGCGGAAGAGGCAAGTTTCCTAACTCAACCTTGAGTTAATATTATTTAATTATTATAGTGGGTAATTATTGTTAATTATGCCACGTCTAAGAATTTATTGTTGATTATTTGCAGTTAGTGCATGTTTAATAATTCAAATTGAATTACTAATTCGTAAAATATACGTTCGTAGAATAACTGTTGTTGGATATTCATATCCGTAGAAGCTAGTATTGACAGTAAAGATAATTCATGTTTATTGTCGAATTATGTTGAGAAATGTCTTAGCCAATTATTCTGGTTAGGCAAACATTTGTTAGAACTTGATAGGTTCGAGAAGAGAACAAAAGAGAATTTAATTATTATTGATAGATCAATGTCATTTGTTTTGGATAGATCGAAAAAGAAAACTTGATAGGTTTGAGAAGAGAAGCAAATAGAATTTGAAATCGCAGTATTTCGTTGATAAATTAAAATCTTGATTCTGAGACTAAGAAGAATAACCTTTTATATAAAGGGAATATTTTTGATCGCATATTCGATCTTTGTGCGCGACTTAAATATTATGCATAATATAGGGTACAATGAGTTGGCTGGCTCTATGTACTTACAGAGGGGTATAATTTAATCTATATGGTTATTTGATACACCTGAGTATATATCAAAGAAGAACTTTAATATATACCCGAGAAGAGAAGTTCAAGATCCAATGGATCGCTCAGCATAAATCTGGAAAACATTCCACTTTGCTATTTCATAGAATTAATTCTTGATTATTCTTTTGAATATCATAGAAAACCTTGAAAGCGTTGTACTCTTTCATTATCAGATTACTGTTGCGTAGAATGTTAGAAGGCTTGATATTGATTTCTATATCTTTATTGTACGTCTTAACTTGCGGGGCAAATTTGTTGTTCACCCTTGCTAAATAAAATATTTCAGCTAGGGACGAAGTTGCAGAAGGTATTGTGAAGAAGAACAAAGGAAAAGGCATAGTGATAAATTAGTTATGATGAACATTAATATTATTATGTTTTATTGTAAACCCTTTTTGTT
This sequence comes from Panax japonicus, assembly GCA_020205505.1. Lineage (NCBI taxonomy): Eukaryota > Viridiplantae > Streptophyta > Magnoliopsida > Apiales > Araliaceae > Panax > Panax japonicus. The sequence goes on along the minus strand of CM035098.1, from coordinate 25,165,658 downwards.
TATCTGAAGGGTAATGTTGTAATGTTAAGGTTAGAGAACCTGGGGCTTATGTATTAACAATATATGTTAATGAGCTATGTATTCCTATTTCTATATAAATGGGTAGTTAGATGTTATTATATTGTGGATCGTGAACACCAAACTCGAGGGTCAGGTAACCCAGATTTGAGGGTGTCACATACAATGCAATACAGACCCCCGCCAGCAGTAGGGGGCAGCCAGGACATCATATGGCTAACTTTAAGGACTTTAAATCGGTAGGACCACTGGAGTTTGGGTGAACCTTGGACCCAATTGAAGCCCAGACATGGATAGAAGAGATGGAGAAGGTGTTTGAGGTCGCACGAGTGGCCGAAGCATAGAAGACAAGTTTTGCCACTTTCATGATGAAGGGCGAAGCTAACTATTGGTGGAAAACCAATAAAGGACAAACAGGCAAAGGAGTTATTCCTTGGGACAAATTTAAGGAGCTATTCCTCGAGAATTAATTCTTCGAGAATATGCAACATGATATAGAAATTAAGTTTCTAGAACTGAAGTAAGGTAGTAAATCTGTCGCAGAGTACGCAGCAAAATTTAATGAGTTGGCTCGATTCGCTTCACATTAGGTTGACACGGAGGCCGGGAAGGCAAGGAGGTTTGAATTAGGATTGAAACCATGGGTACAGAAAGGAGTGGTTGTATTAAAGATTAAGACATACTCTGATCTATTGGAAACGGCTATCATTGCCAAAAAAGGCAATGAATCCATCGCTCAATTCAAACAAGAAAAGAAGACCGGTCAGGAAGGACAGAAAGGGGGAAGCAGCGGAGGTAGCAACCCCAACAAGCGTAAATGGACGGGGAGCCAATCCTCTGGAGGTAATAAGTCCAGAGGGGAGGCTAAGAAAAGTATGAAGTGCAATAACTGTGGGAGGAATCACTTGGGGGAAAACATGAAGGGAAAGAGTGTTTGTTATCATTGCGGACAACCGGGGAACATGGCTCCTCAGTGTCTGAATAAGCAGAAGGGAGGATGTTTCTCGTGTGGAGCCATAAACCATAAAATCAAGGACTGCCCGAAGAGAAAGGGCGATGCAGCTAGTGACAACCACAACAACAACAACAACAATGGGCTAAACATGGGAGGGCCAGACAGTCAAGCCAATAGACCAATGGCACAAACGTTCAACATGACCGTACAGGATGTGGTGGAGTCTAAGGACATGGTGTCAGGTATCATTCCGATCAATGATATAGAAGTAAACGTGTTATTTGATTCGGGTGCTACCTGCTCTTTAGTTTCCAAAGAATTTGCTAAATAGTTAGACTTACCCCATGAGAGCTTAGAACACCCTATGAATGTAGAAGTAGCGAACAAGGAAATTATTCCCGTAAAATACATTTATAAGAATTGTCATACCAAATTGTGAGGATTTAAGCTCAAAGTGGATTTGATACTGATTCATTTGGGTAGTTCGATGTAATCCTTGGAATGGATTGGTTATCGGTTCACGGAGCAGTTATAGACTATAAGAAGAAGTGTGTACACCTTAAGACTACGAATAAGTTGAAGGTGGTATTTTATGTTAGTAAATCACCGAGACAATCGCATTGTCTTACGACGGTGCAAGCCCATATATTTCTTAGGAAAGGTTGTATAGGTTATTTGGCTCACGTGGTTGATACTCAGCGAGTCGAGGGTGAACTGAGTCATATACCTATTGTAAGGGACTTTGATGATGTCTTCCCAGACGAGATTCTTGGATTGCCACCGGATAGAGAGATTGAGTTTGTTATTGATTTGGCACTAGGAACAACACCGGTATACAAAGCGCCGTATCGTATGGCACTGGTAGAGCTGAAAGAAGTGATGGCTCAATTACAAGATTTGTTAGATAAGGGATACATTCGACCGTGCGTATCACCGTGGGGAGCACCAGTTTTATTAGTAAAGAAGAAAGATGGGTCGCTAAGACTTTGTATCGACTACCGAGAATTGAACAAGGTCACCATTAAAAATAAGTACCCGTTGCCCAGGATAGACGATTTATTTGATCAGTTGAAGGGGTGAAGTACTTTTCAAAGATTTACTTGAGGATCAGTTATCACCAACTGAAAGTGAGACCGGAGGATATTCCAAAGATGGCATTCACAACTCGGTATGGACATTTTGAGTTTCTGGTAATGTCATTCGGATTGACGAACGCGCTAGCAGCATTTATGGTTTTGATGAACAGAGTGTTCAAATAGTATTTGGATAAGTTTGTTGTCTTATTCATTGATGACATTCTAGTGTATTCAAATATGGAGGAAGAACACGTCGAGCATCTTTGGATAGTGTTGGAGACATTAAGGAGGGAGAAGGTTTATGCAAAATTCTCCAAGTATGAGTTTTGGTTGAAGAGAGTGCAGGTTTTGGGGCACGTTATCGACAAGAATGGTGTTTTGTTGGATCCAGCAAAGGTAGAAGCGGTTATCAATTGGGAGCAGCCAAAGACACCGACATAAATTAGGAGTTCCTAAGGATTAGCGAGATACTATCGAAGATTTATTCAGGATTTTTTGAAATTAGCATCGCCGTTGACCAATCTTACCAGAAAGACAATTAAGTTCGTTTGGACGGAGAAGTGTGAAAAATTTTCCTAGAATTGAAGAAGAGGCTTAGTCAAGCACCTGTGTTGGCCTTACCAGACAAAACGAGAGGGTTTAGAGTGTATAGTGATGTGTCACACAAAGGTCTTGGTTGTGTACTGATGCAACACGGCAGGGTCATTGGCTACGCTTCACGTCAGCTGAAAGATTATGGGAAGGGATATCCGACTCATGATCTGGAGTTAGCAGCGGTAGTTTTTTCCTTGAAGATTTGGAGGCATTATTTGTATGGCAAGAAGTGTGAGATATATACAGATCACCAGAGTCTGAAGTATATTGTGACGTTGTAGCAGCCCCGAATCCGGGTCCCAAATCACCGCAGATCCGGTATACTATTTCTATAACTATTTGCGGAAGATATAAACATAAATTGTTTATACATTACATTACACACTATTCCCAATGTCGAGTAACCTTAACTTAATACACATTTCATAAACTTTCTATCATACAACACATTTATCAAAATATGCTATTACAAACCAGCCGCACTTTATATCCCAAGCTGAACTTGGCATTAATCTTTTTCTGTATCCGAAAGCATTCGCCTTATCTGCAATGTTTTATCATGATATAGCAAGGGTGAGCATGAAATTTGCCCATCAAGTTTATATACAACAATATAACAATATATCATGATTGAAGAGTATGAATAATGAGCTTGCTATAATTCATCAATATAATTGAGAACTAGAACGAACAAATTTTTGACTGAACAAGTTTTAAACATGAACAAACATTTCTAAACCAACTGGTAATGAAGGTGATCAGCCTTTCATACCTGACTTATACATGCAAGATGTACAGAGTACAATTTTCATGGCAATCAGTAATGATTAACCATAAGCTTGAATAAAATACTCTTATTAGAGTTAAGTACAAAGAAACTTGCCTGAACCGTTGATTACCGCAACGCAATTTATAATGCTTTACTCGAAGACCTAATATTAGTAATATAGATCTCCAATATTAGAATAATATCATCACAGTATAATACTATTATATTTATATCCATAGAATAACCTAAACATATAGCACATAATCCTATCAGTCTATAATACACATAAGACTTAGCATCAAATTAGACTATTAAGTTTGAGTTGATACCGGCATAATTTTATCATCCCGAAGGTCTAGTCGGACAAATATCGAGTTTAAGTTCAATTAAACTCTTCCTAAGTGCTTAATCATGCCATAGAGTCACATTTATATGATTTAACACTCGCTTTTTCATTTCATAAGTATTCATTAACATCTAATAAGTCAAATACTAATCCAGCAACCTGGATTCTAAATCTAGCAACCAAATTTCTAATTCAGCAATCTGGATTCACCAATCCATCAATTCAGTCAACTTCTTTTCAATCCAGCAAGCTGTATTCATCAGATTTTCTAATCCAGCAAACTGGATTCACAAATTACACAATCCAGCAAACTGGAATAACAAATTATATAATCCAGCAAGCTGTATTCTAAATTTGTATCACGAAAATACCAAATCAGTTTATTATTTTTCTATCTTTAGTCCAAACATATATACACATATTTCATCCACAAAAATTATTTTTCCATAATTTTCCAACGTCCTTTGATATTTTTTTAAAAATTAATTCTAGTGCGTAGCTTAAGAAATTAGCTACCTCGTGCTTAACTCAAAACATTCCCATCTCCTGAGATAACCTTATATATGTTAACGTGATGCTCCATTTTAAATTTTGTGGCAATCGGAGTTGTAGAACTCCGGTTATAGCGATTTCCGTAGGAAAATCACAAAAATTGTAATGGTCATAAATTGATCGTTTTAACTCGGAATTAGCTCATTTTTGGACACGAGCTACATAATACCATATATTTTCATTTTCCAAAAGGTCAGAAGTTTTCTCACATTTTAAGTTGCCAAAACAGTCCCTACAATATTTTTGGACAGCAACTTTTTGATTTAAAACAGTTTTAGAGTCCTTTGCTAAAACTTATATAAAACGAAATCTGTAACTCTGATTAATGATCCGTCAATTTTGTTGGATTCGTATCTTTCCGAACTATAGTTTTCATCTATCAGCAATCCATATTTGGACATGTTAAGCTCCCGGAAATTAGCCCGGAAGTGGCTGGTAAAAACTGTCCTTCTAACAATTTTTATTACCTTTGTGTAGTTTGGGAGAAATCCCATAACTCGTTCAATATTCAACCTAATTGAGTAATTCCAAAGGGATTTTACCCTTAACACATATATCTAGCATCCCAAGAACATAAATCATAAATATCCATCATAGATTTCAAGAAAAATCAAAACCTAGCTCATACTTTAAAAGTTCAAACTTTTCCGAAAAAATTGTATTTTTCTCTTCCTTTGATTTCCACCAATTTAACACACATTATGGGTAGATCCAAACAATAAACACTTATTAACATGTATATACATAGTTTTTGAGTTTAGAAACAAAGTTTCTTAGTTAATCAAACAAGCATCAACCACAAGATTAAATAATATCAAGACTAAGAAAATTAGGATTTTCTACACTTAGAAAACCTAGCTTCACTTTTCTTGTTTTTGATCTAACTTCTAACACACAAGATGGATAGATCCTCACATAAAATACTCTAAATCATGTAAATCTAGAGTTTTGAAGATCAAGAACAGTAACTTCATGTTTTGATTTAAAACAACTAGAATAACTAACAAAATGTAGTTTAATACCTTAATATCTTGCTAGCCCTTCTTAATCTTTCAAAGTAGATGATGATCTTGATTAGCTTGAAGATCAAAACTTATCTTCTCTTCTCTCTCTATCTATTTCGTTCCTCCCTTCTCTCTTTCTCTTTCTCTTGGTTCATTTGGTTTGCTAATAAGAAATGAGAGAGAAATGGAATGGGTCTTGGTTTAGTAATTTAAGTAGATATATTTTGTATACCTAATCCAATCTCTTTCCTCCTTATCAAATCTTGCCACTTGTACCATAATATCTTCCAATATCTCTTAGATTACTTGAAATCTTGGTGAAATAAGGTGGCTTGTAAATTATAGTGACACATGTGAGGAGTTAGTGAACAAATCTTGCCAAATCCTTATCTAATCTTGCCATGTGTCCCTTAATTCTTCCACCACATTCTCTCTTTAATCATTTCATAGATATGTAAAAATCTTGGTGTGCAAAGTGGCACCTTAACATGAATGCCACCTAGCTTGAACAAAATGTTGGCAAAATGGGGAGAAGACATCTAGAAGGTTAGGTGAGAGTTAGTCACCAAATAAAGTAGGAAATCAATACATTCACCCCCTCTCTTCTCTCTTCTCTAAAAACCGGCCAAGTGGCCTTCTAATCCATAAAAATTGATCTCTTATCTAGCATACTTAAAGTCCAATAATTCCCTCTCTCAATTGGGCTAAAAGTTGGGCCACACAATTAATGTATTGCTTGGGCCTCTAAAATATACATAATCCAATACCTTAAATTCTTATCCAACCCAATTCATTTACTTAGGGTTTCAATTTCCTCAATTATAACATAAATCCTTACTCATGCATACTTATTTCCTTAACCTAATTAGACTTGCTATAATTAGGTTATAAAATTAATCATTTGAGATATATAAAATAAATCCCATAGAATTAATAAGTATTCTAAATACCACAATTCTCTTTTTCCATAACCCTTAAGTTATTAAATCCTTCATTCCTAATATATAATTAGGGTTACACTAGTTTCTTTTGGTTTGTTTATATAATAAACAAAGATAAACCATCACATAATGTTCATATTCCTTACACACAACTTTTTAACCCTTAGGGTTTAATACTTCGCATTAGGATTCCCAAATTAGGGTTTAAATTCTCGATACTGAAATTAGAGTTTCTGAATATATCGTTATGGTTTTCTAACTTAATCACCATATTCATATCATGAATTTAGGGTTTCGGATTCCCGGAACTGAAACTAGGGTTTCAGAACCGATTTCTAAGATTTCTTATCCATTGCTAGGGTTTTCTAACAGAACGTTGACGTTCTTAATATATACTTAGGGGTTGACACATATATAATTAATCCGGTCAACCCTTGACCCTTAACCACATTTAGTACACATACATATTCACAGAAATCCTTAATCCTAAATAATTCACCTATATCCTTCACCGAATTTCAAAATCCTCAAAATTCAATCCCAATAACATCAAACGCATACACTTAATTTCTGTCTAGGTCTATTATTTGACCTTAAATCAATCATTTAAGATTTTAATAAATTATCCAAATTCTCGGGTTGTCACAGACGCCCCCAAATTATGTTCATACAACCAATTCTGAGTCACCAAATACATGGTACTGTAACAACTACAACTTCATTATTATAATTGTTGTGTAAAATACGACAACATATATGCTATGAGTTTAAATACAAATATTATCATCTAGACAATATTCATACTCAAATAAGTCCTCATTACAATTATTGATACACTATTTTACAAAATAGTGAGGACTGCTAAAACAACTGTCTTGACCCATCATTCTACACCCCGACTAGTTCTCGCTATATTCTCGCCTCCTAAGAACAAAAATGGAACAAAAAGGAAAAGGGTGAGCTCAACTAGCTCAGTAAAGAATATTATGACTAAGATAATATAGATCAAATTATCGTTAGCCTTTAATAAATCAGATAAAATATAATGGACAACAAGTTTTAGATCAATATTCGCAGCGGAAATAACAATTCATTAGAAGAGTTAAGTAGAGAATAAAATCTACAATCTTCTATGATTTAAGAGTCCATCATCAATATTTTATCCCTGTAATCAATAGACATCTTGAACCAAATATTCATCTTTGCTTTACGGGCCAAAGATATTCATTTGTATCACTAGTTGGTCATGTTCATCTCAACACCTGTCCATCTTTGCACTACGGGCCAAAGATATTCATCAGGTAATCATTCATATTTGCAGTACAGGTCAAAGATATTCATCAAGTATCATCATTAAATACTGAGGATAACGAAAAATATTTTAATGAAACGAATCCAGTGAGATAAAAGGACAAAGATAAGGGATTCGTACTTTGGTTTATTCAAGTTTAAAAATACTCCATAATAAACCATAGTGGAGTAAAATTCAAGAATGAAGATCAAAACGTGGATACAATCAAAGATAGTAAACATAATAGATATCTTGGACAAAGAAGAGAAAATTTTATTTTTTCGTGAATAGTGTCGTATTTGTGAATAGTGTCATATACGTGAATAATGATGTATACGTGAATAGTAACCCCAACACGAAAAGGTAGAAATTTAACAAGAAAAATTATACTTTGTGGATAGTACTCGTGAATAGTACCATATTCATGAATAGTGTCGTATATTTGAATAGTAATCTCGACATGAAAAGGTAAAAATTTCATAATAAAATTCATACCAATATTTCGGCATAATGATATTGAACGAAATAATATTATATACAAAAAAATTAACATCCCTTATCTCAAAAAAATAATACTTCTGAATGAAATATCGAATATAATGTTGAAGAAAACTTGCAATGCTTATAATCCTCGCAAAGTATGTAACGCCCCAGAAATATCGGATTTTTATAAGAATTAAATTTTTATTTGATTATGTGGATTAAATGAATTTAATTGATTATTTATGGGAGTAAGCTAATTGAAGGGCGTTCTATGACCTAGATATGTCGGAACATCGTAGTATTTTGGCTATGTGATATAATTAAAGTGTTTGAATTTCCAAGACGAAAATAAAAGCTTTCTGAGAAGTTTTCCAAAAAACACTATTCACACATTTATGCTCGGGGATTATTTTTGAACTTCCGAGAAATACGTAATGATAGAATATCGAGGTGTGATAGAATATTCGATAATATTTCAGTTATGGCAAACGCAGATTTCGCCTGCGGACTTAAAATCTAACGGTTAGGGAAAGTGAGTTCCAAGAAGGAATTTAAATGCAGTATAGTGAATTAAAGCGATGATTGTATAATACGTAAGTATTGTACGAGGTAATGAATACGAGTATAATACGAGGTATTATACGAGTATGTATGAATGATGGAATGTCATATATTAAATAAGTATATGAGTTAAAATACAAGATTAATACGTAGATTATAAGTTATAAGACTTTAAGCCAAATGTATTGAATTTGTAGAAATGTGTAGGAGATTGTAATGTCCAATTGGGATAATAATAAAGCCCAATACGAATTACTGTTATGCCCAAATATTTGTAATGTTAAGTCCAATGTAAATTAATGAATAAGCCCAATGTTTGTTTAATTGCAAGCTTAATGTATAAGTTAAGATTAGTTAAGATAAAAGGTCAATATAAGAACCAATGAGTTATTGGATGGTTTAAACCATGGGGCAATCCATGAGTGATCCAAAGTAACGAGCACATAACTTAATGGCTAAGTGTTGTGATGGCCAAGTAATTAATGTGATAAACAAGTAAAGTGCTTATGTGTGGTGAACAAGTAAAAGTTGTGGTGAACAAGTAATGGATAAGCTAGGTGACTAGCAAGTATACTTAATGGCTAAGTAAGTGTGATGACCAAGTAGACTTAATGGCCAAGTGTTGTGAGGAGCAAGTTAACTTAATGCCTAGGTAATGAATAGTAAGGAGGTGGGAGTGGTTTATTGACTAAACTACCCTAACTTAGGAAGTCCTATAAATAGGAAGCTTGTTAGCTCATTTGTTAGTTGTTAGATTTTCATCTAATAACTTATAGCTTATTTGTTAGAGAGAAAAAGCTACAAAAGCTAGAACAAGTTAGCCTTTGAGAATTCAAGAAGCAAGAAAGAGATTAAAGATTATCAAGGGTAAGAACTTAAACCATTAATCTCTTTCTCTTCCATTGTTAGAGAAGTGGGTAGTGGTAGAACATTTATGCTAAAGAATGATAAGAATGATTAATCAATAGACTTAAGCCGTATAAGTCATGAATAAGTAATTCAAACTTAATTAAGTTATGAACTTATGAAGAGCTTATATGAACTACTCATATGTTTACTTTAATAAGATTGTATGAAAATAAGAAGCAAGAATGGCGGTTAAAAGACTTAATCTAAAATAAGTCATGAGAATGGAAGTCATAAGTAGTTTATACTTTTAAAAGTTATAAACTCACAAAGAACAAGTAATAACTTATCATGTTTATAAGTTAATGAAGTATGTATGTCAAGATGTTAGTATGATGGATTGAATCCATTTGAGATGATGATCAAATCGTTAGTAATAAGGTTTTGCCGGAATTCACACGATTGGACGATAATCGTCGAATTCGTGAAATTCTCGGAATGGAAGTCGAATTTTGATATTGAGCTTGGAAACATTATTTTTCAATGGAGGCAAGTCTTATTTGGCATTATAGAGTTGCAGACTCGAGAATAACCGAATTCTGACTTAGAACGAAGAAATAGGCGTTGAACGTTCACGAACGTTTATCAGTTTTCGTTAAAAATGGACTAATAGGTGAATTTTTAGTTAACAAAGTCAAGTAGATAAAATTCTTGCATGACCACGTAGAGTATGTAATTTGTGAACTGTAGGCTCTTGAACGAGCCAATTCGAACTTATAACGAAAAAGTTATGAGCCCAGGAAACTCGCATAAAAATTTGTCTGTCAAATTTTTCTGGGACTGAAGTCTGGCGCCTCAGCGCCAGACAAAGCTTTATGAACGGCGTCGCGGCGCCGGCAGTGGACTTTTGTTGGCCAAGTTGTTTATGAACCCAACGGGTTGTAAGATAAGTATGGGACATGTAATTACGTAATGAACATGATAAAACCTTTCCTAAATCACTTTTATAGTAATGACTTTAGGGATTTAATGTTGTTTAATGAGTAGTTAAATGACGAACGTAAAGTATAAAGAACGTGAACCGTATTCAATAATGATAATGACTATAACATTAAGAGTTACAACTAAAAGTTGATTAAGTAATATGTGAACGTAAACGGTATGCAATAAAGTGTACTTAACAAATGACGATCAAGTTTTGATTAATAATGTAAGGATGTTAGTAAGCCGTAAGGAAGGATGATCTACTCGAAACGAGTTGGATTAATGAAGTAAATCCACGTAAGACATAGAAGAGAAAGAAGTTGGTAAGAATGATGTAAAATATAATGGCAAGCCGGAAACAATAGTAACAAATCTAAATACATGATTAGATTGAAAAGAAGGGTAAGATTTATTAGGAACAATGTATGTTCATTCATGACCTAATGTTGTATGTTATGTGGTTATGTATTGTAGAGACCGTAAAGACTTAAAGGAAAAGTTATTTTACTGTAGCAGACGTTGAAGGCAAGTTTTTTTCTTAAACGCTTGTCTAACCTTCGTGTTAGCCAAGTTTTTTGTGATTCATGTTATGCATGAAATGTTTTACTAAAGGGTCGATGCCAGTTTTACCTCGGCTAGACTAATCTTCAAGAGTTGATTGATTTATTTACAAGTCTTTCAATATAGAATTGATAACACTATCATATGCCAATTATTTGGTACGGATTCAAGGTAAGCCTGATTATGAATAAACAAATGTATTTTTCATCGATTATTCGATGGGCATGCGAGGTTGCCAAAACTTAAACGTACACACGTTTAAAGGATGTAGTGTTGATCAACATAGAGTACTATGGGCTGATCACCAAGAAGTTCTCGTAAGATATACCAGACTTACGAACTTAGTTTCCAGGTTGTCCTTTTGAAAGAAATTATGAAACGCTCATGGTCTTGGACCATAATTGACGTTTTACTGAATATTGTCATTGTAAAACGTTTTGAATGAAAAGAAGTGCTATTTTGAATTATTGATAGTACTTCGTAACTATTATCCATTTATTGAAGATATACTGTAACGATCCAAAATTTTAAATTGTAATGTAAATATTTAATTGAGTTATATAAATATTATTTGAGGTGTTTATTGTTAAATAAATAATTATTGATGAGATGGTCGTTAATAATTATTTGTGAATCTAAATTTATTAGATAAATTTCTAAATTAAATTAATTTATAATTTAGAGAGTGTAATATAACATGAGAGGCTATATTGTTGTGATGATTTAATAATTTAAATGGTATATTAAATTTTTAAATAGAGTTATAATAAAAATTATAATTATGTGATATTTGCTAAAATAAAATATTTAATTAAAGTATAGTATATGATTATAGTTATAAACTAAATTGTTTATTAAAATAAATTAAAAAAGGTTTAATTTAGTTTTTGCCAAATAAGGCTTAAAAGTATTTTAATTCTTTAAATTTAAAGAGTTTGCCAAACAAGCTTTATGGCTTTTGGGATTTCTAGTTTTTGAAAATAAAATAAAATAAAATAAATAAATAAAATAATAAAATAATATATTATATTATATACGTTCATAATAGTGTAACTGATATCTTTAGTAGGCGTACTAAGGCCATATCAGTTACTTTAGTTTGCGTATACTTGTGAATTGGTTTTGTTTTTTGCCTAAGCCTAAAAGAAGAAAACTAAGAAGTTCAGAGAATTTGAGAGAGAATTGGAAAGGAGTCTTAAGAATTTTCACAACAAGTTCAGTGTTTAGCAAGGTTGTGCAAGCTAATTGAAGGTAATTCTCCATAATCTCCATATTATATATATGTATATGTGTGGATGAGTTTACGGCATGAAGTTTCAAACTCTGTGAATTATAGCTTTCTGTAAATTGTTGTTATGTAATCTGTTGATGGTAATTAGATATAGTTATGATTAGAGGGTATGTTTAGACAATAATTGCATGCTAATTTAGGTTTATAGTAGAAGAAAATTTTGACAGTGTATGCTTATATGTATTTTTTTCATATGTTCATGAAAAGTATCAATTTTAGTGGCCAATTAGTATGTGAAGGTATAAATTGAAGCTTGTATATGGTAGTTCATTAAGAAACGAACATAATGTAATTTGAATGGAGTGATTTGGCCAAATAATGAATTCACAATGATGATTTCTGGGATGAATATCAAAAATGGAGTTTTATATGAAAAATATGAAAATTGAAAAATTAAAATAGTTTTAGTTGTTGAATTGTGCTAAGTGGTTGATTATGTGAGCAATTATGTTTATGAAAGTTGTATATTTATTTTACGTGTTATTATCACTGTTTGGTGGGTGAAATTTGTGTTTGTTGGGCTAAAGTCGGCTACTTTTCATTAGCCTTCTCCGCGTCTATCTGAACACCGGCGTAGCTGCGCCGGTGCCAAGTCAAAAAATGGCGCAGCTGCGCCGGTCCCAAGCCTTTGTATGGCGCAGCTACGCCATACCCTGGTTTGAGATTCTGAGTTCTGTTGTTACTGCAGATTTGGGAAAGCGTCATAACATGGTCTGAAATTATGTTAGCATGTTAATGTGTAATGTTAAGGTTAACATAACATAGTGAATTGTGGTTAGCAAGTTCAAAGTTGCAAAAATAATTAGTAAATTGAGAACGCGTTATGTGATAAGTTAATATACATAATGAACGATTAGACAAGTGTTGCAAAGTAAAACACTTAGAATTTCTGAAATGTAAATGGTAATGAAAGACTTGTTCTTAAATGATAAGTTTAGCTAGAAATGAACATGTTATGGTATGTAAGCCTATCTAATAGGTATTGTGGTTCTAAAATTATTGTAGGTGATCATGAGTTTAATTTTATAGCTTACGCTCAAGGCAAGTTTCTAAACCCTATCTTTTTACATTGAGAATGTTTTCTAACTCTACATTTTCAGTTGAGTTAGTTCTATTATTACTTTGTATACTTTATTCTTTTGATTGAGCAAGCTTTTTATCTTAATTGTTATTGAATAAGTCAATTGTTTCTAAAATTCTTTCGAGCAATCTTTAACTCTATTATTATTTAAAATTCCCATTTGATTGATTCCTTCTAACTTGTTTATAGTTAAGCAAGTCTATTAAGTTCTATTATTTTATAATGAACGTAGTTTCTGAACTCTAGTCTCTATTGTTGAACTGTTTTAATTCTTTGCATGAATTAATACCATGTTGGGCAAGTTTTTAGTTTCCAGCTTGCCATCAGTTATTGTACATTCAGTAATTTCATTTCTAATGTTATAAGACTCTAACCTTAGCTTATTTACTGTTCAAACAAAGGTTAATCGTTTTATTCATTTTGTTGAATACTTATGCTCTATAGTTATTTCCAAGCATGAGTTTAATATGTATAATTAGTTCATTATGATTCTCAATTGTTCTATATTATGTTGTTATTAAACATCTGTTGTGATTATCAAACACTGTTGATTCAACTAGTCCTCTAGTTGATGTTCGTTGAACTTCAAATTACCCTTATAAGCTTATCCAAACCAAACTTTCTTTGGTGCGGACTTGTACTCTAAATACCGAGATGAACAACCCTATTATTAATAGGGTATAATTTACGCTTAGCGTTGAAATGTTTGTGCACAATACATTGTACGAAGGGATGATCCCCCTAAGTACGAGGAGTCCTTATAGTCTTATGACTATTAAAGTTGGAGTTAAAAGATTATTCGCAACTGTGGACATAGTTCATGGTCTTATAACCCTCAGTTAGATATATTCCATATTTGGATTCCAGTTTTTGATATCATCGTTAGAGTACTATTCATTTTTGATGAGTTTATTGTTGGCGGTTATTATTATTATTCTCCTGTTGATTCATTGTTATATCCAGTGAACAATTGTTTTTCTCGCTCTTGCATATTTATATACTCATTGAAGCCAAAGTTGAGAAGGTAGATGAGCCTTCAACTAGCAAAGGAAAGAGAAAGATGTACAAGTGATCCTAATTTGTACTTTTCATTATTGTTATGATCATAGACTTTTAATAATGATGTAATGTAATAATTTAATTCTGCACTTGAATGATGTTTAAAGGTTAGATGAATGATTAGTTTACCTTGTAATAAACTAGTAAGTTTTATATATTATAGTATGATGAACAAAGAATGTAATGGTTTTAGAACCTGGGAACAGGATGTAATATTATTAATGTAATAAAATGTCGTTGATACACACATTTTGATGTCATTTCAATGGAATGAATGTATAGTTATGAGTATCGTGTAGCACCATCTGTTGGGTTGGAAGATACTCGAATTTGGGGGCGTCACAAAGTATCTAAATACTCAGAAAAATATGTTCGATATTATAGAGAGAAATTTTTCTGATCCTGGTGTGATTTTCAATTCTAACTAAGCACCCTATTTATAAGAAAATGCCAAAATGCCATAGTAGACCAACCTGCTACCAGCGGCTTCCTACGCATCACTTTTTTGAAAATTTAGCCCACCACTTTTGAAAAATATTTCAGCACATTTCACCAACAAAGGACAAGAGTGGGGCCCACCCATTTTTTAATAAAAAAATTTATTTCTGAAACTTCATTAATTCATAATAAATAGCCCTTTATCAGAAAAATACGAATTTTATGTCCATTCCATAGGAAATTTAATTCTCAACAACTTTGTAGAAGAAAGTTTTTCCAAATTCCAAGCATAAAATTTCTGAAATCCACATACGAATGATTTTTAATACCTCCATTCTGACAAAGTACTGATAAAACATCTCAGCATTAATTCCTTCATTTATATCCACATAAAAATAAATATTTCTTTACCATATAAATTAATAATTAATTATTCATAAATAATATTACAGAATGACAATTTTGACAACCAGGTTATTCCCAGGAAAGAGGGGGCTTTCCAGTAAGGATTTCTCCTTACTGTCGCGCAATTAGGTGACCAAACCTCTTTCCTAGACAGAACTTCCTTAGAAATTGCCAATAATGTTATCTAATAATATTATTCAAATAATATAAATTATTGATCTGATAATGGGAAATATTGTCCAGTGATAATTATTGAAACAACAATAATATAAAATATCAACGTAGCAATTATTGAATCAATAAAATAAAATATTGAATAGTAATTACTGTAACAATTATTGAGTAGTGCCTTCTTACGTAAGAATTAATAATCCAAAAATATTGTGCAATACCGTGTGCTACAGTGGAACCACGCGCAACCACGCGTATTACTGTATTTTAACCACCAGGTATTCTAACAGTGCTAATGGTAACAACTACGCCGTTATTTATAAAAACTCAAACTTGTCGTTTTCTTCATCAGATCGTTTTCTGTTATGGGGCCAATAAATGGTTGCGCCATCATACGAATATTCTTCGACAGGAAGAATATTCCACGACCAAACGAACATTCCCCGACAATAATGAATATTTTATAACCACTTACTTATTTTGCAAAATTTTTACATTTCACCCATAACCAAAGTATTATATCAAATTAACACCTTATTATTCAAAATAATAACTAGAAAAAATTCAATTTTATTTATAAAAAGTTGGGGTCTTACATATATCTTCACACAGAAAGAGTTAAAAATGAGGCAGCGCCGATGGCTAGAATTGATCAAAGATTTTATTTTGAGATTATGTGTCATTCAGGTAAAGCAAATGTAGTGGCAGATGCCTTGAGCAGAAAAGGCAGAGAGAAGTTATTGAAGTTGACCATTCAAGAAGAATTAGTGAAAGATTTCGAACGACTAGACTTGGAGATTAAGTGTCCGATGGAGACCAACAAACAATTATTTACAGTGACAGCGAGCCCGACTTTATTAGATAAGGTTAAAGAGGCACAAGAGAAGGACGAAGATTGCAATAACATCAAGAAGCGATTGACTAAAGATGATGAAGGACGAATTTGGGTACCGTTAGTACCAGAACTGAGAGAAGAGATTTTGCAAGAAGCGCACAGTATGAGATACTCGATACACCCAGAAAGCACGAAGATGTACCCAGATTTGTGTCACCACTTCTGGTGGCCAAACATGAAAAGAGAGGTTGTGGAATGCGTAAGTAGATGTCTAACTTGTCAGACGGTCAAGGCTGAGCACCAATGACCAAGCGGGTTATTACAACCATTAGAGATTCCAGAATGGAAGTGGGAGCACATCACAATGGACTTTGTGGTGGGACTTCTGACAACACAAAAAGGGCACAACGCCATATGGGTGATTGTAGATCGTCTTACTAAGTTAACTCACTTTTTGCCGATTAAGATTAAGTATAGTTTAGACTAGTTAGCCAAATTGTAAGTTAAGGAATTTATCTCGAGGTATGGGGTGCCGATATCTATTATATCAGATTGAGATCCGTGATTCACGTCAAACTTCTAGAAGAGTCTTGAAGAAAGAATGGGGACACAACTACAAATGAGTACTGTGTATCATCCGTAAACCGATGGGAAAAGTGAGAGAACGATTCAAAAAGTTGAAGACATGCTCCGAGCTTGTGTGATGGACTTCAAGGGTAGTTGGGAGAATCACCTTCCATTAGTAGAGTTTGTGTATAACAATAGTTATCACGCTAGTATTGGAATGCCGTCGTACGAAGCACTTTATGGGAGGAAATGTAGAACACCCTTATACTGGGACAAAGTTGGAAAACATCAACTGTTGGAACCAGAGTTGGTACAACAGACGGTAAAAATCATCAAGGTGATAAGAGCCAGACTAGTAGCAGCTCAAGATCGCCAGAAGAAGTATATAGAATTACATCGCAAGAAGAAAGATTTTGAATTACGAAGCTATGCATTTCTAAAAGTATCTCCCTGGAAAGGGAAGATTCATTTTGGGAAGAAGGGCAAGTTGAACCCCAGGTTCTTAGGACCGTTTGAGATTCTGAGGTGAGTTGGTGAAGTAGTGTACGAGGTAGCGTTACCTCCTGAACTTGAGCACATTCACAACGTGTTTCACGTGTCAGTATTGCGGCCGTATAAACCAGACTACAAGCATGTTATCTCCTATGAACCAATCCAAGTAGAGAATAATCTAGCTTATAAAGAAATTCATGTCCAGATATTAGACAGGAAAGAACAAACATTAAGGAATAAGATTATATCTTCTGTAAAAGTAATTTGGCGAAACCACGATGCCAAGTAGGCCACGTGGAAATTAGAAGATAAGATGGGAAGGGGTTATCCCTATTTATTTGGGTAACCTTATACAATTTCGAGGATAAAATTTTTATAAGCGGGGAGGATGTAAGAACCGAGAATTCAGGAATAAATAATTATTTAATATAATAAGAAAATGAATATTTATTTGAATATAAATATTGATGTGATGTACTATGAGTAATTCGATCAGTGCAAAGTGAATTTAATTAAGAATTGAGAAGCGTGGAATGAGGAAATTCACTAAGTGAATGAAAAGAGAAATAGTTATTAAGAGGAAGATTAATTGTGTATGATTATGTGATAGATACACTCTGGAACTAGTAATATCACCACTATAAAAGTCAATTCATATCATGTCAAACTAGTGTGGTGGTAGAAGTTGGAACAGACTTGAAGCTAAACCAGTTTGGCACTACCAGGGATCGGTGCAGCTGCGCCCTCCCAGCAGTACAAACTGGCGTAGCTGCGCCAGTGGTCAGTCTGAGATAGGTTAGTTTCTTCTGTAGAAATGGAATGGAACATTAATTTAAGGTGTGACATGAATAAAATCATATGATAAGAATGCATTCTAATGATATAAAGTATCAAGTAGTGCAATAAATCATAAGTGATTTTAATATTGAAATAATTAAAATAGCTGTGTATTTTAGAGATTGTGAAAGGAATTAAATATTAAATAACATGTAATATTAAATAATGTTATGATGTGGTTATGTGAGTAGTAAAAATAATTATGGGAAATACCCAGACAATAATACCTAACTGTATTCTTTTATTATGCGTACTTAATGTACATAGATTATATGATGTGAGTATATAAATAATCACTAAATTTTCGTAATATTGTAACAATTTTACATTAAAATTACATTTGGGAGTTAAAGTAACTAACTGAGCCAGATTTTAGCACGTTGCTATAATATAAAATTCTTCAGTTACACCACATTACATGAACAGTGACCTAAGGCTAAAATACGTAACTTCCAAGCAAGAAATTATTGGCTATGGAGATGGCTGGTGGTGGGTTGTTAAACCACACCTTAATGACCAATGTTTTCTTCCATTACACCATGAATTCAACCTCAGTGCAATATAATTGCCCAGTCCAAGTTTCTTTTATAAATGGTAGACCAAATTTTCAATTTACGTTGCTTTGTTTTAGTTCTTAAAACTCTAATAATTTAAGAGTGATTAAGTTGTGGTCCATAAAAGAGGTTAGCAAATTCAGAAGGAGTAAACTAAGTTTATTAAGCTCCAAGAGGTATAAAATCTCAACTGTTGTACTTAATTGGGTTTTTGCCAAGTTCTCAAAATTTTTGGGAATTCTCAGTTAATCAATGTGAATTAGCATGCCATAATGTATTTAGAAAATATGCTTACATATATGAACTCTTAAATGATGGATTGGAACATGTTTAAACTGAAAAGAATTATGGTAGAATAAGGCTCTGTAAAATAGAGTCTGTTTCTTCTTCTAGTCCAGGCATGGCGCAGCTGCGCCCTATTTATACTAAGGTGCATTGCAGCTGCGCCAGGCCTGCACCAGACCTTTTGTTCTCTGTTTTGTTTCTGTTCGTACTAACTTGTTGGTACCTTGTTAAAGCAAGTATGTAAACTATTTTAGCACACACATATAAGCACATGCATGTAGTATGAACAAGTATAACAATGTTAGTACATATGATTAACGCAACACTTATGGTATTGAAATGAAGTTTGTAGTTCCAAAAGTGAACTTTGTCACGAACACATTATGTGAGCATTCTGATTTTATGAACATGATAATATGGTTTATATTGACATGAAATGCAAGTCTAAAGTGACTAATCATACTAGCATACATGATTGAAAGTTAAGACAACTTCAAAGATAAGAAACTTAAGACTTTTCAAAGTGAACTTGACCAATACTTTTATCTTATAGGTTTTGACCATTTGAGCATGTATATGTGGCTTTAATATATGTTTCAAATGCATAAGAATTATATGTCTAGATGCCTTGTATATACTAAGTTAACTTAGTGTAAATTTCAAAGAAAGTTAGAATGTGAAAGCTAATGTCATCAAGTAATAAGTAAATTACGTTATGACCACGCAAACGTGTATATTAGGACTCATTATAACTATAGACTTATTAAAATGAGAATCGTTTAATTAAAGTATGGTTTTCACCTATGCACACATATTCATGAAAAGAAAATATCTAACATATGAACTATGTGAGTAAAGTATACATGTGTTGTTTACACACAAGCATGACTACTGAATATCGTTTAGCCTTGTTATGTGATAACATGACTTTAATAGTTTACCCATGAAGCATGAACTTGATTTTTTCTTAAAGTATAATGATGTCCGACATTGAACCTTATAACTTAGAATTACGGACATAACCTTGCAATATGTGTATCTTAAACTGTATTGCATGATTTAAATTGAAGTGCTATGTGTTCAAGCCTATATTGATACATAGAAACTAGATAATCTAAAGTTATTAAATATAAGACACGATTAGATTGACTTACGTGAATTATGTGATATACCTATGTGATTATTTGATTCTTGTAAGTGTAGACTCATATTAGTTTACACATACTAATTGGAAAGACCGACTTGTTAATGTTAGGTCATTTCAACGCAAGTTAATTAAAGCTAGAATTAAATTGTAGTTGAGCAAACAGGAAAGTATCCGAAACTCTCTTTTATATTTAGCAAGTCTCCGAACTTCACTCTTTGGTTATGCAAGTCCTTAATTCTTACTGTAACATTCTAGAATTTTAATTATAATATTAAATATTTATTTAGTTATATAAATATTTAATTGATGTGTTTATCATTTAATAAATATTTGTTTAATTGATTTGATTTTATTTGGTTAATTATTTGTTAAATAAATAATTAATGAGTTAAGAGAATTATTATTATGCTGATATTTCAATTTGATGGTTAATTATTTGTATTGAGTTATATGATTAAATGATTTATTTAATAAATTTTTATTAGTATTAATAAAATTAAGTATGAAAACTTAATTAAATAAAGTGTGACAAATAACTATGTTATAAGGAGTTATTAAAATAAATTAAAGTAGTTTTAATTTAGTTTGTCAAACAAGACTTAAGTATATTAATTCTTTAAGTTTTAAATGGTTTTTGCCAAACAAATCCCTATGGCTTTTAGATTTTTGAAATTTAAATTATTTATAAAATAAACTAAATAAATAAAATATATTTATAATCTATACGTTATATTGGTAACTGATACTATTTATTAGGTTATTATGACTATATGCGTTTCTTTTATGTACGCTTTGTTATCAGTTCAGTATTACGTATAATCTATATTGTCTAAACCTAAGCCTAAGGAAAGCTACAGAGAAAAACAAAGGAAAATGTTTTTAAAGAAGAAAAGTACAGAAAGTTCTGAGAGAGAATTATCAGAGAAATTAAGAGTATACACGTGAGGTTTTCAAACAATTCTAGTGGTGTTAGCAAGGATTACTGACCAATTAGAAGGTATGTGGCATAACCTCTATACGTATATATGTTTTATGTAATTATGTCTAAAGTCTCTATGTATATGTGAATTTGACTGTAATATAAGGTTCCTTACAAAAATTGTCTGTGAACTATGCTTTACTAAATCATGTGTTTTGGTAATAACTAGCGTGTATATATATATATATATATATATATATATATATATATATATATATATATATATATATATATATATATATATATATATATATATATGATTGTATGCTTAATGTATAGATAAAATTGTATGCTAATTTACGGTTACAAGAAGGAAATAGTTTTACAGTATAGAAATTAACAGTGATTGTTAAATTTTGTATGATAACAAAATTAGATTATACTAATTGAGAAATTAAACTATGATTATGTTAATTTGTTTGTTACGAATTTCAGAGAATTGTAGTTAAAGTAAACAAATTGGTTGTTATTAGAATTTACAGTGTTTACTGTGTTAAAATATATCAACTATGGAGTTTTGGCTTTTAAACCGTGTTTTTAAAATTCAAGTTTTCTAAAATTTTTATTTAGTTGTTTAAATTGGTACATATATGCTTGGTAATATTTATGTGTGCTTTATATGGATTACACATATTAATTGGTGTTAGAAATTAAGACACAGTAGCTTGGTTTTTTTTTTTATGGTTTCGGGTGTTCTGTAATTCGGAGCCCCAGCGCCAAATTTTGAGCCCCAACACCAAATTTCGTGCCTCAGTGCCAAAAATAGGTCAGAAGTTCGTGCCCCAGCGCTAGAATTCGTGCCCCGACGCCAATGTCTCGCGCCCCAGCGCTGGAAAAGTGGTCTGGGTCGGACAGTTTTGACCTCCTGTAGTAAATTGGTCATAACGTTTTCATACGAACTCCGATTTAGGTAATTCAAGATGATTCGGAAAGAGGACGAATAGGCCTATAACTTTTATTATTTAAGATGTTTAATGTGAAATCGTTATGAAGGACCAAAATGGCAATCTTTAGCACTGTTGTGTATTTGGAGCCAATCGGAGGGCGCTGGGATGCGCGAATGCAAGTGCAATCCTTTGGGTGTTAGTATAACTTAATGATAACATGTTGGACATGTAATAGGATGTTGTATCAAGTTATTAATGTGTATTTGGTGCAATGATATGATCACTTAAGTAGTTGTAATAAAGTTAAAAAGTAATGTTCATGAAGAGATGCGATGTTGTTTAAACTTAAACTTAGTTAGTAGCTATACTAAAAGTAGAAAGCAACTCATGAAGGTAATTTTAGTGTAACTAATGTGTATTTTCAATACATATGGTATGTGTAGGACTTGGGGTGAACGTGAGTAGTGATTGTTTAACCTACGCACGAGATAAGTTCTCTAACTCTACTTTTATAATTGTACAAGTATCTAGCTATCTTTGAGAAAGTTTTCCTAACTCCAAGCTTTCTTTGTGAAAGTTTCTTAACCCTAATTATATCGTGCAAGCTCCTAAACCTTATCTCTTGATTTTGAGCCAACCTTTAACTTGTTAATAACCATGCAAATTTCTACATTCGAATACACTAATGTTGAATATATTTTATCATTCAACTTATTATTTGTTATGCATGCTTAAGATTCAACTCTAAATAAGGTTTTAGCCTTGGCTTAATATTGTTCAAGCAAGGCATATTATAATTATTCTATGTTTATGCTGTTAGTTTATTCCTAAAGCATGATCTTAATTTTTAATGTCGATTTAGTTATGATTATTCCATAGCATGATGTTATCAATATTGTATTCAACTAATCCTTAGTTGATGACCGTTGAATTCTAAATTACCCTTGTAATGTATCCAAACCAAACTTACTTTGGTGCGGACTTGTATTCTAAATACTGAGATGAACAACCCTATTATTAGGGGATAACTTATGCGTAGCGTTAAAATGTTTGTGCACAATATATTATACGAAGGGCTGATCCCCCTAAGTACGAGGAGTCCTTATAGTCATATGACTGTTAAAGTTGGAGTTGAAAGATTACTCGCAACTGTGGACATAGTTCATGGTCTTATTTCAGTTTCTAATTATCATCATTAGAGCACTATTCAGTTTTGATGAGCCTATTGTTGGCAGTTATTATTACTATTCTTTTGTTGATTCATTGTTATATCCAGTGAGCAATTTTTTGGCTCACTCTTGCATATATATACACTCACAGCAGCTAAAGTTAAGAAGGTCGACGAAACCTACAACTAGCAAAGGAAAGGGAAAAGTGTACAAGTGTTGAAGACTTATAATTTTCATTTATAGTTATGATGATAGACTTTTATTTAATGATGTGATGTAATAATTTTATTTCCGCACTTATATGATGTTAAGGTTAGGTAACCTGGGATGTTTTTGGATTTAATGATGTAACCCTATTTAAAGGGAAGATTTATGGTTTAAATATTATTTATGTGGGTAGATAGTATTAATGTATAGATAGTGAACACCAAATCTTGAGGGAATGAAGTACCTAGATTTGGGGGTGTCACATGTTGGTATCAGAGCTTTAGGTTATGAACCTTAGGTGGGGAAAAGCCTTAGGAAGTAACCTTTGAAAGATAGTGATGACTCTTATCGAGTTTTAAGGAAGAATAATAATACCCTTATGTGCTTATGTGATTACAACTTATGTGCTCGTGAGTGTCGAGTAGTAATGATTAGTAATAACACTTAAAATTTGATTGACAGGATGGCTAATATAGGAGGATCCACTCATGCTAGGGAGGAAGGATCCCAGATGCCAAGAGAGGAGGAGCCTCGAGATATTCAGGTAGTGTGGGAACAACTACTACCACGAGAAGGAACGACGTTGGTCATAGTGGTTGATCTGGAGAGGTTACCTGATGAGGGTGATGAGATAGAGATGGATGAGGAGGACCCCGTGGAGCTGCCACAATCAGATGAGGAGAACGAGGAAGAAGAGCTTCTACTTAACTCGATTATTGCCCGTATGTACGACGAGGTGTATGACCTTAATGTGGAACTTCAAGATACCGTCGAGGATTTACAAGAGATAGTAGCTGAACAACAGACCTCGATAGCATAGAAGGACAACGAGATCCAGGATCGAGATGAACGTCTGAATAACGTTGAAGAGAAACTGATAAACATGGAAGGGTAAAACGAGCAACTGATAGAGAAGATTACAGAACTGGAGAATAAGCTGAAGGAGGAATCTACCAAGAGGGCAAGAGTCGAAGATGCATATGAGGAAACTTATCAGCGAGCTGGGATGGCAAAGAGGGATGCACAAGCAAAGAGGATGAATATGGAGGAGATGAATAATGTGTTCAACACCATGATCAATCGAGCTCAAAATCAGGTCATGTCTTATCCTATTCAATTCGAGACCCTGCCATCATACATTTTAGATCGCCGAACAAGGACCCGGATTATGGAAAAAGAGCGTCGTAAGGCTACGCAGTATCTTAGTAGGATATTGTAGGGAATGTATCTCATATGTGGATATGGAGTAAATAAATTATAAATCTCGGGTATTATATAACCAATGGGATATATGATGATGATGTTGTCTTGCAACTGTTATAGTTCAGGAAAGTAATGTAAATAGCAGTGATGTTTTTGTTTTGATGTTTTTAAAAGATTATGAATGAATAAAAGTTATTATTTTATTTTATTCAAAGTGTTATATGTTATGTGATAATCTCTTATAATGTGCAACTTAAGTATATAGTACTTTAAAGGTTGAGTAGAATCTAATGAGTGTATTTTTTTACAGAAAATGCCTCCAAGACGTCAACCACCCCGACAGAGAGCCACTAAAGGAACTAATAACAATAATGCTGAAGATAATCCAATTCAGCAATTTATAATGTTACTAACAGGAGCGTTACAGAATCAAGCTCAGAATCAAGGAACAACTTTCAAGGATTTCAAGGAGGTCGGACAACTTAAATTCCGTGGGTCCATGAATCTAGTCGAGGCACAGACCTGGATTATGGAGATAGAGAAGGTATTTGATGTCGCTACGGTAGGGGAGGAGCAGAAGAATGCTTTTGTAAATTCATGTTGAAAGTAGAGGCTAGTTATTGGTGGCAGGCCAACAAAACTAGGGAAGGACCAGGAGTGATGACCTAGGATAGCTTTAAGGAGTTGTTCTTCGAGACCTATTTCCCAGAGAGTTTGAAGAGTCAGCTAGAGGTTCAGTTTTTGGAACTAAAATAGGGAACGATGTCGGTGTCGGAGTATACCACAAGATTGAACGAGTTGGCAAGGTTTGCGCCATATCAAGTTAGCACAGACAAACGCAAGGCGAAGAGGTTTGAACAGGGACTGAAGCCTTGGTTGTACAGTAGGGTCTCCCTATTCTTGCTGAAAACATTTGCAACGGTAATGGAGAAAGCAATTCTCGCTGAGAGTGGAGTCAAAGCTGTAACAAAACACAACCAAGAGCATAAGAAGAAGTAGAACGAAGGTGAAGTTAAGAATGGTGGTTCTGGTAACAGTGGAAATGGCAACAACAATATGAAGAGGAAGTGGAATGCAAGTGTGGGAGCTGGAAATTAGCAAGGAAACCAACAAAAGAAGAAGTTCGAAGCATGTGCTACATGCGGATAGTTTCACAAGGGTGTGTGCTTGATGGGGAAACGAATATGCTTCAACTGTGGCCAGGAGGGTCACATCGCCCCAAATTGCAGTCAACCTAAGAAGAACGTTTGCTTCACGTGCGGGTCCAAGGATCACTTTGCTCATGAATGCCCTAAAAAGAGATCTGGTGAGGCAAATGGAAGCAAGGGAAATGCTAGTGGAGGTACCCCAACTATTGCTGGGCCAACGACATCAAACAAACCCACAGCTAAAACCTTCAATATGACTGTGCAAGATGTTTTACAATCAAAGGATGTGGTGTCAGGTATTATCCCAATCAATGATATTGATGCTTATGTATTGTTTGATTTGGGTGCTACTTGCTCGTTTATATCTAATGATTTTGCTAAGACGTTAGAAATACCTAGTGAAGAGTTGGATTTCCCTTTAAACATAGAAATTACGAATAGGGAAGTGATTCCTATTATGGTTGTGTATAAGGATTGTAGGGTGAACATTAAAGAAAATGTCATGAAAGTAGATTTAATCCCGATAAAACTTTGAGAGTTTGACGTGATATTGGGAATGGATTGGTTATTCAATTATGGAGCGATAATTGATTGCCAAAAAAAGTGTGTAAACCTTATGACTATATCAAAGGTAGTTTTTCATGGTAGTAAATTTCCTAGATAAATGAAATGTCTGACGATGATGCAGGGCAAGAAGTTGTTAAGTAAAGGTTGTGTAGGGTACTTAGCCTACATAGTTGATACTCAAAAGGAGAAGGGTGTGAAACTGGAGGAAATATTAGTGGTTAGGGAATTCGTGGATGTGTTTTTGGAAGATTTGCCAGGACTTCTGCCTGACAGAGAGATTGATTCGTGATCGAATTAGTGCCAGGAACCACTCCTATATCGAAGGCCCCGTACAGAATGGCTCTGGTAGAGATGAAGGAATTGATTGTACAACTGCAAGAACTGCTAGATAAGAAGTACATTCAACCGAGCGTATCACTGTGGAGAACACTAGTGTTATTCATGAAGAAGAAGGATGGGTCAATGCCCCTTTGCATTGATTATATGGACTTAAATAAGGTCACTATTAAGAACAAATATCTATTGCCAAGAATAGATGACTTGTTCGATCAAATGAAGGGTGTTAGGTATTTCTCCAAAATAGATTTGAGAAGTGGATATCACCAACTGAAATTAAGGAAGGAGGATGTACTGAAGACAGCATTTCGAACTCGCTATGGACATAATGAATTTTTGGTGATGTCTTTTGGTTTGACAAACGCCCCTGTAGCGTTCATGGATTTGATGAACAGGGTGTTTAAAACATTTTTAGACAAGTTTGTGGTGGTGTTCATCGATGATATTCTGGTGTACTCTAAAACTCAAGAGGAACACGTGGAACACTTACGTTTGACGCTGGAGACGCTAATAAAAGAAAAGTTGTATGTGAAATTCTCTAAATGTGAATTTTGTCTGGAACGTGTACAATTTCTTAGTCATGTAATCGATAAGGATGGGATTTCAGTGGATCCATCAAAAGTCGAAGCTGTGATAAATTGAAAACAACTAAGAACACCTTCGGAGGTGAGGAGTTTCTTGGGATTGGCAAGGTATTATAGACGATTTATTCTAGATTTTTCCAAGATTGCTACTCCGTTGACAAATTTGACGAGAAAATCTGTAAAATTTGTTTGGATAGAAAAGTGTGAGGAAAGTTTTCAAGAACTGAAAAAGAAGTTAAGTGTGGCACCTGTGTTGTCCTTATCAGATAATACAGGAAATTTTGTGGTGTATAGTGATGCGTCACATAAGGGATTGGGTTGTGTCTTTATGCAAAACGGCAAGGTTATTGAGTATGCATCAAGGCAACTGAAAGATTATGAGAAACGGTATCCGACTCATGATTTAGAGTTGACAGCAGTAGTGTTTGCACTGAAGATATGGAGACACTATCTCTATGGAGAAAAATGTGAGATCTACACAGACCATAAGAGTCTGAAGTATATCTTCACTCAAAAGAACTTGAATATGCGACAAAGGAGGTGGATGGAATTGATAAAGGATTACGATTGTGAGATCTTTTATCATCCAGGCAAAGCAAATGTTGTTGCGGATGCCTTTAGTAGGAAAGGCCGAGAAAAGTTGATGTTGTTATCCGATAAGGAGGAGCTCATTTTAGCAATGACAAGGCTAGAGTTGGAAATCAAATTTCTAAAAGAATTCGAAGAAAAATTGTACCAGATAGAAGCTAGTCCAACTTTGGTGGACAAAGTGAAGAACGTACAACTACAAGATGAAGAATGCAGAAAAATAAAAGAAAGTGTGGTCGAGGGAAAAGAAGTGAATTACAATGTTGATATTGAGGGAATACTAAGATTCTAGGGACAAATTTGGGTTCCAGTAGTACAAGATATTAAAGAAGAAATCATGACAGAAGCTCATAGCTTAAGATATTCGATTCATCTGGGAAGTACAAAGATGTATCAAGATTTGCGATAAAATTTTTGGTGGCCAAATATAAAAAGAGACGTTGCAGAATGCGTTGCAAAGTGCTTGACATGTCAGAAAATGAAAGCGGAACATAAAAGGCCAAGCGGATCACTTTAACCATTAGAGATACCGGATTGGAAATGGAAGCATATCACAATGGATTTTGTGGTAGGTCTTTCAACGACTCAGAAAGGATACGATGCGATATGGGTGATAGTGGACAGATTGACAAAATCTGCACACTTTATGTCGATGAAAATTAGATTTAATCTTGATCAGCTAGTGAAATTATATGTTAACGAGATCGTGTTGAGACGTGGAGTTGTAGTGTCAATTGTATCAGACAGAGATCCAAGGTTCACATCAAATTTCTGGAAAAGATTACAAGAATGCATGGGAACAAAACTGAAGATGAGCACAGCATATCATCCGCAAACTGATGGGCAAAGCGAACGAACAATCCAAACTTTAGAGGATATGCTTTGAGCGTGCATAATGGATTTCAAAGGAAACTGGGATGATTATCTACCGTTGGTGGAATTTGCATACAACAACAGCTACCACGCAAGCATTGGTATGCTGCCATACGAGGCATTATACGACAGGAAGTGTAGAACTCTACTATGTTGGGATGAAGTTGGTGAACGTCAACTGTTAGGCCCAAAACTGGTACAGCAAACCGCTGAAGTTGTCAAACTCATCAGAGTAAGACTAGTAGTTGCTCAAGATCGACAGAAAAAGTATGCTGATCAACACATGCAGAATCGTGAATTTGAAGCAGGAAATTTCGTGTTCCTGAAAGTTTCTCCTTGGAAGGGGAAAATTCTTTTTGGAAAGAAAGGAAAGCTCGGCCTAAGGTTTATTGGACCTTTCAAAGTATTGCGAAGAGTGGGAGAGGTGGCTTACGAAATAGCTTTACCTCTAGAATTAGAGCATGTGCACTGTAAGACCCCAACTTATTATAAATAAAATTGAATTTTCTCTATTCATTATTCTAAATTAATAAGCTGTTAATTTGATATAATGCTTTGGTTATGGGTGAAATGTGCAAATTTTACAAAATAAACAAGTGGTTATAAAATATTCATTTTTGTCGGGGAATATTCTTTTGGTCGTGGAATATTCTTTTTGTCGGGGAATATTCGTATAACGGTGCAGCCATTCGTGGGGCTCATAATAGAATAACTGTCGGATGAAGAAAACAACAAAGTATGAGTTTTTATAAATAACGGCGTAGTTGTTACCGTTAACACTGTTGGAATACTTGGTGGTTAAAATACAGTAATATGCGTGGTTGCACAGTAGCACACGGTATTGCACAGTATTATTGAATTATTGATTCGTACATAAGAAGGCACTACTCAATAATTGTTACAGTAGTTACTGTTCAATATTTTATTTTATTGATTCAATAATTATTGCGTTGATATTTAATATTATTGTTGTTTCAATAATTATCACTGCACAGTATTTTCCATTATTAGATCAATAATTCATATTATATGAGTAATATTATTAGATAAGCATTATTGGCAATGTCTAGAAAGTTCTGTCAAGGAGAGGTTTGGTCACCTAATTGCGCGCCAGTAAGGAGAAATCCTTATTGGAAAGCCCCCTCTTTCCTAGGAACGGCCTGGTTGTCATAATTGTGATTCTGTAATATTATTTGTGAATAATTAATTATTGATTTATATGATAAGAAAATATTTATTTGATGTGGATATAAATGATGGATTTATTTATGTAGTTATAAATGAAAGAATTAATGCTGAGGTGTTTTATCAGTATTTTGTCAGAATGGAGGAATTAAAAATCATCCGTTTGTGGATTTCAGATATTTTCAATTTGGAAAAACTCAAAGCTACAAAGTTGTAGAGAATTCGATTTCGTGTGGAGTGGATATAAAATTCATATTTTTCTGATAAACGGGCTATTTTCTATGAATTGTTGAATTTTCGAAAAATAAAATGATTTTTATTAAAATTATGGGTGGGACCCACTTTTGCTTTACAACATGTGGGCTGCCAATTTGGTTCAAAGATGGTTGGCCTTGATTTTCAACAAAGTGTACGTAGAATGAAAGAAATGAAATAATAATATTTTATTATTTTAGTCTCCTTTGGCGTTCTAGCATTTTCCTATAAATAGACGCTTAGGTTAGAATTAAAAATCATACCAGAAACAAGTTTTCTTTCTCTCTAGATTATCGAGCGTATTTTTGTGAGTATTCCGATCAGAAGTACCATTATTTTGAGGTAATGGATTTTATTTTCTTCTTAAATGATATTATTTTCTTCAATATCATTATGCCGAAATATTAGTAAACTTTTAAATCAAATTTGAAACTTTTTGTGTTGGGGTTACTATTCATGTATACGACACTATTCAGCGAAAAATAAAAATTTTCCTTTTTGTCCATGATGTCTATTTTGGCTACTATCTTTGATTGTATCCATGTTTTGATCATTATTTTTGAATTCTGCTTCAAAATTTGTTATTATGAAGTATTAGTGATCTTGGATAAACTGTAACACGAATCCCTAATATTTGTCTTTCCGTCTCACTGGATTCGTTCTCTAAAATGTTTTTCATCATCATTGGTCCTTAATGATGATATTATTGAATATCTTTGGCCTGTAGTGCAAAGATGAATTATATATTAACTGATGAATATCTTTGGCCCATAGTGCAAAGATGAACATGTGTTGAGATGAACATGACCAACTGGTGATACAAATGAATATCTTTGGCATGTAGTGCAAAGATGAATATTCGATTAAAGATGTATATTGATTGTTGTTACAGGGATAAAATATAGATGATGGACTTTTAAATCTTAGAAGATAATAGAACTCAATCTCTACTTGACTCTTCTAATGGATTACTGTTTCTGCAGCAGAATATTGATCTAAAACTTGTTGTCTATTATATTCAATCAGGTTTTTCCCTATTGAGGACTAACGATAATTTTTTGTATATTATTTTAGTCATAATATTCTTTACTGGGCTAGTTGAGCTCACCCTTTTCCTTTTTGTTCCATTTTTCTTCTCAGGAGGTGAGAACATAGCAGGATTTAGTCGGGGTATGGAGTGATGAGTTTAGAAAGATGTTTTAACAGTCCTCACTATTTCTGTAAAATAGTGTTTGAATAATTATAATGAGGACTTATTTGAGTATGGAT
The DNA here is from genome assembly GCA_020205505.1 of Panax japonicus. NCBI lineage: Eukaryota > Viridiplantae > Streptophyta > Magnoliopsida > Apiales > Araliaceae > Panax > Panax japonicus. Next base: position 25,134,265 of record CM035098.1, on the reverse strand, counting down.
ATTGTCTAGAAGACAATATTTGTATTTAAACTCACAGTATGTGTTGTCGTATTTTGCACGACAATTGTATTATTGAAGTTGTAGTTTGCTTTATGTACCATGTATTTGGCGACTCAGAATGGGCGTTGTATACCTATTTTGGGGGCGTCACATGCACAATGTTTTTCATGTGTCGGTGTTGCGACCGTATAAACCTAATTACAAACATGTAATAGAGTATGAACCATTGCAGTTCAATAAAGACTTGTCTTATGAAGAGATTCCTATCCAGATGGTCGACAGGAAAGAACAAGTGCTCAGAAATAAAGTTATACCTTCTGTGAAGGTGATTTGGAGAAACCACAATGTCGAAGAGGCAACGTGGGAACTCGAAGCTGAAATGATGAAAAATTATCCTGAGCTATTTTTTTAATCTATGTCTTCGATTATGGGGACATAATCTTTGTAAGAAGGGAAGAATGTGACGATTTGATTGTTTGAGTTCTGATTCTGAGGACAGAATCCTTGTGAGGTGGGAATGATGTAACATTCTAGAATTTTAATTATAATATTAAATATTTATTGAGTTATATAAATATTTAATGGAGCTGTTTATCATTGAATAAATATTTGTTTAATTGATTTGATTTTATTTGGTTAATTATTTGTTAAATAAATAATTAATGAGTTAAGAAATTATTATTATGTTGATATTTCAATTTGATGGTTAATTATTTGTATTGAGTTATGTGATTAAATGATTTATTTAATAAATTGTTATTAGTATTAATTAAATTAAGTATGAAAACTTAATTAAATAAAGTGTGACAAATAACTATGTAATAAGGAGTTATTAAAATAAATTAAAGTAGTTTTAATTTAGTTTGTCAAACAAGACTTAAGTATATTAATTCTTTAAGTTTTAAATGGTTTTTGCCAAACAAATCCCTATGGCTTTTAGATTTTTGAAATTTAAATTATTTATAAAATAAACTAAATAAATAAAATATATTTATAAGCTATACGTTATATTGGTAACTGATACTATTTATTAGGTTATTATGACTATATGCGTTTCTTTTATGTACGCTTTGTTATCAGTTTAGTATTACGTATAATCTATATTGTCTAAACCTAAGCCTAAGAAAAGCTACAGAGAAAAAGAAAGGAAAAGGTTTTTAAAGAATAAAAGTACAGAAAGTTTTGAGAGAATTATCAAAGAAATTGAGAGTGTACACGTGAGGTTTGCAAACAATTCCAGTGGTGTTAGCAAGGATTACTAAGCAATTAGAAGGTATGTGGCATAACCATTATACGTATATATGGTTTATGTATTTATGCCTAAAGTCTCTATGTATATGTGAATTTAACTGTAATATAAGGTTCTTTACAAAAATTAACTATAAACTATGCTTTACTAAATCATGTGTTTTGGTAATAACTAGCATGTATGTGTGTGTATATATATATATATATATATATGATTGTATGCTTAATGTATAGATAAAATTGTATGCTAATTTACGGTTACAAGAAGGAAATAGTTTTATAGTAAAGAAATTAACAGTGATTGTTAAAATTTGTATGATAACAAAATTAGATTATACTAATTGAGAAATTAAACTGTGATTATGTTAATTCGTTTGTTACGAATTTCAAAGAATTGTAGTTAAAGTAAACAAATTGGTTATTATTAGAATTTACGGTGTTTACTTTGTTAAAATATATCAACTATGGAGTTTTGGTTTTTAAACCGTGTTTTCAAAATTCAAGTTTTCTAAAAATTTTGTTTAGTTGTTTAAATTGGTACATATATGCTTGGTAATATTTATGTGATCTTTACATGGATTACAAATTAATTGGTATTAGAAATTAAGACACAGTATCTTGGTTTTGTTTCTGGTTTTGGGTGTTTTGTAATTCGGAGCCCCTGCGCCAAATTTCGCGCCCCAGCCCCAAATTTCGCGCCTCAGTGCCAAATATAGGCCAGAAGTTCGAGTCCCAGCACTGGAATTCGCGTCCCGGTGCTAGAATTCGCGCCCCGGCGCCACTGTCTCGAGCCCCAGCGCTGGAAAAGTGGTTTGGGTCAGACAGTTTTGACCTCCTATAGTAAAATGGCCATAACCTTTTCATACGAACTCCGATTGAGGTGATTTAAGATGATTCGGAAAGAGGACGAATAGGCCTATAACTTTTTTTTTTTAAGGTTTTCAATTTGAAATCGTTATGAAGGGTCAAAATTGCCATCTTTAGGACTGTTGTGTATTTGGAGACAATCGGAGGGCGTCGGGATGCGCGAATGCAAGTGAAATCCTTCGTGAATTAGTATAACTTAATGATACCATGTTGGACATGTAATAGGATGTTGTATCAAGTTGTTAATGTGTATTTGGTGCAATGACATGATCACTTAAGTAGTTGTAATAAAGCTAAAAAGTAATGTTCATGAAAAGATGCGATGTTGTTTAAACTTAAACTTAGTTAGTAGCTATACCAAAAGTAGAAAACAACTCATGAAGATAATGTTAGTGTAACTAATGTGTATTTTCAATACAAATGGTATGTGTAGGACTTGGGGTGAACGTGAGTAGTGATTGTTTAACCTACGCACGAGGCAAGTTCTCTAACTCTACTTTTAAAATTCTGCAAGTATCTAGCTATATTTGAGCAAGTTTTCCTAACTCTAAGCTTTCTTTGTGAAAGTCTCTTAACCCTAATTATATCATGCAAGCTCCTAAACCTTATCTCTTGATTTTGAGCCAATCTTTAACTTGTTAATTAGCATGCAAATTTCTACATTTTAACACACTAATGTTGAACAAGTTTTATCATTCAACTTATTATTTATTATGTATGCTTAAGATTTAAATCTAAATAAGGTTTTAGGCTTAGCTTAATATTGTTCAAACAAGGCATATTATAATTATTTAATGTTTATGCTTTTAGTTTTATTCCTAAAGCATGATCTTAATTTTGAATGTCGATTTAATTATGATTATTCCATAGCATGATGTTATCAATATTGTATTCAACTAATCCTTAGTTGATGATCGTTGAATTCTAAATTACCCTTGAAATGTATCCAAACCAAACTTACTTTGGTGCAGACTTGTATTCTAAATACTGAGATGAACAACCCTATTATTAGGGGATAACTTATGTGTAGCGTTAAAATGTTTGTGCACAATACATTATACGAAGGGCTGATCCCCTTAAGTACGAGGAGTCCTTATAATCTTATAACTGTTAAAGTTGGAGTTGAAAGATTACTCGCAACTGTAGACATAGTTCATGGTCTTATGACCCTCAGTTAGATATATTCCATATTTTGAATTTCAGTTTCTAATTATCATCATTAGAGTACTATTCAGTTTTGATAAGCCTATTGTTGGCAGTTATTATTACTATTCTTTTGTTGATTCATTGTTATATCCAGTGAGCAATTATTTTGCTCAATCTTACATATATATACACTCATTGCAGCTAAAGTGGAGAAGGTCGATGAACCTACAACTAGTAAAGAAAAGGAAAAAATGTACAAGTGATGAAGACTTATAATTTTCATTTATGGTTATGATGATAGACTTTTATTTAATGATGTGATGTAATAATTTTATTTTCGCACTTATATGATGTTAAGGTTATATAACCTGGGATGTTTTTGGATTTAATGATGTAACCCTATTTAAAGAGAAGATTTATGGTTTAAATATTATTTATATGGGTAGATAGTATGAATGTATGGATAGTGAACACCAAATCTTGAAGGAATGAAGTACCTAGATTTGGGGGTGTCACACTTACTCTTTTACTTGAGCAAGTATCTGAAACCCTCTTTTATATTGAGCAAGTCTCTGAACTTCATTCTTTGGTTATGAAAGTTCTTTAATTCTTACTCTTTTACTTGAGCAAGTATCCGAAACACTCTTTTATATTGAGCACGTCTTTGAACTTCACTCTTTGGTAATGCAAGTTCTTTAATTCTTACTCTTTTACTTGAGAAAGTATTCAAACACTATTATGTTGCAAGTTCCCTAACTTTAATCAAATTTATATTGAGCAAGTGTTCCCGAACTTCACCCTTTGATTGTGCAAGTTCTCTACCTTACACAACTTTGAATATTGTGCAAGTTGTTAAACTTCACCTATTTTTGTGAAAGTTTCCTATCTTTCTCATATTGTATTGAGCAGATTATTGTTCAATTGGAAGTTATTCATTTAAGCTTGAACTTTATTGCCAAACATGCTATTAATTGGTTTAACTACTTTACAATTATTCCACATCGATATTATTGATATTCACACTTAGTGCACTTGAGTTCGTACAGTCTTGAACTGGTACATCATTTAAAGTTCTATAATTCTTGAACTATGTTAGATAGAGTCTGAACCTTTGTTCGGTCAGACAAGTGTATGAAGTTTTATAAAAGCTATCCAAACCAATTGATGGTAAGGATTCTTAGACTGAAAGAACACCCCTTTTATGATATGGGAGTACCTCGTGTATCTAATATAAGATACAAAAAGCATATTTAAATATTATGCATATACATGGTGTATACGAGGTTGATCCCCTCAAGTACTTATTCTGTAGCCAATAACCAAAGGGTCAATCATCTATTGATTCCGTTGGAGTTTTATAGTTCAAAGTCTACTTTACTATCAGTTATTCTAAAAGCAAACATTATGTGACACCCCCAAATTTGGATACTTCAATTCCACGGGATTTGGTGTTCACTGTACAAATATCATCTATCTATCTACCCATAATAAATGCAAACCATGCAATAGATAAAAATAAATCCTCTCCTTAAAGAGTTACATATCAGAATTAAATACATAAATCCCAGGTCATACTAACCTTAAATCTCAAATGCAGAAATATAAACAATTAATAGTCTTACACAACATTAACATAATTCTGAAACATAAATACATAATCACATAAACAACAAGTCTTCATCACTTGTTAATCTTGCCCTTGCCTTTGCTAGTAGAAGGCTCGTTGGACCTTTTGTTCTTAACTGCAATATTATTATTATGCAAGAGTGAGCACGATTGCCCACAAGTATAATAGTACAACAATAAAATAATAACATGCGAGTGAATCAAAAACTTCTGTAACAAGAAAACTCGACTTTTGAATTAAAAATGAATAACAAGAATCAAAAGAACTTCTAAGGGTCATAAGACCTTGAACTATGTCCTAGGTTGTCAAGTGTTATACTTGAAACCTTTAACAGTCATAAGACTATGGACTCTTCTTCTTGTACATAGGGGGATCAGCCCTTAGTACCATACTGTGCACAATATCTTAACGCTAAAGCGTAAATAATACCCTATTAAAGGGTTGTTCATCTGAGTTTGACATCGGAGTCCGCACCAAAAAAAGTTTGGTTTGGATAAGCTCAATAAAAGTTCTATAATTTATAACGCTCATCAACTATGGATTAGTCGAATCAATAAGGGTTCGCTAGTCTTACAAGGTTCAAGGTTCAACAATAATTGATATTCAATTTGAATAATAAAATTCAAGATGCATACAATCGAATAAGTATTGTATAACAGGAATCGTGCTTTTAAAGAATGATAACATCTAATATGAAATCTTGACTTGAACAATAATAAACAAGATAGAATAAGGAACTTGCCTTATGTAAAGAAACAAGGTTTAGGAACTTGCCTCGTATGTAGGCTAAACGATTACTACTTCCGTTCACCACAAGTCCTACACACATACCATATGTATTCACGACATTCATTAGTTACATTTTTACTTAATTATTTAATGTAAACTCCACTTTATTTAACAAATCATTAAACTTCTAATTTAATTACTTAATTAAGTTAGAATATTTTCATTCCTTTACTATTATTACACTCGAATAAATTATTTCATAATAATTTCCATCGAATATTTATTTTATTCCATAAATATTTCAACTAAAATATTTATTTTATTTTATAAATATTTTAATAATAATTTTCATCAAATATTTATTTTAATCCATAAATATCTCAATTAAAATATTCATTTTATTTTATAAATATTTTAATAATTTAATAATAATTTCCATCGAATATTTATTTTATTCCATAAATATCTCAATTAAAATATTTATTTTATTTTATAAATATTTTAATAATAATTTCCATCGAATATTTATTTTACTTCATAAATATCTCAATTAAAATATTTATTTTATTTGATAAATATTTTAATTAATTATTATTATTTTATTTTTATTTTTATTTTTTTTGCCCGTCGAGGTGGGGTAATTTAGTTTGGTAACACCCGTCGGGGGCTGGGTTACCCAGACTCGGTTTCTGCAGTTCAAACGTAACAAGGTTGGGCCAAAAAAAATCTCCCAAGTTCACCCATATGTTCTCATGAAGAATACAGAAAACATGGCCATAACTTCCAATTTCCTTGTCCATATATTAATTTAAGCATACCCAAATACTATAATTCATATATGATCATTACCCAACCTTTCTAACAAGATTTTAACAACTTAATTCATATAATTACTTGAATCAAAACACATAATTTCATTGTTCTTGATGTTCTTGAAAGTTTTGAAAACAAAACATAACAATTAACACTATGGGTTCGTTATAACACCAAACCTATCTATTCGAAGTTTGATTTCTTCTTTTTAACATACATAATCATATGCAAGTGTAAATTTATGATACAACATATGATTGACGCGTTAAATTTGCGTGTAAGGGCCATATGACCATATTTCTATACTTTGTAATTTTTAAGCAATCATATACAACGTATTTTCATGAATATGATGTTATGGAACCATAATATATAGCATAACACATTATAAAAACATCTTATCACATATATAAACACATAATTATTACTCTTTCCAACTACAGAGATTTTAACACAAACTTGAAAGCCATTTTCATGAAAACTTTAATAACGTAAAATAGAAACTGGGTTGAAGAGATTACCCAAAGTGTAGTGTAGATTTAGTAGGAGATGAATTCCTTCTCAGATTCTTCTTGACTCTCACAATTCTCTAAATTCTCTCTGATTCTTAAGTTAACTCTAAATTGCAAATACGTAAAAAGGAGAAACTGACCAGGCGCACAAATAAATCCAATAATGTTGAGGTCAGTTAACCCATACATGGTTAACTGCTCTTAACTTCCCTTAAAGCTCTGTTTGGTTATTCTTAAAGACTCAATCCCAATTAATTTAATTAATCCTTTATAATATAGTTTAATCGTGTCACATCTATTTAGGCAATTAATCCAACATCTTATTTAATTTAATTTAAATATCATATAATAATTTCTCATTAATTCACATAGTCATAAAAATTAAATTTCTTATTTATTAATTATGTCAAATTATTAAATCTCTAATTAATTATAAAATTAATTAAAATAATATTAGGCTTATTAAATATTTCTTTTAATTCAATAAGCTCACATAATTACATACTTTGAATAATAAAATTCTCCATATTAATTTAATAAATATACCACATATAATTAAATTAATCTATAACAACTTCATGAATTAATTATTTAATCTAATAATTAAATCATCGAAAAATATTTATTTAATCCAATAAATATTAAAATTAAATTTCAAAATCTCGTTTGTCACACATTATCTTTGCTTCTAATATTTATATTGTTGAATACTTCAAATATTCATATTGTTGAATTCATTGTCAAATATTTTCCATTCATCATGATATATCTGTATTGTTGTATTTAAAGTTGTTGAGCAAACTTGTTGCTCATTCTTGCTATATCATGAATTATATTGCAGTTAAGCCCGAGACCTCAGGGAAGGACAAGGGTAAAGGAAATATGTAGGATAGTTGTGAGGAGAAGACTTTACCTTATGCCTAATTTAAATTACTATTATGTAATATGAACCCTAATAATTATTTAGGGTGTGTTTGTAAGATTGTATTAAGGTTATCGAATCTTGGGACTAGTAACACCTTTTGAATAAACGACGTACTTTTATTATATTCTGTATTTTAGTTACTGTATATTGTTTAGAGATGGATGTTTGTATTTTATCGTGACAACTGGAACGGGGTCAGAGGACCTGGATTTGGGGGTGTCACATCGTTAGTGAGGAGTCAGTGAATCAAGTAGAGATCTTATTGAACCCTGTTGTTGAGGTGCCGGAAGTGGTGGTGGTAGAGTCAGAAGACTCGAAAACTTGGAATTCATATCCTTATTTGATGGCATGTCGGAGGAGGAGGTGGACGTGGTGTCGTTTAATATGGTAGCACCTGCAAAAGAGATGACTCCGGGGGAGACAATGAAGGCGTTATTCATGATAATATTGGATAGAAATATCCAGTTGGGGAAGGAGGTGATAGAGTTAAAGGAGGAAGTCCATGATATCTTGGAGGACAAGAAAAGTATGGAGACGATGTGGGAAAAGGAGCACGATGAGAGAGTTTTGGCAAAGGACAAGGTCCACGAGCTAAAACATAAGGTCTTTGAGCTCAGGTAGGAGCTAAAGGCCATGAAGTAGAAGATAAGCAGAATGTCCTATATACATAGGAGTTCTTATGGGGATTTTCAGTGGCAAGTTGTTGAGTATCCGGTGGAGGAAAGGCAGACTCGGCATACTATCAGTCGAGATGTTATAGCCAGTATTGCCAATGCAGACTATGAGAATGCCATTAGGCAGATGTAATCTAGCTAATAACTAGAGTAGAGTTAGATATATAAATATGATGTATCTAAGTAGTGTCGTAAAACCATCTTTTGTATATCAAGGGTAGTCTTTTGTAAATCCCAATGTTTGGAAAGCAATGGCGGGAAAGTAATGTAATCAGCTAATGTTGTGTAATGATGTATGATGTAGTATTAAACTACAAAAAAGTTAATCAATATAAGCCTTTTATGGAATATGTTGTGCAATGAGTTTGAAGTTAATGTTTACTAATGAATACTAACTAACTAACAAGAAGAAAGTAATAATGAAGTGTTATTTATATTAATAGAAAGATGCCGCCAAAAAGAAGACAACGAAATCAAGAAGCAAATGTGAATCAATCGGAAGGAGGACCGGTTAACCCAATGCAAGAGTTCGTTAATTTATTAATGGTTGCTTTTAATAGGAATGGGGCAAATATACTCGTAAATCCTATTGTAGTACGAGCTACTACGTTTAAGTATTTTAAGAGCGTAGGTCCGCCGGAGTTCAAAGGAACTACGGACCCCATAGAAGCCCAAACTTGGGTAAAATAAATAGAGAAGGAATTTGTTATTGCAAATGTCGAAGAGGGGCAAAAGGTTGCTTTTGCTACCTACATGATAAAAGGGGAGGCCAACTTCTGATGGGAGGCAAACCAGGCTTGGGCTGGGATAGAAAACCTAACATGGACGTGGTTCAAGGAGATTTTCTTCGAGAACTACTTTCCCACGAGTATGCAAGAGAGGATGGAGATGCGGTTCCTAGAACTAAAACAAGGGGTAGTGACAGTTCCCCAATATGCAGGTGGACACGAAGGTGAGGAAGGTGAGGAAGGCTAGGAGATTCGAGCAGGGCTTGAAACCCTGGCTCTATAGCCGGATAGCAGTGTTCCAAAGTAATTCTTTTGAAACCATTCTGGAGAAGGTGATAATCGCATAGGGTGGTAATGAGGTTTTAAGCCAATACCACAAAGAAAAGAAGAAGAAGGGAAAGGTAGATGGGGGAGTAAAAATGGAGGGAGCCAGTGGTAGTGGCAATGGGCAGAAGAGGAAGGGTTTTAGTTCTAGGAATACTGGAGTAAACCAAGGAGATCCGAAACAGAGGATGGAGGCAGGCAAAAACTATGGGAAGACTCACTTATAAGTCTGTCTCAAGGGAAAAGCAGTGTGTTACAACTTTGGATAGGAGGGGCACATTTAGCCTAACTGTCCAAGTCCGAAGAAGAATCACAGATGCTTCGTATGTGGATCAACGGATCATATGGTGAAGAATTACCTAAAGAAGGGGATAGATGGGAATAAGGGCGCTAATAGCGGTAAGTTAGCTATTAATGGTCCAGCTTAGGCGAGTAGGCCGATGGCCCACACCTTAACATGATGGTCCAAGATGCAGTTGCATCAGGGGATGTAGTTGCAGGTATTATCCTAATCAACGATATAAATGCTTATGTGTTGTTTGATTCGGGTGCTACATGTTTTTTCATAGCATGTGATTTTGCTAGACGATTAGGATTACTTCCAGAAAGATTGCATGTACCTTTGAATATACAGGTAGCCAATGAAGAAATAATTCCTGTTAAAAAAATTCATAGGAGTTATTGTGTAGAAATACGAGGTTACAAATTAACAGTAGATTTGATACCGATAAAGTTAGGAGAATTCGATGTAATTCTCGGGATGGATTGGTTGTTCAACCATGGGGCAATTATAGATTGTCAGAAGAAATGTCTAAACATTAGAATGATGAGACAACCTCATGTAGTGTTTTACGGTAATAAATTGCCAGGATGTTCGTGTTGTCTTACTATGACACAAACTAGGTGTTAAGTTTTGTGAAAATCAAAGTAGCAATCAAATTGCAAAAATAGCAGAAGCAAAGTAAAATTAGATTTTAAAATTTTTCACAAACTAATTACCCAGATCATCCTTTATGCATATTATTAATTAAAATGAAAAACAAGAAGTTATGGAATCATACCCTTGTAGATACAAGCTTCCACTGGTACGAGTTCGCCTCCTACTTCTCCGTGATCTTCTTGAATCTCCGGGTAGATTCCTTCCTTTGATCGATGTTAGCCACCCAAGTGTATGGCCTCTAGAGTTGATCTTCCAAGGAAAAATAATTTTCAAGAAGAAAGGGTGTATTGGCTCAAACTCTAGTTTTTCCTATCTCTATAGAAAAGGAGGCGTACTCTCCAACAATTAGAATTGTGTATATCTGATATCTGATATAAGACTCATCTTATAAAGATATCAGGTAACCGGCCCTATTTAATTAAAATAAGGTATTATTTATTTAATTAAACTCCTTTAATTAAATGGGCTCCTTAATCTTATTCTGGATAATTAATTAAACTCATATAACTAATTTTCTTTCCTAATCATATCAGGAATAAATGAGAGTACTTATATTAAATTAATTCCTAAACTCTTTTAGAAATTAAAATAATAATAATTGTAATAATATTAATTAGACTCCTCTTATTAATTTATATTTAATATTTCTAAAATATTAAATAATAAATATTAAGCTATTTAATTTATTCTATCACCATAGATTAAATTAAATATACTTAACATATTATTACGATTATGTCATTAACTTCTTAAATAATTATTCTTTCTTTTATGGTGTGACCCTTTAGGTTCTCCATATTAAACCGGTTGTGAATAAATCAATTAGAACAATTCTAATCTTATTTAAATAAATAAATTAAACCATTAATTTATTTAAATAAATAATATTTATTCTACAATAGGGATAAGTCTCCCTAGCGATCAACGACTTTCCAGATAATATAGATTTCAACATTAATCATAAAAGAACCTTTAAGTAAATTGTTACCATACAAATCAATCATTCTACCATATAATGTCCCAATTAAATATAAGACATGAAATTACTGTTAAGTCTTATTTTATTTAATTATATGTATTTCGATTCCCAAATGCACAACTCCTAATGAATGCAAATTAGAAACTATTTTCTAATTTTATTCCACCTTGACCAAGGATACTTGGGTTGTCGTTTATCGAATCACATAGGACATTTCTCTTCTTTTACAAGAAGTGGTAGATTTTTTATTGATCATTCATTATCTTCATATATAACTTATTACACCCAAGCATACCCTTTGATATACCCTAAAGGTCTTAAGGAATAAGTCAAAGTGTAATTCATTATATATAAGATACTATGATGATCTCAAGTCTAAGGATCATTTGTACTACTATCACTACAGGAATTCCTATTGACAGGCAAGTAAAACTCCATTAGGTATTCCTTAGCGAGTTACGTTCAGTGAACTTATTCTCCAATAAGCACCTACATACTTGCTTTAGTGTCTTCACACAAATGATCATGAGATCAATCATTCTCATCCAATGAGCAAGCAACATATGTATCAATCTATCCGGATTCACTAATCCCCTTTTTAGTAATCCATTGATTGAGAACATTTTAGTTTTAAGCTATCTAAGAATTTAGATCTCATTAGCATGATCTTATCATGATTCTAAAAGCATTGCTTAAAACTATGGGTTTATCACATATTATTAAAATAGCACCATGTTGATAATAAATCCCTTTAATAAATAATTCTTTTATTAATAAATAAATAAGATTGATTACAAAATATATGCTTTATCATCATACATGATTGGCTTGTATGTATACTACTTTCACTAGGAAATTGTTGAGGAAGTGATGTGTAGGTTATTTGTGTCATGTTGTTGATACCTAGAGAGCGGGAGCAATAATGGAACAAATACCTATAGTTAAAGAATTTGTGGATGTATTTCCAAGAGAATTACCAGGTCTTCCACCGGATAGGGAGACCGAATTTGTAGTAGATATTGTGCCAGGAGCGGCACCAGTTTCAAGGGCACCGTACCGTATGGCGCTAGTGGAGATAAAGGAGTTGATGGTTCAATTATAAGAACTGTTGGATAGAAAGTACATTCAACCGAGTGTTTCGCCGTGGGGAGCACCGGTACTATTCGTGAAGAAGAAAGATGGATCATTGAGACTTTGTATCGACCACCGAGAGTTGAACAAGTTAACCATAAAGAATAAATACCCATTACCCAGAATTGATGATCTCTTTGATCAGTTAAAAGGGAAAAAGTATTTTTCTAAGATATAATTATGAACGGGGTATCATCAGTTGAAGGTTAGAAAGGAGGATGTACCAAAAATAACATTCAGGACTCGTTACGGCCATTATGAGTTTCTGGTTATGTTGTTTGGGTTGAAAAATGAACCAGTTGCATTTATGGATATGATGAACAGAGTGTTCAAATAATATTTGGACAAGTTCATCGTAGTGTTTATCGATGATATCCTAGTCTATTCTAAGACGCCAGAAGATCACGTTGAATACCTAAGGTTAGTGTTGGAGATACTAAGGAAGGAGAAGTTATATACGAAATTCACTAAGTGTGAATTTTGTCTAAAATGGGTATAATTTTTAGGTCATGTTATCGACCAAGATGGAATTTCAGTGGACCCAGTGAAGGTGGAAGCAGTGATGAATTGGGAATAGCCGAAAACACCGACTGAGGTATTGAGTTTCCTAGGGTTAGTGGGATATTATCGAAGATTTTTTAAAGATTTTTCCAAGATAGCTACTCCGTTGACTAACTTAACAAGGAAGACAGTGAAGTACGTGTGGACCGAGAAGTGTGAAGACAGTTTCCAAGAACTAAAGAAAAGGTTGAGTGAAACACCTGTATTGTCTTTACCTGTTGATACAAGGAATTTTGTACTTTATAGGGATGCTTTGCACAGAGGACTTGGTTGCGTGCTCATGCAACATGGCAAGGTCATTGCGTATGCATCACACCAGTTAAAAGATTATGAGAAAGTTTATCATACTCATGATCTAAAACTGGCCGCGGTAGTCTTTACCTTAAAGATATGGAGGCATTACTTATATGGCGAGAAATGTGAGATATACACGGACCATAAGAGTCTAAAATATATCTTCACACAAAAAGAATTAAATATGAGACAAAGAAGATGGTTAGAGTTGATAAAGGATTACGACTGCGATATCCTGTATCACCCAGGAAAAGCCAATGTAGTGGCCGACGCCTTAAGTAGGAAGGGTCGGGAAAAGTTATCTATGTTAACAGCTCAAACTAAGTTGATAACAGAGATGGATAGAATGGAATTAGAAGTGAGGTTACCGAGTGAGTTGGGTCAGAGATTATTTACAACAAAGAATTGATCTACCATTGTAGAGAGAGTCAAGGAGGTACAACTTAGAAATGATAAGTGTGACCAGATGAAGAAGCGCCTAGCCGATGAAAAAAATTTAAAGTACAGTCTTGATAATGAGGGATTTCTAAGATTTGAAGGAAGAATTTAGGTTCCGAATGAGACGGAATTAAAGGAGGAAGTGTTACAAGAGGCTCAAAGTTTGAGGTACTCGATTTATCTTAGTAGCACTAAGATGTATCAAACCTTCGATAGAGTTTTTGGTGGCCAAACATGAAGAGGGAGATAATAGAATATGTAAGTAGGTGCTTAACTTGTCAAAAAGTTAAGGCTGAACATCAATGACCAAGCGCCTTATTACAGTTATTGGAGATTTCAGAATGGAAGTGGGAGCATATCACGATGGACTTTGTGGTGGGACTTCCGATTACTTAGAAGGGGTACGACGCGATTTGGGTAACAGTGGACCAGTTAACTATGACACCCCCAAATATGGGTCCTCTAACCTCGCTCTGGTCATCACGATAAAATACAAACATCCACCTCTAAACAATATACAGTAACTAAAATACGGAATATAATAAATGTACGTCGTTCATTCAAAAGGTGTTACTAGCCCCAAGATTTAATAACCTTAATACAATCTTACAAACATACCCTAAAATAATCATTAGGGTTCATATTACATAACCGTAATTTAAATTAGGCATAAGGTAAAGTCTGCTCCTCGCAATTGTCCTACATCTTTCCTTTACCCTTGTCCTTCCCTGAAGTCTCGGGCTTAACTTCAATATAATTCATGATATAGCAAGAATGAGTAACAAGTTTGATCAGCAAGTTAAAATACAACAATAAGGATATATCATGATGAATGGAAAATATCTGACAATGAATTCAATATTATGAATCTCAGAAGGATTCAATAATATAAATATTAGAAGCAAATATAATGATTGCTTTTAGAATAATTGATAGTCAAGTAGCCTTTAAACTATAAAACTCCAATGGAATCAATAGATGATTGATCCTTTGGTTACTGGTTACAGAATAAGTACTTGAGGGGATCAACCTCGCGTACACCATGTATATGCATAACATTTAAATTTGTTCTTTGTATCTTATATTAGATACATGGGGTACTCCCCTTTCATAAAAGGGGTGTTCTTTTAGTCTAAGAATCCTTACCATTAATTAGTTTGGATAGCTTTTATAAAACGTTATACACTTGTCTGACCGAACAAAGGTTCACACTCTATCTGACACAATTCAAGAATTATAGAACTTTAAATGATGTACCAGTCCAAGACTGTACAAACTCAAGTGCACTAAGTGCGAATATCAATAATATCGATGTGGAATAATTGTAAAGTAATTAAACCACTTAATAGCATGCTTGGTAATAAAGTTCAAGCTTAAATAAATAACTTCCAATTCAACAATAACCTGCTCAATACAATATGAGAAGGATAGGAAACTTTCACAAAAATAGGTGAAGTTTAGCAACTTGCACAATATTCAAAGTTGTGTAAGGTAGAGAACTTGCACAATCAAAGGTGAAGTTCGGGAACACTTGCTCAATATAAATTTGTGTAAAGTTAGGGAACTTGAAACACAAGAGTGTTTGGATACTTGCTCGAGTAAAAGAGTAAGAATTAAGGAACTTGCATAACCAAAGAGTGAAGTTTGGAGACTTAATCAATATAAAATAGAGTTTTTGATACTAGCATGTTTGCTCAGCTACAATTTAATTCTGGCTTTAATTAACTTGCGTAGAAATGACATAAAATTAACAAGTCGGTCTTTCCAATTAGTATGTGTAAACTAATATGAGTCTACACTTACAATAATCAAATCATCACATAAGTCTATCCCATAATTCGCGTAAGTCAATCTAATCGTGTCTTAGATTTAATAAATTTAGATTATCTAGTTTCTATGTATCAATATAGGCTTGAACACATAACACTTCAATTTAAATCATGTAATACAGTTTAAGATACACATATTATAAGGTTTTGTCTGTAATTCTAGGTTATAAGTTTCAATGTTAGACATCCTTATACTTTAAGCAAAAATAAAGTTCATGCTTCAAGGGTAAACTATTAAAGTCATGTTATCACATAACAAGGCTAAACGATATTCATTAGTCATGCTTGTGTGTAAACAACACATGTATACTTTACTCACATAGTTCATATTTTAAAATTTTCCTTTTCATGAATATGTGCGCCTAAGTGAAAACCATACTTTAATCAAAAGATGCTCGTTTCAATACGTTAATAGGCATAATATGTCCTAATATACACACTTGTGTGGTCATAACATAATTTACTTATTACTTGATGACATTATCTTTCACATTCTAACTTTCTTTGAAATTTACACTAAGTCAACTTAGTATATACAAGGCATCTCAATATATAATTCTTATGCATTTGAAACATATATTAAAGCCATATATACAAGCTCAAATGGTCAAAACCTGCAAGATAAAAGTTTTGGTCAAGTTCACTTTGAAAAGTCTTAAGTTTTTTATCTTTGAAATTGTCTTAACTTTCAATCATATATCCTAGTGTGATTAATCACTTTGGACTTGCATTTCATGTCAATATAAACCATATTATCATGTTCATAATATCAAAATGCTCACATGATGTGTTCGTGACAAAGTTCACTTTTGAAACTACAAACTTCATTTTAATACCATAAGTGTTGTGTCAATCATATGTACTAACATTGTTATACTTGTTCATACTACATTCACGTGCTTATATGTGTGCTAAAATAGTTTACATACTTGCTCTAACAAGGTACCAACAGGTTAGCACGAATAGAAACAAAACAGAAAACAAAAGGTCTGGTGCAGTCCTGGCGCAGCTGCTGCAGCTGCGCCATGCCTGGACCAGAAACAGAAACATACTCTATTTTATAGAGCATTATTCTACCTTGATTCTTTTCAGTTTAAACATGTTCCAATCCATTATTTAAGAGTTCATATATGTAAGCATACTTTCTAAAGACATTATGGCATGCTAATTCACATTGATTAACTGAGAATTCCCAGAAATTTTGAGAACTTGGCAAAAAACCCAATTAAGTACAAAAGTTGAGATTTTATACCTCTTGGAGCTTAATAAACTTAGTTTCCTCCTTCTGAATTTGCTAACCTCTTCTTTGGACCACAACTCACTCACTCTCAAATTATCATAGTTCAAGAACTAAAACAAAGCAACGTAAATTAAAATTTTGGTCTGCCATTTATATAAGAAACTTGGATTGGGCAATTATATTGCACTGAGGTTGAATTCATGGTGTAATGGAAGAAAACATTGGTCATTAAGGAGTGGTTTAACAACCCACCACCAACCATTTCCATAGCCAATGATTTCTTGCTTAGAAGTTACGTATTTTAGCCTTAGGTCACTGTTCATGTATTGTGGTGTAACTGAAGAATTTTATCTTACAACAATGTGCTAAGAATGTTAGGGATTATTTATGTACTCACATCATATAATCCATGTACATTAAGTATGCATAATAAAATAATACAGTTAGGTATTATTGTCCGAATATTTCCCATAATTATTTTTACTACTCACATAACCACGTAATAACATTATTTAACATTACATGTTATTTAATATTCAATTCCTTTCCCAATCTCTAGAATACACATCAGTTTTAATTATTTCTGTATTAAAATCACTTATGATTTTATTGCACTACTTGATACTTTATATCATTAGAATGTATTCTTATCATATGATTTTATTTATGTCACACCTTACATTAATGCTCCATTCCATTTCTACAGAAGAAACTAACCTATCTCAGACTAACCACTGGTGCAGCTGCGCCGTTTGTACTGCTGGGAGGGCACAGCTGCGCCGGTCCCTGGCAGTGCCAAACTTGTTTAGCTTCAAGCTAGTCCCAACTTCTACCACTACACTAGATTAACATGATATGAATTAACTTTTATAGTGATGATATTATTAGTTCAAGAGTGTATCTATCACATAATCATACACAATTAATCTTCCTCTTAATAAGTATTTCTCTTTTCATTCACTTAGTGAATTTCCTTATTCCACACTTCTCAATTCTCATATAAATTCACTTTGCACTAATCAAATTACTCATAGTACATCACATCAATATTTATATTCAAATAAATATTCATTTTCTTATTATATTAAATAATTATTTATTCCTGAAATTCTCAGGTTCTTACATTGACGAATCCGACTCACTTTTTGCCAATAAGCGTTAAGTTTAACTTAGATCAGTTAGCTAAACTTTTTGTTAAGGAAATTATTTCTAGACATGGAGTTCCAGTTTCGATAGTGTTAGATTATGATCCACGATTCACATCAAACTTCTGAAGAAGTCTGCTAGAATAGATGGGAACGCAACTGAAGTTAAGTACGGCTTATATGCTAAGAAAGGACAACTCAGACGCTATAAGATATGCTGAGGGAAAGGACAATTCAGATGCTAGAAGATATGCTGAGATCTTGCGTTATGGATTTCAAGGGTAGTTGGGATGATCATCTACCGTTAGTAGAGTTTGCGTATAACAATAGTTATCATGTAAGCATAGGCATGCCGCCTTATGAAGCTTTGTACAGATGGAAGTGCAGAACACCATTGTGTTGGGATGAAGTAGGAGAACGCCGAATACTAGGACTTGAGTTGGTACAACAAACAACGGATATAGTTAAGCTGATACGAATGCGTCTAGTAGCAGATCAAGACAAACAAAAGAAGTATGCAAATTCGCATCGAATAAATCGAGAGTTTGAAGTAAGCTCATACGTATTTCTAAAGGTATCTCCCTGTAAAGGAAAGAAACACTTTGGAAAGAAGGGAAAGTTAAGTCCAAGTTTTATAGGACCTTTTGAGATATTAAAAAGGGTAGGAGAGGTAGCTTAGGTGGTAGCTTTACCTCTAGACCTATAACGAATACACAATGTATTATATATATCTGTGTTACGTCCTTATACGCCAGATTATAAGCACGTAATAGAGTATGAGCCTATTCATATTTAGAAGGACTTGGCATATGAAGAAATGCTTATTCAAATCGTTGATAGAAAAGAGTAAATTCTGAGGAACAAAGTTATACCTTCAGTAAAAGTGTTATGGAAGAACCATGATGCCGAAGAAGCAACGTGAGAACTTGAAGAAAAGATGAAGAAGAATTACCCTCAGTTATTTATTTAATGTATAGCAAGATTCTGGGGACAAAATCCTTATAAGGGGGGAAGAATGTAACGACAGAAAAAATCGGATTAATTGTAAAATAATTTTATTTGATTAAATAATGAATAAAATTATAATATATGTTATTATATTGTGTAAACAAGATGAAGGTTGTTCTATAACCTAAATATAGTTCAATGTCGTAGTATTCTTGCTACGTGGTAGAATTAAGGTGTTTGAATTTCTAAGACAAAAATAAAAGATTTCTGAGAAATTTTCTAAAAAATACTATTCATAAAGTTCTGCTTGGGAATTATTTTTAAATTTCCGAGGAATGCATAATGATAAATTAATAAGGAAGGATGAATTATGTAATAATAATTCAGTTATGACAAATGCAATTTTTTGCCTGCGTACTAAGTTTGAGAAGGTTAAGGAAATTAAAGATTGAATAAATAATGATCGTATAATAAGCAAGTAATATACGAAGCAATGAATACGAGTATGATATGAAGTATTATACAAGTATATATGAAAGATAGTATAACGTATATAATGAATGATTATACGAACTAGTATACATCAAGAATACGAGGATTATACGTTAAACGTTTTAACCCTATTGTAATGGACTTGTAGGATTTGTGTAGGAATTGTGCAAGCCCAATTGGAATTATATTAAAGCCCAAAGATTAATAATACAAGCCCAACTTTAGGCCCAAAGTAATTAAACTTAAGCTCGAATCAAGAACCAAACCTGTGGATCGAACCGATGGGTCACCGAGTTAGCAAAACACTATGGGGCAACCCATGTGGGCCCTATGAGTGAGTCATGGCTGGCCACTTGGTGAGTAAGCAAGGGATAAGTGTTGTGGGGAGCAAGAAATGAATAGTAAGGAGGTGGAAAAGAGTGGAAGTGGGATGGCCTAAAACACCATTGTACCCTTATTTGGAAATCCTATAAATAAGAGGCTTGGATTTTCATTTATGCCTTATTCATTTTCCACCAACATCTTAGCATAAACATATTGAGAGAAAAGTAAGAAGAGTTAGACTTTCATAGTGCAAGAAGAAGAAAGAAAGCTTGAACTACAAAGGTAATGAACCTCTAAACCATTAATCTTTATCTCTTCATTTGTAGCTATGATAGAGAAGTGATTATTGGTGGATCATGTTTCATAAGGAGGAACAAGAATGGCTTTTAGAGGAATTAAACCTTAATAAGTTATGTTTCAAGTGAATCATAATTATAGAAGTTATGAACTAATGAAGAACATTGAAGAATTGTCATAATTGTTGTTGATGGAAAAGTTTAAAACCATCGTGTATAAGATTAGATGACATATGTTTGGTTAGGATTATAGAGTGATGGAATGAATCCATTTTGAAAAGTGTCAAAATCTAAAGTAACTAAGTTATGGCAAAATTTACGAGGTTAGATGGTAATCGTGAAATTCTCGTAATGAAAGTCAAAAGTCACCATTTAACTCGAAAACATTTGTTTTCGATGGAATATAGTCTAATTTTGCATTTTAGAGTTACAGACTCAAAAATGGTCAAATTCTGACTTAGAACGAAGAAACGAGCTTTGAACGTTCACGAACGTTTAACGAACGCTCAATAAAGAACTTAATTGGTGAATTCTGTGTTAACAGATTCAAAAATGTAAGATTTTCTAATAAAATCATAGTACACGTAATATGTGAGCTAACGGCTTTTGAACGAGCCAATTCTGACTTATAATGAATAAGTTATGAGCCTAGAAATATTGCACAGAAATTAAACTGTGAAAATTGTCTGAGGCAAAGGGTCGGCGCCACCCAAAGCACTAACCTTGGTGCCACAGCGCCAGACCGAGACCCCAACCCACTTTAAAGTGGCGCCACAGCGCGGCCATAGTATAGTACCTTGGCGCTGCAGTGCTGAGACTAAGATGTAGAAATTGTTAACTCGCGCCGCAGCGTGAGATCTATATAGAAAGTCGACGCTGCAGCGCCAACACTAGAAAGGTGATAGTAAGAAATGAAAAATGAAGGTAAGAAGGTGGAAGTTGATTAAAGATAAATTATAACTTTAATTAACTTAAAGTAAACTCATTAAAGGATTCTTATAACCTTAAGTTAAAAACTAAATGTTAACGAAGATTACTTGAACGTAAATGCAAAGTTAGACGATAAACCGTAACGGATATTAATCAATCTAAGGAATGATTAGATTGAGAAGAAGGGTAAGATAAATTAGAGACCATACTTAATTGTTTATGACCTAATGTGGTGTGTTATGTGATATGGAATTGTAGAATCCTTAAAGACTCGAAAGGAAAAGTATATTAACTATAGAAGATGTTGAAGACAAGTGTTCTAACCCTTGTCTAAATTCTTTATGGACAAGTTTTGTGATTCATGTATCCTACGCATGAATTGATGTATAATGAAGTCAAAGCCAATTCCTTCAGCTAGACTAATGTGTTTTGGGATTTCCTTATAATCTACCGAATTATTATCAATGTTGTTATCTTTTGCCAACTATTTTGGTATAGATTTCAAAGAAATATTGACTATGAATAAACAAATGTTTTGTCGTCAAATGACAGACACGTGAGGTTGCCAAAACTTAAATGCAAATACGTTTAAAGAAGCAGTGTTGTACAACATAGAGTACTATAGATTGATCACCTAGATGTGCTCGTAAGATATAAACTTGGTGCCAGGTTGTCCTTTTGCAAGAAAGAATGAAATGCTCAAGGTCTTGGACCAAAATTGATGTTTAACTTATGTTGTTCATTGTTAAACATTTTAAAGAAAAGAGAAGTGCAATTTTGAATTATCTATAGTACTTTATAACTATTGATTTAGATATTGAAGATTTACGATGCATATGATTCAAACCCTATTGCTTAATGAAATTATCATACTTGCTGAGCTACTTATGCTCACTCTTACTTGAATCATATGAATACAGCTAAGACTGAATAGACTGAAGGCCCTAGTAAAGATAGAGGGAAGGCTAAGGCGAACCAATAAGTTGCCTTTGTAATAGTATAGTATGAATGTTGTAATTATTTGATATTATGACAAAGAACCTATGTAATGGTTACAAAGAACTTAGGGAATGGTAATATTGTTTTGGAATATATAGAAGACATATTCACTCTTTTGAGGTATTTCAATTCGTTTGGAACAATCATGGAGAAGGCAATTATTATCGAGGGTGGTAGTGAGGCCTTAATCCAATACCACAAAGAGAGGAAGAATAAGAATAAAGGAGAGGGAGTATCCAAGACTTAGGGAGCTAGTGGCAGCGAAAGTACGCCCAAGAGGAAGGGTTTTAACTATGAATACTGGAGTAAAATAAGGGGATCCTAAGCATTGGATCGATGCATGCAAGACATGCGGGAAGGCTTATTTAGGAGTCTATCTCAAGGGGAAGTCGGTTTGTTATAAATGTGGGCAGGAAGGTCATATTTCACCCAATTGTCTTAATCCTAAGAAGAACCAGGGGTGTTTTGTATGTGGGTCGATGGACCACACGATGAGGAATTGCCCAAAAAAGAGGTCGGAGGGTAGCAAGGGTACTATTAGTGGTAACCTAGCCATTACTGGACCAACACCTCTGGGTACACATATGACCTGTACTTTTAATATGAATGTCCAAGATGAGGTTGCATCAGTCGATGTAGTAACAGGTATTATCCCGGTCAATGAAATAAATGCTTATATGTTGTTTGATTCGGGTGCTACTTGTTCTTTTATAGCATGTGAATTTTCTAAACGATTAGGATTACTCCCGGAAAGATTAGAAATACCTTTAAACATTAAGGTAACGAATGAAGAGTTAATTTCTATTGAGCATATTCATAGGAATTATTTCGTAGATATTAGAGGTATCAAATTGTCGGTAGATCTTATACCGATAAGGTTGGGAGAATTTAATAAAATTCTCAGGATGGATTAGTTGTTTAACCATGCAGCGACAATAGATTGTCAAAAGAAAAGTGTGAACCTTCAGATTTCTATGAAACCCAAGGTAGTGTTGTACGGTAGTAAATCACCAGGACACTCTTGTTATCTAACCATGACACAAGCTAGGAAGATGCTGAAGAAGGGGTGTGTAGAATACATGTGCCATGTTGTTGATACCCAGAGAGTGGGGGCATCATTGGAATAGATACCTATAGTATAAGAATTCGTGGATGTATTTCCAGATGAGTTACCAGGTCTTCCGCCGGATATGGAGGTCGAATTTGTGATCGATGTGATACTAGAAGCGACACTAGTTTCTAGGGCACCATATCGTATGACGTCGATAGAAATGAAGGAGCTAATGATTCAACTACAAGAATTATTAGATAGGAAGTAAATTCAACCAAGTGTTTCTCTGTTGGGAGCACCGGTATTATTTGTAAAGAAAAACGATGGATCGTTACGACTTTGTATCGACTATCGTGAGTTCAACAAGTTAACGATTAAGAATAAATACTCATTGCCCAAGATCGATGATCAGTTGAAAGGGGCAAAGTATTTTTCTAAGATAGATTTACGTACGGGGTATGATCAACTGAAAGTGAGGAAGGAGGATGTACCTAAGATGGCATTTAGGAATCGTTATGGTCATTACGCATTTCTGGTTATGTCGTTTGGGTTGCCAAATGCGCCAACCGCATTTATGGATATGATGAACTGAGTGTTCAAGCAATACTTGGACAAGTTTGTCGTAGTGTTCGTTGATGATATTCTAGTCTATTCTAAGACGCCAGAAGATCATGCTTAACATTTAAGGTTAGTGTTGGAAACACTATGGAAGGAAAAGATGGGATTTCAGTGGATCCAATGAAGGTGGAAGTAGTTATTATGTAACGCCCGAGAAAATCAGATTTATGAGAATTATATTCTTATTTGATTATTTGAATTAAATAAATTTAGTTGATTATTTATGTGAGTAAGCTATTTGAAGGTCGTTCTATGACCCAGAATGTACGGATGTTGTTAGGATTTTGGCTATGAGTTAGGATTAGTTATTTTGAATTTCCAAGATGAAAATAATAGTTTTCAGATAAATTTTTATAAAAACACTATTCATCCATTTCTACTCGAAGATTAAGTTTAAATTTCTGAGAAACGCGTAATGATAGAATTCTAAGACGTGATGGAATATTCAATAATATTTCAGTTATGGCAAACGAAGCTATAGCATGCAGACTTAAAACCTAAGGGTTAGGAAAAGTGAGATTCAATTAAATGTCTACGTATAATGAGTATGGTTATTATACGTGAGAAATACGAGTATGAAACTAGTTATTATGCAAGTATAGTATGAAGATTACTACGACGTATAATACAAATATCGTACGAACTATATACGAAGAGAATACGAGAATGGAACGGGTAGAATACAATTAGTCTTAGTGGACTTTGAGTTTATGGACTTTGTTGAATCCAATTCGACTTAGATTATTACAAGCCCAAAGTTATGTAAATCAAGCCCAAGATAGTCCCGATATAATTTAATTCTAAGGCCCAAACCAAGAAACCAAATCGCGGATCGAACCGATGGATCACCATATGGGTTAAACCCTTGGGGCAACCCATATGGGACCCAAAGAAGCTAGGTGGGTCGGCCACTTGGAGACAAAGTAAAGTGATTTACTTGGTGGTTAAGAAAATGAATAGTAAAGAGGCGGGGCATGTTGACCATTTTGCCCTCAATTATATTTTTCTATATAAAGGAAGCTTGTGTAGTTCATTTGGTGTTTTACCAAACTTGACCACATATATTGAGAGAGAGAAAAGTTCATTAACAAGTAATCAAGAGCAATCCAAAGCAAAACACTTAAGCTTTATTCAAGAACGCGAAGAACGTTAATGTAATATTACGTAAACCTAAGTCTTCGATCCTTTTCAGTTTATTTTTCTTAGAGAAGTATGAATTGGTGGAGCATGTCTCTTCCAAAGTAATAAGGATGGCTATTAGTGGATTAAAACATTATAAGCCATGTATGATTAAGATTCATAAGCGTTTAAGTGAGTTTAAGAGAAGAAAACCAATAAATGTTATTTTGGTTGTTGATGGACAAATTAAAAACCATCATAGAGTATGTGCATATTTCTTGGTTAGGTATAGATAACGAATCAATGGATTGATTCCATTTAATTTTGATTATAAAACTTGAGTAACAAAGTTATGGCAAAATTTACGAGATTAGGCGTTAAACGTTGAAATTGTAGAATTCCCGAATTAGTAGTCAAAAGTAGCTATTTAACTTGGAAACCTAGGTTTTTAATGGCATATCGTAGAACAATGTATTTGAGAGTTGTGGACTCAAGAATCATTGAATTCTGACTTGAAATGAAGAAACGAGTTATGAACGTTCACGAATGTTAAACGAACGCGTAATAGAACATTAAATAGTGAATTCATTGTTAACGAATTTAAAAACTACTTTTATTCGAATGAAATCGAAGTACATGAGATATGTAAGATAACGTCTTTTGAACGAGCCAATTCCGACTTATAACGACCAAGTTAGGAGTCCGAAAAGAATTGAACTGGAAAAACATTGAAATTTACCAAGGCTCAGCGTCAGCGCCGCAGCGCCGCCCAAGTATGTGTTACTCGCGCCGCAGCGCCAGGTCGGAGAGGTAGACACTACAGAGTCACGCCACAGAGCCACTCTTATATAGAAGTCTCACGCCGCAGCGCCGAGATAAGGGTTTAGCTACTATTCGTTGGCGCCGCAACGCCAATGTTGTACTAGAATATTACACCGCAGCGTCGAGACAGGGGAAAAGAATGACTTAGTTATTTTCGAACCACATTATTGCATGACAATTATGGGGCAAATGTATATACATAATATACATGTTAAGACCATTCTTATGTCATATATAATGATGACTTTAGGAATTGAATGTTGTTTATTAGTAATGAAACGAAGAACGTTAATAAGCCGTAAGGAAGAATAGTAACTCAAATCGGGTTATATTAATGAAATAAATTCCGTTAAGTAATAGAAGAGAAAGAAGTTGGTAAAAACAATGTGATTAGATTGTTTGGTAGCTAATTATAGTGTTCTATATGAATATATCATGTAGAAACTGTAAAGAACAAGAACTGTTGAATTTTATTTGAAGACGCTTGAAGGCAAGTTTTCTTAACGCCTGTCTAACCTTCGTGTAAGCCAAGTTTTCTATGATTTAAGTTATGAGATGCATGAATTGTTTTATGAAAGGGTTGATGCCAGTTTTAACTCGGCTAGACTAATCTTAAGGGTATGATTGATTTGTTTACAAGTCTTTCAATATAGTATTTATAACGTTATTATATGCCAATTGTTTGGTACGGATTCAAAGGTAAGCCTGAGTACGAATAAACAAATGTATTTTACATCGATTATTCGATGGGCACGTGAGGTTGCCAAAACTTAAACGTAAATATATTTAACGGATGAGTGTTGATAAACATAGAGTACTATAGGCTGATCACCTAGAAGTGCTTGTAAGATATATCAAACTTATGGAGTTAGTGAGGGGTTGACTTTTTTCATGAATGAAAACTAAAGAGAATGTTCATGGTCTTTTGACCTACTCAGAATTCCTAAGTTACTATATGTACTTTGGAATTGTTTTATGAGAATGAAAAGTGCTAACAAATGTTGAATAGTACTTCATAGCTATTTGTTCAGCTATTGAAGAATAATCATATGATTCTCGACGTGGTATTTATATAATATATTGCTAGACTTTGTTGAGCTAGTTATGCTCACTTCTTGCTTGAATTATATGATTGCAGCTAAGGCCAAGTGAACCGAGGGTTCTAGTAAAGATAAAGGCAAGGCTAAGATGGATAAGTAGATTATCCTATAACAGACTAGTATTTTGTATGAATTATACTATGACAAATGAAGAATGTATTTGGTTAACAGAACCTGGGAAAGAATTCATTATTATTGTAATAAGAATATAGTTAATACACTCATTTTGATGTTGTTTCAATGAAATGAATGTATAGTTATGAGTACCGTGTAGCACCATATTTGTGGGTTGAATGTACCCAGATTTGGGGGCGTCACAGGTTGGTAACAAAGCTATAACAGCAATGCGTGAAGAACCCCGAGCCTTTTGCTGGTGACATCCCTATAAGGGAATGCACTGATGTCAGACTTTCCATAGGAGACGCCAAGTAAGTCGGTGGCAAATTGATAGGTACCCTTGTGAGGTGCTATAGTTGAAAGTACCATTAGAGTCACATATTGGTATCAAAGCATTAGGTTAAAAAACTTAAGGGGAAAGAACCTTAGGCTAATAACCTCGTTAGTAAAGGAGAATTCAGAAGTGAATGAACTCTAGTGGAATGAGTTAATTAAGTATTGAGGAAACTTAGTACTGAAAGATTTAAAAGATGGAAATTAACCCTAAATAAATTAAATGTGATTTATACTTATACTATTGTGTATTATGTACTAGTCAACATGTTATGTGTTATTGTAGATGTCCATCGATAGCTACATGTATAGGGATATACATGTGGTGAGTGAAGAGTCTGTGAACAAAATAGAGCCAATACCAATGTCAGTGGCGGCGATACCAGTGGTGAATCTAGAAGAGTCCGAGCCTGAGGAGGAATATTCAGAGGAGGACTACTCAGAGGGGGACATGGGAAATATGCGATCGGCGTCATATCTTGATATGGTGGTCGATGTGGATGAGGATATGGAGATAGCATCGTTTAATACGGTGGTACCTGCACTAGAGCCAACACCTCTAGATGTAATGAGGACATTGTATCTAGTGGTGCTTGACCAGAATGTTCAACTACACACTATTGTGCAGAACCAGGGGGAGGATATTAGTGATCTCCATGAAGCTAAAGAGTCTACAAAAGCATATTTTAAAATAGAGCACGACGAGAAGGTGCTCATGAAGGATAAGGTGATGGATTTTAAGAATAAGGCTGATGAGCTTCGTACAGAATTGGGGGAGAAGAACTAGAAGATAGCACGAATGTCTTACATCCATGAGAGTGCTCATGAGGATTTCAAGCTAAAAAATGCTTGTTATTGCATTGAGTCGGGGCAAACACGTCACACTATTAGTTAGGATATTGTGTCAATTCTTGCGAATGAGAAGCATGTGAATGTTGTTATGCAGTATTAGGAGTCTAGTGCGGTGAATATTTTGTGTAGTGACGTAAAACCTTCTTTTGTATAATTAAAGGGTAGTCTTTTTGTAAATCCCAATTTTTGTGAAATTCAATCGCGGGATAGGAATGTAATATCTTTGGCTATGGAATCGAATTATAAATATTTTGAATGTTGAAGCATATGAATATAAGGAAGCTTTTATTAAATGAGCTTTGTTATGGTATGAGTTGTTGTTTGACAATCAATAACTAAGTAAGCAAATAGATAATAATGAACCTTTATTTATTTGATCAGAAAAATGCCGCCAAGAAGAAGATAACGTAATCAGGAAGCTGAATCCAATAACGATAACCAAGGGGGTCAGAACAACCCTATACAAGAGTTTGTTAATTTATTAATGGCTGCATTTAACCAAACTGGGGGTAGAGCACCCGCAGTACCTAGGGTAGCCAGAATGACTACCTTTAAGGAGTTTAAAAGTGTAGGTCCGCCGGAGTTCAAAGGAATTACAGACCCAATAGAGGCCCAGAAATGGGTAAAGGAAATAGAGAAGGCGTTTGTTATTACAAACATAGGGGAGGCGCAAAAGACTTCTTTTGCGACCTACATGATGAAAGGAGAAGCCAAATTTTGGTGGGAGGCTCACCAGGGTGGGGCTAAAACTGTTGTTGTCACATGGGAATAGTTCAAGAAGGTTTTCTTTGAGAAATATTTTCCTACAAGCATGAAAGGGATAATGGAGATTAAGTTCTTAGAACTTAGCAAGGGGACATGAGGATTCCCCAGTATGCGGCCAAATTTAATGAATTAGCAAGATTTACTCCACATCAAGTGGACACTGAGGAGAGGAAGGCTCATAGGTTTGAGTAGGGATTGAAACCCTGGCTCTATAGTAGGATTTCTGTGTTCCAGAGTGCTTCCTATAGAACCATTCTAGAGAAAGTAATTATTGTTGAGGGTGGTAGTGAGGCTTTGAGCCAATACCACAAAGAGAGAAAGAATAAGGGCAAAAGAGAGGGAGGATTCAAGTCGGAAGGAAGCTAGTGGCAGTGGAAACATGCCAAAGAGGAAGAGTTTTAACTCCGAGAATACTAGAGTGAAATAAGGGGATCTTAAGCATAGGATCGAAGCATGTAAGACATGCGGAAAGGCTCATCTAGGAGTCTGCCTTAAGGGGAAATTGGTTTTTTATAACTATGGACAAGAGGGTCATATATCACCCAATTGTCATAACCCTAATAAGAACCACGACTATTTTGTTTGTGGGTCGATGGACCACATGGCAAGAAATTACCCAAAGAAGGGGTCAGAGGATAGTAAGGGCGCTAGTAATGGTAAGTTAGCAATTATTGGACCAATACCATTGTCGGGTAGACCCACAAATCTTACTTTTATTATGACTGTCCAAGATGCAGTTGCATCAGCGGATGTAGTAGCAGGTATCATTCCAGTCAATGAAATAAATGCTTACATGGTATTTGATTCGAGTGCTACTTGTTCTTTTATAGCATGTGAATTTGCTAAGTGATTAGGTTTATTCCCAGAAAGATTAAGAATACTTTAAGGTAGCGAACGAAGAGAAAAGTCCGATTAAACACATTCATAGGAATTGTTGCATAGATATTAGAGGTAACAAGCTATCGGTAGATCATATACCGATAAGGTTGAGAGAATTTGATGTAATTCTTGGTATGGATTGGTTGATTAACCATAGAGCTTTGATAGATTGTCATAGAAAGAGTGTGAACCTTCGGCTTTCTATGAAACCCAAAGTAGTGTTCTACGTTAATAAATCATCAGGACGCTCTTGTTGTCTAACCATGACATAAGCTAGGAAGATGTTGAAGAAAGGGTGTATAGGATACCTATGCCATGTTGTGGATACCCAGAGAATGGGAGCATCATTGGAATAGATACCTGTAGTACAAGAGATCACGGAGGTATTTCTGGAAGAGTTATCAGGTATTCCATCAGATAGGGAGTTTAAATTTGTGATTAATTTATTATCGGGTGAGGCACCAGTTTCTAAGGCACCTTATAGAATGGTGCCTGTAGAGATAAAGGAGTTAATGGTTCAATTATAAGAACTATTAGACAGGAAGTACATTCAACCGAGTATGTCTCTATGGGGAGCACCAGTGTTGTTTGTAAAGAAGAAGGATGGGTCGTTACGACTTTGTATCGACTATCGAGAGTTGAACAAGCTAACGATTAAAAATAAATACTCGTTGCCCAGGATCGGTGATCTATTTGATCAGTTGAAAGGGGTAAAGTATTTTCTAAGATATATTTGTGTACGGGGTACCATCAGTTGAAAGTAAGGAAGGAGGATGTACCTAAGACGGCATTTAGAACTCGTTATGGTCATTACGAGTTTCTGGTTATGTGGTTTGTGTTGACTAATGCGCCAGTCGTATTTATAGATATGATGAATAGAGTGTTCAAATAGTAATATTTATAAATTTTGAAAAGTATGCAAGTTGTTGTATAATATTCAATTGGTCGGGGAATATTCTTTTTGTCGAGGAATATCCGTACGACGGTACAATCATTGCTGGACCCCACAACAGAATTATTGTTAGGACTGAGAAAATGACAAAAATATTTTTATGAAAATAACGGTAGAAGTTTTACCGTTAAAACTGTTGAACTACTCGGTAGTAAAAGTACAGTAATACGCGTGGTTGCTATAGTAGCACACGGTATTGATTATTGATGCTTACTGTGGGAAGTCACTCAGTTTTGTTCAATTATTGCTGCAATAATTATTTCATAGTATCTCACGTTATTTGATTTAATTATTGTCGATATTATATATATTATTAAATCAATAATTGAGACGACGAAGTTATTAATATAAATATTTGTAATATTAACGATGTCTAGAAGTTTTGCCAAGGAGAGGTTTGGTCACCTAATTGCACGCCAATAGGGAGAAATCCTTATTGGAAATCCCCCTCTTTCCTGGGAACGACTTGGTCGATTAATATTGTGAATTATAATAATGATGATAAATGTTGTTAAATATATTGAGGTGTCTTTTTATGAAGTCACGAAAGTTTATATATATATATATATATATTGTTTTATTAGTATTATTAATGTAATAAAACAGAAAAGTTTTTTATATAAAACAGAATACTTTTATTAAGTTATTTGTTTTATTAGACAATAATTAGAATATATTATATTCTATTATGCATAGTGTTTTACGTAGTAAAATCTTTTTATATAAAACAGAATACTTTTATAAAGTTATTTATTTTATTAGACTATAATTAGAATATATTATATTCTATTATGCATAATATTTTGCATAGTAAAATCTTTTTATATAAAACAGAATACTTTTATAAAGTTATTTGTTTTATTAGACATTAATTAGAATATATTATATTTTATTATGCATAGTGTTGTATAGTGTCTGCATAGTATTTTGCATAGTAAATCAATATGGACCGTCAGTTTAAAAGTAAATCAATCTGGACCGTTAATAAATTAATTACTATTTAGTCCATTCTCCTATAAATAGAATCTCATTCCTTCATTATTTCTTACGAATTCACTGAAACTCTAGAGAGAGAAACGATAGAGAGAAAGAAGAAAAGTATTATGTTACTTCACTACTCCAGTATCCAATTTCTTTCTAAGGTAAGGGATATTATTTATTGTACTCGTAAGGGGTATTATTTGTTTCGTCTACATGAAGAGAATTTCTGTTATTCCATTCTTTATTATTCTATTGGAATAACCTGTATATGCGGACTACCCTATACTTGGTGAAATTTTTCTGTTATTCTATTCTTTATTATTCTGTTGGAATAACCTGTATACGTGGGCTACCCTATACATGGTGAAATTATTCTGTTAATTCATTCCTTATTATTATGTTAGAATAACCTGTCTATGTGAAGTACCACATACATGGTTAAATTCTTCTGTTATTCCATTCCTTATTATTATGTTGGAATAACCTGTTTATGCGAAGTACTGCATACATGGTGAAATTCTTTTATTATTCCATTCTTTATTATTTTGTCAGAATATCCTGTCTATACAATTTACGCATGACCTGGTTCCGTTATTTACTATTCTGTCGGAATATCATGTTTGTGCATTTTACACATGACATAGTTCCATTCTTTATTATTTTGTCAGAATATCCTGTCTGTGTGTTTATGCATGACCTGGTTCCGTTATTTATTATTTTGTTGGAATATCATGTCTGTGCGTTTACGCATGACTTGGTTCCGTTATTTATTATTATGTTGGAATAACCTGTCTGTGCGGTCTATCACATGCCTGGTGATTTCTTTTGTTATTCCATTCTTTATTATACTCAGTTGGTTAAAGTTTTGACTTATATACTCCATGAAATTAGTGAAATATCCTTGATATTTGCGCTTCATCCAGTATCTTTTCATGAAATATTCTTCTGAGCATTCTTGAATTTTACTCTACAAAGAAGTATCATGTTGACAATTTAGACGTTATTAGTTCCTGGATAAATTAATTCTTGAACTTATTTTATTGAATTATTATGTCATTGTCATCATCATCATGTTTATATTATGTTGAAAGTCATTTGTGGCCTGTAGTGCATAGATGGACTTGGTATGATTATGATCAGGGATTATTTGGTATAATCATGACCGTAATGTTACAAATGATGTGGAAAAAATCCTCATTGGCCCGTAGTGCATTGATGGAAAGATTTTGGTATGATTATGACTATGGATTTTCTTCGGCCAAGGGAGCAAAGATGAATTTTTTTATGGCATAATCAGGACCGTTGATGAAAACATGATTATTTTTAGCCGTAATGCATGGATAATTCGTGGTCGTGATACTAAAGAATATCCTTGGCCTATAGTGTATGGATGATTTAATGATGTAGATTATTTATTAAGCTGAGTTTCAGCGATAAAAGTGATTAAAAACCTTTTTTGTGACACACCCAAAATAGGTATACACGACCCATTCTGAGTTGCCAGATATCACACTATAAAAATCAAATTCAAACTTCATGTATACAACTATTGAACTGTCGTATAGAATATGACCACAGTTAAGCTGTGAGTTTTAATACAATATTAGTCTCGTAGACAGTATCCAAACTCAAATTGTTACAATGCCATATAAAATAAAGGAACAAATATTTTAAGACTCCAAAGAAGAACGAGAAGATTACTATCATATTCATTATAATGAGGTGAACTTTTGACGCTTTCAAAGTCGGGCTCTCATCACCCTATTTTTGTTCGCCAAAATCAATTATTAAGTGACGTATAAAATACGACACACACATCTTAGGTCCTCAATACAATTATCTGTTTCATCTCATGCCGTTTTATAATGTATTGAGAAACTTCGATAGTCTCGGACCATCACACTATTTCCCTATTATCCCCGCTCGACCCAGCTACACTCTTATTACCTGAAAGGAATTGTGAAGTAAAAAGGGTGAGCACAACTAGCCCAGTAAAAAATATCATGACTAAAGATAAATAAATTATCAATAGCTTTCATCAATAATAAATCAGAGATTTAGAACATATGGTAGATGACAAAACTTTTCAACCATAGTTGCAGCGAAACGACCAATCCATTAGAATAGTCAAATAGACCATCAGATCTATTATCTTCTCTATGTTAAAAGTCCACCGATAATGTTTTATCCTTGTAACATTAATCAACATTTCCTATCCACAATAATATGAATAACTCATAATTATAATCGTGGTTCTAAATTCCTCTTCGCACCCAAGACGAAGATATTCCGACAGAATAATAAATAATGGAACCAAGTCCGGCGTAAATGCACAGACAAGATATTCTGACATAATAATAAATAATGGAACCAGGTCCAGCATAAAAGCACAGACAGGATATTTCGACAGAATAATAAAGAACGGAACCAAGTCAGGCGAAATTCGCACCGACAGGATGTTCCAACAGAATAATAAAGAATGGAATAATAGAAGAATTTCACCATATATGCGGTACTTCGCATATACAGGTTATTCCAACATAATAATAAATAATGGAATAACAGAAGAATTTCAACAAGTATAGGGTAGTCCACGTATACAGGTTATTCCAACAGAATAATAAAGAATGGAATAACAGAAGATCTCTTCATGGATACAAACGAAAAAATACCTCTTACGGGTACAACAAATAATATCCCTTACCTTTGAAAGAAGAGTATCCCGACAGGTAGGGCGAGGATATACTCGAAGAAAACTTGTACTACGCTCAAAGCTTTCTTAAACTCTAAAGAAATACGTTCAAGATTATAGAAGTAGAACTCTCTCTATAATTTCTCTCTCTAGAGTTTCAATGAATTCGTAAGAAATAATGAAGGAATGAGCTTCTATTTATAGGAGAATGGACTGCATAGTAACTAATTCATGAACGGTCCAGATTGATTTACTTTTAAACGGACGGTCCAGATTGATTTGCAATAAAATATAATATATTCTATTTATAATCTAATAAAATGAATAACTTTATAAAAGTATTCTGTTTTATATAAAAATATTTTACTATACAAACACTATGCAGGCACTATGAAAATATTATACATAATAAAATATAATATATTCTAATTATTGTCTAATAAAATAGATAAATTTATAAAAGTATTCTGTTTTATATAAAAAGATTTTACTATTAGCCTAATAAAATTAATAACTTTATAAAAGTATTCTGTTTTATATAAAAAGCTTTTCTGTTTTATTACATTAATAATACTAATAAAACAAAACTTCATCATCACTTACTTTGAAAAATTTTCAATGTTACCCTTAACTTTAAACTTTTATCAATTTAACTATTCACCAAAATAGAAAAATTGAATACTTTTATTTCATAAAATTCGGGGTCTCAATCTCCCCTCCTTATAAAATTTCGCCCTCGAAATTTACGTACGTACCTGATATTCGAAGAGATGAGAATACATTACTTTCTTTTCAGATTGTACCTTCCCGGTAATTTTCTCGTTATCATAATTTTCCTATTTCTCATCTCCTATATTTTAGATATCATTCTAGAATATAGTTTCAAAACAAAGGTTAATCGACATATCACAATTTGTCAACTCATCAAGTAAACAATTTCAGCTTAGGTAAGTCACACACTAGCGAAGTATATAACTCGTCTCTCCCCTCCTAGTTCTAGACTCTTATCTCCGCCAGCGACCATATCCCTAAGCTCTGATACAATTTGTGACGCCCCCAAAATAGGTATACATGACCCATTCTGAGTCTCCAGATATCACACTATAAAAATCAAATACAAACTTGATGTATACAACTGTTAAACTATCGTATAGAATACGACCACGGTTAAGCTGTTAGTTTTATTACAATATTGTCTCGTAGACAGTATTCAAACTCAAATTGTTACAATGCCATATAAAATACAGCAACAAATATTTTAAGACCCCAAAGAAGAACGAGAAGATTACTATCATATTCATTCTAATGAAGTACACTTTTGACGCTTTCAAAGTCGGGCTCTCATCACCCTATTGTTGTTCGCCAAAATCAATTATAAAGTGACGTATAAAATACGACACACACATCTTAGGTCCTCAATACAATTATCGGTTGCATGTAATGTCGTTTTATAATGTATTGAGAAACTTCGACAGTCTCGGACTATCACACTATTTCCCTGTTATCCCCGCTCGACCAAGCTACACTCTTATTACCTGAAAGGAATTGTGAAGCAAAAAGGGTGAGCACAACTAGCCCAGTAAAGAATATCATGACTAAAGATAATTAAATTATCAATAGCTTTCATCAATAATAAATTAGGGATTTAGAACATATGGTAGATGATAAAACTTTTCAACCATAGTTGCAGTGAAACGAGCAATCCATTAGAAGAGTCAAATAGACCATCAGATCTATTATATTCTCTATGTTAAAAGTCTGCCGATAATGTTTTAGTCCCTGTAACATCAATCAACAATTCCTGTCCACAATCATATGAATAACTCATAATCATAATCGTGGTTCTAAATTCCTTGTCGCACCCAGGAAGAAGATAATTTTCATCACATATCTTTACCTGAAACATCATAAATCATGGTTATACCAAATAACAATCCCTACTTATAATCATACTAATAAATTCATCTTTACGCTACGGCAACATATATTAATTAACAATTCATCTTTCCACTACAGGTCAAAGACATACAACTATATTTTAAAAGAGTCAAGTAGAGCATGATATCTACTATCTTCTACGAATTTAAAAGTTTGTTATCAATCTTTTATCGCTGAGACTCAGCTTAATAAATAATCCACATCATCGAATCACCCCTGTACTATAGCCAAGGATATTCATTAATATCACATCCATGAATTATCCATGCACTATGGCCAATGATATTCATTATCATCACATCCATGAATTAATATTTCATTGCAGAGACTTAGCTCAATAATTAATCCTACATCATCAATTTATCCCTGCACTATAGGCCAAGGATATTCTTTTAGTATCACGACCACGAATTATCCATGCACTACGGGTTCAAAGATAATCATGTTTTCGTTAACGGTCCTGATCATGCCATAAGACAATTCATCTTTGCACCCTTGGCCGAAGAGAATCCATAGCCATAATCATACCAAAAACTGTCCATCAATGCACTACGGGCCAATGAGGACTTTTTCCACATCATTTGTAACATTGCGGTCATGATTATACCGAATAATCACTGGTCATAATCATACAAAGTTCATCTATGCACTACAGGCCACAGATGACTTTCAACATAATATAAGCATGAGGATGATGACAATGACATAAATAATCAATTAAATGAGATAACTGATAAATATTAAACTTTTATAATACAATTTATCCAGCGTTCAATAATAACCAAATGTTATAAATCACTTAATAATCTCATAATCTAATGTCATTAATATTATAATAATATTTTAATCATTTCTTAAACTTATAAACAATTTATTTCAATTGTTTACACTTTATCAAATAATGCATTTAATCATTCGAAAATGTAATACTCATAAGATTTCATCACCAATGATTAAATCTCTCATCAAAAATTTGCATATACCTTATATAGGATTTCTAAGCCATAAAATCCTATTTTTCAACTTTGTTACTTCACTTAACATATGTAACTCATATGTTCGTAACTAAACCATTTTCATGAAAAATATCAAATCAGTACCAAAAATATTTCTTTTCTGGGATTTAGCAGAATATAGTACCATAATGAACATATATTTTTCTCGAAATTTTTAAAATTCATTTACTATTTTTCAAAAATTAATTTCTAATTAATTCCTTAAGAAATTAGCTACCTCGAGTTTAAATCCAGAAATTCCCAAATCTTGGCAAGTTTTTACACATGCTCACATGAGCTTCCAGTTTAAATTTCATGGTCATCGGAATTATAGAACTCCGGTTATAGCATTTTTCGTCGAAAAAACATAAATATTGAAATGGTCATAACTTGTTCATTTTAAGTCAAATTGAGCTCATTTTTGGATATGAGGTAATTTATACAATATAATTTCTTGTCCCAAAAGGTCAGAATTTTTCTCACAAATTAAGTGGCCGAAAATGCCCTTTTAAAATTTCTGGCAGTAGTTGTTTTCCCATTTTTCACTTTTTCGTGCTTTGCTAAAATCAGTCCACACGAATATCTTCAGCACCTTTTCCATTGTTTCCACTTGGATAAGTTAGGAAACTCATAGATCTAACTCTAAAACTGGACCACACTCAAAAATTTAAAATATAATAGGAGATATGGTTACTTGAATTTCATGTTCTATTTTCACCAAAATCTGATTTTTTTTAACCCTTTGTGATTTCTAAGAAACTTTCATGTTTTCATATAATAACCATTATAACTCATCATAACAATTACTAATACTTCATATACCCATTATTTTAATCAGTCTAATGCATTTATTATGACTCTCATCATAATCAACGTAACCAGATTATTTCCACAATTTAATAAGGAATGAATATAAAGGATCATTCACCATGCATGTGGTAATCCACATAGACAGGTTATTCCAACAGAATAATAAAGAATGGAATAACAGAAGGATTCACCATGCATGCGATAGACTGCACAGACAGGTTATTTCCAACAAAATAACAAATAATAGAACCAGATCCGGCGTAAACTCACAGACAGGATATTCCGACAGAATAATAAATAATGGATCCAGGTCCAGCGTAAACGAACAGACAGATATTCTGACAGAATAATAAATAATGGAATCAGGTTCGGCGTAAACGCATAGACATGATATTCTGACAAAATAATAAAGAACAGAACCAAGTCAGGCGAAATTCGCACCGACAGGATGTTCCAACAGAATAATAAAGAATGGAATAATAAAAGAATTTCACCATGTATGCGGTACTTCGCATATATAGGTTATTCCAACATAATAATAAATAATGGAATAATAGAAGAATTTCAACAAGTATAGGGTAGTCCACGTATACAGGTTATTCCAACAGAATAATAAAGAATGGAATGACAGAAGATCTCTTCATGGATACAAATGAAATAATACCCCTTACGGGTACAACAAATAATATCCCTTACCTTTGAAAGAAGAGTATTCCGACAGGTAGGGCGAGGATATACTCGAAAAAAACTTGTACTACGCTCAAAGCTTTCTTAAACTCTAAAAAAATACGCTCAAGATTATAGAAGTATAACTCTCTCTATAGTTTCTCTTTCTAGAGTTTCAGTGAATTCGTAAGAAAGAATGAAGGAATGAGCTTCTATTTATAGGAGAATGGACTGCATAGTAACTAATTCATGAACGGTCCTAGATTGATTTACTTTTAAATTGACGGTCCAGATTGATTTACAATAAAATATAATATATTCTATTTATAATCTAATAAAATGAATAACTTTATAAAAGTATTCTGTTTTATATAAAAAGATTTTACTATTAGCCTAATAAAATGAATAACTTTATAAAAGTATTCTGTTTTATATAAAAAGCTTTTCTGTTTTATTACATTAATAATACTAATAAAATAAAACTTCATCATCACTTACTTTGAAAAATTTTCAAATGTCACCCTTAACTTTAAACTTTTATCAATTTAACTATTTACCAAAATAGAAAAATTGAATACTTTTATTTCATAAAATTCGGGGTCTCACAATCTCCCCTCCTTATAAAAT
Source organism: Panax japonicus (assembly GCA_020205505.1). Taxonomy (NCBI): domain Eukaryota; kingdom Viridiplantae; phylum Streptophyta; class Magnoliopsida; order Apiales; family Araliaceae; genus Panax; species Panax japonicus. The sequence continues at coordinate 25,094,809 of CM035098.1, read as the reverse complement.
TTCGCACTGGAAATTTACGTACGTACCTGATATTCGAAGAGATGAGAATACCTTGCTTTCTTTTCAGATTATACCTTTCCGGTAATTTCCTCGCTATCATAATTTTACCATTTCTCATCTCCTATATTTCAGATATCATTCTAGAATATAGTTTCAAAACAAAGGTTAATCGACATATCATAATTTGTCAACTCATCAAGTAAACAATTTCAGCTTAGGTAAGTCACACACTAGCGAAGTATATAACTCGTCTCTCCCCTCCTAGTTCTAGACTCTTATCTCCGCCAGCGACCATATCCCTAAGCTCTGATACCATTTGTGACACCCCCAAAATAGGTATACACGACCCATTCTGAGTCACCAGATATCATACTATAAAAATCAAATACAAACTTCATGTATACAACTGTTGAACTGTCGTATAGAATACGACCACAGTTAAGCTGTGAGTTTTATTATAATATTGTCTCGTAGACAGTATCCAAACTCAAATTGTTACAATGCCATATAAAATACAACAACAAATATTTTAAGATCCCAAAGAAGAACGAGAAGATTACTATCATATTCATTCTAATGAGGTGCACTTTTGACGCTTTCAAAGTCGGGCTCTCATCACCCTATTGTTGTTCGCCAAAATCAATTATTAAGTGACGTATAAAATACCACACAAATATCTTAGGTCCTCAATACAATTATCGGTTGTATGTCATGTCGTTTTATAATGTATTGAGAAACTTTGACAATCTCGGACCATCACATTATTTCCCTATTATCCCCGCTCGACCTAGCTACACTCTTATTACCTGAAAGAAATTGTGAAGCAAAAAGGATGAGCACAACTAGCCCAGTAAAGAATATCATGACTAAAGATAATTAAATTATCAATAACTTTCATTAATAATAAATCAGAGATTTAGAACATATGGTAGATGATAAAACTTTTCAACCAGAGTTGCAGCGGAACGAGCAATCCATTAGAAGAGTCAAATAGACCATCAGATCTATTATCTTCTCTATGATATAAGTCCACCGATAATGATTTATCCCTGTAACATCAATCAACAATTCCTGTCCACAATCATATGAATAACTCATAATCATAATCGTGGTTCTAAATTCCTCTTCGTACCCAGGACGAAGATAATTTTCATCACATATCTTTACCTGAAACATCATAAATCATGGTTATATCAAATCACAATCTCTACTTATAATCATACTAATAAATTCATCTTTTGCGCTACGGCCAAAGATATTGATTAACAATTCATCTTTCCACCACAGGCCAAAGACATACAACTGTATTTTAAAAGAGTCAAGTAGAGCATGATATCTACTATCTTCTACGAATTTAAAAGTTTGTTATCAATCTTTTATCGCTGAGACTCAGCTTAATAAATAATCCACATCATCGAATCACCCCTGCACTACGGCCAAGGATATTCATTAATATCACATCCATGAATTATCCATGCACTATGGCCAAGGATATTCATTATCATCACATCCATGAATTAATATTGCATTACTGAGACTTAGCTCAATAATTAATCCACATCATCAATTTAACCCTGCACTATAGGCCAAGGATATTCTTTTAGTATCACAACCACGAATTATACATGCACTATGGGTAAAAGATAATCGTGTTTTCATTAACGGTCCTGATCATGCCATAAGACAATTCATCTTTGCACACTTGGCCGAAGAGAATCCATAGCCATAATTATACCAAAAAACTGTCCATCAATGCAATACGGGCCAATGAAGACTTTTTCCACATCATTTGTAACATTATGGTCATGATTATACCGAATAATCACTGGTCATAATCATATAAAGTCCATCTATGCACTACAGGCCACAGATGACTTTCAACATAATATAAGCATGAGGATGATGACAATGACATAAAGAATCAATCAAATGAGATAACTGATCAATATTAAACTTTTATAATATAATTTATCCAGCATTCAATAATAACCAAATGTTATCAATCACTTAATAATCTCATAATCTAATGTCATTAATATTATAATAATATTTTAATCATTTCTTAAACTTAAAAATAATTTATTTCAATTGTTTACACTTTATCAAATAATGTATTTAATCATTCAAAAATGTCATACTCATAAGATTTCATCACCAATGATTAAATCCCTCATCAAAAATTTGCATATACCTTATATAGGATTTCCAAGCCATAAAATCCTATTTTTCAACTTTGTTACTTCACTTAACATATTTAACTCATATGTTTGTAACTAAACTATTTTCATGAAAAATACCAAATCAGTTCCAAAAATATTTCTTTTCTGTGATTTAGCAAAATATAGTCCCATAATGAACATATATTTTTTTCAGAATTTTTAAAATTGATTTAATATTTTTCAAAAATTAATTTCTAATTAATTCCTTAAGAAATTAGCTACCTCAAGTTTAACTCCAGAAATTCCCAAATCTTGGCAGGATCTTACACATGCTAACATGAGCTTCCAGTTTAAATTTCATGGTCATCGGAGTTATAGAACTCCGGTTATAGCATTTTTCGTCGAAAAAACATAAATATTGAAATGGTCATAACTTGTTCATTTTAAGTCGAAATGAGTTCATTTTTGGATAGGAGGTAATTTATACAATGAACTTTCATGTACCAAAATTCCGGAAATTTTCCCACAAATTAAGTGGCAGAAAATGCCCTTTTAAAATTTCTGGCAGTAGTTGTTTTCCCATTTTTCACTTTTTCGTGCTTTGCTAAAATAAGTTCACACGAAAATCTACAACGTCTTTTTCAGTGTTTCCACTTGGATAAGTTAGGAAACTCATAGATCTAACTCTAGAACTTGACCACACTCAAAAATTCAAAATATAATAGGAGATATGGTTAATTGAATTTCATGTTCCATTTTCACCAAAATCTGATTTTTTAACCCTTTGTGATTTATAAGAAACTTTCATGTTTTCATATAATAACCAACATAACTCATCATAACAATTACTAATACTTCATATACCCATTATTTTCATCAGTCTAATGCATTTATTATGACTCTCATCATAATCAACGTAACCAGATTATTTCCACAATTTAATAAGGAATGAATATAAAGGATCATTCACCATGCTTGTGGTAATCCACATAGATAGGTTATTCCAACAGAATAACAAAGAATGGAATAACAAAAGGATTCACCATGCGTGTGATAGACTGCACAGACAGGTTATTTCTAACAAAATAATAAATAATGGAACCAGTTCCGGCGTAAACGCACAGACAGGATATTCTGAAAGAATAATAAATTATGGAACCAGGTCCGGGATAAACGCACAGACAGGATATTCTGACAGAATAATAAATAATGGAACCAGGTCCGGCTTAAACGCACAGACAGGATATTCCGACAGAATAATAAAGAACGGAACCAAGTCAGGCGAAATTCGCACCGACAGGATGTTCCAACAGAATAATAAAAATGGAATAATAAAAGAATTTCACCATACTTCGCATATACAGGTTATTCCAACATAATAATAAAGAATGGAATAACAGAAGAATTTCAACATGTATAGCGTAGTCCACGTATACAGGTTATTTCAACAGAATAATAAAGAATGGAATAATAGAAGTTCTTTTCATAAATACAAACGAAATAATACCCCTTACGGGTACAACAAATAATATCCATTACCTTTGAAAGAAGAGTATTTCGACAGGTAGGGCGAGGATATACTCGAAGAAAACTTGTACTACGATCAAAGCTTTCTAAAACTCAAAAGAAATACGCTCAAGATTATAGAAGTAAAACTCTTTCTATAGTTTCTCTCTCTAGAGTTTCTGTGAATTCGTAAGAAATAATGAAGGAATGAGCTTCTATTTATAGGAGAATGGACTGCATAGTAACTAATTCATAAACGGTCCAGATTGATTTACTTTTAAACGGACGGTCCAGATTGATTTACAATAAAATATAATATATTCTATTTATAATCTAATAAAATGAATAACTTTATAAAAGTATTCTGTTTTATATAAAAATATTTTACTATGCAAACACTATGCAGGCACTATAAAAATACTATGCATAATAAAATATAATATATTCTAATTATTGTCTAATAAAATAGATAACTTTATAAAAGTATTCTGTTTTATATTAAAAGATTTTACTATTAGCCTAATAAAATTAATAACTTTATAAAAGTATTCTGTTTTATATAAAAAACTTTTCTGTTTTATTACATTAATAATACTAATAAAATAAAACTTCATCATCACTTACTTTGAAAAAATTTTAAATGTCACCCTTAACTTTAAACTTTTATCAATTTAACTATTCACCAAAATAGAAAAATTGAATACTTTTATTTCATAAAATTCGGGGTCTCACAATTTCCCCTCTTTATGAAATTTTGCCCTCGAAATTTACGTACATACCTGATATTCGAAGATATGAGAATACCTTGCTTTCTTTTCAGATTGTACCTTCCCGGTAATTTCCTCGTTATCATAATTTTCCAATTTCTCATCTCCAATTTTTCAGATATCATTCTAGAATATACTTTCAAAACAAAAGTTAATCGACATATCACAATTTGTCAACTTATCAAGTAAATAATTTCAGCTTATGTAAGTCACACACTAGCGAAGTATATAACTCGTCTCTCCCCTCCTAGTTCTAGACTCTTATCTCCGCCAGCGACCATATCCTTAAGCTCTGATACCATTTGTGACGCCCCCAAAATAGGTATACATGACCCATTCTGAGTTGCCAGATATCACACTATAAAAATCAAATACAAATTTCATGTATACAACTGTTGAACTGTCGTATAGAATACGACCACAGTTAAGTTGTGAGTTTTATTACAATATTGTCTCGAAGACAGTATCCAAACTCAAATTGTTACAATGCCATATAAAATACTGCATCAAATATTTTAAGACCCCAAAAAAGAACGAGAAGATTACTATCATATTTATTCTAATGAGGTGCACTTTTGACGCTTTCAAAGTCGGACTCTCATCACCCTATTGTTGTTCGCCAAAATCAATTATTAAGTGACGTATAAAATATGACACACACATCTTAAGTCCTCAATACAATTATCTATTGCATGTCATGCCATTTTATAATATATTGAGAAACTTCGACAGTATTTCCCTGTTATCCCCGCTCGACCCAGCTACACTCTTATTACCTGAAAGGAATTGTGCAGCAAAAAGGGTGAGCACAACTAGCCCAGTAAAGAATATCATGACTAAAGATAATTAAATTATCAATAGCTTTCATCAATAATAAATCATAGATTTAGAACATATGGTAGATGATAAAAATTTTCAACCATAGTTGCAGCGGAATGAGCAATCCATTAGAAGAGTCAAATAGACCATCAGATCTATTATCTTCTCTATGTTAAAAGTCCACCGATAATGTTTTATCCCTGTAACATCAATCAACAATTCCTGTCCACAATCATATGAATAACTCATAATCATAATCGTGTTTCTAAATTCCTCTGCGCACCCAGGACGAAGATAATTTTCATCACCTATCTTTAACAGAAACATCATAAATAATGGTTATAACAAATCACAAGCCCTGCTTATAATCATTTTAATAAATTCATCTTTGCGCTACGTCCAAATATATTAATTAACAATTCATCTTTCCACTACAGGCCAAAGACATACAACTGTATTTTAAAAGAGTCAAGTAGAGCATGATATCTACTATCTTTTACGAATTTAAAAGTTTGTTATCAATCTTTTATCGCTGAGATTCAGCTTAATAAATAATCCACATCATCGAATAACCCCTGCACTATGGCCAAGGATATTCATTAATATCACATCCATGAATTATCGATGCACTACGGCCAAGGATATTCATTATCATCACATCTATGAATTAATATTTCATTGCTGAGGCTTAGCTCAATAATTAATCCACATCATCAATTCATCCCTGCACTATAGGCCAAAGATATTCTTTTAGTATCACGACCATGAATTATCAATGCACTACGGGCCAAAGATAATCGTGTTTTTATCAACGGTCATGATCATGCCATAAAACAATTCATCTTTGCACCCTTGGCTAAAGAGAATCCATAGCCATAATCATACCAAAAACTGTCCATCAATGCACTACGGGCCAATGAGGACTTTTTCAACATCATTTGTAACATTACGGTCATGATTATACCGAATAATCACTGGTCATAATCATACCAAGTCCATCTATGCACTACAGGCCACTGATGACTTTCAATATAATATAAGCATGAGGATGATTACAATGACATAAAGAATCAATCAAATGAGATAAATGATAAATATTAAACTTTTATAATACAATTTATCCAGCGTTAAATAATAACCAAATGTTATCAATCACTTAATAATCTCAGAATCTAATGTCATTAATATTATAATAATATTTTAATCATTTCTTAAACTTATAAATAATTTATTTCAATTGTTTACACTTTATCAAATAACGCATTTAATCATTCAAAAATGTCATACAAATAAGATTTCATCACCAATGATTAAATCCCTCATCAAAAATCTACATATACCTTATATAGGATTTCCAAGCCATAAAATCCTATTTTTCAACTTTGTTACTTCACTTAACATATTTAACGCATATGTTCGTAACTAAACTATTTTCATGAAAAATACCAAATCAGTCTCAAAAATATTTCTTTTCTGGGATTTAGCAGAATATAGTCCCATAATGAACATATATTTTTCTCGGAATTTTTAAAATTCATTTACTATTTTTCAAAAATCAATTTCTAATTAATCCTTAAGAATATAGTTACCTCAAGTTTAACTCCAGAAATTCCCAAATTTTGGCAGGATCTTACACATGTTAAAGTGAGCTTCCAGTTTAAATTTCATGGTCATCAGAGTTATAGAACTCCGGTTATAGCGTTTTTGGTCGAAAAAACTTAAATATTGAAATGGTCATAACTTGTTCATTTTAAGTCGGAATGAGCTCATTTTTGGACAGGAGGTACTTTAAACCATATACTTTCATGTCCCAAAAGGCCGGAATTTTTCTCATAAATTAAGTAGCCAAAAATGCCCTTTTAAAATTTCTGGCAGTAGTTGTTTTCCCATTTTTCACTTTTTCGTGCTTTGCAAAAATCAGTCCACACGAAAATCTACAACACCTTTTCCAGATTTTCCACTTGCATAAGTTAGGAAACTTATAGATCTATCTCTAGAACTTGACCACACTCAAAAATTCGAAATATAATAGGAGATATGGTTAATTGAATTTCATGTTCCATTTTCACCAAAATCTGATTTTTCAACCCTTTGTGATTTATAAGAAACTTTCATGTTTTCATATAATAACCAACATAACTCATCATAACAATTACTAATACTTCATATACCCATTATTTTAATCAGTCTAATGCATTTATTATGACTCTCATCATAATCAACGTAACCAGATTATTTCTACAATTTAATAAGGAATGAATATAAAGGATCATTCACCATGAATGTGGTAATCCACATAGACATGTTATTCCAACTGAATAATAAAGAATGAAATAATAGAAGGATTCACCATGCGTGCGATAGACTGCACAGACAGGTTATTTCCAACAAAATAACAAATAATAGAACCAAGTCCGGCGTAAATTCACAGACAGGATATTCTGACAGAATAATAAATAATGGAACCAGGTCCAGCATAAACAAACAGACAGGATATTTTGATAGAATAAAAATAATGGAACCAGGTCCGGCGTAAACGCATAGACAGGATATTCTGACAAAATAATAAAGAACAGAACCAAGTCAGACGAAATTCGCACCGACAAGATGTTCCAACAAAATAATACATAATGGAATAATAAAAGAATTTCACCATGTATGCGGTACTTCACATATACAGGTTATTCCAACATAATAATAAATAAATAGAATAACAGAAGAATTTCAATAAGTATAGGGTAGTCCACGTATACAGGTTATTCCAACAGAATAATAAAGAATGGAATGACAGAAGTTCTCTTCATGGATACAAACGAAATAATACCCCTTACGGGTACAACAAATAATATCCCTTACCTTTGAAAGAAGAGTATCCCGACAGGTAGGGCGAGGATATACTCGAAGAAAACTTGTACTACGCTCAAAAGAAATACGCTCAAGATTATAGAAGTAAAACTCTCTTTATAGTTTCTCTCTCTAGAGTTTCTGTGAATTCGTAAGAAATAATGAAGGAATGAGCTTCTATTTATAGGAGAATGGACTGCATAGTAACTAATTCATAAACGGTCTAGATTGATTTACTTTTAAACGGACGGTCCAGATTGATTTACAATAAAATATAATATATTTTATTTATAATCTAATAAAATGAATAACTTTATAAAAGTATTTTGTTTTATATAAAAATATTTTACTATGCAAATACTATGCAGGCACTATAAAAATACTATGCATGATAAAATATAATATATTCTAATTATTGTCTAATAAAATAGATAACTTTATAAAAGTATTCTGTTTTATATAAAAAGATTTTACTATTATCCTAATAAAATTAATAACTTTATAAAAGTTTTCTGTTTTATATAAATAACTTTTCTGTTTTATTACATTAATAATACTAATAAAACAAAACTTCATCATCACTTACTTTGAAAATTTTTTAAATGTCACCCTTAACTTTAAACTTTTATCAATTTAACTATTCACCAAAATAGAAAAATTGAATACTTTTATTTCATAAAATTTGGGGTCTCACAATCTCCCCTCCTTATGAAATTTTACCCTCGAAATTTACGTACATACCTGATATTCGAAGATATGAGAATACCTTGCTTTCTTTTCAGATTGTACCTTCCCGGTAATTTCCTCGCTATCATAATTTTCCCATTTCTCATCTCCAATTTTTCAGATATCATTCTAGAATATGGTTTCAAAACAAAAGTTAATCGACATATCACAAATTGTCAACTTATCAAGTAAATAATTTCAGCTTAGGTAAGTCACACACTAGCGAAGTATATAACTCGTCTCTCCCCTCCTAGTTCTAGACTCTTATCACCGCCAGCGACCATATCCATAAGCTCTGATACCATTTGTGACGCCCCCAAAATAGGTTTACATGACCCATTCTGAGTTGCCAGATATCACACTATAAAAATCAAATACAAACTTCATGTATACAACTGTTGAACTGTCGTATAGAATACGACCACAGTTAAGCTGTGAGTTTTATTAAAATATTGTCTCGTAGACAGTATCCAAACTCAAATTGTTACAATGCCATATAAAATACTACAGCAAATATTTTAAGACCCCAAAAAAGAACGAGAAGATTACTATCATATTCATTCTAATTGTGACAACCCGAGAAATTAGATAATTTATGAAAATCTTAAATGATTGATTTAAGGTTAAATAATAGACCTAGACAAGAAATGAGTGTATGCGTTTGATATTATTGGGATTGAATTTTGAGGATTTCAAAATTCGGTGAAGGATATAGGTGAATTATTCAAGATTAAGGATTTATGAGAATATGTTTTGTGTTTATGGTTGTGTATGTGTTCAGAATGTGGTTAAGGGTCAAGGGTTGACCAGATTAATTATATATGTGTCAAACCCTAATAGTATATTAAGAACGACAATGTTCAGTTCGAAAACCCTATCGTCTAATAAGAAACTCTAGCAATCGGTTCTGGAAACCCTAGTTTCTGTTCCGGGAATCCGAAACCCTAAATTCATGATATGAATATGGTGATTAAGTTAGAAAACTCTAGCGATATGTTCAGAAACCCTAATTTCAGTATCAAGAATTTAAACCCTAATTTGGGAATCCTAATACGGAGTATTAAACCCTAAGGGTTAAAAAGTTGTATGTAAGGAATATGAACATTATGTGATGGTTTATATTTGTTTATTATATAAACAAACAAAAGAAACTAGTGTAACCCTAATTATATATCAGGATTGAAGGATTTAATAACTTAAGGGTTATGGAAAAAGAGAATTGTGGTATTTAGGATACTTACTAATTCTAGGAGATTTATTTTATATATCTCAAATGATTAATTTTATAACCTAATTATAGCAAGTCTAATTGGGTTAAGGAAATAAGTGTGCATGAGTAAGGATTTGTGTTATAATTGAGGATGTAAAAACCCCAATTAAATTATTTGGGTTGGATAAGAATTTAAGGTATTGGATTATATATATTTTATCACCACTACAAAGTACCTAATAGACAACACTTAATAGACAACGTTTTTTATAAAAACGTTGTGATTTTTTTTTTTTACAACGTTTTTAAAAAAAAACGTTGTAAATATATATACAAAAACGTTATCTATTTAAAAGAGCATTTTTTTTATTTTAATTAGATAACGTTTTTTCTTAAAAACGTTATCTATCAACAAAAACACGGAGCATAAATAAAAACACGGAGCTTAAATTTTGAAATTAGAAGAAGGACGATTTAGATCTACTTTCTTCTCTCTTGCAGCAGCTCAAATTCACGCTCATGGAGCAAACCCTATCTCTTCTCGCTCAAAAAATCCAACCCTTCGTTTCTTCCTCTCATTTTTCTCTCCCATTTTCTCTCTCCAAAGCAGCGGCGACAAACTTTCCTCCTCTTTTTGGCAACCTCGGATTCCGAGACTTCAGCCATGAAAGTGTTTCACTTATCCAGCGAATTATTATTACGTGCAGGCGACGCCGCCGACGGATCTGAACAAGAACACGGAGTGGTTCACTTATCCAGGGGTTTGGAGCATCTATATCTTCATCCTATTCTTCGCCTGGATCGTGGTTCTCTCACTCTTCAATTGCTCTCCTGGAATGGCTTTGGACCATCCTTCATCTCTCCCACTTCCTGGTATATATGTGCTAATAATCCCTACCTCTGAATACATTTATAGTTGATTAGTTCATAATTTTTTTTTGATGTTTCTCTGTTTTTCGTTTAATGGGTTTGATGAATTTTGTTTCAATTTAATTTTCAGTGTTAATTAGTTGCTTGTTTTGTTGATGGGTTTGGAAGTTTGGATTTTTATGATGTTGCTGGTTCCTGTTGGATGTTTGTGGTTATGATATGGGTTTTCCACATTTGGGCATTGCAGCTTGAATTTTAATCTATTGGTGATTCTTTCCAAGTCTACAAAAATGAAAATGAAACATTAACCAGGTTGTTCCTTAGGTGCTAAATTGCTATTGCTACAAGGAGTTTTTTTTCCTTTTCTTTTCCTCTTTTCTTTTATTTTTATGTGGAAAGAATATGTGTCCCCCTTTTGGGCTACATTGCTTTGGGCTGACGTCTTTTACTGATGTTCCTTAAAGTATCGTTGGTATGCATCCCTTTTTAACTGGTCATAATGAGATGAAATCATAATCTCTTTGCATTCTTTTACATTCTCACTATCTGAATTGAGGAATTGAAGTTTAGGCAATTATTTTGACAATTCCACCTAATAAGCCAAAAGTATGAATTGGGCTTTTGTTATGTAGTTGAGGCACGAGATGACAGAAGCTAATAGTCAAATCTGAGTGTATTTTATTCACTTAAGTAAAGCTAAGATCTGCATTGGGTTGGTGGTGGGTCTCAAGTAGCATTGAAGTACTTAATCAGATCCAATGAGTTTTTTGTCTTGCAATGTCGGTCCAACTTGGCCTTCAAGTTGATCACTTCAATCTCTATATTCCACTATATTATGGGTTGCTTTATGTGAAAATTACTAAAGCAAGAGTCTGTTTGTACATTGCTGAGGTGTGAAATTTAGTAAAGCAAGAGTTTGTTTGTACATTGCTGAGGCCTTTTAATATGTTTGTTTAAATTGTTGTATGTTTGCAACTTGAGAAATTTATTTTTTTAAATAGTTCCATTTTTCCCCTAAAATATGCATGGCAACATTATGTTCATCTGTTTGAACATGACATAGGTCTTCCCACTTTGAAAAAAGATTTTGTTCATCAATGCAGGTTCCAAATATGTTGGGTATGTGAGCACATTCCATTTATGCAGCACAGTAAGTAAACCTCTCAGTTTCTTGGATTAAATATGATTGGTGTTTACCAAGTTACACAACACTATTAAGCTTCTAATATTAACCAGTTTTTAAACTCAATCCTGTGGGAATGTGCAGATGGGTCCATCTTATCCTATATCTATACAATCATTATCCATAGCTGCAGATCGCTACAACAAATTGCAAATGAGGTGACATGGTACCCCAATATCCGCTTTGGTTGGATCTAAATTGAATTTTTATTTTTTGATTACCCATTTATTTACATGTGATGACCTTAATTTCAATGAAGATTTGTAAACAAATTGAGCTGATATCTTTCAGGATGGTGGCGGCATGGTTGACTTGTGGGATGACAAAGGTCTTATTTTTTTTTATTAAAATTACGATGGTGATTATGGTTTCTATGCTGTGATATTTTTTTAACTGATACTTTGTTTTACATTCCTACAGGTGAACAAAAAGTCAAATCCAAAAAGGTAAAGCAACTATTCAAGTATATTGTTACCTCTTCTTTAGCTGCAGTTCTTTTCCTCTGTTGTCAATACATAGATGTTACTAAGGTTAATCTACTTTCCTAATCTTCTAATTTTGAACCTATTATTAGATAAATGTCAAATACCAATGTTAGACTCAAAGACACTGTTTAACCAGGTGATGAGCTACAAATATATAAATGTCAAATTATTTGTATATATATTTCCAGCTGTACTCTGCTGTATAATTCGCTTTAAGAGTATCTGTTTTGATATATTATTTATTGAAGCTCTTTCATCTTAAGTTAATGTTCATATGATCCATATTTTGACTTCTTTGAGCTCCCAAGGCTATGAAAACCAGTCATGTTATCTGTTCTTTGACTTCTTTGTATCTAATTTTATTGAAATATCCAATGTGTTTATTTCCTATGCTACAACAGTTTGTTTATGAATTCTAGCTGGTTTGCCTTCCAAGATGATAGAATATGGCACCTCTGAGCACCTCACCATCCGAGATGATGGATGATATCAACTTGAATGGAGCAGCAAATGTTATGGATAGTTTAATTAGTTTAATTAGTTTAAAAGCTTCAGTTTTTGTGTTTCTTTGTTTATCCTGAACTGAGCTAAATCAGGTATCTTCATTGCTAAATCAGGTATCTTCATTGCTTGGTGATGATAATATTAAAAATGTTTACTTCCTTGGAAAGATTATCACTGTTAACTGATTTTTTTTAATTAATGTTAGGACTGGTGTTTGGTTGAGCCTTCAGTACTGATGGGCAGCTTCTCGCATCCGGAAGCCTCGACGGACTTATCCAAGTGTGGGACGTGTCAGCCGAAAATCTGAAGTGCACACTTGAAGGTCGTGGAGGTGGAATTGAGGTGAAAACTCTTTATTCCTTTGTATTATCATGTTCTTTATTAACAAAGATGATGTATGAACTATGTGACTGCTCAGTGGGTCAGGTGGCATCCAAGAGGACATTTGGTCTTGGCTGGCTCAGAGGATTCGACTGTTTGGTTGTGGAACGCTGACAAGAATGCCTATCTTAATATGTTTTCATGTTATGTAAACGTATTGTATGGTATTAATATTCTTTGTAATTGGCATTAGAAAGAATTATTGGGATGTGAACGTTTTGTATGATATTAATATTCTTTGTAATTTTAGCTATATATCATGACATTAGCATATTACAGGTGTATTGGTAATATAGGTGAACCACTATTTTTTTTTCTTTTTTCTTTTTAATCTACAACATTTTTAAAACGTTGTGTAAATGTGTCTAAACGTTGTCTGATATACTAAACAACAACGTTTTTATCCAAAAAACGTTGTGGAATCATACATTCTACAACGTTTTTAAGCATCTGCTAATTTTTAAAAAATAAATCTACAACGTTTTTTTCCTAAAAAACGTTGTGTATGGAGCTTAACTACAACGTTTTAAAAACGTTGTGTAAGGGTGTCAAATAGACAACACCCTTAACCACGACGTTTTTCTGACTGAAACCACAACGTTTTTTCTGCGTTGTCTATTTACTGTTTTGTAGTGGTGTATAGCCCAAGTGTTGGCCAATGAAATTAGTTAGAGGCCCAAGCAATACATTAATTGAGTAGCTCGAATATTGTTATTGATAAGCTGAATTGAAGGAAGGGCATGATGGACATCTGATATTAGTAAAAGTGTTGGACTATGATTGATTTACATGGTCGGTGGATATAGAAGGAAAAAGGAGGAAAGATTGAGCATGTAACTAAGATTTATTTTGGTATTTTATTTGTCTAAAGTTGGTTACCAACTCTTCCACCAACTCCCACCTACTCCTTTTATGTGTCATCTTATTATTTTGCCAATACTTATGGACATTCTTTCAAGCAAAGCTTTAGTGGTTAGTGTGGGAGAGAAAGAGCAAGAATTAGTGGGATCTAGTAATGCTACATGGCCGGTTATGGAAGGGAAGAAAAGAGAGGGTGACATGTAATAAATTGAGCCACAATTTGTAAAGATATGTACAAGAATGCTAGCTGTCAAATGCATAAAGAAGCCACCTTATTTCACCAAGATTTCAAACAATCTAAGAGATATTGGAAGTTATTGGGTCAAGTGGCAAGACTAGAAATAAAAGGAAATGTCATTTATACCATTTTGTAACATTTTTTAATAAGTTGAGTGTAGATCTTGTCATGATCTTGGGTGGGTGAACTAACCCTAACCCTAAACAAAACCCTAAGAGTTTTTCAAACCCTAAATCCTAGATTGCTCAAAACCAAAAACCCTAAGGGTTTGCAACAAATGGAAATTCTAGAAATAAAAGGAAAAGTCCATAATGACCCTCTTGTATTTAATTAAGTTGGAGTGCAAATCTTGCATTATCTTTGGTTGTTCACCAACCCTAAACCTAAACCTACCTTGGCATGTGACTTTTATATCTAGCATGCCACCTTGCAATGTATAGATACATTTTATCAATTTAAAAGACTAGAAAGAGAGAGAATAGCTCCATTTTATTGTGCAAAACAGCCAAGTCCCATCTCTCTCTATATTTCGGATCTTGGAGTGTGAAATTGTGAGAAACCAAGTTAGGATCGTGTAAAAACACATCAATAACAGATCATGCGGATCAGAAATCAAAATCAAGAGGATTATCACAAAAGGTATAAAATCCTAACTAGTTTATGTATTTGATTTTTGGTTATTTTGAACCATGAAGTTTATGATCTTGAACATGAGAACTATAGATCTACTTGTTAAATGGTGTGTTATGGTTAGATCTAACTATTTTGAGTATTAAAAGTTTAATCAAAACAAGAAAAGCAAAACAGTTTTCAAACCTTAAAGAAAAAGAAAAAAAATCTAGTGGACTGCTGTCTCTAAAAGGAAAATTCCGGATTTATTAGGGTACTCTAAAAATTCTGGACTTGTGATATGTTGTAGTACACTAAATAAAATTTCCATAGACTCTGGAACGGACTAATTCCGACTCCGGATGAAGTAGTTATGACGTTCGGAAGAAGCATGATCAAAACTGCGAAAAACAAAATTTTTGGAGAAACCAAGCATGATGTGGAAATGATCTTATCTCTCATTCTACTTTGAATTTTCGAGTATGGTCAGTTTTTGGAGCTAGATATATGTGTTAGGGATAAATCCCTTTGGA
This sequence comes from Panax japonicus, assembly GCA_020205505.1. Lineage (NCBI taxonomy): Eukaryota > Viridiplantae > Streptophyta > Magnoliopsida > Apiales > Araliaceae > Panax > Panax japonicus. The sequence continues at coordinate 25,079,114 of CM035098.1, read as the reverse complement.
ATTACTTAATTAGGTTGAATATTGAACAAGTTATGGGATTTCTCCCAAACTATTCAAAGATAAGAAAAACTGTTAGAAGGACAGTTTGTAACAGACACTTCCGGACTAAATTCTGGGAGCTTAACATGTTCAAATATGGATTGTGATAGATTAAAACTGTAGTTCGGAAAGACAGGAACCCAAAAAAATTGACGGATCATTAATCGGAGTTATAGATTTCATTTTATTCAAGTTTTGGTAAAGGACTCCAAAACTGCCAAATGACAAAAAGTTGCTGCCCAAAATTTTCCGGGGACTATTTCAGACATTTATTTAATGAGAAAAATTCCAGGTTTTTGGGAAATAAAAATATATGGTATTATGTAGCTCGTGTCCAAAAATGAGCTAATTCCAAGTTAAAACGACCAAGTTATGACCATTACAATTTTTGTGATTTTCCAACGAAAATCGCTATAAACGGAGTTCTACAACTCCGATTACCACGAAATTTAAAATGGAGCATCATGATAACATATGTAAGGTTATCCCAAGAGATGGGAATGTTTGGAGTTAAGATCGAGGTAGCTAATTTCTTAAGCTACGCACTAGAATTAATTTTTGAAAAATATCAAAGGAAGTTGGAAATTTATGGAAAAATAATTTTTGTGGATGAAATATGTGTATATATGTTTGGACAAAGGATAGAAAATAATAAACTAATTTGGTATTTTCGTGACACGGATATAGAATACAGCTTGCTGGATTATATAATTTGTGAATCAAGTTTGCTGGATTAGAAAATATGTTAAATCCAGTTTGCTAGATTGCTGTTTAGATTGCTGGATTTGGAATTCAGGTTGCTGGATTTGGAATCCAGGTTGCTGAGTTGGTAATTTAGTTACTAGATTTAGAATCCAGGTTGCTGGATTGGTATTTGACTTATTAGATGTTGATGAATACTTATGAAATGAAAAAGCGAGTGTTAAATCAGATAAATGTGATTCTATGGCATGATTAAGCGCTTAGGAAGAGTTTAATTGAACTTAAACTCGATATTTTTTCGACTAGACCATCGGGATGATAAAATTGTGTCGGTTTCAACTCAAACTTAATAGTCTAACCCGATACGAAGTTTTATGTGCTGTATAGACTTATAAGGTTATGTGTTATGCGTTTAGGTTATCCTGTATATATATATAACAGTATTATATTGTTATGATATTATTCTAATATTGAAGATCTATATTACTAATATTAGGTCTTCGGGTAAAGCGATATAAATTGTGTTGCGGTAATCAACGGTTCAGGCAAGTTTTCTTTTACTTAACTCTAATAAGAGTAGTTTCATCAAGCTTATGGTTAATCATTGCTGATTACCAAGAAATTGTATTCTGTACATCTTGCATGAATAAGTCAGGTATGAAAGGCTGATCACCTTCATTACCAGTTGGTTCAGAAATGTTTGTTCATGTATAATACTTGTTCAGTCAAAAATTTGTTCGTGCTAGTTCTCAATTATATTGATGAATTATAGCAAGCCCATTATTCATACTCTTCAATCATGATATATCGTTATATTATTATATATAAACTTGCTGGACAACTTTCATGCTCACCCTTGCTATATTATGATAAAACATTGCAGATAAAGCGAATGCGTTCGGTACAGGAAAATGATAAAGCCAAGTTCAGCTTGGGGCAAAATATGCGGCTATCTTGTAATAGAATAGTTTGAAAATAATGTTATGTGTTAGATAACTTATGAATTGTGTAATAAGTTAAGGTTACTCGATTTTGGGGAATAGTGTGTAATGTAATGTATAAACAATTTATGTTTATATCTTTCGCAAATAGTTATAGAAATAGTATACTGGATCCGCAGTGATTCGGGGCCCGGATTCAGGGCTACTACAGTTGGTATCAAAGCTGTTGGTTATGAAGCTTAGGTAGGAATACTTGAGACCAATAACCGCAGTGATTAGGTTAAGATCTAACTCACATAGAGTTAGTTGGTCGGTAAGATTCAAAGACGAATCTCGGTAAGTTGTTAAGATACAGAGTTCCCTAACTCTGATAATAAAGTTGAACAGTAATGGTGAATAGATCGAGTCTAAAAGACTGAAAGTGCAGTGATAGGAGATCGTAAAACAAAACGATCATAGTGTATGGAATTGAATCGTAATATATACGATAAGATCACCCCGTGATCTAATAAAGGTTATGATATGGGAAATGAATCAATCTACTGATTGAAAAGTTTACAGCAAGATGTTGTGTGTAAGTTGTACTATGAAATGGTACTATGAAAACTCATGAAAGAGTTATGGATTATGAATACGAATTGAATTCGTATTGAAAAAGGGGGTTAAGATTAGGTGGGGATTTCAATGAGGACTCGTGTCAGCAACTGAGTTGTATGATTCCGTGTATGGGCGGGGAATTGTACTTGGTGTAAAAACTACTTAGTTGGTGGCATTGGTAATAATTGAAATGTTGTGTCACGCTAGTTGTTATATACAGATAAATAGGTCATAGGTAGAGAATATAGGATTAAGTACGAGTTCTTAGAACTCATACTTATGTGACATTCTTGACTTATAGTTATATGAAATGTTTATGAGCCCCTCAGCGAACGGACGCCAAAGGTCAGACTAGGGTAAGTTCGTAAACTCATATAATTGTGGCCAGGTTATGAACTCATAAGTGTGGTTTTATGAACTGGGTATAGTTGTGTGTGAATGGAGTGTTAAGGATTATAGGAACAGATAGATTGTTAAGTATATGATCATTAGTGGAGATTTAGGTTTTCCTAAACCCCTAGCTTTGCTAAACTTCAATTTTTGACATCAAGCTAAATACGCACTATGTGCCTTTTAAAAAAAAATTGTTTTTATTTATCACTTATGTACCATGTGACCTGGTGCAGAGATGATAAAAAATGATGGAGTTATCAATGCAGAATTACTTGGTATTGGATGTGATCTAAGGATCGTCAGCCCACTACAGTATGATGTAGTATAACAAAGTCACAAAATGACGAAATCCTCAACGGACTGTTAAATACAGTGCGGCATCATGACGTCATTCTCAAAAATGTTTTATTGAAAGAAATTTCCCAAACCAAATTATTTTACTGTGGAATCAAATAAGACTGAGGTAAAATTTTTGTGCCTTTGGCAGTGATGGGAAAATAGATAAAATCAGTACTTGGCTAGTACAGGACATATCGGGCTAATCACCCTTTGTGTCCGTAAGTAATGACGGTTTACGGATGAATTTCCATAAAACCTTTGCGAAAATGAAAAACAAACAGTCTATACGATTCCTCAGCACAGTTTTAAAAGTTTTACCCTTGTGAGTGGTGTATTGGGTAGCATGTGAAATATGTATGAATGGTGTAAGGTGCACGGTGTAAGGTGTAAGGTGAATTTCAGGGACGAAATTCTTAGAAGGAGGGGTGAATGTGATAACCCGAGAAATTAGACAATTTATGAAAATCTTAAATGATTGATTTAAGGTTAAATAATAGACCTAGACAAGAAATGAGTGTATGCGTTTGATGTTATTGGGATTGAATTTTGAGGATTTCAAAATTCGGTGAAGGATATAGGTGAATTATTCAGGATTAAGGATTTATGAGAATATGTTTTGTGTTTATGGTTGTGTATGTGTTCAGAATGTGGTTAAGGGTCATGGGTTGACCAGATTAATTATATATGTGTCAAACCTTAATAGTATATTAAGAACGACAACGTTCAGTTCTAAAACCCTAACGTCTAATAAAAAACTCTAGAAATCGGTTCTGGAAACCCTAGTTTCTGTTCCGGAAATCCGAAACCCTAAATTCATGATATGAATATGGTGATTAAGTTAGAAAACTCTAGCGATATGTTCAGAAACCCTAATTTCAGTATCGAGAATTTAAACCCTAATTTGGGAATCCTAATACGGAGTATTAAACCCTAAGAGTTAAAAAGTTGTGTGTAAGGAATATGAACATTATGTGATGGTTTATATTTATTTATTATATAAACAAACAAAAGAAACTAGTGTAACCCTAATTATATATTAGGAATTGAGGATTTAATAACTTAAGGGTTATGGAAAAAGAGAATTGTGGTATTTAGGATACTTACTAATTCTAGGAGATTTATTTTATATATCTCAAATGATTAATTTTATAACCTAATTATAGCAAGTCTAATTGGGTTAAGGAAATAAGTGTGCATGAGTAAGGATTTGTGTTATAATTGAGGAAGTAAAAACCCTAATTAAATTATTTGGGTTGGATAAAAATTTAAGGTATTGGATTATATATATTTTATAGCCCAAGTGTTGGCCAATGAAATTAGTTAGAGGCCCAAGAAATACATTAATTGAGTAGCTCGAATATTGTTATTGATAAGCCGAATTGAAGGAAGGGCATGATGGACATCTGATATTAGTAAAAGTGTTGGACTATGATTGATTTACATGGTCGGTGGATAGAGAAGGAAAAAGGAGGAAAGATTGAGCATGTGACTAAGATTTATTTTGGTATTTTATTTGTCTAAAGTTGGTTATCAACTCTTCCACCAACTCCCACCTACTCCTCTTATGTGTCATCTTATTATTTTGCCAATACTTATGGACATTCTTGCAAACAAAGCTTTAGTGGTTAGTGTGGGAGAGAAAGAGCAAGAATTAGTGGGATCTAGTAATGCTACATGGCCGGTTATGGAAGGGAAGAAAAGAGAGGGTGACATGTAATAAATTGAGCCACAATTTGTAAATATATGTACAAGAATGCTAGTTGTCAAATGCATAAAGAAGCCACCTTATTTCACCAAGATTTCAAACAATCTAAGAGATATTGGAAGATATTGGGTCAAGTGGCAAGACTAGAAATAAAAGGAAATGTCATTTATACCATTTTGTCACATTTTTTAATAAGTTGAGTGTAGATCTTGTCATGATCTTGGGTGGGTGAACTAACCCTAACCCTAACCTAAACCCTAAGAGTTTTTTAAATCCTAAATCCTAGATTGCTCAAAACCTAAACTCTAAGGGTTTGCATCAAATGGAAATTCTAGAAATAAAAGGAAAAGTCCATAATGACCCTCTTGTATTTAATTAAGTTGGAGTGCAAATCTTGCATTATCTTTGGTTGTTCACCAACCCTAAACCTAAACCTACCTTGGCATGTGACTTTTATATCTAGCATGCCACCTTGCAATGTATAGATACATTGTATCAATTTAAAAGACTAGAAAGAGAGAGAAAAGCTCCATTTTATTGTGCAAAACAGCCAAGTCCCATCTCTCTCTATATTTCGGATCTTGGAGTGTGAAATTGTGAGAAACCAAGTTAGGATCGTGTAAAAATACATCAATAACAGATCATGCGGATCGGAAATCAAAATCAAGAGTATTATCACAAAAGGTATAAAATCCTAACTAGTTTATGTATTTGATTTTTGGTTATTTTGAACCATGAAGTTTATGATCTTGAACATGAGAACTATAGATCTACTTGTTAAATGGTGTGTTATGCTTAGATCTAACTATTTTGAGTATTAAAAGTTTAATCAAAATAAGAAAAGCAAAACAGTTTTCAAACCTTAAAGAAAAACAAAAAAAATCTAGTGGACTGCTGTGTCTAAAAGGAAAATTCTGGATTTATTAGGGTGCTCTAAAAATTCTGGACTTGTGATATGTTGTAGTACACTAAATAAGCTTTCCATAGACTCCGGAACGGACTAATTCCGACTCCGGATGAAGTAGTTATGACGTTCGGAAGAAGCATGATCAAAACTGCGAAAAACAAAATTTTTAGAGAAACCAAGCATGATATGGAAATGATCTTATCTCTCATTCTACTTTGAATTTTCGAGTATGGTCAGTTTTTGGAGCTAGATATATGTGTTAGGGATAAATCCCTTTGGAATTACTTAATTAGGTTGAATATTGAACAAGTTATGGGATTTCTCCCAAACTATTCAAAGATAAGAAAAACTGTTAGAAGGACAGTTTGTAACAGACACTTCCGGGCTAAATTCCGGGAGCTTAACATGTTCAAATATGGATTGTGATAGATTACAACTGTAGTTCGGAAAGATAGGAACCCAAAAAAATTGACGGATCATTAATCGGAGTTATAGATTTCATTTTATTCAAGTTTTGGTAAAGGACTCCAAAACTGCCAAATGACAAAAAGTTGCTGCCCAAAATTTTCCGGGGGCTATTTCGGACATTTATTTAATGAGAAAAATTCCAGGTTTTTGGGAAATAAAAATATATGGTATTATGTAGCTCGTGTCCAAAAATGAGCTAATTCCAAGTTAAAACGACCAAGTTATGACCATTACAATTTTTGTGATTTTCCGATGGAAATCGCTATAAACGGAGTTCTACAACTCCGATTGCCACAAAATTTAAAATGGAGCATCATGATAACATATATAAGGTTATCCCAAGAGATGGGAATGTTTGGAGTTAAGATCGAGGTAGCTAATTTCTTAAGCTACGCACTAGAATTAATTTTTGAAAAATATCAAAGGAAGTTGGAAAATTATGGAAAAATAATTTTTGTGGATGAAATATGTGTATATATGTTTGGACAAAGGATAGGAAAATAATAAACTAATTTGGTATTTTCGTGACACGGATATAGAATACAGCTTGCTGGATTATATAATTTGTGAATCAAGTTTGTTGGATTAGAAAATATGTTAAATCCAGTTTGCTGGATTGCAGTTTAGATTGCTGGATTTGGAATTCAGGTTGCTGGATTTGGAATCCAGGTTGCTGAGTTGGTAATTTAGTTACTAGATTTAGAATCCAGGTTGCTGGATTGGTATTTGACTTATTAGATGTTAATGAATACTTATGAAATGAAAAAGCGAGTGTTAAATCAGATAAATGTGATTCTATGGCATGATTAAGCGCTTAGGAAGAGTTTAATTGAACTTAAACTCGATATTTGTCTGACTAGACCATCGGGATGATAAAATTGTGTCGGTTTCAACTCAAACTTAATAGTCTAACCCGATACGAAGTTTTATGTACTGTATAGACTTATAAGGTTATGTGTTATGTGTTTAGGTTATCCTGGTATATATATATATATATATATAACAATATTATATTGTTATGATATTATTCTAATGTTGGAGATCTATATTACTAATATTAGGTCTTCGGGTAAAGCGATATAAATTGCGTTGCGGTAATCAACGGTTCAGGCAAGTTTTCTTTTACTTAACTCTAATAAGAGTAGTTTCATCAAGCTTATGGTTAATCATTGCTGATTGCCAAGAAATTGTATTCTGTACATCTTGCATGTATAAGTCAGGTATGAAAGGCTGATCACCTTCATTACCAGTTAGTTCAGAAATGTTTGTTCATGTATAATACTTGTTCAGTCAAAAATTTATTCGTGCTAGTTCTCAATTATATTGATGAATTATAGCAAGCCCATTATTCATACTCTTCAATCATGATATATCGTTATATTATTATATATAAACTTGCTGGGCAACTTTCATGCTCACCCTTGCTATATCATGATAAAACATTGCATATAAAGCGAATGCGTTCGGATACAGGAAAATGATAAAGTCAAGTTCAGCTTGGGGCAAAATATGCGGCTATCTTGTAATAGAATAGTTTGAAAATAATGTTATGTGTTAGATAACTTATGAATTGTGTAATAAGTTAAGGTTACTCAATTTTGGGGAATAGTGTGTAATGTAATGTATAAACAATTTATGTTTATATCTTCCGCAAATAGTTATAGAAATAGTATACCGGATCCGCGGCGATTCGGGGTCCGGATTCGGGGCTACTACACTAATGAGGTGCACTTTTGACGCTTTCAAAGTCGGGCTCTCATCACCCTATTGTTGTTCGCCAAAATCAATTATTAAGTGACGTATAAAATATGACACACACATCTTAGGTCCTCAATACAATTATTTGTTGTATGTCATGCCATTTTATAATGTATTGAGAAACTTCGACAGTCTCGAACCATCACACTATTTCCCTGTTATCCCCGCTCGACCCAGCTACACTCTTATTACCTGAAAGGAATTGTGCAGCAAAAAGGGTGAGCATAACTAGCCCAGTAAAGAATATCCTGACTAAAGATAATTAAATTATCAATAGCTTTCATCAATAATAAATCAGAGATTTAGAACATATGGTAGATGATAAAAAATTTCAACCATAGTTGCAGCGGAATGAGCAATCCATTAGAAGAGTCAAATAGACCATCAGATCTATTATCTTCTCTATGTTAAAAGTCCACCAATAATGTTTTATCCCTGTAACATCAATCAACAATTCTTGTCCACAATCATATGAATAACTCATAATCATAATCGTGTTTTTAAATTCCTCTTCGCACCCAGGACGAAGATAATTTTCATCACCTATCTTTAACTGAAACATCATAAATCAAGGTTATACCAAATCACAATCTCTGCGTATAATCATTTTAATAAATTCATCTTTGCTCTACGTCCAAATATATTAATTAACAATTCATCTTTCCACTACAGGCCAAAGACATACAACTGTATTTTAAAAGAGTCAAGTAGAGAATGATATCTACTATCTTTTACGAATTTAAAAATTTGTTATCAATCTTTTATCGCTGAGATTCAGCTTAATAAATAATCCACATCATCGAATCACCCCTGCACTACGGCCAAGGATATTCATTAATATCACATCCATGAATTATCGATGCACTATGGCCAAGGATATTCATTATCATCACATCCATGAATTAATATTTCATTGCTGAGGCTTAGCTCAATAATTAATCCACATCATCAATTCATCCCTGCACTATAGGCCAAGGATATTCTTTTAGTATCACGACCATGAATTATCAATGCACTACGGGCCAAAGATAATCGTGTTTTCATCAACGGTCCTGATCATGCCATAAAACAATTCATCTTTGTACCCTTGGCTAAAGAGAATCCATAGCCATAATCATACCAAAAACTGTTCATCAATGCACTACGGGCCAATGAGGACTTTTTCAACATCATTTGTAACATTACAGTCATGATTATACCGAATAATCACTGGTCATAATCATACCAAGTCCATCTATGCACTACAGGCCACAGATGACTTTCAACATAATATAAGCATGAGAATGATGACAATGACATAAAGAATCAATCAAATGAGATAAATGATAAATATTAAACTTTTATAATATAATTTATCCAGCGTTCAATAATAACCAAATGTTATCAATCACTTAATAATCTCATAATCTAATGTCATTAATATTATAATAATATTTTAATCATTTCTTAAACTTATAAACAATTTATTTCAATTGTTTACACTTTATCAAATAACGCATTTAATCATTCAAAAATATCATACTCATAAGATTTCATCACCAATGATTAAATCCCTCATCAAAAATCTACATATACCTTATATAGGATTTCCAAGCCATAAAATCCTATTTTTCAACTTTGTTACTTCACTTAACATATTTAACTCATATGTTCGTAACTAAACTATTTTCATGAAAAATACCAAATCAGTCTCAAAAATATTTCTTTACTGGGATTTAGCAGAATATAGTCCCATAATGAACATATATTTTTCTCGGAATTTTAAAAATTCATTTACTATTTTTCAAAAATCAATTTCTAATTAATCCTTAAGAATATAGCTACCTCAAGTTTAACTCCAGAAATTCCCAAATTTTGGCAGGATCTTGCACATGTTAACGTGAGCTTCCAGTTTAAATTTCATGGTCATCAGAGTTATAGAACTCCGGTTATAGCGTTTTTGGTTGGAAAAACTTAAATATTGAAATGGTCATAACTTGCTCATTTTAAGTCGGAATGAGCTCATTTTCTCATAAATTAAGTAGCCAAAAATGCCCTTTTAAAATTTCTGGCAGTAGTTGTTTTCCCATTTTTTACTTTTTCGTGCTTTGCTAAAATCAGTCCACACGAAAATCTACAACACCTTTTCCAGTTTTTCCACATGCATAAGTTAGGAAACTCATAGATCTAACTCTAGAACTTGACCACACTCAAAAATTCGAAATATAATAGGAGATATGCTTAATTGAATTTCATGTTCCATTTTCACCAAAATCTGATTTTTCAACCATTTGTGATTTCTAAGAAACTTTCATGTTTTCATATAATAACCAACATAACTCATCATAACAATTACTAATACTTCATATACCCATTATTTTAATTAGTCTAATGCATTTATTATGACTCTCATCATAATCAACGTAACCAGATTATTTCCACAATTTAATAAGGAATGAATAGAAAGGATCATTCACCATGCATGTGGTAATCCACATAGACAGGTTATTCCAACAGAATAATAAAGAATGGAATAATAGAAGGATTCACCATGCGTGCGATAGACTGCACAGACAGGTTATTTCCAACAAAATAACAAATAATAGAATCAGGTCCGGCGTAAACGCATAGACAGGATATTCCGACAGAATAATAAATAATGGAACCAGGTCCGACATAAACGCACAGACAGGATATTCTGACAGAATAATAAATAATGGAACCAGGTCCGGCGTAAACGCACAGACAGGATATTCCGACAGAATAATAATTAATGGAACCAAGTCAAGCGAAATTCGCACCGATAGGATATTCCGACAGAATAATAAATAATGGAACCAGGTCCGGTGTAAACGCACAGATAAGATATTCTGACAAAATAATAAATAATGGTACCAGGTCCGGCGTAAACGCATAGACAGGATATTCCGACAGAATAATAAAGAACGGAACCAGGTCAGGCGAAATTCTCACCAACGGGATGTTTCAACAGAATAATAAAGAATGGAATAATAGAAGAATTTAACCATGTATGCGGTACTTCGTATATATAGGTTATTCCAACATAATAATAAAGAATGTAATAACAGAAGAATTTCACCAAGCATAGGGTAGTCCACGTATACAGGTTATTCCAACAGAATAATAAAGAATGGAATAATAGAAGTTCTCTTCATGAATACAAACAAAATAATACCCCTTACGGGTACAAAAAATAATATCCCTTACCTTTGAAAGAAGAGTATTCCGACATGTAGGGCGAAGATATACTCGAAGAAAACTTGTTCTACGCTCAAAGCTTTCTTAAACTCTAAAGAAATACGCTCAAGATTATAGTAGAAGAACTCTCCCTATAGTTTCTCTCTATAGAGTTTTAGTGAATTTGTAAAAAATAATGAAGGAATGAGCTTCTATTTATAGGAGAATGGACTGCATAGTAACTAATTCATGAACGGTCTAGATTGATTTACTTTTAAACGAACGGTCCATATTGATTTACAATAAAATATAATATATTCTATTTATAATCTAATAAAACGAATAACTTTATAAAAGTATTCTGTTTTATATAAAAAGATTTTACTATACAAACACTATGCAGGCACTATACAAATACTATGCTTAATAAAATATAATATATTCTAATTATTGTCTAATAAAACAGATAACTTTATAAAAGTATTCAGTTTTATATAATAAAATGAATAACTTTATAAAAGTATTCTATTTTATATAAAAAGTTTTTCTGTTTTATTACATTAATAATTCTACTAAAACAAAACTTCATCATCACTTACTTTGAAAAATTTTCAAATGTCCCCCTTAACTTTAAACTTTTATCAATTTAACTATTCACCAAAATAGAAAAATTGAATACTTTTATTTCACAAAATTCGTGGTCTCACAATCTCCTCTCCTTATGAAATTTTGCCCTCGAAATTTACGTACGTACCTGATATTCGAAGAGATGAGAATACTTTGCTTTCTTTTCAGATTGTACCTTTTCGGTAATTTCCTCGCTATCATAATTTTCCCATTTCTCATCTCCAATTTTTCAGATATCATTCTAGAATATAGTTTCAAAACAAAAGTTAATCGAAATATCACAATTTGTCAACTTATCAAGTAAATAATTTCAGATTAGGAAAGTCACACACTAGCGAAGTATATAACTCGTCTCTCCCCTCCTAGTTCTATACTCTTATCTCCGTCAGCGACCATATCCCTAAGCTCTGATACCATTTGTGACGCCCCCAAAATATGTATATACGACCCATTCTGAGTCGCCAGATATCACACTATAAAAATCAAATACAAACTTCATGTATATAACTGTTGAACTGTCGTATAGAATACGACCACAGTTAAGCTGTGAGTTTTAATACAATAGTCTCGTAGACAGTATCCAAACTCAAATTATTACAATGTCATATAAAATACAGCAGCAAATATTTTAAGACCCCAAAGAAGAACGAGAAGATTACTATCATATTCATTCTAATGAGGTGCACTTTTGACGCTTTCAAAGTCGGGATCTCATCACCCTATTATTGTTCGCCAAAATCAAGTATTAAGTGACATATAAAATATGACACAGACATCTTACGTCCTCAATACAATTATCTATTGCATGTCATGTCATTTTATATTGTATTGAGAAACTTCGACAGTTACGGACCATCACACTATTTCCCTGTTATCCCCGCTCGACCCAGCTACACTCTTATTACCTGAAAAGAATTGTGAAGCAAAAAGGGTGAGCATAACTAGCCCAGTAAAGAATATCATAACTAAAGATAATTAAATTATGCATAGCTTTCATCAATAATAAATCAGAGATTTAGAACATATGGTAGATGATAAAACTTTTTAACCATAGTTGCAGCAGAACGAGCAATCCATTAGAAGAGTCAAATAGACCATCAGATCTATTTTCTTCTCTATGTTAAAAGTCCACCGATAATGTTTTATCCCTGTAACATCAATCAACAATTCTTGTCCACAATCATATGAATAACTCATAATCATAATCGTGGTTCTAAATTCCTCTTCGCACCCAGGACGAAGATAATTTTCATCGTCTATCTTTACTTGAAACATCATAAATCATGGTTATACCAAATCACAATCTCTACTTATAATCATACTAATAAATTCATCTTTGCGCTACGGCCAAAGATATTAATTAACAATTCATCTTTCCACTACAGGCCAAAGACATATAACTGTATTTTAAAAGAGTCAAGTAGAGCATAATATCTATTATCTTCTACGAATTTGAAAGTTTGTTATCAATCTTTTATCGCTGAGACTCAGCTTAATAAATAATCAACATCATCGAATCACCCCTGCACTACGGCCAAGGATATTCATTAATATCACATCCATGAATTATCCATGCACTACGGCCAAGGATATTCATTATCATCACATCCATGAATTAATATTTCATTGCTGAGACTCAGCTTAATAATTAATCCACATCATCAATTCATCCCTGCACTATAGGCCAAGGATATTCTTTTAGTATCATGACCATGAATTATCAATGCACTACGGGCCAAAGATAATCGTGTTTTCATCAACGGTCCTGATCATGCCATAAAACAATTCATCTTTGTACCCTTGGCTAAAGAGAATCCATAGCCATAATCATACCAAAAATTGTTCATCAATGCACTACGGGCCAATGAGGACTTTTTCAACATCATTTGTAATATTACGGTCATGATTATACCGAATAATCACTGGTCATAATCATACAAAGTCCATCTATACATTACAGGCCACAGATGACTTTCAACATAATATAAGCACGAGGATGATGACAATGACATAAAGATCAATCAAATGAGATCAATGATAAATATTCAACTTTTATAATACAATTTATCCAGCGTTCAATAATAACCAAATGTTATCAATCACTTAATAATCTCATAATCTAATGTCATTAATATTATAATAATATTTTAATCATTTCTTAAACTTATAAACAATTTATTTCAATTATTTACACTTTATCAAATAATGCATTTAATCATTCAAAAATGCCATACTCATAAGATTTCATCACCAATGATTAAATCCCTCATCAAAAATTTGCATATACCTTTTATAGGATTTCCAAGCCATAAAATCCTATTTTTCAACTTTGTTAATTCATTTAACATATTTAACTCATATGTTCGTAACTAAACTATTTTCATGAAAAATAACAAATCAGTCCCAAAAATATTTCTTTTCTGGGATTTAGCAGAATATAGTCCCATAATGAACATATATTTTTCTCGAAATTTTTAAAATTCATTTACTATTTTTCAAAAATCAATTTCTAATTAATTCCTTAAGAAATTAGCTACCTTGAGTTTAACTCCAGAAATTTCCAAATCTTGGCAGGATCTTACACATGCTCACATGAGCTTCCAGTTTAAATTTCATGGTCATCAGAGTTATAAAACTCCGGTTATAGCATTTTTCGTTGGAAAAACCTAAATATTGAAATGGTCATAACTTGCTCATTTTAAGTCGGAATGAGCTCATTTTTGGATAGGAGGTACTTTATAAAATATAATTTCATGTCCCAAAAGGCCGGAATTTTTCTCACAAATTAAGTGGCCGAAAATGCCCTTTTAAAATTTCTGGCAGTAGTTGTTTTCCTATTTTTCACTTTTTCGTGCTTTGCTAAAATCAGTCCACACAAAAATCTTCAACACCTTTTCCAGTATTTCCACTTGGATAAGTTAGGAAACTCATAGATCTAACTCTAGAACTTGACCACACTCAAAAATTCGAAATATATTAGGAGATATGGTTACTTGAATTTCATGTTCCATTTTCACCAAAAATCTGATTTTTTAACACTTTGTGATTTCTAAGAAACTTTCATGTTTTCATATAATAACCAACATAACTCATCATAACAATTACTAATACTTCATATACCCATTATTTTCATCATTCTAATGCATTTATTATGACTCTCATCATAATCAACATAACCAGATTATTTCCATAATTTAATAAGGAATTAATATAAAGGATCATTCACCATGCATGTGGTAAAACACATAGACAGGTTATTCCAACAGAATAATAAAGAATGGAATAATAGAAGGATTCACCATGCGTGCGATAGACTACACAGACAGGTTATTCCCAACAAAATAATAAATAATGGAACCAGGTCCGGCATAAACGCACAGATAGGATATTCCGACAGAATAATAAATAATGGAACTAGGTCCTGCATAAACGCACAGACGGGATATTATGATAGAAGAATAAATAATGGAACCAGGTCCGGCGTAAACGCATAGACAGGATATTTCGACAGAATAATAAAGAACGGAACCAGGTCAGGCGAAATTCTCACCGACGGGATGTTCCAACAGAATAATAAAGAATGGAATAATAGAAGAATTTAACCATGTATGCGGTACTTCGTATATATAGGTTGTTCCAACATAATAATAAAGAATGTAATAACAGAAGAATTTTACCAAGTATAGGGTAGTCCACGTATACAGATTATTCCAACAGAATAATAAAGAATGGAATAACAGAAGTTCTCTACATGAATACAAACAAAATAATACCCCTTACGGGTACAACAAATAATATCCCTTACCTTTGAAAGAAGAGTATTCCGATAGGTAGGGCAAGGATATACTCGAAGAAAACGTGTTCTACGCTCAAAGCTTTCTTAAACTCTAAAGAAATACGCTCAAGATTATAGAAGAAGAACTCTCTCTATAGTTTCTCTCTCTAGAGTTTCAGTGAATTCGTAAGAAATAATGAAGGAATGAGCTTCTCTTTATAGGAGAATGGACTGCATAGTAACTAATTCATGAACGGTCCAGATTGATTTACAATAAAATTTAATATATTCTATTTATAATATAATAAAACAAATAACTTTATAACAGTATTCTGTTTTATATAAAAAGATTTTACTATGCAAATACTCTTCAAGTACTATGTAAACACTATGCTTAATAAAATATAATATATTCTAATTATTGTCTAATAAAACAGATAACTTTATAAAAGTATTTTGTTTTATATAAAAATATTTTACTATTAGCCTAATAAAATGAATAACTTTATAAAAGTATTCTGTTTTATATAAAAAGATTTTCTATTTTATTACATTAATAATACTAATAAAACAAAATTTCATCATCACTTACTTTAAAAAAAATCAAATGTCACCCTTAACTTTAAACTTCTATCAATTTAACTATTCACCAAAATAGAAAAATTGAATACTTTTATTTCATAAAATTCGTGGTCTCACATTTTAAATCATAGAAGATAGTAGATTTTATTCTCTACTTGACTCTTCTAATGGATTGCTTGTTCCGCTGCCATTAAACTTGATGTTTGCTATATTGTATCAGTTTAACACTGTTGAAGGCTAACGATTATTTATTCGGCATTATATTAGTCATAATATTTCTTACTGGTCTAGTTGAGCTCACCATTTTTCTTTCATTGTTCTCTTCAAGAAATGAGAACGTAACAGGGACTAGTCGGGGAACGGAGTGACGGTCCAGATGATAGCATTAGTAGTCCTCACTATTCTATAAAATAGTGTTATAATAAATGTAATAAGATTGAATTTGAGTGTGGATATTGTCTAGATGACAATATTCGTGTTAAAACTCTCAGATTATATTTTGTCATTTTTTGAGTTTGATAACTGTCTAGAAGACAATATTTGTATTAAAACTTACAGCTCATGTTGTATAATTAAGTTTGTATTTGAATTTTATACCATGTATTTGGCGACTCAAGATGGGTGATGTATATCTATTTTGGGGGCATCACAGTTGGTATCAAAGCTTAGAGATATGATCCCTGGCTGAGATGTGAGACAAGAACTAGGAGGGGAGAGACGGGGAATTCATTCGCTTAGTATGACCTACCTAAGTTTATTTGGTATTTAATTGGTCGGTCAGAGTATAGGGATAATATGTTATATGTTAATTAATCGTTTTGTGACAGTGTTTGAGAATGGCATCTGAAAATGCTGAGATAAGCAATGAAGCACATGAGAGCGTTGATTTAGCTCAAGCAAAAGGTAATGACCAACAACACGATAATAATCATACCGGTGGCAACGGCCATCGGAACAATGATAACCATCGTGGGGGAAATTATCATGCCAAAAATGGTAACCACTTCGGTGGTAATCATGGCCAAGATAATAGAAGTGGAAATTTCAAGAAGAGAATGCCATTTAGCTCGATTTTTTCATTCACCAAAGTCAAGTTTAGTTGGGATGGTGGTACCAAAGGCGGATACAGACAAAATAAAGTCGGTGATTTCTGGAAGAGCATTTTTCGTGACTTCTTAAAAAGCTAGTAACCCGAACGAAGTTAGCATGGGTTAGTTAATTATAATTTCTTGCGAAGTCTATACCTTATTAGATACCAGTTCTAACCATTCTTTTATCTCTCTTGCTTGCGTTTAACGTTTAAATTTGACTCCGGAGAAATTAGTCTTTGACTTATCTGTTGAAACTCCGTTAGGAGAAACCTTCATTACATGTGTTATCTATGTCTTGGATGAGAGTCATAGTCTTGGATGAGAGTCACAGTTTTAAATGATATTTCTATCATTAGTAAATTTCCTGGCATATTCTTGAAGACTTCTTGGTCTACCCTAGAGTGTGAAATCAAATTTTGTATTGACCCTAGTACAAAACCCATTTCTTAAACCCTCAAATATTTCTTCACCTAAAACGATCGTAGCATGCGCCAAAGACGTTGGCTCGAGCTATTGAAAATTATGATCGTACCATTCCATACCATCGTGGGAAAGAGAACGTGGTAGCTGACGCGTTGAGTAGAAGATCGTATGTGTAAGACCCCAACTTTTATGAATAAAGATGAATTTTCTATAATTATCATTTTTGAATATTATGGAATGAATTTGATATAATGTTATAGTTGTGGGTAATATTTATAAATTTTGTAAAGTACGCAAGTTGTTATATAATATTCAATTGGTTGGGGAATATTCATTTTAACAGGGAATATTCGTACGACGGAACAATCAGTGGTGGACCCTATAACGAAATTATTTTCGGATCGAGAAAACAACAAAAATATTTTATGAAAATAACGGCGGAAGTTTTATCGTTAACTGTTGAAACACCCGGTGTTTAAAGTACAGGAATACGCGTGGTTGCATAGTAGCACACGATATTGATTATTGATGCTTACGTGAGAAGTCACTCAGTTTTGTTCAATTATTGCTTCAGTAATTGTTGCATAGTATCTCACGTTATTTGATTCAATTATTGTCGATAATTTATATATTATTAAATTAATAATTGAGACGACAAAGTTATTAATATTAATATATGCAATATTAATGATGTCTAGAAGTTCTGTCAAAGAGAGGTTTGGTCACCTAATTGCGCGCCAATAGGGAGAAATTCTTATTGGAAAGCCCCCTCTTTCCTGGGAACGACCTGGTCGATTAATATTGTGAATTATAATAATGATGATAAATGTTGTTAAAAATATTGAGAAAATTTTTATGAAGTATTTGTTGTATTTATGGACCTCCCATTTATCCATTTTTTCAAAATAATCGGTAGAAAGTTATCCAGTTTTTTTTATTTATAATAAAGGTGGGGCCCATATATGAATTATGTTGAATTATCAGAAGGGGGAGGGAGTACATTACGTGAATGGAAGGTAAGTTATATATATATATATATATATATATATATATATATATTATAAGTTTTGTTTTTTATGAAAGAATAGAATATATTTTATTTTATTGAATATTATATTAATATTTTGAAAATTGGACGACTGAGAAAAAATTGTTTCGCCATCCGTAATTCTTCAATTTGTTTCGTTCGAAAACATACTGTTGGTCCGTGATAATTTTTTTCTAAATAGTATCCTTCCATTCTCCTATAAATAGGATGCTTAGTTAGAATTAAAATCACACCAGAAATTCAAAGAAATTCTCTTCTATAATCTTGAGCATATTTATTTATAGTTTTAAGAAGCTTTGAACGTAGTGCAAGTTTTCTTCAAGAATATCCTCGCCCTACCAGTCAGAATACTCTTCTTTTACGGTAAGGGGTATTATTTTTTTGTATTCATGAAGAGAACTTATGTTATTCCATTCTTTATTATTATGTTGGAATAACCTGTATATGAAAAGTACCGTATATATGGTGAAATTCTTCTGTTATTTCATTCTTTATTATTCTGTTGGAACATCTTGTCTGTGCGTTTACGCATGACCTGGTGCCGTTATTTATTATTCTATTGGAATATCTTGTCTGTGCGTTTACGCATGACCTAGTTCCGTTATTTATTATTCTGTTGGAATAACCTATCTGTGCGGTCTATCGTATGCCTGGTGATTTCTTTTGTTATTTCATTCTTTATTATACTCATTTGGTTAAAGTTTTGACTTCTATACTCCATGAAATTAGTGGAATATCCTTGATATTTGCGCTTCATCCAGCATCTTTTTATGAAAATATTCTTCTGAGCATTCATAAATTTTACTCTACAAAGAAGTATCATGATGACAATTTGGACGTTATTAGTTCCTGGATAAATTAATTCTTGAACTTGTTTTATTGAATTCTTATATCATTGTCATCATCCTCGTGTTTATGGTATGTTGAAAGTCATCTGTGGCATGTAGTGCATAGATGAACTTAGTATGATTATGACCAGGGATTATTCGGTATAATCATGACTGTAATGTTACAAAAGATGTGGTAAAAGTCCTCTTTGTCCCGTAGTGCTTTGATGGACAGTTGTTGGCATGATCATGACCATGGATGAATACACGAATATCTTTGGCTCGTAGTGCATGGATAATTTGTGGTTGTGATACTAATGAATATCCTTGGCCGTAGTGCAGGGATGATGTGAATTATTCATTAAGATGAGTCCCAGCGATAAAAGTGATAAAAAAAAACCTTTTTAAATCATAAAAGATAGTAGACTTTATTCTCTACTTGACTCTTATAATGGATTGCTTGTTCCGCTGCAGTTAAACTTGATGTCTATTGTATTTTATCAGTTTAACATTGTTGAAGACTAATGATAATTTATTCTGCATTATCTAGTCATAATATTTCTTACTAGGCTAGTTGAACTCGCCCCTTTATTCCACTGTTCTCTTCAGGAAATGAGAACGTAGCCGGGACTAGTCGGGGAATGGAGTGACTGTCCAGATGATAACATTAGTAGTCCTCACTATTCTGTTAGATAGTGTGACAATAAATGTAATGAGGACTCTATTTGAGTATGGATATTGTCTAGATGGCAATATTCTTATTAAAACTCTTAGATTATATTTTGTCGTATTTTACACGACTATTGTATAATTAAGTTGTATTTGAATTTTGTACCATGTATTTAGCGACTCAGAATAGGTGATGTATACCTATTTTGGGGCGTCACAGTTTGTGTTTACGAGTGCGATGTTGTTAACATAAAGACCCATTTCGTATAACTTCCAAATGATAAAGATAGAGTTAAAGACTCTAGAGACCCACATGAAGATAACAAATATACGATTAGAATTGACTTTAATCGATAAGTAAAAGTCGCTCAAGCTACATACTCAGAGCTGATGAATGTGAAGAAGAAGGTTCAAGAGGGCATTATTTTAAAAAAAGAGTTGCTGAAGAGAGGAACTCTCAATCCTCGATTTAATTGGCACATTTGAAATCCTCGTTCGAGTAGGAACTGTGGCTTATAGACTCGTTTTACCGTCAAGTATGTCGCGTGTTCATAACGTTTTTAACGTATCGATATTACGTAAATATATGGACAACCCGAACCACGTTATTAAATTAGAACAAGACGATATAGCAGAAGATTTAACGTATGAGGAGATACGTGTTAAAATCTTGGATAAGAAGGATCGAATTCAACACTCAAAGGTTATACCTCAAGAGTTTGAATCTGAAATGAAGTCAAGGTAACCGCATCATACCAGGTACGTACGTAAATTTTGAGGGCAAAATTTCATAAGGAGGGGAGATTGTGAGACCTCAAATTTTACGAATAAAGATTTAAATTTCTCGAAATATTTTTTGAATATTATGGAATGAATTTGATATAATGTTATAGTTTTGGATAATATTTATAAATTTTGAAAAGTATGCAAGTTGTTGTATAATATTCGATTGGTCGGGAAATATCCGTACGACGGTACAATCATTGGTGGACCCCACAACGGAATTATTGTCGGATTGAGAAAATGACAAAAATATTTTTATGAAAATAATGGCGGAAGTTTTACTATTAAAAGGTAGTAAATATACAGTAATACGCGTGGTTGCATAGTAGCACACGGTATTAATTATTGATGCTTACGTGAGAAGTCACTCAGTTTTATTTAATTATTGTTGCAGTAATTGTTGCATAGTATCTCACGTTATTTGATTCAATTATTGTCGATATTTTATATATTATTAAATCAATAATTGAGACGATGAAGTTATTAATATTATTATTTGCAATATTAACGATGTCTAGAAGTTCTGCCAATGAGAGGTTTGGTCACCTAGTTGTGCGCTAATAGGGAGAAATCTCTATTGGAAAGCCCCCTCTTTCTTGGGAACGACCTGGTCGATTAATATTGTGAATTATAATAATGATGATAAACGTTATTAAATATATTGAGGTGTCTTTTTATATATATTATATATAAATTTTATTTTATTAGTATTATTAATGTAATAAAACAGAAAAGCTTTTTATATAAAACAGAATACTTTTATAAAGTTATTTGTTTTATTAGACAATAATTAGAATATATTATATTCTATTATGCATAGTATTTTGCATAGTAAATTTTTTTATATAAAATAGAATACATTTATAAAGTTATTTATTTTATTAGACTATAATTAGAATATATTATATTCTATTATGCATAGTGTTTTGTATAGTAAAATCTTTTTATATAACACAGAATACTTTTATAAAGTTATTTATTTTATTAGACAATAATTAGAATATATTATATTTTATTATGAATAGTGTTTCATAGTGCCTGTATAGTGTTCTGTATAGTAAATCAATCTGGACCGTTCATGAATTAGTTATTATTCAGTCCATTCTCCTATAAATAGAAGCTCATTCCTTCATTATTTCTTACGAATTCACTGAAACTCTAGAGAGAGAAACGATAGAGAGAAAGAAGAAAAGTATTCCGCTACTTCACTACTCAAGTATCCAGTTTCTTTCTAAGGTAAGGGATATTATTTGTTGTACTTGTAAGGGGTATTATTTCTTTCGTCTTCATGAAGAGAACTTCTGTTATTCCATTCTTTATTATTCTGTTGGAATAACCTGTATATTTGGACTACCTTATAC
This sequence comes from Panax japonicus, assembly GCA_020205505.1. NCBI lineage: Eukaryota > Viridiplantae > Streptophyta > Magnoliopsida > Apiales > Araliaceae > Panax > Panax japonicus. The sequence continues at coordinate 25,056,902 of CM035098.1, read as the reverse complement.
TTGGTGAAATTCTTCTATTATTCTATCCTTTATTATTCTGTTGGAATAACCTGTATACGCGGGCTACCCTATACTTGGGAAAATTCTTCTGTTATTCCGTTCCTTATTATTATGTTGGAATAACTTGTCTATGCGAAGTACCACATACATGGTGAAATTATTCTGTTATTCCATTCCTTATTATTATGTTGGAATAAACTGTCTATGCGAAGTACTGCATACATGGTGAAATTATTCTATTATTCCATTCTTTATTATTCTGTCGGAATATTCTGTCTGTGCTTTTTACGTATAACCTGGTTCCGTTATTTACTATTCTGTCAGAATATCATGTCTGTGTGTTTTATGTATGACCTGGTTCCATTCTTTATTATTCTGTCAGAATATCATGTCTGTGTGTTTACACATGACCTGGTTCCGTTATTTATTATTCTGTTAGAATATCCTGTCTATGCGTTTACGCATGACCTGGTTCTGTTATTTATTATTCTGTTGGAATAACCTGTCTGTGCGGTCTATCGCATGCCTGGTGATTTCTTTTGTTATTCCATTCTTTTTTATACTCAGTTGGTTAAAGTTTAGACTTCTATACTCATGAAATTAGTGGAATATCCTTGATATTTGCGCTTCATCTAGTATCTTTTCATGGAAATATTCTTCTGAGCATTCTTGAATTTTACTCTACAAAGAAGTATCATGTTGACAATTTGGACGTTATTAGTTCCTGGATAAATTAATTCTTGAACTTGTTTTATTGAATTATTATGTCATTGTCATCATCCTCATGTTTATATTATGTTTAAAGTCATCTGTGGCCTAGTAGTGCATAGATGGACTTGGTATGATTATGACCAGGGATTATTCGGTATAATCATGACCTTAATGTTACAAATGATGTGGAAAAAGTCCTCATTGGCCCGTAATGCATTGATGGCACAGCTTTTGGTATGATTATGGCTATGGATTCTCTTCGGCCAAGGGTGCAAAGATGAATTGTTTTATGGCATGATCAGGACCGTTGATGAAAACATTATTATCTTTAGTCGTAGTGCATGGATAATTCATGGTCGTGATACTAAAGAATATCCTTGGCCTGTATTGCGGGGATGATTTGATGATGTGAATTATTTATTAAGCTGAGTTTCAGCGATAAAAGTGATGAAAAACCTTTTAAATCATAGAAGATAGTAGATTTTATTCTCTACTTCACTCTTCTAATGGATTGTTTGTTCCGCTGCCGGTAAACTTTATGTTTGTTATATTGTATCAGTTTAACACTGTTGAAGGTTAACAATAATTTATTCTGCATTATCTTAGTCATAATATTTCTTATTGGGCTAGTTGAGCTTACCCTTTTGTTTTCATTGTTCTCTTCAGGAAATGAGAACGTAGCAAGGACTAGTCGGGGAACGGTGTGACAGTCCAGATGATAGCATTAGTAGTCCTCACTATTCTATGAAATAGTGTGATAATAAATGTAATAAGATTGAATTTGATTGTGGATATTGTCTAGATGACAATATTTGTGTTAAAACTCTCAGATTATGTTTTATCGTATTTTGAGTTTGATTACTGTCTAGAAGACAATATTGTTAGAGTTTATGCCGTAGAGGCCAATTATTTTATATAATTGCTTAACATTTTGATATTATATTTGATTGAATAAATGAATGATTTTATTATGGTTTTATTTACTGCGTTATATAAATGTTAACATAATAAAAAAATTTAGAATAGTGATACAAATTATATAGTTTCATGTATGTGACTTGAACATGAGATTATATAATTATAATTAGTATCATTGTTCTTAAATGTACCTAGTCGAGTATTATTGTTGATGGGACAACAGTGATGCATTGAGACTAGTATGTGGATTGACTGATGACCAAATCTCATTGGTCATAAATATATGAGATATTAAGTCAATGCGTAGGTACATGTTAGAGAACAATGTACTGGACAGACCCACCATGAGAATTCTATATGGAGCATTATGCGAAGTGTCATTAGCAATTCTCATAGTGACAATGATGTAATGGTCCTCCGACCTAAAATCACTAAATTACTACACAGGAATTTATGTACTTTGATATCATCAAATGTCACCTTTAATAGGGTGGACTATAAAGGTGATTATTGGGTACATCATGAATCGTGTGAGGAATATGAAAGATCTAGATGGAATTTAACCACACTATATATTAGGGGTGATATCCATAGTCCTCTTGATTGAGTAGGACTATGAAATGCATGGCCATGCTCAAATAGTGATTTGTTTCATATAGACTACTCACTGATCAAGAAAACTCAGATTAAATTATGAAGAGTATGACACACTCCATGACTCGAGTGTAATCTAGGATATTAAGGTTAAAAGGATTAAATTACATTGAAACATTGGTCACGAAAAGGTTGCATCGAATCATCGATCTTATTATTACTTGGGTAGCAGTGATGCATTACTAGATGCCGCTCACTGTTTATAATTTTATAATATGATTTTAAAATTATTGCCAACGTAATAATAACCTATAGGGTCACACACATAGAACGTAATTAAAAGGAAATTAATTTAAACTATAAATATTTAAATATATCAATATGATTGATAGTATTTAAATTAATAGGATAATTTATATATAGGTATATTAATTAAGTAAGACTTAATTAAGATATATATATATATATATATATATATATAAATTCGGATTTTATTAAATTAGGTTTTGAATAATAATTTTAAATGGCTATATATATGATATGTTGCAGCCATTTTAGGTATTATTCAAAAATAGAAAACCCTAGCCTCTCTTAAAGAGAGACTAGAGAGAAATAAGTTCTGAAAATCCTCATCCTTGGTGGCTAGTACCACGGTTCCTTTTTCTGCAGATCGTAGGACAATTCTCGGAGCGTTCGTGTGGATACCGTAGAGGCACGATTCATTTGGATTGCGTTAGAGATTCGAGCTCATCAATTTCAGTATCACAATCGGTATAATTTCTAACCACTAAGTTAATTGTTTTCGCATGGATCCTATTTTGGGTTTCGGAATTGCTTTAAATTAGTTTATTTCCGCTACGTTTCTAAGTTGAAACCCTACAAATATTTGTATTAAAACTCACAGCTCATGTTGTATAATTAAGTTTGTATTTGAATTATGTACCATGTATTTGGCGACTCGAGATGGGTGATGTATACCTATTTTGGGGGCGTCACAATCACCTTGGAAAGGGAAGATACGTTTTGGAATGAAAGGGAAGTTAAGTCTAAGGTTTGTAGGACCATTTGAAATTTTAAGAAAGGTAGGAGAGGTAGCTTATGAAGTAACTTTACCTCCAGAGATGGAACGAATATACAATGTGTTTCACGTGTCAGTATTGTGTCCCTATAAATAGGACTACAAACACGTAATAGAGTATGAATCTATTTAAGTAGAAAAAGACTTAACGTATGAAGAACTTCAAATTCAGATTGTTGATAGAAATAAACAAGTCTTGAGAAATAAGATAATACCTTTGGTGAAGGTAATTTGGAGGAACCACAATGCTGAAGAAGTAACGTGGGAACTCGAGAGTAAAAGAAAAGAAAATTTTCTTCTTTTGTTTATATAATTGTAGCGATATTCTGGGGACAGAATCCTTATAAGGGGGAGAATGTAACGCCCGAGAAAATCGGATTTATGAGAATTAAATTTTTATTTGATTATTTGAATTAAATGAATTTAATTGTTTATTTATGTGAGTAAGCTATTTGAAGGTCGTTCTATGACCTAGAATGTGCGGATGTGGTTAGGATTCTGGCTATGTGCTAGGATTAATTTTTTTGAATTTCCAAGCCGAAAATAATAGTTTTTCATGAAATTTCCGTTAAAACACTATTCATCTATTTCTGCTCGGAGATTAAGTTTAAATTTCTGAGAAACGTGTAAATGATAGAATTCTAAGTCGTGATGGAATATTCAATAATATTTCAGTTATGGCAAACAAAGTTTTAGCATGTGGACTTAAAACCTAAGGGTTAGGAAAAGTGAGATTCGAGAATTAAATGTCTACGTATAATGATTATGGTTATTAAACGTGAGAAATACGAGTATGATACTAGTTATTATGCAAGTATAGTATGAAGATTATTACGATGTATAATACGAATATAGTATGAACTATATACGAAGAGAATATGAGAATGGTAAGAGTAGAATACGATTAGTCTTAGTGCACTTTGAGTTTATGGACTTTGTAGAATCCAATTGGACTTAGATTGTTACAATCCCAAAGTTATGTAAATCAAGCCCAAGATAGGCCCAATATAATTTAATTCTAAGGCCCAAACCAAGAACTAAACTGCTAATCAAACTGATGGATCACCACATGGATTAAACCCATGGGGCAACCCATATGGGACCCAAAGAAGCTAGGTGGGCTGGCCACTTGGAGGCCAAGTAAAGTGATTTACTAGGTGGCTAAGAAAATGAATAGTAAGGAGGTGGGGCATGTTGACCATTTTACCCTCAATTGGATTTTTCTATATAAAGGAAGCTTGTGTAGTTCATTTGGTGTTTTACCAAACTCTACCACATATATTGAGAGAGAGAGAGAAAAAAAAGTTCATTAACAAGTAATCAAGAGCAATCCAAAGCAAAATACATAAGCTTTATTCAAGAATGTGAAGAACGTTAAGGTAATATTACATAAACCTAAGTCTTCGATCCTTTTCTATTTATTTTTCATAGAGAAACAGGAATTGGTGGAGCATGTCTCTTCTGAAGTAATAAGGATGGCTATTAGTGGATTAAAACATTATAAGCCATGTATGATTAAGATTCATAAGCGTTTAAGTGAGTTTAAGTGAAGAAAACCAATAAGTGTTATTTTGGTTATTGATGGACAAATTGAAAACCAACATAGGGTATATGCATATTGCTTACTTAGGTGTAGATAACGAATCAATGGATTGATTCCATTTCATTTGGAGTATAAAACTGAAGTAACAAAGTTATGACGAAATTTACGAGATTAGGCGTTAAACGTTGAAATCGTAGAATTCCCGGATTAGTAGTCAAAACTCATCATTTAACTTGAAAACCTAGGTTTTTGGTGGCATATTGTAAAACAACTTATTTGAGAGTCGTGGACTCAAGAATTGTCGAATTCTGACTTAAAACGAAGAAAAGAGTTATGAACATTTACGAACGTTAAACGAACGCGTAATAGAATGTTAAATAGTGAATTCATTGTTAAAGGATTTAAAAACTACTTTTATTCGAATGAATCGAAGTACATGAGATATGTAAGATAACCGCTTTTGAACGAGCCAATTCTGACTAATAACGACCAAGTTAGGAGTTCGAAAAGAATTGAACTAGAAAAACTTAGAAATTTTCCAAGGCTCAGGTTCAGCGTCGCAGCGCTGCCCAAGCCTGTATAGAAGACTCGACGTAGCGTAGTAGCGCCATCCCAGGTAAGAGAGGTAAACACTGCAGAGTCACGTCGTAGCGCCACTCTTGTATAGAAGTCTCGCGCTACAACACCAAGACACGGATTTAGCTACTGTTAGTTGGCGCCACAGCTCCAATGTTGTACTAGAAGATGGCGCCACAACGCCGAGACATGGGAAAAGAATGACTTAGTTATTTTCGAACCCAATTATTGCATGACAATTATAGGGCAAGTGTATATACTTAATATACATGTTAAGACCATTCTTATGTCATATATAGTGATGACTTTAGGAATTGAACGTTGTTTATTAGTAATGATGTAACGCCCGAGAAAATTGAATTTATATGAGAATTAAATTTTTATTTGATTATGTGAATTAAATGAATTTAATTGATTATTCAAGTGAGTAAGCTATGTGAAGGTCGTTATATGACCTAGAATGTGCAGATGTGGTTAGTATCCTGGCTATGTGCTAGAATTAATTATTTTGAATTTCCAAGACAAAATCAAAGTTTTCTGAGAAATTCCCGTAAAAATACTATTCATTCGTTTCTGCTCGGGAATTTCATTTATAGCAAACGAAGTTTTCGCCTATGGACTTAAAACCTAAGGGTTGAGAAGAATGATTTTCGAGAAAAAAATGAGATACGTATAATGAATTACGATAATGATTATGCTTACGTTATACGAGTGTGATACTATTTAGTATGCGAAGATTTAATACGAAGTACAATACGATTATTGTATAAGTATTATACGAAGAGAATACTTGAATTATAAGTGTAGAATACGATTGGTGTAATGGACTAAAAGTTTAGGACTTAGTATAATTCAATTGGATTTGGATTATATCAAGCCCATGTCATTGAGTAATTAAGCCCAATGAATTATATGTCTAAGCCCAAGTTAAGGCCCAACGTTATGTTTAATTAAGCCTGATCCAAGAAACCGAACCGTGGATCAAAACGATGGGTCACCGAATGGGTAAAACCAATGGGGCAACCCATGCGAATGACTCATGGGCATGTGGGCTGGCACTTGGTGGCCAAGTAAAGTGAACTACTTGATCACCAAGTATTTTACTTGGTGATGAAGTAGTGAATAGTTAGGAGGTGGGGAGAAAGAACCAAAAAGCCCTCTATTTGAGTTTCCTATAAATAGAAGGCATATGTGGTCATTTGGTGGTTTCCAAGAGATCATCCAACAAATATTGAAAGAGAGAAAGAGCTATACATAAGAAATCATCTCACTTTGAAACTTTTCATTAGAGATTTTAGCAAGAACACAAAGATCTGGAAGGTAATATTCTATTAATAATAGTTTTCCATCCCTTTTGATTTCTTTGTTATAAATAATCATAAATTGGTGGAGCATGCCTCTTATGGAGGAATAAGGATGGCTTGTAATATGTAAAACCTTTATAAGTCATGTGTAAATGAAAAATTGTATGGGTTTACATAAGTTTAAACTGTAGGAAATATTAATTTATGAACATGGTTGTTGATGGACAAATTGAACACCATCACTATTAGAATATGTTCATCTTACTTGGTTAGGATGTAGATATGAAATAAATGTAGTGTTCCATTTGATTTAGCATATAGAACACAAGTAACGAAGTTATGGCGAATTTTACAGAATTAGACGTTAAACGTCGAAAACGTAGAAATTCTAGATTAGTAGTCGAAAGTTGTCGTGAGACTTGAAAACGTTGGTTTTCAATGTCAACACGTGAGATAGGGTATTTAAAAGTCGTGGACTCAAGAATCATCGGATTTCAACTTAAAACAAAGAAAACAAGTATTGAACTCTCAATAACGTTTAACGAATGCTTAATAATGAACTTAGGAGTGAATTTTGAGTTAACAGATTCGGAAATGTAAAATTCTTATACGAACGCGTAGAGTATGTAAAATGGGAGTTGTATACTTTTAAACGGACCAAATCAGACTTATAACGAAGAAGTTATGAAGCCGGAAAATTCACTAAAATTTTTATCTGTAAAAATTTTTGAGTCTAAGGTCTGGCGCCGCAGCGCCAAACAAAGCTTATTGTGCCGCGCCGCAGTGCCGTGCATAGTGTAATGACCTACTGAAGAGTGGCGCCGCAGCGCCATTCACTGGTATAGGTTTCGCGCCACAGCGTCGGGTCGGGGGCTTAGGTACTATAAGCTGGCGCTGCAGCGCTAGTGTTACGTATAGAGGCCACGTCGCGACGCCGAGGCAGGGGATTTTTTAGACAAGTTAGGTTTGAACTCCAATTGTTTCAAGACCTGTATAAGTTAAGTTTATATACTTAATGAACATACTAAAACTATTCCTATGTTACATATACTAGTGTATATGGTGATAACCTTAGGAATTGAACGCGAGTTGTTAGTATGGTAACGAAGAACACGAAGTGTTAATAAATAAATTGTGAATGATAATCGACATTGGTACTTCACCAATGATGATTGAATCCAGTAAATCATGTAAGATCATTAACAAGCCGGGATGAAAGGTAGTAAGTCATATTGACATTATTAATGAAATAAAGTCAACTAAGACATAGAAGAGAAAGAAATTTGTAGAAATAATGTGATTGATTGTTTGGTCGTTAATTAAAATGTGTTGTGTGAAAATATCATGTAGATTCTGTAAAGGCTGAGAATAGTCAAATAAATTATTTGAAGACACTTAAAGGCAAGTTTTCTTAACGCTTGTCTAACCTTTGTGTTAGTTGTATGCTTTTAAAGAAATGGTCAATGCTAGTTTTAATTCGGCTAGACTATTCGTAAGAGATAGATTGATTTATATACCTATCTTTCTATATAGAAACGATAACGCTATCCTATGCCAAGTATTTGGTACGGATTCAAAGGTAAGTTTGTTATGAACAAACAAAAGTATTTTTCATCGATTATTCGATGGGCACACGAGTTTGCCAAAAAAAAAACTTAAACGTAAATACGTTTAACGGATGAATGTTGATCAACATAAAGTACTATAGGCTGATCACCTAGAAGTGCTCGTAAGAAATGTCGGATATACAGCCTTAGTGTTATGACGTCCTTTTCAAGTATGAAAATAGAAAGATACTGTTCATGGTCTTTTGACCGGTTCAGAATTCCCAAACTATTATATATACTTTGGGAATTGATGTTATGAATTGTTAAGTATTAATGTTTCGTAATACTTCATAATTATTTGTTCAATTATGGAAGATGGTCATATAATTCACGAATGTGATATTGATATTATTCTTTGTTAGACTTGTTGAGCTTGTTATGCTCACTTCTTACGTGAATTATATGATTCCAGTTAAAGACGAGCATACTGAGAATGCTAAGAGAAATAAAGGCAAGGCTGAGATGGATAATGAACCTGGGAAAGGATTTCACTTTGAATGTAATAAGAAGATAGTAATTACATTCATTATGTTGTGTTTTCAATGGAATGATTGTATAGTTATGAGTACCATATAGCACCATATGTCGGGTTGGAAGATCCCCAAATTTGGGGGCGTCACAGGTTTGTATCAAAGTATTAGGTTATAAAACTTAAAGATGGAGAACCTTTGGCTAATAACCTCGTAAGGAAGGTAAAGTCCGAAGAAAGTAAATTTGAGTCGAATGAGTTAATGAGGTATTGAGAAAACTCAGTACCGAAAGATTTAAAAGATGGAAATTAATCCTACATAAATTAAATGTGATTTGTGCTTATACTATTGTGTATTATGTACTAATCAACATGTTATGTGTTTTGTAGATGTCAAATGATAGCTTGATGTATAGAGACATTCACGTGGTGAGTGAAGGGTCAGTGAACCGAGTGGAGATAGTACATATGCCAGTGGCGTAGGTACCGATAGTGGTTTTGGAAGATTCTGATCCAGAAGAGTACATTTCTGGGGAGGATTACTCTGAGGAAACAATGGGAATAACATCATATCTGAATATGATGATAGATGTGGAGGAGGATATGGAGGTAACATCGATTAATATAGTGGTACCTACTAAGGAGTCAACACCTCCAGATGCAATGAGATCATTGTACCTGGTCGTGCTTGATAGGAATGTGCATCTTCGCACTGTGGTGCAGACACAGAACGAGGAGATTACCGCTCTATATGAGGCGAAGGAGTCTGCAGAGGCAGATTTTGAGTCTGAGCATGATGAGAAAGTGTTGATGACGGATAAGGCGTGGAATTATAAGGAAGAGGTCGTAGAGCTTCGAAAGAAACTGGTTGAAAAAAACCAGAAGATACCAAGGATGTCTTACATCTATAACTGTGCTCACGAGGATTTCAAGATGAAAATTGTTTGTTATTCTATTGAGTCAGGGCATACTCGACATACGATTAGTCGAGATATTGTTTCGATTTTAGCAAATCAGAAACATGATAATGCCGTAAGGCAATGTTAGTTGATCATTAGATCTTTTTGTATATGTGTAGTGACGTAAAACCCTCTTTTGTATAATTAAAGGGTAGTCTTTTTGTAAATCCCAATTTTTTTAGAAGTCAATCGCGGGATAGTAATGTATTAGCTTTTTGGCTATGGAAGCAAAGTGTAAATAGTTTTGACTATGAAAGCATATTAATATAATGAAGTTTTTATTTAATGTGCTTGTTATGGTATGAGTTGTTATTTTGGAATTATAATTAAGTAGTTAAATAGATAATAATGAAACTTTATTTATTTAATCAGAATTATGCCGCCAAAAAGGAGACAACGTAACCAAGAGGCTGAGTCACATAATGAAAATCAAGGGGGTCCTAATAACTTTATGCAAGAGTTCGTTAATTTATTAACGGCAGCATTTAACCAAGTTGGGGGAGGTATTCCCGTAGCACCTAGGGTAGCTAGAACAACTACCTTTAAAGAATTCAAAAGTGTGGGTCCTCCAGAGTTCCGAGGAATGACGGACCCCTTAGAGGCCCAGACATGGGTAAAAAAGATAGAGAAGGCGTTTGTTATCACAAATATGAGTGAGGCGCAAAAGACTTCTTTTGCGACTTACATGATGAAAGGGGAAGCCAACTACTGGTGGGAGGCTCAGCAACAGAGGCAGTTACATGGTAACAGTTCAAGAAGGTATTCTTCGAGAACTACTTCCCTACTAGCATGCAAGGTCGAATGGAGATTAAGTTCTTGGAACTTAAACAATGGGATATGACAGTTCCCCAGTACACAGCCAAGTTCAATGAATTGGTGAGATTTGTTCCACATCAAGTGGATACAGAAAAGAGGAAGGCTCGTAGGTTTGAGCAGGGCCTGAAACTCTGGATCTATAAGAGGATTTCGGTGTTTCAGAGTGTTTCCTATGGAAGCATTCTAGAAAAGGAAATTATAGCATAAGGTGGTGGTGAGGCGTTGTCTCAGTACCACAAGGAAAGGAAGAACAAGAATAAAGTAGAGGGAGTTAATAAGGCAGAGGTTGCTAGCGGTAGTGGCACTATACCAAAGATAAAGAGCTTTAACCCTGGGAATACTGGGGTGAAACAAGGAGATCCTAAACGTAGGATGGAGGCATACAAGACATACAGAAAGACTCATTTTGGAGTCTATTTAAAAGGGAAAATAGTTTGTTATAACTGTGGGCAGGAGGGACATTTATCACCCAACTGTCCTAACCCTTAGAAAAATCATGGTTGTTTCGTTTGTGGATCGTTGGACCACATTGTAACAGCCCCGAATCCGGGCCCCGAATCGCCGCGGACTCGGTATACTAATTCTATAACTGTTTGCGGAAGATATAAACATAAATTGTTTATACATTACATTAAACACTATTCCCCAAGGTCGAGTAACCTTAACTTAATACACCTTTCTTAAAATATCTATTACATAACAATATTTATTACAATACGCTATTACAACTAGCTGCACTTTATAACCCAAGCTGAACTTGGCTTTAATCGTTTCCTGAATCCGAATGCAATCGCTTTATCAACAATATTTTATCATGATATATCAAGGGTGAGCATAAAAATTGCCCAGCAAGTTTACATACAATAACATAACGATATATCATGATTGAAGAGTATGAATAATTGGCTGGCTATAATTCAACAATATAATTGTGAACTAGTAGGAACAAAATTATGACTGAACAAATATTTTTCATGAACAAACATTTCTGAACCAACTGGTAATGAAGGTGATCAGCCTTTCATACCTGACTTATACATGCAAGATGTACAGAATACAAATTTTCGTGGCAATCAGCAATGATTAACCATAAGCTTGAATAAACTACTCTTATTAGAGTTAAGTACAAGAAAAACTTGCCTGAACCGTTGATTATCGCAACGCAAATAATAACGCTTTACCCGAAGACCTAATATTAATAATATAGATCTCCAATAATTAGAATAATATCATCACAGTAATATACTGTTATATTATTCATAGAATAACCTAAACACATTACCACATAAGCCTATCAGTCTATACAGCACATAAGACTTGGTATCAAGTCAAACTATTGCAGTCTGAGTTGAACCCGACACAATTCTAACATCCCGACAGCCTAGTCGGACTTTTATCGAGTTTAAGCTTAATTAAACTCTTCCTAAACACTTAACCATATCACAGATAATTTCTATCCAGACAAAACATTTTTCCTAGGCTCGTAATAGTTTTTGGATAATTATTACCATTTATTAACATTTTTCATTCCTTAAAACCATATTTAAATGAATTAAATACCACATAATTCCTTAATCATTAATATTTATTTAATATAAAATATTAATAAAAATCCTTACATAATATTATAATATAATTATAATATCACAAAGTATTTTTAATACTTTAAAAATCATTATAATTTTCCAACACTTTAATCCATTATCCGATAATTGCTATTAATATTAAAATATTAATATTTTCATGCTAAAATATCAAAAGTTATCTTTTATAACTTAAAATATTTTTATAATACTTAAATCATTTTTATATCATTTTTAAAACATTAAAACTATTTTATTCCATAATTATTTAATTTCCTTTGATAATTTATCAAAAATTAATTCTAGTGCGTAGCTTAAGAAATTAGCTACCTCGTTCTTAACTCCAGTAATGCCCATCTTTTGGCATAACCTTATATATGTTAACGTGACACTCCATTTTAAATTTCGTGGCAATCGGAGTTGTAGAACTCCGTTTATAGCGATTTCCGTCGGAAAATCACAAAAATTCGAACGGTCATAACTTGGTCGTTTTAACTCGGAATCAGCTAATTTTTGGACACGAGCTACATATTACCATATATTTTCATTTCCCAAAAGCCTGGAATTTTTCTCATTAACTAAATGTCCGAAACAGCCCCCAGAAATTTTTGGGCAGAAACTTTTTGACATTTGACAGTTTTGGAGTCCTTTGCTAAAACTTAAATAAAACGAAATCTGTAACTCCGATTAATGATCCGTCAATTTTTTTAGGTTTGTATCTTTCCGAACTACAATTTTCATATATCACAATCCATATTTGGACATGTTTAGCTCCCGGAATTTAGCCCGGAAGTGACTGTTCAAAAACTGTCCTTTTAACAGTTTTCTTAGTTTTGTGTAGTTTGGGAGAAATCCCATAACTCTCTCCTCCGATGCCGGATTTAGTCCGTTTCGGAGTCTATGGAAAGCTTATTGAGTGTACTACAACATATCAAAAGTACAAAATTTTTAGAGCAACTTAACAGATCCGGAAATTTCTCTTTTAGGACAGCAGTCCACTAACTCATTTAACACAAACAAAATGTTTTGGTTAATCTTCTTTATTCAAGCTTATCAACCCAAAAATGGCAAGATCTAACCATAAAATATCATTTATCATGTAGATCTATAGTTCTCATGTTCAAGATCATAAACTTCATAGTTGACAAAAATCTAATCAAACTACCAAGGAACTCAAGCCTACAAATATAAATTTGTTATACCTTAGCTTACTTGCTCTCCTTCTTCTTCATAGCTTCTTCCATGGATGGATCTTTGGTTTCATGAGGGTCCAAATCTCCTCTCCCTCCTCTCCTCTTAGAGTGGCCGAATATGGCCTCCTCTTCTCTCTCTCTCTCTCTTTTGTTAGCTATCTTTGGTAGTAAAATGAAAGAGAAAGAAGAACAAGAAAATAAGATGACTTAGTTTAGAGAGCTAGATATATTCCAAGCTCCTCCCTTTCTCCTTTTCTTCTTGCACGGACCGGCCAAAAATGGCCTTAGCTCTCTCTTTCTCTTGTTTAATTGCCAAGTTGCTTACAAGGTTAATGCATAAAGTGTTGGACAAACTAACAAATGACACATGGAAAGTTGGTAATAGTTGGTAACCAACTAAAGCTAATCATTAATGCATCATTCATTCCCCCTTATTCTAGCCCCTCATGACCGGCCATGTGGCCTAAATAATGCTCCAAGTTTGGCTTTTTGATTTAATGCTTATTTGATTCAACAATTGTCCAAAAATTCCTCTCCCACTTGGGCTAAAAATTGAGTCATTCCTTTAATGTCTTGCTTGGTCTCTAACCAATTTCATTCACCAATACTTGAGTTATAAAATATACATAGTCCAATTCCTTTAATTCTTATCCAACCCAATTCATTTAATTAGGGTTTTCACTTCTCCATTAAAACACCAATCCTTGCTCATTCACATCCATTTCCTTAACCCAATTAGACTTGCTATAATTAGGTTATAAAATTAATCATTATAAAATAAATCTCCTAGAATTAGTAAGTATTATAAATACTACAATTCTCTTTTCCCATAACCCTTAAGTTATTAAATCATTCATTCCTAATATATAATTAGGGTTACACTAGTTTCTTTTGTTTGTTTATATAATAAACAAATCTAAACCATCACACAATGTTCATATTCATTACACACAACTTTTAACCCTTAAGGTTTAATACTTCGCATTTAGAATTCCCAAATTAGGGTTTCCGATTATCAGAATCTGAAACTAGGATTTTCAGATCTGGTATTAGGGTCTTCAAAAAAAATCAATTAAGATTTTATATAACTCAATTAGGGTTTTCCCTAATTAATTTAACATTGATGACGTTTAACCTTGCACATAACATTACATTCCCCATCTAGGGTTTTCAATATCCGAATTAGGGTTTCGGACTCCCGGAACTGAAACTAGGGTTTACAGAACCGATTGTTAGGGTTTCTAACAGTTCGTTAGATTTTTCTAACTTAATAAACATATGATTAACATAACTTTAGGGTTTGCTAAAGTTATAACTTATCTGATCAATCCTTGATCTTAAATCATTACGCTTCACAAATGTAATCCAATATACCGACTAGTATTCACTTCGATACTTATCCCTGATAATTCTTCAAAAGAATTTTAAATCTACCATAATTTTATACCTCATTACTAGACTATCACTTACAGTCTTTCACATAATTCAAGTTTTGTTCAAAACTTTTGAAATTCTTGGAATTTCATTACATAACTGCCAATTCCATACACTTATTTCCTGTCTAGGTCCTAATATTGAACCTTAAATCAATCAATTATGATTTTAATAAATTCTCCAAATTCTCGGGTTGTCACATTCACCCCTCCTTCTAAGAATTTCGTCCCCGAAATTTACCTTACACCTTACACCTTACACCTTTGCACCTTACACCTTTTATAGTGAGTGATCACACAAGATCTTGAACTTATTTTCTCAGGTATCTATCAAAGATTTACTTTGATATATACTCAAATTTCTCGGGTATCTATCAAAGATTTACTTTAATATATACTCAAATTTCTCGGGTATCTATCAAAGATTTACTTTAATATATACTCAAATTTCTCGGGTATCTATCAAAGATTTACTTTAATATATACTCAAATTTCTCGGGTATCTATCAAAGATACTCAAACTTCTCGGGTATCTATTAAAGATACTCAAACTTCTTGGGTATCTATTAAAGATACTCAAACTTCTTGGGTATCTATTAAAGATACTCAAACTTCTCGGGTATCTATCAAAGATACTCAAAACGCGTGCAAAGGTCAAATTCACACCCAATAAAATATTCCCTTTATATAAAAGGTTGTTATTCTCAGTCTTTAGAATCAAAATTTTGATTTAACCACAAAATACTATGATTTTAAATTCTATTTGCTTCTCTTCTCTCCTCCAACCTATCAAGTTTTCATTCTCGATCTAGCCGAAATAACTGGCAATGATCTATCAATAATTCTCTTCTCTTATCTCTCCATGTATTTCTATAATCCTCAATTCTCCATTCACAACTTTACCCAGTTCATAAAACCACACTTATGAGTTCATAGCCTGGCCACAATTATATGAGTTTACGAACTTACCCTAGTCTGACCTTTGGCGTCCGTTCGCTGAGGGGTTCATAAACATTTCATATAACTATGAGTCAAGAATGTCACATAAGTATGAGTTCTAAGAACTCGTACTTAATTCTATATTCTCTACTTATGACCTATTTATCTATATATAATAACTAGCGTGACACAACATTTCAACTATTACCAATGCCACTAACTAAGTAGTTTTTACACCAAGTACAATTCCCCTCCCATACAAGGAATCATACAACTCTGTTGCTGACACGAGTCCTCATTGAAATCCCCACCTAACCTTAACCCCCTTTTTCAATACGAATTCAATTCGTATTCATAATACATAACTCTTTTATGAGTTTCCATAGTACAATTTCATAGTACAACTACCACACAGCATCTTGCTGTAAACTTTTCAATCATTAGATTGATTCTTATCCCACATCATAACCTTATCAGATCACGGGGTGATCTTATCGTATATATTACGATTCAATTCTATGCCTTGATCGTTTTCAATCATTATATTGATTCTTTCTAGCTGTCATAACCTTTATCAGATCACGGGGTGATCTTATCGTATATATTACGATTCAATTCTATTCCTTGATCGTTTTCAATCATTAGATTGATTATTTCTAGCTGTCATAACTTTTATTAGATCACGGGGTGATCTTATCGTATATATTACGATTCATTTCTATGACTTGATCGTTTTTTTTTATGATCTTCTATCCCTGCACTTTCAGTCTTTTAGACTCAATCTATTCACCATTATTGTTCAACTTTATTATCAGAGTTAGGGAACTCTGTGCTTTACACTCGCCGAGATTCATCTTTGAATCTTACCGACCAACTAACTCTATTTGAGTTAGTCTTCTCCTAATCATTGCGGTCATTGGTCTCAGGTATTCCTACCTAAGCTTCATAACCGACAGCTCTGATACCAACTGTAACAGCCCCGAATCCGGGCCCCGAATCGCCGCGGACTCGGTATACTAATTCTATAACTGTTTGCGGAAGATATAAACATAAATTGTTTATACATTACATTACACACTATTCCCCAAGGTCGAGTAACCTTAACTTAATACACCTTTCTTAAAATATCTATTACATAACAATATTTATTACAATACGCTATTACAACTAGCTGCACTTTATAACCCAAGCTGAACTTGGCTTTAATCGTTTCCTGAATCCGAATGCAATCGCTTTATCTGCAATATTTTATCATGATATAGCAAGGGTGAGCATAAAAATTGCCCAGCAAGTTTACATACAATAACATAACGATATATCATGATTGAAGAGTATGAATAATTGGCTGGCTATAATTCAACAATATAATTGTGAACTAGCAGGAACAAAATTATGACTGAACAAATATTTTTCATGAACAAACATTTCTGAACCAACTGGTAATGAAGGTGATCAGCCTTTCATACCTGACTTATACATGCAAGATGTACAAAATACAAATTTTCGTGGCAATCAGCAATGATTAACCATAAGCTTGAATAAACTACTTTTATTAGAGTTAAGTACAAGAAAAACTTGCCTGAACCGTTGATTACCGCAACGCAAATAATAACGCTTTACCCGAAGACCTAATATTAATAATATAGATCTCCAATAATTAGAATAATATCATCACAGTAATATACTGTTATATTATTCATAGAATAACCTAAACACATTACCACATAAGCCTATCAGTCTATACAGCACATAAGACTTGGTATCAAGTCAAACTATTGCAGTCTGAGTTGAACCCGACACAATTCTAACATCCCGACAGCTGAAACTGAAAACTGTTTATCTAGATTTCTCTCTTCAAATTGTAAATCTGGAGGAGTAGGTCTAGAATACCAGTTTCTAGTAATACTTGTATTATTAACAGTTAATTTATTTAGCTGTTCATTAAGGTTTGAAATAGATGAATGGTCAGAAGAACTTTCATTATTATCATCAGATTCTACCTGAATCGATAACAGCAATAGTTCCACTTGGGTCGGGTTCTGTTTTAAGTTTATTAAACAACTTTTCAATAGATTGGACCAATTTACTATCTTTATTAGGTAAACTTAAATTATATCTATTTTCTGGTAATTTAATTAGAAGTTGTTCCATTTTTGAATCAGGTTTTTTGATAATACCTTCTTCAAATTTTTCTTCAATTCTATCTAATTGTTTACCTACTGTGGCTAAATATTGGTTACTGAAGTTTAATTGTTCAATTATTTTTTTATCATTATTAGTTCCTTCTGGAATTTTGAAGGGACTAGCAATAACTGAAGTATTTTTTACTGTGATGAAACCGTTTCTAACGGAGGGTGAGTAGAAGATACGTTAGTTTTATCTTCTTTGGTCCATTGGGTTTTACTAATAACCTTACATTTACTTTGATATTGTTCATACCAATCGTAAAAAGTAATATTAATTTCTTCATTTTTAATAAATCTTTTCCATCTATTAATTATTTTATCCTTTTCTTTATCAGTTGGATGATTAGATCTGAATAGATGTCTTTTTTCTTTGTTTTCTTTTGAATTAAAGTCTTTAACTAATTTATCCCACTGTAACACAAAATCCTTTTTAATGACTAGTAATTGATTATGAATAGGGGCATTAAAATCAGACTGTGTAGGATATACTTAGGATGCCGGAGAAGAAGAATTTTCATCTTCAACGGTATCATTCTGAGTATAACAGGGGTGACTAACTTGTCCGTCATTAAGGATACCCTTAAGTTTAATATCCTTAATATTAGAATTACTAAGGACTTCAGAATCTCTTCTAGTGTGAATAACAGAAGGGACTGTAGAACTGGAAATGTCCTCAATGATGACTAGTGTTCTAGTACGCTCAAAACTAATTTTAACAGTTCCATCAGAAAACTGCCGAATATTTTCTATATTTATCAAATTGTTAACTATGGGTTGCTGTGGTAATTCATTTGGTAAAGTCCATTGATTTGGTAAATTAATATCTTTCCAAAGAATCGTTCTTGGGATTTGAATATTAGCATCATTAGTTGAACTCTGAATTAATACAGTTTGATCTTTTGGACTTTTATTAAGAGCATGAACGTTTAAGTTTGATTTCATTGTCTTATAATAAACTCTGTAAATTAAAGCAATGGGCTGAGATCCCTCAATCATTTGACTTATCTCTCCATTTGTTTTAATGTTTAATGATAAGGCTTTAAATAAGTTTTGATCACTAAGACTGAGAGTGAAATCTGGAAAGCAATTGAAATGGATAGGTCCATTATGCAAACTTGCTTCCATGGCACCAATAATACTAGGATAATAATTTAAAAATCTAGCATCTCTAAGACATAGATAAATAGATGAGTTAATTCCTTTTCGATTGAGTGGTTTAACTGCAACTTGGACTAGACCTATGTGAATAAAATTGTAACCCTTTTTTCTATGTTTATTAATGACTTCTGGTGATAATAAACTACAATTTTCATATTCTTTATTAATTTCATAAACTCTCTCAACTGTTTTGACATTATAATCTGTTTTAAATTTGTTTGAAAAAGTTGACTGATAAATTTCTTTTGGGGATACCCTAGGTATATTCCAATTGTGTAGAACTTGATTAATGTTTTCGTAACTATGTTCTTCTTGGTTTACTATGTCCGGAACAAGAGGCGAAGTAGACCTGTTACTAACTGAAGAGCTAGATCTAAATAATCTACTCATCTTAACTGTTTCAAAATAAATTCTTTACACAATGGTTCATTCATGCATACCCCGTTTACCCAAAGTAGACTCATACCTATGTTCTATAACCCGACACTGCTCACACCCTGGAGACTTACAAAGGTTAGACACGAACTAGGTGGACTACAGGTAAGTAAGGTGACTTTAGAACGTTGGTGAAGAAGATAATTTTGAAAAAGTAGAGAGAAGTGTGATTAAAAAGATCTTACTAAACAGTTAACAACAACAAAACTTGGCTTTGATACCAGAAGGAGGCGGAAGGAGAGATTTGAAGAGAACAATGAGGCGGATACATACACAATTAAGATAACTAAATAAAAACAATTTTATTTATAATAACTTGAATATTTACAAATACAAAAGATTATAAGTGACTTACAATTTACTGAATTAAGAACATTTGATGAGGAGGGGCTAGGTAGGTTAAACAGCGGTTGAGGTTAAAGATTCGTCAGAGAAGGAACTAGGTTTTCACAGCTCTGATACCATATGACAGCGACGAGAAGTTTTTAATAGAAAAACTTAAACAGAAAAGAAAAGATGAAGAAGATGACCGGTTAATCGGTAAACGTAATCTCTTTCTTTTATTTATAAACATTTAGGAAGGGATTACAGTATATCCTAGATCTAAATGTTTCAGAGGGAAGAACGAAGTATTGAAGGACTTCGTCTTCATCTTCTAACTAAGAAGATCGAAGCTGAAAGCTTCGTCTCCGGCTAACTCTAGAGAGAAGGGAGAGCGGACCTCTGAAGAGCGTTCTCTAGAGAGAGAAGCTCTGATGAGGTATTTTCAAAACCTAAACAACTCTAAACACTTCGAGTTGTTTAAATATAAAACTGAAAAGTAAATTACTATTGAATCACGCAGGATTCACTATTACATTAACTGAAGTAAAAGTAATTTACTTAAGTAAAAGTAAAACGTAAGAAACATTTTACATTTACTTTTTCATTGGTGAAAGTTAAAAACATTTAACTTAAGTAAAAGCAAAAGTTATATTCTTTTACTTTTACTTTTACATTTACTAAAGTAAAAGACTTTTGCTTTACAGAAAGCAAAAGCTGAGATGATGGCGTGGGCCATCACCTGTCGGTTGAATGAAGACTCTTCTGGCGTCTTCTTCGTTTACTGGTCCGTCTCCTGTCGGTCGCCGGTGGTGCTGTTGATCGTCTTCTCCGACGAGTCACCATCCCCATATTCTTCGGCCTCAAAAAAAAATATCCAGGAAGTTAACCCCTTTCACCCCCAAAAATTTTGTTCATAAAAAGGAGGAGAAAAATTTTTCACCAAAAAAATGGTCAGATCTTCAAAACTTTTTAAGTTTTGTAAAAGATTTTTGTTTAAAAACAAATCTGACTGAAATCGGAAACAAAGGATCACTCGATTGGTCCTGATCTATCAGCGAAATCGATCTAAACAGAAGACTCAAATTTGTTAACTGTTTAAACAAAAATTCTTTTTCTTGAAGGTCTGCTTAGAAAGCCTTACTTGCCTTAAACTCATACTCGTAGATCTAAGGATTCCCTTTGGCCATTCACTGCACCCACCCTGGAGACGTACAAACAGGCACTAATCGGGACTTAAAGCGATCTTGGGTGTTTTACGGCGAAGGTCGGGACTTGTAAAAGCAGAGCAAGAAAACTGAAAGTTTGAGAAAACATTTAAGTCCACGAATCAAACTGTTTATAACCGATCGCCGATAGCATCAAGAACCAACCGTGTGGCTCTGATACCATATGACAGCGGCGAGAAGTTTTTAAAAAGAAAAACTTTAACAGAAAAGAAAAGATTAAGAAGACGACCGGTTAATCGGTAAACGTAATCTCTTTCTTTTATTTATAAACATTTAGGAAGGGATTACAGTATATCCTAGATCTAAATGTTTGAGAGGGAAGAACGAAGTATTGAAGGACTTCGTCTTCATCTTCTAACTAAGAAGATCGAAGCTGAGAGCTTCGTCTCCGGCTAACTCTAGAGAAAAGGGAGAGCGGACCTCGGAAGAGCGTTCTCTAGAGAGAGAAGCTCTGATGAGGTTTATTCAAAACCTAAACAACTCTAAACACTTCGAGTTGTTTAAATAGAAAACTGAAAAGTAAATTACTATTGAATCACGCAGGATTCACTATTACAATAACTGAAGTAAAAGTAATTTACTGAAATAAAAGTAAAATGTAAGAAACATTTTACATTTACTTTTACATTGGGTAAAGTTAAAAACATTTAACTTAAGTAAAAGCAAAAGTTATATTCTTTTACTTTTAATTTTACAATGATTAAAGTAAAAGAGATGATGGCGTGGGCCATCACCTGTCGGTGACTGAAGACTCCTCTGGCGTCTTCTTCGTTTACTGGTCCGTCTCATGTTGGTCGCCGGTGGTGCTGTTGATCGTCTTCTCCGACGTGTCATCATCCCCATACTCTTCGGCCTCAAAAAAAAATATCCAGGAAGTTAACCCCTTTCACCCCCAAAAATTTTGTTCATAAAAAGAAGGAGGAGAAAATTTTTTCACCGAAAAAATGGTCAGATCTTCAAAACCTTTTAAGTTTTGTAAAAGATTTTTGTTTAAAAACAAATCAGACTAAAATCTGAAACAAAGGATCACTCGATTGGTCCTGATCTATCAGCTAAATCGATCTAAATAGAAGACTCAAATTTGTTAACTGTTTAAACAAAAATTCTTTTTCTTGAAGGTCTTCTTAGAAAGCCTTACTTGCCTTAAACTCATACCCGTAGATCTAAGGATTCCCTTTGGCCATTCACTGCTCCCACCCTGGAGACTTACAAACAGGCACTAATCGGGACTTAAAGCGATCTTGGGTGTTTTACGGCGAAGGTCGGGACTTGTAAAAGTAGAGCAAGAAAACTGAAAGTTTGAGAAAACATTTAAGTCCACGAATCAAACTGTTTTCAACCGATCGCCGATAGCATCAAGAACATTTACTCACGCCATTATTAGTTCCTTCTGGAATTTTGAAGGGACTAGCAATAACTGAAGTATTTTTTACTGGGATGAAAACCGTTTCTAACGGAGGGTGAGTAGAAGATACTTTAGTTTTATCTTCTTTGGTCCATTGGGTTTTACTAATAACGTTACATTTACTTTGATATTGTTCATACCAATCGTAAAAAGTAATATTAATTTCTTCATTTTTAATAAATCTTTTCCATCTATTAATTATTTTATCTTTTTCCTTATCAGTTGGATGATTAGATCTGAATAGATGTCTTTTTTCTTTGTTTTCTTTTGAATTAAAGTCTTTAACTAAGTCATCCCATTGTAACACAAAATCCTTTTTAATGACTCGTAATTGATTATGAATAGGGGCATTAAAATCAGATTGTGTAGGATATACTGAAGATGCCGGAGAAGAAGAATTTTCATCTTCAACGGTATCATTCTGAGTATAACAGGGGTGACTAACTTGTCCGTCATTAAGGATACCCTTAAGTTTAATATCCTTAATATTAGGATTACTAAGGACTTCAGAAACTCTTCCAGTGTGAATTACAGAAGGGACTGAAGAGCTGGAAATGTCCTCAATTATGACTGGTGTTCTAGTACGTTCAAAACTAATTTTAACAGTTCCATTTTTTCTATGTTTATTAATGACTTCTGGTGATAATAAACTACAATTTTCATATTCTTTATTAATTGCATAAACTCTCTCAACTGTTTTGACATTATAATCTGTTTTAAATTTGTCTGAAAAAGTTGACTGATAAATTTCTTTTGGGGATACCCTAGGTATATTCCAATTGTGTAGAACTTGATTAATGTTTTCATAACTATGTTCTTCTTGGTTTACTATGTCCGAAATAGGAGGCAAAGTAGACCTGTTACTAACTGAAGAGCTAGATCTAAATAATCTACTCATCTTAACTGTTTCAAAATAAATTCTTTACACAAGGTTCATTCATGCATACCCCGTTTACCCAAAGTAGACTCATACCTATGTTCTATAACCCGACACTAGTTCACACCCTGGAGACTTACAAAGGTTAGACACGAACTAGGTGGACTACAGGTAAGTAAGGTGACTTCAGAACGTTGGTGAAGAAGATAATTTTGAAAAAGTAGAGAGAAGTGTGATTAAAAAGATCTTACTAAACAGTTAACAACAACAAAACTTGGCTCTGATACCAGAAGGAGGCGGAAGGAGAGATGTGAAGAGAACAAAGTTTTTGAAAGAAAAACTTTAACAGAAGAAAGAAAAGATTAAGAAGATGACCGGTGAATCGGTAAAGTAATCACTTTCTTTTTATTTATAAACATTTAGGAAGGGATTACAGTATATCCTAGATCTAAATGTTTGAGAGGGAAGTACGAAGTATTGAAGGACTTCGTCTTCATCTTCTAACTAAGAAGATCGAAGCTGAAAGCTTCGTCTCCGGCTAACTCTAGAGAGAAGGGAGAGCGAACCTTAGAAGAGCTTCTAGAGAGAGAAGCTCTGAGGATTTACTGAATTAAGCCTAAAGAAAATCTAACACTTGAGTTTCTTTAAATAGAAAAATAAAAAGTAAATTACTATTTGATTCACGCAAGAATCACTATTACATTAACTGAAGTAAAAAGTAATTTACTTAAGTAAAAGTAAAACGTAATAAACATTTTACATTTACTTTTACATTGGTGAAAGTTAAAAATATTTAACTTAAGTAAAAGCAAAAGTTATATTCTTTTACTTTTACTTTTACATTTACTAAAGTAAAAGACTTTTGCTTTACGGAAAGCAAAAGCTGAGATGATGGCGTGGGCCATCACCTGTCGGTTGACTGAAGACTCCTCTGGCATCTTCTTCGTTGACTGGTCCGTCTCCTGTTGGTCGCCGGTGGTGCTGTTGATCGTCTTCTCCGACGAGTCACCATCCCCATACTCTTCGGCCTCAAAAAAATATATCCAGGAAGTTAACCCCTTTCACCCCCAAAAATTTTGTTTACAAAAAAGAGGATAAAATTTTTCACCGAAAAATTGGTCAGATCTTCAAAACTTTTTAAGTTTTGTAAAAGATTTTTGTTTAAAAACAAATCAAACTGAAATCTGAAACAAAGGATCACTCGATTGGTCCTGATCTATCAGTGAAATCGATCTAAACAGAAGACTCAAATTTGCTAACTGTTTAAACAAAAATTCTTTTTCTTGAAGGTCTGCTTAGAAAGCCTTACTTGCCTTAAACTCATACCCGTAGATCTAAGGATTCCCTTTGGCCATTCACTGCTCCCACCTGGAGACTTACAAAAAGGCACTAATCGGGACTTAAAGCGATCTTGGGTGTTTTACGGCGAAGGTCGGACTTGTAAAAGCAGAGTAAGAAAAATAAAAGTTTGAAAAAACATTTAAGTTCACGAATCAAACTGTTTTCAACCGATCGCCGATAGCATCAAGAACCAACCGTGTGGCTCTGATACCATATGACAGCGGCGATTAAGTTTTTAAAAGAAAAACTTTAACAGAAGAAAGAAAAGATTAAGAAGATGACCGGTGAATCGGTAAAGTAATCTCTTTCTTTTTATTTATAAACATTTAGGAATGGATTACAGTATATCCTAGATCTAAATGTTTGAGAGGGAAGAACGAAGTATTGAAGGACTTCGTCTTCATCTTCTAACTAAGAAGATCAAAGCTGAAAGCTTCGTCTCCGGCTAACTCTAGAGAGAAGGGAGAGCGAACCTCAGAAGAGCTTCTAGAGAGAGAATCTCTGAGGCTTTACTGAATTAAGCCTAAAGAAACTCTAACACTTGAGTTTATTTAAATAGAAAACTAAAAAGTAAATTACTATTTGATTCACGCAGGAATCACTATTACATTAACTGAAGTAAAAAGTAATTTACTTAAGTAAAAGTAAAACGTAATAAACATTTTACATTTACTTTTACATTGGTGAAAGTTAAAAACATTTAACTTAAGTAAAAGCAAAAGTTATATTCTTTTACTTTTACGTTTACATTTACTAAAGTAAAAGACTTTTGCTTTACGGAAAGCAAAAGCTGAGATGATGGCGTGGGCCATCACCTGTCGGTTGACTGAAGACTCCTCTGGCGTCTTCTTCGTTGACTCGTCCGTCTCCTGTTGGTCGCCGGTGGTGCTGTTGATCGTCTTCTCCGACAAGTCACCATCCCCATACTCTTCGGCCTCAAAAAAAAATATCCAGGAAGTTAACCCCTTTCACCCCCAAAAATTTTGTTTACAAAAAGAAGGAGGAGAAAGTTTTTTCACCGAAAAATTGGTCAGATCTTCAAAATTTTTTAAGTTTTGTAAAAGATTTTTGTTTAAAAACAAATCAGACTGAAATCTGAAACAAAGGATCACTCGATTGGTCCTGATCTATCAGTGAAATCGATCTAAACAGAAGACTCAAATTTGTTAACTATTTAAACAAAAATTCTTTTTCTTGAAGGTCTGCTTAGAAAGCCTTACTTGCCTTAAACTCATACCCGTAGATCTAAGGATTCCCTTTGGCCATTCACTGCTCCCAACCTGGAGACTTACAAACAGGCGCTAATCGGGACTTAAGGCGATCTTGGGTGTTTTACGGCGAATGTCGGGACTTGTAAAAGCAGAGCAAGAAAAATAAAAGTTTGAAAAAACATTTAAGTCCACGAATCAAACTGTTTTTAATCGATCGCCGATAGCATACAGCTCCAACCGTGTGGCTCTGATACCGTATGACAGCGACGATTATGTTTTTAAAAGAAAAACTTTAACAGAAGAAAGAAAAGATTAAGAAGATGACCGGTGAATCGGTAAATTAATCTCTTTCTTTTTATTTATAAACATTTAGGAAGGGATTACAGTATATCCTAGATCTAAATGTTTAAGAGGGAAGAACGAAGTATATTGAAGGACTTCGTCTTCATCTTCTAACTAAGAAGATCGAAGTTGAAAGCTTCGTCTCCGGCTAACTCTAGAGAGAAGGGAGAGCGAACCTCAGAAGAGCTTCTAGAGAGAGAAGCTCTGAGGCTTTACTGAATTAAGCCTAAAGAAACTCTAACACTTGAGTTTCTTTAAATAGAAAACTAAAAAGTAAATTACTATTTGATTCACGCAGGAATCACTATTACATTAACTGAAGTAAAAAGTAATTTACTTAAGTAAAAGTAAAACGTAATAAACATTTTACATTTACTTTTACATTGGTGAAAGTTAAAAACATTTAACTTAAGTAAAAGCAAAAGTTATATTCTTTTACTTTTACTTTTACATTTACTAAAGTAAAAGACTTTTGCTTTACGGAAAGCAAAAGCTGAGATGATGGCGTGGGCCATCACCTGTCGGTTGACTGAAGACTCCTCTGGCGTCTTCTTCGTTGACTGGTCCGTCTCCTGTTGGTCGCCGGTGGTGCTGTTGATCGTCTTCTCCGACAAGTCACCATCCCCATACTCTTCGGCCTCAAAAAAAAAATATCCAGGATGTTAACCCCTTTCACCCCCAAAAATTTTGTTTACAAAAAGAAGGAGGAGAAAGTTTTTTCACCGAAAAATTGGTCAGATCTTCAAAACTTTTTAAGTTTTGTAAAAGATTTTTGTTTAAAACAAATCAGACTGAAATCTGAAACAAAGGATCACTCGATTGGTCCTGATCTATCAGTGAAATCGATCTAAACAGAAGACTCAAATTTGTTAACTATTTAAACAAAAATTCTTTTTCTTGAAGGTCTGCTTAGAAAGCTTTACTTGCCTTAAACTCATACCCGTAGATCTAAGGATTCCCTTTGGCCATTCACTGCTCCCAACCTGGAGACTTACAAACAGGCGCTAATCGGGACTTAAGGCGATCTTGGGTGTTTTACGGCGAAGGTCGGGACTTGTAAAAGCAGAGCAAGAAAAATAAAAGTTTGAAAAAACATTTAAGTCCACGAATCAAACTGTTTTTAATCGATCGCCGATAGCATACAGCTCCAACCGTGTGGCTCTGATACCATATGACAGCGGCGATTACGTTTTTAAAAGAAAAACTTTAACAGAAGAAAGAAAAGATTAAGAAGATGACCGGTGAATCGGTAAATTAATCTCTTTCTTTTTATTTATAAACATTTAGGAAGGGATTACAGTATATCCTAGATCTAAATGTTTAAGAGGGAAGAACGAAGTATATTGAAGGACTTCGTCTTCATCTTCTAACTAAGAAGATCGAAGTTTAAAGCTTCATCTCCGGCTAACTCTAGAGAGAAGGGAGAGCGAACCTCAGAAGAGCTTCTAGAGAGAGAAGCTCTGAGGCTTTACTGAATTAAGCCTAAAGAAACTCTAACACTTGAGTTTCTTTAAATAGAAAACTAAAAAGTAAATTACTATTTGATTCACGCAGGAATCACTATTACATTAACTGAAGTAAAAAGTAATTTACTTAAGTAAAAGTAAAACGTAATAAACATTTTACATTTACTTTTACATTGGTGAAAGTTAAAAACATTTAACTTAAGTAAAAGCAAAAGTTATATTCTTTTACTTTTACTTTTACATTTACTAAAGTAAAAGACTTTTGCTTTACGAAAAGCAAAAGCTGAGATGATGGCGTGGGCCATCACCTGTCGGTTGACTGAAGACTCCTCTGGCGTCTTCTTCGTTGACTGGTCCGTCTCCTGTTGGTCGCCGGTGGTGCTGTTGATCGTCTTCTCCGACAAGTCACCATCCCCATACTCTTCGGCCTCAAAAAAAAAATATCCAGGATGTTAACCCCTTTCACCCCCAAAAATTTTGTTTACAAAAAGAAGGAGGAGAAAGTTTTTTCACCGAAAAATTGGTCAGATCTTCAAAACTTTTTAAGTTTTGTAAAAGATTTTTGTTTAAAAACAAATCAGACTGAAATCTGAAACAAAGGATCACTCGATTGGTCCTGATCTATCGGTGAAATCGATCTAAACAGAAGACTCAAATTTGTTAACTATTTAAACAAAAATTCTTTTTCTTGAAGGTCTGCTTAGAAAGCCTTACTTTCCTTAAACTCATACCCGTAGATCTAAGGATTCCCTTTGGCCATTCATTGCTCCCAACCTGGAGACTTACAAACAGGCGCTAATCGGGACTTAAGGCGATCTTGGGTGTTTTACGGCGAAGGTCGGGACTTGTAAAAGCAGAGCAAGAAAAATAAAAGTTTGAAAAAACATTTAAGTCCACGAATCAAACTGTTTTTAATCGATCGCCGATAGCATACAGCTCCAACCGTGTGGCTCTGATACCATATGACAGCGGCGATTATGTTTTTAAAAGAAAAACTTTAACAAAAGAAAGAAAAGATTAAAAAGATGACCGGTGAATCGGTAAATTAATCTCTTTCTTTTTATTTATAAACATTTAGGAAGGGATTACAGTATATCCTAGATCTAAATGTTTAAGAGGGAAGAACGAAGTATATTGAAGGACTTCGTCTTCATCTTCTAACTAAGAAGATCGAAGTTGAAAGCTTCGTCTCCGGCTAACTCTAGAGAGAAGGGAGAGCGAACCTCAGAAGAGCTTCTAGAGAGAGAAGCTCTGAGGCTTTACTGAATTAAGCCTAAAGAAACTCTAACACTTGAGTTTCTTTAAATAGAAAACTAAAAAGTAAATTACTATTTGATTCACGCAGGAATCACTATTACATTAACTGAAGTAAAAAGTAATTTACTTAAGTAAAAGTAAAACGTAATAAACATTTTACATTTACTTTTACATTGGTGAAAGTTAAAAACATTTAACTTAAGTAAAAGCAAAAGTTATATTCTTTTACTTTTACTTTTACATTTACTAAAGTAAAAGACTTTTGCTTTACGGAAAGCAAAAGCTGAGATGATGGCATGGGCCATCACCTGTCGGTTGACTGAAGACTCCTCTGGCGTCTTCTTCGTTGACTGGTCCGTCTCCTGTTGGTCGTCGGTGGTGCTGTTGATCTTCTTCTCCGACGAGTCACCATCCCCATACTCTTCGGCCTCAAAAAAAAATATCCAGGAAGTTAACCCCTTTCACCCCCAAAAATTTTGTTTACAAAAAGAAGTAAAAGTAAATTACTTTTTACTTCAGTAAATTTACTTTTTACTTCAGTTAATGTAATAGTGATTCTTGCGTGAATCAATAGTATTTACTTTTCAGTTTTCTATTTAAACAACTCGAAGTGTTTAGAGTTGTTTAGGTTTTGAATAAACCTCATCAGAGCTTCTCTCTCTAGAGAACGCTCTTAAGAGGTCCTCTCCCTTCTCTCTAGAGTTAGCCCGGAGACGAAGCTTTCAGCTTCAATCTTCTTAGTTAGAAGATGAAAACGAAGTCCTTCAATACTTCGTTTTTCCCTCTCAAACATTTAGATCTAGGATATACTGTAATCCATTGCTAAATGTTTATAAATAAAAGAAAGAGATTACGTTTACCGATTCACCGGTCATCTTCTTCATCTTTTCTTTTCTGTTAAAGTTTTTCTTTTTAAAAACTTAATCGTCGCAATCATATGGTATCAGAGCCACACGGTTGGTTCTTGATGCTATCGGCGATCGGTTGCAAAACAGTTTGATTCGTGGACTTAAATGTTTTTTCAAACTTTTATTTTTCTTGCTCTGCTTTTACAAGTCCCGACCTTCGCCGTAAAACACCCAAGATGGCTTTAAGTCCCGATTAGTGCCTGTTTGTAAGTCTACAGGTGGGAGCAGTGAATGGCCAAAGGGAATCCTTAGATCTACGGGTATGAGTTTAAGGCAAGTAAGGCTTTCTAAGTAGACCTTCAAGAAAAAGAATTTTTGTTTAAACAGTTAACAAATTTGAGTCTTCTGTTTAGATCGATTTCGCTGATAGATCAGGACCAATCGAGTGATCCTTTGTTTCAGATTTCAGTCCGATTTGTTTTTAAACAAAAATCTTTTACAAAACTTATAAAGTTTTGAAGATCTGACCATTTTTTCGATGAAAAAATTTTCTCCTCCTTCTTTTTATGAACAAAATTTTTGGGGGTGAAAGGGGTTAACTTCCTGGATAGTAAGTCCACGAATCAAACTGTTTTCAACCGATCGCCGATAGCATCAAGAACCAACCATGTGGCTCTGATACCATATGACAGCGACGATTATGTTTTTAAAAAGAAAAACTTTAACAGAAAAGAAAAGATGAAGAAGATGACCGGTGAATCGGTAAACGTAATCTCTTTCTTTTATTTATAAACATTTAGGAAGGGATTACAGTATATCCTAGATCTAAATGTTTGAGAGGGAAGAACAAAGTATTGAAGGACTTCGTCTTCATCTTCTAACTAAGAAGATCGAAGCTGAAAGCTTCGTCTCCGGCTAACTCTAGAGAGAAGGGAGAGGACCTCTGAAGAGCGTTCTCTAGAGAGAGAAGCTCTGATGAGATTTATTCAAAACCTAAAGAACTCTAAACACTTCGAGTTGTTTAAATAGAAAACTGAAAAGTAAATTACTATTGATTCACGCAGGAATCACTATTACATTAAGTGAAGTAAAAAGTAATTTACTGAAGTAAAAGTAAAACGTAATAAACATTTTACATTTACTTTTACATTGGGTAAATGTTAAAAACATTTAACTTAAGTAAAAGCAAAAGTTATTCTTTTACTTTTACTTTACAATGATTAAAGTAAAAGAGATGATGGCGTGGGCCATCACCTGTCGGTGACTAAAGATGCCTCTGGCGTCTTCTTCATTTACTGGTCCGTCTCCTGTTGGTCGCTGGTGGTGCTGTTGATCGTCAGTGAGGCGCATACATACACAATTAAGATAACTAAATAAAAATAATTTTATTTATAATAACTTGAATATTTACAAATACAAAAGATTATAAGTGACTTACAATTTACTGAAATAAGAACATTAGATGAGGAGGGGCTAGGTAGGTTAAACAGCGGTTGAGGTTAAAGATTCGTCAGAGAAGGAACTCTGAGTCTTTTTAAATCTTTTAGTTGTTTTAGATACTGAGTTTTTAATTCAGGATCTGTAATTTTACTGATTAAATCAACTAATACAGCACCACCGGTGACCATCAGGAGACGGACCAGTAAACGAAGAAGACGCCAGAGGCATCTTCAGTCACCGACAGGTGATGGCCCACGCCATCATCTCTTTTACTTTAATCATTGTAAAGTAAAAGTAAAAGAATAACTTTTGCTTTTACTTTAGTTAAATGTTTTTAACATTTACCCAATGTAAATTATCTTTCCAAATATGAGGAAATTCCAGCCTTCCTTATATTTTGCAGTAAATACAAAATCCCCTGGATTTTGAAATGGCAATATGTAGTTACAGCCACCCAAGAAGTCACAATATTCCATCCTCCGTCGTCCATAGGAATTCGGACGGCTCAGATTTTTCTTTCTCCCATTTCTCAGGTCTCTCGCCGTTTTTCAGAAGGAGGCGGAAGGAGAGATGTGAAGAGAACAGTCAGGTGCATACATACACAATTAAGATAACTAAATAAAAACAATTTTATTTATAATAACTTGAATATTTACAAATACAAAAGATTATAAGTGACTTACAATTTACTGAAATAAGAACATTAGATGAGGAGGGGCTAGGTAGGTTAAACAGCGGTTGAGGTTAAAGATTCGTTAGAGAAGGAACTCTGAGTCATTTTAAATCTTCCTGACTAACTAAGTTCTGCTTCCTTTTATAGAATAAGGAAAAGAACTATTACAAATGTAAATGTAAATGAAATACAAATGAAATTCAAATTACAGACAAGTAACTGTAGATAAATAGTACAAACTTTTGACTAAATACAGACGCATTATTAACTTTAGACCAGATGGCCGACAAACTTTTGACTCATCACGCTTTCGTTGGAAAAGCAGGTGTTAACTTTTGACAAATGCGGCCGTGGGGCCAGATGCCTGACTGAACTGCTGCTTTGCTGGAAAAGCAGGAGATGCTACTAACTAAGCTGCCGGGGCAGGTGACTGGGGCTGCCGGAGCAGGTGACTGGGGCTGCCGGAGCAGGTGACTAAGCCATATCCACACATTGATTGATTACATCAAGGCTCAAGCAAATGGATCTTGAGCATCCTGAAGAGCAATTGTGCCATAGGGGTCACAATCACCCTCGTCTTCAAGGTCTTGACTAGAATTTTCTCCTCTGGACTGAGAAGAAGCTTTGTCTGATTCTTCATGTAATTGGTCAAGTCGTAAATGAATGGCATCAGCAAGACGCCTTAACTCAGAAGGGGAGTAACTAGAAACATTAATGACTGTATCTGAATCAGGGGGAACAACTGATTTTTCTGTGGATTTATCAGTCGTTTTTGATTTACTAGCAGAACTGGAGGTAGCAATGGCGACGGCAGGAGCCGCTGTAACTGAAGGAACAGTAGTAACTGGAGGAGTTAATAAGGGAGTTGGCGGGAATTCTTTCTGAACTTGGCCAACTATTCTATCAACCCCGAACTTATCCCACCATTTAATGGAAAAACGGCGAGAGACCTGAGAAATGGGAGAAAGAAAAGTCTGAGCCGCCCGAATTCCTATGGACGACGGAGGATGGAATACTGTGACTTCTTGGGTTGCTGTAACTACATATTGCCATTTCAAAATCCAAGGGATTTTGTATTTACTGCAAAATATAAGGAAGACTGGAATTTCCTCATATTTGGAATGATAATTACTATGATGACAGAAATGTTCTAACTGATCAAGGAGAGGTTTGGGAAAAATACTGTGACACAAACCATACCTTGTCCACCAAAGGATGAACCATTTGGGGAATTGATTCTTGAATTTGTGGTCGAACTGAAAAAACCACGAATGACTATGATCTTCATTTTGATGAAGCATAATTTTATGCCAAGCCTTAATATAATCATAATAGCAATAAGAGCTAGTGTGATTAGAAAGTGACTTGAGATCAGAAGGATGACTACCCCAATCGGACATATTGAGAACTTGTTTAATATACAACGAATGATAAAGGAGTTTAGATTTATCATCATTGGCATAAATAGGCTTAATGAAAACTGACTCGGTTTCGATAAGGATATCTCTATAATAGACAAGTGACTTATAAGGAGCAGAAGGAAGGAAATGCCAACCAGTAGGAAAATACTGGGCAGCCAGCTGAATGGGATCATTTTTGGGTTTCATTACTAACTCTACATGAAATAAGTGCTGATCATAAATCTGATGATAATCAGAGACTGGATAACTAGGTTTTGATGAAGTAGCTGGGGTTTGACTGGCGTAAATATCAAACGACTTTGGTTGACTAGCAAGAACTGAGGAGTAGGGCTTGGGAACTGTACCAAGCACCTGAAATTTATTATGTGTTTGGGTGACTGGGTGAGGAACAATAGTTCCTTTTGGTTGATTAACTGGACCGGCGGAGTGGCCATGACCATGAGAAGAAGAACCTCCTCGAACTCATTTTGCTGTAACTGTACCTGTGTTAATAAATTCACGAGTAAGAAAATCTGGAACTGAGTTGTTACTGCCTTTAATATATTCAATATCAAACTCAAAAATACTTAAAATAGCTTGCCATCTAGCGAATGAATGCTTAGAGGCGACGTTTTCAACGTCCTTTTCAAGAATAAATTTTGCTGACTTACAATCTATTCTAACTAGGAATTTTTGATTCAATAAATCTCTCTGAAATTTTTTAATACATAAAACTAGAGATAAAATCTCTTTTTTAATAGTACTGTATTTTAACTGTGTAGGGTTCCATGAGCCAGAATGGAAACGAACAATTTGTTCAACAGAAGTAGGAGTTAATTTTTGTTTGAGTATGCCACCGAATCCAATGTCAGAGGCATCAGTTTCAACTATTTTGAATACTGAATCATTAGAGATGCCAAGGCAGGGCAAAACCTTAACATATTTTTTAACTTGTTGGACGACAGAAGTGTGAATGTCAGTCCATGGAGGTGGATTACTTTGTAAGCGCTGAAAGAAAGGCTTACAAATCTTCCTGAGGTCTTTGTAAAACTGGCCAATATAATTGAGCGAGCCAAGAAACCTCTGTAGCTGAGTTTTGTCGGTAATCTTATCTGGGAACCGGTTGGCGAATTGAATAGCTCTGTCAATTGGCCGCGTGAGTCCATGATAGAGGATTAGACCGAGAAACCTGACCTAAGTCAGAAACAGACTACACTTGGAAGGAGAAAGAACAAGACCATTGGTTTTAACCATTTTGAAGAATGAATTCAAATGTTTAATATGTTCTTCAATAGTCTTGGAGAATACTAGGATATCATCGATATAAACAATGATAAAATGACTGAAAGGATTCAAAATATTGTTAAGAATATTCTGAAATTCACTGGGTGCATTTTTAAGTCCAAATGACTGAACATTCCATTCGTAATGTCCGAACGGAGTGGTAAATGCAGTTTTATATCTATCATCTGGATGAATAGCTACTTGCCAGAATCCAGATTTAAGGTCAAATTTACTAAAAATGGTAGAGACGCTTAACCTACCAAGGAGATCATCCTTGTTGGGTAAAGGGTACCTAATCTATTCTAACACTTTGTTTAATGGTTTATAATTAATGACTAACCGAGGGACACCTCGCTCTTTCTCAGCTTCCTTATTAACGTAGAAGGCTGGACAAGACCATGGTGATTTACTATGTCTAATTAAACCCTTACTTAGGAGGTCATTAATCTCTTTTTTACATAACTCCATCTGCTCATGACTCATTTGAATTGGTCTGGCCTTTGTGGGAATTAGATGTTCTTTAAATTCTTTTGCATATGGTAATCTAACTGTGTGTTTCTTCCTATGCCAAAAAACGTTGGGAGAATCAGAACATAAATTGTTAATTAGATAATCTTTTAATTCTTTAATTTTCTCTTGAACTCTGTTGCTTTTAAGTTGTTCTTCAACTTGCTGGTACTTAATTTCTTCTTTAAGAAAATTTAAATGAGTAACTTTAGAGTTTAACAGATTCAAGGATTTAGAAATTGATTCTTCTTGAATAAATTTTAAATCTCTTTCTTTTGGTTTAATTAAGAATTTAAATGTGATTTTCTTACCTAAATGTTCACAGCTTAATCCTTTATTACTAGTGGTAAATGGGTATAATAAATATATAAATGCAAGTCCTAAAATAATTTTATCAGTAAGATTGCGTACTAAGACAAATGATGTCTTAAAACACATGCTATCTTGACAAATATGTACATTAGGTAACTTATATTTTATTTCCATTTGACTACCATTGGCTGAATTTAGTTTTTCACTAGTTTTCTTATAATACCTAGTGGGGATAATACCTTCTTGAATACAATTCAAATCTGCACCAGTATCAACTAGAGCAGGGAGTTGTACAGAGAAAGTTTTATCAATAACTAAATTAATGGATATATACCATTTTTGAATAGTAATGTCTTTAATTCTTTTAAGAGAGAGACCTTGAATAAAGAGATCAGAATCTTTTACACAAGATGATTCTGGTTCATCGTGACTTTCATCACTAGAAGAGGAATCCTTAACTTGAAGATCTGATTTTTTATTGTCAATCTCTTTCCTTAAATTTGAAATATCCAATTTTAAATTAGAAATTTCTTTCTTAAGTTTATTAACTTCTTGATTTAATTCTGGGAGGGTAACCTCTTTAATTGGAGACTTAAACCTTTCAAGTGTTTTATTCAAACTAAAAATAGGTTTTTCTTTTGCTTCAAGGACCTTATCAGGGACCTTCTTGTCTTTAATTAACAAATCTTTCAATTGTTTTAAATATTGAGTTTTTAATTCTGGGTCAGTGATTTTACTGATTAAATCAATTAATAGAGAGTTTTATTACAATTATCAGCACATATAGTGACTTCGTTTTCACTATTAGAATCATCGTTTGACGTGTTGTTACTAGAAGATTCTGGGACATCGGAAGCTTCATTATTACTGCTACTACTTTCATTATCGATTCTCATTAATTCCAACAATTGTTCTGTATCTTCAGTTGAAATATTCAACTGAGCTAATTTTTGTTTAACTTTACACTCACTTTTGTAATGACCTTTCTGACCACAATTGTGACAAACAATTTTACTCTTATCAAATTTCTTAGATTTTTTATATGATTTTTTCTTAGATGACTTAGGCTTATTATAGTAAGTATCTTGATTATTATTTTTATCTCTATGGTGACTATACCGTTTCTTACGGCGTTTATGACTTTTATGTGACTCAATATGTTTATCTTTATGCCCTGTGGTTTTTTCTAGAGGGAGCAACCGGCGGTAAACCATACTGTTCACAAAATGTTCCTAATTCGTATTTAGCTTTATTTTTATCTTTTCTGGCTTGTTTGGCTAACTTAAAATCAATGCACATTTTTAATCCAATTTTTTGGATATGACTAATAATATCACCATAGTTTAAATTATCATAGTCAATAAATCCTAAATCTTTGCTTAATTCTTCTCTAACTTTGTGAGCAAATAAAGATGGTAAACCATTAACGATTTTTTCTTTCCAAAATGGTTTATTACTGTCATTTCTCATCATAACTCTAGAAGTAAATACATCTTTGTACCATCTAAAGTCACTTAGAGTGGGACAAGTAAGATTGCTTAATTGATCATGGATTCTTTCTGTAATATTACTAGGTGTTCCAACAAAATGTTTGATTATTGTAAAAATTAAAGTGTTAACTCCATCAGGAAGACCAATGCCCAGATCTTCATTAAAAATGGGATTGCCTTCACTATCTCTTTGAATAGCATGAATAATGGAAATTCTTATGTCTTCTGTGAGATGTTTCTCCCACCAAGACCTAAGAATGCCAGTAAATCCACTAACTAATAATTCAACAATATCAGGTTGAGAAAACGTGTTGAATTTAGTAATGTAACTGTTGGCTACCATAGACATATGATTAAGTTTATTAAGAATTTATTGTTCACTAAAACCGTCAATATTCCATTCATAAATTTTATTAGAGGAAACTGAAAACTGTTTATCTAGATTTCTCTCTTCAAATTGTAAATCTGGAGGAGTAGGTCTAGAATACCAGTTTCTAGTAATACTTGTATTATTAACAGTTAATTTATTTAGCTGTTCATTAAGGTTTGAAATAGATGAATGGTCAGAAGGAACTTTCATTATTATCATCAGATTGTACCTGATCGATAACAGCAATAGTTCCACTTGGGCCGGGTTCTGTTTCTGGGTATGAATATGGTATCTGTCATCTAGATTCTCTCTGACGAGTCATCTTCTTCATCTTTTTCAGATCTTCAAAACTTTTTAAGTTTTGTAAAAGATTTTTGTTTAAAAACAAATCAGACTGAAATCTGAAACAAAGGATCACTCGATTGGTCCTGATCTATCAGCGAAATCGATCTAAACAGAAGACTCAAATTTGTTAACTGTTTAAACAAAAATTCTTTTTCTGGAAGGTCTACTTAGAAAGCCTTACTTGCCTTAAACTCATACCCGTAGATCTAAGGATTCCATTTGGCCATTCACTGCTCCCACCTGGAGACTTACAAACAGGCACTAATCGGGACTTAAAGCGATCTTGGGTGTTTTACGGCGAAGGTCGGGACTTGTAAAAGCAGAGCAAGAAAAATAAAAGTTTGAAAAAACATTTAAGTCCACGAATCAAACATGTTTTTAATCGAAATCGCCGATAGCATCAAGAACCAACCATGTGGCTCTGATACCATATGACAGCGACGATTAAGTTTTTAAAAAGAAAAACTTTAAAAGATTTTTGTTTAAAAACAAATCAGACTGAAATCTGAAACAAAGGATCACTCGATTGGTCCTGATCTATCAGCGAAATCGATCTAAACAGAAGACTCAAATTTGTTAACTGTTTAAACAAAAATTCTTTTTCTTGAAGGTCTACTTAGAAAGCCTTACTTGCCTTAAACTCATACCCGTAGATCTAAGGATTCCCTTTGGCCATTCAGTGCTCCCACCTGGAGACTTACAAACAGGCACTAATCGGGACTTAAAGCGATCTTGGGTGTTTTACGGCGAAGGTCGGGACTTGTAAAAGCAGAGCAAGAAAAATAAAAGTTTGAAAAAACATTTAAGTCCACGAATCAAACTCTTTTTAATCGAAATCGCCGATAGCATCAAGAACCAACTGTGTGGCTCTGATACCATATGACAGCGACGATTAAGTTTTTAAAAAGAAAAACTTTAAAAGATTTTTGTTTAAAAACAAATCAGACTGAAATCTGAAACAAAGGATCACTCGATTGGTCCTGATCTATCAGCGAAATCGATCTAAACAGAAGACTCAAATTTGTTAACTGTTTAAACAAAAATTCTTTTTCTTGAAGGTCTACTTAGAAAGCCTTACTTGCCTTAAACTCATACCCGTAGATCTAAGGATTCCCTTTGGCCATTCACTGCTCCCACCTGGAGACTTACAAACAGGAACTAATCGGGACTTAAAGCGATCTTGGGTGTTTTACGGCGAAGGTCGGGACTTGTAAAAGCAGAGCAAGAAAAATAAAAGTTTGAAAAAACATTTAAGTCCACGAATCAAACAGTTTTTAATCGAAATCGCCGATAGCATCAAGAACCAACCGTGTGGCTCTGATACCATATGACAGCGACGATTAAGTTTTTAAAAAGAAAAACTTTAACAGAAAAGAAAAGATGAAGAAGATAACCGGTGAATCGGTAAACGTAATCTCATTCTTTTATTTATAAACATTTAGGAAGGGATTACAGTATATCCTAGATCTAAATGTTTGAGAGGGAAGAACGAAGTATTGAAGGACTTCGTCTTCATCTTCTAACTAAGAAGATCGAAGCTGAAAGCTTCGTCTCCGGCTAACTCTAGAGAGAAGGGAGAGCGGACCTCTGAAGAGCGTTCTCTAGAGAGAGAAGCTCTGATGAGGTTTTTTCAAAACCTAAACAACTCTAAACACTTCGAGTTGTTTAAATAGAAAACTGAAAAGTAAATTACTATTGAATCACGCAGGATTCACTATTACATTAACTGAAGTAAAAGTAATTTACTGAAGTAAAAGTAAAACGTAATAAACATTTTACATTTACTTTTACATTGGTAAATGTTAAAAACATTTAACTAAGTTAATAACATTTAACTTAAGTAAAAGTAAAAGTTTTATTCTTTTACTTATACTTTACAATGATTAAAGTAAAAGAGATGATGGCGTGGGCCATCACCTGTCGGTGACTGAAGATGCCTCTGGCGTCTTCTTCGTTGACTGGTCCGTCTCCTGTTGTCGCTGGTGGTGCTGTTGATCGTCTTCTCCGACGAGTCACCATCCCCATACTCTTCGGCCTCAAAAAAATATCCAGGAAGTTAACCCCTTTCACCCCCAAAAATTTTGTTCATAAAAAGAAGGAGGAGAAAAATTTTTCACCGAAAAATTGGTCAGATCTTCAAAACTTTTTAAGTTTTGTAAAAGATTTTTGTTTAAAAACAAATCAGACTGAAATCTGAAACAAAGGATCACTCGATTGGTCCTGATCTATCAGCGAAATCGATCTAAACAGAAGACTCAAATTTGTTAACTGTTTAAACAAAAATTCTTTTTCTTGAAGGTCTGCTTAGAAAGCCTTATTTGCCTTAAACTCATACCCGTAGATCTAAGGATTCCCTTTGGCCATTCACTGCTCCCACCTGGAGACTTACAAACAGGCACTAATCAGGACTTAAAGTGATCTTGGGTGTTTTACGGCGAAGGTCGGGACTTGTAAAAGTAGAGCAAGAAAAATAAAAGTTTGAATAAACATTTAAGTCCACGAATCAAACTGTTTTCAACCGATCGCCGATAGCATCAAGAACCAACCGTGTGGCTCTGATACCATATGACAGCGACGATTAAGTTTTTTAAAAAGAAAAACTTTAACAGAAAAGAAAAGATGAAGAAGATGACCGGTGAATCGGTAAACGTAATCTCTTTCTTTTATTTATAAACATTTAGGAAGGGATTACAGTATATCCTAGATCTAAATGTTTGAGAGGGAAGAACGAAGTATTGAAGGACTTCGTCTTCATCTTCTAACTAAGAAAATTGAAGCTGAAAGCTTCGTCTCCGGCTAACTCTAGAGAGAAGGGAGAGGACCTCTGAAGAGCGTTCTCTAGAGAGAGAAGCTCTGATGAGGTTTATTCAAAACCTAAACAACTCTAAACACTTCGAGTTGTTTAAATAGAAAAACTGAAAAGTAAATTACTATTGAATCATGCAGGATTCACTATTACATTAACTGAAGTAAAAGTAATTTAATGAAGTAAAAGTAAAACGTAATAAACATTTTACATTTACTTTTACATTGGTAAAAGTTAAAAACATTTAACTAAGTTAATAACATTTAACTTAATTAAAAGCAAAAGTTTTATTCTTTTACTTTTACTTTACAATGATTAAAGTAAAAGAGATGATGGCGTGGGCCATCACCTGTCGATGACTGAAGAAGCCTCTGGCATCTTCTTCGTTGACTGGTCCGTCTCCTTCGGTGCCGGTGGTGCTGTTCATCGTCTTCTCAGACGAGTAACCATCCCCATACTCTTTGGCCTCAAAAAAAAATATCCAGGAAGTTAACCCCTTTCACCCCCAAAAATTATGTTTACATAAGAAGGAGGAGAAAAAATTTTTCACTGAAAAATTGGTCAGATCTTCAAAACTTTTTAAGTTTTGTAAAAGATTTTTGTTTTAAAAACAAATCAGACTGAAATCTGAAACAAAGGATCACTCGATTGGTCCTGATCTATTAGCGAAATCGATCTAAACAGAAGACTCAAATTTGTTAACTGTTTAAACAAAAATTCTTTTTCTTAAAGGTCTGCTTAGAAAGCCTTACTTGCCTTAAACTCATACCCGTAGATCTAAGGATTCCCTTTGGCCATTCACTGCTCCCACCTGGAGACTTACAAACAGGCACTAATCGGGACTTAAAGCGATCTTGGGTGTTTTACGGCGAAGGTCGGGACTTGTAAAAGCCGAGCAAGAAAAATAAAAGTTTGAAAAAACATTTAAGTCCGCGAATCAAACTGTTTTCAACCGATCGCCGGTAGCATCAAGAACCAACCGTGTGGCTCTGATACCATATGACAGCGACGATTAAGTTTTTTAAAAAGAAAAACTTTAACAGAAAAGAAAAGATGAAGACGATGACCGGTGAATCGGTAAACGTAATCTCTTTCTTTTATTTATAAACATTTAGGAAGGGATTACAGTATATCCTAGATCTAAATGTTTGAGAGGGAAGAATGAAGTATTGAAGGACTTCGTCTTCATCTTCTAACTAAGAAGATCGAAGCTGAAAGCTTCGTCTCCGGCTGACTCTAGAGAGATGGGAGAGGACCTCTGAAGAGCGTTCTCTAGAGAGAGAAGCTCTGAATAAACCTTATCAGAGCTTATCAGAGCTTCTCTATCTAGAAAATGCTCTTCAGAGGTCCTCTCCCTTCTCTCTAGAGTTAGCCGGAGACGAAGCTTTCAGCTTCGATCTTCTTAGTTAGAAGATGAAGACGAAGTCCTTCAATACTTCGTTCTTCCCTCTCAAACATTTAGATCTAGGATATACTGTAATCCCTTCCTAAATGTTTATAAATAAAAGAAAGAGATTACGTTTACCGATTCACCAGTCATCTTCTTCATCTTTTCTTTTCTGTTAAAGTTTTTCTTTTTAAAAACTTAATCGTTGCTGTCATATGGTATCAGAGCCACACGGTTGGTTCTTGATGCTATCGGCGATCGGTTGAAAATAGTTTGATTCGTGGACTTAAATGTTTTTTCAAACTTTTATTTTTCTTGCTCTGCTTTTATAAATCC
Source organism: Panax japonicus (assembly GCA_020205505.1). Taxonomy (NCBI): domain Eukaryota; kingdom Viridiplantae; phylum Streptophyta; class Magnoliopsida; order Apiales; family Araliaceae; genus Panax; species Panax japonicus. Next base: position 25,014,753 of record CM035098.1, on the reverse strand, counting down.
CGACCTTCGCCGTAAAACACCCAAGATGGCTTTAAGTCCCGATTAGTGCCTGTTTGTAAGTCTCCAGGTGGGAGCAGTGAATGGCCAAAGGTAATCCTTAGATCTACGGCTATGAGTTTAAGGCAAGTAAGGCTTTCTAAGTAGACCTTCAAGAAAAAGAATTTTTGTTTAAACAGTTAACAAATTTGAGTCTTCTGTTTAGATCGATTTCGCTGATAGATTAGGACCAATCGAGTGATCCTTTGTTTCAGATTTCAGTCTGATTTGTTTTTAAACAAAAATCTTTTACAAAACTTAAAAAGTTTTGAAGATCTGACCATTTTTTCGGTGAAAAAATTTTCTCCTCCTTCTTTTATGAACAAATTTTTTGGGGGTGAAAGGGGTTAACTTCCTGGATATTTTTTTTTTAGGCCGAAGAGTATGGGGATGGTGACTCGTCGGAGAAGACGATCAACAGCACCACCGGCGACCAACAGGAGACGGGCCAGTAAGCGAAGAAGACGCCAGAGGCATCTTCAGTCACCGACAGGTGATGGCCCACGCCATCATCTCTTTTACTTTAATCATTGTAAAGTAATAGTAGAAGAATAACTTTTGCTTTTACTTTACTTAAATGTTTTTAACATTTACCCAATGTAAAAGTAAATGTAAAATGTTTATTACGTTTTACTTTTACTTCAGTAAATTACTTTTTACTTCAGTTAATGTAATAGTGATTCCTGCGTGAATCAATAGTAATTTACTTTTCAGTTTTCTATTTAAACAACTCAAAGTGTTTAGAGTTGTTTAGGTTTTGAATAAACCTCATCAGAGCTTCTCTCTCTAGAGAACGCTCTTCAGAGGTCCTCTCCCTTCTCTCTAGAGTTAGCCGGAGACGAAGCTTTCAGCTTCGATCTTCTTAGTTAGAAGATGAAGACGAAGTCCTTCAATACTTCGTTCTTCCCTCTCAAACATTTAGATCTAGGATATACTGTAATCCCTTCCTAAATGTTTATAAATAAAAGAAAGAGATTACGTTTACCGATTCACCGGTCATCTTCTCCATCTTTTCTTTTCGGTTAAAGTTTTTCTTTTTAAAAACTTAATCGTCGCTGTAATATGGTATCAGAGCCACACGGTTGGTTCTTGATGCTATCGGCGATTTCGATTAAAAACAGTTTGATTCGTAGACTTAAATGTTTTTTCAAACTTTTATTTTTCTTGCTCTGCTTTTACAAGTCCCGACCTTCGCCGTAAAACACCCAAGATCGCCTTAAGTCCCGATTAGCGCCTGTTTGTAAGTCTCCAGGTGGGAGCAGTGAATGGCCAAAGGGAATCCTTAGATCTACGGGTATGAGTTTAAGGCAAGTAAGGCTTTCTAAGAAGACCTTCAGGAAAAAGAATTTTTGTTTAAACAGTTAACAAATTTGAGTCTTCAGTTTAGATCGATTTCGCTGATAGATCAGGACAAATCGAGTGATCCTTTGTTTCAGATTTCAGTCTGATTTGTTTTTAAACAAAAATCTTTTACAAAACTTAAAAAGTTTTGAAGATCTGACCATTTTTTCGGTGAAAAAATTTTCTCTTCCTTCTTTTTATAAACAAAACTTTTGGGGGTGAAAGGGGTTAACTTCCTGGATATTTTTTTTTAGGCCGAAGAGTATGGGGATGGTGACTCATCGGAGAAGACGATCAACAGCACCACCGGCGACCAACAGGAGACGGACCAGTAAACGAAGAAGACGCCAGAGGCATCTTCAGTCACCGACAGGTGATGGTCCACGCCATCATCTCTTTTACTTTAATCATTGTAAAGTAAAAGTAAAAGAATAACTTTTGCTTTTACTTTACTTAAATGTTTTTAACATTTACCCAATGTAAAAGTAAATGTAAAATGTTTATTACGTTTTACTTTTACTTCAGTAAATTACTTTTTACTTCAGTTAATGTAATAGTGATTCCTGAGTGAATCAATAGTAATTACTTTTCAGTTTTCTATTTAAACAACTCGAAGTGTTTAGAGTTGTTTAGGTTTTGAATAAACCTCATCAGAGCTTCTCTCTCTAGAAAACGCTCTTCAGAGGTCCTCTCCCTTCTCTCTAGAGTTAGCCGGAGACGAAGCTTTCAGCTTCGATCGTCTTAGTTAGAAGATGAAGACGAAGTCCTTCAATACTTCGTTCTTCCCTCTCAAACATTTACATCTAGGATATACTGTAATCCCTTCCTAAATGTTTATAAATAAAAGAAAGAGATTACGTTTACCGATTCACCAGTCATCTTCTTCATCTTTTCTTTTCTGTTAAAGTTTTTCTTTTTAAAAACTTAATCGTCGCTGTCATATGGTATATATATATATATATTAACATGTGATTAAATACAATGATTATCCAAGTGAGGACACTTGTATAATCACGTATAGAAATTAACGAACAAAATATATATCTGAATTACAATATAGTACCGTGTTGATAATCAATGATCGGATATAATATATATAACAATAGGGTTAAAAATTTGGTACAATAATAATATAATTCTGAAACTTCTTACTCATGTCCATTGCATAAAGAAAATGCAAAGGTAGGATACTTGCCTGGTCTGCTGCTTACACTACTTAGTTTTATCCTTAATTCAACGACCTATCATTTATAAGATTGTTCTATTGATTAGAATAACATATCATAACACATCACACTATTATTTACAGTTAATACATAACCTAATCACATTGTCATATAGTTATATCAGTCATTAAGACACAAACAAACACTTATACAGTCAAACTATATAGGTTTGAATCAAATTCGGTAGCATTTTGGTGTACCGACTGCTTTAACGGGTAATTTTCGAGTTTAAAACTCTAATATGTATCTTAAACATTATTCTGGATAATTAAATATCAATCATATTATTTATAAATGACTTATAATAATTTATAATTAATTATTATAATTTATCATAATTTTTCAAACTCTAGAATCATTATTAAATGATTTAAATATTAAATAATTCCATTATCATTAATATTTAAATAATATCCAAATATTAATGAAATCATTAAAGAAATTTATAATAACTCAAAATATTTTCAGAGTATTAATATTACCTTTAAATGATTTTTAAAACATTAGAAACAATTACCATTAATATTTAAATATTAAGGTATAATTCACTAAAATATTAAAAGTCATTTATAATAACTTAAAATATTTTTAAACCACTTATATCCTTTTTAAATGATTTTTAAATCAATAAAATCATTTTTAATCTATTTATTTAATATTATTATTAAATAAATCTAATTTCATAAATATTAAATAATTAATGAAATTTATCTTAAAATATTAAAAGCAATATGTTATAACTTAGAATATCTTTAAACTCTTTATTTGCTTTTAAAATAATTTTTATAATATTAAAATCATTTTTAAACTAATTTATTTAATATAATTATTAAATAAATCTAATATCATTAATATTAAATAATTAATGAAATTTACATTAAATATTGAAAGTTATATTTTATAACTTAAAATATTATTAAATACCTTATTATCATTTAAAATAATTTTTAATATAATAAAATCATTTTAAGTTAATTTATTTAATGCATTTATTAAATAAATTAAATATCAACAATATTCAAATAATTACTAATATTTATGGAAAATATGTCAAATTATTAAAAGTTAATTTTTATAACTTAAAATAATTTTTAAAACTGATTTTGTAATTTTTAGAATATATTTACTATTTTTAAATAATTTTTAGAAATTTAATTAATTAAAATTAATAAATCTGTCGCTATTGTTTTTAGCGATAGAAACCGTCGCCTAAATTGTTCTTGAGCACCAAGAACACATAAATGCAGATAACAAGTGGCCACGTTTGACCAAATGTAATTCGCTGTGTAAATGGTTTTTGGGCAATCTATAACATGGAATGTAACGACCCCAAAATAGGTCTATTCAATCCAACCCATTCTGAGTCGCTAAATACATGGTACAGAAAACAACTACAACTTTATTACAACAATTGTCGTGCAAAATACAACAACACATATACTATGAGTTTGGATACAAATATATACCAAATGTGACACATGTCCCAACCGTAGACAGCACCTCACAGTGACACCTTACATAAAGGTATAGTCAAAAACTGTTTTAGAAACTAAAATCTTTGGGAAGTGCTCAAAGAAACCTTCGTACATGGGAGGCCATGCTTCTAGGTTATGATGGATATCATACGGCCACAGGATTATCCTTGGTTGACCCAATAGACCCCAAAGAAAAACGAGAAGATTACTATCATATTCTTCCCAATGGTGAGTCTTCTCTTGACTTATCATTATCTCCACTGTCTCAAATTGAGAATTATACTTCAAACAAACACCAAGATTATATAGGTAGTGCTTGTAAATATACTCAGAAAGTGGATGAGCACATCCCTGTCTTATGATGACTCGAGGTTGTATGTCATTAGATATTTTGTATGACAAAACACCCTTCCAAAGTTGAATTCACCTCACCCTCAACATCTATAGACCACCGTTCTATTCCCCTGTTATTCCCCGCTCGACCCAGCTACACTTTTATTACCTAAAAGGAATTGTGAAGCAAAAGGGTGAGCACAACTAGCTCAGTAAAGAATATCATGACTAAAGATAAATATATTATCAATAGTCTTCAACAGTAATACATCAGAGATTTAGAACATATGGTAGATGATAAAACATTTCAACCATAATTGCAGCGGAACGAGCAATCCATTAGAAGAGTCAAATAGACCATAAAGTCTATTATCTTCTTCATGTTAAAAGTCCACCAACAATATTTTATCCCTGTAACATTAATCAACAATTCCTTTCCACAATCATATGAATAACTCATAACCATAAGTGTGTTTATAAATTCCTCTTCTCATCTAGGACGAAGATAATTTACATCACCTTTCTTTACCTGAAACATCAAAGATCATGGTTATACCAAATAACAGTTCCTGTTCATAATCATACTAATAAATTCATCTTTGCACTACGGTCAAAGATATACATCAACAAGTCATCTTTGCACTACAGGCCAAAGATATTCATCAACAAGTCATGTTCATCTAAACACCTGTTCATTTTTGCACTACGGGCCAAAGATATTCATCAACAAGTCATCTTTGCACTACGGGCCAAAGATATTCCTCAACAATTCATCTTTGCACTACATGCCAAAGATATTCCTCAACAATTCATCTTTGCACAACAGGCCAAAGATATTCCTCAACAGTTCATATTTATATTCAAGACCAATAAAACTTTCATCACTTATTTTCACCTGAACCACCAAAGATGTTAGTTAAGTTCACAATTCATATTTATAATAACATGAATTAACAATTCCTTCTTGCCACAAGGCTTAATAGATCGTTTACTCAATATCCTTACCCCAAAGGCTGAAGATATTCAAGTGTAATGACAATGATCATAACAATCAGTTGTCTACCTTTGCACTACGTGCCAAAGATATTCAACTATAAAACCAATCGCTGAGACTCAGCTAAATAAACCATCCCCGCACTACGGCCAAGGATATTCATTAGTATCACCAATGGTCATGATCATGTAATACACCTGTCCATCTTCGCACTACGGGTCAAGGCTATCAAACAACAGATCAATAATACTTCATAACAACTGATTTTGAAGCAGAACTCAAAAATAACGATCAGAACATGGATACAATCAAAGATAGTAGCCAAAATAGACATCTTGGACAAAAAGAAGAAATTTCATTTTTCGATGAATACTGCCGTATTCGTGAATAGTGCCGTATACGTGAATAGTGCCGTATACGTGAATAGTAACTCCGACACCAAAAGATAGAAATTTCACAAAAACATCATCACCCTTCATGAATAGTACTCGTGAATAGTAACTCGTGAATAGTAACTCATGAATAGTAACCCCGACATGAAAAATTTCCAAATTTGATTAAAAAGTTCACCAATATTTCGGCATAATGATATTGAAGAAAAAATATCATTTAAGAAGAAAATAATACCCCTTACTATCCCTTACCTCAAAAGAGCAGTACTTCTGACTGGAATAACGCTGAACAAACTTGCACCGTATAGCAACACTTAAAGTATACTCACAAGAACACACTTGATATATAGAGAGAGAGAAGTAGAGAGAAAGCATTATGTTTCTGGTGTGATTTCTAATTCTAACTTAGCCCTCTATTTATAGGAAAATGTTAGTACGCCGAAGCAGACTTAACCTGCAACCTGATGGCTTTACCTGCTACTATTCCCACCCACCACATTTGAAAATTCAATTGAGCACATTTCTCACCAACCAAAAGTGGGGCCCACCCATTTCTAGAATTTTCCACCAAAATCATTTATAAACCTAATTTCTGAATCAGTCACCTCTTAAAATTCATAACAAATTATTCGTTCATTTTTAACGGTCCAAAATTTGTGGACATATACTCAACTCATATATGTATAACATATCCAAAAATTACAACGATCCAACGGTCAGATTAAAAATTATAACTCACACAATAGAGCTGTAAGAACACCGACTTGATCTTTTAATACCTCCAATCCGACAAAATACTAATAAAATACCTCAACATTAACTCCTTCATTTATAACCATATAAATAAACCCATCATTTATATCCACATCAAATAAATATTTCCTTATCATATAAATCAATAATTAATTATTTATAAATAATATTACAGAATCACAATTATGACAACCAGCCCGTTCCCAGGATAGAGGGGGCTTTCCAATAAGAATTTCTCCTTACTGGCGCGCAATTAGGTGACCAAACCTCTCATTGACAGAACTTTCTAGACATTGTCAATAATGTTATCTAATAATATTATTCAAATAATACGAATTATTGATCTGATAATGAGAAATATTGTGCAGTGATAATTATTGAAACAACAATAATATAAAATATCAACGCGATAATTATTGAATCAATAAAATAAAATATTGAACAGTAATTACTGTAACAATTATTGAGTAGTGCCTTCTTACGTATGAATCAATAATTCAACAATACTGTGCAATACCGTGCGCTACTGTGCAACAACGCGTATTATTTTATTTTACCAACCGGGTATTCCAACAGTGTTAACGGTAACGATTACGCCGTTATTTATAAAAACTTAATTTTTTTCGTTTTCTTCATCCGACAGTTATTCTGTTATGGGACCCACAAATGACTCCGTCGTCGTACAAATATTCCCCGACAGAAAGAATATTCCACGACCAAACGAATATTCCCAGACAACAATAAGTATTTTATAGCCACTTGCGTATTTTGAAAAAAATCATATCACCCTTAACTTTAACCTTTTATCAATTTAACCATTTACTGAATAGTAATTATAAGAAAAATTGAATACTTTTATTTCATAAAATTCGGGGTTTTACAATCTCCCCTCCTTATGAAATTTCGTCCTCGAAATTTACGTACCTGGTATTTCAAGAGTTGAGAATACCTTACTTTCATTTCAGATTTCATCTTCCATGTCCTCATGATTTCTCCAATGCTCATCTCCTGTATTTCAGATATCATTCTAGAATACAGCTTCAAAAACAAAGGTTAATTTAACAAATTAACATATCACATAATATCCCGATATTATGATTGACCACCAAATAAGCTTAGGTAGGACACACTAGCGAAGGATTTACTCATCTCTCCCCTCCTAGTTCTATTCCCCGATCTCCGCCAGAGATCATATCCCTAAGCTCTGATACCAAAATGTAACGACCCCAAAATAGGTCCATTCAATCCAACCCATTCTGAGTCGCTAAATACATGGTACAGAAAACAACTACAACTTTATTACAACAATTGTCGTGCAAAATACAACAACACATATACTATGAGTTTGGATACAAATATATACCAAATGTGACACATGTCCCAACCGTAGACAGCACCTCACAGTGACACCTTACATAAAGGTATAGTCAAAAACTGTTTTAGAAACTAAAATCTTTGGGAAGTGCTCAAGGAAACCTTCGTACATGGGAGGCCATGCTTCTAGGTTATGATAGATATCATACGGCCACAGAATTATCCTTGGTTGACCCAATAGACCCCAAAGAAAAACGAGAAGATTACTATCATATTCTTCCCAATGGTGAGTCTTCTCTTGATTTATCATTAATCTCCACTGTCTTAAATTGAGAATTATACTTCAAACAAACACCAAGATTATATAGGTAGTGCTTGTAAATATACTCAGAAAGTGGATGAGCACATCCTTGTCTTATGCTGACTCGAGGTTGTATGTCATTAGATATTTTGTATGACAAAACACCCTTCCAAAGTTGAATTCACCTCACCCTCAAAATCTATAGACCACCGTTCTATTCCCATGTTATTCCGCGCTCGACCCAGCTACACTTTTATTACCTGAAAGGAATTGTGAAGTAAAAGGGTGAGCACAACTAGCTCAGTAAAGAATATCATGACTAAAGATAAATATATTATCAATAGTCTTCAACAGTAATACATCAGAGATTTAGAACATATGGTAGATGATAAAACATTTCAACCATAATTGAAGCGGAACGAGCAATCCATTAGAAGAGTCAAATAGACCATAAAGTCTATTATCTTCTTCATGTTAAAAGTCCACCAACAATATTTTATCCCTGTAACATTAATCAACAATTCCTTTTCACACTCATATGAATAACTCATAACCATAAGTGTGTTTATAAATTCCTCTTCTCATCTAGGACGAAGATAATTTACATCACCTTTCTTTACCTGAAACATCAAAGATCATGGTTATACCAAATAACAGTTCATGTTCATAATCATACTAATAAATTCATCTTTGCACTACGGTCAAAGATATACATCAACAAGTCATCTTTGCACTACATGCCAAAGATATTCATCAACAAGTCATGTTCATCTAAACACCTGTTCATCTTTGCACTACGGGCCAAAGATATTCATCAACAAGTCATCTTTGCACTACGGGCCAAAGATATTCCTCAACAATTCATCTTTGCACTACATGCCAAAGATATTCCTCAACAATTCATCTTTGCACTACAGGCCAAAGATATTCCTCAACAGTTCATATTTATATTCAAGACCAATAAAACTTTCATCACTTATTTTCACCTGAACCACCAAAGATGTTAGTTAAGTTCACAATTCATATTTATAATAACATGAATTAACAATTCCTTCTTGACACAAGGCTTAATAGATCGTTTACTCAATATCCTTACCCCAAAGGCTGAAGATATTCAAGTGTAATGACAATGATCATAACAATCAGTTGTCTTCCTTTGCACTACGTGCCAAAGATATTCAACTATAAAACCAATCGCTGAGACTCAGCTAAATAAACCATCCCCGCACTACGGCCAAGGATATTCATTAGTATCACCAATGGTCATGATCATGTAATACACCTGTCCATCTTCGCACTACGGGTCAAGGCTATCAAACAACAGATCAATAATACTTCATAACAACTGATTTTGAAGCAGAACTCAAAAATAACGATCAAAACATGGATACAATCAAAGATAGTAGCCAAAATAGACATCTTGGACAAAAAGAAGAAATTTCATATTTCGATGAATACTGCCGTATTCGTGAATAGTGCCGTATACGTGAATAGTACCGTATACGTGAATAGTAACTCCGACACCAAAAGATAGAAATTTCACAAAAACATCATCACGCTTCATGAATAGTACTCGTGAATAGTAACTTGTGAATAGTAACTCATGAATAGTAACTCGTGAATAGTAACTCATGAATAGTAACCCCGACATGAAAAAGTTCCAAATTTGATTAAAAAGTTCACCAATATTTTGGCAAAATGATATTGAAGAAAAAATATCATTTAAGAAGAAAATAATACCCCTTACTATCCCTTACAATCCCTACCTCAAAAGAGCAGTACTTCTGACTGGAATAACGCTGAACGAACTTGCACCGTATAGCAACACTTAAAGTATACTCACAAGAACACACTTGATATATAGAGAGAGAAGTAGAGAGAAAGCTTATGTTTCTGGTGTGATTTTCAATTCTAACTTAGCTCTCTATTTATAGGAAAATGTTAGTACGCCGAAGCAGACTTAACCTGCAACCTGATGGCTTTACCTGCTACTATTCCCACCCACCACATTTGAAAATTCAATTGAGCACATTTCTCACCAACCAAAAGTGGGGCCCACCCATTTCTAGAATTTTCCACCAAAATCATTTATAAACCTAATTTCTGAATCAGTCACCTCTTAAAATTCATAACAAATTATTCGTTCATTTTTAACGGTCCAAAATTTGTGGACATATACTCAACTCATATATGTATAACATATCCAAAAATTACAACGATCCAACGGTCGTATTAAAAATTATAACTCACACAATAGAGCTGTAAGAACACCGACATGATCTTTTAATACCTCCAATCCGACAAAATACTAATAAAATACCTCAACATTAACTCCTTCATTTATAACCATATAAATAAACCCATCATTTATATCCACATCAAATAAATATTTCCTTATCATATAAATCAATAATTAATTATTTATAAATAATATTACAGAATCACAATTATGACAACCAGGCCGTTCCCAGGATAGAGGGGGCTTTCCAATAAGAATTTCTCCTTACTGGCTGCGCAATTAGGTGACCAAACCTCTCCTTGACAGAACTTTCTAGACATTGTCAATAATGTTATCTAATAATATTATTCAAATAATACGAATTATTGATCTGATAATGAGAAATATTGTGCAGTGATAATTATTGAAACAACAATAATATAAAATATCAACACGATAATTATTTAATCAATAAAATAAAATATTGAACAGTAATTACTGTAACAATTATTGAGTAGTGTCCTTCTTACGTATGAATTAATAATTCAACAATACTGTGCAATACCGTGTGCTACTGTGCAACAACGCGTATTATTTTATTTTACCAACCGGGTATTCCAACAGTGTTAACGGTAACGATTACGCCGTTATTTATAAAAACTTAATTTTGTCGTTTTCTTCATCCGACAGTTATTCTATTATGGGACCCACAAATGACTGCGCCGTCGTACGAATATTCCCCGACAGAAAGAATATTCCACGACCAAACTGAATAATCCCCGACAACAATAAGTATTTTATAGCCACTTGCGTATTTTGAAAAAAAAATCATATATCACCCTTAACTTTAACCTTTTATCAATTTAACCATTTACTGAATAATAATTATAAGAAAAATTGAATACTTTTATTTCATAAAATTCGGGGTCTTACATGGATCTTGTAGTGTTAATATAACACTACAAGTATCAACTAACATATGGGTCAGATCATAACAAACAAGCAAGTTATAAAGCCTGGAACAAGTTGTCAAAATAATTCATCACGTTTCTGGGCTACCCATAAAATAAAGTCATGGCCGGTCAACGCTATTGATGGCCTTCTAGCATGCAATCGATTCATAGTAAAAGTGTTCTAGACGTCGGGCTGTGTATAGTAACTAGTAGGGTACACGAATCAAGCATTTATAAGGTTTACCCAGAAAGTAAAACATAACGGTCAACGACTTTTGACCGATTACTATGATAGATCCGTTGCTTTCTAAGGTTTGGAAATGCTTTGTATTTATAGTTTGCATGCCATACTATAATCTAGATACCATTATAAATCCTAAAAGCTTGTCAGAAACGAGATCAAAGTCGGTCAAAGGCTTTCAGAAATAAGGTTTTCAGGTTTCTGAAAACTCCCAGAAATGTCAATCCGTGCGAGTGGCCTTCTTTGACCACTTGCTACGATCGATATATTGATTGTTTAAGATTTCTAAGAACATAGATCTAGGGTCCACATTACAAGCTACAATCTGAATACAACACATCATCAAAACACTAACATGACTGACAGATTAAGGAGCTTAAAGATGTTATCAGACACTGTTCTAAACTTTCTGGGTTACCCAGAATTCTACTCAGTCATGGTTGGTCAACGAACTTTGACCATAAATAACTTGTAATATACAATAGATCTGACTCTGATTCAAGTTCCAGACTAAAGTACTCATAACATACTACAACTTCAAACATTCAAACAACAAAAACACAGAACATGTAAGTATTAAAGAGGTCTGGCATTCATTGTTAGACAACATTTTCAACATTTCCCAGATTTTTGAAATCTTTAAATTCGAGCTTATTGATAAGTGGGTTTTATACCTACTTATTGGATATCAATTCACGAGAACTATGCCCATCTCAATTACATTTTAGTGTATTTTTAGTTGCATTTCATAATATTTTGCATTGCATGTACTGAGAACTCCTTTTGTGTAAAATTGCAGGAAATGGCATAGATTGGTGATGGTAGATGGCATGAGGCTAATGTAAGCATGACGCAAGGAAAAATTAGAGATATGCAACTGAGGATGGATGAAGGAAGAGTTGTATGTCAAAGAATCAATAGCTGGATACAGAAGCAGTAGTAGCAGCAGAGCACCGAATTTAAAATGCAGAAGATGCACGGCCGCGCGACTACACAGGCAAAAACTCGTGCGCGACCACCCGGACTGAACAGATTTTAAACACATCCGCCCACGCGATGCTTATAAATGGAACTCACACGCCCGCGCGCGACATTTGCAGCTGCTAATTAATTTTATTTTAATTTTTAAATTGTAAGAGTTTGAGTTGAATAAAACTATTCTGGTTGGTACCAGACGCATCTATCATTAGTTTTTACGTATTTTTCAGAAGAAAACTAGGGTTTACACTTTGAGAGACTTCCATTGATGAACCAAGCATAAACTTATTATTTTCTCCTCCTTCTTTGGATTTCAATCATTGTGGATGAACTACTTTTATGTTGTTGGATATTAGTGAGGATTTGAACAGTTACGTTGGGGTTGTAATCAGCAATTGGGTTTGACCAATTCTATCTTCTCTCTTTCAATTATTTGTTTATTTTTCATGCGTAGTTTTGATCCCATAATGGCTTTCGGTTCAGTCATGAACTAAACTCCATTATGGGATTCTAACGGATTTTAATATGTAGTCTAACTTATGACCTGATTGCTGGACTGTTTGCGTATCGTGAGGAATTTCTATTATGGTTGTTTTGAATGCATGAATGACTGATCACCATTCGTTTTATGTGCTTGTATGGAATTGAAAAATAACATGTGAGTATGGATTGTAATCATGATAGCATGCGTAAATGGGGCTGTTTTGCTTAGTTTTGTATTTCGTGAACCAGATAGAAATATACTGTTTCACCGAATGAGTTATAAAAGGCTTGTGCTTAAATTCGATATTGCTGCAATTTCACATAGAAATATAATGAAGTTGGTTTTATTGAAGATTACATGATGTCTATTGTATGTGGATGTTATGTAAGTAGGTCATAATACATTGAAAAATGGTTATGTCTACATTCGTGCTCTTGGCTAATTTTCTGTGATACGTAAATAATCTTGCATGACGGTTGTAATTAGATGAACTGTTAAATGAAGTTAGGATCCCATTATTTCCAGATTTGATTTATTACTTTAATATTCTTCTTTTAGTTATTATTTGAGTTTAGAGTAATTCACCATCATAAACATTAGTTTAAGCATATAAAAAACAGTGGTATAATTGATGCATAATAGTTTAATTTAGAATCCTTTCTCCATGGATCGATACTCAACTTACTCTGTATTGCTTGTTGACACATGTATGCTTGCATGAGTTAGAGCTCTTTTGTTAGAACTAAAAAAAAAGAGGCAACAAGTTTTTGGCGTCGTTGTCGGGGAAAGGCGTATAAATTTTTATTATTATCATCAGTTTTAAGCTATATTGTATGACTTAGACAAATCTAATAATTTCTAATTTCTATTTTTTGTTTTTATTTGTGTTTCAGGTACTTGTATAATTTCTATACACACCCGATCGTCCAACTCAGAATTGATACCAGCTCAGGATAATATTAACGGGAGAGGTTGGAGTGCGCAGAAATTTACAAGCACAGTTAGAGGGTACAACATCTAATATGGCAGAAGGACAAAAAGAAGAGCAAAGAGAAGAGCACAGGGCTCTGAAAAGACTACTCAATGCCGAACAGTAATGGACTTCAATCGAGCATAGTCAGACCAGTAGTAGCAGCTAATACATTCGAGATAAAATCGGGCACTATTCAGATGGTGCAGAATTTGGTACAGTTTGGGGGTGCTGCTACAGATGATCCGAATGAACACCTGTTGAGCTTTATTGAGATTTCTGATACATTCAGATACAACGGGGTGACGAAGGATGCTATCAGACTTAGGCTATTTTAGTTCTCATTGAGGGATAAAGCAAGAAGTTAGCTTCATTCTTTACCTTCAGGATCGATTACTACATGGGAGGACCTAGAAGAGAAGTTCTTAGCCAAGTTTTTCCCAATGGCTAAGACTGCGAAGATGAGGACAGCTATCTCTCAGTTCGAGCAACAACAGGGTGAATCCTTATACGAAGCATGGGAGAGATATAAAGAGATGCTAAGGAAGTGTCCGTACCATGGTATGCCAGATTGGATGGTGATCAACACATTTTATAATGGATTGGGATGGCAGTCGAGACCTATTGTAAATGCAGCTGCAGGTGGAGCATTATGGGAAAAGAGCTATGATGAGGCCTATAACCTTATTGAAACAATGGAACCGAATGATTTTCAGAACCCTACAGGTAGGATGCCACAGCCCAAGGTTGCAGGTTTGTTGGAAGTGGATGCTATTACTCAGTTGTCGACATAGATGACAGCTATGGCGAAGAAAATAGATTCATTGGCAGAGAGCAAAGCGAAAATAGTTGCCTTCGTATGTGAGATTTGTGCAGGGTCACACTCGACAGATCAATTTGCTATCAGCTCAGAGTCGGTATAGTATGTGAGCAATTACAGGAAAGACCAAGGACAGTTTCAGAACACGTACAACTCCAACAACCGCAATCATACTAACTTCAGTTGGTCAAATAATCAAGGAAATCCGCAGAATCAGTTTCAGCTGAATAATCAGTTTCAGTTACAGCCAGCGTAGCAACAGTTTACACCAAGACCACCTTTTCCACCGAGATTTTCTCAACAACAACAACATCACACTCCAGCCGCACCTCAGCAAGAAAAGAAATCAGAAATGGAGGAGATGATGATGAAATACATGGCAAACACAAAGGTAATGATCAAAAGCAAAGCAGTGGCTATTAAAAATCTTGAAACTCAAATGGGGCAAATGGAAAGCATGCTTAATAATAGGCCCCAGGGTTCATTTCCAAGTAATACATAGGCAAATCCATGAAGAGAAGGGAAGGAACAGTGTCAGGTTATAACACTCAAGTCTGGGAAGCAGTATGCAAAAAATTCACTAGGCACGGCTGCGCCTGGTTTACATGGGGATGACGCGCGGCCGCACGATGCAGAGTAGTTGACTGAGCAGAAAGAAAATCATGAGGATTCTGAAGTGCAGCAAGTAGAGAAGGATAAAACAGGTTCAGATGAGAAGCCTAAGAGTACAGTACCACTAGTTCACCCTCCGATTCCGTATCCACAGAGATTGAATAAGCAGAGGGAAGATAAGCAGTTCAACAAGTTCTTGGAGGTTTTTAAGAAGTTGCAGATTAACATACCCTTTGTTGAGGCATTGGAATAGATGCTAAGTTATGCAAAGTTCATGAAGGGTATATTGTCAAGGAAGAGGAGACTATAAGAGTTTGAGACAGTGGCCTTGACAGAGGAATGCAGTGCAGTGCTTCAGCGCAAGTTACCTCCAAAGCTGAAGGATCCAGGCAGTTTAATAATTCCATGCACGATAGGAAAGATGAGCTTCAATAAATGTTTGTGTGATCTTTGGGCAAGTATCAATATGATACCCCTGTCAGTGTTTAATCGGTTGGGATTGTCGGCTCTAAGGCCGACAAATATTTCTCTACAGCTAGCTGACAGATCCATCACATATACATGGGGAATAGTTGAAGACGTATTGGTGAAAGTGGATAAATTTATCTTTTCGACAGACTTCATCTTTTTGGATTACGAGGAAGATAAAAGTATACCAATCATACAGGGGAGACCATTCTTAGCCACAGAAAGGACTTTGATAGACGTGAAAAAAGGGGAACTCATGATGCGTGTACATGATTAGGAGGTTACCTTTAATGTCTTTAAGGCAATGAAGTTCCCAACAGATGAAGAAGAATGTATCTGGGTTGATTTGGTGGATCAGGTCTTAAATGATGAAGTAGAGAGTCTAGTGGTTTATGAACCATTGAGGAGTATCATTGCTAAAAATTCAGAATTGGAGGATGAGGAATTCGACAAACTTATGAAATATCTGGATACCACTCCACAATTCAGAAAATTCAAAACACCTAGTCGAGCCATTGACGAAAGCTGGAGAGACATCGGTAAAATTAAAGACATCTCTTGAGACACCTCCAGAACTTGAATTAAAACCACTTCCAGATCATTTCAGGTACGTATTTTTAAATAAAGATTCAAAGCTACCTGTGATTATTTATCCTGCACTAACATCTTTTCAGGAAGAAAAACTGCTACGAGTGCTTAGAGAGTTCAAATTAGCTATTGGATGGACCATAGCAGATATTAAAGGGATCAACCCTTCTTTTTGTATGCATAAAATCCTGTTGGAAGATGATAGTAAGCCATCAGTGAAGCAGCAAAGAAGGCTTAATCCGATAATGAAAGAAGTGGTCAAGAAAGAGGTACTGAAATGGATGGATGCAGGCATAATTTATCCGATTTCAGACAGCTCATGGGTGAGCCCAGTGCAGTGTGTACCGAAGAAGGGGGTATGACCGTGGTTTCGAATAAGAATAATGGGTTGATTCCAACACGAACAGTGACGGGGTGGAGAGTCTGCATGGACTACCACAGGCTCAACAAAGCTACAAAGAAAGATCATTTTCCACTACCATTTATTAATCAGATGTTGGATAGACTGGCGGGTCATGAGTATTATTGCCTTCTGGATGGTCATTTAGGCTACAATCAGATTATGATAGCTCCAGAAGACCAAGAAAAGACTACCTCCACATGTCCATACGGTACTTTTGCTTTCAGAAGGATGTCTTTTGGGTTGTGCAACACTCCAGCCACCTTTCAGAGATGTATGATGGCTATTTTTTATACATGGTGGAACAGAATGTGTAGGTATTTATGGATGATTTTTCAGTCTTCGGGGACTCATCTGATTTATGCCTTGAGAATTTGGTGATGATTTTGAAGAGGTGTGTTGAGACAAATTTAGTGCTGAATTGGGAAAAGTGCCATTTCATGGTACAAGAAGGAATCATACTGGGACACAAGGTTTCGAAGAAGGGACTTGAGGTGGATAGGGCTAAGCTAGAAACTATTGAGAACTTGCCACCACCTACTTCAGTAAAAAGGTGTTCACAATTATATGGGACATGCAGGTTTGTACCGCAGATTCATCAAGGACTTCTCCAAGATAACTAAACCACTATGCAGTTTATTGGAGAAGGATGCACAAGTTTAATTTTGATGAGGCTTATGTGTCAGCATTTGAGCACTTAAAAGGGAAACTAACTTCAGCACCAGTGATTACTGCACCAGATTGGGATTTGCCATTTAAGTTGATGTGTGATGCCAGTGATTACGCCAGTAGGGGCTGTTTTGGGGCAGAGGAAGGAAAAGATGTTTCATGTGATATATTATGCCAGCAAGACCCTTACAGATGCATATTTGAACTACACCACCACATAGAAAGAGTTATTGGCAGTGGTGTATGCCTTTGATAAATTTTGAGCATATCTGATTGGTACAAAGGTGATAGTGTACACGAATAACGCGATAATTCAACATTTAATGGCAAAGAAGGATGCAAAGCCTCGGTTGATTAGATGGATATTATTGTTGCAGTAGTTTAATTTGGAGATCAAATACAGAAAGGGCACTGAAAAACTAAGTGGCAGACCACTTATCTCGACTAGAGAATCCGGAAAGGGAGGCAGACGACAAAGTTATAATTAATGAATCATTTCCAGATGAGCAGTTATTTGTGGTAGAAGTGGAAGTGTCATGGTTTGCAGATTATGCAAACTATTTGATGAGTAAGATGGTACCTTCCGACTTGGTGGGTTATTAAAAGAAAAAAAATTTATGCACGATGTCAAATGGTTTATATGGGATGAGCCGTATTTATTTAAACAATGTTCTGATCAAATGATAAGAAGGTGTATCCCGTATTGCGAGACCGAGGGGATTTTGCACGATTGTCATTCTTCGGTGTATGGAGGTCACTATAGTGGAGAGCGAACAGTGGCTAGAGTGCTACAAACAGGATTCTACTGGACAACAATTTTCAAGGATGCCTATAGTTTCGTCCAGAGGTGTGATAGATGTCAGATAGTGGGGAACATCTTGAAAAGAAATGAAATGCCATTGAATACGATCCTCGAAGTAGAAATTTTTGATGTGTGGGGGATTGTTTTCATGGGCCCTTTTGTTTCTTCTTGCGAAAATCTCTACATCTTGCTCGCAGTGGATTACGTGTCGAAATGGGTAGAAGTGGCAGCTCTTCTGACAAATAATGCCAAGGTAGTCCTTAAGTTTTTACATAGAAGTATCTTCATGAGGTTTAGGACTCCAAGGGCCATCATTAGTGATGAAGGCAGTCATTTCTGCAACAAGCAGTTTACAGCTTTGTTGGCCAAGTATGGGGTGAACCATTGCATTGCTACAGCTTATCACCCACAAATGAATGGCCAAGCTGAAGAGTCGAATCGAGAAGTCAAAAGAATCCTTGAAAAAGTTGTGAATCCCACGAGGAAGGACTGGTCGTTAAAGTTGGATGATGCAGTATGGGCATATAGGACTGCATATAAAACTCCGTTGGGCTGGTCACCTTTTCAGCTCGTGTATAGAAAAGCCTGTCACCCTCGTATGGAGCTAGAGCATAAGGCATATTAGGGCAATTCAGAAGCTCAATTTTGATTTGAAAGATGCAAGGGAGAAACGCCTACTCCAACTCAATGAGTTGGATGAATTCAGATTACAGGCATATAAGAATTCAAAGTTGTACAAGGAGAAGGTGAAGAAATGGCATGATCGAAAGATTATAGAGAGAACATTTGAACCGGGACAAAGAGTTTTGCTTTTTAACTCTAGACTTAAACTTTTTCCTGTGAAGCTGAAATCAAGATGGTCAGGGCCATTTACAATGAAGACTGTCTTCCCGCATGGTGCAATTGAAGTGTTCGATCAATTCCCGGATCATCCTTTTAAAGTGAATGGGAAGCGATTGAAGCATTACTTTGGTGGTGAGGTGGACAGATAGAAAGTCACCTCAATTCTTTCTTCGACATGAGATTCAGAGACAGTCAAGCTAATTTACTATAACTTAGCACTTCATTGGAGGCAACCCATTATTTCTATTTCTACTTTTTACTTATTCAGTTTAGGTTGCTTTTGTTAGTTCATTTGCATTTTTTTTATTGTGATAGTAGATTAGCTTTGCATGAATATCTTAGTGGCTACATTTGGATATGAGTATGTCTGT
Source organism: Panax japonicus (assembly GCA_020205505.1). Classification (NCBI taxonomy): domain Eukaryota; kingdom Viridiplantae; phylum Streptophyta; class Magnoliopsida; order Apiales; family Araliaceae; genus Panax; species Panax japonicus. The sequence continues at coordinate 24,995,171 of CM035098.1, read as the reverse complement.
ACATAGCATCAGAATTATGGTATTAAATTAGACATCATGCTTACTCAGTAATTCAAGCCTTAACAGTATTTATTGATGTCTATGTAGGTATCTTAGACAGAATTTATCATTGATTTGAAGTACTGGAATTAAAAGTTGGCAGTGCAGGAAACAGGGTAGCGCGGTCACGCTATGATAACAGCACAAGAATGCACGCCCACGCGGCATGTCTGCTAGACTCAAAATTACACTCGCGCACCCGCGCCATAAGTCTATTAAAAAATCGCGTGGCCGCGCGCGACACCGGAACTTGAAAATTTTTATGTTTTAAAATAGGTGTTGTGACTCATTGCTTCTATCATTTGAAATCACACAGAGGCGTTTTTACATTGTTCTCTCCATAACGTACGACTTCTCATCTCCAAGCCGTTACCAGTTGCTCGATTACCCATGATTCTCCCCACGTTCATCCTCTACCCATGATCAATATCTACGGTATAAAGCTAGGGTTTCAGATTGGGTTGTGCAGATTTCAGTTTGGGGGTAGTCCATTATCGGCTTCCACTCTTATTCACTGCAAGGCAAGAAATCCTCATTATCTCTATCAATTTTACATGGGTCCTAAGAGAGTACGTTCTGCTTCTTCTTCTTCATCGTCTTCCTCTAGTAGTCACGGGGAGGATGTTGTGGATCATACCAAATTTTTGAGTCTGGAAGCACAAATGGAGTATTACAGAATTGTGGCAAAGACATTTATAAAGGAGCGCAGTTTCAAACCTGAGAGGTGAGATGGTCAGCTATGGGATATGATTCGTGAAAGAGGATGGGTTGGATTGAACCCTATGTCTGTTCCGATGAGTATCGTCGGAGAATTCTATGATAATTCTAAAGATACAATAAGTGGTCTATCTGTGGTTCGAGTAATTCAAATCGATTTCAGACCTCCCGCAATCTGAGAAGTCTTTAGGATAACTGACACTACCACCGACTGGGTTTGCTAATTGGGTAGAAGGTGTACATTTGGAAACGGATCTAGAAATGGTCAATACTGAGTTGTGCATTCCAGGAATGAAGTGGACTTATAAGGCCGGCACGAATCAGCCTCGCATATTCCCAGCCTCAGCCTTGAATCGATATGCAAAGGCGTGGAATTTATTTATATGTGCCAAGCTCGTTCCGTCATCTCATCAACATGAAATCACAGTGGAGAGGGCAATCATTCTGTAGGGAAAAATGACAGGCAAATACATTGATGCGGGCCATATGATTCATCAAAATATGTTGTGTTATCTGCGGGGTAGCACTACGGGGGGTATTCCCCACGCGTCAGTGGTAGTTATGTTGTGTGCCCATCAAGGCTGCCATTGGGACAACGAACAAATATAAAACCCGAGTCAAGATATCAGTCACGTAAACCATTACAAAATTCGAGGATTGGGCAGGAGGTGTACCGCACCCGCGAGGAAAAGGTTTTATCATCCAGCCCACAGTCTCAAAGCCACCACTGCAGCCCTCTTAGACAGATGAAGCGAGCCCGTCAACTCAAGCAACAGCTGCCACTGGGGATCGACAGCTCCGAAGGTTAGAGCGAAAGGTCAACGCAATGTATGACAACTTCGCAGCATTTGCTACGGGTCTGACGAGGTCATTGGCGGAGGCATTTGCACAAAAAAGGACCATGCTTGAGTGGCCAAAGTTTGGGACGGTCATGCCATATCCACCACTAGATTCACCACCGGATTCACCACCCGAAGAGGGTGGTGCAGCTGAGCACTAGGGGAGTTTTCTCTAAACCTATGCCTTCATTCATTGGGGCAATGAATATTATAAGTTTGGGGGTATTGGAGTAGTAGTATAGTTGCATATAGTATGTGCATGTTTAGTTTAAATTTTGCATGTTTATGGTTAGATAAAAATTGCAGAGAATTTTTTTGGTTTTTAGTCATTATTACTTGTGTTAGTATATGTTTAATTGCATTTTATGTGTAGTGCATGTCTCACACATTCTAGCTTTGTGGAAATTTTGTCTAGTCTATGATGAATGTGAATTTTGAAGGATTGTTGAATATTTTGGATAATATGAGCTTAGATATAATGTTTTACATAATGTAATTCATGATGCTGTTTAGATGCTTTCGGTTTGCACTACCATGTTCACAATTGCTTGTAGGTATAAGAATTATGTGTTGCATTGGTCGATAGAAAATGTAGTTATAAAAAGAGAATTATGTGGAAAATGGACTTAGACTGTGCAAAACATTGATGATCAAATTTTGGGAAAACTTGGGTATATGCTATATATATAAAAAAAAATTTCAATAACGTGGCTAGTCTTATTTCGGGGCCCTTGCTACTTGATTAAGTACGCCTGTAGGGGGTGTCTTCACACCTAGCGCCCTAAGGTCTTTCATGGTCTGGGAGTCATTGGTTGAAAGCTCGCTAAGGGGTAGCAGTGTTTGCCTAATGGAATGAGGTATTGCATAGTCATGTGAAAAAAAAGAAAAAAAAAGAAAAGAAAAATAGCAATAAACACCGCAGGAAATAGTGAAAATCGCCCTCATGAGTAGAAATAAAGCTGTTAAGCCCATTGTTGAACCTTAGTTTGTTTTGATAGGTTGGAACAGTCTTTGTTGCATAAGTATACATGAGTCTTGATTTAGACTGTAATTTCTTATTTTGAGCAGTTTAACATATGTATTATTTGCTTAAATCAAGTTTTGGTGAACACAACACACACACACAGCATCTTTATAACATAAATTAATTATTTGAGTGTATGATATTATGCATATAGTTTGGTTTGAATTTGTATTCTCAAATTTGAATAATTCGCTGAGGCATTTTAGACTGAAATTCTGTTATAGCTGGAACAATGTGAGACTAGTTTGCATCATGATTTAGTTGCATAGCATGTAGTTGCATTTTCAGTGTTTTATATATTATGCATTGCTTGAGGGCAAGAAATAGTTCAAGTTTGGGGGTATTTGATAAGTGGGTTTTATACCTACTTATTGGATATCAATTCACGAAAACTATTCCCATCCCAAGTACATTTTAGTGTGTTTTTAGTTGCATTTCATAATATTTTGCATTGCATGTACTGAGAACTACTTTGGTGTAAAAGTGCATGAAATGGCATAGCTTGACGATGGTAGATGGCATGAGGCTAATGGAAGCATGACGCAAGGAACAATTAGAGATATGCAACTGAGAATGGATAAAAGAAGATGGGCATGTCAAAGTATCAGTAGCTGGATACAGAAGCAGTAGCAACAGCAGAGCACAGAATTTAAAATACAGTAGCCGCACAACCGCGAGACCACCCGGACTGAACAGATTTTAAACACGCGCGCCCGCGCGATGATTACAAAGGGAACTCGCGCGCCCGCGCGCGACATCTGTAGCTGCTAATTAATTTTATTTTAATTTTTAAATTTTAATAGTTTGGGTTGATTAAAACTATTCTAGTTGGTACCAGACGCATCTATCATTAGTTTTTACGTGTTTTTCAGAAGAGAGCTATGGTTTACACTTTGAGAGATTTCCATTGATGAACCAAGCATAAACTTATTATTTTCTCCTCCTTATTTGGATTTCAATCATTGTGGATGAACTACTTTTATGTTACTGGATATTAGTTAGGATTTGAACGTTACGTTGGGATTGTAATCAGCAATTGGGTTTGATCAATTCTATCTTCTCTCTTTCAATTGTTTGTTTAATTTTCATGCGTAGTTTTGATCCCATAATCGCTTTCGGTTCAGTCATGAACTAAACTCCATTATGGGATTCTAACGGATTTTAATATGTAGTCTAACTTATGGCCTGATTGCTGGACTGTTTGCGTATCGTGAGGAATTTCTATTATGGTTGTTTTGAATGCATGAATGACTGATCACCATTCATTTTATGTGCTTGTAACGAATTGAAAAATAACATTCGAGTATGGATTCTAATCATGATAGCATGCGTATATGGGGCTATTTTGCTTAGCTTTGTATTTCGTGACCCAGATAGAAATATATTGTTTCACCGTACGAGTTATAAAAGGTGAAAGTAGTATGCACACAAGACAATCATGTTTGATGATAAAGCGTATACTTTGTAAACAATCTTATTCATTTATTAATAAAAAGTATTAATTTATTAAAGGCTTTTAATTATCTACATGATGTTGTTTTATAATATGTGATAAACCCATAGTTTTAAGCAATGCTTTTAGAATAATGATGATGATCATTCTAATGAGATCTAAATTCTTAGAAAGCTTAAAACTAAAATAGTTCCCAATCGTTGGATTACTAAATTGGGGATTAGTGAATCCGGATAGATTGGTACATACGTTGCTTGCTCATTGGATGAGGATGATTGATCTCATGATCATTTGTGTGGAGACACTAAAGCAAGTATGTAGGAATACCTAATGGAGTTTTACTTGCTTGTCAATAGGAATTCCTGTAGTGATAGTAGTACAAGTGATCCTTGGACTTGAGATCATCATAGTATCTTGTGTATGATGAGTTATACTTTGACTTATTCCTTAAGACCCTTAGGGTATATCAAAGGGTATGCTTGGATATAATAAGTTGTACATGGAGATAATGTATGATCAATAAAGAATCTACCACTTCTAGTAAAAGAAGAGAAATGTCCTATGTGATTCGATAAATGACAACCCAGTAGTCCTTGGCCAAGGCAGAATGAAATTAGAAAGGAGTGTCTAATTTGCATTATTTAGTGTTGTGCATTTAAGAGTCGAAATACATATAATTAAATAAAATAAGACTTGAGAGAAATTCCATGTCTTATATTTAATTGGGACATTGTATGGTGGAAGGATTGAATTGTACGGTAACTATTTACTCAAAAGGTTCTTCTATGATTAATGTTGAAATCTATATTATCTGGAAAGTCGTTGATCGCTAGGGAGGCTTATCCCTATTGTAGAATAAATATTATTTATTTAAATAAATTAATAATTTAATTTATTTATTTAAGTAAGATTAGAATTGTTCTAATTGATTTATTCACAACCGGTTTAATATGGAGAACCTAAAGGGTCACACCATAAAAGGAAGAATAATTATTTAAGAAGTTAATGACATAATCGTAATAATAAGTTAAATATATTTAATTTAATCTATGGTGATAGAATAAATTAAATAGCTTAATATTTATTATTTAATATTTTAGAAGTATTAAATATAAATTAATAAGAGGAGTCTTATTATTATTATTACTATTATTATTATTTAATTCCTAAAGGAGTTTGGGAATTAATTAATAAAAGTACTCTCAAATATCCTAATAGGATTAGGAGGCAAATTAATTAAAAGAGTTTAATTAATTATCCCTAATAAGATTAGGGAGCTTAATTAATTAAAAGAATTTAATTAATTAAATAAAACCCAATTCCTTAATTGTTAAGGAGGGTTGCCTACATCTATAAATAAGAGGAGTCTTATTATGGGTAAAGAGGGTTGTTGACTTTTACAACATACGTAATTCCAATAGTTGGGAGAGTACGTCTTTTCTATAGAGATAGAAAACTAGGGTTTAGCCAACCACTCATCTTCTTGAATCCTACTTCTTTCTTGGTGGATCACCTCTAGAGGCCAAACACTTGGGTGGCTAACCTTGATCAAAGGAATGAACCAAACCCGGTGGATTCAAGTTGAACGCGAAAAGGATTGGAGGTGAACTTGTACCTGAGGAAGCTCGGATCTTCAAGGGTATGATTCTTGTTCTTTCTTTTTCGTTTAATTAATAATTGTGCATAAAGGGTGATCCGGGTTTATGGTTTGTAAAATTTTTAAACTCTGATTTTCCTCGCTTCCGCTTATTTTTGCAATTTGATTGCGTTCATGAATATTACAAACCTAACAAAAGGCTTGTGCTTAAATTCGATATTGCTGCAATTTCACATAGAAATATAGTGAAGTTGGTTTTATTGAAGATTACATGATGTCTATTGTATGTGGATGTTATGTAAGTAGGTCATAATACATTGAAAAATGGTTATGTCTACATTCGTGCTCTTGGCTAATTTCCTGTGATACGTAAATAATCTTGCATGACGGTTGTAATCAGATTTTTATTGGTCATTTGGTACTTACTTTTAGTGGCAAAGTTGTCAACTCATTTCTAACCCGTTAGGGTTTAACCCTATGGTTTCTTAAACTCATTATCTAGGTTTGTGTAATAAGGGCAAAATAGGAATCTTAGTTTCTAAAAAGGTGAATTAGGATTCCTAAATTAAATTAAGTTTCCGAATCACATAGGACTTATAAATTAGGCTTTATAATGTACTAATCACCATAAGCTTACTAAATTAATAATTAGGGTATATAACTTAGCAATTAGGGTTATGATTAAGTAATTAGGGTTCCTAGATATTAATTAGGGTTTACCTAATTATCATTAAACATAATAATGGTTATTAATTACATAACACATAACTTAACACACACCTTACAGTCATAGTTGACTTCTGTACTATAGTTTATCAGTAATACTAGGGTTTTGTATTGTTTTACTGTAACTGTTCCATAAGTTAACATTACACACATATCAGGCATGTTTATATTACTGAAATATAATATTATATTATTATTCTCATTCCTTATTTAAAATCCAGACTTAGGGTTTTGAATTCATATCTGACATAACCTTCATAGATACCATTATTAATTAAGTTAAAATAATTAACTTAATATAATAAATACATATCATAAAATCCATATCATAATCATATTTTCATGGAAAATAAATAATAAATATTTTTATTACAACATAATTTTATTATAAGAATATAATCTATAATGATCAATAGTTCAAAAAAAGAAATTAGTTACATCTAATAAATAATTTTATTTATCAGATATATACATATACTTTACTTTGCACATATTCCTACCCTTATATATATATAAAAAAAATTATTCAAAAAATTTTCTAATTAAAAATATTGAGTTATTACATCCACCCTCCCTTATAATGATTCCATCCCCGGAATCACCGCTTTAAAACCTATAGACACTAGGGCAAATAGCATATGCAGTCATTTCAACTAGATCTCGATCATATTCAATCGAACTGATCTTTAACTACTCAACATAAAGCTTATCTATCTAATTTTACAAAAATTTGATTTCTAACAGAACACAAATTTCTCCTTCAAAATTTCTTTATAACCTAATTTACTTATATTTAAGAAAAATCATATATATGAAAATACAAATCATACGAATAATACCTGAAGTTCCATCCCCGGCTGCTATGGTATCCTGAACCGTCATGTTGAAGACTCTTGCGATTGATTTCGTCGAAGTTAGTCCTGTTATCGCCATTGTTTCACTGCCTTTTCCCGCATTCACACTTCCTATATCCATTCTCCTTTTTGGACAGTCCTTCACCTTATGCTCCGTGGATCCACACAGAAAATACCCAGTGCTAATCCTAGGATTGGGGCAGTTGGGAGAGATATGTCCCTCCTGCCCACACTTGTAGCACACAAACTTGCCTTTAAGACACTCACCTGAATGACTCTTTCCACAATTCTTACACTGCACAGCCTGCTTTTTCACACCTTCCTGCTTGACTTGGACACTACCAACATTGCTCTACTTCCTTTTCTCACCCCTACCTACTTCTACCTTCCCAGCTCCCTCACCCTTATTCTTTCTCTCTTTATGGTAGAGACTCATGGCCTCACTTCCCCCTTCAGCTATGATAGCCTTTTTTAAGAGTGCGGGAAACGTATTGGTCTACAACACCGCTAACGTACTATAGAGCCAGAGTTTTAGGCCTAGCTCAAACCTCCTTGCCTTTCTAGCCTCCGTATCCACTTGGTGCGGAGCGAACCTAGCTAATTCATTGAACTTCGCGGCATATTCCTGAACTGTTAAATTCTACTGCTTTAATTCAAAAACTTCACCTCCATCCTAGCATGCACACTAGCCAAGAAATAGTTCTCAAAGAATAGCATCTTAAACCTAGTTTATGCTATCACTCCTTCTCCCGCCTTAGCTTGATTTGCCTCCCACCAAAAATGTGCCTCCCCTTTCATCATATAGGTGGCAAAAGCTGTCTTTTGCACCTCATCTACCCTAGCGACTACAAATTCTTTTTCTATTTCCTTAACCCAAGTTTGGGCTTCTATCGGGTCAATGGTACCTCTAAATTTGGGCGGTCCTACAGCGTTAAAATTCTTGAAGTTCGCAAATCAATTGTCGGGTTGATTTCCCGCCGCTGGCATTCCATTCTGCATGGCCTAAGCTACCATGTTCGTGAAATTCTACATCAGGTCTGGTTGTTGTCCTCCAACATTATTGACATATTCTTCTGCCCTTCGGTTTCGAGTTTGACGTCTTGGCAACATATTCTGGTTAAATAAAATAAAATCTATATTTTATTAACTTATATTCTAAACCTTATCGTATAAGTTTAATATTTCAAACTTATTCCTTTAATCAAACATAGATTCATATTCATTCAACTAATTCATAGTACATAGCATAACACATACTTCTTTAAACATCTGATATCCCTTTGTGACCACAAAAGTCAGAAATCGCTACCACAACTTACACCAAAGTTGGGATTATTACACTACACATGCACATTACCAAACATACATAATCAAATACTAATTCTACCTATTTCCTACACCTCTTTCCTTATTCTGGACAACCCTTCGCCTGATGACCTTCCAATCCACAAGTAAAACATGCACCTGGTTTATAGTCGGGACAATACAGAGTTGTATGTACTTCATAACCGCAAAGATAACATATCTTTTTCCATTTCTTCTTATCAAATTTTCCTAAGTCATGGTCTTCTATCTTTCTTTTCCCCTTATTTCTTAGAGCTGCACACGATGTGTTGCTTGTGGCTCCCATCTGATTAATTTATATTTTAAGCTTATTTTGTTCTTCCATTGTTTCTATTAAGGCTTTTAGTAACTGACTATTTAGCATCTTTTCTATTTCCCACAGCTTTTCTAGAGAAGAAACCTTGTTCCTTAGATTCTGCACCTCCGTTAATGCTTGATCAGCTTTCAACTTTAATGTCTGAATCACTATCTGTCAGCTCCACCATTTTCGGATCTAATACTATGTTTTCCAAAATGATCACCTCCTCAAGGTTACCTTCAATGTGAGCTTCTATTTCAGCTATTGGCTTAGCTATGGAGATTGGCTCCTTCTTTACGATCTTAGGGTATCATAATCCTTTTCCTCCTGACATCTACACACATAAATTATCCTGATTAGCATATAGTGTATATACACAACAAATAATAGTTTTATTTAAGTTATCTTTTATTTTTGTCTGACAATGAATTTATTCAATTCATCTCCTTTTAAACTCTATATGAGTTATTTGTACTTTCAACATTTTCCTCTGCTCTATGGTTATAGCCTAAGGTCTACTCCCACCTATGGTTTCTAACCCTAAAGCTCTGATACCAACATGTGACACCCCCAAATTCGAGTACTTGAAATTTGAATTTAGTGCTTCAGGATACCATTTCTTTGAGCGGAATAATAATAATAATGTCATAAATATCAAACTTAATTTACATATCAGAGTTTTCTAAATTCCAGGTACGCGACCTTAAAACATTTCATTACATGATAGATAATAAATATGATCATCTTATTTAAGTCTAGCTATTACATAAGATGACACAAACTTATTATGAAATCTTTCTTTTCCCTTTGTTCCTGGCAGAGCCCTCTGGTTGGTCATACTTAACTGAAAACATTTAATTTAAGCAAGGATGAGCATTTAAGTGCCCAACAAGTAATAAAAATTGTAAATATTAGCTGAAATGATTAAATTTTTTCTTTGTACTACCCTTCTACAATAAATCAATGGTTGTGAAGTAATCTGAACTGATAATAATAACATAACAACTCTGTATTAAATTTTTGAAACTACGTACTAACTATAAATAGGGTTAAGGTGATATACTATGAACATTGTTCTCAATATTTGAATAGGTTTAGCAGAACTTTATCCGCAAACCGTCATAACTTACGGGCACGGAGGGTGATAAGCCCGTTATGCCCTGTATTGATCAATACTACATGCAAGAACGATATTATCGTTCACTTTGTCTGTACTACATACCAATGATTGTGTCGTCGTACAAATATTCCCTGTTAAAACGAATATTCCCCGACCAATCGAATATTATATAACCATTTGCTTACTTTATAAAATTTGTAAATATTACCCATAACTATAACATTATATTATATTCACACCATAATATTCAAAAATATATTTCGAGAGGAATTAATCTTTATTCATAAAAGTTGGGGTCTTATAACCTCCATTTCTTATGAAATTTCATCCTCGAAATTAGGGTACGTACCTGGTATATCAAATAGGTGAGGATATTTTTACTTCATCTTAGATTCTAACTCACAGGTCATTTCTTCCACATTATGGTTTCTCCACAAAACTTTGACTTGAGGTATAACCTTGAAGCGTAGAATATGATCCATCTTATCTAAGATTTTAACAAGTAATTCTTCATACGTTAAATCTTCATCTATCTCGTCTAGTTCTAATTCAATAATGCGGTTCGGGTCTTTCACATATTTACGTAACATAGATATGTGAAAAACGTTATGAATATGAGACATACTTGTCGGTAAGGCGAGTCTATAGGCCACAGTTCCTGTGACGCCCCCAAAATTAGGTATACATCACCCATCTTGGGTCGTCAGATACATGGTACATAATTCAAATACAACTTACTAATACAGCTGTCGTGTACAATACGACAAAACATAACTGTGAGTTTGAATACAATTATTGTCTACTAGAGATTATACAAACTCAAAAAGAGTCCTCATTACAATTATTAATACACTATTTCTCAGAATAGTGAGGACTACTAATGCTATCCTCTGGACCGTCACTCCGTTCCCCGACTAGTCCCTGTTATGTTCTCATTTCCTGAAGAGAACAGTGAAAGAAAGGGTGAGCTCAACTAGCCCAGTAAGAAATATTATGACTAAGATAATGCAGAATAAATTATCATTAGCCTCCAACAATGTTAAACTGATAAAATACAATAGACATCAAGTTTAACTGCAGCGGAACAAGCAATCCATTAAAGGAGTCAAGTAGAGAATTGAATCTACTATCTTTTATAATTTAAAAAGTTTTTCATCACTTTTATCGTTGAGACTCAGCTCAATAAATAATCCACATCATTAAATCATCCTTGCACTACAGGCCAAGGATATTCTTTAGTATCACGACCACGAATTATCCATGCACTACGGGCCAAAGATAATCGTGTTTTCATCAACGGTCCTGATCATGCTATAAAACAATTCATCTTTGCTCCCTTGGCCGAAGAGAATCCATAGCCATAATCATACCAAAAATTGTCCATCAATGCACTACGGGCCAATGAGGACTTTTAATTTTCACATCATTTGTAACATTACGGTCATGATTATACCGAATAATCCCTGGTCATAATCATACCAAGTCCATCTATGCACTACAAGCCACGGATGACTTTCAACATAACATAAACATGAGGATGATGACAATGATATAAGAATTCAATAAAACAAGTTCAAGAATTAATTTGTCCAATAACTACTAATGTCCAAATTATCCACATGATACTGCTTTGTAGAGTAAAATTCAAGAATGATCAGAAGAATATTTTCATGAAAAGATACTGGATGAAGCGCAAATATCAAAGATATTCTACTAATTTCATGGAGTATAGAAGTCAAAACTTTAACCAACTGAGTATAATAAAGAATGAAATAACAAAAGAAATCACCATGCATGCGGTACTTCTCATCGACAGGTTATTCCAACAGAATAATAATAACGGAACCAGGTCAGGCAAAATTTGCACCGATAGGATGTTCCAACAGAATAATAAAGACGGAACCAGGTCCGTTGTAAAACACACAGACAGGATGTTCCAACGGAATATTAATAAAGACGGAACCAGGTCCGATGTAAAACACACAGACAGGATGTTCCAACGGAATAATAGAAGAATGTCACCAAGTATAGGGTAGACCGCGTATACAGGTTATTCCAACAGAATAATAAGAAATGGAATAACAACAGTTCTCTTCATGAATAAGAAAGAATAACACCCCTTACCGTAACAGAAACTGGATATAGGAAAAGAAAAGTTAAGTAGCAAAACGCTTTTCTTCTATCTCTCTATAGTTTCTCTCTCTAGAGTTCAGTGAATTCGTAAGAAAATAATGAAGGAATGAGCTTCTATTTATAGGAAAATGGAATGCATAGTAACTAATCCATGAACGGTCCAGATTGATTTACTTTAATCTGACGGTCCATATTTAAAGAAAAATCTTTTAAATAAAATATAATATATTCTATTTATATAAAAAGATTTTTACTATGCAAACACTATGCAACACTATGCAAAACACTATGCAACACTATGCATAATAAAATATAATATATTCTATTTATAAAATAACTTTAATAAAGTATTCTGTTTTATATAAAAAGATGTTTCTGTTTTATTACGTTAATAATACGAATAAAACAAAACGTCATCATCGCTATAATAATTTATATTATTAATCGAAAATAATTGAATCAAACTGAGTGACTTCTCACATAAATATCAATAATCAATACCGTGTGCTACAATGCAACAACGCATATTACTGTACTTTTACTACCCAGTAGTTCAACAGTATCAACGGTAAAACTTCCGCCGTTATTTTCAATAAAATATTTTTGTCATTTTCTCAATCCGACAATAATTCCGTTGTGGGGTCCACCAATAATTGTACCGTCGTACGAATATTTTCTGACACAAAGAATATTCCCTGACCAATCGAATATAATATAACAACTTGCATACTTTGCAAAATTTATAAATACTACCCACAACTATAATATTATCTCAAATTCACACCATAATATAAAAAAATTATTTCGAGAAAATTAATTTTTTATTCATAAAATCTGGGGTTTCACAGTTCCTACTCGTTCGAGGATTATAAATGGGACAATGAATCAAGGATTGAGCTTTCCTCTCTTTCCAAATCTCGTAACTCCTTTCCATGGAGCAACACATAACAACACATGATCTCCAATATTGAATTCCACGTCTTTTCGATGAAGATCAGCATAACTCTTTTGTCGATCTTTTGAGGTTTTTATACGTTGTCGAATCGTTTGAATCTTTTCCGTAGTCATACGTACCAAATCCGGTCCCATCAATGTTGTTTCACCCACCTCATCCCATTACACTGGAGAACGACACTTTCTTCCATACAACGCCTCAAATGGAGCCATGTCAATACTTGCTTGATAACTGTTATTGTAGGAAAATTCCACTAATGGTAAGAACTTTTCCCAACTTCCCTTGAAGTCAAGGACAGGGAGTCTTAATAAATCTTCAAGAGTTTGAATAGTCCTTTACGACTGCCCATCCGTTTGAGGATGATTTTCCAAACTAAATCGTAAATACGTGCCCATAGCACCTTCTTCATCGATTCTTGCTTTAGGAATAACACCTTCTTGCACTTTCTTCTTCATACGCATCAGCTCCAGGTCTGTAGTTTGAGCAATTTTAACTTTATTGATTAAAGTCGGTTCTACTCGTATATTCGCCATTATCACGTAGGTCCCTGGAGTCTTTAACTCTATCTCCATCCTTCGTAAGTCATACAAAATGGGTCTTTGCGTTGACAATATTGCACTCGTACTCGCATACGATCTTTTACTCAATGCGTTAGCTACCACGTTCGCTTTTCCAGGATGGTATTGGATGGTATGATCATAATCTTTCAACAACTAAAGCCATCATCATTGCCTCATGTTGAGTTCCTTTTGAGTGAAGAAATATTTGAGGCTTTTATGATCCGTAAAGATCTCCACCTTCTCTCCATATAGGTAATGCCTCCAAATCTTAAGCGTAAAAATGACTGCTGCCAACTCTAGATCATGATCAGTAGGATAATTCCTCTCATATTCTTTGAGTTGTCGAGAGGCATAGGCTATAACTTTCCCATGTTGCATGAGGATACATCCTAACCCTTTGCCTGAAGCATCACTGTAGATGACAAATCCCTCCGAGCCAGATGGTATTGTCAGAACAGGTGGCTGAAATAAGTCTTCTCACGAGTTCTTGAAAACTCTTCTCACATTCCTCAGTCCAACCAAATTTTGTATCTTTTCGAGTCAGCTGAGTTAATGGAGTAGCGATTTGAGAAAATCCTTCCACGAATCTCCGATAATAACCAGCTAAGCCGAGAAAGCTACGTACTTCGGTCACTGACATAGGTTGCTCCCAGCTTTGAATTGCTTCAATCTTTGCCGAATGAAAAGATATTCCATGATTTGATATCATGTGCCAAAGAAATGCAACTTCCTCAAGCCAGAACTCACATTTCTTTTACTTGGCATAAAGATTGTTTTCACGAAGCTTTTGAAGTATCAGTCTCAAGTGTTGCTCATGGTCTTCACGGGTTTTGGAGTATATGAGGATGTCATCAATAAAGACGACCACAAAGTGATCCAAATATTCCTTGAATACTCGGTTCATCATGTCCATGAAGGAAGCAGAAGCATTAGTCAATCCAAAAGACATGACTAGGAATTTATAATGCTCGTACCGAGTTCTCTAAGCAGTCTTTGGAATGTCATTAGTTTTAATCTTCAACTGATGATATCCGGAACGAAGATCAATCTTTGAAAAGAATTTGGCTCCTTGCAACTGGTCAAAAAGGTCATCAATGTGAGGCAACGGGTACCTATTTTTGATGGTGACATGATTCAACTCCCGATAATCAATACAAAGTCGTATACTTCCATCTTTCTTCTTTACGAATAGAACAAGAGCACCCCAATGAGACATACTAGGACGAATGAAACTGATGTCTAACAATTCCTGTAGTTGGTCTTTTAACTCATGAAGTTCAATAGGAGCCATTCGATATAGGGCTTTGGAAATGGATTTTGTACCGAATTCAAGGTCGACTCAAAATTCAATTTCACACTCTGGGGGTAGGCCAGGAAGTTCTTCAGGGAATACATCAGCAAATTTATTAACAATAGAAATATCATTCAAATCTGACGTATTTTTATTTTAATCTGTGACATGGGCTAAGAAAGCTTGACATCCATTTTTCAATAAAAGAATAGCTTTATGGCTTGATATGACAGTGATTGATTTTAGTGGTTTGGTTGCTTGAATTCGTATAATAGGTTGGTTAGGAATATGAAAGCTAACAACCTTATGAAAATAATCGATTTTAGCATGATGAGTAGTTAACAAATCAATCCCTAAAATCACATCAAATGCAAGTATTTTCAAAGAAATAAGATCGACAGGTAACATGCGATTACCGATTTGAATCAAACAAGACTTATAAACCGTGGATGTAACGAAGGTTTCTCTCAACGGAGTTTTATCAGATAAGTCAAAGTCTAATTTCTCCGGAGTCAAATTTAAACGTTGAGCGCAAGTAGGAGAAATAAAGGAATGGGTAGAACCGATATCAAATAAAGTATAAACTTCGCTAGAGTTTATGATTAGCTTACCCATGATCACCTCGTTCGGATTCCTCGCTTTTTGGGAGGTTACGACAAACGCTCTCCATTGAAATACCGATTTTGTCTTTTCGGGGACACCCTTGGATGCCTCCATCGCAGCTGGACTTGACTTTGGTGCACGACAAAATCAGGCTAGGTGACCTTCTTTTCCACAATTGTAACATGCTTTGGACTGCATCGTGCAGTTTGGACTTATGTTTCCTTCCCCTCAATATTTGTAACATACGACATGCAGTCGTTCTCCTTCCTTAACAACAGGTGTTGGTGCTGACGTCTTTCCATCATTATTGAATCTCTTCTTCTTCAAATATCCACTCTTATTATCATAGCCATGATTACTGCTGAATGATTACCATTTTAGGCATGTTGATTCCTTTCACGTTTGTTGTCACCGCTTCGATGACTGCTACAACTGGTATTATCAACTTGCCAGCTGCTCTCTCTTGGTTGGGTTGACTCATTATTGCGCTCCAATAATTGAGCCTTATTCACCTTGTAGTTATCGAACCGGACGATAGAGAATGCAACCAATTCTTTGCCTTGTCCCGTAAAGTGAATGGAAATAAGCGAAGTCTCACCGCCTCATCCGACACCCCATTATACCTAAAGGTGTCACAGATTTCTAGAAAGCTAACTAAATGCTCGTTCGGATCGTCATTTGTCAAACCCCCAAACTAAACTGAATTCTGAATCATTTATATCATCCCAAGCTTAATTTCAAATGTATTTGCTGTTATTGCGGGCCTGGTGATGCTTGACTGCAGTTTAGTCACTTTGGGTGTGCCGAAGTCCCTTAACGATTTCCGATCTTCTGCTGCCATTTCCCCTTCTTTCTCAAATGTTTCAAATTCTTGTCTCGTTTCCTTGATCCACTTACTCAACCTCTGGAACCTTTTCTCAATGTCGTCCTCAAAAGGCAGCAAGTCTGGATATTTGGACCGAGTTTGCATAAACTGCGTTCAACACCTGAAATAGAAGAAACAAAACAAAAATAAAAATGTCTAAGTAAAACTGGATTAATTAAACTGATATTGTAAAAAAATATTAAGAATTATACTAAATTAGTCCCCGACAACGGTGCCAAAAACTTGTTGGGTAAAATCTATATACGTACAACACGCAAGTATACGCAGTCAACAAGTAATAAAGTGATGAATAGAGTATCGTTCCCACAGTGACAATTTAGTAATAAACTTAACTTCACAATTATCAATTTCCTGTTAATCCTAATTTTATTAAACTATCCAATTCAATGATTAAAAAATATATAAACTAAATTAAAAACAAATAAACTACCACAAACCAATCACCAATATCAAAATCTGGAAATTTCAAACAGTTAATGGAGAATTAGACTTATGATTTCACCCAAAGCTTCACTCTAATTTTAACACCTTTATTCCAATTCAATTCATTATCCCAGTTTATTAATCAAGAACACGAATGTAGTATTAACCACCTCTCGATGCACTAATACCGTATTAACGTCAATCCACAATTAAGATAGAAATCTGTTAAACACCTTTGTGACGCCCCCAAAACAGGTATACAACACCCATTCTGAGTCGCCAAATACATGGTACATAAAGCAAACTACAACTTCAATAATACAAATGTCGTGTGAAATACGACAATACATATTGTGAGTTTAAATACAAATATTGACTTCTAGACAATATCCACACGCAAATAAGTCCTCATTACAATTATTCAAACACTATTTTACAGAAATAGTGAGGACTGCTAAAACATCTTTCTAGAAATCTCACTCCATACCCCGACTCGATCTTGCTATGTTCTCACCTCCTGAGAAGAAAAATGGAACAAAAAGGAAAAGGGTGAGCTCAACTAGCCCAGTAAAAAATATTATGACTAAGATAATATACAACAAATTATCGTTAGTCTTCAACAGGGAAAAATCTGATAAAATATAATCGACAACAAGTTTTAGATCAACAAATACAGCGGAAACAGCAATCCATTAGAAGAGTCACGTAGAGGATGAATTCTACTATCTTCTAATATTTAAGAGTCCATCAATATTTTATCCCTGTAACAACAATCAATATACATCTTTAATCATCTTTGCACTATAGGCCAAAGATATTCATTTATATCACCGGTTGGTCATGTTCATCTTTGCACTACGGGCCAAAGATATTCATCAGTAATCATTTATCTTTGCACTACAGGCCAACGATATTCAATAATACCATCATTAAAGACTGAGGATGATGAAAAATATTTTTAAGAACGAATCCAGTGAAATAGAAGGATAAATATTAGGGATTCGTATAACAGTTTTATCCAAGATCAATAGTACTCCATAATAACCAATTTAAAGAAGAATTCAAAAATAACGATCAAAACATGGATACAATCAAAGATAGTAGCCAAAATAGACATCTTGGACAAAAAAGAAAATTTTCATTTTCGGTGAATAGTGTCGTATTCGTGAATAGTGACTTATATGTGAATAGTAACCCCGACACAAAAAGTTCCAAATTTGATTAAAAAGTTCACCAATAATTCGGCATAATGATATTGAAGAAAATAATATCATTTAAGAAGAAAATAACATCCCTTACCTCAAAATAACTGTACTTCTGACTGAATTTCGGTATAGTGCTGACAGAAACTCGCACCGTATAGCAACACTCAAAGTATACTCACAAGAATACACTCGATAATATAGAGAGAGAAAGAGAGAAAACTTGTTTCAGGTGTGATTTTCAATTCTAAATTAGCCCTCTATTTATAGGAAAAATGCTAGAACGCCAAAGGAGACTAAATTAATAAAATATTAATATTTACCAAATATTCAAACCCACCACCAAGGAATCTGATTTTAGCATTTCCCACATGCCAACCTTCTAGAAAAAAAATAAAAAAAATGTTTTTGAAATAAAAAATAATTAAACTTTCAAAAATCAATTATTTCGGAACCCCAGAACTTTAATAATTCACAATAAATAGCCCCTTTGTCAGAAAATAAAAATCTTGCGACTATTTATAGGAATTTCAATTCTCTACAACTTTGCAGAAGAAAAATTTTCCAAATTCCAAACAGAAATTATTCGAAATCCACAAACAGATGATTTTTAATTCTTCTAGTCCGACAAAATACTGATAAAACACCTCAACATTAATTCCTTCAATTATACCCACATAAAATAATATATTCATCAATTATATATATCCACATCAAATAAATATTTTCTTATCATATGAATCAATAATTAATTATTCTTAAATAATATTACAGAATCATAATTATGACAACCTAGACCGTTCCTAGGAAAGAGGGGGCTTTCCAATAAGGATTTCTTCTTACTGGCGCGCAATTAGATGACCAAACCTCTCCTTAACAGAACTTTTCTAGACATTGACAATAATGCTATCTAATAATATTATTCAAATAATATGAATTATTGATCTGATAATGAGAAATACTGTGCAGTGACAATTATTTAAATAATAATAATATAAACTAACAATGCAGCAATTATTGAATCAATAAAATAATGAACAGTAACTACTGTAACAATTATTGAGTAGTGTCTTCTTACGTACGAATCAATAATTCAACCATACTGTGCAATACCGTGTGCTACTGTACAACCACGCGTATTACTGTATTTTAACCACCAGGTAACCCAACAGTGTTAACGGTAACAATTTATGCCGTTATTTATAAAACTCAATCTTTGTCGTTTTCTTTCATCCAACCGTTTTCCGGTATGGGGCCCACAATGGCTGCGCCGTCGTACAAATATTCCCGACAAAAAGAATATTCCACGACCAAACGAATATTCCCCGACAATAATGATTATTTTATAACCACTTACTTATTTTGTAAAATTTTCACATTTCACCCATAACCAAAGTATTATATCAAATTAACCCTTATTAATTTAGAATAGTGAATAAAGGAAAATTCAATTTTATTTATAATAAGTTGGGGTCTTACAACCTCCCCTCCTTATAAAATTTCGTCCTCGAAATTGACGTACGTACCTGGTGTTTCGAACAGATGAGGGTACCTCGCTTTCATTTCCGATTCCAAGTCCCAGGTCATTTCTTCAATAGCATGGTTTCTCCACAAAACCTTAACTTGTGGTATAACCTTCGTGCGTAAGACATGCTCTTTCCTATCCAAAATCTCAACAGGTATCTCCTCGTATGTTAAATCTTCAGCTATCTCGTCTGGTTCTAACGCGATAATGTGGTTCGGGTCTTTCACATATTTACGAAGCATAAATATGTGGAATACATTGTGAACACAAGACATACTTGGAGGTAACGCGAGTCTATAGGCTACGTTTCCTATTCGGTCAAGAATCTCAAATGGACCAACAAATCTTGGATTGAGCTTTCCTCTCTTTCCAAATCTTGTAACTCCCTTCCATGGAGCAACACGTAACAATACATGATCTCCAATATTAAAGTCCACGTCCTTTCTATGAAGATCAACATAACTCTTTTGTCGATCTTGTGAAGTTTGAATACGTTGTCGAATCATTTGGATCTTTTCTGTAGTCATGCATACTAATTCTGATCCCAACAATGTTGTTTCTCCCACCTCGTCCCAGTATACTGGAGAACGACACTTTCGTCCATACAACGCCTCAAATGGAGCCATGCCTATACTTGCTTGATAACTGTTGTTGTAGGAGAATTCCACCAGTGGCAAGTACTTATTCTAACTTCCTTTAAAATCTAGGACACAAAGTCTGAATAGATCTTCGAGGGTTTGAATAGTCCTATCTGATTGTCCATCCATTTGAGGATGATATGCCGAACTGAATCGTAAATCCGTGTCCATAGCTTTCTGTAAGCTAACCCAAAATCTTGAAGTGAATCTTGGGTCATGATCCAAAACTATTGATACTGGCATGCCATGCAATCTCATAATCTCATTCACGTACATACGAGCAAGACGTTCAAGGGAATGAGTCTCACGTATCGGCAAGAAATGGGCGGACTTGGTTAATTTATCAACAATAACTCAAATCGCATCTATACCTTGAGAAACCTTAGGAAGACCTGTAACGAAATCCATAGTAATGTGTTCCTACTTCCATTCCGGAATCTCAAGTGGTTGTAATGGACCTTTTGGTATTTGATGCTCCGCCTTTACACGTTGACAAGTTAAACACCTCGAGATAAACTCCGCGATCTCTCACTTCATATTGTTCCACCAAAATGTATGTCGAATATCATGATACATTTTGGTACTCCCAGGATGGATTGCAAACGGGGTGTTGTGTGCCTCCATCATGATTATATGCTTCAAGTCAGAATCGTTCGGAACACAAAGTTGAGAGTTGAATCGAAGTATTCCTTCTTCATTGATTCTTGCTTCTGGAATAGCACCTTCTTGCACTTTCTTCTTCATTTGTATCAGCCCCAGGTCCGTAGCTTGAGCAGCTTTAACTTTATCAATTAAAGTCGGTTCTACTCGTATATTCGCCATCATCATGTGGGACCTTGGAGTCTTTAATTCTACCTCCATCCTTTGCAAGTCATACAAAATGGGCCTTTGGGTTGACAATATTGCACTCGTACTCGCATATGATCTTCTACTCAATGCGTCAGCTACTACGTTCGCTTTTCCAGGATGATATTGAATAGTGTGATCGTAATCTTTCAACAGCTCAAGCCAACGTCGTTGCCGCATGTTGAGTTCTTTTTGGGTGAAGAAATATTTGAGGCTTTTATGGTCCGTATAAATCTCCACTTTCTCCCCTTACAAGTAGTGTCTCCATATCTTCAACGCGAATACGACTGCTGCCAACTCCAGATCATAAGTAGGATAATTCCTCTCATATTCTTTGAGTTGTCATGAGGCATAAGTTATGACTTTCCCATGTTGCATCAGAACACATCCTAACCCTTTGCCAGAAGCATCGCTGTAGATAACAAATCCATCCGAACCAGATGGTATTGTCAGAACAGGTGCCGAAATAAGTCTCCTCTTGAGCTCTTGGAAGCTCTTCTCGAATTCCTCGCTCCATACGAATATTGCATCCTTCTGAGTCAGCTGAGTTAACGGAGTAGCGATTCGAGAAAATCCTTCCACGAATCTCCGATAATAACCAACTAAGCCCAGAAAGCTACGCACTTCAGTCACCGACTTTGGCTGCTCCCAACTTTGTATTGCTTCAATCTTCGCCGGGTCCATAGATACTCCATGTTTTGACACCACGTGCCCAAGGAATGCTACTTCCTCAAGCCAGAACTAGCATTTATTTAGCTTGGCATAAAGTTTGTGTTCACGAAGTCTTTGAAGTACTAGCTTCAAATGGTGCTCATGATCTTCACGGCTTTTGGAATAGATGAGGATGTCATCAATAAAGACAACAACGAATTGATCCAAATATTCCTTGAATACTCGGTTCATCATATCCATGAAGGCAGCAGGGGCATTAGTCAATCCGAAAGACATCACTAAGAATTCATAATGCCCGTACCGAGTTCTGAAGGCAGTCTTTGGAATATACTCAGTTTTAATCTTCAGCTGATGATATCCAGAACGAAGATCGATCTTTGAAAAGAATTGTGCTCCTTGCAACTGGTCAAACAGGTCATCAATACGAGGTAGTGGATACTTATTCTTGATGGTGACATGTTTTAATTCTCAATAGTCAATACAAAGTCGCATACTCCCGTCTTTCTTCTTTACGAATAAACAGGAGCACCCCAAGGAGATGTACTAGGACGAATGAAACCGATGTCTAACAATTCCTGTAGTTGGACTTTTAACTCCTGAAGTTCAATAGGAGCAATTCGATATAGGGTTTTAGAAATGGGTTTTGTACCCGGTTCAAGATCAATAAAGAATTCAACTTCACGTTCCGGGGGTAGACCGGGAAGCTCTTCGGGAAATACATCAGGAAATTCTCAAACCACAGAAATATTATTCAAATCTGACTTGTCTTTATTCAAATCCATAACATGGGCTAAAAAAGCTTGGCATCCATTTTTCAATAAACGAATAGCTTTGTGGCTTGATATGACAATGACTGATTTTAGTGGTTTAGTGGTTTGAATTCGTATGACAGGTTGGTTAGGAATATGAAAACTAACAACCTTACGAAAATAATCAATTTTGGCATGATGAGTGGTTAACCAATCAATTCCTAAAATCACATCAAAAGCAAGTATCTTTAAAGAGATAAGATCCGCAGGTAATGAGATAGTGCCAACTTGGATCATGCAAGATTTATAAATTGTAGATGTAACGAAGGTTTCACCCAACGGAGTTTCAACAGATAAATCAAAATCTAATTTCTCCGGAGTCAAGTTTAAACGTTGAGCACAAGGAGGAGAGATAAAAGAATGGGTAGAACCGGTATCTAGTAAGGTATAAACTTTGCAAGAATTCAAGATTAGCTTACCCGTGATCACTTCGTTTGGGTTCCTCACGTTTTGGCCAGTCACGACAAACGTTCTTCCAGGAACCGCTGATTTTGACTTATTCGGGACAGCCCTTGGAATCACCACTCCCGCTGAACTTGGTTTCGCTATAGTAAAATCTCGAGCGATGTGGCCTTCCTTTCCACAGTTGTAACATACCTTGAATTGTTGTGGACAGTTTGGGCTGATATGTCCCTCCTTCCCGCATTTGTAACATCTAACTAGTGGCCGTTCTCCTCCCCTAGAATTTATTGTTGGTGCTACTGCTGATGTCTTCCCGTCGTTGTTGAATCTCCTCTTTCTAAAATTTCCACTTGAGTCACCTCTTCTATTATCATGGCCACGATTACCACCTGAGTGGTTACCGCCTTTGTCCGTATTCTTCCTTCCTCGCTGGTTATCATCGTTCTGATGACTGTTGTCACCGATATGACCTTGGTTGTGGTCCCTCGGTTGAGTATACTCACTATCTCGCTCTAACAATTGAGCCCTGTTTACAACATCTGAATACAGAGAAAATTTATGAGATATAAGGTATTGACGAATCTCAGGTTTTAGACCTCTCAGAAACATCCGCGTCATACGTTCCTCATTCTCCACCAAATGAGGTGCAAACCTGGATAACTCTGCGAACTTTGCCTCGTACTGAGACACCGTCATGTTGTTCTGTTTTTAGTCTAATAAACTCTACCTCTTTCATATGACGAATACTTTCAGGAAAGTACTTGTCATTGAAAAGTTTCCTGAAATCTTTCCCAAGACATGTTGAGTGTATCTGGTTAGGTACGCTTCACAGATTCCCACCAGTAATCTACTTCACCACGAAACATAAAGGTAGCGAATGGAACCTTATGTTCCTCCGTGCATCCCAAGACATTGAATATCTAGGTAATTTGCTTGACCCATGTTTCTGCCATGATCGGATCCGGATTTTCCTTATATTCTGGTGGTCCCAACTCCTTAAATTGCTTGGCTGGGACAGACCGCGCGTTGCCATCATTTTCACCCGTATTTTGTACACGAGTCTCCCTCGTCTGATTTTGCATGAACTGCAAAAAGCTCCTAAAAATTCCATCGTTCATCGTTTGCTCGGTAGTGTTGTTTACAGGAGGAATATTGCCTTCCTGTTGCACGTTCTCCTGGTTTGTGACTAAAGGTTACTCCACAGTCTCGTACACTCCATTGTTAACGTTTTCAGCAGCCATTCTTAAATACTACCATAAATAAGGGTTAATTAAACATATTACATAATATCCCTATATTATGACCAACCAACAAATAAGCTTAGTAGGACACACTAGCAAAGGATTTACGCATCTCTCCCCTCCTAGTTTTATTCCCCGATCTCCGCCAGAGACCATATCCCTAAGCTTTGATACAAACTGTGACGCCCCCAAAACAGGTATACAACACCCATTCTGAGTCGCCAAATACATGGTACATAAAGCAAACTACAACTTCAATAATACAAATGTCGTGTGAAATACGACAATACATACTGTGAGTTTAAATACAAATATTGACTTCTAGACAATATCCACACGCAAATAAGTCCTCATTACAATTATTCAAACACTATTTTACAGAAATAGTGAGGATTGCTAAAACATCTTTCTAGAAATCTCACTCCATACCCCGACTCGATCCTGCTATGTTCTCACCTCCTGAGAAGAAAAATGGAACAAAAAGGAAAAGGGTGAGCCCAACTAGCCCAGTAAAGAATATTATGACTAAGATAATATACAACAAATTATCGTTAGTATTCAGCAGGGAAAAATCTGATAAAATATAATCGACAACAAGTTTTAGATCAACAAATACAACGGAAACATCAATCCATTAGAAGAGTCACGTAGAGGATGAATTCTACTATCTTCTAATATTTAAGAGTCCATCATCAATATTTTATCCCTGTAACAACAATCAATATACATCTTTAATCATCTTTGCACGTCATGTTCATCTTTGCGCTACTGGCCAAAGATATTCATCAGTAATCATTTATCTTTGCACTACAGGCCAACGATATTCAATAATACCATCATTAAGGACTGAGGATGATGAAAAATATTTTGAAGAACGAATCCAGTGAGATAGAAGGACAAATATTAGGGATTCGTATAACAGTTTTATCCAAGATCAATAGTACTCCATAATAACCAATTTTAAAGCAGAATTCAAAAATAACGATCAAAACATGGATACAATCAAAGATAGTAGCCAAAATAGACATCTTGGACAAAAAGGAAAATTTTCATTTTTCGATGAATAGTGTCGTATTCGTGAATAGTGTCGTATACGTGAATAGTAACCCCGACACAAAAAGTTCTAAATTTGATTAAAAAGTTCACCAATAATTCGGCATAATGATATTGAAGAAAATAATATCATTTAAGAAGAAAATAACATCCCTTACCTCAAAATAACCGTACTTCTGACTGAATTTCGGTATAGTGCTGACAGAAACTCGTACCGTATAGCAACACTCAAAGTATACTCACAAGAATACGCTCGATAATATAGAGAGAGAAAGGGAGAAAACTTGTTTCAGGTGTGATTTTCAATTCTAACTTAGCCCTCTATTTATAGGAAAATGCTAGAACGCCAAAGGAGACTAAATTAATAAAATATTAATATTTACCAAATATTCAAGCCCACCACCAAGGAATCTGATTTTAGCATTTTCTACATGCCCACCTTCTAGAAAATAAAAAACAATGTTTTTGAAATAAAAAATAATTAAACTTTCAAAAATCAATTATTTCGGAACCCCGGAAGTTCAATAATTCACAATAAATAGCCCCTTTGTCAGAAAATTCAAATCTTGAGACTATTTATAGGAATTTCAATTCTCTACAACTTTGCAGAAGAAAATTTTCCAAATTCGAAACAGAAATTATTCGAAATCCACAAACAGATGATTTTTAATTCTTCTAGTCCGACAAAATATTGATAAAACACCTCAGCATTAATTCCTTCAATTATATCCACATAAAATGATATATTCATTAATTATATCCACATCAAATAAATATTTCCTTATCATATGAATCAATAATTAATTATTCTTAAATAATATTATAGAATCACAATTATGACAACCAAGCCGTTCCTAGGAAAGAGGGGGCTTTCCAATAAGGATTTCTCCTTACTGGCGCGCAATTAGATGACCAAACATCTCCTTAACAGAACTTTCTAGACATTGCCAATAATGCTATCTAATAATATTATTCAAATAATATAAATTATTGATCTGATAATGAGAAATACTGTGCAGTGACAATTATTTAAATAATAATAATATAAACTAACAATGCAGCAATTATTGAATCAATAAAATAATGAACAGTAACTACTGTAACAATTATTGAGTAGTGTCTTCTTACGTACGAATCAATAATTCAACCATACTATGCAATACCTGTGTGCTACTGTACAACCACGTGTATTACTGTATTTTAACCACCAGGTAACCCAACAGTGTTAACGGTAACAATTTACGCCGTTATTTATAAAACTCAATCTTTGTCGTTTTCTTTCATCCAACTGTTTTCAGGTATGGGGCCCACAAATGGCTGCGCCGTCGTACGAATATTCTCGACAAAAAGAATATTCCACGACCAAACGAATATTCCCCGACAAGAATGATTATTTTATAGCCACTTGCTTATTTTGTAAAATTTTCACATTTCACCCATAACCAAAGCATTATATCAAATTAACCCTTATTAATTTAGAATAATGAATAAAGGAAAATTCAATTTTATTTATAATAAGTTGGGGTCTTACAACCTTAATCAACTAACTCACTATATCTCTATGTGAATTACAATTGAAGAAGGTTTAAGAACAAGTTCTCTATCCGATTACATGTGACGTCAAGCATATCTCTACCTTAACATTCATCAAGATTAAGTTATTCTCAAAATTCATGAACACATGCTATATCAACTAGGTCTAGATTTGAATATCCTCTCTCGATTCCAAACAAATCCACAAAGAATTGTTCATGAGGAAATTCATTGATTCAGGCTCAAATCAATATAGATAAACTAGAAATAGCTTATTAAATTGGAAATCAAAGTTTATAAAATCATAGATTCACTCAAAGATCCATCATAAGTCCTAAAAAGTGAATTAGTTCATAATAAACGAAATAAACACTGAATAAATCATGGAAATCATTCTTTCAATTAAAAATAATAGCCTAAGACGAAGAATATTGAAAAACACCCTTCACGTAGCCTAAAATCGCAATCGTCTTGAAAATCTCCTTGAAATACTCCTCCAACGCTTGCTTAAAAAACTGAGATTAATCTTCATAATTTGCCTTGTGTCTCTTTAAACTCATTGTTTGTTGTTAATTATATACTTCAACATGTATTCTGATTACAATTCCATGCCAATATGTGTCCCAAATCATCACCAACACTTAAGCTCTACGTTTATTAGCATTAGAAACCAACTAGGAAACTCTTCTATTCGCGTACCCAAGCCCTAGCTTGGGTCTTCCCTTTGTAATAGCAAGCCTCGACTTTCGTACCTGCTATTAATCTTCCCAGGACCCCAAGCCCCGGCTTGCTTGCAAGGCCAAAATGAGCAAGCCCCAGCTTGGGTACCTTCTGTAAATCTGCTGCAATATCCTCTGTTAAAATTGCCATAACTTCTAATCCGGGAAGAGTTACGGGGTCCGACACCTATCAAATCGAAGATATCGACGAGCTCTACAACTTTAATTCTTCTAGTTTTGAAAAATAACGAACAGATGAAGGTCGAAATTGGACTGGAAGTAGCTGCTATGTAAATGACAAACATAACAACTCTTAGCTTTGATTTTGTTGATAAAAGGCCATACTCTCGCATCCGAACTTCCGATTGGAATGATACAAAATGTTCCGGAAAGCCAAGAAAAAGTTCTACCATATAGTCCAAGTTCCACTCCAAGAATATGAAATGATCATAAAACGAACATGAAGGCCCGAACGATATCCGGAATTGCTTTTCCTTGCGTTTTCATACCAATAGTTGCTCACTCGGCCTCCAAACATATAATCTACACAATGAAAACAAAATGTATGAAAAGTAACTAAGAAACACGAGATTTAGCAACTAATTCAAGTAATAGATGACGGATAAGTAGGTATAAAACCTACTTATCAAATACCCCAAAACTTAAACCTTTGATTGTCCTCAAGTAAAAATAAAACACAAATGCAATGCAATGTAGTGGAATGCAATTAATCTATATGCCTACAAATCCAGCAGTATTGATAAACACAATTCTATTCAACTGACCTCAGTGAAATGAAATAAACATTACAATACTTCATATCAAAACCAATCAACAATTTCCTAGTCAATCATCAAATCTTAAACTGTTATTACAGGTATAGTGCGTGTGTGCTCAACATCCATGCTAACTGATATAATGCTAAATACAACACATAATAGATCTCTTTAAAGGCATCATACAGTGTAAACTCACAAAATACATGAACATGCTAGATCAAACTAAAGTCAAACTTCCACCAAATTCAAGAGTACAATCCGGGATACTTATGCTTTACTATGCATAACGGGGGCTTTTTGCTCTTTTCCCGTTTTATTGTATTTTTTATGTTTTTTTTAAACCATGATTGTGCAATGTCTCATTCCATTAGGCTAACAATGTTACCCCTTAGCGAGCTTTCGACCAACGACTCCCAGACCATATAAGACCTTGGGGCGCTAGGTGTACAGACAATCCCCTCGGGCGTACTTCCTCAAGTAACAAAGGTCCTCGAAACAAGACTAGACATGGTATTTTTTTTTCATTATTTTTTTTTTATAAATTTTAAGGATAAGTTTTAAATATTTAAAATTTTAGTTTATCCAGAAATCAATAACATCCAAATTATCAACATGATACTTCTTTGTGGAGTAAAATTCAAGAATGCTCAAAAGAATATTTCCACTGAAAAGATACTGGATGAAGCGCAAATATATAGGATATTCTACAAATTTCATGGAGTATAGAAGCTAAAACTTTAACCAACTGAGTATAATATAATATATGAAACTGCAAATGGATATTCGTCCGTCATGCGGTAATCCACGTAGACAGATCATTTCCATAATTTAATAAGGAATGAATACGAAGGATCATTCACCACGCATGTAGTAATCCACATAGATAGGTTATCCCAACAGAATAATAAAGAATAAAATAACAGAAGAATTCACCAGGCGTGCGTAATTCACACAGATAGGTTATTCCAACATAATAATAAAGAATGGAACCAGGTCATGCGTAAACTGCATAGACACGATATTCCAACAGAATAATAAAGAATGGAACCAGGTCATGCGTAATCCGCACAAATAGGATATTCCAACAGAATAATAAAGAATGAAACCAGGTCATGCGTAATCTGCATAGACAGGATATTCCAACAGAATAATAAAGAATGGAATAACAACAGAATTCACCAGGCATGTGATAGACCGCACAGACAGGTTATTCCAACAGAATAATAAAGAATGGAATAACAGAAAATTTCACCATGTATGCGGTACTTCGCATAGACAGGTTATTCCAACATAATAATAAAGAATAGAATAACAGTTCTTACGAGTATTGAAAGAAAATAATTCTCTTCATAAATATGAAATAATAATAACCCTTACCTTAGAAGAAACTGGATATTGAAATAGTGAGGTAGTAGACTTGTAACGACCCTAAAATTCATAAAATTTAATTCTCGACTTCGGTTGTTAATAATACATTCAACCTCTAATTTTTACATCAATAAACCATAATACAAACATTGAAATTTGCGTAATAATTAAAATTTTCTATTACAATTAAAATTTTCTATTACAAACTATTCTCGTTCCCAGAACTTTCAACCTTTACATCTAAATATCTAAGAATCATTTTTAATACTACAATAGTTTACATTGCAAAAAAAATATTACAATTCAACATTAATACATTATTCAAAACCTTAAACATGGTTCAAATAATAATAACACAACCAAAGTATATAATTCTTCAAGTATCACATCTGATTCATGTCTTTCAGGTAACACATAACTTTACCTTGAATCTTGAACCTACAAAAGTGGTTATTTGCAAGGT
Source organism: Panax japonicus (assembly GCA_020205505.1). Classification (NCBI taxonomy): domain Eukaryota; kingdom Viridiplantae; phylum Streptophyta; class Magnoliopsida; order Apiales; family Araliaceae; genus Panax; species Panax japonicus. Next base: position 24,965,059 of record CM035098.1, on the reverse strand, counting down.
TGAGCTAGACAGCCCAGCAAAATCTAACAGCTTTCATGCATCATATATTACATAATAGCATGCTCAACACATATCTCATAAACATTGGACTAATATAACATACATGTTACAGTTCATATAACAAGTATAAAGATGTATAAAGATTGAGTTCCTTACTCAATCAGCATGTTTTACTCAATCCATGTAGTCATAAGTTGGCTTTAACATTTCATGCATTCAACATATATATATAAAACATCATGCTCTTTGCAATAAAGATTTAAATCAATCAAATTCACATAGGAAATAGGAACTGAAAGACTTGCCTTGATCGTTGTTTACCAATAACAGTTTAACAGCTTACAGTTATCTGCACTTCACGTGCCCTACACAATTATATAATCATGCACATCAACTATTAGTCACATAGCAACGCATAGTAGTTGTAATGTAAACTTTACTCTACGTCTCATAACCCTTCCTATTATATATACGCAATGTTAAATTTTATTGTGTTAACTTTCAACTTATATCTCATTGTATTTCATAATCAAAGTTCATTCAAGTGTTTAAGTTTTGCTAGGACTACTTATTGATTTTATATTAACACTATTCAATATCTTATTATATTCATTTTATTTGATTTAAAACACTTTTTACGTTCATTATCACTTATCACGGCGTTTCGACGTTTATTCGTCACACGCCCAATTTATCTCTCTTGTGTATGCTTAGTATGCATATTCAACTTATCTAATATATCATTTATTAATGTTAAGCATCATTATACTTCATAATATTCAAGTTCTATAACTTATAACAACATCTATTATCGTCGACATCACTATACTTGTGTATGTGCATGTCCGATGCCCTCCGATTGCCTCTGAATGCGAATCAGTCACAAAGATGACCTTTTTGACTATTGTTCCTAACCTCAAATTGAAAAAATTTAAGAATAAAAGTTATAGGCCTATTCGTCCTCGTTCTGGATCATCTTGAATAACCTCAATCGGAGTTCTTATGAAAAAAATATGGCCATTTTACCAAGATAAGTAAAAGTAGTCACACCTGGCACACTATGGGCGCAGCTACGCCCAATTAAGCCTTGGGCACAACGCAGCTGTGCCCGTTACCAGAAATGGGACCTGAAGCTACTGTTCTTCGCGATTTTTGACCTTTTTTCTCTTACTAATCTTCATAACATGAGTTATACACATTCAAATTAGTCCTTTTTCGATTCTATGGATTCGTAATTCATAGAAATACAACATACTAGAATTTTAACAATTTATAAAAACATTAACCAACCTAAAATTTGACCCAAAACACATGTTCAGTACAATATTTTCATGTTTTAACATCTCTAGCGAATTCGATCGCCACGACTTCATTACTTAACCAATTGACACGATTTAAACTACGTTGTTTTTGTTTCTTCATATACTAACATAATCCATCATCAATTTGCAGATTATAACAAGTATTGACCATGAAATTTTGTACTTTCTAAGCCATATCCAACAACATAAACACTGTTAATTGAAATCTTCTACTACAACCCAATTTCATGCCTTTAATCATCAAATAACACTTACATATAACAAATAACAGATTATAAATCCTACATACATATATATGTATCAATCCAACACCAGTATCAATAAAAATTTCAAAAATAAGGGTTAACATTAGAGTAGGTTATACCTTGTTCCTTTGATTGATTGCTAGCAAAAAAATGATGATTAGGTTTAGATACTTCTCTCCTTCCTCTTGAAAATCACAGAGAACTCTCTTTCTCACTGTGTTTTTTTTCTCTCTTTCTTCCAAGCCCTCTCTCTAAACTCTGTTATTTTGCCTTAGGAGAAAATAAGAAGCGTAGAAAATAAATTGGCCTCCCTCACCCCCCACGTACGTCAGTTATGTAGACCAAAGGCCACAAGGCCTTGTTTGGCCACACACCAATTCCTTAAACTAAATTATTTTAATAATATTATATTATATAGTTTCATGTGTCACCTGCCACCAATTCAAATAGCTTACCATTATAATAATTATAATAATTATGATTTTTATTATAATTATTCTGATGATTAATAAATAATTATATATATAATTTAATTAATAAATTAGACTTAAACATCACTTTATTTAATTACTTATTTTCTTTAATATTAAACAACTCATTTAATTTAATTAATTCATTAAATTAAATCCTCAAAGAATAAAATTTACCTTTGCTTTAATTAAATTATCATACACACGTAACTAAATTATTATACCACAATTTCATAATTTATTTATTTTTCTCAATAAATAAATTATTTAAAATATTTAAAATTAATTAACAAATTCATTTAATTTCTTCAATAGTTAACTTAACTATTGAACCTCGCTTTCCCAATATATGAATATATATTTCTCTTCACATTATATCATATATTTCAACATATAAAGCATGTATATATACATACTCAAACTCAAAACATCTCATAATAAGAATTTTAATTATTAAATTATTATTTTAATAACTTATAAAAATTCGGATTGTCACAAGACTTCTTTTCTTCTTTCTCTCTATAATTTCTCTCTATAATAATTGCTCTAAAGCTTTAGTGAATTGGTGAGAAATGAAGGAAGAATGAGCTTCTATTTATAAGAAAATATAGTTTCGATAATTGCACGTTTTGGGGCTCAAAATATTACAGTACAATACCTTCAACTTTTTTTTTATTTTTAATTTAGTCCTGCAAGTATTATCAAACTTGCACCCCCCCTAATAGTAAATAATGTGAATCAATAGTTCAATCATGTGAATCAATAGTTATAATCATGTGAAAATACGAATTACAGTATAGTACATCCATCTATACCTCCTATTTTTAACTTAGTCATGCAAGTATTATCAATCTTGCACCAACTCCCCTAATAGTACAAGAATATGAATCAATAGTACACACATGTGAACAAATAGTTATAATCATGTGAATTAATAGCAATTAATTGCTCATTTATTCGATTAATTACCCGACTGATCAGTAAAACTTCCATACATCAATTAATATCGAAATAAATGTTGATTTGCACTAACACTAATAATTCCAACACAATGGAACTATTAATTTCATATTTAATCAACACGAACTTATTCATCATTAATATTATAACTCATAATATTTAACAACCAGGTTGTTCCCAGGAAAGAGGGGGCATTCGAATAAGGATTTCTCCTTATTGGTGCACAATTAAATGACCAAACCTCTCATTGACAGAACTTTTAGACATTGTAAATATTGTAATTTAATAATATGAATAACTTTGTCATCTCAATTATTGATTTAATAATATAACATATTATGCAGATGATACTGTGACAATAACTGAATAAATAATATGAGAGATATTATGCAGCAATTACTGTAGCAATAATTGAGTATAACTGAGTGACTTCTCACGTAAGCATCAATAATCAATACCGTGTTCTACTATGCAACCACGCGTATTATTGTACTTTTACTACCGGGTAGTTCAACAATTTAACGGTAAAACTTCCGCCGTTATTTTTATAAAAAGATAATTATGTCGTTTTCTAACTACGACAATACTTCCGTTATGGGGTCCACCAATGATTGTGTCGTCATACGAATATTCTCTGTTAAAATGAATATTCCCCGACCAATCGAATATTATATAACCACTTGCTTACTTTACAAAATTTATAAATATTACCCATAACTATAACATTATATTATATCCACACCATAATATTCAAAAATATATTTCGAGAGGAATTAATCTTTATTCATAAAAGTTGGGGTCTTACAACATGGCTAGCTAGAGTTGGTCACCAACTAAAGTTATGGCAAGTTTTACAAGTTATCTATTAAATAATGCAAGAAGGGAAATTTGGTCATTTGGTATTTAATTTTAGTGGCTAAGTTGTCAATTCATTTCTAACCCTTAGGGTTTGACCCTTAGGGTTCTTAAACTCATTATCTAGGTTTGTGTAATAAGGGCAAAATAGGAATCTTAGTTTCTAAAAAGGTGAATTAGGGTTCCTTAATTAAATTAAGTTTCCTAATCACATAGGACTTATAAATTAGGCTTTATAATGTACTAATCACCATAAGCTTGCTAAATTAATAATTAGGGTATATAACTTAGCAATTAGGGTTTTGATTAAGTAATTAGGGTTCCTATATATTAATTAGGATTTACCTAATTAACATTAAACATAATAATGGTTATTAATTACATAACACAGAACATAACACACACCTTACACTCATAGTTGACTTATGTACTATAGTTTATCAGTAATGCAAGGGTTTTGTACTGTTTTACTATAACTGTTCCATAAGTGAACATTACACACATATCAGACATGTTTATATTACTGAAATATAATATTATATTATTATTCTCATTCCTTATTCAAAATCCAGACTTTGGGTTTTGAATTCATATCTGACATAACCTTCATTGATACCATTATTAATTAAGTAAAAATAATTAACTTAATATAATAAATACATATCATAAAATCCATATCATATATACAATAATCATATTTTCATGGAAAATAAATAATAAATATTTTTATTACAACATTATTTTATTATAAGAATATAATCTATAATGATCAATAGTTCAAAAAAAGAAATTAGTTACATCTAATAAATAATTTTATTTATCAGATATATACATATACTTTACTTTGCACATATTCCCACCCTTATATATATAAAAAAAATTATTTGTAAAATTTTCTTATTGAAAATATTGGGTTATTACAGAATCCTTATCTGAGCTTAGGGTTAGGATTTCTATTCTCGGTTAAGCACAACTCTACTCTTATTTCTCAGTTAATACACAAATTGACCACTTCTGTAAACCTGTATCATAGATACTTAGCACAATATTGATAATCAATAGCATTATTAAATTTTTAAAAAAAAATTCATAAAATTCGGATTATTTGGAATCCCGCGTTATCACAGTTTGCAAGAAAAATATCTGACAAATTTTATTGCACCAAAAAGAGCACGCTCACACACCCTTGAGTCTTCTTCCAACAGTAGTCAAGATGAAGATATTATAGACATGACAAAATTCATCAACCTTGCTGCACAGAATGAGTATTATCGGATTATTACGAAAACCTTTGTGAAGGAAAGTGGGTTCAAGCCAGGAACGCAGGATGGGCAATTGCTGGATATGATCATAGAACAATAATGGATAAGAGTAGTAGCCACTCCTATGCCTTCTCTAATGGCGATTGTTCATGAATTTTATGCCAATGCCAAAGAGACACAGAGTGGCATATCTTTTATCAAAGGCCTCCATGTTAATTATCGCCTGTAGCAACCCCGAATCCGGGCCCCGAATCGCCTCAGATCCGGTACGCTAAATTCTTTCACTAATTGCGGAAGATATAAACATAAGTTGTTTATACAATACATTACACACTATTACCCAAAATCGAGTAACCTTAACTTATTACACAATTCATAAGGTATCTAACTCATAACATTATTAATATCACACAATACAAATTTAGCTGCAGACATCTACTAAAGCTGGAACTGTCTTGGACATTTCCTTGTTTCCGACGCATTCGCCTTAATCTGCAATATTTTATCATGATATAGCAAGGGTGAGCATAAAAATTGCCCAGCAAGTTTATATACAATAACATAACGATATATCATGATTGAAGAGTATGAATAATTGGCTAGCTATAATTCAACAATATAATTGTGAACTAGCAGGAACAAAATTTTGACTGAACAAGTATTTTACATAAACAAACATTTCTGAACCAACTGGTAATGAAGGTGATCAGCCTTTCATACCTGACTTATACATGCAAGATGTACAGAATACAAATTTCATGACAATCAGCAATGATTAACCACAAGCTTGAATACAATACTCTTATTAGAGTTTAGTAAATAGAAAACTTGCCTGAACCGTTGATTACCGCAACGCAATTTAATTTAATCTCTCACGAAAGACCTATCAGTTATAAGATTGATCTTTTAATCAGTAAAACATACTTTATTCCATAATACTATCTAATACTTAATCCAATATTAGATAACAACTTAACACATCAATATATTATTATCATCATTTGATAATTATTCAGTCAAGATATCCTATACCTTATGATTTATCACCATTTTAAAACCGTATTTAAATAAATTAAATACCACATAATTCCTTAATCATTAATATTCATTTAATATAAAATATTAATGAAAATAATAATATTATAATATACTTATAATATCACAAATTATTTTTAATTTCATAAAATCATTTTTATAAGATTTTCCAACACTTAAATCCATTATCCGATAATTAATATTAATATTAAAATATTATTATTTTCATGCCAAAATATCAAAAGTTATCTTATATAACTTAAAATATTTTTTATAATACTTAAATCATTTTTATATGATTTTAAATCATTAATACTATTTTATTCCATAATTTATTTAACTTCCTTTGATATTTTTCAAAAATTAATTCTAGTGCGTAGCTTAAGAAATTAGCTACCTTGTTCTTAATTTGTGTAATGCCCATCTTTTGGCATAACCTTATATATGTTAACGTGATGCTCCATTTTAAATTTCGTGGCAATCGGAGTTGTAGAACTCCGTTTATAGCGATTTCCGTCGGAAAATCACAAAAATTCGAACGGTCATAACTTGGTCGTTTTAACTCGGAATCAGCTCATTTTTGGACACGAGCTACATATTACCATATATTTTCATTTCCCAGAAGCCTGGAATTTTTCTCATTAACTAAATGTCCGAAACAGCCCTCGGAAAATTCTTCGCAGCTTGTTTTTGACGTTTGGCAGTTTTGGAGTCCTTTGTTAAAACTTATATAAAACGAGTTCTGTAACTCCGATTAATGATCCGTCAATTTTGTTGGGTTCGTATCTTTCCGAACTATAGTTTTCATATATCACAATCCATTTTTGGACATGTTTAGCTCCCGGAATTCAGCCAGGAAGTGACTGTTCCAAAACTGTCCTTTTCACAGTTTTTCTTAGTTTTGTGTAGTTTGGGAGAAATCCCTTAACTCTCTCATCCGATGTCGGATTTAGTCCGTTTCGGAGTCTATGGAAAGCTTATTGAGTGTACTACAACATATCACAAGTCCAGAATTTTTAGAACAACCTAACAGATCCGGAATTTTCTGTTTAGGGCAGCAGTCCACTAATTCCAACAAACTGATTTGCTTATCTTGTTTGATTAAACTTTTAGCACACAAAATAGTTGGATCTAAACATAACATACCATTTAACAAGTAGATCTATAGTTCTCATGTTCAAGATCATGAACTTCATGGTCCAAAATCAAATACAAGATTAAACACACTCAAGAGTAAGAAAAATAAGATTTTCTATACTTTAAAAACCTAGCTTCCAATTCATGCTATAAATCTAACTTTTGATCCATAAAAGAGTTGGATCTAAACATAGAACACCTTAAAACACCAAGATCTAGGGTTTTAAGCCTCAAAATCACAACTTTAAGTTGACAACAATCAAATCAAACTACCAAAAGAAATTAGCCAACACAAGAAGAAATTCTTTGCTATACCTTAGCTATAATCCTCTTGCTTTTGATGGCCCTCTTTCTTTGCTTTATAAAGTAGGAGATTAGGTTATTGGACATCAAAAGATCCTCTCTTCTTCCTTCATGGACATGGCCGAACATCTCTCTCTCTCTCCCTCTTGATCTTAGCAACTAGGAAGAATATAGGAGATGAAAGAAAGAAAATAAAAGCTAGACTTTACTTTATAAACTTGACACAAGCTCCTTCCTTTTCTTGCTCTCAATATGGCCGGCCAAGTCCTATTAATTCCCTCTCTTTCTCTCCTTCTCCCTTTAGCAATAAACAAGTGATTGCTTGCCAAAGAAAAAAAAAGTGTTGGACAATTAAGCAAATGACACATTTCTAGGCTAATGCTAGACTAGGCTTAGGGTTGTTGAGAATTGGTGACCAACTAAAGTTAACCATTAAATGCAGTTCATCCCCCCTTTCTAGTGCTCCTCATGTGGCCGGCCATGTGCCTTAAAATTGCTTCAATCTTGCTTTCTAATTTACCTCTTATTTGAGTTAACAATTGTCCAAAAATTCCTCTCCCACTTAGGCTAAAAATTGAGCCATTCATTTAATATCTTGCTTGGTTCTCTAACCAATTTCATTCACCAATACTTGAGCTATAAAATATCCATAGTCCATTGCCTTAAATTCTTATCCAACCCAATCCATTTAATTAGGGTTTTCACTCCTCCAATAAAACACCAATCCTTGCTCATGAACATTTATTTTCTTAACTCAATTAGACTTGCTATAATTAGGTTATAAAAGTAATTAACCGAGATGTATAAAATAAATCTCTTAGAATTAGTATATATCTTATATACTAAAATTCTCCCGTACCATAACCCTTAAGTTATTAAATCCTTCATTCCTAATATATAATTAGAGTTACACTAGTTTCTTTTGTTTGTTTATATAATAAACAAATATAAATCATCACATAATGATCATATTCCTTACACACAACTTTTTAACCCTTAGGGTTTAATACTTTGCATTTAGAATTCTCAAATTAGGGTTTCCGATTATCAGAATCTGAAACTAGGATTTTCAGATCTGGTATTAGGGTCTTCAAATAATCAATTAAGATTTTATATAACTCAATTAGGGTTTTCCCTAATTAATTTAACATTGATGATGTTTGACCTTGCACATAACATTACATTCCCCATCTAGGGTTTTCAATATCCGAATTAGGGTTTCGGATTTCTCAGAACTGAAACTATGGTTTACAGAACCGATTGTTAGGGTTTCTAACAGTTCGTTAGATTTTTCTAACTTAATAAACATATGATTAACATAACTTTAGAATTTTGGCTAAAGTTATAACTTATCTGATCAATCTTTGATCTCAATTCATTACGGTTCACTTATATAATCAAATATACCAACTAGTATTCACTTCAATACTTATTCCTGATAATTCTTCAAAAGAATTTTAAATCCACCATAATCTTATACCTCATTACTAGACTATCACTTACAATCTATCACATAATTCAAGTCTCATCCAAAACTTTTGAAATTCCTAGAATTTCATTACATAACTGCCAATTCCATACACTGATTTCCTGTTTAGGTCCTAATATTGAACCTTAAATCAATCAATTATGATTTTCATAAATTATCCAAATTCTCGGGTTGTCACATTCACCCCTCCTTATAAGAATTTCGTCCCCGAAATTCACCTTACACCTTACACCGTGCACCTTACACCATTCACACATATCACATACTACCCAATACACCACTCACAAGGGTAAAAATTTTAAAACTGTGCTGAGGAATCGTATAGACTGGTTGTTTTTCATTTTCGCAAAGGTTTTATGGAAATTCATCCGCAAACCGTCATAACTTACGGACAAAAAGGGTGATTAGCCCATTATGCCCTGTACTGTTCTAGTACTGCTGGTCGGAACAATTTGTTCCTCTTATCCGCCTTAGGCGCACAAAATTTTACCTTAGTCTTATTTGATTCCACAGCAACATAATTTTGGTTCGGGAAATTTCTTTCAATAAACACTTGGAGTTTTTGAAAACATTTTCGAGAATGACGTCATGATGCCGCACTGTATTTATCAGTCCGTTGAGGATTCCGTCATTTGACGTTATGATGCCGTACTATATTTACAGTCCGTTGAGGATTCCGTCATTTGATGATTTTATCATGCTACATCATACCATAGTGGAATAGTGACTTTAAGTCAAATTCACACGAAGTAATACTGCATTGATGACTCCATCAATTTTATCATCTCTGCACCAGGTCACATGGTACATAAGTGATAAATAAAAACATTTTTTTTTAAAAGGCACATAGTGCGTATTTAGCTTGAAGTCAAAAATTTTGAAATCTGGCATAGATAGGGGTTTAGGAAAACCTAAATCTCCACTAATGATCATTTTCTTAAACATTCTATCTGATCATATTATCCTCAACACTCTATTCACACATAACTATACCCAGTTCATAAAACCACACTTATGAGTCCATAAATTACCACAATCATATGAGTTTAAGAACTTTCCTAGACAGACCTTTGGCGTCCATTCGCTGAGGGGTTCATAAACATTTCATATAACTATGAGTCAAGAATGTCACATAAGTATGAATTTGAAGAACTCGTACTTAACCTTATATTCTCTAACTATGACCTATCTATCTGTCATACACATGAGAAAGGAATCACCTTCTTAACACGCATATAGCAAATAGCACGACACAAACATTTCAATGATTATCAGTGCCAGAAACTAAGTGGTTGTCAAACCAAACTCGGCCACTAATCAATATAGGAAGCTAAGTGAACAATTCCCCTCCCATACGAAGAATTGATCAACCTAACCACTACATCGACCAGGAAGCTAAGTGATTCTAAAACCAAGTACAAATTCCCCTCCCATACGAGGAATCATACAACTCAGCTGCCGACAAGAGTCCTCAATTGAATCCCCACCTAATACTAACTCCACACTTACTCCATACGAATTTTATTTAATCCGTATTTATAATTCATAACTCTTTTATGAGTTTTCATAGTACCATTTCATAGTACAACTAATATACAGCATCTTGCTGTAAACTTTTCAATCATAAGATTGATCCTTTTCCCACATCATAACTTTATCAGATCACGGGGTGATCTTATCGTATATGTTACGATTTATTTCCATGCACTATGATCGTTTAGTTTTTACGATCTTCTATCCCAGCTATCACTTTATCAGATCACGGGGTGATCTTATCGTATACATTACGATTCAATTCTATGACTTGATCGTTTTATTTTACGATCTTCTATCCCTGCACTTTCAGTCATTTAGACTTTATTATCAGAGTTAGGGAACTCTGTGCTTTACACTCGCCGAGATTCGTCTTTGAATCATACTGACCAACTAACTTTATTTGAGTTAGTCTTATCCTAATCACTGCGGTTATTGGTCTCAGGTATTACTACCTAAGCTTCATAACCAACAGCTCTGATACCAACTGTAGCAACCCCGAATCCGGGCCCCGAATCGCCTCGGATCCGGTACGCTAAATTCTTTCACTAATTGCGGAAGATATAAACATAAGTTGTTTATACAATACATTACACACTATTACCCAAAATCGAGTAACCTTAACTTATTACACAATTCATAAGGTATCTAACTCATAACATTATTAATATCACACAATACAAATTTAGCTGCACACATCTACTAAAGCTGGAACTGTCTTGGACATTTCCTTGTTTCCGACGCATTCGCCTTAATCTGCAATATTTTATCATGATATAGCAAGGGTGAGCATAAAAATTGCCCAGTAAGTTTATATACAATAACATAACGATATATCATGATTGAAGAGTATGAATAATTGGCTAGCTATAATTCAACAATATAATTGTGAACTAGCAGGAACAAAATTTTGACTGAACAAGTATTTTACATAAACAAACATTTCTGAACCAACTGGTAATGAAGGTGATCAGCCTTTCATACCTGACTTATACATGCAAGATGTACAGAATACAAATTTCATGGCAATCAGCAATGATTAACCACAAGCTTGAATACAATACTCTTATTAGAGTTTAGTAAATAGAAAACTTACCTGAACCGTTGATTACCGCAACGCAATTTAATTTAATCTCTCACGAAAGACCTATCAGTTATAAGATTGATCTTTTAATCAGTAAAACATACTTTATTCCATAATACTATCTAATACTTAATCCAATATTAGATAACAACTTAACACATCAATATATTATTATCATCCTTTGATAATTATTCAGTCAAGATATCCTATACCTTATGATTTATCACCATTTTAAAACCGTATTTAAATAAATTAAATACCACATAATTCCTTAATCATTAATATTCATTTAATATAAAATATTAATGAAAATCATAATATTATAATATACTTATAATATCACAAATTATTTTTAATTTCATAAATTCATTTTTATAAGATTTTCCAACACTTAAATCCATTACCGATAATTAATATTAATATTAAAATATTATTATTTTCATGCCAAAATATCAAAAGTTATCTTTTATAACTTAAAATATTTTTTATAATACTTAAATCATTTTTATATGATTTTAAATCATTAATACTATTTTATTCCATAATTTATTTAACTTCCTTTGATATTTTTCAAAAATTAATTCTAGTGCGTAGCTTAAGAAATTAGCTACCTCGTGCTTAACTCCAGTAATGCCCATCTTTTGGCATAACCTTATATATGTTAACGTGATGCTCCATTTTAAATTTCGTGGCAATCGGAGTTGTAGAACTCCGTTTATAGCGATTTCCGTCGGAAAATCACAAAAATTCGAACGGTCATAACTTGGTTGTTTTAACTCGGAATCAGCTCATTTTTGGACACGAGCTACATATTACCATATATTTTCATTTACCAGAAGCCTGGAATTTGTCTCATTAACTAAATGTCCGAAACAGCCCTCGGAAAATTCTTCGCAGCTTGTTTTTGACGTTTGGCAGTTTTGGAGTCCTTTGTTAAAACTTATATAAAACGAGTTCTGTAACTCCGATTAATGATCCGTCAATTTTGTTGGGTTCGTATCTTTCCGAACTATAGTTTTCATATATCACAATCCATTTTTGGACATGTTTAGCTCCCGGAATTCAGCCAGGAAGTGACTGTTCCAAAACTGTCCTTTTCACAGTTTTTCTTAGTTTTGTGTAGTTTGGGAGAAATCCCTTAACTCTCTCATCCGATGTCGGATTTAGTCCGTTTCGGAGTCTATGGAAAGCTTATTGAGTGTACTACAACATATCACAAGTCCAGAATTTTTAGAACAACCTAACAGATCCGGAATTTTCTGTTTAGGGCAGCAGTCCACTAATTCCAACAAACTGATTTGCTTATCTTGTTTGATTAAACTTTTAGCACACAAAATAGTTGGATCTAAACATAACATACCATTTAACAAGTAGATCTATAGTTCTCATGTTCAAGATCATGAACTTCATGGTCCAAAATCAAATACAAGATTAAACACACTCAAGAGTAAGAAAAATAAGATTTTCTATACTTTAAAAACCTAGCTTCCAATTCATGCTATAAATCTAACTTTTGATCCATAAAAGAGTTGGATCTAAACATAGAACACCTTAAAACACCAAGATTTAGGGTTTTAAGCCTCAAAATCACAACTTTAAGTTGACAACAATCAAATCAAACTACCAAAAGAAATTAGCCAACACAAGAAGAAATTCTTTGCTATACCTTTAGCTATAATCCTCTTGCTTTTGATGGCCCTCTTTCTTTGCTTTATAAAGTAGGAGATTAGGTTATTGGACATCAAAAGATCCTCTCTTCTTCCTTCATGGACATGGCCGAACATCTCTCTCTCTCTCCCTCTTGATCTTAGCAACTAGGAAGAATATAGGAGATGAAAGAAAGAAAATAAAAGCTAGACTTTACTTTATAAACTTGACACAAGCTCCTTCCTTTTCTTGCTCTCAATATGGCCGGCCAAGTCCTATTAATTCCCTCTCTTTCTCTCCTTCTCCCTTTAGCAATAAACAAGTGATTGCTTGCCAAAGAAAAAAAAAGTGTTGGACAATTAAGCAAATGACACATTTCTAGGCTAATGCTAGACTAGGCTTAGGGTTGTTGAGAATTGGTGACCAACTAAAGTTAACCATTAAATGCATTCATCCCCCCTTTCTAGTGCTCCTCATGTGGCCGGCCATGTGCCTTAAAATTGCTTCAATTTTGCTTTCTAATTTACCTCTTATTTGAGTTAACAATTGTCCAAAAATTCCTCTCCCACTTAGGCTAAAAATTGAGCCATTCATTTAATATCTTGCTTGGTTCTCTAACCAATTTCATTCACCAATACTTGAGCTATAAAATATCCATAGTCCATTGCCTTAAATTCTTATCCAACCCAATCCATTTAATTAGGGTTTTCACTCCTCCAATAAAACACCAATCCTTGCTCATGAACATTTATTTCCTTAACCCAATTAGACTTGCTATAATTAGGTTATAAAAGTAATTAACCGAGATGTATAAAATAAATCTCTTAGAATTAGTATATATCTTATATACTAAAATTCTCCCGTACCATAACCCTTAAGTTATTAAATCCTTCATTCCTAATATATAATTAGGGTTACACTAGTTTCTTTTGTTTGTTTATATAATAAACAAATATAAATCATCACATAATGATCATATTCCTTACAAACAACTTTTTAACCCTTAGGGTTTAATACTTTGCATTTAGAATTCTCAAATTAGGGTTTCCGATTATCAGAATCTGAAACTAGGATTTTCAGATCTGGTATTAGGGTCTTCAAAAAATCAATTAAGATTTTATATAACTCAATTAGGGTTTTCCCTAATTAATTTAACATTGATGATGTTTGACCTTGCACATAACATTACATTCCCCATCTAGGGTTTTCAATATCCGAATTAGGGTTTCGGATTTCCCGGAACTGAAACTAGGGTTTACAGAACTGATTGTTAGGGTTTCTAACAGTTCGTTAGATTTTTCTAACTTAATAAACATATGATTAACATAACTTTAGAATTTTGGCTAAAGTTATAACTTATCTGATCAATCTTTGATCTCAATTCATTACGGTTCACTTATATAATCAAATATACCAACTAGTATTCACTTCAATACTTATTCCTGATAATTCTTCAAAAGAATTTTAAATCCACCATAATCTTATACCTCATTACTAGACTATCACTTACAGTCTATCACATAATTCAAGTCTCATCCAAAACTTTTGAAATTCCTAGAATTTCATTACATAACTGCCAATTCCATACACTGATTTCCTGTTTAGGTCCTAATATTGAACCTTAAATCAATCAATTATGATTTTCATAAATTCTCCAAATTCTCGGGTTGTCACATCGCCCATAGGAGATTCATGAAGTATTCAATCTGCCTGACCCTTCTACTGACAGGCCACACTGGGTGGAGGCAGACAGATTTGAGGCTGACTTGGATAAGGTGATCGAGGATTTATGTGTGACGGGCACCAAATGGAACTACAAATAAGGCAAAAACACGCCCACTAACTCTCCGAGTGCAGCGCTGAATGGATACGCGAAGGCTTGAAACATGTTCATTTGTGCTAAATTGATGCCATCTACGCACCAGCACGATATCCCAGCTAAGAGGGAAATAATATTATGGGGCATTATCATAGGGAAGTATATTGATTTGGGCCACCTTCTCCATCAGAATATGCTACATTACATGAGGAGGAGCACCACGAGCAGTATCCCTCATGCATCAATCGTAACCCATTTATGTGCCAAAGCTGGAGTAGATTGGGAGAATAAGCAAGTTCAAATGCCTATCCAGGATATCACACATGCCACTATTTAGAAGTTCAATGATTGGGCTGGTGTCATAGCACACCCTCG
The DNA here is from genome assembly GCA_020205505.1 of Panax japonicus. Taxonomy (NCBI): domain Eukaryota; kingdom Viridiplantae; phylum Streptophyta; class Magnoliopsida; order Apiales; family Araliaceae; genus Panax; species Panax japonicus. The sequence goes on along the minus strand of CM035098.1, from coordinate 24,949,523 downwards.
GGGAAAAGGTTTAATTTTGTCAGCTCCATCGCCAGTGTCGTCTCCACAGCCAACTAAGGCAGCTGCCACCCCTCTTGTCACTTCAGAGACTAATGATCACAAGATGAGGTGATTACAGAGGAAGGTGGACGCGCTGCACAACAACTTCTAAACGTTCACAAATGGAATGTCTAGAGATTTGGCTGAAGCATTTGCTCAACAAGGGACGCTAGTGGAGTGGCCTATCTTTCGTTCTGTCGTGCCATACCCACCACCATATTCACCACCCGAGTCGGGTGGCCATGCCGACAGATAGGGGAGTTTCCTAACCCTTTACCTTCATTGAGGACAATAAATATTCTAAGTTTGGGGGTATTGGGTTTATTTAGTAATTTAGAGCATATAGTGTAATGGCATGTGGCATATAGTTTGATTGCATATTAGTAGTTCTTAGTTGCATCATATAGTGTAATGGTATGTGGCATATGGTTTAATTGCACGTTAGTAGATATTAGTTTAATTTTGCAGTAAGAAAAATATTCTTTTTTTCTTCTTAGTATCTGTTTAGTTGCATTACATAGCATAATTCCTAGGTTTTTAGTTTGTTGAATTCTAGGTTGGCCAACGATAACATAGAAATTTGATAGATTTTTGAGCTGGGTTCATATCTTAAGCTTAGTTATAATTTTATACAAGATATAATACATGCATGTTGTTTAGATATTATCGGGTAGAACGACAGTGTTCCTATTTGCTTGTTGGTTAAGATTAGCATGCTTGTCTGCTGAGAGAAAAATGTTGTTTTTAATGATAGAATCATGTAGGAAGTGAGTAATGACTATAAGAAACTAAAAATCAAGTTTTGGGAACGCATTGGATATATTTGCTATCTTCTAAAAAATCAACATCGTGACTAGTCTTGTTTCAGGGCCTTTGCTACTTGAGTAAGTACGCCCGAGGGGATTGTCTCTACACCTAGCGCCCTAAAGCCTGAATAATTTAGGAGTTGTTGGTTGAAAGCTTACTAAGGTGTAGCACTGTTTAGCCTAATGGAATGAGACATTGCACAGCCATAGGAAGTATAAAAATTAATAAACACCACGAGAAAGCGCGAAAATACCCTCGTGAATAAAAATAAAGCTGAATAAACCCTTTGTTGAACCTTAGCTTGTACTGATGTGTTAGAGTAGTTGTTGCTTCATTTATGTGCATGGTTCTTGATTTAAAACCTCAGTTTTCTTTCTTAAGAAGTATAGCATGTGGAATCTTCACCATTGTCAAGCTTATCTGTGAACACAACACACATACAACATCTTTATAGCAGGTTGGGATTATCTGATTGTATGTCATTATGCCTTTAGCTTAGCTTGATGCTTTGTTCATAGATCTTGATATATCTCTGAGGCATATCTTATTGGAATTCTTAACATCGCTGAAAATCTTGGGATTCATTTGTATGATAGTGTAATTACATAGTATGTAGTTTGCATTTGTTAGTTCATATTTCTGTTTATTGCTTGAGGGCAAGCAATAGTTCAAGTTTGGGGGTATTTGATAAGTAGGTTTTATACTACTTATCATTGAAGTTTTATGTTGGTTTGATTATGGTTATGAACTGAGCTAGAAGCTTGCTTTGATCAAGGATTAATCAGATTTGCATTCTCTTTTCTCTTTAATCTCTGTGATTTCATTGTGATTTCTCATGTTTGGTTCATATCCCATAATAGTTGTTGATTCAAAGATGAACTAACCACCATTGTGGGATTCTAATAGATCTTATTGCGTAGTTCAGATTTATATGCCTTGTTGTGATGCTTAAATGATTATAGTTGGATTTCCTAACTTGGTTATGCTTAATGACTAGATGCTTAATCATCATCTACCCTAATAACTTATATGGAATTGAAAAAGGAAATATAAGTTCAGATCCGACTTTATTAGCATATGTTCATGAAATTTACATGTGATAGATTTTGTGATTCGTAGTCCGGATAGACATACCGGTTTACCATGTGTAGTCGCTGAGAGAGCTTGAGCTTAAATTGATATTACTTGTAATCACATAGACATATAGTGGGTTAGGTATGTTAGGTTTGTAATATTCATGAACACAATCAAATTGCACAAAGTAAGCGAAAGCATGGAAAAAATAGAGTTTTAAAATTTTACAAACCATATACCTGGATCATCCCTTATGCACAATTATTAATTAAACAAAAAATATGAAGAACAAGAATCATACCCTTGAAGATTCGAGCTTCCTCAGGTACAAGTTCACCTCCAATCTTTTTCGCGTTCAACTTGAATCCACTGGGGTTGGTTCCTTCCTTTGATCAATGTTAGCCACCCAAGTGTTTGGCCTGTAGAGGTGATCCACCAAGGAAGAAGAAAGATTCAAGAAGATGGGTATTTGGCAAAACCCTAGTTTTTTTATCTCTCATAGAAAAAGAGCATACTCTCCAACAATTGGAATCATCTCTATTGATATCTGATATAAGACTCCTCTAATATAAAGATATCACTTAACCCTTCTAATCTAATTAGAAAATAGGGTATTATTTAATTAATTTAATTCATCTAATTAATTAAGCTCTCTAATCTTATTAGGGATAAATAATTAAACTCTTTTAATTAATTTACCTCCTAATCTTATTAGGAATAAATGAGAGTACTTTTATTAATTAATTTCCAAACTCCTTTAGGAATTAAATAATAATAATTATTAGACTCCTCTTATTAATTTATATTTAACATTTCCAAAATATTAAGCTATTTAATTTATTCTATCACCATAGATTAAATTAATATATACTAAACTTATTATTACGATTATGCCATTAATTTCTTAAATAATTAGTCTTCCTTTTATAGTGTGACCCTTTAGGTTCTTCATATTAAACTGGTTGTGAATAAATCAATTAGAACAATTCTAATCTTATTTAAAAAATAAATTAAACTATTAATTTATTTAAATAAATAATATTTATTCTACATTAGGGATAAGCCTCCCTAGCGATCAACGACTTTCCAGATAATATAGATTTCAACATTAATCATAAAAGAACCTTTGAGTAAATAGTTACCGTACAATTCAATCCTTTCACCATACAATGTCCCAATTAAATATAAGACATGGAATTACTGTTAAGTCTTATTTTATTTAATTATATGTATTTCGACTCTTAAATGCACAACTCCAAATAATGCAAATTAGAAACTCCTTTCTAATTTCATTCTGCCTTGGCCAAGAACTATTGGGTTGTCATTTATCGAATCACATAGGAAATTTCTCTTCTTTTACTAGAAATGGTAGATTCTTTATTGATCATACATTATCTCCATGTACAACTTATTATACTCAAACATACCCTTTGATATACCCTAAGGGTCTTAAGGAATAAGTCAAAGTATAACTCATCATACAGAAGATACTATGATGATCTCAAGTCCAAGGATCACTTGTACTACTATCACTACAGGAATTCCTATTGATAGACAAGTAAAACTCCGTTAGGTATTCCTTAGCGAGCCACGTTCAGTGAACTTATTGTCTAAGAAGAACCTACATACTTGCTTTAGTGTCTCCACACAAATGATCATGAGATCAATCATCCTCATCCAATAAGCAAGTAACGTATGTACCAATCTATCTGAATTCACTAATCCCCAATTTAGTAATCCAACGATTGGGAACTATTTTAGTTTTAAGCTTTCTAAGAATTTAGATCTCACTAGAATGATCATCATCATTATTCTAAAAGCATTGCTTAAAATTATGGGTTTATCACATATTATAAAACAGCATCATGTAGATAATTAAAAGCCTTTAATAAATTAATAATTTTTATTAATAAATGAATAAGATTGTTACAAAGTATATGCTTTATCATCAAACATGATTGGCTTGTGTGCATACTACTTTCAAGGTAATATTGATGTTCATATGAATTCTATATGTTTTATGGATTTTGTGTGATATGGACATGGTGTATTAAAAAATAGTCATGATTTACTTTCATGCTCTCGACTAGCAATCCATAATAATTAGTCAAGTTAAACACGTGGTGTATAATCTGATCAAAGCATTAACTAAAATTAGGGTCACATATCTCTCCAATTTTAATCTCTTCGTTTATGAATTAGTTATTTTGTGTTGATAATTATTTTACTTTTTCATTCCCCTCTTATTCGATCGTTTAAGAAGCTAGAAATAGCTATTAAGTTGTTGCATGATAGATTAGGAATAATTACCTTTCTCTGTGGGAATGATACTTAACTTACACTATATTACTTGTTGAGTGTGTATACTTGCACGTGTGTGTCTATTTTGTTAAACCCAAAATAAGCCCAACATTCTTCTTTGACTTTCAAGCTCCACTCAAGTTTTAATTACCTGAGTTTCTGTCTGACTGGCTTGAATCCCTCTTTGATGGGAAGGCGATGAATGACAATGTCAGTTGACAAATCAACCATGTCTTCATGAGACCATGCAAACACATCTTGGAATTGGGTCAATAGAGTAACCATATCATTCCTTTGGTTTGGAGTAAGGTCCATACCAATCTGGATGTTTGTGGTTTTTTGAGGTTCCAAGGTTGGAAGAGGCGGTTTGATCAAGATTTGGCTTGGGTTTATCTTTGACCCATTCTTTGATGTCCTGAGGTATCTCATAGTTCTCTTGTTCAATCTCCATCAAGTCAGAGTCCAACTTCACATCAAAGTTGTAGTCCTTGTGAAGAATAGGCACCTCATCAGCAAGTTTAGGCATATCTAACTTTAGAGTCCTGAAGTAAAATGCTTTCACTTAATATATGAAACTGTTTAATCATACAAAGTGATAGCATGAAATGACAAAAACAATTGCTAATACTATTCAACAAAAGTAAGCAGTTATTGCTATCTACAAGGCAGAGGGAGTTTCTGCCCTTTTTACCCTTGTCAACAAATGCAAGGAGTGCTGCTCCAATTGCCAATGGTCAAGTCCTGGTGGACATCTGTGATGAAGGGGTTGTTGTCATCCTCCTTCTCTTGAATGATGACCATGACATCTGAGCAGTCATCATCTAAGCTATCCTTGTTCATACCCACGGTATGTGCCAAGAAGTAGATCTTTGATAAGCACCTCTTAATGTCTTGTTTGCACCTTTGATTCCTTTCCTCCATGTCTGGGTCTGGAATCAAGACTTCTTTTCCTTTAACCGGTATCGGCTAAGAAACAGCATACCTACCACAGAGGAAGAAATTTTTGTATAGGCCGTACAGATTCATTATCTTCAGGTTTAGGCAACAGTCTTGTAGATGAAGGAACTGGTGTCTTGTACGGGTTCCTGTGACTAGACCCAAAGGAGTAGCCTAGTCTGGCCTTCCCTGTCTGACTGGAAACTTGAATTGGGCATTTGATTCCTTGCTAATTCTTTCCTAACCCTTGTCCAGATTGGAAACCTAAGGATATCATTTCTTGAGTTTTCGATATTACTTCGGTGGAAACTCTGGGTTTCAGAGCTGGAGCCCCAATGGGTTGGTAGTGAGTGTTGCTCACCTCAAGGGCTTGGAAGTTGACAGGCTCAACTTCGTTATTGAAATTGATGAAAGGTAAATCACTTTGTAAAGGATACTCTGGCTCATCATTGACAGTGACCAGATTACTGTTAATGATATACTTAAGCTGTTGATGAAGAGTGGATGGGACGGCTGCTGCCATATGAATCCAAGGTCTTCCCAATAGAAAATTATATCCTGTAGTGATTTTGAGCACTTAGAAGGATATGTAGAATGTATGTGGGCCAATTTCCACTGGTAATTTAATCTCTCCAACAGCATTTCACTAAGATCCATCAAAGGCTTTGATGATTATGTAGCTGCTTTGAATCCTATTGAGATTGATGTTCATTTTTTCTAATATAGCATAGGGGCAGATGTTTAGGGATGATCCTCCATCTATTAGCACTCCTCCGACCACATATCTGGAAGACATCACCGCTATGTGCAACAGTTTACAATGACCCATCGCTTCAGGAGGTATGTCACCATTGGTGAAGGATATCACATTACTATTGAAGATGTGATCAACCAGATGATGGAATTTTTCAACATCCACTGTCTTTGGAAAATGGGCTTCTTTTAATACTTTCAGTAAGACCTTCAGGTGATCTTCTGAAGAGAAAACCAATTCCAGGATAGAGATCTGTTGTGGAGCTTCTTTCAAGCTTTGAACCACCTTGGCTTCATTGTGTCCCATCTTGTGGAGGAATTCTTCAATCTTCTCCCTGGACACTTTCCCCTTAGATCTAATGATAGGCTTCATCACTCGTTGAGGAAGATACGATTGATTTTCTTTAGACACTGCAGCAGTTGTATTTGATGTTGATCCTTTAGCCTCTCTATAGTTCCATGGGACTTTATTAAGGCTGACGACAGAATATTGTGGTCTGAATGGCAATATGATTAGCTTTGGTGCAGTCACTTTCAAAGGGTTATCAACTCCTTTGAGCTGAATTGGTTGAATTGTACGTGGTGTGGCAGCCACATCTCCTTTAGAGGATATAACTGCTATGATTTCCTTCCATCCTTGGGACATTGGAGAAAATATATGTCCACTCTCAAGTGGTAAGGTGTCATCATCTGCCATTTTTAGGTCACCGCTGTCAATCATATTTTGTATAAGAGGTCGGACTACCCAGCAATCCTCAGTGTTGTAACCACGAGAGTGAGAGTGGTATTGACATACTCCAGTAGCATCAAACCTTTTTTAGTGTGGGTTGACTGGAGGTAGCAGTGCTATGATTTTTCCTTCATTGATTAGCATCTGCAATATTTCTTCTGTGGGTTGGCCTAAATAGGTGAATTCCCTTTTGTTGGCAAAGTCCCGACAGGCTTTAGCTTTTACTTTTCTTGTAAACTTTTCCTCCAGTGTTTCACTTTCTTGAGTAAGTGGTGGAGTATTTGTGATAAGAGAAAGGAGGTTGGCATGCTCCAGACTGAACAACTGTTGTGTGACTTGGTGTTGATGAACAACCAATTCTGCCAGTTGATTGACTTGTTCGCCAAGGGACTTTAACTCATGTTCCATCATGAACTGGAAATCGGAATAATCCCACTTTTTGGAATTATCTTTACTGGTTTGGGAAGAACCACCCACATATTTGAGGTACATGAAGATCTTTCCACTTCCTCTATTGATCATGTTAACCTCCTCTTCCTTGTGTTAAGGGAGAAGGTTGTCTTGAACATGTGGTTGCTCGGGCTTGGTCACCACGATCTCACCACTATCAATTAAGTCCTGGATCTTATGCTTGAGGGCCCAACAATCTTGAGTATTGTGGCTTGGAGCTCTAGAATGGTAAGCACACTTTTTACTTGTATTGAAGCCCTTTCCACTTGGATTAGTTGGTGAAAGGAGATGAGTGATTTTCTTCTGATCTGTCAGAAGTTTGAAAATGTTTTCAAGTGAATCCCCTAAGGGGTGAACACTCTTGAGCGTTTAATTTCTCCACTTTTTGGCAAGGGGGGATTTGAAAAGTGAACTTGAAAAAGGGAGTAGTTTCTCCTTTGAATAGGCAAAGTTTGATTGCCTTTTTTTTCCTTGTAGTATCAAGGAAACATTCTCTTCTTTCTTCTTATGGACCCTCCGGGGGTTGTTCCCATAACTTCCAGATTGGATATGCTCAGTTACGGCTTTTAACGCGGCGAGGTCTTGAATCTTCCCAGACTTCAATCCCATTTTTTCCATTTGTCCGTGCTTAATCATTTCTGAGAATGATTTTCCTATTCCAGCTAGGACCCTATCATAAAATGGAGCTTCTTGAATATCTGTGAAGGTCGTCACCATTTTAGACTCGATCATAGATGGGAATCTTAAGCAGCCAGATGCCTCCATCTTTGGGCATACTCTCTGAATGACTCATTGACTTGTTTCTTGACCTTGGTAATTTGATACCAGTCTAGAGCTATCTGAGTTTGGAAGCTGTATTGACTGAGGAAATCATGGGCTAACTCCTCCCAGCTGTGAATTTTGGAGTTATCCAATCCGGTGTACCATGCTTTGGCTTCTGCAGTCAGACTTTTATGAAATAGCTGCATTCTGAGCTTTTCATTCTCGGCATAGGATTAAATCTCTCTAATGAACACTTTTAAGTGGGTGTAAGGATATCCCAATCAATCCTATTTCTCAAAATCGGGAGTCCTGAATTTCTCTGGATAATGAACTCTGGGAAAGATGCAAAGGTCTGAATATAAAACACTTTCGTGTGTTCCAATCCCTTTAATAGACCAGTAGAACCTTCTTCTAAATATCACTGGTGTCTTGATCTTCTTTAAGATGAGTGATTTCAGGGGTTTTGTCGGACTTCTCAATCTGAGACTCAGGTACTGGAACTTCTCTGTGCAGACCCTGGATTCCTCCATGTGCAGAAGATTCTGTGTGGATGGGTATTTATGGATCCCTGTGTTAATTTGTGCAATTCTTTGAGCAGAACAGCCAACTCTGTTATTTGATTGCTTAATCCTTCAAACTCCTCGCGAGAGACAGGAATAGGATTAGGCTTAGTGCATTTTTGGACCTTGAATGGGTAACGGGACCAATTGTAATAACCTGATATTTTTTATATAATTAAATTAGAAATTTTGTGTATAAATTTTTTTTATTATAAAGGTGGGAATATATGTGCAAGGTAAAGTATATGTTTATATGTGATAAATAAAATTAATTTATTACATGAATAATTTTAAATAATTTTTTTTAGAATTTTTGATCATTATATTCTAATAATAAATTAATTTGGTAGTAATAATATTTTATTAATTAATTTCTATGAAAATATGATTATATATTATTTAAATAATATATGAAATGATTATTGAAATTATTATAATAATTATTTTTTATATGAATTTAATTTCAGATTATTTAAGTTAATTATTTTAGGTTAATTAATAATGTTATATATGCAAGATAAATCAGATATGGAATCCAAACCCTAATTCTAGATTTTGAACAACGAGTGAGAATAATAATATACTATTAATTATATTTCAGTGCTATAAATATGTATTGTATGTATAGACTGATAATGGTTAGTCAATTATGGTATATGATGCTAAAATCCTAGCATTAATTAGTTAAACCCTATTTTGAAACACAATTATAAGTTCGAGACTGTTATGTAATTTTGCTATTATGATTAAGGTTAAGTATTATGGAATTTAATGATAATTAGGGAAACCCTAATTATTACTTAGAAAACCCTAATGATTAGAACCCTAATATTAAATTAGTAACCTTAATTTGCTAATTGGAAACTCTAATCACTAAATTAGAAAGCTAAATGTATTTTTAAATTTTTAAACCTAATTTTCATGTTCTATGTAATTAGGAAATTAAGTATGATTAAGAAACCCTAATTGGAATTTTAAAAATTTTAATTTTCATTTTAACCTAATTTGAAAAATCCTAGAAACTAATTATATTTTTTTACCTTAAGGTTAAACCCTAAGGGTCAAACCCTAATGGTTTGCCAAGTTACCAAATGGCCATTAAAATTAAAAGTCCAAAAGAACATTTTACCCTTATTGCATTATTGAAGCTAAGTTGTAGATCTTGCCCTATTTGAGTTGTTGGCCAACCCTACACTAGTCATGTGCTAAAAACTCCAACACTCAACCATAAAACATTAGCCATACACATTACATTCATATATACATAGCATTAGAGAGAGAAAAGTATTCATTTTTAGCCATTTGTTCACCAAGCATACAACTAAACTCTCTCAAGTTCAAACCCACGAAATATAGTAGTATACCAGTCCGAAAACAAAGCCCCACTATCACTCATAACAAATCAGAAGCCAGATTCAAGCATTGATCAAATTAAAGGTATAAACCTAATCAAAAATCTGATCCTTGATCCTCTGTTAAATGTTATAATTTTATGTTTAAACATGTTGTTTGTAGTCTATATAAATGATCTGGGTTGATAGATGTTAGATCCATAACATCTATAGGCTCGGATTTGATGTTTTTTAAAATACAAAAAAATTTAAAATGTTATCTGACAACGAATGTCAAACCCCATAGATTTCATTTTGTTTATGTTTTTGGTTGTTTAAATGTTTGAACATGTAGTATGCTATAAGATTTGTGTTCTAGTACTTGTAGCAGGACCAGATCATGCATAGAATATAAGATATTCATGGTCAAACCCTGTTGACCGAGCTTGACCAATGAGTTTCTGGGTAACCCAGAAACTCAAAACCAGTGTCTGACAAGGTTTTGTCAAGCCAAGATCTGTCAGTTGTTTGTTGTTTTGATTCTTTGGTTGTAACAAGGTTGTTGTATGTTATATAGACTGTCGATTCATGCTATTAGAACACCTAAACATCAAATAGGATTAATACAGTGGTCGGTCAAACCAGGCAAGAGGATCACAACATACGCTTTCTAGGTAACCTAGAAAGCTTATGAATGTGACTTCTGACATGATTTGATCGAACCGTATCTGGAAAGTTTAATGTTGTTATAGTGATTTTTTGTGATAGATCTCTTCCTTGACATGTTGGCTACAACCTAAAACCATTAGATCACTAAAACATTACATAAACAAGTTGTGGAAGCCCAAATATGACCAGTCGAACTGTACTTCATTTCAAGGTAACCCAGAAAATGAAGAACATGCAGCTCTGACAGTCACTTTAAAAGCTTAGATCTCGTTGGTGTTATGCTGTTTGGCCATGTTTGTTGTTGGATCATGTAGTCTTACACTAGTACTACAAGATCAATATCATAACTTGCCTAGAAACAACTTAGATACCGATTTAATCTTGGTCAAAATTACTCACTCAATCACTGTACATGAATGTTCTTTAGCCTCAAGAACACAATAGGCGACACTTTCTGTCGCTAAAGGCTATAGCGGCAGACTTTTTAATATAAATTATATTATTTTCCAAAAATCATTTAAAAATAAAAATTAATTTCGAAAAATAACAAAAATTATTTTAAGTTATAAAAATTAACTTTTGATAATTTGGCATATTTTCCATAAATATTAGTATTTATTTAAATATTATTGATATTTAATTTTTTTAATAAATTTATTAAATAAATAAATTAAAAATGATTTTATTATATTAAAAATCATTTTAATGATAATAAGGTATTTAAAAATATTTTAAGTTATAAAATATAACTTTTAATATTTTAATGTAAATTTCATTAATTATTTAATCTTAATGATATTTAGATTTATTTAATAATTATATTAAATAAATTAATTAAAAATGATTTTAATATTATAAAAATCATTTTAAATAAAAATAAAGTGTTTAAAAATATTTTAAGTTATAAAATATAACTTTTAATATTTAAAGGTAAATTTCATTAATAATTTAATATTAATGATATTAAATTTATTTAATAATTATATTAAATAAATAGTTTTAAAATGGTTTTATTAATTTAAAAATCATTTAAAAAGGATATAAATAATTAAAAATATGTTAAGTTATAATTAATGTCTTTTAATATTTTGATTAATAATGCATTAATATTTAAGTATTAATGATAATTATTTAAAAATGATTTTAATTGTTTTAAAAATTATTTAAGGGTAATATTAATACTTTAAAAGTATTTAAAGTTATTATAAATAACTTTAATATTTTGGCAAGGGTTTCATTAATATTTTAAATATTGATTAAATATTAATGATAATAGAATTATTTAATATTTAAATTATTTAATGATGACTTCGGTATTTGAAAAATAATGATAAATTATAATAATTGTTTTAAAAAATTATTATAAGTCATTTAAAAATAATATGACTGATATTTAAGTTATTTAAATGGATATTGAACCACAAGATAGAGTTTTAGACTCGATAATTACCCGATAAAGTTATCGATACACCGAAATGTTTCAAAATTTGATCTGGACATGGATAGTTTGACTAGATACGTGTCTGTTTGTGATCCAATAGACTTCTAAACTTATGTGATAATGTGATTAAGTTATGTGCTGACTGCAAATAACAATACTAGGTGTTATAGTATAATATTTTAATCGAATGAATGATCTTATTATTGATAGGTCTTGATATAAAAGATAAAACTAAGTTGTGTAAACAGCGGATCAGACAAGTATCTAACCTTTTGCATTTACTTTATGCAGTGGACATTGTCAGGAATAAACATGTGAATGATATTCCTATTTATATATGATTTGATTATGATATATGTATATATATATATATATATATATATATAAATGAATATGCAAGTATGCTTGCATTAAGAAAAGCTGTAAAGTATTTTGATAAATAATAGAAACACATGTACAAGAACTTAGAATGAATTGATCAAATATGTTAGGTTGATCCTACATAAGCAAAACAGCTATGTAAAGTCCTTAAAAAGAAATGATGTACAAGGACTATAAACATAGAAAGATCAAACATGTTAGGTTGATCTTATGATGTAATAGATAGGCTTGTCTGATCGTCGAGCACTACACCAGAAATCGTAGTCTGCCAGGAGAGTTAAGGATAACTCGAGAGCTATCGAGGCAGAATCATAGTTTAGAAGATAGTAGATCTCGGAGTTTGTAGACTTCCAGGAGAGACGAGAAAGGATCGTAGTGTGTCAAGTAAAGCTTCCTCGGAGTCGTAGTCTGCTGAGGAAGTTATGTTTAGAATCGTAGAGACAGCATGCCTACGAGCCGACCGAGCATCTGCCAAAGTTAAGTCAAGGATCGTAGACTACACTTAAAATCGTAGAGTCTACTGATCATATCAAAGGCAGAAATTGTAGTCGAGCAAGATCAGATGAAGACAACAAGCATAAAGATAGAAATCATAGTGTCAAGATCTGATCTCGGAGTCATAGTGTCTGCATAGCCAAAGTTGAATCGTAGAGTGCAGAACTAAAACCTTAAAAGATGTTCTCACAAAGCTAAAGAAGAATTATAGAGCAAACATGATTCTCAACAATTGAGTACTCCCAGAATATCTAAAGGATTGAAGCCTTTGGTTGGTACTGTAAGGATACATCTCACCTAAAGGAAGCAAGAGAGCACTCAATGAATGGCATGCAAGTTATTAGAAGATCTAAGCAACAACTTAATTAGCATCTAGATTGATTTGTTAAGCCATTCATGATAAAATCTTCCACAAGATGATCATAAGAAGACTTCAGTAGCTGACTAAGGAAAGTCAGCTTGTGCAGTAAATATCAAGTAAAAAGATGACAATGATCTTGGAAGTAATCAGGATCGTAGTGTTTGCCAAATGAAGAAGGAACTGATGGAGTATATATAAATATACTGGTCTGCCTCTGAAGAACAAGGCTAAAGTGATTAGGCATTAGGTTAGTCCATTGATGATAAGTGAATGGGAGATCACAAGGAGAAAGTGAGTTGGACACGCCACAAATCTGAAGTGTCCTGTTATTCAGAAGGGGCCAGAGCAAGGATTCAAGCCATCAAAATCTGAGAACAATTGAGTCAAATAGAAGTGTTGAAGCACTGCACGAAAGAAGGAAGAGTTATTTTTCACTAGAGATCAAGTGAACACTCTTCAAGATCGTAATGTTGACTCTACATCTCAATAAGCATCAGTCAATAAGACACAACGATCAGGTCTGAGAAGAAGTGCATCAGAATCGTTGAGTTCGAACAACTGAGGATTAAAACATTGGCAACGGTTCAATCTAAAAGTTGGCATTCGTACAAAAGCTTATTGAGAGCATTGATGCAAGGACAACCTCTGATCAAGAAATCGAAAGGGAAAAATAAAGTCGATGACCTGCCCGAGACATCAAAATAACATATCTGTGAAGCAATTTAAATAGCTTTCAACGACTACTTTTCAACAGGAAGATTGGGAAGCAGTATAAATCAACAGAGCTTTAAAGATCAAGAGTTTCTGATGATTGTTATGTTGCAGAATCGTTGAGTTGTTGGGAATGCTATTGTTGACTCTACGAGTTCCACCAAAGATCAACAGAACAAGTCTCAGTGACAGTGAGACTACCAAGGTAGAAGTGAAGCAGCTTTAACGAAGAACTCAAATAGATCAAAGCTTCACTCAACAAAGATGAGAATGCCACTAAAAATGGCAGCCAAGCTGAGAGCCGAAAAGGCCAAGAAGATAGCCTTCAGGAAAGTGGCTGAGTACAAAGAAGATCAAGAGAGCCACTCTACGAATCACCATGAACCGAAAGCTAAAACTGAACAAGTGCAGAACCATGTCTGCAACGTATTCAAGAAAGTTTCAAGGATTACTAAATGCCAGACAAAGTCTACGAAAAGCACAGAGACTTAGCAAACCCAGATGGTGATGAAGCACAGCTAATACCAGATGAAGATGAGCAAAAAAGAGTGAAGATCAGCTGCACCAAAGAAAAAGTGGTCCAAAATCAAAGCAGAAAGCAAAGAGGACCACACCAAGCTGCTAAATACAAAAGATGTTTAGAGCCTAATGACATCTTAACAGGTCAGCACTAACAACAACAACAACTACAACAACAAGAAGCCAAGGCTTGAGGGGTCCTTGTCCGGAGGGACTAAATAAAGTTCCAAGCCTGCTAGGCTTGAAGAGTTCCTAAGGAACTTGAGAAGTTCCAAGGCTGCTGGCCTTGAAGAGTTCTTAGTGAACTGAAGTCCCAAAGCTGCTGGCCTTAAAGGAATCTTATTGATTCAGGGTGCTCCCCTTCCTTAGTGGAAATCCTGCTAGTTGAAAGCAGAAGAGTGGATTAGGAGCTTGAGTCTTTGAACCACTTACAACACTTTGTGTCTTTTACTTTATGTCATTTACATTATGTACATTAACTGCTATAACTACTATGTATGTTTTAACTACTTACCACTGAACTAACTCTACGAACAATGTATGTATGATTATGGATATATCAATGAAGGGGATCTTTTACTTATTCCGCTGTGCTTGAAAAGATTCTTATGTTTGTCACTTGCTAAATTATCAGCAATACAAAATAAACCATAAAAGTATTTGAAATTAAAAGGATCTATTCAAATCCCCCCCCCCTTCTAGATCTAGTGTGCCTACTGGGAACTAACAATTGGTATCAAAGTAGGTTCTCATGCTATATTCAAAAGCTAATTACTTTGAGTCTGATCCTAGACACAAACATTGTTCTAAACTTAGTTTAGTAGTAAGTCACTTGTTATATGCAGATGAGCTCACACGTTTGTAATATTATTTACAGATAAATGTGTATATACATCTGAAGCTGCTCAGATTGGTTCATGCTCTTGATTGCCATATCAACAAGACCAATCCTTGCTCGCAGTCAATCTTGTCATTTTAAAGACCAGGCTAGAAAGCTCAAATGACATCAACAGAAAAGAGTCAAACATCCACCAGCCTGAAGAGATGAAAAGGCCATACATGCTAAGAAATGTTTTATTCAGAAAAGAAAGAAGAACCTCTCAAACATGTATCTGGCCAACCAGCAGCTGGATGTAAGTCTTGTAAACTCAAGGATGTCAAAGAACTTAAAAATGCTGACACTCTCTTAGCTTGTATCTTCAAGACCACGACTGATTGACTGAAGATCAACTGGAGCAACTGGTTGTCAGAAGCAAATGAGAAAACATGCACATCAATGCCTAAACTCAGTAGATTTAAGATAAATGACTGTTAAAAAACTAACAGCAAAAAGGTACGGTTCCTCGCTAACATAGATATGATCATCATATTTGCACCTTACTAATGAACTATAACAGTTTTCCTTCAAGAATTCATAATCTATCAAAAAAGGTGAACAGAGAAAGTACACTGATGATAGAAAATTAAATGTCTACAAACTTTCTTTTCATCCAAGTTTTAGGTTGAAGATGATAACTTGAAAGAGACCTGAAATGGTTTTAAGAGCCTCACAGATTGATTGAATGTGAAGAAATCTTTGCTGATGGGTTAATGTGCTTTGTAGATCCTATGGTCTAAGTGTTTAATGACACACAGAGTATGATCAGATCTACAAGAGAATCTTAAAGATTCATAAAAACTTATCACCTCCATAAATCAACCAGATGCTAATAAATAGTAGAGCTGATTCTCACTCTATGAACATTTAAACTCTGTGATCATAACTTAGCATATGATGAAACCATTAAGGAAAAGAGTGTTTTATTAAAATGACAGATTTCTCTCACACTCACCACCATGCATCTCAAAATATATTATCTAAATGTAGTATATGCATGAATACAACTGATGGTGGTCAACATGATGATTATTTAAATATGAGGAATAGGGGTTTGGTAAACTAACCTAGCAGGACCCATTTGACCATGGGTGCCAAAAATTAGAAATGAATAACCTGTAGGTACTTGGTCTATCTGACCACACTAAGGAATGCTAAAGCAAAAGACTTCAGTCAAGAAGAGTCAACCAGCAGAAGGCTTAAGACTGTTCAGAAATAATTCTGACAAAATTCTTATATGTCAAAGCCTGTCCTTGAAGACCTGCTAAGCTAATCTAAATGAAGCTCAAATGGTTGTATATCTTTATATGAAACCAAGCCACTCAACCAGAGATGAAAAAGGGTCTTAGATGCTCAAGCATGCAAAACTTGTTCTCAAGGAAGCTCACATCAGAGGACTATCGAGCATCAAACATTAGGAACTTAGTACGGGAGCAGAACTCCACGAGCATAAGCTGATAAGGAAGACTACGTTCGTAGTGATATCAAAAGATCATAGAATGATCAACCCTGAAGATACTCATTTCTACGATACAAGAAGATTTAACGACTTCAGTCAGAAAGAGATATGTAGGGGAATCACACCTCACTGAAAAGACAGCATCGACCATGGCGGAGCAATGATCTGTTAAGGAACAACAGTACTAAAATATTTTATGAAGAAATGTACCAACTATAGAGTCCCAAAACTTTGTGGCTGATGAACCAAATAAAGATCCATAGTCAGTAGGAACGTCTCAAAACGTACTATTGATAACCTATCAGCCACCCAATTCAAAATTATGGAGTGCCTACAATCAAATATATGATCGTAGTACAAAAGCAAGAAGACACCATGATCACAGCAAATGCAATTGTCTAAAGTTGATAAAGGACCTCCTCACCAGAAAAGGTCAAAAGAGATATCAGTACAAATAACTCCTAAAGCAATTCATATAAAAAGTGCCTCAGGGACAAACCTGACCCTTAGCCCACTCTAAGAGGTTGTCCCTTCCTGAGCTACCTTATCCCAGAAGAATTGCTTAATCAAGTTCATCTCAAGAATCAAGACAGTCAACGATCGCAGAGTAGAGTTTGAGAGAACTCAACGATCGTGATGTAACCTCAACGATCGTAGTGCAACCTCAGCAATCGTAGAAATAGACTCGTCGATCGTAATCTTGCAAGAGGCTAATCTTAACCTATAAGAAGCATGGAAGAACAGGTCAATTGCTTCAATATTCAGATTATGGGAGAAAAGTTTGAATGGCGATTGGAAAGATGTCTTGCTGAAGAGAAGTGCCCAAGGATTCATAAAGCAAATCAATAGCTGAATTATGAAGATTCAAAATAAGAAGAATTGCCAAAACCATCCACTGCAACATCTCTCAAGTATTGATCGTTGAGTCAACAAGGGAAAACGAGAGTCCATAACTGCCTTATCATGATATTCTACGAACCAGAAAGGTCAACGGTCAATCCACGTTAATCAAACGTCTACTCTTTTAAAAGAGACATCTAATTGAAAAGTTAATAGGGAGTTACATCTCGTTACTGGGCATCGTACAACCATTGGCTAGTTGACACATCATAGCGTATGCAGTGTAAAAAGAAAATGCCATAAAGACAAATTCAAAATCTACAAACAGTTACCAGAACCCATTGAACCTTTCTCCCTCCCTTTTTTAAATCCTAGAATCTTCTTCGAAGCCAAACCAATCAAACTTCCAGAGCCCAAATCATATTCAGCTAAATCTCTCCGAACCACATACCATATACCTTGAACTCCTCAAATGGAAGAATGGAAAGTTATAACGTGTATTCAACTCGGCTTTACAAAGTTTGAAGAATCAAAGACAAAGTTTAAGGACATACTTGAACTCGTAAAGGAAGCTGGGTTCTCTGAGTGTTTGGAAGCCAACACTCCAGTTTATACAGAGCTAGTGAAGCAGTTCTACTCAAATGCTTCAACGAACTCTGGGCTTCTGATTACTAAGGTGAAACGATCTAGTCTGAAGATAAGAGCATCAGACATCAATCAATGTCTAGGGTTTCCTAATCAAGGTCTGATAAACCTGGATGAAGTCGACATTGAAGAAGGCAAGAGGATAATGCAGTACCAAAGAAACCCTAGTCTGAAGGATATGAAGAAGAAGGAATTTCCTGAGGAATTCAGGTTCCTTGCTGAGATAGTGGGAAAATGTATAATGTGCAAAGACACTGCACATGACACTGTGCTCGATCAGTAGTTGAAGATTATGTCTGCCATAGTTCTGAAGAAGCAAATCAACTTTGGAGTTATCCTATTCGATAAAATCTCCAAATGGATAGAGAAAGCTGAGTTGAAGAAATCTACAGACAACCCACTTACAAAAGTATTTCATGGAAGACTGCTAAGCACAGTGATGAAGAAGAAGCTAGGAAGCAAGATCAAGGATAATGAGGGAGAACCTCTGAATGTGCACAAAGTAATGTCTCCATAACTTTTTGTGAATTGGAAGAAAAACCCAAAGGAAAACAGGAGGCTAACACAAACTGGAAGCAGCAGAAAAGTCTCTACAAAGAAGATAAAAGCAAAGGAGGTGGAAAGCTCTGAGTCTGATGAATCTACATCAGTTGCTGCTACATCGGCGAAGAAGAAGCCTAAGAATATGAAGAATGCAGAGGCTTCATTAAGACATGTCTCCATTGACAAGAAGAAACAAGGAGCAGGAGAAAAATTAGCATCAACTGCTGAAAATCCAAAAAGAAGGAGTAACAAACTACTACAAGAACCAATCAAGAAGAAAGAAAAAGGGATGAAGAAATCAATTCCAGTTCCCCAAGGAAGAACATCTAACAAAGAAGAGGACGCAGAGTCAAAAGAAGAAAAGGAAACTGATGATCTCAAGACTGAATCCCCGGAGATCAGATCCAGCAATGAAGGTGGAGTTGGATCTATAAAAGAAGATGTAAACTCTGCTGATGAAGAAGAATATTTAAGTCATATGGCCAATTCTCAGAGTACTCACTTTGAAGTTGAAGAGAAGTTGCAAAATGACCCATCTAAATCTCCAAATGCAAATGTTCAAAAAAGCTCTCATTATAAATCAAAAGATGATGAGATCAAAAAAGAAATATTTACCCCTGCCAATGACGAACATCAAGAAAGCTTGCCTGATGACTCAAAGGCCTGAAAGTCTGAAGAAGAAGAAGAAAAGTCTGATTTTCCCATAGCTAAACCTCCAAGGAGAAGAAAGAGCTACAGATTGATTGCTCAATTTACCTCCAAAAAGAAAATTGATAACTCTACTGAAGTCATTGAATTAAGTGATGCGGAATATGAGTCACATGAAGAGAGTACTGAAGATGAGACTAGCTTTAGAGAATACGATTCCAAGAAAAATATTGCTGAAGAAGGCTCTTAAAATGAAGACAAACAAGAAGAATTCATTGATAAATCTGATGAAGGGAATCAGTAAGATTCAGGTTCAACGAGGAAAGAGATAGAGAAAGATTCTGATTCTACACATCAGGAATCAGAGGAACCAGAATACTATCATGTTCTCTCTCCAGCTAGAATTAGCAGCAAGATTCCTGATGTGTAGTGGAAGTCTTTGATGAACCACCAGCTGAACCAGCAGCAAGATGGATAAATCATGGAAATGAACAACTTCGAGTTGTAAGAATGACCATAGATGAAGTACTTCACAACTAGAAAAATATGGAATTAGACTGCACAACAATACTGTATAACTCTGAAGATCTTCTGATGAGATGGTTCTTCCCGTGGATGCCATGGTTGAAGGCACGTACTAATATTGATGAGAGCTAGTGTTCCTTCATCTACTCAAGAACTGTTGCCCAACATCCCTTCATCTTCCAATACTGATTGGTACTCAACGATTTTTTAGATTATCAACACTTTCAAAAATCTGTCCAATGATGAAAATCGTAGAGTCCAAGCTAGTGTTCAGTAAGAAGTTACCAAACCAGATGACCAAATTCCTATGGAGCATGAGCTATTGAGAAATTCTGCTGAGCTTGTTGAGAATATATCTCTAATCAATGAAGAGTTAATGATGTTGCCAGCAACAGAAGATATCCCAATTCAAGACAGAATCCAAACCTCTATGGCAGATGTATCTCTTAAAATCAAAGAGAGAGATCACATCTATCTGAAGGCCATACATGATCAAAAGGCTGAAGCTCTACGAGCACAAAAAGCAAATAAAGAACAATCAAAAGTCCTCTCTGACAATATTGACAACATGAATCAATCCTTCTCTAAGCAACTTGAGTTAAGCCAACAAGAACTCAAGATTGAAGTTAGTAACTCCTCTTATCTAATGGAGCAGTTTATGTCCAACATGGAATAGCTCTCTCAAGTGATTAATGAAAAAAAGGGGGAGAAAAAGAGGCATAGAAAAAGGTAGAGTAAGAGGCATTCAAGAAAGAGCAAGGAAAGCAGGAGCAGATAAATCAAGAAGAAAAAGAAGAAAAAAGCAGATGGTTCATCATCTGAGGGGGAGCCAAAGGATGATGAGCCTAAGACTGAGGGGGAGCTAGAAGAAGAGGAGAAGGGGGAGCAAACAAATCAAACAGATGACTAGCTAATCAACAGACATCCTGGAAGCATACATGGAGCCAAAAGAGGTACATCTCTAACTAGTTAAGTATGTTCTGGATCCAGGATGTAAAATGTCAGTATATTAAATTTCACATCATTTTAAATGACATTCATGATATCTGTTTGAGAAATACAGCTGCTCACTGTATATAAGATTCATTCACAACATGTATATGCACTTATTATTTTTGTCATAATCAAATAGGGGGAGATTGTCAGGAATAAACATATGAATGATATTCCTATTTATATATGATTTGATTATGATATATGTATATATATATATATATAAATGAATATACAAGTATGCTTGCATTAAGAAAAACTGTAAAGTCTTTTGATAAATAATAGAAACACATGTACAAGAACTTAGAATGAATTGATCAAATATGTTAGGTTGATCCTACATAAGCAAAACAGCTCTTTAAGTCCTTAAAAAGAAATGATGTACAAGGACTATAAACATAGAAAGATCAAGAATGTTAGGTTGATCTTATGATGTAATAGATAGGCTTGTCTGATCGTCGAGCACTGCACCAGAAATCGTAGTCTACCAGGAGAGTCAAGGATAACTCGAGAGCTATCGAGGTAGAATCGTAGTTTGCAAGATAGTAGATCTCGGAGTTCGTAGACTTCCAGGAGAGACGAGGAAGGATCGTAGTGTGTCGAGTAAAGCTTCCTCGGAGTCGTATTCTGTTGAGGAAGTCATGTTTAGAATCGTAGAGACAACATGCCTACGTGCCAACCGAGCATCTGCCAAAGTAAAGTCAAGGATCGTAGACTACACTCAGAATTGTATAGTCTACTGATCGTATCAAAGGCAGAAATTGTAGTCTAGCAAGATCAGATGAAGACAACAAGCACAACGACAGAAATAGTAGTGTCAACATCTAATCTCGGAGTCGTAGTGTCTGCATAGTCGAAGTTGAATCGTAAAGTACAGAACTAAGACCTCAACAGATGTGCTCACAAAGCCAAAGAAGAATCATAGAGCAAACATGATTCTAAACAATTGAGTACTCCCAGAATATCCCAAGGGATTGAAGCCTCTGGTTGGTACTGTAAGGATACATCTCACCTAAAGGAAGCCAGAGAGCACTCAACGAATGGCATGCAAGCTATTAGAAGATCTAAGCATTAACTTAATCAGCATCCAAATTGAGTTGTGAAGCCATTCATAATAAAGTCTTCCACAAGATGATCATAAGAAGACTTCAGTAGCTGACTAAGAAAAGTCAGCTTGTGCAGTAACTATCAAGTAGAAAGATGATAATGATCTTGGAAGTAACCAGGATCGTAGTGTTTACCAAATGAAGAAGGAACTGATGGAGTATATACAAAGACACTAGTCTGCCTCTGAAGAACAAGGCTTAAGTGATTAAGCATTGGGTCAGTCCATTGATGATAAGTGAACGGGAGATCACAAGGAGAAAGCGAGCTGGACACACCACAAATCTGAAGTGTCTTGTTATTCAAAAGGGGCCAGAGCAAAGAGTCAAGCCATCAGTATCTGAGAATAGTTGAGGCAAATAGAAGTGTTGAAGCACTGCACGAAAGAAGGAAGAATTGTTTTTCACTAGAGATCAAGTGAACACTCTTCAAGATCGTAGTGTTGACTCTACATGTCAATAAGCATTGGTTAATAAGACACTACGATCAGGTCCGAGAAGAAGTGCATCAGATTTGTTGAGTTTGAACAACTGAGGATTGAAACATTGGCAACGGTTCAATCTGAAAGTTGGCATTCGGACAAAAGCTTATTGAGAGCATTGATGCAAGGACAGCCTATGATCAAGAAATCAGAAGGGAAAAATAAAGTTGACGACCTGCCCGAGACATCAAAGTAACATATCTGACGGGGCAGGTGAAACAGTAGACTGCAGTGTCAGAAAGTCAGAAAAAGATGTCTTGTCACATCTGCATTCTACACAAAATAACTCAAGATCTGCGAAGCAATTTGAATAGCTTTCACGGCTAATTTCCAACAAAAAGATTGGGAAGCAGTATAAATCAACAGAGCTTCACAGATTTAGAGTTGTTGATGATTTCTAAGTTGCAGAATCGTTGAGTTATTGGGAATGCTATTGTTGACTCTACGAGTTCCACCAAAGATCAACATAACAAGTCTCAGTGACAGTGAGACTACCAAGGTGGAAGTGAAGTAGCTTTAAAGAAGAACTCAAATAGATCAAAGCTTCACTCAACAAAGATGAGAATGCCACTAAAAATGGCAGCCAAGCTGAGAGCCAAAAGGCCATGAAGATGGCATTCAGGAAAGTGGCTGAGTACAAAGAAGATCAAGAGAGCCACTCTACGAATCACCATGAACAGAAAGCCAGATGGTGATGGTGCACAGCTGATACCAGATGAAGATGAGCAAAAAAGAGTGAAGATCAGCTGCACCAAATTAAATGTGGTCCAGACTCGATGCACAAAGGAAAGAGGACCACACCAAGCTGCTAAGTACAAAAGATGTTCAGAGCCTAATGACATCTTAACAGCTCAGCACCAACAACAACAACAACTATAACAACAAGAAGCCAGGGCCTGAGGGGTTCTTGTTCTGAGGGACTAAATGAAGTTCCAAGCCTGCTGGGCTTGAAGAGTTCTTAGGGAACTAGAGAAGTTCAAAGGTTGCTGGCCTTGAAGAGTTCTTAATGAACTGAAGTCCCAAGGTTGCTGGCTTTCAAGGAATCTTAGTGATTCAAGGTGCTCCCCTTCCTTAGTGGAAATCATGCTAGTTGAAAGCAGATGAGTGGATTAGGAGCTTGAGTCTCTGAACCACTTAAAACCCTTTGTGTCTTTTACTTTATGTTATTTACATTATGTACATTAACTGATATAACTGCTATGTATGTTTTAACTGCTTACCACTGAACTAACTCTACGAACAATGTATGTATGATTATGGATATAACAATGAAGGGGATCTTTTACTTATTCTGCTGTGCTTGAAAAGATTCTTATGTTTGTCACATGCTAAATTATTAGCAATACAAAATCAACCAGAAAATTATTTAAAATTAAAAGGATCTATTCAACCCCCCCCCCCTTCTAGATCTAGTGTGCCTACTGGGAACTAACAGACATGAGTAAGAAAGTTTCATAATTATATTATCGTTATACCAGATTATTAACTCTGTTGTTATTGATTACGTATCCAAATAATTGTATTCATAAAAGTTCTTAAATTATCTGATTATTGTTTATCAATACAGTATTGTTGTATAATCCATATATTTATTTTGTTCATTAATTTCTAAGCATGGTTATACAAGTGACCTCACTTGGATAATCATTATATTTTATCACATGTTGGTACATAATTATTGGTTTCCAGTATGTATACATTGACTTAAAAGTCGTCTAAGTTATTTGATCTCGCCAGACACAGATTTAAAAATATTATTGAACAAGATAGAACTTTATTGTGTCCAACCAAATTATTTTGGTTCGGATTCTAGACTAGTATGAACATTCCCAATCTGGGAAACTTTTGTGCCCCTAAGGAGGATATGCTGGACCAAAATATCATTCGAACATATAGTATTGATCGATACAGGGCATTACGGGCTGATCACCCCCGTGCCTGTAGTTATGACGATTTACAGATAAAGTTCTATTTAACCTTTTCAAAAATAGAAAACAATGTTCATAGTCTGTCGATCGATCCCCATTTATAGTCAGTACGTAGTTTAGTTTCAAAAATTTGAAATCAAAATGATATGTTGTTTATTGTTGCTTCAGCTTACTACACAACTGTTGATTCGTTGTAGAAGTGTTATTCACGGTAAACATCTACTTCATTCAGCTAACTTTTATTGCTTGTTATTACTTGTTGGGCACTCAAATACTTATCCTTGCTTAATTTAAATGTTTTCAGCTAAGTGTGATCAACTAGAAGGCTCAGCCAAGAACAAAGGGAAAGGAAAGGTTGTAGAATAAGTTGGTGTTATATTATGTAATAGTTTGACTTTATTAAGATAAGGATGATATATATTATCTATCATGTAATGTAATGTATTAAACGTTGCGTACATAGGATTAGAAAACTCTAATATATAAATTAAGTTTGATATTAATGTTATTATTATTATTATTCCGCTCATAGAAATGATATCGTGAAGCACCGAGTTCGGATTTTAAGTACCAAAATTTGGGGGCATCACAAGTTGGTATCAGAGCTATAGGGTTAGAAACCTTAGGTGGGGGTAGACCTTAGGCTATAACCTTAGGATAGAGGGAAACGTTAAAAATACAAATAACTCATATAGAGTTTAAAAGAAGATGAATTGAATAAATTCATTGTCAAACAAAATAAAAGATAACC
The DNA here is from genome assembly GCA_020205505.1 of Panax japonicus. Classification (NCBI taxonomy): domain Eukaryota; kingdom Viridiplantae; phylum Streptophyta; class Magnoliopsida; order Apiales; family Araliaceae; genus Panax; species Panax japonicus. Next base: position 24,924,409 of record CM035098.1, on the reverse strand, counting down.
TATATAAAATTATTGTTTGCTATATGTATATATTATATACTAATCAGGATAATTTATGTAAAGATGCCAGGTGGAATAGAATTAGGATACCCTTAGATCGTAAAGAAGGAGCCAATATCAAAGACAATAACTAAAATAGAGCCTCAAGTTGAAAGCAACTCGGATGAGGTGGTTATTGTGGAAAACGTAGTACCAGATCTGGAAATTATGGAACTGATAGATAGTAATTTGGACACCAAAGTTGGAGCTGATCAAGCATCAACGGAAGTACAGAATTTGAGGAAAACATTAATAGAAACAATGGAAGAACAAGATAACCTTAAAATCCAAATTGATCAAATGGGAGCCAAAAGCAATAAATCATGTGCAGCTCCGAGTAAGAAGGGGAAAAGAAAGATGAAAGACCGCGATATAGGAAATTCCTATTACAACCAAGGGAACCTTAATCGAATAGAAAAGTGTACAAACTGTAACAAGAAACATGAAGGCTTACGCCAGAAAGGGGAAATTTTTTGCTACAATTGAGGACATGAGGGAAATTTCTCTCCTCATTGTCCCAATCTGAAGTAAGGTGTCTGTTTTGTTTGTGGGATAGAAGGTCATTAGGCGAAAGGTTGTCCAAGATCAAGAAAAAGGCGTAGTGAATAAGTAGTATAGGTTCTGTTGAGTAGGTGTGTTTGATGTAATATATGTGATAACTATGTCTGTGTAATATAATATTCTCAACTTTTGTCTAAGTCAAAGCCGCAAATCCTGACTTTTGTGGTCACAAAAGGGATAGGCAGTATGTGCTATGTTATGCAAAGTACTATGAAATAGTTGAATGAATATGAATCTATGTTTGATTAATGAAATAAGTTTAATATATTAAACTTTTACCGTAAGGTTTAGAATGTAAAGAATAATTTATAGTTTTATTTAACCAGATAATGCCGCCAAGACGTCAAAATCAAAATCAAAGAGCAGAAGAATTTGTCAACAACGCTAGGGGACAACAACCAGATCCGATGCAGAACTTTGAAAACATGGTAGCTCAAGTTATGCAGCAGGGGATGCCAGCCGTAGGGAACCAGCTGGATAATCGCTTGGCAAAATTCAAAGATTTTAAGGTTGTAGGACCGCTAGAATTTAGAGGTACAACTGACCCTGTAGAAGCCCAAACTTGGGTTAAGGAAATTAAAAAAGCGTTTGTCATAGCTAGGGTAGTTGAGGGGCAAAAGACAACTTTTTCCACCTACATGATGAAAGGAGATGCGAATTTTGGTGGGAGGCAAATCAAGTGAGGGCAGAAGAAGGTCAACTTGGGCTAGGTTCAAGACATTATTTTTCAAGAATTATTTCTCTTCTAGTATGAAGGCTAGGATGGAGGTGAAGTTTTTGGAGTTAAAGCAGGATAACATGAAAGTTGCGGAGTATGCCATAAAGTTTAACGAATTGGCTAGGTTTCGCTCTGCATCAAGTTTATACGGAATCAAGAAAGGCAAGAAGGTTTGAGCTGGGACTAAAATCTTGGCTCTACAACAAGGTGGTGGTGTTGCAAATCAATACCTTTGCAGCACTTTTAGAAAAAGCTATTATAGCTGAGGAGGGAAGTGAGGCCATGAGCCTCTACAACAAGGAGAAGAAGAACAAAGGCAAAGTCGAGGGAGCTGTGAAGGTGGAAACTAATAGTGGGAGTAAGAATGTGAAAAGGAAAGGGAACAACTTTGAGAATATCCAGGTTAAGCAAGAAGGTGTGAAGAAGCAGGTGGTACAGTGTGAGAACTGCAGAAAGAATCATTCAGGAGTGTGTCTAAAAGGTAAGTTTATGTGTTATAAGTGTGGGCAAGAGGGCCATATCTCCCCCAACTGCCTCAATCCTAGGATGAACAATGGGTGTTTTCTATGCGGATCGACGGAACATAAGGTTAAGGACTGTCCAAAAAGGAGAATGGAGGCAAGGAGTGTGAACACGGGGAAAGGCAGCGGGACTCTGGTGATCATGGGACCAACATCATCAAGTAAGCCACAAAGTTAACCGCAAGAGTCTTCAACATGACGGTCCAGGATACCGTGGCAGCTGGTGATGGAACTCCAGGTATTATTCGTATAACGTTTATTTTTTTATACATAATTTTACTATATATAGCAAATTATTTTATAAAGAAATTTTGAAGGAGGAATTTGAGTTCTGTTAGAAATCAATTTTTCGTCTAATCAGATAGACAAGTTTTATGTTGATTAGTTAAAGATCATTTCGATCGAATCTGATCGAGATCTACTTGAAATGACTGTGTATACTATGTACCCTAGTAGGTATAAGTTTTGAAACGATAATTCCGGGGACGGAATCCTTATAAGGGAGGGTGAATGTAATAACCCGATATTTTCTATATAATTAAATTAGAAATTTTGTGTATAAATTTTTTTTATTATAAAGGTGGGAATATATGTGAAAGGTAAAGTATATGTATATATGTGATAAATAAAATTTATTTATTACATGAATAATTTTAAATAAATTTTTTTAGAATTTTTTATCATTATATTCTAATAATAAATTAATTTGGTAGTAATAATATTTTATTAATTAATTTCAATGAAAATATGAATATATATTATTTAAATAATTATTAGAATTATTATAATAATTATTTTATTATATGAATTTTAGTTCAGATTATTTATGTTAATTATTTTAGGTTAATTAATAATGTTATATATGCAAGATAAATCAGATATGGAATCCAAACCCTAATTCTAGATTTTGAACAAGGAGTGAGAATAATAATATACTATTAATTATATTTCAGTGCTATAAATATGTATTGTATGTATAGACTGATAATGGTTAGTCAATTATGGTATATGATGCTAAAACCCTAGCATTAATTAGTTAAACCCTATTTTGAAACACAATTATAAGTTCGAGACTGTTATGTAAGTTTGTTATTATGATTAAGGTTAAGTATTATGGAATTTAATGATAATTAGGGAAACCCTAATTATTACTTAGAAAACCCTAATGATTAGAACCCTAATATTAAATTAGTAACCCTAATTTACTAATTGGAAACTCTAATCACTAAATTAGAAAGCTAACTGTATTTTAAATTTTCAAACCTAATTTTCATGTTCTATGTAATTAGGAAATTAAGTATAATTAAGAAACCCTAATTTGAAATTTTAGAAATTTTTATTTTCATTTTAACCTAATTTGAAAAATCCTAGAAACTAATTATATTTTTTTTATCTAAGGGTCAAACCCTAATGGTTTGCCAAGTTACCAAATGGCCATTAAAATTAAAAGCCAAAAGAACATTTTACCCTTATTGTATTATTGAAGCTAAGTTGTAGATCTTGCCCTATTTGGAGTTGTTGGCCAACCCTACACTAGTCATGTGCTAAAAACTCCAACACTCAACCATAAAACATTAGCCATACACATTACATTCATATATACATAGCATTAGAGAGAGAAAAGTATTCATTTTTATCCATTTGTTCACCAAGCATACAACTAAACTCTCTCAAGTTCAAACCCACGAAATATAGTAGTAGACTTGTAGCAGCCCCGAACCCGGGCCCCAAATCGCCACGAATTCGGTACACTGTTACTATCACTAATTGCGGAAGATATAAACATAAATTGTTTATACAATACATTACACACTATTCCCCAAGGTCGAGTAACCTTAACTTATACACAATTCATAAAATATCTATTATACAACAATATTTATCAAAATACGCTATTACAACCTAGCCGCACTTTATATCCCAAGCTGAACTTGGCATTAACCGTTTCCTGTATCTGAACGCATTCACCTTATCTGCAATGTTTTATCATGATATAGCAAGGGTGAGCATGAAAGTTGCCCAGCAAGTTTAAATACAACAATATTACGATATATCATGATTGAAGAGTATGAATAATAAACTGGCTATAATTCATCAATATAATTGAGAACTAGCACGAACAAACTTTTGACTGAACAAGTTTTAAACATGAACAAACATTTCTGAACCAACTGGTAATGAAGGTGATCAGCCTTTATTCAACTGGTATTGAATAAAACAGTCTTATTAGAGTTAAGTACAAAGAAAACTTGCCTGAACTGTTGATTACCGCAACGCAATATATAACGCTTTACCCGAAGACCTAATATTAGTAATATAGATCTCTAATATTTGAATAATATCATCACAGTATAATACTGTTATATTTATATCCACAGAATAACCTAAACACATAACACATAAGCCTATCAGTCCATAACACACATAAGACTAGGTATCAAGTCAAACTATTTCAGTCTGACTTGAACCCGACACAATTCTATCATCCCGGCGGTCTAGTCGGACGAATATCGAGTTTAAGTTCAATTAAACTCTTCCTGAACACTTAACAATTATCACAGATAATTTCTTATCAGATAAAACATTTTCCTAGGCTCGTAATAATTTTCGGATAATTATTACCATTTACCAACATTTTTTAATCCTTAAAACCATATTTAATTGAATTAAATATCACATAATTCCTTAATCATTAATATTTATTTAATATAAAATATTAATGAAAACCATTACATAATATTATAATATAATTATAATATACCAAAGTATTTTTAATACCTTAAAATCATAATTATATGATTTTTAAACACTTAAATCCATTATCCGATAATTAATATTAATATTAAAATATTAATAATTTCATGACTAAATATCAAAAGTTATAATTTATAACTTAAAATATTTTTAGATCACTTAAATCATTTTTATATAATTTATAAAGCATTAATTCCATTTTTCCTTAATTTATTTAATATAGTTATTAAATAAACTAATTATCATTAATATTGATGAATTAATGAATTTCATCACAAAATATTAAAAGTCATCAAAAATAACTTAAAATATTTTCTTATACCATAATATTATTTTTCATGAATGTTCATGAATTAAAACTATTTTTAAATAATTTATTAAATATTATAATTAAATAAATAAATACCATTTATATTCCAAAAATAATAAATATTTTTGAAATATAAATGAAATAATTAAAAACTATTTTTCAGACTATAAAATAATTTTTTATAATTTATTATGTATTTTTAATAATTAAAAACCTATTTTTTTCTAATTTTTAATTAATTTTCTGTAATTTTTCGAAATTAAGTGTAGCTAAAGGGCCCTATAGCGACAGACCCGTCGCTATAGGTGTTCTTGGTGTTCTTCAGACCCTCATGTCAGTGGCTAAGTAGGCACGTTTGACCGAGCATAATTCAGTGTTCTTAAGGTTTTCTGGACTAGTTTGAAGTATGATCATATAGTATGTATGTAATACTACAACACACAACCAACATCTTGATCATAACACAACATCAAAACAAGATCTAAGCAAGCTAAATGTCTGACAGCGCTGTTCTTCATTTTTTGGGTTTTCCAGAAAATGAAGAACAGACGTGGGTGCTACTTTGATCAATTTAATATCCACAACCACAGCTTTGTTTTTGTAATATAGTGGGTTAATCTTGTAGAATACATGACAGAGCACAAATTTACTACTTTATATCAATATAACAACATCACATAAGATAGATTCGAGCTGGTCAAACTACATGTTAGGAGCTGTTCTTCACGATTTCTGGGTTTTTCCAGATTTCGTCAAGAACAGTTGGTCAACGATACTTTGACCATTATTATTTTTTGATTCTGATAAGGATCTAGGTGATCTAAATGCATGAGTGTGTAGTCCTTATACCAGTCTACAACATTCCAACAACAGCTTGGCCAAACTAACAAACAACAGAACGATTCATGGCCTGCAAAAATGATGTCAGTGACTTCTGGGTCTCTGGGTAACCCAGAAACCATATTTCGTGGCTGGTCAATGCGGTTTGACCGCTTATATCTTTTGATCTACACTTGATCCAACCATAATTCCAGTTTTAGATCACAGTCATCATGACATAGAACACATTCAAATCACAAAACATACAAAAACGCTATCACATAAAGATTTATGGCGTCTGACATTCCACTGTCAGGTCATAATTTTCCCATTTTTCTAGATTTCTAAAAATGTCAGATTCGAGCTCTTTAATGTTATGGATCTGGGTTTTAACAACCCAGATCACTAAATGACACCTAAATACACAACATTAACTATTCAACAACAACTTTTAACACCAAATCAGAAGATTTCAAATTTTTTGGGTTTTATACCTTTTGAGCTTGATTTTGATTTTCTGATCTTGATGTTCTGATCTTGACAAGCTATGAACTTATTCTAACTTATCTTATCTCACTTTCTCACTCTACCTTCCCGAATTTTAGAGAGAGAGAGTCTTGGTGAAAATGAAAAATGAAAGTAGTCATTTCTCTCTCTTTAATCTTATAAATGTTGACAATTGAGCTGCTGGATCTGGTTATTTTCGGCTGATATAGGTGGTAATTGTTAAATGCTAAGGTTTAGGGTTGCTCAACCACTCCTCTTAGGTTTAGATCTATAAGCAACATCCAGTAATGCACAAAGGGCCAAAATGTCATTTTAATTTCTAATTTAATGGTATTTTTGTCAAATGGCCAAACCCTTAGGGTTTAGGGTTTGGTTAGGGTTTAGGATTTAGCATTTTAGGATTTAGGTTTTAACCCTTAACTTTACAAATTTAATTTCTAACATTTTCGAATTTTGGTTATAAAAATAGAAAATTAATATTTCTAACTTATAATTAGTATTTACTAATTATATTATAATTTCCTTAATCATACTTAAATCTTGTTAATTAGGATTAGTATTTCCTAATTAAAATCGCTAATTTAGCAATTAGGGTCAAAATGGTCATTAGGGTTTATAAACCACTAATTAAGGTTTCTAATAGAAAAATAAATTTTCTAAATTAGAACTTAGATTTCCTAATTAGATTAGGGTTTCTAATAACTTGACAATTAGGATTTATATTTCCTAATTAACATTGCTAATTAAGCAATTAAGGCCACCACTGAACAATTAGGGTTTTTAACGAAACAATAAGAGTTCCTGACGGAATAATTTAAAGTTCGATAATTTGAAATTAGGGTTTGCTAATTAATTAAGCGTTACCCTAATTAATATTTAATTAAAAACACTAAAGCATTAAAATTCTCCGTTATATTCCCAGATTAGGGTTTCACTTTATCAGAATCTGAAATTAGGGTTTTCAGATCTAGTATTAGGGTTTTCAAATAATCAATTAAGATTTTAGGTAATTCATTAGGGTTTTCCCTAATTAATTTAATATTAATGATGTTTAACCTTATACACAGCATTGCATTCCCAATCTAGGGTTTTTAATATCCGAATTAGGGTTTCCGACTCTCGAAACTGAAACTAGGGTTTCCAGAACCGATTCTAGGGTTTCTTATTAATCGTTAGAGTTTTCTAACTGAACGCTGTCGTTCTTAATATATACTTAGGGTTTATCACAGATGTAATTTATCTGAACAACTCATGACCCTTAACCACATTCTGAACACATCATTAACCATGTACACAGAGCATATTTACATAAATCCTTAATCCTGAATAATTCACCTATATCCTTCACAAAATTTTGAAATCATCAAAATTTCACTCTAATAATATCAAACACATACACTTATTTTCTGTCTAGGTCCAATATTTGACCTTAAATCAATCATTTAAGATTTTAATAAATTGTCCAAATTCTCGGGTTATCACATTCACCCCTCCTTATAAGAATTTCGTCCCCGAAATTCACCTTACACCTTACACTGTACACCTTACACCATTCACACATATCACATGTTACCCAATACACCACCCACAAGAGCAAAATTTTTGAAATTGTGTTGAGGGGTCATATAGACCATGAACACATAGTTTTAACAGTATTTATACCGCAAAACATAACATTACTTGGTCTGTTTACAATCACAAAGAAGGTAACCTACCGTTGCTAGTACTTTAGGTGATTAGCCCATCGTACAGTTACATCATGCATAACGTATTAATCATTTTTAGCGAATATTTACGCTACTAGTTTGGATTATTTATCCAAACATTATCGTTCACCTCAGTCTTATCATAGGATTCCGCACCAAAACAATTTGGTTCGGGAAATTTCTTTCAATAAACACTTGGAGTTTTTATAACATTAGTCTAGCTGAATCAAATAGCATAGACTCATATCAATAATTCAATTCAATCGAATTATTTAGGTGTAGCCAAACCCCGTTGGCAAAATTAAAATTTTTGAAAACATTTTCGAGAATGACGTCATGATGCCGCACTGTGTTAACAGTCCGTTTGAGGATGCCGTCATTGTATGACTTTGTCATAACACATCATACAATAGTGGAACAGCGACTTCAGGTCAAATTCACACTAAATATTCCTGTATTTACAACTCCATCACATTTTTATCATCTCTGCACCAGGTTACATGGTACATGAGTGATAAATAAAAATAATTTTTGATATTTCAAATCATTTGCATCTAGCCGAAATAAGTAGCATAGATTGTACTTTAAACCGTTTCAAAAATGAATACGAGTCTACATTTTTTTTTAAAGGCACATAGTGGGTATTTACTTTGATGTCAAAAATTTGAATTTTAGCATAGCTAGGAGTTTAGAAAAACCTAAGTCTCCACTAATGATCATTTGCTTAAACATTCTATCTATTCCTATAATCCTTAACACTCCATTCACACACAACTATACCCAATTCATAAAACCACACTTATGAGTTCATAACCCGGCCACAATTATATGAGTTTACGAACTTACCCTAGTCTGACCTTTGGCGTCCGTTCGCTGAGGGGCTCATAAACATTTCATATAACTATGAGTCAAGAATGTCACATAAGTATGAGTTCTAAGAACTCGTACTTAATCCTATATTCACTACCTATTACCTATTTATCTATATATAACAACTAGCGTGACACAACATTTCAATTATTACCAATGCCACCAACTAAGTAGTTTTTACACCAAGTACAATTCTCCGCCCATACAAGGAATCATACAACTCAGTTGCTGACACGAGTCCTCATTGAAATCCCCACCTAATCTTAACCCCCTTTTTCAATACAAATTCAATTCGTATTCATAATCCATAACTCTTTTATGAGTTTTCATAGTACCATTTCATAGTACAACTTTCACACAGCATCTTGCTGTAAACTTTTCAATCAGTAGATTGATTCATTTCCTATATCATAACCTTTATCAGATCACAGGGTGATCTTATCGTATATATTACGATTCAATTCCATGCACTATGATCGTTTTGTTTTACGATCTCCTATCCCTGCACTTTCAGTCTTTTAGACTCGATCTATTCACCGTTACTGTTCAACTTTATTATCAGAGTTAGGAAACTCTGTGTCTTTACACTCGCCGAGATTCATCTTTGAATCTTATCGACACACTAACTCGATTTGAGTTAGTACTTAATCCTAATCACTGCGGTTATTGGTCTCAGGTATTACTACCTAAGCTTCATAACCAACAGCTCTGATACCAACTGTAGCAGCCCCGAACCCGGGCCCCAAATCGCCGCGGATTCGGTACACTGTTACTATCACTAATTGCGGAAGATATAAACATAAATTGTTTATACAATATATTACACACTATTCCCCAAGGTCGAGTAACCTTAACTTATACACAATTCATAAAATATCTATTATACAACAATATTTATCAAAATACGCTATTACAACCTAGCCGCACTTTATATCCCAAGCTGAACTTGGCATTAACCGTTTCCTGTATCCGAACGCATTCACCTTATCTGCAATATTTTATCATGATATAGCAAGGGTGAGCATGAAAGTTGCCTAGCAAGTTTAAATACAACAATATTACGATATATCATGATTGAAGAGTATGAATAATAAAATTCATTAATATAATTGAGAACTAGCACGAACAAACTTTTGACTGAACAAGTTTTAAATATGAACAAACATTTCTGAACCAACTGGTAATGAAGGTGATCAGCCTTTCATACTTGACTTATACATGCAAGATGTACAAAGTACAATTTTTTTGTGGCAATCAGCAATGATTAACCATAAGCTTGAATAAAACACTCTTATTAGAGTTAAGTACAATGAAAACTTACCTGAACTGTTGATTACCGCAACGCAATTTATAACGCTTTACCCGAAGACCTAATATTAGTAATATAGATCTCCAATATTTGAATAATATCATCACAGTATAATACTGTTATATTTATATCCACAGAATAACCTAAAGACATAACACATAAGCCTATCAGTCCATAACACACATAAGACTAGGTATCAAGTTAAACTATTTCAGTCTGACTTAAAACCGACACAATTCTATCATCCCGACGGTCTAGTCAGACGAATATCGAGTTTAAGTTCAATTAAACTCTTCCTGAACACTTAACAATTATCACAGATAATTTCTTATCAGACAAAACATTTTCCTAGGCTCGTAATAATGTTCGGATAATTATTACCATTTATCAACATTTTTCAATCCTTAAAACCATATTTAATTGAATTAAATATCACATAATTCCTTAATCATTAATATTTATTTAATATAAAATATTAATGAAAACCATTACATAATATTATAATATAATTATAATATACCAAAGTATTTTTAATACCTTAAAATTATAATTATATGATTTTTAAACACTTAAATCCATTATCCGATAATTAATATTAATATTAAAATATTAATAATTTCATGACTAAATATCAAAAGTTATAATTTATAACTTAAAATATTTTTAGATCACTTAAATCATTTTTATATAATTTATAAAGCATTAATTCCATTTTTCCTTAATTTATTTAATATAGTTATTAAATAAACTAATTATCATTAATATTGATGAATTAATGAATTTCATCACAAAATATTAAAAGTCATCAAAAATAACTTAAAATATTTTCTTATACCATAATATTATTTTTCATGAATGTTTATGAATTAAAACTATTTTTAAATATTTTATTAAATATTATAATTAAATAAATAAATACTATTTATATTCCAAAAATAATAAATATTTTTGAAATATAAATGAAATAATTAAAAACTATTTTTCAGACTATAAAATAATTTTTCATAATTTATTATATATTTTTAATAATTAAAAACCATTTTTTTCTAATTTTTAATTAATTTTCTGTAATTTCCGAAATTAAGTGTCGCTAAAGGGCCCTATAGCAACAGACCCGTCGCTATAGGTGTTCTTGGTGTTCTTCAGACCCTCATGTCAGTGGCTAAGTAGGCACGTTTGACCGAGCATAATTCAGTGTTCTTAAGGTTTTCTGGGCTAGTTTGAAGTGTGATCATATAGTATGTATGTAATACTACAACACACAACCAACATCTTGATCATAACACAACATCAAAACAAGATCTAAGCTAGCTAAATGTCTGACAGCGCTGTTCTTCATTTTCTGGGTTTTCCAGAAAATGAAGAACAGACGTGGGTGCTACTTTGATCAATTTAATATCCACATCCACAGCTTTGTTTGTGTAATATAGTGGGTTTATCTTGTAGAATACATGATAGAGCACAACTTTACTACTTTATATCAATATAACAACATCACATAAGATAGATTCGAGCTGGTCAAACTACATGTCAGGAGCTGTTCTTCACGATTTCTGGGTTTTCCAGATTTCGTGTAGAACAGTTGGTCAACGATACTTTGACCATTATTATTTTTTGATTCTGATAAGGATCTAGGTGATCTAAATGCATGAGTGTGTAGTCCTTATACCAGTCTACAACATTCCAACAACAGCTTGGCCAAACTAACAAACAACAGAACGATTCATGGCCTGCAAAAATGATGTCAGTGACTTCTGGGTCTCTGGGTAACCCAGAAACCATATTTTGTGGCTGGTCAACGCGTTTTGACCGCTTATATCTTTTGATCTACACTTGATCCAACCATGATTCCAGTTTTAGATCACAGTCATCATGACATAGAACACATTCAAATCACAAAACATACAAAAACGCTATCACATAAAGATTTATGGCGTCTGACATTCCACTGTCAGGTCATATTTTTCCCATTTTTCCTGATTTCTAAAAATGTCAGATTCGAGCTCTTTAATGTTATGGATCTGGGTTTTAACAACCCAGATCACTAAATGACACCTAAATACACAACATTAACTATTCAACAACAACTTTTAACACCAAATAAGAAGATTTCAAATTTTTAGGGTTTTATACCTTTTGAGCTTGATTTTGATTTTCTGATCTTGATGTTCTGATCTTGCCAAGCTATGAACTTATTCTAACTTATCTTAGGCTTTAATATGCATGTTCACATATCCCTTTATATTTTCCATTACATTGGGATTGACATAGAAATGAAATTACAAGTAATTGAAATTAAAAGTAACTAAATTAGGAAGGTATGAAGAGACTTTCCTCCGTGTTTGGTTTATCGGTGGGTTTTTGGCATGAAGATTCCCAGATCATCGCAATGTACTTGATGGGAAGTTAATCCGATCTTTCAACTGAAGCGAATCTGAGTGGTGCCTTTTTTGAGCCTCGTGGATTTAGTCTATCGACGAGTCCAGTAATCAAACATTGACAGGATAGACTCCTGATGGAGGCACCACACAACATACACTCACAAACATCGCGTCTCACCGTATGGAAATGATGACATGTGTGAAGCATGTTGCCTCTTTTCAGTACTGATAAAAGAGCTCTAACGCATGCAAGCATACATGTGTCAACAAGTAATACATAGTAAGTAGAGTATTGATCCCACAGAGAAAGTTGTCAACTTTAAAATGCTATGCATCAATTAAATCATTATATTTATATGCTTAAACTAACAACTATATTGGTGAATTAATCTAAATGTAAATAAAAACTAAAACAAGAATAATAACAGAATAAACCAAATCTGGAAAGAATGGGATCCTAACTTCATTTAATACTTCATCCAATTACCACTATCATGCAAGAATTGTTCATGTATCACAAAAAAGTAGCCAAGAGCACTAATAGAGTCATAGTCATTTTTCAATGTACTATGACCTACTTACACAGCATCCACAAATGATAGACTCCATATAATCATCAATATAACCAAAATCACTATATGTCTATGTGAAATTGTAATCATACTGAATTTACGCATATTTTAACTCATACGGTGAAACAGTATATGTCTATCTAGTTTATGAAATACACAAGCTATATAAAACAATCCCATATACGTATGCTACCATGATTACAATCCATACTCGCATGTTCATTGTCAATTCCATACAAGCACTGAGACGAATGATGATCAAGCATTCATACATGCAAAACAATCATGATAGAAATTCCATATGATATGTAAAACAGCCCCAGCAATAAAGCATGCAACTAAACTACATATTAAAATCCGTTAGAATCCCATAATGGAATTTAGTTCATGACTGAACCAAAAGCCATTATGGGATCAAAGCTAAACATGGTTAACAAGCAAACAATTGAAAGATGAAGGATAGAAATGATCAAACCCAATTGCTGATTATAGATCAATATTAATGTTTAAATCCTCATATAAATCTAGCAAAATAATAATTATAATCCATACTGATAGAAAACCCCAAGAAGAATTAGAGAAATAGGCATTTAAGCTTCGTTCTACGTTGGAATCTCTCTCAATATAAAAACCCTAGTTCCTACTATGAAAATACATCAAAAGTAATCAAAGATATGTCTGACACCTGTCAGATATCGCTTTAATCAAATTACAACCCTTTTAATTAAAAATTAAAATAAAACAAATCAGCAGCTTCAGCCATCGCGCGCGACCGCGCGCTCCCCCAGTATAATCCTCACGCGGGCGCGAGACTTGTAGTATATAAAGTTGTCTGGCTGAGTGCTCGCGTGAGCGCGCATCCTCAAGCGTGTTCTGTCGCGCGGCTTGCAGTCTGTGTATTCTGGTTCTGCTGCTGCAACTGATATGTTCTGCTGCTCCTTCCTTTGTCCATCCATGCTTGGTCTTCTGCTCCACTTGATCCTCATGCCATGCATATCCCATCTTGTGCCTCACTTCATGCGTCCATTAGCCTCGTGCCCTCTAATACCACCAAATTAGGCCATTTTCTGCACTTTTTCACCAAAAGGAGTTTTAAGTAAATACAATGCAAAATAACATAAAATGCAACTAAAAATACACTAAAATGTACTTGAGATGGGCATAGTTCACGTGAATTGGTATTCAATAAGTAGGTACAAATCCTACTTATCAAATACCCCCAAACTTAAAATGTTGCTTGCCCTCAAGAAATGCATGCTAAATAACAATGAAAATGCATCTACCAAACTATGCAACAAATCTATGATGCAAACTAGTCTCACATAGTTCCAGCTCTAACAGAATTTCAGTCCAAATTGCCTCACTGAATTATCCAGATTCAAGAATACCATGTCAAACCAAACTATAGGCATAATATAATGCACTCGGATAATTCATATATACTATAGAGATGTTGTGTGTGTGTGTGTGTCTGATGTTCACCAAAACTTGACTTAAGCAAAGAATACACATACTACATTGCTCAAAACAGAAAATTATAGTCTAAATCAAAACTCATGTATACTCATGCAACATAGACTGTTTCATTATATCAACAAAACAAGTTCAACATGGGTTTAATGCTTTAATTGCTACTCACGAGGGCAATTTTTTTGATCTTTCCCTGCTGGTGTTAATACTATTTCCTTTCTTTTTCTGCTTTTTTTTTCTTCTACATGCCTGAGCAATGTCTTATTCCATTAGGAAACACTGCTACCCTTAGCGAGCTTTTAACCAAACGATCTCCCTTAGAACCAATGAAAGACCTTAGGGGCTAGGTGTAGAGGAGACAATCCCCTTTGGCGTACTTAATCAAATAGACAGGGCCCCCGAAATAAGAACTAGCCACGTTTTGCTATTTGATTTTTTATATTACATAGCTACCATATTTTTCACAAAAGTTTGAATATCACTGTTCAACAGTTAAGATCACTTTCCACATATTTCTCTTTTTAAAACTACATTTTATATCGAACAATGCAACACATACTTCTTATACCTACAAGTGATTGTGAACACATTCGTGCAAACCGAAAGCATTTAAACAGCAATATGAATTTCATTGTGTGAAACATTATATCTCAGCTCATGTTATCCACAATACTCAAGAATCTTTCAAAATTCACTATCACCATTGGCTAGACAAAATTTCCATAAAGCTAAACATTGTGAGACATGCAAACTAAAACATACTAGCACAAGCAATAATAACAAAAAATTAAAAAATTTCTACAAAATTTTATCTAACACATAAACATGCAAAATTAAAACTAAACAAGCAAAAACTAAATGAAACTATATGCAACTATACTACCACCCCAAAACCTCCAATCTTATAATATTCAATGCCCCATTGAATGAAGGTAAAGATTACAGAAAACTCCCCTAATGATCGGTTGTACCAACCTCCTCGGGTGGTGAATCTGGTGGGGGATATGGCACTGTTGTCTCGAACTGAGGCCACTCGAGCATTGTTCTCTGCTGTGCAAAAGTCTCGGCCAAGATCCTCATGAGTCCCGTAGCAAACGCTCCAAAATTATCATACATGGCGTCGACTTTACGCTCAAACCTTCGGAGCTGTCGATCGCTTAGGAATAGTGTGTGTTTGGGTGGATGGGCCTGCTTCGTCTGTCTGAGTGGGATGTTGTTGCGGTTCTGGAAATGTAGGCCAGAGAATAAATCCTTTCTACCCCGGGATGCGACTTTCCCCATCTGACAATCTCGAATTTTGTTTCCAATGCGTTGGCATTAAGTGATGTCTGCTTGGGTTTTGCTCTTTCATTGATTACCAATCGGCAGCCCTATTGAACACATTAACATAGTACAACTGACGCGTTGTTAAGAATTCTTCCTGTAGTGCTGCCCCATAGATACCGCAATATGTTTTGGTGGATGAGATGGCCCACATCAATGTATTTTCTGGTGATTATGCCCCATAGAATTATGGCCCTCTCCGCTGTGATCTCATGTTGATGTGATGATGGTAATAGCTTGGCACAAATAAACAAATTCCACGCCTTTGTATATCGATTCAGGGCGGCTGCTGGGAATATGCGAGGCTGGTTCGTGCCGACTTTGTAAGTCCACTTTGTGTCTGGCACACACAATTCAGCAATAACAAGCTCCAAGTCTGTTTCCATATGTGCCCATGTGATCCAATTGGCGGCCCCTGTTGGTGGTGTCTCGTGAGTCTGAAAATGGTTCTTATGGCGAGGGGTCTGTAGTCTATCTCGAAGCCTCGAACTATAGCGATACCACTCATGGTGACTTTGGCATTAGTGTAAAACTCTCGGACTATGCTCTTCAGAATGGGCGTGGGAGTAGTAGTGAATCCCAGTCATCCGCGTTCACGAATCATATCACATAGTTGTCCATCTTGTTGCTCAGGCTTGAACCCTCTTTTTTCACAAAAGTCTTTGCCACAATTCTGTAATACTTGTTGCCTAAATTTTTAATAGCACTTTACCACGCAAGTATACGCGTTCAATTGTAATATTCAGCGAGCAAGGATATCGTTCCCACGAGAAATAGACTAAATTTATCCAATTACTAATTCTAATGCCAATATAATACTATTTTAAACTACACGAAAATTTTGTTTATGATTTGAAATTAAAACTTAACCCCCAAAATAATAATTAACAAAAATTTCACAGAATAACTGCAGATTTAACAGGTTAGATTAAAACTTCCCTTGGTATTTCGTCTAAATAACTTAATCCCCATTTAAAAAAATCAATTAATATGAATTGTTATCCAAGATGTTTATGAATATTCACGCACTTCTTCCAAATGACACGTGAACAAATTCACTAATCAATATTTAAGATGCAGAATTACAGAGGACACCAAGTTAATCAATACTATTTCCTATTGAATCAGTAATTAAGGTTTACGCACCCCCCCCAAATTATTTTCAATGGATACAAAAGGAACAATAGGTATATTCCTATCCTACACGCTAATCATATTAACCCTATTCAGATTATATGAACAGATGTTATCATATCCAGATCTCAATCTATACTCCATCTTCCAATTTTATATAGATTATCACAGTAATTGTTGGCCAAACAATTAATCAATAAACATAAGATATAATAAATAATTCAATAAAAACCAACTTTCATTCAATGGGAAGCTTGCAATTTAAACTACATACCAAGTTCCGTTGCAATCTTAATTAAAATTTAGTTCATGATAATAATAAAGAAAAACATCATCCAAATTAATAATTCAAACATCCCAGATAGTTACAAAAGATAAAACTAGAGAAGAGAAGAAGAAACTCTGAATTTGCTCTTAAACTCTCTCTTAGATCTTCAGCCCTTGCAATTCTCCTTCGTGTTTTCCTTGTTTGTTCTCTCTGCAAATCTCTTCAGAAATTGATTTATTTCCTTGCAAAATTCGTTACCTCCCCCTTTTCTAGAGTCTTCTCTTATTTGTATTGGTCTCCGCCCTCATTCAGACTCCTCTTTGGCTTCAAAAACCCACTTGACAGCAGAAAAACGCACATCTTTACGCACTAGAGCGCCTAGGCGCTCAACATAGGCTAATTACAAGCGCCTAGGCGCTTGGCCAGGACCACAGAATTACAAAAATGCCACTCAGCTTTAATTTTCATGATTTTTGACCTTTTTCTTCTCCGAAATGACCTAATTTGTTCCTCCAGCTCCAACCTACAACAAATAAACACAAAACACATAAAAAGATACTAAAAAACAATAAAAGATAACAATAATTAAGTTTAATAATATCGGATTCATAGGTATAAAACCTACTCATCAAATACCCCCAAGCTTAACCAATTGCTTGTCCCCAAGCAACACAACACAATGCAATAACTAAATATGCAATGCAAATGCAACTAGATAAATGCTTAAATTCCAGCAGTCAAACAGAACAAAATATATTCATCAAGCCTCAGAGAAATCACAATAATCATGCTAGTACATCATATCAAGACAGATTAATAATTTCCTCATCAATCATCAAATCTTAACCTGTTATTATTGATATAGTGTGTGTGTGCTTAATATCCATGCTCACTGATATGACGCTAAATACAACACATAATAAATCTCTTTAAAGGAATCATACAACGTAAATTCACAAAATTCACGAACAAGCAAAAAACCAACTAAAGTCAAACATCCACCAAGTTCAAGAGTCCAATCTGGGATACTTATGCTTTATTGTACTTTACGGGGGCTTTTTGCTCTTTTCCCGTTTTATTATATTTCTTTCATATATATATTTTTTTTTAACCATGACTGTGCAATGTCTCATTCCATTAGGCTAACAGTGTTACCCCTTAGCGAGCTTTCGACCAACGACTCCCAGACCATATAAGACCTTAGGGCGCTAGGTTTTAAGATACCCCTTCGGGCGTACTTGCTCTAGTAACAAAGGCCCCGAAACAAAACTAGCCACGGTATTTTATTTTATTTTCATTTTTTCTTCTTTTTTTTTTTTAACGAAGCTTATATATCCCAAATTTTTCCCCCAAACTTAAGTTTTTATCTAAATTCAGTCATCTTCGCCTATTCATGTCTTTCATTCATTCAAACTAGTATTATCCTCTAGAAGTCCATTATGTGTCAATTTAAACTCAATCAGTCAACATAGTTGTTTTTACTGTGTTATCCTTATTATATCAGTTTCAAACAGGTACAAATTCAAATCATGACAAGAAATCACATCAAAGTCTTAACAGACAATACTATACTTGTCTACTCAATTCCAAACTCATCACTGGCCAAAACAGACTTAAACTATCTAACGGCTGGAAACATGCAAAAACTACTATATGCAAAACAGACTTAAAAAAAAAATTAATTTTTTTTTTATGAATGCAATCTACATGAAAAACTATTAACTAAATACTATATGAATGCACTAGATGAAAACTACATGCATGAACTGGAGCTGGACAATTACACCCCCAAACTTAAGCAATGCAATGTCCTCGTTGTATATAACAAATAAAATTTACGAAATTAAGCATTGAGGACTTCCCTGAAAAATTGAAGCTTTATTCCTCGTCAGTATCCTCTTCTTCTGATTCTTCTTCATCAGTCGGGGGGTATGCAGACAATGGTGGAAATTGGTAGGGAGCGGCAGCTGGATTATCGAACACTTGGTGTGCACAGGTTTTGAACACTATTGGTAGACACTCCCCCAAACTTAATTTTCACCAAATTTGCCAATTACTAAGCACACTATACTTACAAGGCAATACAAGCAACAATTAAGAGTACCCACACCCACTTGAGCCAACCCAATGATAGAAACTAGCTTCAAAGTACTAACATAGCTATTATCCAAGTGAATCCAAATAATTTGCAATAAAATCTTGTGTACTTACTTGGTTATAGCCAAATATGATGTTTCAATCAAATTTGGATGAGCAATTTGAGCTTTGAACCCTTACTTTAGATAGATGTGGCTTGAATGTAAGTTGGTGCCCGATTTGGTGAAGAAAGATGACAAGATGGAGCTTAAGTGCCTTAGTTTGGGTAGGAGATTTAGTGTTTGATTAGGATTTTACAAGAAAAAGATGATTATTGTGGCTAGATTAGAGGAGGGTTGAGAGTTGAGTGAGTTTGAGTTGGAGTAGAAGAGCAAGAATATGTTTGATTTGGGTTTGGAAGAGTTTAGCTCGATTAGGGCTTTTTTTCTGTTGGAGCGCCTAGGCGGTTGCTTGCAGGATGCTTGGGTCGTGTAGAGCGCCTAGGCGCTTGGTTTGTGCTTAGATGGACCGCCTAGGCGCTTGGTCAGAAGAATAGGTACTGACTTTGAGCGCCTAGGAGCTTGAATTGGCCTTGGCTGGACCGCCTAGGCGCTTGCTCCTTTGTCCAACATTTTCTGCGTCGACGTCCTTTGGGAAAATGGCCATAACTTCTTCGTCTGAACTCTTATTTAGATGATTCAAGATGTTCTGGAAAGAGGAAAAGTAGATCTACAACTTTCATTCTTGAAGTTTCGCGAAATAATATCCGGAGCTATAGTCAAATTGGCTCTGAAGTGACTGCTGTGTAAATGGCAAGCCGAAAACGCGAATCTAGCCACCCCAAACGTCGATCCATGTAACTTTTGTCCCAAATCTCATCAAATACCCCCAAAATTAAACCTTCGTTTGTCCTCCTTTCCTGCAATAAATTGAATATCTGTTAGAGAACGAGGGATGCAACAAATCCTAAACTATAAAAGTTTAACCACTAAATAAACTAACAGTAAAGTAAATTAATAAAAGTAAAAATAGAAAATAACAATAAAAATTCCTGGGTTGCCTCCCAGTTAGCGCTTAGTTTATAGTCTTCAGCCCGACTTTCTTCTCTTTCTCTATCCAATTCCCCTTCGAAAATTGAGGAACCCTCCATCCATTAGTAATAACGTAACTTTCGAGAGTTTGCCATCAGTAAGGGTTATTGATTCAAATTCACCTAGCTTGTTCTTTGTAGGTAGATTCTCTTTTACAACCTTCAAATAACTAGGCATTTTCCGAGTTGTATCTATGAACAATTTTTACGTTGAAGCTTTTTTAGAACAACTGGTTCTTCATCTCTCTTCCCATTCTCTTCACACCATGGCACCAATTTTAAGCTAGCTTTCATATCATATATACCTTTATCGAAAAAATGACTAC
Source organism: Panax japonicus (assembly GCA_020205505.1). Lineage (NCBI taxonomy): Eukaryota > Viridiplantae > Streptophyta > Magnoliopsida > Apiales > Araliaceae > Panax > Panax japonicus. Next base: position 24,903,655 of record CM035098.1, on the reverse strand, counting down.
CAATTGGACACATGATTGCAAATCTAACCGGATCCTTAAACTTTGGTGGAGAAGATATATGGGGCACTATCAAAATCGGTTCATCTATGTCAGAACTCAAGGCTAGATCTTTGGCGACCTTCTTTTCCTGCTCCCCACTTGTCTCCTCCCTTTCCACATCCTTTTCTTTTGGAACATCCGATTCCAGATTTAGCGTGGGCAATCCATCAGTCTCGAGAACCATGTTGCTTGACACTTCACCTTGAGGGCGATTGATGATGGCATTGAAAAGCTATCCAGCCTGGTTCTCAAGATTTCGAATCGACATCTCCTGACTATTCGTCTTCTCCTCAATCAAAACCATGAACTTGGAAATAAGTCCTTCCAAGTTTAAAATCCTTTCTTCTTCATGATTAGGGAGTTGAACTTGTAATTCATGAGTGTATGATTTGCATGGAGCAAAGGGTTGGGCTAGATTGTCATCGCTCCATGAAAGATTTAGTGGATTCTCCCACTCATGATGATAATTACTAGAATAATCATAATTATTGGGATAATCGCTGAAGTCACCACTATATTGTAACGACTCGAAACTGATGGTGCATTGATGACTCGGATGGTTTCCACCACAATACTCACATATCACTACTACACTTTGAAAATGTTGTGCTGATAAAGCATCAATCTTCCTTGAAAGTGTCCCAAATTAGTGCTGACAATTCATCGAGTCCATAATTCTTTGCCTCCCTTGGCCGAGTCATTCTCGAATATAACCAATGATAGTCATAGTTGTTCATGGTGCCTGAAAAGGAATTAGACTAGAGACAAAAAAATAAAAATAAAAAAATGTTTAAATTAAGATTAACGCTATAAAAATTAATAATGACAAAATATTAAACTAATTTCCCCAGCAACGGCGCCAAAAACTTGTTGCCTAAATTTTTAATAGCACTTTACCACGTAAGTATACGCGTTCAATTGTAATATTTAGCAAGCAAGGATATCGTTCCCACGAGAAATAGACTAATATTTATCAATTACTAATTCTAATGCAATTAATCCTATTTTAAACTGCGAAAATTTTGTTTATGATTTGAAAATTAAAACTTAACAAACTAATAATTAAAAATCAAAATTTCACAAGAATAACTGCAGATTTAACAGGTTAAGATTACAACTTCCCTTGGTATTTCATCTAAACTAACTTATTTCCCATTTAAAATAAATCAATTAATATGAATTGTTATCCAAGAATGCTTTATGAATATTCACGCACTTCTTCCAAAGACACGTTAACAAATCCTCCTAAATCCAATCTTTAAGATGCAGAATTACAAGGAACACCATAGTTAATCAACTCACTATATTCCTATGTGAATCAAGTTAATTAAGGTTTACGCACAAATTCTTTCAATGGATACAAAAGACACATAGGTATATTCCTATCCTACACGCTAATCATATTAACCCTATTCAGATTATATGAACAGATGTTATCATATCCAGATCTCAATCTATACTCCATCTTCCAATTTTATATAGATTATCACAGTAATTGTTGGCCAAACAATTAATCAATAAACATAAGATATAATAAACAATTCAATAAAAATCAACTTTCATTCAATGGGAAGCTTGCAATTTAAACTACATACCAAGTTCCGTTGCAATCTTAATTAAAATTTAGTTCATGATAATAATAAAGAAAAACATCATCCAAATTAATAATTCAAACATCCCAGATAGTTACAGAAGATAAAACTAGAGAAGAGAAGAAGAAACTCTGAATTTGCTCTTAAACTCTCTCTTAGATCTTCAGCCCTTGCAATTCTCCTTCGTGTTTTCCTTGTTTGTTCTCTCTGCAAATCTCTTCAGAAATTGATTTATTTCCTTGCAAAATTCGTTACCTCCCCCTTTTCTAGAGTCCTCTCCTATTTGTATTGGTCTCCGCCCTCATTCAGACTCCTCTTTGGCTTCAAAAACCCACTTGACAGCAGAAAAACGTACATCTTTACGCACTAGAGCGCCTAGGCGCTCAACATAGGCTAATTCCAAGTGCCTAGGCGCTTGGCCAGGACCACAGAATTACCAAAATGCCACTCAGCTTTAATTTTCATGATTTTTGACCTTTTTCTTCTCCGAAATGACCAATTTGTCCCTCTAGCTCCAACCTACAACAAATAAACACAAAACACATAAAAAGATACTAAAAAACAATAAAAGATAACAATAATTAAGTTTAATAATATCGGATTCATAGGTATAAAACCTACTCATCAATACTCATGCTGAGCTTCCAAATTCAGAAATTTGTTGTGGTCGATAATATCTTACCCTTGACTACTGAGGAAGATGATGAGGAAGAAGATGATCGTGCAATCTTTGGATCCATTTGCATATGATTGAGAGAGAATGCTTATGAAATTACTGAGAGTGAATAAGAGCTGGTGATGTGATAACCCTCAAACTTGTTTCTGCCAACCCAATCAGAAACCCTAACTTTATACTACAGTGATGAGACATGGGTAGATGTAGAACGTGGGATAAATCGTGGATGATTACGTGGTGGAGAGATTGATGGCTTGAATTTGTAGCTGATATGGGGGAAGAGACGTGTGTTATGGAGAGATCCTCTAATTTTGTGTCTGATATGTTTTCAAATGAGAGCCCAAATAACCTCAAACACGTTTTTAAAACTTTTAAAACTGTCTAAGTCCAGTGTCGCGCGTGGGCGTGTGGATATTCAGTTTATTACGTGCGCAGGCGTGCGACAAACTTTTTCAGCACATAAACTTTGAGCGCGCAGGCGCGCGAGTTGTATAGTATATTCATGCGCGGTCGCGCTGATTTAAGACTGCACTGCTGGTTTTCATGCTGTCAAGCAGTACTGCATTTTGATCATTCACCTGCAAACACCAATAGACACTAATAAGGTGGGATTTACTAAATAAACATGAGTGTCTATTGTATCACCCTCATTTTAATGCGATGCACAAACACGTTCCTATTCAATATCAGCTATTATGCCTAATTATGCAGAGATAATCACATGGTCCTAACTAAGGTTGAAAATGAGCTAACGAAATAACTTGAACTCAATAAGTAAGGAATAAAAAAAATTAGAGATAGAAGATAATGGGTTGCCTCCCATCAAGTGCTAAGTTATAGTCAATTAGCTTGACTGTATCTGATTCTCATGTTGAAGAAAGAGTTGAGGCACCTTTTTGTCTATCCACCTGACCCCAAAATTTAATGACTTCAGCTTTCGTCAATTGCTTTCCCTCCAAATCTGAGTTTTCACCAAGTACACAACTTAATGGTTCATAGTTCACCAAATGCTGAACTTCATCATTTAGACCTCGATTCACCCAATCAACTAGGAAACACTCTTCTTCATATGTTGGGAGCTTCATTTCCTTGAAGACATTAAAGGTAACCTCCTGATCATGTACACGCATTGTGAGTTCCCATTTTTGCACATCTATCAAAGTCCTTCATGTGGCTAAGAATGGTCTCCCCAATATGATCGGTATACTCTTATCTTCCTCATAATCTAAGATAATAAAGTCAGTCGGAAAGATAAATTTGTCCACCTTTACCAACACGTCTTCAACAATTCCCCGTGGATACGTGATGGATCTGTCAGCTAGCTGTAATGAAATGTTTGTCGGCCTTGGAGCCGGCAACCCCAACTGATTAAATACTAACAAGGAAATCAGATTAATACTTGCCCCAAGATCACATAGACACTTTTCGAAGTTTATCTTTCCGATCGTGCACGGAACTGTGAAACTGCCCGGATCTTTCAGCTTTGGAGGTAGTTTACGCTGAAGCACTGCACTGCATTCCTCTGTCAAGCCCACTGTCTCAAACTCATCTAGTCTCTCTTCCTTGATAATATACCCTTCATAAACTTTGCATAGCTTGGCATTTGTTCCAATGCCTCAGCGATCGGTATGTTGATCTGCAGCTTTTTGAATACCTCCAAGAACTTGCTAAACTATTTATCTTCCCTCTGCTTATTTAATCTCTACGGATACGGTAATTAAGGGTGAATTGGTGGCACTGAACTCTTGAGCTTCCCCTCTGAACCTGCTTTATCTTTCTCTTCCTGCGGAACTTCAGAATTTTCCAGATTTTCTTCCTCAGCATTCACCTGTTCTGCCTCGTGCGGTCGCGCGGCCTCCTTAGTATAATCAGGCGTGGGTGCGCGACTTGTAGTGTCTGCAATATTCTTCCCATATCTCAATATGATCGCTTGACACTGTTCCTTCCCGTCTCTTCTTGGATTTATCTTTGTATTACTTGGCAAAGAACCTTGGGGCATGTTGATAAGCATGCTCGCCATTTTCCCCATCTGAGTCTCCAGATTCTTGATAGCCACTGCTTAGCTTTTGATCATCACCTCCGTGTTTGCCATGTATTTCAACATCATCTCCTCCATTTCTGATTTCTTTTCTGGCTGTAGTGCAGCTGGAGTGTGATGTTGTTGTTGTTGAGAAAATCCGGGTGGAAACGGTGGTTTTGATGAAAACTGTGGTTGAGATGACTATGGCTGGAACTGTTGGTTCAGCTGAAACTGATTCTGCTGATGTCCTTGGTTATTTGACCAACTAAAGTTTGGATGATTTCGGTTGTTGGGGTGGTATGTGTTCTAAAATTTTCCTTTATCTTTCCTGTAATTACCCACATACTGTACCGACTCCGAGCAGATAGCACATTGATCCGTCGAGTGTGACCCCGCACAAATCTCACATACGAAGGCAACTGTTTTCACTTTGCTCTTTGCCAGTGTATCTAACTTCTTTGCCATCGCTGCCATCTGTGCCGACAACTGGGTAATAGCATCAACCTCCAACACACCCGCAACCTTGGGTTGTGGCATCCGAGATGTAGGATTCTGGTAATCATTTGCAGCCATAGTCATAGCTCTTTGCCAATAATGCCCCTCCTGTAGCTGCATCTACAATAGGTCTCGATTGCCATCCCAATCCGTTATAAAATGAGTTGATCACCATCCAATCTGGCATACCGTGATGCAGACACTTCCTCAGCATCTCTTTATATCTCCCCCATGCTTCATATAAGGACTTGCCTTGTTGTTCCTCAAACTGAGAGATAGACGTCCTCATCTTTGCAGTCTTAGCCATTGGGAAGAACTTGGATAAGAATTTCTATGCTAAGTCCTCCCATGTAGTGATTGACCCTGATGACAAAGAATGTATCCAACTTCTAGCCTTATCCCTCAATGAGAATGGGAATAACCTTAGTCTGATAGCATCCTCCGTCACACCGTTGTATCTGAATGTATCACAAATCTCGATGAAACTCAATAGGTGTTCATTCGGATCATCCGTAGTAGCACCCCCAAACTATACCGAATTCTGCACCATCTGAATAGTTCCCTTTTTAAATCTTGATACATAGTGCTCAATCATGTGTTCAAGTCTTTCTAGGACTCTTTATTATCCATTTGATTTATTTACATTAAACCTCATTGCATGTCTTATTACGTTTCCTCTTCTTTATACTTAACATATAAACTCAAGTTATAAAAAACTCGCGCGCACCACCAGCATTTTATCATCTAGTTCATCCTCATTCATAATTTGCTTCAAATGATAACTCATATCATCGCTGAGCATCTATTTGATTAAGTAATTAATCATCACCTTCTAATATTATTAATTATTTTATAATATTTTAACCATTCTCAAATATTATTAAAGGATTATAAATATTATTAATCCTTTAATAATATTTTTTACTCACTAATATTATTTATCATTTAATAATATTTTAATTTAACTTTAATCTCATATTATTAATCATTTAATAATATTTTAATTTATTTTTAATACAATATTATTAATTATTTAATAATATTTTAATTCTAAATATTATTAATTACTTAATAATATTTTATTTAATAATATTTTAATTATTTATTAAAAACATAAATAATTAATTTTAATTATTTATCCTTTACTAATTCATTTATTTAATAAACCTAAAATGCCATAAATATAAAATTTTACCAAAAATGACCAAAATAGCCTCCAAAGTTCTGATTACATCATATTAAGGTTCTTTTGTCAAAAAAAATTACATTTTTACACTTTATAACATCACATTACTTATTTTATTCATTTATTCATAACTCAATCATTTACATGAAAAGTATTGGCTGCTATTGCCGGTCTGACTATGCTAGACTGTAGTCCGTTTATATTTGGCATGGAATAGTCCCTTAGAGCCCGGTGCTCTTCCCTTTTCTCAATTCTCTGTTCTTCTGCCATACTAGCTGTTGTACTTTCTAACTGAGCTTGCAAATTTCTCCGCACACTTGCTTTCCAACCTCTTCCGTTAATGTTATCCTACGCTGGTGTTAATTCTGAGTTGGATGATCTCGTGTGCAGAAAAATCTACAAGTACCTGAAACCAAAAACAAAACAAAAATAGAAATGAGAAACGATCAAAGTTATCTAAGTCATACAATATAGCTTGAAACTGATGATAATTATTTAAATTAATTGCTTTCCCTGGCAACGGCACCAAAAACGTGTTGCCTCTTTTTTAGTTCTGATAAAAGAGCTCTAACTCATGCAAGCATACATATGTCAACAAGTAATACATAGTAAGTAGAGTATCGATCTCACAGAGAAAGTTGTCAACTTTAAAATACTATGCATCAATTAAATCACTATATTTATATGCTTAAACTAACGACTATATTGGTGAATTAATCTAAATGTAAATAACAACTAAAACAAGAATAATAATGGAATAAACCAAATCTGGAAAGAATGGGATCCTAACTTCATTTAATACTTCATCCAATTACCACTATCATGCAAGAATTGTTCATGTATCACAGGAAAATAGCCAAGAGCACTAATAGAGTCATAGCCATTTTTCAATGTACTATGACCTACTTACACAGCATCCATAAATGATAGACTCCATGTAATCATCAATATAACCAAAATCACTATATGTCTATATGAAATTGCAATCATACTGAATTTACGCACAAGCACTTATTTTAACTCATACGGTGAAACAGTATATAGTCTATCTGGTTCACGAAATACACAAGCCATATAAAACAGCCCCATATACGTATGCTACCATGATTACAATCCATACTCGCATGTTCATTGTCAATTCCATACAAGTACTGAGACGAATGGTGATCATGCATTTATACATACAAAACAATCATGATAGAAATTTCATATGATATATAAAACAACCCCAGCAATCAAGCATGCAACTAAACTACATATTAAAACTCGTTAGAATCCCATAATGGAGTTTAGTTCATGACTGAACCAAAAGCCATTATGGGATCAAAGCTAAACATGGTTAACAAGCAAATAATTGAAAAATGAAGGATAGAAATGATCAAACCCAATTGCTGATTATAGACCAATATTAACGTTCAAATCCTCATATAAATTCAGCAAAATAATAATTATAATCCACACTGATAGAAAACCCCAAGAAGAATTGGAGAAATAGGCGTTTAAGCTTCAGTTCTACGTTGGAATCTCTCTCAATATAAAAACCCTAGTTCCTACTATGAAAATACGTCAAAAGTAATCAAAGATATGTCTGACACTAGTCAGATATCGTTTTAATCAAATTATAACCCTTCTAATTAAAAATTTAAATAAAATAAATCAGTAGCTTCAGCTATCGTGCTCGGCCACGCACTCCCCTAGTATAATCCTCGCGCGGCCGTAAGACTTGCAGTATGTAGAGTTGTCTAGCCGGGTGCTCGCGCGGGCGCGCGTCCTCAAGCGTGTTCTTCCGCGCAGCCGCGGGGCATGTAGTATGTGTATTCTGGTTCTGCTGCAACTGATCTGTTCTGCTGCTCCTTCCTTTGTCCATCCAGTGCTTGGTCTTCTGCTCCACTTGATCCTCATGCCATGCATATCCCAACTTGTGCCTCGCTTCATGCGTCCATTAGCCTCGTGCCCTCAAATACCACCAAATTAGGCCAATTTCTGCACTTTTTCACCAAAAGGAGTTTTAAGTAAATGCAATGCAAAATAACATAAAATGCAACTAAAAATACACTAAAATGTACTTCAGATGGGCATAGTTCGCATGAATTGGTATTCAATAAGTAGGTATAAATCCTACTTATCAAAGCACTAATATCACAGGCAAAAATGGTGCAAAGCACTAAGTGTATTAAATAAAGCATTAGTACACATTCATTCAAATATAAATGCAGCATTCACACACAAGCAGGTAAAAGTTTTTGAAAAATTTTGTATAGCGACTTAAACCCTCTTACTGGTGTCCCCAGCAGAGTCATCACCTGTCGACGTCGAGATTTTTATTTGTCCCTTTCTATTCTTGTCTTTTGGTGTTCTCATTTTAAGTGAGATTTGTTTAAATAAATAAGTTTGAAATGGTCCAACATTTATATGTCGAAGATTTGATTGTAAGATTTGCCAGTTGGTATTTTTAAATGGTTTTACCAACTCAACTGATAAAAGGTTTGCATAAAGACCCGTGTATTTGACATTGTTTAACTGGTCTGAGAAATCAAAATTCGTTAGGGTCTGGGGGCTTGATTAAGCTGAGGGAAGGTGTTAGGCACCCCCCGACTTTTGCGATAACACGGTTACCGCCACTTTTCATTAAACATTTATCTGTGTATGTGTGTTAGGTCTAGTGTGCAGTTGTTTGGAAGTAGTGTTATGCCTCATTTGAACCTATATATAAAGGGTTTGACTTTTGTATAAAAGTTTAATTTTAACAAGATATAGCAGTGATGTTTTATAAAATAGGTTTTTCAAACCCTTGAGCTCAATAGTAATTGAGACCTTTGATACTTCCATTTTATTAAGTGTTCGGCTTGATTGCTTTTGTTTTTGAGATGCGAGACATCTTCGAGAAAATAAGATACATAGAAGTGTCGAACTCCTTGTGGGCATGAGAGTCATCTAAGGAAATTCAGACACCGTGAATAATTTACAAGCTGACTGAAGCTGAAAATGTCCATCACGGGAACCAAGTCTAGATTCAGAAGCTGAATTTGTGATCACATTCCTAGGCTCACATGTGAAAGCAATATGTACAGAAAGCTAGAAAAAGAACTAGATTTGAGTAAATCTAAACTATTCCAGCTTCAACAGTTCCAGTTTAGTCACCATGAACTGGTCAAAGTGAGAAATAGCCAGATTTAGGCAAATCTAGCCTGTAGGCTGAATAACAGTTATATTTATATAAAAGCTGTAAATATATATATATATATATATATGAACGATCAACTGCCACGAAGTAAACTCCAGGCAGAACTTGAAATATATATATATATATACATAGCAGATTAGGTCCAGACTCCCAGGCCTGATTAAAATCTGGACTTTTTTTTACTTTTTTTAAAAAAACAACTAAATTGTATCCAAATCATGTTTGTACAGACCTGTTTAAAAAAACATATCTGTACAGACCTATTTTGTTATATGTATCCAAATCACACCCAAAATATTGTATTATGTAAAAATTCCAGTTGAGAGTCGCGTTGTATAGGTATGCCCTGAGAGTCGCATTGTGTGGGTATGCCCAGATCGTCAATCCATGGCTTTTTATTGCTTATATATATATATATATATATATATATATAAATGGTAAAAAGCTTAAAAATCTGAAATATCTTACAATGGGCTGCCAAGAATATTTCAGATAGCTTTAAATGCCTGAAAACTCGATTTCCACCGGTTAAATTTTAGTATGTAACAAAACACGAGCTTACACTCACTTAGTTTAGAGCACTCTAGAAGTGTTTGCAGGCTGAGATGGATAGAGTTTTTCTCTTTTTTCCTTTTTCTTTTTTTCAAATGATCAACCAAGTGCTCATATTTAACAACCAGATAGCCATGGGTCTATCTGCTACTGTCCGGGTTGCCCTGGGCCATGCGGGTCCTATCATCTCGAAGTATGTGCACTCAGTGTAACGCGTTGTCCGCTCGAACCTTCATAACTTTCAATCCGGACATCCGATAGAGGCGTGTTGTACCTTTCCAGAATGTTGTTGCTAAGAGCTACATAATGACATGGGATTAGAGGTTGTAAGAAATCGAGAATATGGGTCCATGATCAGATCTTCAAGTCTTTAAATTTTATCCGGTGTGCTGACTTGTGTCGTAGTCACTTGGGATTTGAGCTACGGTTCTTGTGGGACACTTTTGTATGCAGTGTTGATTGAAATGATGCTGAGATGACGTGAATGTAGTATCGTGGTGGCAAAATGATGATTTTACCCCTCAGCGAGGTTATCTCCGGCTCTGCGCAGATGTAACAGTCGTTGTTCAGGGTTATCTCTAAGATTGGGTTGTTTTGAATGCTGAATGTCCTTGGGGTTATCTCTGAGGTGTGTTTGACCTCCTGGGGTTTTCTCTGGGGTTAGAACTGAGTGCTTCAGGGTTCTCTCTGAGGTTAAAACTGACTTTTTTGGGGTTATCACCAGAACTAGAATTGCATCCCTCAGGGTTATATCCGAGGTTGGAACTGAGTATCCCGGGGTTGTCTCCAGGTTTGAAATTGAATATCTCAGGGTTGTCTCCGAGATTGAAAACTAAGTATCCCGGGGTTGTCTCCGGGATTGAGTTGATTTGACTTCCAGGGTTATCTCTGGAAGACAATTTTTCCCTCCTGCAAGGTTAGTAACAGGAATGCAAAATTTCGAGTGTCTACAACATTATTTTAATTTTTAGTTTATCTATGGTTGTAGTTTGCCTATAGTTGTTGTGCTAAACATTATGTATTGTTGTTGGACAGAATATCACTTGTGTTTGGTGTAATATGTACTGTAAATTTCATGTAATGGACATTTATAATTATAACTTTATTTTAGATAATATTACAAAATCTTTGAAGCTAAAGTTGTTTGTTATAATGTGACAAATATATTATGTTGCACGAGATCTTGTTGTTGTAGATGGTTTATTTCATTATATACTTCTTTCTCTGGATAGTACTCTGCACTTATTACTAGTCATTTTTCCTATGCTAATATAAAGTTTGTTGATTTGTAGGCTTATAAGCTCTTTGTGGCTTCAAGTATACTTAAAGATATGGATATTAATCCAGGACATTTTTAATCCTATTGTCTTATGGGATCAAGAAAATCACGTAACGTCAGACTTATGGAAAACTATTGTAAGTTTTTTAATGTATAAAAACTCTCACTTTCTTAAAGTTTTGTTCAAATACAGTATTACGTGCATTGGTTCTGTAAAATTCTTTCGCCTCTTGGATAGTAGAAAAAATCTGACCCTCGTATGGACTTTTTGAATAGTTAATATGCGATTGGTTCATGTTATGAACACCAATATTATCCATCTCAATATTATCATGAGAAGAATTTAAAGAACTAGAATTAAACATATCTTCAGCCATAATTCAAAACTTACCACGATGATTTTGAGGTGCGAAGACTTGCTTGATTAATTGTGTAGTTTTCTTCCTTGATGTCAATTGAAGGCGGCTATAATATTTTGGTCACCTTAGTAGGGCAAAAAAATTATTAAGTATCATACACCATCTCCTAATATAGTAGGTATGTATAATATATTTTTGTTCTATACTTCTTAATTTTCTTATGTTTACTTGGAATATGATGTATTTGACTTAGAATAGGAACTAGAATTATGTGCAGGATGTATTTGATTTGGAATGTTTGATTTGGAATTAAAATGTATTTGATTTGGAATTATGTGCAGGGACATATTTGTGTTGCTGATTTGGAATAGGATTTGTTGTATTTGATTTGGAATTAGATTTATTTGATTTGGAATGTTTAATTTTATGTTTGCATGTTACTAAAATTAATTAGGATGTTTTGGATTTGAAATTTGATGTTTCTTGTTGTTGTGTTTTGGATTTTGCAGGATTTGGAATTTGATATTTCTTGTTGTTGTGAATTGGATTCGGTTAGATTGTGCACATTGTATTGTTGTGCTATGATTTAATTTAGGCAAAAAACACCTTTACCCCTTGTGGTCGTCAACTTGTAAACAATTGGTCACTGACCTTTAAAAATATGCAATTGGACCATTGTTGTGATGCCCCGAAAATAAGTATACATCACCCATCTTGAGTCGCCAGATACACACTACATAAATCAAATACAAACTTCTTTAATGCAACTGTCGTGTAAAAATACGACAAAACATAGCAGAGTTTAAACATGAATATTGTCTCATAGACAGTATACAAACTCAAATTCAATTCTCATTACACTTATTATCACACTAGGTAGTAAGGGCTGCTAAAACAACCATCTCGGACCGTTACTCCATTTCTCAACTAGTCCCAGCTATATTCTCATTTCCTAAAGAGAAAAAAAAACAAAAGGGTGAGGTCAACTAGCCCAGTAAGAAATATTATGACTAAGATAATCCAGAATAAAGTATCCTTAGCCTTCAATAGTGTTAAACTGATAAAATACAATAAACATCAAGATTAACTGCAGCGGAATAAGCAATCCGTTAGAAGAGTCAAGTAGAACATAATGTCTACTATCTCTTCTAGATTAAAAGTTCATCATTAATATTTCATTCATGTAATACTCATTAACAGTTCTTTTTTATACCCAAGACAAAAAGAACTCTCATCACCTGTCTTTGCCTGAACCACCAAAGATTATAGTTAAATCCACAATTCATATTTATAATCATGTAAATCAACAGTTTCTCCTTGCCACAAAGGCTTAATAGAACGTTTACTCAATATCCTTACCCCAAAGGCTAAAGATATTCAAATGTAATAACAATGATCATATCAATCAGTTGTCTACCTTTGCACTACGGGCAAAAGATATTCAACTACAAGATAAATGGTCATGATCATACCAATCAATTGTATGTCAGTGCACTACGGCCAAAGACATTCAACTGTTAACTAATGGTCATGATCCTGCCAATCACATCATTGAAATATCCATGGTCTACGGGCCAAGGATATTCGTTATTATCACCAGTGGTTATGATCATGTCATACACCTGTCCATCTTTGCACGTAAGCCCAAGATATACAACTATAAAACCAATAATCAACAATTCGGCTTTTGCATGTAAGCCAAAGATATACAACTGTAAACCAATAATCAACAGTCCATCTATGCACGTAAGCCACAAATATACAACTGTTAAACTAATAATCAATAGTCCATTTATGCACGTAAGCCAAAGATGACTTTCATCACAATATAAGCATGAGGATGATGACAATGATATAAGCATTAATCAAACGAAATCAAGGATAAATATTAAAGACTTTAAATTTATCCAGAGTTTAAAAATATGCAAATTATCAACATGATATTGCTTTGTGGAGTAAAATTCAAGAATAATATTCATGTACCAAAAATAATTTGGACAGAAAAGAAATATATTTTTCAGGTGAATAGTATCCCGTGAATAGTTCCATGTGAATAGTACTTCGGGAATAGTACCTCGTGAATAGTACCTCGGCATGAAAAGTGTCCCAAATATCCGAGTGAATAAAACTAGAGTGAATAGTAATCAGGTGAATAGTAACTCATGAATAGTAACTCGTGAATAGTACTCTGACAAGAAAAGTGGCCCGAATACCGAAGTGAATAATACTAGAGTGAATAGTAATTGGTTGAATAGTAACTCGTGAACAGTACTCCGGCATGAAAAGTGTCCCGAATACCCGAGTGAATAATACTAGAGTGAATATTAACCCCGACACAAAAAGGTATAAATTCCACAATAAAATTCGTACCAATATTCCGGCATAATGATATTGAAAGAAATAATATCATTTACGAAGAAATAATACCCCTTACGACTGTTGAACAAAAATAATATTCCTACGAATATTGAACGAAGATGATATTCCTTACAATTATTGAACGAATATAATACTCATACGAATACAAAAAATAACATCTTTTCAGAATATGAAATAAATAATACCCCTTACGACTGTTAAACGAAAATAATATTCCTACGAATATTGAACGAAGATGATATTCCTTACGAATATTGAACGAATATAATATTCATACGAATATGAAAAATAACATCTCTTTAGAATATGAAATAAATAATACCGCTTACGACTTGTTGAATGAAAATAATATTCCTACGAATATTGAACGAAGATGATATTCCTTACGAATATTGAAAGAATATAATATTCACACGAATACGAAAAATAACATCTCTTCAGAATATGAAATAAATAATACCCCTTACCTCAGAAGAAGACTAGATACTAGAGTAGTGAAATAGCAGACTACTCTTCTCCTATCTCTCTATAGCTTCTCTCTATATAGTTTCTCTCTCTATAATTGCTTTTGTGAGTCTTAGTAAATTGGTGAGGATGAAGGAAGAATGAGCTACTATTTATAGGAAAATATGATTTCGATAATTGCACGTTTTGAGGCTCGAAATATTACAATATAATATCTTCATCTTTTCCTTCATTTTTAATTTAGTCCTGCAAGTATTATCAAACTTGCACCACCTCCCCTAATAGTATATCATGTGAATCAATAGTTGATGAGTGAGTTTTATACACATGAATTGGATGCATTCGGACTTAATTTATTGTTTTTCTCAAGTCTTTTAAGGATGTTTTTATGTTTTTGTGTCTATCCATGCATGTTTTATATTGTTTTGTAGGAATTGGGACAAAAGTTACTTGGATCGACGTTTGGGGTGGCTAGATTCGCTTTTTCGGCTTTCCATTTACACAGTAGTCACTTCAGAGCCAATTTTACTATAGCTTAAGACATTATTTCGAAGAACTTAAAGAATAAAAGTTGTAGATCTACTTCTCCTCTTTCTGGAACATCTTGAATCATTGAAATTGGAGTTCGGACGAAGAAGTTATGACCATTTTACCAAAGGACGTCGGAGCAGAAAATATCAAAACTTGTAACAGCGCCGGGGCACTAATTTTAAGCCTATTTGTAGTGTCGGGGCGCTATAAGGCAGATTTTCAGCATCATGAATAGTGTTGGGACGCTAGGGAAGAGGTTGGGTGCGGCCTGGACGCGATTTGGGCGAATTTTGACACCTTTTTGACTCCAAATTAGATTGGGTTTGTTCCTAAATTAAAAATTGAACTTGTAACCTATATATACATGATGTAAGGCATAAAATAAGAGGAGATTACATAGATTAGACTAGATTAAACACTCCTTTAGATTAGAACATAACCCTAGTTCTTATTAGTTTTGGAGATTGAAGCAACTTAGAGACCATTGAAGATTCAAAGCAGGAGCGAAAGAGGAGTCTCAAGGCTACTGACAATAGATTATATTCTCTTCTCTTCTCTTACTTTTATCTTTTAATGTATATTCAATTGTGGATTCTTAATTTTAATTCATTAATTATGAACTAACTCTTTCATTAAGATTTTAATTGAACTTTTTATGATTATGAATTGATTATTTGATTTATTCTAATTATTTATGGTGAAGTGAATTGTTCATCTTGCTTTGTGCTTATTGATTAATTATCTGATCAGTAATTACCTTGTTACTCTAGAAGGAATTGAAGAAAGGAATTCTAGGGTTAGAACTGGGCATGGTGACATGTGACTTAGTTATTTGCACAGTGAATAATTAGGTTTGTGAATAGAATGAGAATATCTATTTGCCGCATGTAACACATAAGGAATTGGGATTGTAACGAGTTTAATTCAATTGTTTTGCATAGAGATATAGCAAAATTATTCTGGGTTAAATAGAAGGCAATTGATCACTCGAGAGAGGGCTTTTGGCATTTAAGAATTCCTGTCAACAATTCAGTAGACATAATAATTGGGATAATTGGATAATTGGTTTATAGTTCATAATTGGGGATATTGGAGTCTTAGCCTTTATTTATTTGAATTCATTTATAAAGTAACCTAGTTTTAATTAGTTAATTTAGTTTTCTTAATTAGAAAATTCATAATTTGCTATTGTTTAAATAAAATTGATTTGGTTAAGAGTTAGTAATTGATAATTTTTATTAAATAATTCCTCGTGGGAACGATACTCTATTTTCACTTTATTACTTGTTGACCGTGTATACTTGCACGTATTCATTGATTGCGAAATCGATCAACAAGTTTTTGGCGCCGTTGCCGGGGAATTAATTTAATAATTATTTTCCAATATTAATTTCAATCAAATTAGTCTTAGTTTAAACATTTTTTTTTGTTTTTTTATTTTTAATTCTCTTCCTATATTTCTCTCTTTTTAGGAACCATTGATGACTTTGCGTATTGATGGCCATACACGAACATGACTCAACCAAGGGAAGCGGAGATTGACAGACTTGAGAAACTTTCTGCATTGTCAGCACAGATGGATACACTCTCTAAGATGGTCAACACTTTATAGCTCAACGTCGTCAAAGTGTGTCGGTTACTTGTGATTATTGTGCTGAAAATCATATGAGTCATCAATGCGCCATCAGTTTCGAGCCGGTACAGTATAGGGGAGATTATCCCAATAGTTATGTCTATCCCAACAACTTTCATCAGAATTGGGGGTATCACTCGAATTTTTCATGGAGTAACAATCAAGATCAATTTTATGCTCCAAGTCCAACATACCCACCGGATTTTTCGTATCCACCTCCACTACAACAGGAAGAACATTCAAATTGGGAGGAAGCCTTGGAAAAATTTATTACAAGCTTTTGAAAAAGAGCACGAGGAACAAGAAAAAAGATTTAATCAAATAGAGCTGAATATACAAAGCCAATGTGAGTCAATAAAGAATCTGGAAAATCAATTGGGGTAGATAGCACATGCGTTGAACAACCGTCCTCAAAACACTTGGCTCTATGACATGGATAACGAGACTGATGATGAGCCCGATGGTGAGCCCGAGCCAAATCTACAACTGGATGAGCCACGAGATAAAAAAGAGGAGATAAGTGCGGATAATGACAACAAGGTCGGTGCAGAACTAATTATGAGAACAAATGATGATGAGCCAATGTTATTTATGCCTCAAGTTCCTTCTCCTCCACAATTCAAGAGTCCGGTTAGATTTGCAAAACCTTGTCCGCTAGGTAGTCATGTCGTCGGTAATAGTCCTTAGTGACGTAAAAGCGAGTACAACTTCGAAGCCATGGTTCAATGAGTTGGAGAAGATAGAAGAAGAGATTGTTGTGTCTAACAAGCCTCAATGACAGAATCTATTCACAGACACAATGGAAAAAATACCTAGATGTTGGACGTTCTTGAATGTGATCTTATCTAAAGAAAGCATGCTAGGTGACTTTAATACAATGGCTATCATAAATGGGAACCTACCAAAAGCTATATTATTTCCGATGGATGGAGGGTTCCTCAACTTTCGAAGAGGAATTGGATAGCATTGACCAAACAAAGTCAGGCTGAGACTATAAAACAAGCGCTTATTGGGAGGCAACCCAAGTTTAATTTTTATTTTTAGTTTTTATTAAGTTTTATATTAGTAGTTTTGAATTTTCATTTATTTAGGATTTAATAAAATTGCTTCTATCATGGTTTTACAGGTTATTCAAATCAAATTCAAGTGTGGTGCCCAATTTGTTCCATGTGCTTAGCCTATTCTCCAAACTTAGCGGGCAAGGAGGAAGATTGCTATATTTTCAGGGAAGTCCTCTGCTTTAATTTTTTCTATTCCAGTCATTGAGGACAATGTCTAGTTTAAGTTTGGGGGCATTTTAGTGTCGTATTGCATATAGTTAGTTATTTACATTGTAGTTCGTTATGTTTTCGGGTTATTTATATTTAATTTTTGCATTCAGTTTTTTGTTTAAAAAAATTTAAAAAAATCGCAAAAATAGTAGTTAGTTTACTATGTTTGTTGCGGTTAGTTTATATTTGCATGATTCCAACTGTTAGATAGTAAAAGTCTATTTTGGCCAATGATGAGACTAGAGTTAAGTAGATAAGTATAGTATTGAATAGTCAGGCTTTGATGTGATTTCTTGTTATGAATTGAATCTTTTTCTGTTTGAAACTGGTATAATTAAGGTTAGCACGTTAATAACAGCTATGTTGACTAATTAAGTTTAAATTGATACATAATGGATTTCTTAAGGATACTACTAGTGTGAAGGAATAAAGACATGAATAGGCGGAGATGGCTAAATTTTGATAAAAACTTAAGTTTGGGGGGAAAATTTGGGATATATAAGCTTCGCTAAAAAAAGAAAAAAAAAAGAAAAAAAGAAAAAAAATTACCGTGGCTAGTTTTGTTTCGAGGCCTTTGTTACTTGAGTAAGTACGCCCGAAGGGGTATCTTAAAACCTAGCACCCTAAGGTCTTATATGGTCTGGGAGTCGTTGGTCGAAAGCTCGCTAAGGGGTGACACTGTTAGCCTAATGGAATGAGACATTGCACAGTCATGGTCTAAAAAAATAATAAAATAAAAATAAAAAAAATAAAACGGGAAAAGAGCAAAAAGCCCCCATAATAAAAAGTAAAGCATAAGTATCCCGGATTGGACTCTTGAACTTGGTGGATGTTTGACTTTAGTTGGATCTAGCTTGTTCGTGAATTTTGTGAGTTTTCATTGTGTGATGCATTTAAAGAGACCTATTATGTGTTAAATTTAATTTTATATCAGTTAACATTGTTGTGAAGCACACACGTACTATATCAGTGATAACAGTCTAAGATTTGATGATTGATTGGGAAATTACTAATTTGTTTTAATATGATGTATTATCATGTTTACTTGATTTCCCTAAGGCCGGTTGAATAGACTTGTTTCTGTCATTACTGTTGGAGTCGTAGGCATATAGATTAGTTTCATTACATTGCATTGAATAACATTTTTGTGTTTCTGCTTGAGGACAAGCAAAGGTTTAAGTTTGGGGGTATTTGATGAGTGAGTTTTATACACATGAATTGGATACATTCGGGCTTAATTTATTGTTGTTCTCAAGTCTTTTAGGATGTTTTTATGTATTTGTGTCTATTCATACATGTTTTATATTGTTTTGTAGGAATTAGGATAAAAGTTACTTGGATCGACGTTTGGGGTGGCTAGATTCGCGTTTTTGGCTTTGCCATTTACATAGCAGTCACTTCAGAGCCAATTTAACTATAGCTCTAGACATTATTTCGAAGAACTCAAAAAATGAAAGTTGTAGATCTACTTCTCCTCTTTCTGGAACATCTTGAATCATCAAAATCGAAGATCGGACGAAGAAGTTATGGCCCTTTTCCCAAAGGACGTCGGAGCAGAAAATGTCAAAACTTGTAACAACGCTGGGGTGCTAATTTTAAGCCTATTTGCAGCGTCGGGGCCCTATAAGGCAGATTCTTAGCATCATGAACAGTACTGGGGAACTGGGGAAGAGGTTGGGTGCGGCCTGGACGCGTTTTGGGCGAATTTTGACACATTTTTGACTCCAAATTGGATTGGGTTTGTTCCTAAACTAAAAATTGGACTTGTAACCTATAAATACATGATGTAAGGCATAAAATAAGAGGAGATTACATAGATTAGACTAGATTAAACACTTATTTAGATTAGAACATAACCCTAGTTCTTATTAGTTTTGGAGATTGAAGCAACTTAGAGACCATTGAAGATTCAAAGCAGGAGCGAAAGAGGAGTCTCAAGGTTACTGACAATAGATTATATTCTCTTCTCTTCTCTTACTTTTATCTTTTAATGTCTATTCAATTGTGGATTCTTAATTTTAATTCATTAATTATGAACTAACTCTTTCATTAAGATTTCAATTAAACTTTTTATAATAATGAATTGATTATTTGATTTATTCTAACTATTTATGTTGAAGTGAATTGTTCATCTTGCTTTGTGCTTATTGATTAATTATCTGATCAGTAATTACCTTGTTACTCTAGAAGGAATTGAGAAATGAATTCTAGGGTTAGAACTGGGCATGGTGACATATGACTTAGTTATTTGCACAATGAATAATTAGGTTTGTGAATAGAATGAGAATATCTATTTGCCGCATGTAACACATAAGGAAGTGGAATTATAACGAGTTTAATTCAATTGTTTTGCATAGAGATATAGCAAAATTAATCTGGGTTAAATAGAAGACAATTGATCACTCGAGAGAAGGCTTTTGGCATTTAAAAATTCATGTTAACAATTCAGTAGACATAATAATTAGGATAATTGGATAATTGGTTTATAGTTCATAATTGAGGATATTAGAGTCTTAGCCTTTATTTATTTGAATTCATTTATAAAGTAACCTAGTTTTAATTAGTTAATTTAGTTTTCTTAATAGAAAATTAACAATTTGCTATTGTTTAAATAAAATTGATTTGGTTAAGAGTTAGTAATTGATAATTTTTATTAAATAATTCCTCGTGGGAACGATACTCTACTTTCACTTTATTACTTGTTGACCGTGTATACTTGCACGTATTCATTGATTGCGAAATCGATCAACAATAGTACAATCATGTGACTCAATAGTTCTATACATGTGAAAAAATAATTTCAGTATAATACCTTCATCTATACCTCTATTTTTAACTTAGTCATACAAATATTATCAATCTTGCACCACCTCCCCTAATAGTACATGCATGTGAATCAATAGTACATACATGTGAACAAATAATTATAAGCATGTGAATTAATAGCAATTAATTATTAATTTATCCGATTAATTACCCGATTGGTCAGTATAACTTCCAGTCATCAATTATTATCGAAATAAATATCGATTTTCACTAACACTAATAATCTCAACACAATGAAACTATCAATTTCATCTGTAATCAACACAAACTTATTTATCATTGATATTATAACCCACAATATTTAACAACCAGGTCGTTCCCAATAAAGAGGGGGCTTTCCGATAAGGATTTTTCCTTATTGACGCACAATTAGGTGACCAAACCTCTCCTTGACAAAACTTCTAGACATTGTCAATATTGAAAATAATAATATGAATAACTTTGTCCTCTCAATTATTGATTTAATAATATAAAATATTGTGACAATAATTGAATAAAATCGAGTGACTTCTCACGTAAGCATCAATAATCAATACCGTGTGCTACTATGCAACCACACGTATTACTATACTTTTATCACGGATTATTTTATGACAACTTGCTTACTTTGAAAAAATTTCAAATATCACCCTTAACTTTAACCTTTTATCAATTTAACCATTTACTAAATAGAATAATTATAAGAAAATTGAATACTTTCATTTCATAAAATTCGGGGTCTCACAATTGTGCTTTCTAAAAATGAAAATTCAGGCCATTCCGTCCAATTTCTTGGACGGACGTCAAATATTTTCTGACATGGCATTGAAAAAAAAATTAAAAAATCATTATTTTCTGATGTGACTACACAAAAAAAATTCATTAATTATATGGACAAAAAATGATTAAAATAATAATACATTTAGCCCACTGTTTTTGTCGACTTGTAAGCATTGAGTCACTGTACTTTACAAAATGTAATTGACCCACTAAACTTTTTAAAAAAATTTAATTATGTCATTCATTGGACGGACGTCAAATATTTTCTGACATGGCATTAAAAAAAATTCAAAAAATCATTATTTTTGTATGTGGCAAAATAAAAATAAATAAATAAAATCATTTATTATGTGGAAAAAAATGATTAAAATAATAATAAAATTAAAATAAATATTTTAATTCATTTTATTTATAATTTTTTCTTTTCCTTTATCTCTTTTCCTTACTTTTAATTTTTATTTTTATTTTTAAAATTAATATTAATATTAATACAATGTAATCATTAAATTTAGGCTTAAAAATAAAACAAACATACTATTAAAAATATTAAAATTTATCTAGAACTATACATGTTGTGTTTAATAGTACATATATATAAATGTCTGTCACGACAGGAATTCACTGAATTGGTGTATGTTTCTAGCTGTTCAGCCATAATACCTTTTTTTCTTTTGGTTGTTTCTTTCTTTTGATTAACCTAGCACTCTTATTTCCGTGAAGTTGGTAGTTCAGCAGCTGGGGGAATTATCTACAATTTTTCTGAACATTTAGTTCTTCAACTTTCTTTGAAATTATCTCTCATATTTAAAGCATGGATTTGAAAGTGTTGAGTCATGATATTTCTCCTATTGGTCTGAATGGATTGGGCCTACTTATTCTGATTAGTCCATTAAGTCTTCATTAATGGTTGATGACATAACTGGGCCTAGTCATCATATCATTTCTGTTTAACCTTGTAAGATCGGGTCGGGTCGTGGAGTTAATCCATTGGATCATTTAATATCTATTATTTGACTTGTAATGATGAAAAAGCATGACAGTTGACTAAGGCACCTGCCATGCATTAATGTGGATGGGATTATAGTCGGCCATCGATATAAACAGTGGCAAAAAGTAGTGAGTAGACTACAGGCAGACGACAGGATCCATCAGATCACGGGGGCTGCGTCAGAGGTAGTGGGTGGCACAGTAAACCAGGCAAGGGAGTATAATCTATCAACCAAATCTTTATAATGAGGTACGTGAACATAAACACACACACAACAGAATTATTATCTCTCTCAATACACTAGACATTACATTCCTCCATTGTTAACCTTGTGAACACGCGTACTTACTCTCACGCCTGAGATATCCCCTGGCGGTCCGGCCGTCAAGCTTATGGTGTTTATCGTGTTTACTGTGCAGGATCAGGGCGTCTTACGTGATTGGGACGTTGGAGAAGATCTTGGAGTTAACATTGGCGCTAGAAGGAGGGGTGAGCTCTAGTGTCCTGAGTATTTTTCAATCACAAACTGTATTTATTCTACGTTGGTATTAATGGTGAAGAGTAGAACACCTACGCCCGAAGGGCAGCCTATGGCCGCCAGTGAATCGGTGCCACGAGTGTCCGTCAAGGATCGTTTGGAACCGACAATAAGTGTTCATGCCAGCACAGCATCCAAACAGTCACATGAAGATTTTCGGCCAAGGGCTGCGGGCCACGTTAAGCGAAAGCTAGTTTTCACAGCTGAAAAAGGGTCTGGCCATGGTCGAAAATGAGTAGAAGGCACCTCGCCTAGAACTCGATATCGAGATGACCAAGACGAAAAAGCCTCACGACTGGCTAAGATGGCAGATGAAGCAGACAAGGCCATGGAGGCACTTGTGAAGTAGCGACAGGATATAGCTGAGCAGATGGCTCGAATGGCGGAGTTGAGAGACGAAGAGTTCAGTTATGTTCAATCCGAAGAGCGAGGGCGTAGGAGTGGGAATGAACCCGCCCATTCAGAACGTGAATCTCGGGGCCAACCTCTAGAAAGAAGAAGAAGATCCCAAAGCCCTACTCCTCAAAGATCGAAGAGGGCACACCACCCTATCGATTCTAAGGAGCAGGGTCGAAATGAACGAAAAGGCCTGTCCAGAGATCGCACTCCTGAGACCGCAAAGAAAGCACTCGTTGTTGCACATTCTCACCACAGCATACGAGTTCAGATACGAAGTCTATCTAGAGGTCACACTCCCGAGAGTCTACTGAGGGAACACCACCCTGTAGATACTCGTCGTCGAAAAAGTCCCTCTGAAATTGGAGTTTCTATTGTGAGAAATCGGTCAACCCAGAAAAAGAAGTTACCGGAAAAAGAAGCATCATCTCAACCAGAAGGCGTGGAGTATCTGGTTAAAGAATTAAAGGAACTTAGGAAGCAGCTTGCCGAAGTACAAAAAACGAAAGATACTTCGGGAAAGAAGGCATCCACTTTTTCCGCGAAGATTCTAAAAGAGAAAGCTGACCCCACCAAAAAGCTGCCCCACATTGAAAGTTATGATGGGTCAGGGGATCCCTACGACCACAGTTAGGCGTTCGACCGACTGATGGATTATTACGACTTTAGCGATGCTGCTAAGTGCCATACTTTTGTCACTACGCTCAGAAAGGACGCCCGACAGTGGATGGGAACTCTGCCCTCGAATTCAATTTCGTCCTGGGCAGATATGTGCAGTAAATTTCATGCTCGCTTCGGGAGAAATAGAAGAAGGGGAAAACCAACCGGCTCGTTGGCTCAAGTTCAACATTATTCGAATGAGTCTTTGGGCCAATATGTGAAGCGGTTCCGTGAAGCAGTCGGCCAAGTGACAGACCTGAACGATCTACAAGCTGTGGGACTGTTCCAGAATGGGTTGGATTTGGTTAAATCAAAGAAATTGGTGAAAAAGCTAATGTTTCACCACCCGAAGAGTCTCGTCAAAGCCTTTGACAAAGTTGAGGGCTATATCGTGGTGGAGGAAGCCATGGACAGCCTCAAACGTCCTTCTTCAGGCCGGTTTATGGATACATATTGGGATAGAACAGACGGGGATCAGAAGAAGAATGAAGGGAATAAAGACCGCTATAAAGGCGGGTCGAAGAGGTACAATAATTGGAGACAGGGTAGAGGACATTCGTCCGCTCCGGCCCAGAGAGTAAATAGGACATACACAGTACCTAATACTGATAGGGCTGTTATCTTGGATCAGATTAAGAACCAACCTATCTTTGAGCTGCCTCGAGATAACATTAAGCCCGGAAAAGGGAATCCTCAGTAAGTATTGTGATTACCATCAAGCTTCATGCCACGACACGAACGACTGTGCCAGTTTGAAAGATTTCATTAAAAGAAAGGTACAAGGCGGGGCCTTAGTCCAGTATGTGGCTGCCAGGACAAATCAACAGCAGGATAGAGGACCTATTCCGGCAGCTCAACCAATTCAGCAAACGTTGCCAGCTCCGGGGCAGCCTGCAAGACATGTGATAGATGTCATCACTGGGGATACTTCTGGCAGACTTGTTGTAAAGAAGCGCCGAAGTCATTTGGATTCGGTCATGTCAGTGGAAGGTATCCTCCCGAAGACTGATAGACCTTATCCCAATACGGTAATCTCCTTTACTGATGAGGATTATCCTTCGGAGACCATCGAACCGCATGAGGGATCATTGGTACTAACTGCGCAAGTGGGTTCGGTGGATATGAAGCGAATGATGGTAGATATTGGGTCTTCTGTAGATATTATGTATGCCCACGCTTATCAGAGGATGCATCTAGACGGGCGAAAGATGGAGAAAGGGCAGGAGGCTCCTTTGTACGGGTTTAGTAATGATCCGGTCAAGGTGGCAGGAACCATTGAATTACCGGTTATCTTCGAAACGGCCCCTCAACATGTAGAAATTATTTGCAAATTTTATGTTGTGCATGTAGATTCTGCCTATAATGCTATCTTGGCGAGACCCACATTAATTACCTTACAAGCTGTGACCTCTATCCCTCATTTCAAAATCAAATTTCCTACGCCTCATGGGGTTGGTGAGGTAAAAGGAGACTTGGATCTGGCCAGAAGATGTTATAGAAATGTTGTGATCACTTCGGGAGTGGGGGTATCAAAACAAAAGTAGACCGTTGCGATAGAGATTGAACCCTTCACTGAGAGTAGTTCCGAACCATTGTTCGTACCGGCTGAAGAAACAGAAGAGATAGAGCTCGTCCCGGGCAAGGTGAATAAGGCGGTGGAAATAGGTTCGGGTCTGTCGGAACCTCTCCGGACGAACCTTATGGAACTCCTGCGATGTTATGTTGACATCTTCGCATGGGAACCTCAGGATATGCCGGGAGTAAGCAGGGACATTGCTGAGCATCGGTTGGAAGTGGACCCGTCAAAGAAACCAGTTCGACAGAAGAGGAGGATCTTTGCACCTGAACGTCAGCGGATCATTGATGAAGAGATTGCAAAACTGTTAGCAGCTGACTTCATTATTGAGATCGACTACCCATAGTGGATGGCAAATGTGGTGCTGGTACAGAAACAGAACGGTAAATGGCGAGTCTGCATCGATTATACCGACCTGAATAAAGCTTGTCAAAAAGACTTCTACCCGCTACCACACATCGACCAACTCATCGATGCCACTTCGGGATATGCCTTGTTAAGTTTCATGGACGCATTCTTTGGATATCATAAGATTTCCATGTGTAAAGAGGATATACCGAAGACGGCGTTCATTACGCATCGTTCGGTATATGCCTATAAGAAAATAACTTTCGGCCTCATCAACGCCGGAGCCACATACCAGAGGATGATGAACCACGTCTTTAGATATCAGTTGGGTAAGAATATGGAGATGTACGTGGATGACATGATTGTCAAAAGCATGTTAGTGCATAAACATCTGGATGATTTAGAAGAATGCTTTCAGACAATTCGCCATCACAACTTAAGATTAAATCCCACTAAATGCACCTTTGGTCTAGAGGCCGGCAAGTTTCTGGGTTATCGTGTCAGTCAAAGAGGAATTGAAGCCAATCTAGAGAAGATTCAAGCAATCCTGAACATGAAGACTCCTCAGTCATTTAAAGATGTTCAACGTCTGACTGGAAGGATTACAGCTTTAAGGAGGTTCATGTCCAAGTCGGCAGAAAGATGTTTGCCGTTTTTGATACGTTGAAAGGGCCGAAGAATGCAAAGACGTTCCAATAGACTTCGGAGTGTGAGGACACCTTTCAGAGCATTAAGTCCTACTTATCTTCGGTGCCTTTATTGGTGAAGCCCGCTCCTGCTGAGCCTCTGTATTTGTATTTAGCAGCTAGTTCATTGGCAGTAGGAGCAGTTTTGGTGCGTGAAGTTGGGGGTAAGCAGCACCCGGTTTATTATGTAAGCCATGTCCTTCGGGATGCTGAGACAAGGTACCAAAACATTGAAAAGTTTGCTTTTGTTTTAATAACTTCTAGTCGAAAGCTTAGGCAATACTTCCAGAGTAGATTGTTAATAGTATACACAGATCAGCCTTTGAAGAAGATTATGGGCAGACCGGAGGTGTCGGGGAGATTAACTGCATGGACGATGGAGTTGTCCCAATTCTTCATTGAATATCATCCCCGAACCACCATCAAAGGTCAAGCCTTGGCTGATTTTGTAGTTGAATGCTCGTTTTCCGAAGCTGATGAAGCTGTGACCGAAGCTGAAGGATTGGACAGAACAGTTGCAGTTCTTCAGCAGAAGCAGAGTTCGTAGACGCTGTATGCAGATGGGTCTTCTACTGCAGGACATCAGTGGAGCAGGGATTATTCTGACGAGTCCGGAGGGATTCAAGGTGCAACAGGCCATCAGATTTCAGTTTAAAGCAACGAACAACGAAGCTGAGTATGAAGCGGTACTCGTAGGATTACGACTGGCGAAGAGTCTTGAAGTGCAGAAAATAGTCATCTTCAGTGATTCTCAGTTAGTCAGTTAAGAAACTCTCTGGGGATTATCAAGCTCGAGGACCAAGAATGATCAAATACTTAGCTAGAAGTGAAAGAACGACTTCAGTATTTCCAGTCCTATGAATTTCAGGGGGTCGAGCGTAATAACAATTCCATTGCTGATGCACTCTCCAAACTAGCCACTACGGATGTTAACGTCTTCGATAGATCGGTTTACTTAGAAATTTTGCAATATCCTAGTGTTCAACATGAATCGGTGATGTGCGTCGACCGAACCAACTGCTGGTTGACTCCATATCTGGAATATCTGGCGGATGGCGTCTTACCTTCGGATCAGATGCTAGCCAAGAAAATCAAATACAAGAGTGCTAATTTTATCCTGATTGATGGGGATCTGTTTCGAAGAGCTTTCTCGTCTCCACTACTGAAATGTTTGACTCCATCTGAAGCTGAATATGCTCTACGGGAGGTACACGAGGGCATCTATGGCGACCATATGGCTGCTAAGTCATTAGCCTACAAAGTACTTTGTCAGGGATACTACTGGCCTACCATCTTCAAGGAAGTAACTGAATACGTCAAAAAATGCGAGAAGTGTCAACTCAACAGTCCAATAGCACATCAGCCACCAGAAGAGCTATACTCAATTATATCTCCTATACCCTTCGCTGTCTGGGGGGTTGATATACTGGGTCCACTACCGAAAGCAAAAGGTCAAGTTAGTTTTGTTATAGTTGCCATCGACTATATGACCAAATGAGTAGAAGAAAAACCACTTAGGTTAATAACGGAACAGGAATGCTTGAAGTTTTTAAAGGAATCAGTAGTATTTCATTTCGAAATTCCTAAGGTGGTAATATCAGACAATGGGCGCCAGTTTGTGGGATCGAAATTTGAGGCATTTTTGACAGAATTGGGGGTCCAACGGAGAAAGACTTCAGTGGCCCATCCTTAGTCAAATGGGCAAGTCGAGGTGACCAACAGGACGCTGCTGAATGGGATCAAGCGCAGATTGGACGAAGCCAAGGAAAGATGGCCAGAAGAGCTGCTCAGTGTGTTATGGGCCTATCGAACTACTCCGAGGACTACAACAAGGGATTCACCTTTCAGACTGGCCTATGGTACTGATGCTTTAGTCCCAGTTGAAATTGGATCTCCAAGTCTTCGAGTTAGTCAATTCAAAGATATCTACAATGAAGAAGGGCTGAAAGCCAATCTTGATCTGCTTGAAGAAGTCATAGAAATGGCCTTAATCTAATTAGCGACCTATCAGCGAAGAGTGGCCAAGCATTATAATAAGTGGGTAAAGCTTCGCAGATTCGAAGTAGGAGATTTTGTCCTCAGAGAAGTCGAAGCATCTACACCTCAGAATCTAGGAAAGCTGATGCCGAACTGGGAAGGACCGTATGAAGTCATTGAAGTTCTGAAGCCGGGGACTTACCGGCTAAAGGCATTGGATGGGTCAGAAATTAAAAACACTTGGCACGCCGGCAGACTTAGGAAATACTTTCAGTAAATATAATGTCAGCACATCGGCGGTCTGTAAATATTTACATCATCAATAAAAGTCCCCTTTTTTCTCAAAAATCTTGTCTTCGTTGCTGATCAGTTCGATGGTGTAAGGAGGTTCGGGAGGACTCGATGACCATTCGATGGCAGCCTCAATGGCAGGTGGACCTTATGGGTTTGTCAGGCCCTGTGTGGTAGGCAAATGCCATCCTTAAGACGTTGTCAGGCCCTGCGTGGTAGGCAATTGTCGACACTTAGACCTTGTCAGGCCCTGCGTGGTAGGCAAGTGTCATCCATAAGACGTTGTCAGTCCCTGCGTGGTAGGCAATTGTCGACACTTAGACCTTGTCAGGCCCTGCGTGGTAGGCAAGTGTCATCCTTAAGACGTTGTCAGGCCCTGATTGGTAGGCAATTATCGACACTTAGACCTTGTCAGGCCCTGCGTGGTAGGCAAGTGTCATCCTTAAGACGTTGTCAGGCCCTGCGTGGTAGGCAATTGTCGACACTTAGACCTTGTCAGGCCCTGCATGGTAGGCAAGTGTCATCCTTGAACCTTGTCAAGCCCTTTAGGGTAGGCGAGCGTTGTCCTTCAGACTTCGTCAGGCCCTTCGTGGTAGGCGAATATCATCTCCTTTTGTTGTTAGGCCTTTTGGGGTAAACAAATTCCCAATGAAGGAGATCCACCTCACACTTCGGTAACTAAATAAGTATCTCTTTACTTTATTTCCTAAATTCTTCTAAGTGTCGAGTTCAGAATGCCTCACTCTTTTACTTCATCTTATCTGTTATATGACATGCTTAGTTGTTAATTAACAGTTCAAGTTGAATCCATGAAAGAATTTGTACATGTTTTCAGTTGAATTAATATCGAAGTATTGGCAAAAAGTAAATGCACCGAAGTCATAAGGGAGGAAACCACTTTTCATTAATATTTAGTTCGATTACAAAATTAGAAGATTTCTATACAAATCCTACAAAATTTTCACAAATATTCTTAAATAAAACTAAGAAAAAACAAAAGCGCTCGCTTCAGGCACCGTCCTCGTCATCTGAAGGGTCGAGCAAGGATGGATCCACGTTGGCTTTGATCAACCTCTCCTTGCCACGACTCCAGAATAGCTCATAGCTCTCAGAATATATCTTCATGATTTCCCCGTTAATTTCATCTGAGTTCCGATACTCCTCACAGATTTGCTTCTGAAGGTCATCGGTTAAGGGGGGGCCAAGGTCCCGAAGAGCTTTGAGTTCTCGGATTTCTTCTTCAAGCTTCTGACGCCTATTCAGATGACGAGTTTCTGCTAATTTCAGATCCTGGATCGTTTTGGTTAAAATCTTAGAATCATCCTTC
Source organism: Panax japonicus (assembly GCA_020205505.1). Taxonomy (NCBI): domain Eukaryota; kingdom Viridiplantae; phylum Streptophyta; class Magnoliopsida; order Apiales; family Araliaceae; genus Panax; species Panax japonicus. Next base: position 24,873,622 of record CM035098.1, on the reverse strand, counting down.
AGCTCTTCGATCTTCTGCATCCTTATTTCGCTCCTCTAAACTAAGTCAATATTCATTTTGACAATCTCCTCATACTGAGCTTTAGTTGACTTTAGCTCTTCATTGGAGGTCTTCACGTCTTCTTTGGCTTGGGCCAGCTCTTTCCGAAGGCCTTCATTCGTATGCAGAACGCCTTCGCGTTGAGTCCTTTCCTTAGCCAGAGCCGACTTCAGGACGGCGTTCTCCTTCCTCAAGGCCTCTTCTTCAGATTCAGCATCGATAGACCTTGGACGCAGACGCCCGAATACAGCATTGGCCTATACATAACCAGCATTATTTAATCAATTTCAGATGCATAAGTATGAAGTTAAATACAGAAAGACAGGAGAGAACTATTTACCTTCGCCAGGTAGCTCATGCCTTCGCTAAGAAAATCCCCGTTCAAACTATCCCCAAATCGATGGTCGTCAGTTTCACGAACAAAGGTGTCGAACAGTTGGAACGGAAAGTTGGCGTTGAACCGAGGCCACATGGTCGGAGAAGCCATAGCGTCCTGCTGAAATTCAGAAGTCGACTGCCTTGGAGGAGAAGACATGGACTGATTATGAATTGGCGAGGAATCCACATGTGTATTTTCTGGCACAGAAGATCGAAGAGGAGGGGGTTCGGGGACTGATGAAGGAGCAAAGGATGAACCTGGATGGCCATCTGACGGTTGTTTCCTTTTTCGGGATAAGATGGATACAGATTCAACCCGCTCATCACCAGGCATTTGAGTTCCAGTTGGGACCGGTGGAGGAATGACCGTCGAAGATGGAGGAACCCGAAGATCATCGGTTGTCAAGGGAGTGATCTTCGTCCTTACCTTCTTAGCACGAAGGACCTTCGCCCGATCTTGTATGGGTATGTCAAGCAAGCTCCTCTTAATCGGGGCAGGTTCGGGAGGTGCAGAGCTAGGATGGGATGAAGGGGCCGCTTGTGGAATTGCTTCGGGGAGTGTTTCCGGATCACTTTCAGGGTTTGTCTCCGGATGAGTTGATCTTGACCTCTTGGCAGCCCTTTTCCTTCGGCGAGGTCTGAGGGATTCTTCGGGGACGATGGGTTCGTCAGTTTGGGGTTCTTCATCCTGAAGGGAAAAGGTTGGTGGATCAGTGTCGGGAGGATCGGTTCGGGAAGATTCTTCGGTTGGAAGCTCTTCACTCGCATCAGTAATCTTCCCTGCCAGAAAGTCCTCCAGTTCTTTTACTTCCGTAGAAGTTGGCCTGATCAGAGACACTGCAGAAAACCATACATCAGAACCTATATCACTTAAATATCTCAAAAAATTATGTTGTAAAGTTATTTGAAACTTACATTTATGGTCATACAGCCAGGCTTGCTTAATCAAAAGAGAAAAACTCCATTCCTTCGGAGGAATCTTCTTCAGAAAATCGGTCATCTCCTTCACACGATCTTCGAGGATATCTCCAAAGTCAGCAGAGATCCGGTCAGAGATAGTCCAATCTGGAAGAGAAGAGATCTCGTGTAACACCCCCTTTCCCAAAAGGGAAAAGGGATGTCACGCATAAACATAATAAATACAAATCTCTAATAAACCTCAAAATATCTCCAATAAAATTTAGTACCAAATGTCACATACTCCAATTTAAATAGAATGAGCTCCACATTTACATAGTCTCTACTAAGAATAAATAAATATCAAAATAGTTCCCAAAACATCCAGTTACAAAATCTTAGAAAAGCCAAGTCTAATAATAATCTCAAAAGCTAATCTACTCATTTGGATCAAAGGTAGCTCTCATCCCACAAATCCTGATCACCCCTGATTACCTGCCGGAAAAAGAACACAGCGTGAGCCAATTGCCCAGTACGGATATGAAGACGAATAAATATATCACAATGAATAATGAATCTAAAAGAATTGAACGGATGAACACATGTAAATTACAAACGAATTACGAATAGATCAAAATTTGAGAGTCCATTAACAAATGACCAACACTGTCAATCGAATAATTATAGCCAAAAGAATTCCAAATAAATAAGGCTGAATCAAATGGTTGTAAGATAACAATTTCATACTGAGCTCAAATACAAATAGCCAAAGGCTAACAAAATACATCGGTACCATGATGTATACAAATCAAATCGGATAGTACGCACGACACATACGTCACTAATCCGCCAAACGAATCGAATCAAATCAAATACTGGGTCGACCCATACGTATCCTGAACAAATATATCAAATGGCCAAAGCTCATACCCAGAGCATACAAAAGGATACGCCGTGGACTAATCACACCGCCACGGAAGGTGTCATGCCCTTGTGTCAAGAGGACATGCCTGTGGTACCCCCACAGGTGGTTAGCTCAAGTATACCCTAAGGATCAAACTACAAAATGTAAGCCAAAAGGGGTTCAAATCACAAGGCTTACATGACCATATTCAAATGAAATTGAATTATCAAATACAAACATACCCAATTATTACAAGATATCAATGATCAAAACAACTCCGAGTGTGAATGAAAATATACGAACAATGGTACAAACGAATAAAGTCTCCAAAATATATTGACACGATTAACTAATTCAAAGAGTACAAATACGAATTCGAATATCAACGCCAAAACGAAACAATCTCAATAATTTTGACAAGAAGGAATAATCCCAAGAGGCAATACCAAATTTCTAAACGAGTACGAAACGAACGAATTAAACTTAAAGGAATATCGTTGAAAAAGTACGAAATCCGTACCTTAATATAATACCAAAATAATTCGCCGAATCCAATTATCACCCGCTAAACTCCCTCAATCCGATCTAATTATCAAAATAAAATATAAAGCATATAATTAAATTACGAACTCATACAAATTATATTTTTACAAATTTAATAATTTTAATATATATATTAAATTTGTACTCAAAAGATATATTTTAATTTATAATAACAATATTATTATAATATATTATATAAAAAAAGAAGAGTCAACCGTTGCATATTATATATATAGGTTGTAACAGGTTATATATATATATATATAAAAATTAAAAAAAAACGAATGAATATATATATATATATCATCTCAGGCAGGTTTACACACACACATATATATATATATATAGTAACGAATCTGCAGCAGCACGTTTTTGTATTTTTTTTTTTATATCTATATATATATAACTCAAATCGTATATATTCGCAGGTAAATCATATACCCCAAATGTAAATTAAAATTTCATTAACAAAGTCAACTAATCAAATGGCATAATAAAATTTTAAAATAGATTGTAATTACAGTAGCAAAATATTTTGTATTCAAAAATAGTCCAACAATTACCTTTGAGAAGAAGAATATGGTGAATAAAGTTCAAGGATCTTGCTCTCAAACCCTTTTGTAATCCCAGTCGCGTTCCCTCGTTCCTCTTCTGCCTCTTTCTTTTGTTCTCGCTATATTCCCACAACTTATCAGGCGTAATAAGGTAAAGCTAGGTTTTACTCATTTATTATTAAATAATATGTTTTATCAATACTCCTAATTTAAATAGGATTTAAAAATTAGACAAATACAATTAGACTCAATTAATTTAAAAGCCCAAATTAATTAATTACAATTTGACCCAAACATAAGGAAAGCCCAAATAAATATTTTAAAGCTTACTTAATTATTCTATTAGTATTTTATTGGGTATTACATCACCTTCCCCTTAAAAAGGATTCCGTCCCCGGAATAAATAGAACAGAACGTACCTAATTTTCAAAAAGATGTGGATATTCCGCTCGAATAGACTCCTCTATCTCCCAAGTAGCTTCCCGCTCCGAATGGTTTTTCCACAAGACTTTAACAAAAGGAATTGTCTTCCTCCTCATAATCCGTTCTTGACGATCTAGAATCGCCTCGGCTTCTTCCTCACAAGTAAGATCTTCTTGAATCTTATGTAACGGGTAGTGCACAACGTGAAGCGGATGATAAGTATATTTCCTTAACACCGAAACATGAAAGATATAATGCACATGAGATAATTGTGGAGGCAAAGCCACCCGATATGTCACTTCTCCAACTCTCTCAAGGACTTCAAAAGGGCCAATGAAACGCGGACTAAGCTTCCCTTTCAAACCAAACCTTCGAACACCTTTCCATGGAGAAACTTTCAAAAACACGTGTTCACCAGGCGTGAATGCAAGAGCCCTCCTATGAATATCAGCATAACTCTTTTGCCGCGATCTAGCTTCTTTCAACTTTTCTTTAGCCACTGCTACCTTCTCCGTAGTAATCCTAACCAAATCGGGTCCTTCTATTATCTTTTCACCAACCTCATCCCAACAAGTCGGAGCTCGACACTTCTTACCATATAATGCTTCAAAAGGGGCCATACCAATACTAGCTTGCCAACTGTTATTATATGCGAACTCCACCAAACTCAAATAATCATCCCAGTTTCCTGTCCACTCTAAAGTACAAGATCGCAACATGTCTTCTAATGTCTGAATAGTTCTCTCTGATTGTCCATCTGTCTGCGGGTGAAAGGCTGTACTATAGTTGAGTCGCGTTCCCCACGCTCGTTGAAACCCTTTCCAAAATTGAGAAGTAAACCGCGGATCCCGATCCGAAACAATAGAAACTGGAGTCCCATGAAGCCTAACAATCTCACGTTGAAAAATATCTGCTAACTTATTCACCGAAAAATCCTCATGAATAGCCAGAAAATGCGCCGATTTGGTCAAACGATCCACTACCACCCAAATAGTATCATTCTTTTTAAGAGTCCTCGGCAACCCAGTCACAAAATCCATCGAAATGTCATCCCATTTCCACACAGGAATCTCTAACTGTTGCAATAAACCACCAGGTCGCTGATGCTCTATTTTCACTTGCTGACAAGTAAGACATTTACTCACAAATTCAGCAACATCCCTTTTCATTCCACTCCACCAGAAATTCTCCTTCAAATCCTTATACATCTTTGTAGACCCCGGATGAATAGAAAATGGCGAACTATGAGCTTCAGTCAACACTGCCTCACGAATCATTGGATCCACTGGAACACATAACCGTTTACCAACCCATATCACACCTTACTCATCAATGCGAAATTCTGGCTGCCTACCCTCATCCATATTCTGCGCTACAGCCCACAACTCACCATCCTCCTTTTGGGCTTCTTTGATACGCAAAATAAGAGAAGGTTCCACCCTCATACCTGCTACCAACCCATCAGAACCTCTAGCATATAGCTCCAAACCCACACGCTCCATATCCGAGATAAGTTGAGGTTGTGTAACCAAGGCAGCTACACTCCCTGAACTCTTTCGCCTAAGAGCGTCTGCAACCACATTAGCCTTACCGGGATGATACTGATTCCTAGCGTCATAATCCTTGAGAAGCTCTAACCAACGCCTCTGTCTCATGTTAAGCTCCTTCTGAGTAAAAATATATTTAAGGCTCTTGTGGTCGGTGAAAATGTCACAAGTCTCTCCATATAGATAGTGTCTCCAAATCTTTAGGGCAAAAATGACTGCTGCTAACTCCAAGTCGTGGGTAGGATAATTCACCTCATATGGTTTAAGTTGTCTGGAAGCATAAGCAATTACCTTACCATGCTGCATCAAAACACACCCTAATCCCTTCTTGGAAGCATCACTGTAAATCTGATAACCTCCTATCCCCGACGGTAATGTAAGCACTGGAGCCGACACAAGCCTCTTCTTAAGCTCCTCAAAACTTTTCTCACGTTCCTCATTCCACACAAACTTTATTCCCTTCTTCATCAACTGAGTTAACGGCAAAGCTAACAACGAGAAACCTTCCACAAATCGCCTGTAGTACCCTGCCAAACCCAAGAAACTCCTTATTTCAGTTACCGTGGTAGGTCTTGGCCAGTTAGTGATAGCCTCAACCTTCGCAGGATCGACCTTAATACCTTCAGCAGACACGACATGTCCCAAAAATGCTATCTGTTCTAACCAAAACTCGCATTTGGAGAACTTAGCATACAACTTATTCTTTTGCAGAACCCCCAAAACAGTACGAAGATGCTCTTCATGCTCCTCCTTAGACTTGGAATACACCAAAATGTCATCAATGAAGACAATGACAAATTGGTCCAAATACTCACTAAAAACCCGATTCATCATCCCCATAAACACTGCCGGAGCATTAGTTAACCCAAATGACATCACCAAAAACTCATATTGCCCATACCGAGTACAAAAAGTTGTTTTTGGAATGTCCTCTTCCCTCACCCTCAACTGATGGTACCCCGACCTCAAATTTATCTTTGAGAAGAACTTTGCCCCTTGGAGCTGATCAAAAAGGTCATCTATCCGTGGCAATGGATATCTGTTCCTGATAGTGATCCGATTTAGCTCCTTATAATCTATACATAATCTCATAGATCCGTCCTTCTTCTTCACAAACAATACTGGAGCACCCCATGGCGATACACTCGGTCTAATGAATCCACGATCTAACAACTCCTGTAATTGTTCCTTCAACTCCTGTAACTCTAATGGAGCCATTCTATAGGGTGCCTTAGAAATAGGTTCCGCTCCAGGAATGAGCTCAATAGCAAACTCAACTTCCCTTGGCGGTGGAAATCCTGGCAGATCCTTAGGAAATACCTCAGGAAATTCTCGCACAACTGGATAGTCATCAAGTTGGGGCTCATCCCTCGAGGTATCCTTCACATAAGCCAAATAACAGTCATGTCCCTTAGAAATCATTTTGCTTGCCTTCAAGGCTGAGATCAACTTTACAACACCATTCGTCTTTGAACACTGAAACTCGAATTCTGGATTATCTAAGGGTCCAAAAATAACTTTTCTCGCCTGACAATCAATAGTGGCTCGATGCTTACTCAGCCAATCCATACCCAAAATAATATCAAAATCATGCATCACCATCGGAAGTAAGTTAGATGCGTACACTCTCCTCCCTAACTTCAAAGGACACTCACGAAAGTACTCAGAAATAATCACAGAATTCCCCATCGGGGTAGCAATAGACAAATGAGGATCTAATATATGAGAAGACAACCCAAGATGACGAACAAATGAAAGTGCGACAATAGAGTGTATAGATCCAGTGTCAAACAAAACTGATGCCTCACGATTTCCTACAAGAAGGATGCCTGAAATAGTACCTGGTGCTTGGGCCGCCTGATTAGCTGTCAATGCAAATACTCTCCCACCGGTGTTGCGCTAACCGCCATTACCAGCATTACCGCCTCCCCCATTACCACGCTGAACTGCGCAATCCCTTGCTCTATGTCCCATCTGTCCACATAAGAAACAAGCCCCTGTATTTCTATAGCACGCCCTACCAGCATGATATCCACCACAAGTAGCACATGGAGCAGGTGGAAGTGGCAAAAGGTTCGGATTGCCCCCACCTGTCGGTCCCGGATACCGTCCCTGAATTTGACCCTGTTGGCGATACTGACCATGATTCTGATTTTGCTGAAAGCCCTTGTTCTGTTGAAATCCCCTATTTTGATACTGCCCTCTAGCTTGCCATTGACCCTGCTGCTGACCTCCATGACCACCCTGCTGCATTGGGTAAGCAAAATCCCTTCTTGGATTAAATCGCTGACCCGATGAAGACTCATTCCAATTATTTTGCCTTCTATTCTGATTCCTGCTAAACTGTCCCATCCCTTGTCCTTGCTGATCATCTCTATCTCTCTTTCGACTCCCATCTGATCTTGAAGCTCGAAAGTCCTTGTGCTCCATCTCCACACTCTTAGCTGCATTGGCCACCTGTGATACATCTGTGAATATGGTGTGGATGATCGATCTCCTATACTCGTATTTCAAAGCCCATTTAAACTTTTCTGCCTGATGTGCAGCTGTCCCAGCTATCGAACCCGCAAAACCAGCCAATCTCGTAAACCTCGCTATGAAATCATTAATAGTTTCATCATCCTTCTGCCGAATGGACACAAATTCCCTGATATATGCATCCCTATCAGCATTTGGGAAATACTGCTGATAGAAAAGGTCACAAAAACCGCTCCATATGAGTCCATCCATAAATCCATCTCCCTGTGTAGCCTTCAACGATTTCCACCATCGCTGAGCATCATCTTCTAGCTTATAAACTGCTAATCTCACCTTCTGATTTTCTGAACATCCAATCACATCAAAAATCTTCTCCAAGTGGGCGATCCAGTTCTCCGCATCAATTGGAGTTGGAGCAAAACGAAAAGAGTTGGGCTTCTGCTTAATGAACCTCTCCAACAACACATATAATGGCTGCACTGGCTGACCCACTTGATCCTCGGGAGGAACATTTTGCTCATGTTGTGGTATCTCTGCATCATCCCCTATGTCATTTGCATGTCGATTTCCTTGTATCTGCGGAATACCCTGCATAGCCTGTGCCACAGCCTGCGTAACTGCCTCATTCACCATTGCTGCAACCATAGCCGGGGTTATTGTTGCATTCCCCTGAGCCCCGTCATTTCCACCCTGATTAACAGCCTCACCCTGGGGTTGCCTCTGACCCCTCCTACCATTGTTACCCTGCCTCCCAGCAATTCTCGAAGACTTACGAGCCATCTACGATACAAAATCAAACAAACGAGAACAAACAGATCAAAACAAATAATCAAGGCCAAATTTATGCAGGATGAAAAGCAAACGCAATACAACACTATAACAAATTCTTATAACTACCCAATGGTCTACCCATAACTCACAGGTCAAGCCTAAAAGGCAATCTACAAGATCATAACCTAAGCTCTGATACCAACTCTGTAACACCCCCTTTCCCAAAAGGGAAAAGGGATGTCACGTATAAACATAATAAATACAAATCTCTAATAAACCTCAAAATATCTCCAATAAAATTTAGTACCAAATGTCACATACTCCAATTTAAATAGAATGAGCTCCACATTTACATAGTCTCTACTAAGAATAAATAAATATCAAAATAGTTCCCAAAACATCCAGTTACAAAATCTTAAAAAAGCCAAGTCTAATAATAATCTCAAAAGCTAATCTACTCATTTGGATCAAAGGTAGCTCTCATCCCACAAATCCTGATCACCCCTGATTACCTGCCGGAAAAAGAACACAGCGTGAGCCAATTGCCCAGTACGGATATGAAGACGAATAAATATATCACAATGAATAATGAATCTAAAAGAATTGAACGGATGAACACATGTAAATTACAAACGAATTACGAATAGATCAAAATTTGAGAGTCCATTAACAAATGACCAACACTGTCAATCGAATAATTATAGCCAAAAGAATTCCAAATAAATAAGGCTGAATCAAATGGTTGTAAGATAACAATTTCATACTGAGCTCAAATACAAATAGCCAAAGGCTAACAAAATACATCGGTACCATGATGTATACAAATCAAATCGGATAGTACGCACGACACATACGTCACTAATCAGCCAAACGAATCGAATCAAATCAAATACTGGGTCGACCCATACGTATCCTGAACAAATATATCAAATGGCCAAAGCTCATACCCAGAGCATACAAAAGGATACGCCGTGGACTAATCACACCGCCACGGAAGGTGTCATGCCCTTGTGTCAAGAGGACATGCATGTGGTACCCCCACAGGTGGTTAGCTCAAGTATACCCTAAGGATCAAACTACAAAATGTAAGCCAAAAGGGGTTCAAATCACAAGGCTTACATGACCATATTCAAATGAAATTGAATTATCAAATACAAACATACCCAATTATTACAAGATATCAATGATCAAAACAACTCCGAGTGTGAACGAAAATATACGAACAATGGTACAAACGAATAAAGTCTCCAAAATATATTGACACGATTAACTAATTCAAAGAGTACAAATACGAATCCGAATATCAACGCCAAAACGAAACAATCTCAATAATTTTGACAAGAAGGAATAATCCCAAGAGGCAATACCAAATTTCTAAACGAGTACGAAACGAACGAATTAAACTTAAAGGAATATCGCTGAAAAAGTACGAAATCCGTACCTTAATATAATACCAAAATAATTCGCCGAATCCAATTATCACCCGCTAAACTCCCTCAATCCGATCTAATTATCAAAATAAAATATAAAGCATATAATTAAATTACGAACTCATACAAATTATATTTTTACAAATTTAATAATTTTAATATATATATTAAATTTGTACTCAAAAGATATATTTTAATTTATAATAACAATATTATTATAATATATTATATAAAAAAAGAAGAGTCAACCGTTGCATATTATATATATATAGGTTGTAACAGGTTATATATATATATATATATATATATATATATATATATATATATATATATATATATATATATATCATCTCAGGCAGGTTTACACACACACATATATATATAGTAACGAATCTGCAGCAGCACGTTTTTGTATTTTATTTTTTTATTTTTTTATATCTATATATATATAACTCAAATCGTATATATTCGCAGGTAAATCATATACCCCAAATGTAAATTAAAATTTCATTAACAAAGTCAACTAATCAAATGGCATAATAAAATTTTAAAATAGACTGTAATTACAGTAGCAAAATATTTTGTATTCAAAAATAGTCCAACAATTACCTTTGAGAAGAAGAATATGGTGAATAAAGTTCAAGGATCTTGCTCTCAAACCCTTTTGTAATCCCAGTCGCGTTCCCTCGTTCCTCTTCTGCCTCTTTCTTTTGTTCTCGCTATATTCCCACAACTTATCAGGCGTAATAAGGTAAAGCTAGGTTTTACTCATTTATTATTAATTAATATGTTTTATCAATACTCCTAATTTAAATAGGATTTAAAAATTAGACAAATACAATTAGACTCAATTAATTTAAAAGCCCAAATTAATTAATTACAATTTGACCCAAACATAAGGAAAGCCCAAATAAATATTTTAAAGCTTACTTAATTATTCTATTAGTATTTTATTGGGTATTACATCTCGGGTCCCGTAACAAAAAACCATTTCTCATGCCAACCCTTGTTGCTTGAAGGGGTATCCATCAGAGGCCTCTTCTCAAATTTGGAGTTGGGTCGAGGAGACTGTTTGCTCAACATTTTGAAACCTCGTTCTCGGGATCTACCGGCTGAGAAGAGGGTGAAGAAGATTTCTACAGAAGGGGGAATCCTTAGCTCGTGACAGAAGGCAATGAATGCCAGGATGTGGATGTAGAAGTTAGGGACCAGCTGGGCAAAACCCACTCCTATGAACCCTAGGAGGGTAATGACGAAGGCGTGAAGGGGTCGACGAATCCCCTTTTCAAGGAAAGTGACTGGCATAGCGACCCAACCATCTGGTCGCTGGTACATACGTTCCTCAGGGGCCGGAACCCTTATAGCATATATATCTGGAATCTGATAACGAGTCCGGAGGAAACATATCTCAGATTCCGTAACAGTCGAGGGGATATTGGCATGAGGAAACTATTCCCCATCCTTGAAGAAGTCAGAAGGAGGCATAGAAGGGATTTGGGGGTTTGAGCTCGAACCCTCTTGGTTAGGGTTTGGATTAGGGGGGACGATGCTAACAGGGGTCACACGAAAGGGGGAATTTTTGCTAGAGTTCCCAGTCACCATTGTTGGATTTTTGTAGAGCAAAGAGAGAATTTTTGGAAAGGAGAAGAAATCTCAAAGATTCAAAATTCAAATTAGCAGGTAAAACCGTCAAAATGGGTAAAGTTTATCCTTTATACTGACGGTCGCACGGTGTACGAGGCCGGCACATTAAATGTTACTAATGATGAGAATTTGAAGGGGAAACGTCCGTATCAAGTCTTAGATATTTTGTCAAATTGGGCCTCTCTGCTGGACTTTCGGTTTTTAGGCCATTTGTTTCAAATTCAGTCCTTCATTGACTAGACCTTTTACACTGAACATTCAGTCGTCCCCCGTCTCATCTTATGGACCAAATTGGGTACGTCTCAATTACCTCCTGTTATGGGCCTTTATCAAATTCTAATATCATGGACCATTTATAGTTTCCTATTAAACCTCCTGTTTAATAAAAAAAAACTAGGGGACAATGTTGAGTCATGATATTTCTCCTATTTGGCTGAATGGATTGGGCCTACTTATTCTGATTAGTCCATTAAGTCTTCATTAATGGTTGATGACATAACTGGGCCTAGTCATCATATCATTTCTGTTTAACCCTGTAAGATCGGGTCGGGTCGTTGAGTTAATCCATTTGATCATTTAATATCTATTACTTTGATTTGTAATGATGAAAAAGCATGACAGTTGACTAAGGCACCTGTCATGCATTAATGTGGATGAGATTATAGCCGGTCGGCGATATAAACAATGACAAAAAGTAGTGAGTAGACTACAGACAGACGGCATGATCCATCAGATCACGGGGGCTGCGTCAGAGGTAGTGGGTGGCACAGTAAACCAGGCAAGGGAGTATAATCTATCAACCAAATCTTTACAATGAGGTACGTGAACATAAACACACACACAACAGAATTATTATCTCTCTCAATACACTAGACATTACATTTCTCCATTGTTAACCTTGTGAACACGCGTACTTACTCTCACGCCTGAGCTATCCCCCGGCGGTCCGGCCGTCAAACTTGTGGTGTTTATCGTGTTTACTGTGCAGGATCAGGGCGTCTTACGTGATTGGGACGTTGGAGAAGATCTTGGCGTTAACAGAAAGGATTTTTGTGCCGTTTTTTATAATCTCCTTTCGTTTTCAAGTTTATACTGCAAAAGGCCTCTGCTTCTTTCCAATAAAGCAGAAATATGTTTGCATGTGTTTTAGTTGCTTCATGAATGCTTTTATTAATAAGTTCGTCTTTTCATCCCAGCTCAAAGATATGGCTGAGAGGTTGTCTCTTGGTGTTCATGACTCCGAAAGCGCTTGTCTACCAAATAGCTTGGTGAAAAATGACATTCACTATCCTGAAGCAAATGGAGATCAGCGCTATTCAAGATCTGATTCAATCAACAACTCTTACTTGGTCTCACCAATGGGCCTAGACTCTGGTTCAGTAAATGGAACTGATGGCTCTACCCAATTGCGTTATTAATAGATTTTAATATTTTTAATAGTATGTTTGTTTTATGTTTAAGCCTAAATTTAATGATTTTATTGTATTAATATTAATATTAATTTTCAAAATGAAAATAATAATTAAAAGAGAGGAAAAGTGATAAAGGAGAAAAAAATTATAATTAAAATGAATTAAAATATTTATTTTAATTTTATTATTATTTTAATCATTTTTTTCACATAATAAATGATTTTATTTTATTATTATTTTTTGTGTTGCCACATAAAAAAATAAGGATTTTTTGAATTTTTTTTAAATGTCATGTCTGAAAATATTTGACGTTCGTCCAATGAATGACATAATTAAATTTTTTTTAAAAGTTTAGTGGGTCAATTATATTTTTTTAAAGTACAGTGACTCAATGCTTATAAGTCGACAAACACAGTGGGGTAAAGTTATTATTATTTTAATCATTTTTTGCCACATGATTAATGAATTTATTTTATTATTTTTTTGTGTTGCCACATCAGAAAATAATGATTTTTTGATTTTTTTTTTTCAATGCCACGTCAGAAAATATTTGACGTCCGTCCAATTTCACGGAATGACCTGAATTTTCATTATTAGAAGCACAGTAGTGTAATTGCATATTTTTAATGTTCAGTGGTCAATTGCTTACAAGTCGACGACCACAGGGGGTAAAGGTGTTTTTTGCCATGTGATTTATGTTGTAATGTTGTTGTTGTTATGATACTTCCTTGCATCCGCTAGTACTTCTAGCGGACCAGGTAATTCTTACGCTTGAATTAATTCTATAGGGCTTTGTATGGGGGCAAATTCGTCCAACACTAATTATAATCATGTCCATTAGAAGTTCTAGCGGACAGCGTGGTCTCATTTTCAATCTAGACCCTTCATTTTTCTAATGGAAGGTTAAGATTATATATATATATATATATATATATATATATATATATATATATATTACTTTTTGATCCATAATAAATTGATGTTATAGATCATTCCCCTTATTAATATAATAAATAATAAAATATAATTAAATCTATCCATTATGACTATTTGTATACTATTCTCCGTCCATCCATTATATTGTTATATTTTTATCATATTATTAGTATATGTTAAGTTGAGTTTTATTGTTTTATATTGTTAGTAGAGTTCTGCACATGCATTGTAATTGTTTTTATGTTATTGGTGGAATTTAAATATATTTTAGTTAAGAAGTTTAAAAATATTAGAGATTATGAGAATGTTTTATTTTGTAAAAATATGAGTATTGATTTATGGATTAATATCAAATTTGTAATTTGTTAGTATATTTTTTAATTTTAATTAAAAAAAAGAGAGATTTAGTTTGAGTTGAAGTTAATAATACACACATTTATTAGATTAATTTTTTATTGGTAAAATATGGACATTGATTGGTGGTTTGATATTGATGTAGCAATTTGTTAGTATATTGTTAAATTTTAATTAAAGAAAAGTGATTTAATTTGAGAAGAAGTTTTAAAAAAGAACATATATTTATTAGATTAACTTTTTATTGGTAAGAGAAGTTTAAAAAAACTGGAGATTATGAAAGTGTTTTATTTTGTGAGGAGAGTCTATAATTAAAAACATTAAGTATTATAAAGGGAAAAAGTAATGCTTAGCTAAGCTTAGATAAAGCTAGTCAAAACCACATAATTTTTCGTATAAAAATTATAATTAAATTATATATATATATATATATATATATATATATATATATATATATATATACAGCGGATCCTGTCCGGGAGTCCGGACAGGACCTAAAATCCGGACCAATTTTTTTTTTTTTTTTTGCTTTTTTTTTTTTGAAACAACTAAAAAAAAAAAATTATGGAAATGAAATTTTTCCATAATACAGTGTTTTGGGTGTGTTTTTAACACCTACACCAACCAATGTATGTACAGTCTGCCCAGACTGTACAAAAATATTTTGGTATAGGCACCCAAATCACCCCAAAACACTGTATTATGGAAAAATTTCAGTTCCATAAATTTTATTTTTTTTTTAGTTGTTTCAAAAAAAAAAGCAAAAAAAAAAAAAGAGGTCCGGATTTTGTTAAAATCCGAGAGTCCGGACCTGATCCGGACTCTATATATATATATATATATATATATATATATATATATATATATATATATATATAATGAAGCTGAGAAAGAAAGAGGAGTTCCTCGTCTAGTCATTAATTACAAACCATTAAACAAAGTTTTAGAATGGATTAGGTACCCTTTGCCCAACAAGGATGATCTCCTTAGTAGGTTAAGTGTCTCTACCATTTTCAGTAAATTCGACCTTAAGTCAGGATTCTGGCAAGTTGCTATTCATCCAGATGATAGGTATAAAACTGCATTCACTACTCCGTTCGGACACTACGAATGGAATGTTCAGTCATTTGGACTAAAAAATGCACCCAGTGAATTTCAGAATATTCTTAACAATATTTTGAATCCTTTCAGTCATTTTATCATTGTTTATATCGATGACATTCTTGTTTTCTCCAAGACTATTGAAGAACATATTAAACATCTGAATTCATTCTTCAAAACGGTTAAAACCAATGGTCTTGTTCTTTCTCCTTCCAAGTGTAGTCTGTTTCTGACTAAAGTCAGATTTCTCGGTCTAATCCTCTATCATGGACTCACGCGGCCAATTGACAGAGCTATTCAATTCGCCGACCGGTTCCCAGATAAGATTACCGACAAAAATCAGCTACAAAGGTTCCTTGGGTCACTCAATTATATTGGCCAATTTTACAAGGACCTTAGGAAGATTTGTAAGCCTCTCTTTCAGCGCTTACAAAGTAATCCGTCTCCATGGACTGACACTCATACTTCTGTCGTCCAACAAGTTAAAAAATATGTCAAGGTTTTGCCTTGCCTTGGCATCTCAAATGATTCAGCGTTCAAAATCATTGAAACTGATATCCCAGAGTCTTCTAACAGTTATTCATCTAGTAATAATTCTGGTTCAGAAAATGAAGTCACTATATGTGCTGATAATTGTAATAAAGACTGTTGTAAAAGAATTAACGTACTCACTAAAGACGAAGAAGAGAGTTCTTTATTAGTTGATTTAATTAGTAAAATTACAGATCCAGAATTAAAAACTCAATATCTGAAACAGTTAAAAGATTTATTAACCAAAGACAAAAAAGTCACTGACAAGGTTCTTAGAGCCAAAGAAAAACCTATTTTCAGTCTAAATAAAACCCTTGAAAGATTTAAGTCTCCAGTTAAAGAAATTACTCTCCCAGAATTAAATCAAGAAGTTAATAAGCTTAAGAAAGAAATTTCTAATTTAAAATTAGATATTTCTAATTTAAGAAAAGAAATTGAGGATAGAAAATCAGATCTTCAAGTTAATGATTCTTCTTCTAGTGATGATAGTCACGATGAACCAGAATCATCTGGAGCTAGAGAGTCTGATCTTTTTATTCAAGGTTTATCTCTAAAAAGAATAAAAGATATTACTATTCAAAAATGGTATATATCTATTAATTTAGTAATTGATAAAACTTTCTCTATACAACTCCCTGCTCTAGTTGATACTGGTGCAGATTTGAATTGTATTCAGGAAGGTATTATCCCCACTAGGTATTACAAGAAAACCAGTGAAAAACTTAATTCAGCTAATGGCAGTCAAATGGAAATAAAATATAAGTTACCCAATGTACATATTTGTCAGGACAGTATGTGTTTTAAGACCTCGTTTGTCTTAGTACGCAATCTTACTGATAAAATCATTTTAGGACTTCCATTTATATATTTATTATACCCATTTACCACTAGTAACAAAGGATTAAGTTGTGAACATTTAGGTAAAAGAATTACATTCAAATTTCTTATTAAACCAAAAGAAAGAGATTTAAAATTTATCCAAGAAGAATCAATTTCTAAATCAATAAATATGCTAAATTGTAAAGTTACTCACCTAAAGTTTCTTAAAGAAGAAATTAAATACCAACAAGTTGAAGAACAACTTAAAACAAATAGAGTTCAAGAAAGGATAAAAGAATTAAAAGATTATTTATTAAAAGAATTATGTTCAGACTCTCCCAATGCTTTTTGGCATAGGAAGAAACACACAGTTAGGTTACCTTATGCAAAAGAATTTAAAGAACATTTAATACCCACAAAGGCTAGGCCTATTCAAATGAGTCATGAACAAATGGAATTATGCAAAATTGAAATTAATGATCTTCTCAATAAAGGTCTCATTAGACATAGTAAATCACCTTGGTCTTGCCCAGCCTTCTATGTTAATAATGAAGCTGAGAAAGAAAGAGGAGTTCCTCGTCTAGTCATTAATTACAAACCATTAAACAAAGTTTTAGAATGGATTAGGTACCCTTTGCCCAACAAGGATGATCTCCTTAGTAGGCTAAGTGTCTCTACCATTTTCAGTAAATTTGACCTTAAGTCTGGTTTCTGGCAAGTAGCCATTCACCCAGATGATAGGTATAAAACTGCATTCACTACTCCGTTCGGACACTACGAATGGAATGTTCAGTCATTTGGACTAAAAAATGCACCCAGTGAATTTCAGAATATTCTTAACAATATTTTGAATCCTTTCAGTCATTTTATCATTGTTTATATCGATGACATTCTTGTTTTCTCCAAGACTATTGAAGAACATATTAAACATCTGAATTCATTCTTCAAAACGGTTAAAACCAATGGTCTTGTTCTTTCTCCTTCTAAGTGTAGTCTGTTTCTGACTAAAGTCAGATTTCTCGGTCTAATCCTCTATCATGGACTCACGCGGCCAATTGACAGAGCTATTCAATTCGCCGACCGGTTCCCAGATAAGATTACCGACAAAAATCAGCTACAAAGGTTCCTTGGGTCACTCAATTATATTGGCCACTTTTACAAGGACCTTAGGAAGATTTGTAAGCCTCTCTTTCAGCGCTTACAAAGTAATCCGCCTCCATGGACTGACACTCATACTTCTGTCGTCCAACAAGTTAAAAAATATGTCAAGGTTTTGCCTTGCCTTGGCATCTCAAATGATTCAGCGTTCAAAATAATTGAAACCGATGCCTCTGATATTGGATTCGGTGGCATACTCAAACAACAAATTACTCTAACTTCTGATGAACAAATTGTTCGTTTCCATTCTGGCGCATGGAACCCTACACAGTTAAAATATAGTACTATTAAAAAAGAAATTTTATCACTTGTTTTATGTATTAAAAAATTTCAGAGAGATATACTCAACCAAAAATTCCTAGTTAGAATAGATTGTAAGTCAGCAAAATTTATCCTTGAAAAGGATGTTGAAAATGTGGCCTCTAAGCATTCCTTCGCTAGATTGCAAGCCATTTTAAGCATTTTTGATTTTGATATTGAATATATTAAAGGAAGTAACAATTCAGTTCCAGACTTTCTTACTAGAGAATTCATTAATACAGGTACTATTCATAAATGAGAACCAGAGGAGCTTCTTCCTCAAGGGGCCCGGGTCGCCCTTCCGGCCCACTCAATCAACTCAGAGGAGCTATGGTTCCTCACCCAGTAAACCCAACAGTCCAAACCAGTAATAAATTTACAGTTCTTGGCACTATGCCCAAGCCTTATAGTTCGGCTTTGGCCAGTCAGCCTGTCCCAGTTGATCCTTTTAGTAATCCAGCTAAGGTTTCCTCCTCAGCTTCTAGTCATCCTCCTTCTGAGTATTTGCTCAGATGGGAAAATTACTTATTCCATATTGAACCCAATATGAAACCCAGCAATGATCCCAGTAAATTTGCTGCCCAGTTTTTTCCCCCTGGATGGCATTTCCAGCCTCTAGCCCCTTATAAATCCCTCGTGTATTATAAGGATATCTTGCTAGAAACCGAGTCAGTAAACATTAAACCAATCTATGCACAGAATGATAAAACAAAAGTTCTTTATCATTCTCTATATATTAAACAATTCATTCAAGTCACTGAATGGGGGAAGAATCCCTCCGATCTCATGAGTCTTTCCAGTCAAGATCATCAATTCTGCTATTATGACTATATTGAAGCCTGGTATAAGGTTTTCCTTCACCAGAACGAATCCCTCAGTCATTCATGGTTCATCCAATTTGACCATAAATTCAAGAGTCCATTTCCCTATTGGTTCGTCCTTTGGTGGTATAGGTTAGGATCCTGCTATGATCTTCTTCCTGACCCTCTGAAAGTCCAGTTAAACCATTTCCATAATCATTTTAAACCCTCCAAGTTATATGAAGGTGTTCCACCCACACTTTTATTCGTTAGTAAATATAAAATCCCCTGGATACTCAAATGGGAATACAGTCTTCCTCCTCCAGGTTCTCCAGTCAACAGTACTCCTAATGATCCTCTTCCTCGTGTCTCTCTCCTCTTTTATGTTAAGTGGTGGGATAAATTCAACGTTGATAGGATAGTTACTCAGGTTCAACAGGAATTTCCTTCTGTTGCTCCATCACCAGCCCTCTCAGTCACAGCCAGTGCAGCAGCCATTAAAGAAAAAGATTTTCTTTCAGTTAAAACCGGTGCTGCATCCGGTAAAGAAAAAGAGTCAGAAAAATCAGTATCTAAAGTCAGTCCTACGGGATCATCATGTTCTCGTAATATTTCAGATTTTAAAGATTGCACTAGTAAAGAGTTATTAAAAATTGTTCAAGTTCTCAACCAAAGAATTGACGAAGCTTTAAATGAAGAGGCTTCTAATCATTCTTCTCATGGAGATTCAGTCAGCCAGTTCGCCGATGATGATGGTGATTACGATCCATATAGCACAGTCAATTTACAGGATGGTCAGGATCCATTTGCCTGATCTCCTTCTTAATCAATCAAAGTGGATGAGACAATATCCACGCCCCAGTCAGCCAGCACCAGCACCTGCTCCGGCAGCCACAGTCTCCTGCCCCGGTAGCATAGTCAGCAGCATCTTCAGTTAGTAGCGCACATTTCGGCATCAGGCCCCATGGCCGCATTTGTCAAAAGTTAGCATCAGCTTTTCCACCGAAAGCTGAATTAGTCAAAAGTGTGTCGGCCATTTGGTCATTATTGCGTCTGTATTATTTAGTCAAAAGTTTCTACTGTTCATGTACAGTAATTTGTCTGTAATTTGAATTTCATTTGTATTTCATTTACATTTGCATTTGTAATAGTTCTTTTCCTTAGTCTATAAAAGGAAGCAGAACTCAGTCATTAGAGGCAGACTTGGAAAGACCCAGAGTTCCTTCTCTGGCGAATCTTTAGCCTCCACCGCTGTTTAGCCCACTTAGCCCCCTTCATCTAATGTTTCTATTTCAGTAAATTGTAAGTCAATTGTAATCCTTTGTCTTGCACATAGTTTCAGTAATTATAAATAAAACAGTTTTATTTAGTAATTTTAATTTATTCAATTGTGTATATATGCGCACTTTCAGTTCTTCTCCCTCTTTCATCTCCTTCCGCGTCCTTCTGAGGAGATGAAAGAGGGAGAAGAACTGAAAGTGCGCATACATACACAATTGAATAAATTACTAAATAATACTATTTTATTTATAATTACTGAAGCTATGTACAAGACAAAGGATTACAATTGACTTACAATTTACTGAAATAGAAACATTAGATGAAGGGGGGCTAAGTGGGTTAATCAGCGGTGGAGGCTAAAGATTCGCCAGCGAAGGAACTCTGGGTCTTTCGAAGTCTGCCTCTAATGACTGAGTTCTGCTTCCTTTTATAGACTAAGGAAAAGAACTATTACAAATGCAAATGTAAATGAAATACAAATGAAATTCAAATTACAGACAAATTACTGTACATGAACAATAGAAACTTTTGACTAAATAATACAGACGCAATAATGACCAAATGGCCGACACACTTTTGACTAATTCAGCTTTCGGTGGAAAAGCTGATGCTAACTTTTGACAAATGCAGCCATGGGGCCTGATGCCGAAATATGCGCTACTAACTGAAGATGTTGCTGACTATGCTACCGGGGCAGGAGACTGTGGCTGCCGGAGCAGGTGCTGGTGCTGGCTGACTGGAGCGTGGATATTGTCTCATCCACTTTGATTGATTAAGAAGGAGATCAGGCAAATGGATCCTGACCATCCTGTAAATTGACTGTGCTGTATGGATCGTAATCACCATCATCATCGGCGAACTGGCTGACTGAATCTCCATGAGAAGAATGATTAGAAGCCTCTTCATTTAAAGCTTCGTCAATTCTTTGGTTGAGAACTTGAGCAATTTTTAATAACTCTTTACTAGTGCAATCTTTAAAATCTGAAATACTACGAGAACATGATGATCCCGTAGGACTGACTTTAGATACTGATTTTTCTGACTCTTTTTCTTTACCGGATGCAACACCGGTTTTAACTGAAAGAAAATCTTTTTCTTTAATGGTTGCTGCACTGGCTGTGACTGAGAGGGATGGTGATGGAGCAACAGAAGGAAATTCCTGTTGAACCTGAGTAACTATCCTATCAACGTTGAATTTATCCCACCACTTAACATAAAAGAGGCGAGAGACACGAGGAAGAGGATCATTAGGAGTACTGTTGACTGGAGAACCTGGAGGAGGAAGACTGTATTCCCATTTGAGTATCCAGGGGATTTTATATTTACTAACGAATAAAAGTGTGGGTGGAACACCTTCATATAATTTGGAGGGTTTAAAATGATTATGGAAATGGTTTAACTGGACTTTCAGAGGGTCGGGAAGAAGATCATAACAAGATCCTAACCTATACCACCAAAGAATGAACCAATAAGGGAATGGACTCTTAAATTTATGGTCAAATTGAATGAACCATGAATGACTAAGTGACTCGTTCTGGTGAAGGAGAACCTTATACCAGGCGTCAATATAATCATAATAACAGAACTGATGATTTTGATTGGAAAGACTCATAAGATCAGAGGGATTCTTCCCCCAATCAGTGAGTTGAATGAACTGTTTAATATATAGAGAATGATAAAGAACTTTTGATTTATCATTCTGTGCATAGATGGGTTTAATGTTGACTGACTCGGTTTCTAGCAGGATATCCTTATAAAACACAAGGGATTTATAAGGGGCTAGAGGCTGGAAATGCCATCCAGGGGGGAAAAACTGGGCAGCAAACTTACTGGGATCATTGTTGGGTTTCATATTAGGTTCAATATGGAATAAGTGATTTTCCCATCTGAGCAAATACTCAGAAGGAGGATGACTAGAAGCTGAGGAGGAAACCTTAGCTGGATTACTAAAAGGATCAACTGGGACAGGCTGACTGGCCAAAGCCGAACTATAAGGCTTGGGCATAGTGCCAAGAACTGTAAATTTATTACTGGTCTGAACTGTCGGGTTTACTGGATGAGGAACCATAGCTCCTCTGAGTTGATTGAGTGGGCCTGAAGGGCGACCCGGACCCCTTGAGGAAGAAGCTCCTCTGGTGCTCATTTATTAATAGTACCTGTATTAATGAATTCTCTGGTAAGAAAATCTGGAACTGAATTGTTACTTCCTTTAATATATTCAATATCAAAATCGAAAATGCTTAAAATGGCTTGCCATCTAGCGAAGGAATGCTTAGAGGCTACATTTTCAACATCTTTTTCAAGAATGAATTTTGCTGACTTGCAGTCTATCCTAACTAAGAATTTTTGGTTTAATATATCTCTCTGAAATTTTTTAATACATAAAACAAGTGATAAAATTTCTTTTTTAATAGTACTATATTTTAACTGTGTAGGGTTCCATGCGCCAGAATGGAAACGAACAATTTGTTCATCAGAAGTTAGAGTAATTTGTTGTTTGAGTATGCCACCGAATCCAATATCAGAGGCATCGGTTTCAATTATTTTGAACGCTGAATCATTTGAGATGCCAAGGCAAGGCAAAACCTTGACATATTTTTTAACTTGTTGGACGACAGAAGTATGAGTGTCAGTCCATGGAGGCGGATTACTTTGTAAGCGCTGAAAGAGAGGCTTACAAATCTTCCTAAGGTCCTTGTAAAAGTGGCCGCGTGAGTCCATGATAGAGGATTAGACCGAGAAATCTGACTTTAGTCAGAAACAGACTACACTTGGAAGGAGAAAGAATAAGACCATTGGTTTTAACCGTTTTGAAGAATGAATTCAGATGTTTAATATGTTCTTCAATAGTCTTGGAGAAAACAAGAATGTCATCGATATAAACAATGATAAAATGACTGAAAGGATTCAAAATATTGTTAAGAATATTCTGAAATTCACTGGGTGCATTTTTTAGTCCAAATGACTGAACATTCCATTCGTAGTGTCCGAACGGAGTAGTGAATGCAGTTTTATACCTATCATCTGGATGAATAGCAACTTGCCAGAATCCTGACTTAAGGTCGAATTTACTGAAAATGGTAGAGACACTTAACCTACTAAAGAGATCATCCTTGTTGGGCAAAGGGTACCTAATCCATTCTAAAACTTTGTTTAATGGTTTGTAATTAATGACTAGACGAGGAACTCCTCTTTCTTTCTCAGCTTCATTATTAACATAGAAGGCTGGGCAAGACCAAGGTGATTTACTATGTCTAATGAGACCTCTATTGAGAAGATCATTAATTTCAATTTTACATAATTCCATTTGTTCATGACTCATTTGAATAGGCCTAGCCTTTGTGGGTATTAAATGTTCTTTAAATTCTTTTGCATAAGGCAACCTAACTGTGTGCTTCTTCCTATGCCAAAAAGCATTGGGAGAGTCAGAACATAAATCCTTTAATAAATAATCTTTTAATTCTTTTATTTTTTCTTGAACTCTGTCTGTTTTAAGTTGTTCTTCAACTTGTTGGTATTTAATTTCTTCTTTAAGAAACTTTAGGTGAGTAACTTTACAATTTAGCATATTTATTGATTTAGAAATTGATTCTTCTTGGATAAATTTTAAATCTCTTTCTTTTGGTTTAATAAGAAATTTAAAGGTGATTTTCTTACCTAAATGTTCACAACTTAATCCTTTGTTACTAGTGGTAAATGGGTATAATAAATATATAAATGGAAGTCCTAAAATGATTTTATCAGTAAGATTGCGTACTAAGACAAACGAGCTCTTAAAACACATACTGTCCTGACAAATATGTACATTGGGTAACTTATATTTTATTTCCATTTGACTGCCATTAGCTGAATTAAGTTTTTCACTGGTTTTCTTGTAATACCTAGTGGGGATAATACCTTCCTGAATACAATTCAAATCTGCACCAGTATCAACTAGAGCAGGGAGTTGTATAGAGAAAGTTTTATCAATTACTAAATTAATAGATATATACCATTTTTGAATAGTAATATCTTTTATTCTTTTTAGAGATAAACCTTGAATAAAAAGATCAGGCTCTCTAGCTCCAGATGATTCTGGTTCATCGTGACTATCATCACTAGAAGAAGAATCATTAACTTGAAGATCTGATTTTCTATCCTCAATTTCTTTTCTTAAATTAGAAATATCTAATTTTAAATTAGAAATTTCTTTCTTAAGCTTATTAACTTCTTGATTTAATTCTGGGAGAGTAATTTCTTTAACTGGAGACTTAAATCTTTCAAGGGTTTTATTTAGACTGAAAATAGGTTTTTCTTTGGTCTAAGAACCTTGTCAGTGACTTTTTTGTCTTTGGTTAATAAATCTTTTAACTGTTTCAGATATTGAGTTTTTAATTCTGGATCTGTAATTTTACTAATTAAATCAACTAATAAAGAACTCTCTTCTTCGTCTTTAGTGAGTACGTTAATTCTTTTACAACAGTCTTTATTACAATTATCAGCACATATAGTGACTTCATTTTCTGAACCAGAATTATTACTAGATGAATAACTGTTAGAAGACTCTGGGATATCAGAAGCTTCATTGCTACTGCTACTATTATTTTCAATTCTCATTAACTCTAGTAATTGTTCTGTATCTTCTGTCGAAATATTTAACTGAGCTAATTTCTGCTTGACTCGACATTCATTTTTATAATGACCTTTCTGTCCGCAGTTATGACAGATAATTTTACTTTTATCAAATTTCTTAGATTTATTATATGATTTTTTCTTAGATGACTTAGGTTTATTATAGTAAGTATCTTGATTATTTTTATTGTCTTTTTTGTGACTATACCGTCTTTTACGGCGTTTATGACTTTTATGTGACTCAATATGTTTATCTTTATGCCTGTGCTTTCTTCTAGAGGGAGCAACCGGCGGTAAACCGTATTGTTCACAGAACGTGCCTAATTCATATTTAGCTTTATTTTTATCTTTTCTAGCTTGTTTGGCTAACTTAAAGTCAATACACATTTTTAATCCTATTTTTTGAATATGACTGATAATATCACCATAGGTTAAATTATCATAATCTATAAATCCTAAATCTTTGCTTAATTCTTCTCTTACTTTGTGGGCAAATAAAGAAGGTAAACCATTAACAAATTTTTCTTTCCAAAATGGTTTATTACTATCATTTCTCATCATTACTCTAGATGTAAAGACATCTTTGTACCACCTAAAATCACTTAGAGTGGGACAAGTGAGATTACTTAATTGGTCATGAATTCTCTCTGTAATATTACTAGGGGTTCCTACAAAATGTTTGATTATAGTGAAAATTAAAGTGTTAACTCCATCAGGAAGACCAATACCCAAATCTACATTGAAGATGGGATTGCCTTCATTATCTCTTTGAATAGCATGAATAATGGAAATTCTGATATCTTCCGTGAGATGTTTTTCCCACCAAGACCTAAGGATACCAGTAAATCCACTTACTAATAATTCAACAATATCGGGTTGAGATAAAGTGTTGAATTTAGTAATATAACTGTTTGCTACCATAGACATGTGATTGAGTTTATTTAGAATTTCTTGTTCACTAAATCCGTCTATATTCCATTCATAAATTTTATTGGAAGATACTGAAAACTGTTTATCTAGATTTCTCTCTTCGAACTGGAGATCCGGAGGAGTTGGTCTAGAGTACCAATTTCTAGTAATACTTGTATTTTTGACTGTTAATTTATTTAATTGTTCATTAAGGTTTGATATGGATGAATGATCTGAAGAACTTTCATTATTATCATCAGATTCTACCTGATCGATAACAGCAATAGTTCCACTTGGGCCTGGTTCTGATTTTAGTTTATTGAATAACTTTTCTATTGATTGAACTAATTCACCATCTTTGTTGGGTAAGCTTAAATTGTATCGATTTTCGGGTAATTTAATTAAAGGTTGTTCAATTTTTGAATCGGGTTTTTTAATAATATTTTCTTCAAATTTTTCTTCAATTCTGTCTAACTGTTTTCCTACAGTAGCTAGATATTGATTACTAAAATTTAATTGTTCAATTATCTTTTTATCATTATTGGTTGCTTCTGGAATTTTAAAAGGACTAGCAACAACTGAAGTATTTTTTACTGAGATTAAAACTGTTTCTAATGGAGGGTGTGTGGAAGACACTTTAGTTTTATCTTCTTTTATCCACTGAGTTTTACTAATAACATTACACTTACCTTGGTATTGTTCATACCAATCGTAAAACGTAATATTAATTTCTTCATTTTTAATAAATCTTTTCCATCTATTTACAATCTTATCTCTTTCCTTTTCAGTCGGATGATTAGATCTGAATAGATGTCTTTTTTCTTTATTAAATTTTGAATTAAAATCTTTAACTAAGTTTTCCCAATCTAACACAAAATCTTTTTTAAGTACTCTTAATTGATTATTAATAGGCGCATTAAAATCTGATTGTGTAGGAAAAACAGAAGACACCGGGGAAGAAGAATCATCATCTTCAACGGTATCATTCTGAGTATAGCAAGGATGACTAACTTGTCCTTGATTAAGGATACCTTTAAGTTTGATATCTCTAACCAAAGGATTACTAAGAACTTCAGAATCTCCTCTAGTGTGAATAACTGAAGGGGTAGTAGAACTAGAAATATCTTCAATAATAACTGGGGATCTAGTTCTTTCAAAACTAATTTTGATAGTTCCATCAGAAAATTGTTGAATATTTTCAATGTTTAACAAATTATTAACTATGGGCTGTTGTGGTAATTCATTTGGCAAAGTCCATTGATTAGGTAAGTTAATATCTTTCCAAAGAATTGTTCTTGGGATCTGGATATTAGCATCACTAGTTGAACTTTGAATTAAAACTGTTTGATCTCTTGGACTTTTATTAAGAACATGAACATTTAAATTTGACTTCATTGTCTTATAATAAATCCTATAAATCAAAGCAATGGGCTGAGATCCCTCAATCATTTGAGTTATCTCTCTATCAATTTTAATATTTAATGATAAGGCTTTAAATAAATTTTGATCACTGAGACTAAGGGTGAAATCAGGAAAGCAATTAAAATGGATTGGTCCATTATGCAAACTTGCTTCCATGGCTCCAATAATACTTGGGTAATAATTTAAAAATCGTGCATCTCTAAGACAGAGATAAATTGATGAGTTAATTCCTTTTCTGTTAAGCGGTTTGACTGCAACTTGTACTAGACCTATATGAATAAAATTATAACCTTTCTTTCTATGTTTATTAATTATTTCTGGTGATAATAAACTACAATTTTCATATTCTTTGTTAATTGCATAAACTCTTTCAACAGTTTTAACATTATAATCTGTTTTAAACTTGTCCGAAAAGGTTGACTGATAAATTTCTTTTGGAGATACTCTAGGTATATTTCAATTGTGTAAAACTTGATTAATGTTTTCATAACTATGTTCTTCTTGGTTAACTATGTCCGGAACAGGGGGCAAAGTTGACCTGTTACTAACTGAGGAGCTAGACCTGAATAATCTACTCATCTTAAACTGGTTCAAAATAAATTCTTACTCAATGTTCATCCATGCATACCCCGTTTACCCTAAGTAGACTCATACCTATGTTCTATAACCCGACACTGCTCACACCCTGGAGACTTACAAAGGTTAGACACGAACTAGGTGGACTACAGGTAAGTAAGGTGACTTCAGAACGTTGATGAAGAAGATAATTTTGAAAGAATAAAGAGAAGTTTGATTAAATAGATCTGACTAATCAGTTACTAACAACAAAACATGGCTCTGAAATAGAAACATTAGATGAAGGGGGGCTAAGTGGGCTAAACAGCGGTGGAGGCTAAAGATTCGCCAGAGAAGGAACTCTGGGTCTTTCTAAGTCTGCCTCTAATGACTGAGTTCTGCTTCCTTTTATAGACTAAGGAAAAGAACTATTACAAATGCAAATGTAAATGAAATACAAATGAAATTCAAATTACAGACAAATTACTGTACATGAACAGTAGAAACTTTTGACTAAATAATACAGACGCAATAATGACCAAATGGCCGACATACTTATGACTATTTCAGCTTTCGGTGGAAAAGCTGGTATTAGCTTTTGACTAATGCGGCCATGGGGCTGGATGCTGGATGGTGCGCTGCTGACTGAAGATGCTGCTGACTATGCTGCCTGGGAAGGTGACTGTAGTTGCCTGAATCAGTGACTGGGGATGATGACGTCATATCCCCACTTTGATTGATTAGTAAGGGGATCAAGAAAATGGATCTTGACCATCCTGCAAATTTACTGTGCCGTATGGATCGTAATCACCATCATCATCGGCGAACTGGCTGACTGAGTCTCCTTGGGAAGAATGAGCAGAAGCTTCTTCATTTAGAGCCTCGTCAATTCTTTTATTGAGAACTTGAGCAATTTTTAATAACTCTTTACTGGTACAATCTTTAAAATCAGAAATGCTACGGGAACATGATGATCCAGTAGGACTGACTTTGGATATTGATTTATCTGACTCCTTTTCTTTACCAGATGCAGCACTGGTTTTGACTGAAAGAAAATCTTTTTCTTAAATGGCTGCTGCACTGGGTGTAACTGAGAGGGCTGGAGATGGAACAACAGAAGGAAATTCCTGTTGAACCTGAGTGACTATCCTATCGACGTTGAATTTATCCCACCACTTAACATAAAAGAGGCGAGAGACACGAGGAAGAGGATCATTAGGAATACTGTTGACTGGAGAACCTGGAGGAGGAAGACTGTATTCCCATTTGAGAATCCATGGGATTTTATATTTACTAACGAATAATAGTGTGGGTGGAACACCTTCATATAACTTGGAGGGTTTAAAATGATTATGGAAATGGTTTAACTGGACTTTCAGAGGGTCAGGAAGAAGATCATAGCAGGATCCTAACCTATACCACCAAAGGACGAACCAATAGGGAAATAGACTCTTGAATTTATGGTCAAATTGGATGAACCATGAATGACTGAGGGATTCGTTCTGGTGAAGGAAAACCTTATACCAGGCTTCAATATAGTCATAATAGCAGAATTGATGATCTTGACTGGAAAGACTCATGAGATCGGAGGGATTCTTCCCCCATTCAGTGACTTGAATGAATTGTTTAATATACAGAGAATGATAAAGAACTTTTGTTTTATCATTCTGTGCATAGATTGGTTTAATGTTTACTGACTCGGTTTCTAGCAAGATATCCTTATAATACACGAGGGATTTATAAGGGGCTAGAGGCTGGAAATGCCATCCAGGGGAAAAAACTGGGCAGCAAATTTACTGGGATCATTGCTGGGTTTCATATTGGGTTCAATATGGAATAAG
Organism: Panax japonicus; assembly: GCA_020205505.1. NCBI lineage: Eukaryota > Viridiplantae > Streptophyta > Magnoliopsida > Apiales > Araliaceae > Panax > Panax japonicus. Next base: position 24,843,984 of record CM035098.1, on the reverse strand, counting down.
TAATTTTCCCATCTGAGCAAATACTCAGAAGGAGGATGACTAGAAGCTGAGGAGGAAACCTTAGCTGGATTACTAAAAGGATCAACTGGGACAGGCTGACTGGCCAAAGCCGAACTATAAGGCTTGGGCATAGTGCCAAGAACTGTAAATTTATTACTGGTCTGGACTGTTGGGTTTACTGGGTGAGGAACCATAGCTCCTCTGAGTTGATTGAGTGGGCCTGAAGGGCGACCCGGACCCCTTGAGGAAGAAGCTCCTCTGGTGCTCATTTATTAATAGTACCTGTATTAATGAATTCTCTGGTAAGAAAATCTGGAACTGAATTGTTACTTCCTTTAATATATTCAATATCAAAATCGAAAATGCTTAAAATGGCTTGCCATCTAGCGAAAGAATGCTTAGAGGCCACATTTTCAACATCTTTTTCAAGGATAAATTTTGCAGATTTGCAATCTATTCTAACTAGGAATTTTTGGTTGAGTATATCTCTCTGAAATTTTTTAATACATAAAACAAGCGATAAAATTTCTTTTTTAATATTACTATATTTTAACTGTGTAGGGTTCCATGCGCCAGAATGGAAACGAACAATTTGTTCATCGGAAGTAGGAGTAATTCGTTGTTTCAATATGCCACCGAATCCAATGTCTGAGGCATCAGTTTCAATGATTTTGAACGCTGAATCATTTGAGATGCCAAGGCAAGGTAAAACCTTGACATATTTTTTAACTTGTTGGACGACAGAAGTATGAGTGTCAGTCCATGGAGGCGGATTACTTTGTAAGCGCTGAAAGAGAGGCTTACAAATCTTCCTAAGGTCCTTGTAAAATTGGCCAATATAATTGAGTGACCCAAGGAACCTTTGTAGCTGATTTTTGTCGGTAATCTTATCTGGGAACCGGTCGGCGAATTGAATAGCTCTGTCAATTGGCCGCGTGAGTCCATGACAGAGGATTAGACCGAGAAATCTGACTTTAGTCAGAAACAGACTACACTTGGAAGGAGAAAGAACAAGACCATTGGTTTTAACCGTTTTGAAGAATGAACTAAGATGTTTAATATGTTCTTCAATAGTCTTGGAGAAAACAAGAATGTCATCGATATAAACAATGATAAAATGACTGAAAGGATTCAAAATATTGTTAAGAATATTCTGAAATTCACTGGGTGCATTTTTCAGTCCAAATGACTGAACATTCCATTCGTAGTGTCCGAACGGAGTAGTGAATGCAGTTTTATACCTATCATCTGGATGAATAGCAACTTGCCAGAATCCTGACTTAAGGTCGAATTTACTGAAAATGGTAGAGACACTTAACCTACTAAGGAGATCATCCTTGTTGGGCAAAGGGTACCTAATCCATTCTAAAACTTTGTTTAATGGTTTGTAATTAATGACTAGACGAGGAACTCCTCTTTCTTTCTCAGCTTCATTATTAACATAGAAGGCTGGGCAAGATCAAGGTGATTTACTATGTCTAATGAGACCTTTATTGAGAAGATCATTAATTTCAATTTTACATAATTCCATTTGTTCATGACTCATTTGAATAGGCCTAGCCTTTGTGGGTATTAAATGTTCTTTAAATTCTTTTGCATAAGGCAACCTAACTGTGTGCTTCTTCCTATGCCAAAAAGCATTGGGAGAGTCAGAACATAAATCCTTTAATAAATAATCTTTTAATTCTTTTATTTTTTCTTGAACTCTGTTTGTTTTAAGTTGTTCTTCAACTTGTTGGTATTTAATTTCTTCTTTAAGAAACTTTAGGTGAGTAACTTTACAATTTAGCATATTTATTGATTTAGAAATTGATTCTTCTTGGATAAATTTTAAATCTCTTTCTTTTGGTTTAATAAGAAATTTAAAGGTGATTTTCTTACCTAAATGTTCACAACTTAATCCTTTGTTACTAGTGGTAAATGGGTATAATAAATATATAAATGGAAGTCCTAAAATGATTTTATCAGTAAGATTGCGTACTAAGACAAACGAGCTCTTAAAACACATACTGTCCTGACAAATATGTACATTGGGTAACTTATATTTTATTTCCATTTGACTGCCATTAGCTGAATTAAGTTTTTCACTGGTTTTCTTGTAATACCTAGTGGGGATAATACCTTCCTGAATACAATTCAAATCTGCACCAGTATCAACTAGAGCAGGGAGTTGTATAGAGAAAATTTTATCAATTACTAAATTAATAGATATATACCATTTTTGAATAGTAATATCTTTTATTCTTTTTAGAGATAAACCTTGAATAAAAAGATCAGGCTCTCTAGCTCCAGATGATTCTGGTTCATCGTGACTATCATCACTAGAAGAAGAATCATTAACTTGAAGATCTGATTTTTATCCTCAATTTCTTTTCTTAAATTAGAAATATCCAATTTTAAATTAGAAATTTCTTTCTTAAGCTTATTAACTTCTTGATTTAATTCTGGGAGAGTAATTTCTTTAACTGGAGACTTAAATCTTTCAAGGGTTTTATTTAGACTGAAAATAGGTTTTTCTTTGGCTCTAAGAACCTTGTCAGTGACTTTTTTGTCTTTGGTTAATAAATCTTTTAACTGTTTCAGATATTGAGTTTTTAATTCTGGATCTGTAATTTTACTAATTAAATCAACTAATAAAGAACTCTCTTCTTCGTCTTTAGTGAGTACGTTAATTCTTTTACAACAGTCTTTATTACAATTATCAGCACATATAGTGACTTCATTTTCTGAACCAGAATTATTACTAGATGAATAACTGTTAAAAGACTCTGGGATATCAGAAGCTTCATTGCTACTGCTACTATTATTTTCAATTCTCATTAACTCTAGTAATTGTTCTGTATCTTCTGTCGAAATATTTAACTGCGCTAATTTTTGCTTGACTCGTCATTCATTTTTATAATGACCTTTCTGTCCGCAGTTATGACAGATAATTTTACTTTTATCAAATTTCTTAGATTTATTATATGATTTTTTCTTAGATGACTTAGGTTTATTATAGTAAGTATCTTGATTATTTTTATTGTCTTTTTTGTGACTATACCGTCTTTTACGGCGTTTGTGACTTTTATGTGACTCAATATGTTTATCTTTATGCCTATGCTTTCTTCTAGAGGGAGCAATCGGCGGTAAACCATACTGTTCACAGAACGTGCCTAATTCATATTTAGCTTTATTTTTATCTTTTCTAGCTTGTTTGGCTAACTTAAAGTCAATACACATTTTTAATCCTATTTTTTGAATATGACTGATAATATCACCATAGGTTAAATTATCATAATCTATAAATCCTAAATCTTTGCTTAATTCTTCTCTTACTTTGTGGGCAAATAAAGAAGGTAAACCATTAACAAATTTTTCTTTCCAAAATGGTTTATTACTATCATTTCTCATCATTACTCTAGATGTAAAGACATCTTTGTACCACCTAAAATCACTTAGAGTGGGACAAGTGAGATTACTTAATTGGTCATGAATTCTCTCTGTAATATTACTAGGGGTTCCTACAAAATGTTTGATTATAGTGAAAATTAAAGTGTTAACTCCATCAGGAAGACCAATACCCAAATCTACATTGAAGATGGGATTGCCTTCATTATCTCTTTGAATAGCATGAATAATGGAAATTCTGATATCTTCCGTGAGATGTTTTTCCCACCAAGACCTAAGGATACCAGTAAATCCACTTACTAATAATTCAACAATATCGGGTTGAGATAAAGTGTTGAATTTAGTAATATAACTGTTTGCTACCATAGACATGTGATTGAGTTTATTTAGAATTTCTTGTTCACTAAATCCATCTATATTCCATTCATAAATTTTATTAGAGGAAACAGAAAACTGTTTATCTAGATTTCTCTCTTCGAACTGTAAATCCGGAGGAGTTGGTCTAGAGTACCAATTTCTGGTAATACTTGTATTTTTAACTGTTAATTTGTTCAATTGTTCATTGAGGTTAGATCTAGATGACTGATCTGAAGAACTTTCATTATTATCATCAGATTCTACCTGATCGATAACAGCAATAGTTCCACTTGGGCCTGGTTCTGTTTTTAGTTTGTTGAATAACTTTTCTATTGATTGAACCAATTCACTATCTTTATTGGGTAAGCTTAGATTATACCTATTCTCTGGTAACTTAATTAAAGGTTGTTCAATTTTTGAATCAGGTTTTTTAATAATATTTTCTTCAAATTTTTCTTCAATTCTATCTAACTGTTTTCCTACAGTAGCTAGATATTGATTACTAAAATTTAATTGTTCAATTATTTTTTTATCATTATTAGTTCCTTCTGAAATTTTAAAGGGACTGGCTATAACCGAAGTATTTTTTACTGGGATTAGAACTGTTTCTAATGGAGGGTGAGTAGAGGATACTTTTGTTTTATCTTCTTTGATCCACTGGGTTTTACTAATAACATTACATTTACTTTGATATTGTTCATACCAATCGTAAAAAGCAATGTTAATTTCTTCATTTTTAATAAATCTTTTTCATCTATTAACTATCTTATCTCTTTCTTTTTCAGTAGGATGATTAGATCTGAATAGATGTCTTTTTGTTTTATTAGATTTTGAATTAAAATCTTTAACTAAATTTTCCCAATCTAACACAAAATCTTTTTTAAGTACTCTTAATTGATTATTAATAGGTGCATTAAAATCTGATTGTGTAGGAAAAACAGAAGACGCCGGGGAAGAAGAATCATCATCTTCAACGGTATCATTCTGAGTATAGCAAGGATGACTAACTTGTCCTTGATTAAGGATACCTTTAAGTTTGATATCTCTAACCAAAGGATTACTAAGAACTTCAGAATCTCTTCTAGTGTGAATAACTGAAGGGGTAGTAGAACTAGAAATATCTTCAATAATAACTGGGGATCTAGTTCTTTCAAAACTAATTTTGACAGTTCCATCAGAAAATTGTTAAATATTTTCAATGTTTAACAAATTATTAACTATGGGCTGTTGTGGTAATTCATTTGGCAAAGTCCATTGATTAGGTAAGTTAATATCTTTCCAAAGAATTGTTCTTGGGATCTGGATATAAGCATCACTAGTTGAACTTTGAATTAAAAATGTTTGATCCCTTGGACTTTTATTAAGAGCATGAACGTTTAAATTTGACTTCATTGTCTTATAATAAATCCTATAAATCAAAGCAATGGGCTGAGATCCCTCAATCATTTGAGTTATCTCTCCATCAGTTTTAATATTTAATGATAAGGCTTTAAATAAATTTTGATCACTGAGACTAAGGGTGAAATCAGGAAAGCAATTGAAATGGATTGGTCCATTATGCAAACTTGCTTCCATGGCTCCAATAATACTTGGGTAATAATTTAAAAATCGTGCATCTCTAAGACAGAGATAAATTGATGAGTTTATTCCTTTTCTGTTAAGCGGTTTGACTGCAACTTGTACTAGACCTATATGAATAAAATTATAACCTTTCTTTCTATGTTTATTAATTATTTCTGGTGATAATAAACTACAATTTTCATATTCTTTGTTAATTGCATAAACTCTTTCAACAGTTTTAACATTATAATCTGTTTTAAACTTGTCTGAAAAGGTTGACTGATAAATTTATTTTGGAGATACTCTAGGTATATTCCAATTGTGTAAAACTTGATTAATGTTTTCATAACTATGTTCTTCTTGGTTAACTATGTCCGGAACAGGGGGCAAAGTTGACATGTTACTAACTGAGGAGCTAGACCTGAATAATCTACTCATCTTAAACTGGTTCAAAATAAATTCTTACTCAATGTTCATCCATGCATACCCCGTTTACCCTAAGTAGACTCATACCTATGTTCTATAACCCGACACTGCTCACACCCTGGAGACTTACAAAGGTTAGACACGAACTAGGTGGACTACAGGTAAGTAAGGTGACTTCAGAACGTTGATGAAGAAGATAATTTTGAAAGAGTAAAGAGAAGTTTGATTAAATAGATCTGACTAATCAGTTACTAACAACAAAACATTAGGCACGTTCTGTGAACAATACGGTTTACCGCCAGTTGCTCCCTCTAGAAGAAAGCATAGGCATAAAGATAAACATATTGAGTCACATAAAAGTCATAAACGCCGTAAAAGACGGTATAGTCACAAAAAAGACAATAAAAATAATCAAGATACTTACTATAATAAACCTAAGTCATCTAAGAAAAAATCATATAATAAGTGTTTAGCCCACTTAGCCCCCCTTCATCTAATGTTTCTATTTCAGTAAATTGTAAGTCAATTGTAATCCTTTGTCTTGTACATAGTTTCAGTAATTATAAATAAAACAGTTTTATTTAGTAATATTCAATTGTGTATGTATGCGCACTTTCAGTTCTTCTCCCTCTTTCATCTCCTTCCGCGTCCTTCTGGTATCAGAGCCATGTTTTGTTGTTAGTAACTGATTAGTCAGATCTATTTAATCAAACTTCTCTTTACTCTTTCAAAATTATCTTCTTCATCAACGTTCTGAAGTCACCTTACTTACCTGTAGTCCACCTAGTTCGTGTCTAACCTTTGTAAGTCTCCAGGGTGTGAGCAGTGTCGGGTTATAGAACATAGGTATGAGTCTACTTAGGGTAAACGGGGTATGCATGGATGAACATTGAGTAAGAATTTATTTTGAACCAGTTTAAGATGAGTAGATTATTCAGGTCTAGCTCCTCAGTTAGTAACAGGTCAACTTTGCCCCCTGTTCCGGACATAGTTAACCAAGAAGAACATAGTTATGAAAACATTAATCAAGTTTTACACAATTGGAATATACCTAGAGTATCTCCAAAATAAATTTATCAGTCAACCTTTTCAGACAAGTTTAAAACAGATTATAATGTTAAAACTGTTGAAAGAGTTTATGCAATTAACAAAGAATATGAAAATTGTAGTTTATTATCACCAGAAATAATTAATAAACATAGAAAGAAAGGTTATAATTTTATTCATATAGGTCTAGTACAAGTTGCAGTCAAACCGCTTAACAGAAAAGGAATAAACTCATCAATTTATCTCTGTCTTAGAGATGCACGATTTTTAAATTATTACCCAAGTATTATTGGAGCCATGGAAGCAAGTTTGCATAATGGACCAATCCATTTCAATTGCTTTCCTGATTTCACCCTTAGTCTCAGTGATCAAAATTTATTTAAAGCCTTATCATTAAATATTAAAACTGATGGAGAGATAACTCAAATGATTGAGGGATCTCAGCCCATTGCTTTGATTTATAGGATTTATTATAAGACAATGAAGTCAAATTTAAACGTTCATGCTCTTAATAAAAGTCCAAGGGATCAAACATTTTTAATTCAAAGTTCAACTAGTGATGCTTATATCCAGATCCCAAGAACAATTCTTTGGAAAGATATTAACTTACCTAATCAATGGACTTTGCCAAATGAATTACCACAACAGCCCATAGTTAATAATTTGTTAAACATTGAAAATATTCAACAATTTTCTGATGGAACTGTCAAAATTAGTTTTGAAAGAACTAGATCCCCAGTTATTATTGAAGATATTTCTAGTTCTACTACCCCTTCAGTTATTCACACTAGAAGAGATTCTGAAGTTCTTAGTAATCCTTTGGTTAGAGATATCAAACTTAAAGGTATCCTTAATCAAGGACAAGTTAGTCATCCTTGCTATACTCAGAATGATACCGTTGAAGATGATGATTCTTCTTCCCCGGTGTCTTCTGTTTTTCCTACACAATCAGACTTTAATGCACCTATTAATAATCAATTAAGAGTACTTAAAAAAGATTTTGTGTTAGATTGGGAAAACTTAGTTAAAGATTTTAATTCAAAATTTAATAAAGAAAAAAGACATCTATTCAGATCTAATCATCCGACTGAAAAGGAAAGAGATAAGATTGTAAATAGATGGAAAAGATTTATTAAAAATGAAGAAATTAATATTACGTTTTACGATTGGTATGAACAATACCAAGGTAAGTGTAATGTTATTAGTAAAACTCAGTGGACAAAAGAAGATAAAACTAAAGTGTCTTCCACACACCCTCCATTAGAAACAGTTTTAATCTCAGTAAAAAATACTTCAGTTGTTGCTAGTCCTTTTAAAATTCCAGAAGCAACCAATAATGATAAAAAGATAATTGAACAATTAAATTTTAGTAATCAATATCTAGCTACTGTAGGAAAACAGTTAGACAGAATTGAAGAAAAATTTGAAGAAAATATTATTAAAAAATCCGATTCAAAAATTGAACAACCTTTAATTAAATTACCCGAAAATCGATACAATTTAAGCTTACCCAACAAAGATGGTGAATTGGTTCAATCAATAGAAAAGTTATTCAATAAACTAAAATCAGAACCAGGCCCAAGTGGAACTATTGCTGTTATCGATCAGGTAGAATCTGATGATAATAATGAAAGTTCTTCAGATCATTCATCCATATCAAACCTTAATGAACAATTAAATAAATTAACAGTCAAAAATACAAGTATTACTAGAAATTGGTACTCTAGACCAACTCCTCCGGATCTCCAGTTCGAAGAGAGAAATCTAGATAAACAGTTTTCAGTATCTTCCAATAAAATTTATGAATGGAATATAGACGGATTTAGTGAACAAGAAATTCTAAATAAACTCAATCACATGTCTATGGTAGCAAACAGTTATATTACTAAATTCAACACTTTATCTCAACCCGATATTGTTGAATTATTAGTAAGTGGATTTACTGGTATCCTTAGGTCTTGGTGGGAAAAACATCTCACGGAAGATATCAGAATTTCCATTATTCATGCTATTCAAAGAGATAATGAAGGCAATCCCATCTTCAATGTAGATTTGGGTATTGGTCTTCCTGATGGAGTTAACACTTTAATTTTCACTATAATCAAACATTTTGTAGGAACCCCTAGTAATATTACAGAGAGAATTCATGACCAATTAAGTAATCTCACTTGTCCCACTCTAAGTGATTTTAGGTGGTACAAAGATGTCTTTACATCTAGAGTAATGATGAGAAATGATAGTAATAAACCATTTTGGAAAGAAAAATTTGTTAATGGTTTACCTTCTTTATTTGCCCACAAAGTAAGAGAAGAATTAAGCAAAGATTTAGGATTTATAGATTATGATAATTTAACCTATGGTGATATTATCAGTCATATTCAAAAAATAGGATTAAAAATGTGTATTGACTTTAAGTTAGCTAAACAAGCTAGAAAAGATAAAAATAAAGCTAAATATGAATTAGGCACGTTCTGTGAACAATACGGTTTACCGCCAGTTGCTCCCTCTAGAAGAAAGCATAGGCATAAAGATAAACATATTGAGTCACATAAAAGTCATAAACGCCGTAAAAGACGGTATAGTCACAAAAAAGACAATAAAAATAATCAAGATACTTACTATAATAAACCTAAGTCATCTAAGAAAAAATCATATAATAAATCTAAGAAATTTGATAAAAGTAAAATTATCTGTCATAACTGCGGACAGAAAGGTCATTATAAAAATGAATGTCGAGTCAAGCAAAAATTAGCGCAGTTAAATATTTCGACAGAAGATACAGAACAATTACTAGAGTTAATGAGAATTGAAAATAATAGTAGCAGTAGCAATGAAGCTTCTGATATCCCAGAGTCTTCTAACAGTTATTCATCTAGTAATAATTCTGGTTCAGAAAATGAAGTCACTATATGTGCTGATAATTGTAATAAAGACTGTTGTAAAAGAATTAACGTACTCACTAAAGACGAAGAAGAGAGTTCTTTATTAGTTGATTTAATTAGTAAAATTACAGATCCAGAATTAAAAACTCAATATCTGAAACAGTTAAAAGATTTATTAACCAAAGACAAAAAAGTCACTAACAAGGTTCTTAGAGCCAAAGAAAAACCTATTTTCAGTCTAAATAAAACCCTTGAAAGATTTAAGTCTCCAGTTAAAGAAATTACTCTCCCAGAATTAAATCAAGAAGTTAATAAGCTTAAGAAAGAAATTTCTAATTTAAAATTAGATATTTCTAATTTAAGAAAAGAAATTGAGGATAAAAAATCAGATCTTCAAGTTAATGATTCTTCTTCTAGTGATGATAGTCACGATGAACCAGAATCATCTGGAGCTAGAGAGCCTGATCTTTTTATTCAAGGTTTATCTCTAAAAAGAATAAAAGATATTACTATTCAAAAATGGTATATATCTATTAATTTAGTTATTGATAAAACTTTCTCTATACAACTCCCTGCTCTAGTTGATACTGGTGCAGATTTGAATTGTATTCAGGAAGGTATTATCCCCACTAGGTATTACAAGAAAACTAGTGAAAAACTTAATTCAGCTAATGGCAGTCAAATGGAAATAAAATATAAGTTACCCAATGTACATATTTGTCAGGACAGTATGTGTTTTAAGACCTCGTTTGTCTTAGTACGCAATCTTACTGATAAAATCATTTTAGGACTTCCATTTATATATTTATTATACCCATTTACCACTAGTAACAAAGGATTAAGTTGTGAACATTTAGGTAAAAGAATTACATTCAAATTTCTTATTAAACCAAAAGAAAGAGATTTAAAATTTATCCAAGAAGAATCAATTTCTAAATCAATAAATATTCTAAATTGTAAAGTTACTCACCTAAAGTTTCTTAAAGAAGAAATTAAATACCAACAAGTTGAAGAACAACTTAAAACAAACAGAGTTCAAGAAAAAATAAAAGAATTAAAAGATTATTTATTAAAGGATTTATGTTCTGACTCTCCCAATGCTTTTTGGCATAGGAAGAAGCACACAGTTAGGTTGCCTTATGCAAAAGAATTTAAAGAACATTTAATACCCACAAAGGCTAGGCCTATTCAAATGAGTCATGAACAAATGGAATTATGTAAAATTGAAATTCATATATATATATAATTTAAAAATAAAAACTTAATCTTAAGATTACAATTACATCGTTTTACTAAAATTTTATTAAATAGTCTTAGTCAAGCTTAGTGCATACCTTCAATTACTTTTTTTCTTATTATAAATTATCTAAAAATTACTATAGAGTTTTCAAAATTTATATTGATTACTAATTTTAAATTTTAAAAATTTGTAAATTAAGTTTAAAAATCCAATAAAATTATTTTTGTTTTGTGGGAGAGAGGAAGTATTAAAAAAATGTTAATTGATAAATTAATGTTTGATACAATATTTAATTTTGCAGAAGAAAAAGATTAGACCCAAACAAGCCCTATGTTCATATTTTACGGACGTACCCGCTACAAGCTAAATTCAACCGCCTTATGAGTCCCTGTTAAGGCCTAGGGTATCTGTAAATTCATTGCTTTGCTTTTTGTCAAGTATCATTTGAGATAACGTACCAAAGTGTTCGACGAATTTCCCCTTACTATTGTTCGAGATTGAGAAAAAATGTCGAAATCAATCGTGCAACCGATCGGGCAAAAAAGACTGACGAACGTGGCCGTAGTTCGCCTCAAAAAACATGGTATGCGTTTCGAGATTGCTTGCTACAAGAACAAGGTCCTCTCCTGGCGCTCAGGCGTGTAAGTATTTATTAAAAACAGTAATTTACTGTAGAAACGATGGATTCACAAGGATAATTATGCATTTTACTTATTGTAGGAAGAAATATATTCGCCTGGATGCATTTTGACGTTCTTATTGTTCTTTTTAATTCATTGTAGCTTCAAATTTTGGCCTTTGTATATAATTTACTTATTAGGAAATAAATCAAGTTAGTTTATACATGGATTAGACATAAGGGATGCTGCCAAATTGAAGTTTTTTTATGACCTACACAATTACAACGTAGGAAATCTAGGGATACATTATATGGGGGAGCGGGCCAGGAGTGAACTAGGGGGAATCTAGGAGAACTTACCTTTTAATATTTTGAAGTGCCTGACTTCATGTTGAGGTGTAGATTCTAACGTGTGACCTTTGATATGCCAAATTGAAGTTGATAGATATATTTTAAAACATGGGAATTAGTCCTTTGCTCAAAAACGGACTTATTAGTGATTTCATGAACTACTAATTTCACAGATTGCAATCTTGTATTGTTTGATTATTTTGGCTCTCATTTCTTGAAAATTAGTTAAGACTAAACTTCATAAGCGTAATACTTTATGGGATGTGGAAACAAAGGGTAATTATAGAGAAAATAAAACTTTTTTCTATTTGATGTTGGGCAATAATGATTGGTTTAGCGTTCTATATGAGTTATTGGTTGCTTGATAATGTCATTTAGAAGGATTACACTACTTTGTATGTTTCCAATAAAAGGTACTGTGTTTCCATTGGTTAAAACCCCCATCGTGCGATCGCAATTGGGTAAACCGTCCATTTTAATTTATCTTAACGCATTACTTTGAAATATTTAGCTCAGTTAGTATACGTAGTCTTATACTACTGGTAAACATTTTTTTCTTATTCATGGTTTATGAATTTTTTTGACATTGGCAATTATTTGAACACTTGAATTGTTTTTAATAGTTTGGGAAAATGCTTATTCTCTCTCTCTCTCTCTATATATATATATATATATTATACCATTTGTTATTGATATTTTTGTCATGGTAAAAGTTATAATTGCACCTGTGAGTTGGACCTTTTTCTTAAATTTCTCTCATGCAACCATATGTTACGGATACATATGTATATTGCCCTTTTTAGCTATCTTTGTTATTAAAAGGTTATGCACTTATATATATGGATTGTGGTCCCTCTGACTTGGTCTTGTGCTTTTCCATGTTTGAGAATTGCTGGTCCAATCTTTTCTAATTGACAACTTTCCCTATAGCTTTAGGATATGAACTGCTCTTTACTATTTAAGATTCCTCTACGTTTGCTTTACATCTACAGTAATTCCTTAATGACAACATTATTTGATGCACAAAATAAAATACTGATTTTTATATCAAATTATAAATTAGAGAGAAAGATTTGGATGAAGTATTGCAATCGCAGACTGTTTACTCAAATGTTTCAAAAGGAGTTCTTGCTAAATCGAAGGAGTTAAAAGCAGCTTTTGGAATGGATGATCAGAAAAAAATTTGTTTGGAGGTTGGTAAATTTTTATTACATTCTGAATGTCTCTGACTCTCAGGAATTATGCATAAGCCAGTAGATAGTTTTCCCCTTTACTTATGTAGTATATTATACTGTAACAGATTTTGGAAAAAGGAGACCTACAAGTTGCTGGGAAGGAGAGGGAATCACAGTTATCAAATCAGTTCAGGGATATTGCAACCATTGTCATGCAAAAGACTATCAACCCTGAAACTCATCGCCCTTATACTATTAGCATGATTGAGCGTTTAATGCATGAAATTCATTTTGCAGTTGATCCACATAACAGCTCCAAGAAACAGGTGTTTTGATTTGTTTTGCTGCATAATGATGAGCGACTATCCTCTGCATTTCCATATAAGTGATTAAGCATTGATGTGCATGAAGAGGAACCATATCTTTTCTTTCATTTAATTATTAGTTGTTTATTGAATTTGTAGTTTGTGCATCCTAATATTTCCAGTTATTTATGAAGTATTGCTCTCTTGCTAGATTGAAACTACTTATCCTGCCTTGTTTTTGCTTGTCTTGGTCCTGTATCTTCTTGGATAGCGTAAACTCTATATTGCATATTTTTTTGTAATTGGTTGGGTACATCTAATTTTCATATTGCTTGTTTTACCACTAGTTTTTGAGGAAATAGATAAGGTTGTCCATTTCATGGGTTGTATGCTTTAGCTAATTCTGTATTCCTTCTATAGGCACTCGAAGTCATTCGTGAGCTTCAAAAACACTTTCCCATAAAACGATCTCCTATGAGGGTGCGATTGACTGTGCCTGGACAGAACTTTTCTTCGGTTTCTGAGAAGCTAATTGAGTGGCATGCCAGCATTATTTCAAAAGAAGAATCTGGAAATCAGCCATTTGTGGTAAGTCCTCATTTTAGACCCTAAGGCCTTCAGTGTCTCTAATGTAAACCTCGATTCATGTAGAATTACTTTCATTAAAACTACTAATTGCATATGATATTACTTGTTACGATACTGATGTCATAGTAAACTAGATTGCTCCGTTTCTTCTTGTCCATTTATGTGTATATTAGGGGTTGATAATTCGTTATACTGGAGGTACAGGTAGAGAGCACAATGGTCACTTTTTTTCCTTTTCTTTTTTTGATAATAATGCCCCTAGATTGTTGGTGGGTAGATGGTCCCAGTAGCTTGATACCTCATGGCTTTTCCTTTGGACAGTAAGAATTTCTAAGTTTGTTTATTGCAGACAAAATTATTCCATTAGGCAATATAGGAGTCTAGGATTACCCTCCTACAACTATGGAGTCCTATTTTTCTTTGGGTTTGATATTATAGAGTTTTATCTTTAATTTGATTACTGTGCAGATCTGTGAAATGGACCCAGGTTTTTTCCGAGACTGTGATGCCATGGTAAGGAATCTACAAGGAAGGTTGGAAATTCTTGCAGTGTCTGTGCATGCTGAAGGGGACACCAATGTGGATCATTATGATGATCATGAGGAACCACCGTCAATCTTACCCAAGGATTCTGCAGACTCTGTCCAACTAAATGAGAAAATGCAAAAGCAGACCATCTCTGACAAAAAGGAGGATGCAGTGGGGGATGTAAAGCAGAACAAATGCAGTACATGCAACGCATTTGTTGGGGATGCAAAACAGTATAGGGAGCACTTTAAGAGTGAATGGCACAAACACAATTTAAGGCGAAAGACTAAGCAACTTCCTCCACTTACTGCAGAAGAATGCATGGGTGACATTGAGATTGGCGACTCAAAGGCAGATTTGAAGGACTATTCATTTTGAGGTTTGAGTTTTTATTTTAAGTACTGTAATTTTAAATTTTTGGACAGGGTGTTTCTTAATTTTACTAACTGCATAATGTGCAAAGAGTTTTCGCTATCCTACAAGTTAAGACGGATGATAATTTAGCTGTAAATTTAAGTATTATATGGGATTTAATCATATTCAGAAAGGTATAAGAGCGGGCCTGCAAGAAAGCTGGATTAATCATTTAGAAGAATAAGAGTTGACACCTTTCTTTGGTTTTACTCTGCTGTATGATTTTCTACTGATAACTTATAGGCTGTAGGCCTCTATTATCTTGCAGGTTTCAATTTGTTTATTAATGTGCATGATCCATATAGTAGGAGAATATGATGATGTGTAATAGTTTGATGCAAGTCTGAGTATTTCAAAATGGCAATTACACTTTATCTAACAGTAGCTAAATTTAGATTTTGACTAGTTTGTACATGTTCATGGTGGAAACCATATAGTGACTTGTAATGACCTATATTTATTTATCAAAAAAATTATTTATCTATATAACATACTCGTGCTGTGTTTTGTCAGGTTATTGTCACCATTGCAGCAGTAATGGAAGCTGAAGAATAGTTAGCACCTCGCAGCTAAGAGGCTTCTAATTTTGTTTGAAGGGAAACACAAAAGAAATTTGTGGGAATTTGTGTTGTTTTTAATATTTTGTAATGGGAGACTATAACATATGTATAACAAATCCAATCATATGCACTAGTGAATGTATACGTCGCATCAAAACTCTTGTTAATTGAGTTGCAACCATTGCTTGAAATATCAGTTATTATCTACCAAAAGGTTTGGTATTAGAACTTTGATCTTCATTTGCACACGCACGTGTGATTAATAGAGATTGATGATCCAATGGTACCGGGAGCCATCCAGTACTAACATTCTTTGCATTTTCAGTTTCTGGTGGATGCACTGGCTGGTATTTTGCTGCGGCTGTGCAAGCCACTTCGTGTGAGAACTCTAATTAAGTCCTGTTTTTTTCTTTTTTTTCCCTCTCTTTGTTTTTGTGCATTTTGAAACCACCAAGTAAGTTTGAAAAATTACAGAAAATGACCAGTGAAGAAGTATTTCTATTATGTTTAATTTTAATCTTCGACGGCCTCAAGCAAGTGGAGGAACGGTGCGTACAAGTAGTAAACTGAAAAATGTAATGAAACTTGAAAATCTTATAATATGAAATATTTTTCATTTAAAATTATTATAAAATGTATATAAATAATTTCTGAGTATTTTATATATGCACGTAGAGGCTATATTTGTGTGTGTGTGTGTTTATATTTAAACATAATATACATGCATAGATTAGATATGCATAGAAACCATATCTGAGAATAGTGTAAAACCGAGTGTTAGGCCACATGGGGCTTCGAGAGGACAAGCTATTTTGTGGTGATGGATCAGTCTTGTATAATATCATCCACATGAATTCAGCATCTTAAGCACCCTACAATCTTGTCACAATATCCACTTTTTCTCATTCACAATTTTACATAAAGAAAAAACAGGGTACTAGAAATCGGAAAATGTGAAGGGAAGAAAAATAGGAAAAGCTAATTTAAGACCACATTCTCTTTTCTATCACACATTCAAAAACTCCATCAAACTCTATCTAGAGAATAATCATTCAATGGCCATGGAGAATTGTTTCCAAGTGGTATCAAGTACCGCAAGGGGGAGTGTTGTACACTATTCTCATTCATTTTCTTCTCCCAAGCAGGAAAAGGTGAAGTTGCCAAAATCATGTAAAACCAGCTTGATGAGGCCTAGTGCTGCTGCTGCTGCTCTATCGTTTTCTTTCTCCTCCGCTCGTTCAATCAACCACAGGCGCAGCCTAAGCATTGTTTGCAAAGCTTCTGTAGATCAAGGTCTCTGCTCTCTCTCTCTCTCTCTCTCGCACATAAAAACAATGATAAATGCACACAAACAAATGGGGGGTCGAATACTTTAATTTGAGTCCATCTAGTGAAGTATTAACTTGTTTAGGTTTTATGAATATATTGTTACAACTACTTTTCTTGATTGTTTGTTTATTTTATTTCCGTGGAGGCACCTGCAGTCACTGCCCTCTGGGTATACACTAGGATAGACCTGTCAATATAGTTAGTTAACTGTTGGTCAAATCATATTAACCGAAACCAAATGGGTTGGTTAACCATTTTTATTTATTCAGGTTGGTTAAAGTTTAGACCCATATTTTTTAAAACAAATATAGTTCTGAACCGACTAACTATTTTTCAACCCATATTTCATTCCATTTTTCAACCCATAGTTCTACAACTTGTAGAATTTCACTCTTGCTCATAAAGTGAAAGCAGAATTTACGATCACACTTAAGGACCAAACGACTACTAATGATCAGAAGTAGAGGTCGCAAACGGGCGGGCGCGGGCCGGGCCAAAAAGGCCCGGATTTTCACGGGCCAAAAAAAGTAAGCCCATAACCGGCGGGCTCACGGGCGGGTCGGGCCGGCCCGCAGGCCGAAGGTGGTTTATGCCTATTTTTTGTATTTTTTCAGCTCGTTAAGTCCGCGGGCCGGGCCAGGCCGGGCTGGGCCAAAAAGGCCCAATTTTTTGTGGGCTAAAAAAGTGTGGCCAAAAGCCCGCTTTTTGGCGGGCGGGCCCCGACTCATGGGCTTTGGGCCCGTTTGCCATGTCTAAATTCAGAAGCATGTGCAAAACAAAGTTGCTTGATTGTTTCGTTTTTTCAATGAAAATTGTTGCAGGGTTGTATTCTAATTGACAATTTACAGTACTTTAGTGTGTACTTTTATACATTCTCTTGCTAAATAATTATCATAGTATATTTTTTTATACCAAAAATAGATGTGCTTTCAAAAACTAGATAATAAACATTAAAATCTCTCTACTTTGAATTATGTCACTTCAACTTAAAATGATGTATTTTGGATTCTAACCTTTCTACTGGCAGATTAATAATAATTTTGAAAAATTATTTAAATATGGAATGGTATTAATAATTTCAATTTAAAATTTTATTAGTATAGTTTTTTAGCATTTTATTATTTATATTACTAATTTTTATATCATATTATTACTTAATTAATTTAATTGTGGCGATCGCAATTTCATTTTTTTAAAAGTTATGTGTAAAAGTCAACATCTTAAAATGGTTAATATGGTTTTGAACCATAACCATATAGTTCCAACCCACATAACCCATATTAAAAATGGTTAATATGATTTTAGTTCTTAAATGGAACCATAACCATATTTTAAAAACCAAAACCAACCCATAACCATATTTTGTTAAGCCTACACTAGGTAAATCTCGACCCCAGAATGTTTTTTGTAGTTTTGAACCCATGACATATACCTAGTACATACTACAGGTATCTTTGGTTGATGAAGAAGTTTTTCGGATTTTCTGCGCACACAGTTTTGAGTGAAACAATCCCTCTAATTTGACTGTTGGAATCTAATTCTTCTGCTTCAAAATATAAGATCAAGTTCGACTTTCAAAATTAATTGAAATATTTTCAAATGATCATTTAACTTTTTGAAAATAATCAAATCCTGCAAGTATTAATACTGGTCAGTAGACCTGGCAAAGATGGCCCGCCGGCCCGCCCATCACGAGCTGGGCTTTGTTCTTTAATTTTTTAGCCCATAAAATTTGGGCCGTTTTTGGCCCGCCCCGTGGCCCGTGACTTTTTTTTTTTACCAAAATGTTGCTACTTGTGGGTTATGAAGCTTGAACACAAAAATAAAATAACTTGTATATAATATTTTAAATTTAAACTACAAAAAAAATAAAATATTTGAGCTTGATAGCATCACTCAGAAATAAAATACCAAAGAAATTAACCCTGCTTCTTTTTTTCTTTTTTTTAATATACCTGCTTATATATGACTTCTTTAACCAATTATTGGTTAGAGATGGGAGCCCTCAAACTCAAACCTCTTCTTCATTCAAATAAAAGACATACTGACATGCCGGAGTAGTAACGAATACCCAGATTTAGCTTGTTAATTTGTTTCAATTTTTTTTTTTGTGATTATTAGTTTTTAATTGATAATTAAATTTACAGAAAGCAAATAAATATTTCAGCATGCAATACACGTTTTGAATAATCAATTAAAGGGTGCATCTCCCATATGGCCATATCAATTAGGGGATTAAACTCTTAATTTTTTTTTGGGAATTGTCTTCTTAATTATTTTAATTAGGAAATTAAATTATTATCACAAATATACATGGCTCAAACTCAAAACAGAAATAAACTTAAATTGTCATCCATCAATATAGGTAATTAGAATTTGATTATATACTTTGAAAGTAATTTATAAAATTTTAATTGATTAATATATATAGTTAATGTAGGTAATTAGAATTATTGTTTATTATAAATTATTTTATTATTTTTAATATTAATTATTATTACTATTTTTGGTGTAACAAGATTCTGTAAAAAAACAAATAAGAGAAAAAAGCTCGCGGGCCGGGCCGGCCCAACCTGGGCCACGGGCCACACTTTAGCAGCCCGCCAAAACCCGGGCCATTTTGGCCCGGCCCGTCTCCGGCCCGTTTGCCACCTCTACTGGGGTCAGATAGTTTCCAATTTTCACATTTCTATTATTACAAAATCAAATGAGTTTGTATCAATTTCGAATTTTGTATCTAATAAAAAGTTTTGGTGAAATACAGTTCAAGTAGTGACAGATACTACCTGGCAAACTCTGGTCGTTAGAAGTGAAATACCTGTTTTAGTTGACTTTTGGGCACCGTGGTGCGGACCATGCCGGATGATTGCACCCATTATCGACGAGCTGGCCAAAGAGTATGCCGGAAAAGTGGTCTGTTACAAGCTCAACACTGATGACTGTCCAACTATAGCGTCGCATTATGGAATAAGGAGCATCCCTACTGTGTTATTTTTCAAGGATGGAGAAAAGAAAGAAAGTGTCATTGGGGCAGTCCCCAAGTCTACCCTCTCTGCTACAATAGAAAAGTATTTGAACGCTTGAGAAAAATGTATTCACCTTAATTCACTACTCAATTTTCACAATTTGTAAATGCAGCTTGATATTATTAAGAATGGTTATATTCTAAAGAATTATTTTGTACAAGAACAGATAATAAGCCATCATGTTTCATCCAGCTTTACATATATGATTGTATATCTATATTATCAGGGATAATGTGTTGTTTTAGTTATATGTGGATAAAGCACTACATAAGAATTAGAGTTGTAAAAATATATGAGAGAGCAAGTAAGCACATTCATAACCACAACCGCACTGCAAAAAACTGCACAACTGCGGATGGGATTATTATTTTTAGTTACCGAAGATTTGAGGATGCGATTGCGAACTGCACAACTGTATATGTTGATGCAGATACGGATGCGATTATTATTTTTAGTAACTGCACATGCTGATGCAGTTGCAAATGCTACTTGTAACCGCACCGCATGTCAAAATTAACATTTTTAACATTTATTATATATAATAAACATGAACTAACATTCAAGTAACCTTTTATGTTCTAGTTTTATGATGTTATCTAAATTAAAATTATGCACTAAATGCATGCTAATACCGACAATAATGTAGAAGCATAATTTATCAAAGAGGTTAGTGGTTTTGTAATGATTAGACAGTATGGTATGGAAAATAACAAGCGTTGTGAGTTTGGAGTTTAATTTGTTTCTTGATTCGAGTTTAACTCAAAATATAAATTATTTAAATATGATTTTTTTTGAATTTGATAAATTACTCAAATATCTTTAAATTACAAATTTTATATTAATACTCAAATCATATTCGCTCAAAAAATTCAAATTGTTTGGACTCAATTCGAGATCGTGCTCGACTCGATAGCTAAATGAATCTCAATCAAACCTTATTTCATACCCCATAAATTTTATGAACCTAAATATGAGTAACTCAATACTCAACTCAACTCGATTCATTTACACTCCTACTTTCAACTCGATTTATTTACACCCCTACTTAGCACCATGGTATCAATTAAGTATCAGACTAATTTATGTATTTTGTAAGTATTAAATTTTACAACTAATAGATCTAGCACGTACTATTTTTATGCCCACAAGTTAAGTACATTTTTAATTATTTTATTATAATTTTATTTATATGTCCATGAAGGTATTAAATTTTCATATTTAAATGCAACAAAAATCTTCAACTCGGCTAAAGCTTATAACAAGGGCATGTGCATAATTTTCTGCGAATGCAAGTTTAATTTTTCTATTTTATATACTACATAATTTTATATCTTTATATTAGTATATAATTTTTTTATAGTGTTATAAAAAAAATTCTGCTCGAAAGTGATTTTGTAACTGCATCCACACTGAAATTGCAAATAATCCCATAATTATGGTTGTCAAATTTAATAACCGAATATTGTAGTTACAGTTTTATATAGTGCTTGTAACCCATTTTAACATATCCCTATTATGAGGGAATCAATAGTCCTAAAGAAACGAGCTGTGAATAAAACTTAGGTCGACTCGTTTAAATTCGTCTTGAATAGACTAGTTTATAATAAAGCTAGAATGTATTCATTTAATTTGATGAGCCAAATTCAAACCATACTATGTTGAACTCTAGTTCGGCTTATTTATTTTCGACACATTTAGGTTGGAATCATTTAATATTTAAATAATTAAATTAAGCATTTTTTAATACATTACGTAAATATATTATTTATATTTGGTTTAAATCAACTCAACTCTCGACTGAGCTAATGAGCTTACTTAAATTTGAACTCGAGCGACTCAACTCTCGACTGGGCTTACTTTAAAACTTGAACTCGAGCTCAAATTTTAACCTTAAACTCAAGCTCGACTTGTTTATAAACAAATCAATTTCGCACATATTCAAACTCTCTAAAACAACTTAATCTCGTAATTCCAGAGTAGGGTCCTTTTCATGAGAAGAAACGAATCACACAAACCACCAAAAATCAGTTTGCAGCTGCTACTAATCAGAACGGTCAATATATACACTCACTTGTCAGAGAATCGATACTTCAGTTTACAAACGATCTTGAGAAAGGATATAGAGGAAGTGAGAATCTCCACTATCAAAAGTTCACTTCCTGCATCTCCAATTCCATCAGCGTTAGCAGGTACGCGGCTATATGTTAAACTTAAGTCATAGAAACCACATGAAAACAAAGTTGGGAGGAAAAAAGAGCAACTCGGACGATTAAACATTTCAATGATAAAAACACTGCTATATGTAATCCTTTTCTCTAGAACTAGTACAAAGCGTGGGGGGGGGGGGGGGGGGGGGGAAGCCCTAAAAGGCTAAAACCATTCATCTATCTTCTCACAGCTGCTATCTTCACTAGGCCAGGTGAAATTTTTGAACTTTTTGTGCAGCACAAGCAGACACATTTTTAACAGCTTTTAATTACAAGCTATAACACTTTATGGAGATGCTTTCCAATCAAATTGAAGATTATTGAAACCATTAACTGCTCCCAGACCATTAAGCAGACCCAAATCCTGTTGTTGATGATTAATATTCTGATCTCGTGCCATTGTCATACCGACCCTTCCATTCATTGTCACAGAGTTATTACTACCCATAGCAGCTCGGATGCCATTGCCCATGGCAGATTGGCCAAGTCCACTACCCATGCCTCCAAATCCGGTAACCCCAATACCTGAATTATTATTAGGTGTTCCATTTGCTACAATGCTGTTGCCACCATTGAGACTACTATTATTGTCTGGTTGCAATAATCCATTAACACTTTTAACGTCATTCCCCAATGAACCAACACCTACCATACCATTCCCACCAAGTTGGGAAGACATCATCATTTCATGTATGATTTTCTGGACAGAACTCTGCGAGTCATTTGGGTCAGGATCACCAGAAAGAGAAGGCTGTTGCATTGAAATGTTTGGAGAATTTGCAGAATTCATGTGTGCTGAAGCTGTAAAACCACTATGAGAAGGTTGCGGAGGATTGTTAGATGAGGATGGGGTCGGTGATTGGAAAGGAGAAGGGTTGGGTTGAACCTGCGGTATTGTACTCGAGGAACCAGGAGAGGGAATCTGGACCCCACTTCCTCCATAGGGACTATTTGCATTACTCATTGGGTTTTGCTGTCTAGAGTTCATAGAGTTCTGATGTAGAAGCCCGGCTATGGTACTAGTGGAGGAAGTGGCAGGTGCCGAGTTCAGAGAGTTATTCACACTCTGCATACCGTTGCTAGAAGGAAGTTGCACTGCAGTTGCCTGGACAGAGTTCTCATTGTTCGAGTTCTGAGCCACTGTTTGCTGCTGCTGTTGTTGTTGCTGTTCCTCAGGTTGTTGGGCATGCGAATGAAATCCTGATGAGGTATTTGTCCTCCGCGGAAACTTGGCCAAGCTCTCTGAGGTAAAAGTAACAATGATTGACAAATGTAGCATTTAGTACAAATCAAGAGTAGCATAAGCACCAATAAAGTTAAATGTATAAGCACAAATAAAGTAAAATATGCTTTGCAGCAAGGTCAAAGGATGAAATATCAACAATTCTCTAAAACATAACTTAGGAAGTAAGGATATGCTTGCAGGAATTCAGGGATTTGTCAAATCTTTAAAAATGAGAATTTGGGTGCAGCACGGATATGACACATATTTGATTGTTAATTATATAAATATATTGAAAAATAAGTAATTTGTTTCAACTTGAATCAAACACTATAACATATTTTTATTTACCAATATGGTTTCACTTGCAATTGTTGAGCCCAAATGGATGTCGGCCAACTTAATCAATCCCCACTCTTTTCTACCTATTTGAAAAGAACCCAACCCAATTCTACTTTCTTTTCCATACAATAATGCTTGATACTTGATATAAGTGAATAGAAAGAATTTGCTGTTAAAAAACTATAAATGAAAAAAGGTATAACCAAAAATAAGGGGTATTTAATTTTCCAAACCCCACAAGCATAGGAACTTGCACACGGAGAGGGAAGCAAACAGGGAAAATTTTAAAAAATAAAAATAAAGGCACTGCCTCTGAAGTGCTCTTCCCTCTGTCCAAAATAGCTGATGCGAGCCCTAATTCTTCCCTCCCTCTTTTTTCCATATCTAAAAAACTTGTTACCGCTGAATCCCCAAACGCACCTGACACACCCCCAAAAGAAAAATGTGGGATACGGCAATTGCCGCACCCCTGGTACAACCAGTGCTGTACGTCACCAGTCAGAAACACCCTTGCTTCCCAGAACTAAGCAATCACACTTTTACTTGTCAAAAACAAAGAAATGTCAACTTTTGCATATCATAAGACTGGTCCAGGGTGCAAAGAGCGCCTTGCCATTTGTCACAGTTGTAGGGTCACTTATTATAACCCATCATAACACTAAAGCATAAATATATGCATATATCACCTAGAAGTTAGACCCTTTGTAACAGTCATACTCATACTCAGATAACTAAGAAGAATGTACGACAATTCTCAGATTTTATGCAAGGTCCACATATATATATATATATATATATATATATATGTGTGTGTGTGTGTGTGTGTGTGCAGTCCATGAGCCTCATTTCATCTCAAAATTCAAAGCTACCCATCATATATCATAATAGGTCAAACAAAGCTATGAAAATTTTCAGCTTTTTTCTTTCTAACTAGATTTTTTAACCAATGGATTCAGTGCCTTGAAATTTTAAAAACACACAAGTCGGTGGGAAAATATTGGCAATTGATATTAGGCTTACCCATAGGCCCAGTCCCAATTTCTCGGCTGTAATCAATCAAATCTTTCATGCTATTAACCACTTCGGATATCTGCAATATAACCAGAAACAAATTAGTTTTCAGTAGCCAATTCAGTAACAAGAAAATCTAAACAATGCAACTCACCCTAAAAATAATTCATCTTTCTTTTCACAAACTGGTTTTGGTACTACTCTCATTCTCACTGAAGTTGTAATAATAAGGTAGTGCTTGGATCGCATAATATGTTTTTGATGCAATGCAATAAGCTACACAATGTAATAGTATTTGCTCATTACATTTATCTTGTTTGATTCATATTTGGGATCCGTGTAAAACTTGTAATTACATAACATTATTGTTTTTTTTGGTTCATTAAAAAATGAACATGCAATGCGATGAAAGATTAGTTTAAGACCATTTAATCCTTTCCTTTGTAGAGCCACTAAATTATGGAGTGGTTTTTTCATTGTAGAGGGGTAATTTCAGGTGAAAGATTGAAAAAAGGTAATTATGACTTGATTGTGACTTGTTTCATCTTAATTGGGCTATTGCATTACGCAAATAATAAGCTAATACATCCATTGGAGGGGGTAATGAAAAACCCTCAAGTTGATGTAATTGGATTACATCCCTAAGAGCATTCACAACACTTTCTCTAATAAACTCTCTATCTCCAACTTTGAAGGATATATCAACAAATCATTATCCAACAGTTTCATTATCCTTATTTAACTCTCTATTTTAATCTCTAAATAAGATTTTACTCCCCAGAGAGAGAGTCAAAAGACAGTTCTATATATATGCAAAATCACATTTCACACCCTTATTTAAGTAGACAACTCATCAATCATATATTTTATCTTGACATTATTGTCACATGACTTTTTTACTACTTCATTTTCAAATTATGAAATTAATATTGACTTATTTTTTTAAAATTAATTTCAAACGTATTCAAATTTAAAATTGATATAAATTTATTTAATTTATTTCCATATAATTATAAATATTATAAAAGTATTACTAATTATAAAATTTATTATTTTCAAAATTTAAATTAAATGAATCATATTAATTTAAATTTAAAATATCACGAATTAACTTTTTAAAATTTAATATTGATCTTATGTACATTTGTAGCTACATAAAATTACTTAAAATTTAAAATAAAATAAAAGTTATTTTACAGTGGAATACAATTGATAAATTATACTCTTTTTTATAAATTATAAAATTATTATTAATTTTTATAAGTCAATTTGATGCATTCTCAAACTTGATAATTTTGCTAAGAATTGAAAAAATAATAAATTTTTATAAGTAATAGTATTTTTTTCTAAATAAGTTGCAATATCTATAGATTAAATTTATATTAATTTTAAATTTAGAAATTTCACATACTTACTTCAAAAAAGATTAATAAATTAATAGCGATTTTATAATTAAAAACAAGAGGTTGTAATATATTACATCTATCATAAACTTTAACGCTAAAGCCAATACAAAGGTCAAATAGTTACAACGGTCAAAACATGCTTTGATTGTTGGAACTTTAAAATTTCAAATTTCATTATTCAAGGAATCAATATAAGAAACATGTTGGGTACATAGTGAAAAAATTGAATCCTTATCCTGCATAATGACCCACTGACACTAAGGAGTAGGGATAGAGATAAGAAAACTATTGTGAATGCTCTAATAGGTTAATACATGTAATAAGTGAACCAAACAAAAAATGTCGCATCAATGTAACTATTGCAATACATGGCTATTACATAGATGGGCGGACGTGAACCAAATGCAAAGTAAAAAAAAAAGTATTATGACTGACATTGAGAGAAGGAAAATGTACAGCTCAAGGGCATTTTAATGAATAGCACCAATGGATGTCATTTCAAAAGAGCTTACATTGATTTTTAAAATGCAAACATTCACTTTTTTGGGTAGACCAAAACAAAAGTGTATGGAATGTAATATATATTCTTACTAATTGCTGTTCTTTTTCTGAGAGAGTCCCAGTTGTAGATTTAACTTTGACTATGCCGAAGAACCACATAATCATCAACACAGCATGTACACGGACTAAGTACTTGATGATGTAAAACAGAGGCGGGGTGGAGGAATTAAGGGACTTAGAAGGCTCACAAGCCTCAAAACACAAAATTCTCAAATCAATTCATAATCAATGATCTAAATATCAACAAGGGATTACAATACTTATTTAGTAAACCTAATCCATGGAAATTAGTCAAGTAAAACCCCTAAATTAAAAAAGGAAACAACTCCTAAAGTCCTAATAATATTCTACTTCTATAATTAAACTTTTAGAATAATCTACGTAATATAATAAAAATATAATTATTAGTTGCAATATATTTATCTATAAATAACAATATAAAATAATAAGTAATTTCTTAAGCTTCGTTTGCTCCGCATCACTTGAGTTACTTCAATTCGCTAGTTAGGGTACGAAC
Organism: Panax japonicus; assembly: GCA_020205505.1. Taxonomy (NCBI): domain Eukaryota; kingdom Viridiplantae; phylum Streptophyta; class Magnoliopsida; order Apiales; family Araliaceae; genus Panax; species Panax japonicus. Next base: position 24,816,921 of record CM035098.1, on the reverse strand, counting down.
CACGTTCGGCTTCATGACACGTTGGCGGATAGCTTAAATAGGCGATCCCTTGTCATAAGCAAAAGTAAAATATGCCTCCGAAAAGACATTTAACTTTTGCTGCATAACGTTTTGTACTTCATTTATTTATTTTTTATAAATAAATATGTGACAGACTTGAACAAGTTGTTCGCAACACCTTTTCCATCATATATTTTTAAGTGTAAAATCTTCAATCGACCTCAGCAGTATGTTTCATTTTTATCATAGAACAATATAATAGAAATAAAAGGAAAGAAGTAATAGCAAAAGAAGAAGAGATGGCTCAAATAGGAGAGTAAAGAGAGGAAGCAAAATAAGAAGTTTAATCTGTTCTGGAAAGTAAGGAGTTGTATGGTTAAAAAGAAAATACAAGAACTACAGAGAAGAATATTTAGCAAGTGATCGAGTATTTTTTTTTTTGGCAAATGAATAATCATTTATAGAAATACAAGTCACCACACAGTGGTGAATATAAAATAAAATCAAAAGATTTTGTTTTTACTAAATGATTTGGGAGATGTAGGTAGATATTTGGGTTATTTAAATTTATGATATAACTGCACATTGTGGAGTAATAACCATGAGAGAAGATGGAGACAAAATAGGTGAAGAGAGAGAGAGAGAGATGGAGACAAAGGATAAGAAAAGAGCGAAAGAAGATGATAAATGATACCCATGTTTTTTTGTAACATGGCACGACACAAAATCACCAAAAGTAATTGGAAATCCTCTCCCTTTAAAATAAGATAGATAGATTAGGCAATCAAATTAATATATTTATCGTGAATTAATACTCTCAATAGTATTCTGTTGGCTATTAAACTACTCGCTAAAAAACCCTAGCCGCATGCATCTAAATAATTATATACAGATTTTTTGGCTTCTTTCTAAAGAGGCTTCACATTGCAACCAGGGCTCGAGATGAGAGAGAGAGAGAGAATCCCCTTGGCTTTCTCTAGCTAATTTTTAGAAAGAGCACTATAGCTTGATGTGTTCACTTCTCTAACTATTATATCACTAATACTTGCTACTAAAATCATGAGACTTAGAATGTAAAAGAATATAGGATATATATTTCAATTTCGGTGTATTTAAATATGCAACTGATTACCAACACTGCAGCAAAGCAATTAAAATTTTTAAAAGCTATTTTCTGTTTCCCCAAATATTTATAGCAATCCTTTATCACTGTGCAACCTTAAATTTAGTTGTAAAACAGTTAAAAGCTGTGAAAGAAGAGGAACAATTTCAAAAATGTAGAATACAGCACATTACCTGAAGGCACCGCACATATCTCTTTGTATATCCTAAATCATTTACTAAAGGAACTTCCAATGCTTTTGCCAATTGACGAGCTGATGCAACAAACCTATAGCAAAAATTTATCGATTTCAGAAACATTACATGTCATTAAAGTAGGTTATGTACTTATGTTTAGAACCCAATAGACAAATATAATACGACAATATACCAAAATGGTTTAAATACTGTGTCTACACATACAAAAGAAACATAAAAAGGCAAGTGTCATCACGTGCAGAATGTATAGCTCTATATGCATTGAAAACATTAATTCTGAATTTCCTCTACCACCTGCCACCATCAGATCAGTTGAGATTACAGAGACTCCAACTAACTAGGAGATGGAAAAATATGCCAATCTTCTCCAATTACCGCTTAAGATTAGAAAAAGTCACGACTTTACAGAAAGCAGCTGAAGTAAGTTGGTGTCTAGGTTTGGGAAAAGGTAAATTCTATTGCTAGATGGGGATTAGTGCTCAATGAACATATACCATAAAATTGATCACTTGCAAAAACATTCTTTTAACATGGCTGTATACTAGTGAGAGAGAGAGAGAGAGGTTATAGTTGAAACTGTTTTTATTCAAATTTTCAAACATAAAAAACAAAAGATATGAGAGGAACTTCAAACAGCCAATTTCAATCTAAGGTAAAAGAGACAAACTGAATATCAGGGGAAAAAATGGAAAAAGGGACTTACATATTACAGTTATTTTGCAACTCTGGAACAGATAAATTAGGTAATGCATTTTGAGTAGCAGCCTGATACTTTTGTGCAGCAGCCCCAAGCTGACTAACCTGCAAAATACAATCAACAATTGCCAGATTTGTATCACAAAGCTGATACTCCCTCCATACCAAGATAAAAGCCCTAATTAACTTTTTGTGCATATTAAGGGACCAAAATGACAAAACTGTTGATATTAACTGTTTATATAACTTATACACTCCTAATAATGTACTTCATTAACTATCTTGAAATTTCTAAATTTAATTGTAGTAATCAATTCAAATACAATTTATGGTCAAGTACACTCTCTCCCTTCCTCTTTAACGTAAATTGGCAAGTCTCTCCCTTCCTCTCTCTCTCTCTCTCTCTCTCTCTCCCCTCTCTTTGTCTATCAACTTTTTTTAGACATGGCTGTCATGGTAATAAATTTGGAGAAAGTAGATATAATAGACATTGAATTGTAGGGTTAATATAGGAAGAGTTATGCAAAAGATTGGTTGTTAAATATAAGTAGACACTTAATTGGGACCAGCCAAAAAGGTAAATGTGGACTTCTATCCTAGGCCGTAGGGAGTATCGTACTTTAATCTTGCACTTTATTACACAATTTTCCGTCAAAATCTGCAACTTCACTCACTCATGAGCAAAATTTTGTACAGAGAGCAAACACCATATATTGCTAACTTACATCCCATTAAAAAAAACTAAAGCCTACAGATAAAACCTATTATGAAACTACCAGCATGTATACTCACTAAACAGGTAACACCAACAAAGACAACTAAATGAAAGCCACAAGATAAAAAAAGGCCAAGAGGTAACATTCATATAAATTTGGAAAAAAAAAAAGAAGATAAAATACGGGGAGAGATACAAAAAGACAGATAGAGAATAGTTTTATTGGAAGAATCAAGAAGTACAAAATCTTCTTCATATAAGTAACATGACGAAAATCTTCTTCATGCAAGTAACATGTCAAGTGGCTGACTTCCTATACATGACGGGTACTAAAAATATGAAATAGGTCAGGACAAAAATAACTGGAATTGGTATAGAAATGGTCATTCCATGAACTGTGAATATAATGAATAATACTAATGGTACCAAATTTCATGTGTCATTATTACGTTAGTTTGCCCGTACAATGGTGATTGATTAATGAATGCTGACCAACCAATATAATATGATACAACAATTTGGTGCCTTATTTGACACCCTTAGCATCACTCGAAAATCACAATTCAAAAACACAAAACAGCAAGATACAAACTTCAAATTGATCATACTTCCTTTAAAAAGAAGCAAGACTCCTGAAATTATTCAAGTGCAGAAATTTGTATATGGAAAATTTCACAAAGATTTTAATACATAAAATTAGTACAAACTTATGCATCAGCTCTCTATAAATAATATAAAAAGGGGAAAGCCAAAAATAACTCCAAAAATGTTATACTATCTATCAATTGCTACCACTCAACCGCAAAATTGGGAAAAGAAAGATTCTAGCATTTAAACATAAACACGTGGCATAGGAAAGTTTAGTCTGTTCAATAAAAGTTATAGGCAGTACATGTGAAGTTCAGAAATAAAAAGCAATAAAGAAGGCTTCTCATGATGAGAACAAGATATTATTAATCCATACCTGAGGTATCAACAATCTTCTAGGGATAAGCTCTTCATGACGTCGAGCACAAAATTCCCAAGAGCATATCTGCCAACGGAGAGATGAACAGGGACAATGTATAAATGATAATACTAAAAGTATTTAGTAGAAAACAAATCCACTTGGGGTAATGTATAACCTTCAGGTCTGGAGAGAAAACTATTCGCAGCTGTCCGTCACGGACAACACGAAGTTGCTCAAAAACACTCTCTTGGATGGCTTTTGCATAGTCCAGGACAATTTGACCAGATGAATTCTGGTATTCACGAGGCATATCAACATAAAGAAGTTCTTCTAGAGTACCACTTTCATACTTTATTTTGAAAAGCCTAGGCAGAACCTCGGCAGTTGCCTCTGCAAGTATTCTTAGTTTTAGATAATGGAGAAGTAGGATATGCTACAAATACTTTATATATATATATATATATATATATATATATATATATATATTCATACTTTATTTTGAAAAGCCTAGGCAGAACCTCGGCAGTTGCCTCTGCAAGTATTCTTAGTTTTAGATAATGGAGAAGTAGGATATGCTACAAATACTTTATATATATATATATACACACACACACACACACACACACATATATAAAGGGAGAGAGAGAGAGAGAGCAACTTTTATATAGCATTAATGAGATGTGGCAATTGAAAAAAAGTTACAACCATGCTAACAAACAGTAAATGAAATCAATTATAAGATTTAGTATAAAATAGTATTTTGAAACCCACGACCAAAACTTACCAAAACCACGGCCTGGCTTGCGGTTACATATTTCACAGTGCCATACATCCTGCATAATTGCAAATAAGTATTATATCATTTCTATGAAGTGTCAAATAGGTAATGTATAAGAATTGTTGACGGAATTTTCTTTCACAAAGGTATGCTAATATCAATAATGCTATGGACCTTGGAACTAATATTGCTCGGAATATTCATAAAGCAAAGTTTAAGATGTATATCCTTGGAATTAGTAGTCATGCAAGATTCAAAAACATGATATACTCATTTCTATGCTGTCTCAAATAGGCAATAGAAGAATTGTTGATGAAAGTTTCATTAAGGCATGCTATATGTCAAAATGCTATGAACCTTTGAACTAATACTTGCTTATATGTACGCATAAAGAAAATACTAAAAAGTATATTTTTGGAACAAGTTATCATGCAAGATTCAAAAACATGTCACTCATTAACTATAATGGGACATCGCTATACTTGGTTTAATTTTATTGAGTTCCTCTAGAAACAAACCTGAGGGAAAACTCCAGTAGTTTGTCGGCCACTTCCATACATAGAAACACACCACTTTTTCTTGGCATTTGGAGCAAAGTACTCGGTAACAAATTTCCTCCAGAACTCAATATTGTTGTCCTGCAATATAAATAGTCGCAATCAACATTTCATAAAACTTAACAAAAAATTTATCAAAAACAAGAGACATTTTTGTCTATATCGAAATCGCACTTCTGGTCTATGTTGTTGTTGATACATATAATGTGTCAGCCGCCTGGCACACATTCCCGGTTCATATACTGGCTTTGCGGGAGACCTCAAAGGCAGATTCTGCTGTTGGAATTGGGGTTGCAATGGGGATCTTTGTTGAGGAATAGCTTTCAAGAGTTGCTGTTGTTGCTGGTGCTGCAGCTGCAAGAGTCTCTGTTGATGCAAAAGATTAATCTGGGCAGCAGCAGCCTGGGGGGATTGCCTGGACATTTGAAGAAACTGCTGTTGCTGTTGTTGTTGTTGCTGCTGCTGTTGTTGTTGCTGCTGCTGATGTAGATATAATGACTGATCAGAATGTTGGGGTTCCATCTTTACAGGAGCCAAGCCTCTCATTGTCTGGATTTGTTGAGGTTCCAGTTTAACTGGACCAAGATTTCGCAAAGATTGCAACTGCTGCGATGGTTGGCCATGTTGATCATTTGTCATCTGTGGTTCCAACTTGACAGGTCCAACACCACCCAACCCACCACGAATCGATTGATAGTGCTGCTGTTGTTGTTGGTGATTATTGTTAGGGGCAGGAAACTGTTGCAAAGTCTGCTGATTATGTTGGAAGTTCTGAGGTTCAAGCTGTTGGCCCTGTTGTTGATCTGGCAACAACTGGTTGCCAGAAGAGTTAGAAAACTGCTGTCCCTGAACTTGACCAGAGGAGTTGGGAGTTACCATATTCGACGTAACAAATGATGAGGAGGGGGCATTGAAACCCATTCCATTTCCAACGCCCGAAAGTGGATCATACTCGGCTCCGTTATCAATAAGTCCCCGCTGGGAATTCCCTGGACCAGAAAGACCAGAACTTGGACCACCATTCCCAAAAGATTGATGGATGAGGGATGAAACATTTGCCACATTACCAAGCATATTCATGCTGCTGAACTGATTGCGTGGCGAGACAAGGGATTGGAAACCAGACTGAGAAGGCATGGAACCCCCTTGACCACCCAAAAGACCAGAATTTGAGCGCAACAGTGAAGCCGGAACAGACTGGGCACCACCATGTTGAGTGGGAGGCCCTGGCAGTACCATCTTTCCAATTGAACAACTACAAATACTTATTTTCAATTACAAGCAATATCTAAAATTACACGAACCCAGAAAAACCCAGTTCAGCAACCATGAGATGTTTCTGGGTGTAACCAAACAGAAACAGTGAACAAGCTTTGGCCCTAACCATACTACAATTGCCTCAGCAATGTAAAATAAAAACCTTCAAGCAGCTTTCACATAAATTTCTGCAGTCAAATGAGCCGGCTTTAGCACCAATTCAAACAAAATCTAACCAAAAAGGAAACTCAATAAAAGCAAAACATAAAAATTAATTTCAAGAAGCTAAAAATAGATTTAATAACAAACCTAAAACCACTATACGATGCCCAAAATCGTAAAATGAAATAAAAACAGTGGATCCGGAGCTCACACAAGTGAAGTTTAGGGTTTTTGAAGCTACAAAAAAACTGTAAACTTACCGAAAGCCAATTTCAACAGTGAGGGTCTCAAAACCCTGTAGCTCAGTGATTGAACAAGCTAGTAACTGATCAGAATTACAGTAATCTACTGTCACTCTCCTGCACTACAACTTTTTCGTTTGCAAAAGATGCAGAAACATTATACCAATATATAGATATTTCTATATATTGGTATATAGATAGAGAGAGAGGGAGAGTATTAGGGTTTGTTGATTCCAATTAATCTTCACTGAAAATCTGAAATCTTCACTAGAGAAATGCCTGCCTGTTGTTCTTCGCTGTAGCTTTTTCTTTATTCTAGAGAGAGAAATAATAGGAGAGAGAAATGGGTGTTCCTTGCGGACGTCAAAGCTGCATTAGATCGGATTGAATTTTCTTCATTCCTTCTTTACCTTTCTCTCTCTTTCTCAAATGAAGTCAAATCCTCTCCCTTCTAAATCATATACGTACATACATACATAGATATATGATATGTATGTATACATGTGTTGTGTTATGTTATGTACCATCATCATCTTATATATATTATTAATATTAATATTATATATTAACATTTTCTCACCGCTTGAATCTTCTAAATTTGACCTTCAAGTTGTATTTTATTGCAATTATACCCAAGTAAGTCCAAATTAACTAAACAAATGGTTTTTTTTTCTTTACTTAGGAGAAGAGGAATGAGGGAAAAACGAAAAATAATATTCATATTCACAAATATTTGATGAAATTAAATTATGATTAACATAAAAATATATATAATAAGATAAAATATATTTATATATCTCATGTATGTATATATATTACTATTATAATTAGGCTGAAATTTTTTACAATGGACTAGAAGAAAATTAGGATAATAATAAAAGTACTTGGTATTTTGCCAGTTGCACTTATATTATGTACTAGCTGGGTCCCGTGCCTCCGTCACTGTATGAACAATATGATTTATCTCAAACTTTAAAAAATCAAAATAATTTATTGAGTGAGCGGAAAATTTGAAGTCATTTGTATTTTATTAGATAGATTATTAGATTATTAGATAGATAGATGTATTTTATTAGATAGATGTATGAACGGTGGGATTTATCCCAAATTTTGGACGGCCCAGATGATTTATTAAGTGAGCGAAAAATTTAAAATTATTTGTATTTTATTAGATAGATTATAAATTCATAAAGTGCATTTATTAGTTTTTAAAATTTATTGACTTAAATCAAAATAGATGGTATGTTGTACTTTATAAATTATGTTACAATCTAAGATATATTAGTATGTTTAGATGGTATATCGCACAAAGTTATGGCTAATTCTGTAATTCAGATCACTCCAATTAATATCGACCAAATATGATGCAAGGTTTATGTTACAAAGTAGCGATACAGTAATATATTTTTAGCGTCAAATTATATTAGACGATTGTTTAAATTAAGAACAGAAATTTGTTGTTTCTCTCCGTTTCAAAAGTTTAAACTCATAGTGTGACTAAAAAAATAGTTGACGTTTAACTTCTGTATCAAGACATGTCAAATTAATTTTAATTTCATATATATGAAGAAATGCTTCTGAAATCTTGATTTTATCAAATAACATACTCCCTTTGTCTCATAATAAACGTTTTAATTTAATTTTTATAATTAAATTGAATATTTTTAGAATTATTAATTAAAAATATTTATATAGAATTTTCAAATTCCGAAACTTAGCACTAGTTGTACATTCTCCATAGTTTATTATGATCATAATCATTTAGTCTATATTTTAATTTTTTAAATATTTATTCATTCTAAAAATAATCAATTTAATCATAAAAATCAAATTAGAACATTTATTATGGAACAGATGGAGTATCACATATGATACCGTATCTAATTCTCGAAGTCCTTTATAAGAGGAAACTTTTTTTTGTATAATATACTTTGGAGATATGTAGTTTAGTTTTAATATGTGTATTGTTAACGCCAAAATCTGTTCTATCGTCGAATCATCAAACAATGAACATAAAACAAGCACAAAGAATAAACTGTCACACCAAAAAATTTGACGGTCTGGGCCGCCGGAAAATAGTTCCGATGTGAGAATAAGTACATACCAAAAATATCAACAATGGTTACTTTAGTGTGTAGGAATATTAGTCTCACCTTATAATTGCAAACTCCACAACTGAATAGGAATTAACTTCCTTAGAAATAGGAGGTTAAATAGATTATGCACTACAACAAAAAGGCTTATCAACGACCGCCTATCAACGACCGTATACGGTCGCATATTAGGTATCAGCGACCGCAACTGATATTAGTCGCAGGTAATCTGGTCGCTGGATGGACATTAGCGACCACTAATAGCGATTGACTTATTAGCGATCGCAATCAATGATCGTAGACGTCGCTAATCTGACTCATGCTGAGTCATTTGTCAGGTGTGACATGGCACACGTGGCAGCGACTGGTAATAGCGACCGCATGCGGTCGCTGATGGGCTTTTTAAATTTTTTTTTTTACATGTTTTATTAATTTCCCAAAAATAACCTGTTTTGTACTTGCTTTTCAATCCCAACACAGCAGTATATACAAGCATCTATATTAACATCCATCCATGATATAACTACTATATGATAAACATTGATCATCATGAATAAACATTAATCCAACACAACAAGTCTAGCTCTTCATCCAACACAATACAATTGTAAACATTCATCCAACACAATACAATCGTAAACATCCATATAAATTAATACAATTGTCCAAAGAATGAATCTAAAAGAGTACAAGGCTTTAAAAATCTAAAAAAACAAGTCTAGACGCTCTTCATGGATCATCCAAATTAGGATCCTGTAATTAACAAAATAATAAAACATATATGTTACATGTGTTGATACTGCTATGACTTAGGGAAAGCTAAACAATAGACAATGTAGTGAAACGTATAAGTAAGATAGTGACTCAGAGACTATAAACATATAAGACAATGTAGCTAAACAATAAACGATATATATGTACCTGGTCGTCATTCTGCTGATGTGCTGCTGCTCCTACCGCTGCCGCCACTGCATCCGCCAACTCATCAGGACTAAGAGACTGCAGATGCCCGCCCAGTATATGAAGAAGATCACGATCCCAACAGACCGCTCTCATACAATTAGCAGGAGTATGATAGGCTGGATAACCTGATGACTGTGTAGACTAGGTGACAGAGCTGCATGTGCCACTGATGGTTGGGCGCCATTTTTTTCATTGGCCTTTGACATAATTTTTCTTCATGATGGATGCCCTCTCCCATAATTCTTGATCAATCGACGGACGTGGGTGCCTTCAGGATAGCGCTCGTTCATTAAGCCCTTATAAGTGTCCTGTCAGAAGGTGAACAATTAAATAGTTAAAAATAAATAAAAAATACTAAAAAAGGTCGTCACAATTTTTAAACAACATATTAGGATAAAGTGAACTTATTACCGCTATCTGAACAGCCTCAAGCAGACCATCGCGGGTGACCACATACACATCCAACCAATTGATAGGTTGACCTTGAGACTGAGACTCCTACAATTTATTTTCTGATATTATTATGTAAACATATGATATTTTAACTACAAAAGATGACTATAAACATAACATACGTACCCTGGCAGCAATATGCTGTAGGTGTGATATATTGTCGCCCCGATACGTGCCTTTTGCCTTTTCACCGTTTGATACACCTGAGGATCTGTTTGAGGTGCCAGTCTTGCGCCTCTTGACCCAGCTCTCAGCTCTCCACTAGTCACACATCTGCACCCATATAGGTTGTGCGCACCACCAAGGGCTATGCTCATGCATATACTGATCACTCTGTCCTGGATGGTCAATCTCAGCATTGTGTAGGGCTTTTTGTCGTTCCTTGTTCAGATTATCTTTAGTTCGGACGGCGCACTTCTGCCAGAACAGTGTCTAAATAACTATTGCATGTGCGTCGTCCCATCTATACCGCTTCTGTAAATAAAACAACAATAATAATATTAAAACTGTTATATTACCATAATCCAACATTAATAAACAATATTATTTGATTAACTATGTATTATCTATCAAAGTGATAAAAAAAATACCTGAAATTCAGCCCAAACTGCATCCTTATGGGCGAGAGGTGCGCTCGTCCATGTAATCACTGGCGTAGGCCAATTCTGTAAGCATAATTATGAAATGCATTTCACAATTTTACTATCTTGAAAATCACCACAATATACAATAATTTACATTAAAATATATTTATAACAATGGAAATATTAAACCCTTATATATACAAGATGTTTAACTTACGTGCTTTTTGGAGGAGAACGGATTTGTATGACAATGCGATCATCAGGAATAGCCGGGGCCTTCGGATCTGTATGACAATGCGATCTGTATGACAAACGCTTTCTTGTTGCTGGTTCAGAAGACATCTATAAATAAAAAATTTAGGATGTTAGTATGAGTTATAAATGAAAGGTACATAAACATGTCAAGGATATTGAGAACATGTACATATGTAATTATATGTAATACAATTAAAACTAAACATACATTTTATAGAAAAGGACAATAATGACAATTAATTGTATGAAATAGTTAACTACGATTACTATAAATGAAAGGTACATAAACATTACTGAAAAATAGTTAACTACGACAACTATAAAAGAAAGGTATATAAACATGTTAAGGATATAGAGAACATTCCTATATGTAATTCATTGTAATACAATTAAAACTAAACATATATTTTAATGAAATTCGTTGTCTGATTCAGAATCATTTTGTACAAGTATCGGAGATTCATAACCATCTTCTTGATACCAACTACGGTCTAAATAGAAGTCCATGATACCACGGTACCTATGTTGACATGAATTATTTTATTCCCTTGTTAGAGATTTACAATTCAGCTCAATGCCATTTATGATGCTTATAAATACATATAGATGTATATGTACATATATAACATGAGTGTGCATCATATATGATTATTCGGGAATTGAACAAAGATATATGTCAAAACAAATTTACACAACTTGAGATCGACTACCCAAAGGCATGGTATATTGTTGTGGATCTTAAATTAGAATGAGGTATAGAATATGAATCATTGCATCATGTATGGTATGCATATGCATTGGGACAAGTCTAAATTACCCGATAAACAAAATTTTTTTTGGCAGAGTCTCCCCTACAATATGGACTATCCGCATGCATAGGGCATGCATACTTGACCATTTTTAGGCATATAAGAGCAACAAGAATGTATAAGCAATTAACATAAAATCACATATAAGCTATATACTTTGTATTCATGTCTTAAAACTTAAGGATGCAAGGTTTTAAATTCTTTATTCAAAATAGCCCTTAGATTGTATAATGTTTGAATGAGCAAAAAAGTTAAGGAGATAATGTTTCTAAAGTAGCTAAATTAGCTGAGCTTTTATTCTGGAAATCCACATGATGTGGACAAGTAAAATGAGTGGGGGAAAGTAGTAATTTATACTTCAAAGAGAGTTCAATTTATGAGCTTTGCATATTGACTAGGCTTGTCATTTCAGTTATTTCTTTACTAGGCTTATTCCTACAAGATCTAGTCATACGACATTTAATATATTGAACTATGAGGGACAAGGACCTGGCTGTTGAACTATTTAGTATAACGTTGTATAAGAATCTATAATGATTCACCAACTAATAGCAAGGACCAGGCTGTTGATTGGTTCTTGGTATGGCTAATGTTTTACACTGTCTTAGCCTTACATGTGGGACCTCATCTGCCGGTGTGACTTGCCTAGGTTATGTGGTTCAACTGTGTACAACTTTATTATGAGTATTTGGCGGTTGCTTTAAATACATAATTTTTTATTGGGTCATGACGTAGGCAATAGGCCGGTTAAGACGGTTGGAACTTTAAGGTTTCCTTATAGGTATATGGTGGAATGTCTTTATCTTGCGTCTCTCGAATCATTTTCTAGTCTTTGTCCAATCAAATCACGTGTTGGATTACAGAATAGGTAAGTGTGGGTTTCTGTTCAATACTAAACTAGGAACTTAGTGAGGATGGAGACCGGAGAAAGAACAGTCCAATAGAAGAGTGAGAAACCCCTTAACAGATATAGAATAAAGGCTATTTGTGCGGCAAAATGGTGGTAGGAATGTAACATTCACAGATAAGTGAAATACCACTTCTGTTTCCTAAATAAATGTGCCAATGGCTTATCACTAGATATGCTCATTGTTAAAAAAATTTCATTTTCAATCTTTATTGCAGCTACGTGGCATATAAGGACTGATTCAATCCATAAAAATAACAAATACAAATAAATCCTTGAGTTACAGGATTATTCTTTGAAAGAATAGTGGAACCTTTATGTCCCATGTCCTTGAATCTTGTTTCCCAATTTGGAAACATTCCTAGGTGTCAGATACATTGCTTGAAATCCCCACATTACATATTTGATGTCTGACATATTTGTTGCATCATTTGGTCATATATAAATAGACATAATATTCTAGATTCTTCTGAAGGTATAATATTATGCTGCAGTGTTGAAACAAAAACAACTCAATTCAATTACAAGGTACATATGTTATATGAATTATTACTAGTTTTTACCTAGATTCATATATCCTCCGGGCACACACTAACAATAAAACTAATAAGTCATCGTTGAGCTGCATCACCCATGCCAACTTAATCAGCTCCAAAATTAACAACTATCAGACAGTTCATAAAGCAGTAGCTAATCTAAGATGAAGAAATTATGAAATGCAATATTTAAACAACCTTTCGTTACATCTGAATCAAACTAAGGTTCTAATTTAAGAGCAGAGAAGATAACTCTGCAGAAATTTAAAATCTGTGTACATGTAGTGTGTAATGCTTGAACAATCAATTCAATTCAACCAAATATGAAATAATATAATCGAATATAACATGTGATATTCAAATACAAAAATTTCAATTCAAGCGTCATTTGACGCTCAAAGAAGAATAGCATGCTACACCCTAAAATTGAGTAGACAGATGTACCTTGTTTTTTGTGTCTGCTCTTTCTTTTAGTTAGTAGAGTTGCTTTCGGTAGTAGAAATAGGAATCCTGGGGCATTTGAAAAGTAAATTACATTATACTGCCCTCAATTGCTAACAAATTCATAAAACCATCTCACTGATCTCGTTTAATCCCAAAGATACAAAAATTACAAATTAAAAATCATGAAAAATTACAGTATATTAAAAATTAAAGATGTTCAATAAATATGGTGGCAGTGAAGTGCTTAAAGGACTTACCGGCGGTGGTACGGTGGTGGTGAAGCTTCGGTCGGCCGGTGATATTGGTGGTGAACCCTCTTCTCTTCTCCCCCTACTCCCTTTTCTCCCTCTACGTTTCTCCCTCTCTTTTTTTCTTCTCGACTGATTCGAGTGAATGCCTGAATCTGATTCAGGTTAAAAGGATCAGCGACTACCATCAGTGACCGCACGCGGTCGCTAATTTTTAATGATATGGACATATCAGCGACCGCTTGCGATTGCTGATATAGATTAGTCACCGCTCCAAAGTTTCGCACCAAATTTTGGGAGGGAAATTCTTCTCAGCGACCGCAGACGGTCGTTGATATAAACTAGCGACTAGAATCCTTAGCGGTCACTATTACTATTATCAGTGACCGGATAGGGCGGTTGCTGATATCATTGGTCGTAGATGACCCTTTTTCTTGTAGTGATGGAATATAGATACCCTAGAATGTCAAATCTAGATATTTTGTCACGTGACGTAGATCCCACAAAATCGTCCAGACCCACAAAATCATGCTTCGAATCGTCCGGACCCTAAACTCCACTCGCCAAAGTTAGGTAGCGCCTAAACTTTGTTTTAGAACTAGGACTGTCAATTGGGTTAGTCAAGCCTGATGCTCGATTATTTGTAGACACTCAAAATTTTGCTTTCCTTGGACTAACCCTGTAGGAGGGCAAAAACATCTTTTCTACCCTGGAGACAGCCCCGGAGGACTACAGTAAATCTGAAACCATAGAGACAGCCCCGTGAGATATCAAATCAAACCACGAAAATAGCACCGTGAGACATCAAATCAACCTTAAAGACAACCTCGAGGAAAGACAAAGACAATAGCAGTCAAAGCCCCGAAAATAACCCCGAGGGACAACAACAACCACTTCAAGCCCGAAAATAACCCTGGGAGGGCAAAGAGAACATTTTGCCAAACACAACATACAAAACAATCATCTAGAAGAGGATAGACTTACAAGGAACCACCACAACAATCTTGAGTGCAAACTTTGCAAAACAGCTCAACGGATTACCTGCGGAGACCTAGAGATGTTATTCTAGTCATGAACCCATCTTCTCGGATTTAGAAAAGGGAAAGCCCTATGTCATTGCATAGATCTCGAAAACAGCTTTCTAGAATGCTATGACATATCTCCCAACTATTCTCGGATTAAAAGAATCAAGCTTCCCTACTGCACAGCAAGGCGAATGGCTAGCCGACATCAACCTATGGATGGTTTTTTCCCTTTGTTCCTATCTTATAGAACTCAGAATGGGGTGAATAATATACAATTACGAAGCTATTAGAAAGAGTTTTCCGGATTGATATGGCATGTCTTCTAACTCCTTCTGGATTGAGAGTTATGGTCATTTCACCGGACAACACAAAAATTGACTTCTCGAGAAAAACCGAGCAAGTGGAGCCCACTTTCAGGCTGTTGTAGATGTACCCGCGGCTATGATAACCCGAATTTTCAAAACTATTAAAATAAAATTTAATAAATAAAATTCTTATTATAAGATGTGTCGGGTTTGAATAAGAATATAAATAGGTGTTATATATTTTGAATTTTGTGTTATTGGTGGAAAGAAACCCATAAATGAGATTTTATAGTTGGTTAAACTATTAAGGAAAAATAGAGTTTTAAAACTTGAAGTTTGATCTTTAAATATTAAAGAAAGTAGTAATCGATGATGTGAAATCAAAGGGGAGATTGATGTTAGACGAGTTAACACTTGAGAAGGATGTGAAAGTATTTAGGAATTTAGATTTTATTTCTGCTAAAGTATAACTTGTCTGCGTCTGAACTTGAGGTGGCGCAGCTGCGCCACTTCTAAGCTTATGACCAGCGTAGCTGCGCCGGTCCGCAGAAGGTTCTGAGTAAATTTGTGAAATTTGAATTTTAAGACATGTTTATTAAGAATGCATATGTGTAATAAAAGTCATAATTGGTGTTTAAGCTATCCTAGAATAAATTGAGATAGCAAAACATGAATTGGATGAGAATTAGTTATGAAATTAATTAACTCAGAATAAATATTGGTTTATTAAGTTATATTATGGAATATTATATTCTAAAGCCTTGTGTGATAGTTGTGTGTTAGTAAATAAAAAGGAGTTAATTCACTTACATAAGACGGTGAATTAATATATGTGTTTTACATAAGAGGATGAAAGGAATATGTTAATTAACTTTTGATATTTTAAATATATTACATAGTATTGTAATAAATAAAACGGTTAATATTTGAAAGATAAGTGATTAATAAAAGAAGAGAACCAATATAATTATAAATAAATATTAGTTAGAGATTTATGCATTAAGTTAATATTTAAGTTATGGCTAACTGAAAATGTGTTGGGGAAATTTATGGAAGAAAAAGAATTGAAGAATTATAGTATAATAATTAGTTTTGTACATACTAATTATTCTAAGGAAATGGCTATCGTAAATAAATGTGTTATGAGTATAAAATTCATAAAACATAGTATAGTATTTCTATATTACAAGTGTGCAATTATTTAAAGTAAGCTAAATAATTTAGCATTAAGGTAAAGTGTGTCACACAAACTTTATATTAAATTAATATTAAAATAATGTGAAATTGGAGAAAAGTCAAATGTGGTCTAGACCCCTAATATTTTATTATTAAGATTATGAGCTTGAATTATATAACTCTAGCAAGTGTGATAAATGAGCCTTGTGTGTCATGAGTATTAAAGTTAAACCAGACTAAAGGTTTAACTGGAATTATTAAAAGAGAAGTAATAGTAAGGAAATAAATGATTGATATTAATTAATAATTGTGATATTTACGTGTGATAGGAAATAATGGGTTGAAAGTACCCAACTAAATTATATTTAGCCGAATTAAAATATTATTTGAACTAGCCCAATGTACAAGGGATATAAGATTTTATATTAGTGTATATTTAAAATATAGGCATACTTCTTATATATGGGTATGTACATATATATATACATACATATATATATATATATATGTGTGTGTGTGTGTGTGTTTGTGTGTGTGTGCTCATAACATAATTTAATGTAGTAATGTTAAGTCATTATGATTGATTTAATATGCCCAAAAGAAATTAACTTTAGTAGAATGGGGACCATTTTACTGATAAGTAAAGGATTAATAAGTATTGTACCCATGACGCCCCCAAAATAGGTCCACACAACCCATTCTGAGTCTCCAAATACATACCACAGAATCCAAATACAAACATATTATTTACAACAATTGAACTGTCGTGCAAAATATGACGACACATATACTGTGAGTTTTAATACAAATATTATATTGAATATAATACAACAATATACACACCCAAATTATTACAATGCTGTATAAAATACAGTAGTAAATATTTCATGTCTTCAAAGGAACATAGGAAGATTTATGTCCTACTCATTCTACTGGGGTGTATTTTTTGACGCTTTCAAAGTCGGGTTCTCATCACCCTATTGTTGTTCACCAAAATTAACTATGACGTATAAAATAGGACACACATTTTAAGTTCTCAATACAATTATATATTGTCATGCTGTTTTATAATGTATTGAGAAACTTCAACAGTCACAGACCGTCACTCTATTCTCTTGTTATCCCCGCTCAGCCCAGCTACACTCTTATTACCTGAAAGGAATTGTGAAATAAAAGGGTGAGCACAAATAGCCCAGTAAAAAAATTATGACTAAAGATAATTAAATTATCAATAGCCTTCATCAGTAATAAATCAGATATTAAGAACATATGGTAGATGATAAAAGTTTTCAACCATAATTGCATCGAAATCAACAATCCATTATAAGAGTCAAGTAGAACATAATGTCTATTATTTCCTCCAAATTAAAGTCCATCATTAATATTTCCTGTAATACCCATTAACAGTTCTTTGTTGTACCCAAAACAAAGAGAACTTTCATTACCTGACTTCACATGAACCACCAATTATTATAGTTAAATTCATAATTCATGTTTATAATAATGTAAATCAACAGTTTCTCCTTGTTACAAAGGCTTAATAGAACTTTCACTCAATATCCTTGCCCCAAAGGCTAAAGACATTCAAATGTAATAATAATGATCAAACCAATCAATTGTCTATATTTTCACTATAGGCTAAAGATATTCAACTATTAAACTAATGGTCATGATCACGCCAATCAATTATCTGTCAGTGCACTACAGCCAAAGACATTCAATTGAAAAACCAATGATCATGCCAAACAATAATATATCTTTGCACTACAGGCTAACGATATTCATTTGTATAATCAGTGGTCATGATCATGCCAAATACCTATCCATCTTTGCACTACGAGCCAAAGATATCAATTAACAATTCATCTTTTCACTACAAGTCAAAGATATTCATCAATCAACAGTTCATCTTTACATTACGGGCCAAAGATAACTTTCAACATAATTTAAGTCTGAGAATAATGACAATGACATACAGAATGAATCAAGTGATATCAAAGATAAATATTAGAGATTTCTAATTCAATTTATCAAGAGTTCAAGAATATCCAAATTGTCAACATGAAGATTATAAAATGGATTCATTTCAAGAATAAGATTCATAAAAGATAAATTGGACAAAGAAATGGAAATTAAATTCCGTTGTGAATAATACTCATGAATAGTACCGTATGAATAGTATCGTATGAATAGTACCCGTGAATAGTATCTATGAATAGTATCATATAAATAGTAATATGAAATAAAATAATATCACTTACATAATATGGAGTATGAAAGAAAATGATACCCCTTACGGGTATTGAAAGAAAATAACATCCTTTACGAGAATAATATCCTTTACCTTAGTAGAAACTAGATCTGACTTGGAATATCAGATATTATCTTGAGAAAATCTTGCACTGTTATCAACACTCAAAATATTCTTATACTCACAAGAAATACACTAAGCATTATAGAGAAAGAATTTTTTGATTCTGGTGTGTTTAGGATGGAGGGTTACCTTCCCTTTTATAGTGCAGTACGGAGGAAAAAAAACAGCATACCTAACTTTGCCAAACCTTTTTTCTCTACCTAATTCTTTTTTCTTCTTTCAATGCCTAACTTTTCTCAACTGCGCCTAACTTTCTTAATATCTTTCTTTCTTTTCTCTTTCTTTCTTTCTTTCTTTCTTTATTTCTTTCTTTCTTTACCTAACCTTCATTTCTTATTGGTTGAGGGTCCACATTTTGGAATAAAAGAATTGCAGGAGAATTGAAAAGGAGACGTATACAAAATTGTTTTGGAAAAGGAATTCAAAACCAAAATGATAACATTTGTAAGACCCCAAATTATTAATAAATAAAATTTAATTTCCTCTATTTATTATTTTGAAATAGTAAGGGGTTGATTCGATTAATGTGGTTAGTTATGGGTAAAATGTGCAAATATTTTAAAATAAACAGGTGGTTATAAAATATTCATTATTGTTGGGGAATATTTTTTTGGTCGTGGAATATTCTTGCTGTCGTGGAATATTCGTACGACAGCGCAGTCTTTTGTGGGCCCCATAACGGAAACCGTTTGGATGAAGAAAATGACAAGTATAAGTTGTTTATAAATAACGGCATAGTTGTTACCGTTAATATTGTTGGAATACCCGGTGGTTAAAATACAGTAATACGCGTTGTTGCACAGTAGCACACGGTATTGCACCAATTATTGATTCTTACGTAAGAAGGCACTACTCAATAATTGTTACAGTAATTACTATTCAGTATTTTATTTTATTAATTCAATAATTGCTGCGTTGATTTTTTTATATTACAGTTATTTCAATAATTGTCACTACACAGTATTTTTCAGTATCGGAGCAATAATTTATATTATCTGAATAATATTATTAGATAACAATATTGGCAATGTCTAGAAAGTTCTGTCTAAGGAGAGGTTTGGTCACCTAATTGCGCGCCAGTAAGGAGAAATCTTTATTGGAAAGCCCCCTCTTTCTTGGGAACGACCTGGTTGCCAGTACTGTGATTCTGTAATATTATTTGTGAATAATTAATTATTGATTTATATGATGAGGAAAATATTAATTTTATGTGAATATAGATGGAGAAAATTTTTAAAGTGACAATTGTTAAAAATTTATATTTTATCTTTTTTGATAAAATAATATTTTATTATATTATTATAATATAATAATGGTGATATTTTTACAATGAATGTGGGATATATGAGTATATGAGGAGGAAGAGTATTTTTGTTGCAAAAGTTGTTTAACACATGTTTTGTGTGTCGGTGGACTCCATTTCTTGACTGAAATTTGATTATAGCCTGTAAAATCGTCCGTTTATGGATTTCGGTTAATTTCTGTTTGGAATTTGGAAAAAATTTCTTCTGTAAAGTTGTAGAGAATTGAATTTCCTATAAATAGTCATGAGATTTGAATTTTCTGATAAAAAGGCTATTTATTATGAATTATTAAAGTTCCGAAGTTCCAAAATAATTGATTTTTAGAAGTTTTATTTATGTTTTAAAAGAAATACGTTTTAAATGTTTGTGGACATCTTTAACATGTGCTAGATGGCTGAAATCAAATTTCAAAGTGGGCGTATGAATTTGTTTTATATATAATATTATTATATTCAATTTTCTGCTTTGGTGTTCTAAGAATTTTCCTATAAATAGGGTGCTTAGGTTAGAATTAAAAATCACACCAGAAACTGAAATCTTCTCTCTGTTTCTCTCTCGATATATTGAGCGTATTCTTGTGAGTATTTTAGTACTTTGAGTATTGCTATACGGTGCAAGTTCTTTCAACACTATATCCAGTATTCCATTCAGAAGTACTATTCTTTTTGAGGTAAGGGATGCTATTTTCTTCTCAAATGATATTATTTCTTCAATATCGTTATGCCGAAATATTGGTTGGTACTTTTTATCAAATTTGAAACTTTTTCATGTCGGGGTTACTATTCATGAGTTACTATTCACGAGTTACTATTCACGAGTTACTATTCATGAGTTACTATTCACAAGTTACTATTCACAAAGCATGATGATGTTTTTTGTGAAATTTCTATCTTTTGGTGTCGGAGTTACTATTCACGTATACGGCACTATTCACGAATACTACACTATTCACAAAAAAATTAAATTTTCGTTTTTCGTCCAGAATATCTATTATGGATACTAGCTTTGTTTGTATCCATGTTTTGATCATTCTTGAATTTTACTCCACTATAATTATTTATGAGGTATTTTTGGACATGAAATAGCTGAAATACGAATCTTTAATATTTATTCTTTTATTTCACTGGATTCGTTTTCTTTAAAATATTTTCATCATCCTCAGTCCTAAATGATGATATTACTGAATATCTTTGGCCTGTAGTGCAAAGATGAATGATTTCTTGATGAATATCTTTGGCCCGTAGTGCAAAGATGAACAGGTGTTGAGATGAACATGACCGACTGATTAATATCTTTGGCCGTAGTGCAAAGATGAACAGGTGTTTAGATGAACATGACCAACTGATGAATATCTTTGGCCTGTAGTGCAAAGATGAATATTTGATTCCAGATATATATTGATTGATGTTACAGGGATAAAATATCGACGATGAACTTTTAAATTCATATATAGAAGATAGTAGTTTGCATTCTCTACTTAACTCTTCTAATGAATTATTAATTCCGCTGCGAAGATTGATTTAAAACTGGTTGTCTATTGTATTCTATTAGATTTTTCACTGTTGAGTACTAACGATAATTTGTTCTATATTATCTTAGTCATAATGTTCTTTACTGGGCTAGTTGAGCTCACCCTTTTCCTTGTTGTTCCATTTTTTTCTCAGGAGGCGAGAATGTAGCGAGTACTAGTCGGGGTGTGGAGTGATGGTTCTAGAAGTTGTTCTAGTAGTCCTCACTATTCTGTAAAATAGTGTATTAATAATTATAATAAGGACTTATTTGAGTGTGGATATTATCTAGATGACAATATTTGTATTTAAACTCACAGTTTTTATGTTGTATTAATAAAGTTGTAGTTGTTTCTGTACCATGTATTTGGCGAATCAGAATGGGTGATGTATACCTATTTTGGGGGCGTCACAACATTCACTCCATCTTTATTCACATGCTAAAAATTATATATTATAATAATAATATTACCATTTAAATTATAAAAATTTATATTATTATATTATCACATTATACTGTTATAATGTAATATTATAAT
This sequence comes from Panax japonicus, assembly GCA_020205505.1. Lineage (NCBI taxonomy): Eukaryota > Viridiplantae > Streptophyta > Magnoliopsida > Apiales > Araliaceae > Panax > Panax japonicus. Next base: position 24,794,722 of record CM035098.1, on the reverse strand, counting down.
AATATATTTGAATGAATATTTTTTCAAAGAAAATAATTGTGATTCCATAGAAAAATATGTCAAACTTCCAACAAATGTTTCATGCTAAAATTCATCTATTTATATCAAAATTGAACACGTATTTATTTGTCATATTTATCCATAATTTTTATTTATCAATTATTTATAACTCTTCAATCCTTCAATAATTATTTCTAATTAATATTATAGATTCACAATACTGACAACTAGATCGTTCATAGGAAAGAGGGGGCTTTCCGATAAGAATTTCTCCTTACTGGCGCGTAATTAAATAACCTAACCCATTTTCTCGACAGACTTTTTAGACCTTGTCAATAAAGCTATCTAATAATATTGTTTTAATAATATCGGTGAAAATTATTGATTTAATAATGAGAAATACTACTCAGTTGTCACTGTGACAATTATTGAGTCAATAATATAAAATATTATTCAATTATCACTATAATAATTATTGCATCAATAATATGAAAGATTGTGTAATTTTTACTATAACAATTATTGAGTCAAACACTGAGTGAATTCTTACGTAAGCATCGATAATCAGAGATACTGTGCACTAGCGTATGCTACTATGCAATACCACGTACAACTATGGAATAACGCGTATTATTGTACTTTTATCACCGGGTATTTCAATAGTTTAACGGTAAAAGTTTTACCGTTATTTTTATAAAAAGGTTATTTCTGCCGCTTTCTATATCCGATGGTAGGGGTGCTCATTGATAAAAAACCGAACCGGTACCGAAAATAATGAACCGGTACCGATCCAAAATTATCAGAAAAATAAGAACCGAAATCGGTTTCAAATTACCAATTTCGGTACCGGTTCGGTACAAAAATGGTACCAGTTTTTTCGGTTCGGTTTTCGGTTATACCGCAAGGTAATATATATAATTATTAATAATAATTAAATAAATTATTTTTATATATTAATAATTTTTTTAAAAACTAAAAAATTATTAACTATTAATAATAATTAATATATAAAATAAAACTACAAAACATTATTAATATATAAAAAAATTTAATAAAACTACTATTATATAGAAATTATTAATATATAAAAAACTTATTTAATATATAAAATTACAAATCATTAACTATTAATTATTAAATTTTGGTATTTCAGTTTTTACTCAATTCAAAAAAGTCAGTATTGCTACCAGTATCGAAAAGTGTTAAAATACCAAAAAATCGGTACTGCCGGTACCGGTAAAAAACCAAAAAAACTAAAAATTTTGAGCACCCCTATCCGACGATTATTCCATTGCGTGGCCCACCAATGATTGTTTAGTCGTACGAATATTCCCCGACACAACGAATATTTTATATCAACTTACTTACTTTGTAAAATTTTAACATATTACCCTTAAGTTTAATGCTTTATTAATTTAACCATTTACTGAATAGAATAATAATTATAAGAAAAATTGAATATTTTTATTTCATAAAAATCGGGGTCTTACAGTCCCAATTTATGTGTCTCAAAAACTCTTTAGAGCATAAATAGACCATTGACCTATGCTACTCTTACAATGTCAATCTCTGAGATTTCAATTGACGGTGAGGATGAATGGGGAGTGGCCAAAACAGTGAATTGTCACTATTCTACCAAACCATAATTGTCCATCATTTTCTTCTTCTTCCTGCTAGTTCAAAACATTGGGCAAAGCTATTATTTGAATATTAAAATCCCTATAAATAGAGCCTCCTTCTTCTCTTTCCCATTTGTTTAAGTTGCTTGAGAATTTGGTTATAGAAGTTTAGTAGAATTGAGAGAAATTAGAGGATTGAAGGGCTATAGTTAGCAGATTCAAGCGATCAAGAGGTAATAATACTCACATATATGCTCTTGATTCCTAAGTTTTGCAATTTCTTAGTAATGACAAGAAACATTTACTTTTGAGTCGAAAATTGATGGCTAAGGATTGTTGTAATCCATAAATTGTTGTTAGATATTGATAATACAGTTAAATAGGAAAACAACGGAAGTTAAATGGACCAATTTGGGTTAGAAATGAATCCGTAGTGATGAAATTTGCTAAAAACTGTTAAAAGATGGAAACATAGCATGAACTTTGAATTTGAGTTATCAAATTGGTTGTTTATGTGATTTGAGGATTGCTATTATGTTAGTTGAGTATCATATATATGTATAGAAACAATGTGATTAGTTTAAACATGTTACATGAAGGATTTCTTCTATGGGCTTTAAGTTCTGCAGAAGTAGAGACCCTTCTGGAGTTGTTCAGGAAGGGCACAACTGCACTCATTCTGTAGTTCATTCCAGCGCAGCTGCGCCGGATGCTATCTCTGGAACTGTCTTGGGGCAGTGCAGCTGCGCCGCTCCCACAGTTCAGCACAACGCAGCTGCGTCGTGCACCAATATTTGTTGGTGTTTTCTGCTACAATCGGATAAGCTTTAACATGTTGTTAGAGCTTAGTTATGCATTAAAACAAGTTTAACATGTGGTCTAGAGTTTTGTTGCATATATGAGTTACGTAGTTTATGTTAATGTACATTTTCTAAAAGAAATTTGAAGATTTTGAAAACAAACCTTGACGATCTTTGAGTCATTTAAGTTTTGACCTTGATATCATGTATACAAAGTTTAATTATGCATGATATAAGATTCAAAGTTGTATCGTATGTATTAGATTACTTTGATTTAGTGTAAAACGATTTCAAAGGCAAACTCAGATATTTTTGCAAACTAAGTTTTATAAACATGGAGTGGTTATATTTTGACCTTGTAAGCATATGTAGAAACATGTACAAATGAGTATAACATGTGATTCGAAGTTGCCTTGCATGAGTAGTTTGACCTAGTTATGCATGGAAATAGGTATGATATGTGGTTTCAAGTCCCTTTGAATACCATGAACCTCTTAGTCACTGATAAGTAGGTTTTATACCTATAAACCCGATATTATTAAACTTAATTATTGCTATCTTTAAGTGTTTTTAGTATCTTTTTATGTATTTTTGTGTTTATTTCTTATAGGTTGGAGCTGGAGGGACAAATTGGTCATTTAGGAGAAGAAAAAGATCAAAAATCATTAAAATTAAAGCTTAGTGGCATTTTTGTAAATACGTGATCCTGGTCAAGACCTGTGTTGAGCACCTAAGCGCTTATGTGCGACTAAAGATGGATTTTGCTACCGATGAGTTGGTTTTCGAAGCCAAAAAGGAATCTGAATGAGGGTTTTGACTAATACAAATTGGAGAAGACTTTAGAAAAGACGTATCTAGGAATTATCAAGATAATTGCAGAGAGAACAACGAAGGAAAACACGGAGGAGGATTGCAAGGGTTGAAGATCAAAAAGAGAGTATTGGAGCAAATTCAGAGTTTCTTATTCTCTTATCTAGTTTTATCTTTTGTAATTACCTGGGTTGTTTGGATTATTAATCTGGAAGATATTTTTCTTTATTAGTATCATGAACTGAACTTTAATTAAGATTACAACAAAATTTGGTATGTAGTTTAAATTGAACATTCCCATTGAATGAAAGTTGGTTTTTATTGAATTGTTTATTATATCTTTTGCTTATTGATTAATTGTTTGACCAACAATTACTGTGATAATCTATATAAAATTAGAAGATGGAGTATAGATTGAGATCTGGATATGATAATATATGTTCATATAATCTGAATAGGGTTAATATGATTAACATGTAGGATAAGAATATACCTAAGTGTCTTTTGTATCCATTGAAAGAATTTATGTGTAAAACCCTAATTAACTTGATTCACATAGGAATATAGTGAATTAATTAACTAGGGTGTTCCTTGCAATTCTATGTCTTAAGGATCAGATTTAGGAAATGTTCACGTGTTTTTGAAAAAAGTGCATGAATTTTATAAAGCATTCTTGGGTAATGATTCATATTAATTAATTGATTTAAATGAGAAGTAAATTGATTTAAATGAAATACTAAGGGAAGTTGTAATCTTAATCTGTTAAATCTGCACTAATCTTATGAACTTTGATCTTAGTTATTAATTTTGTTAATTTAGATTTTCATATCACAACCAATATTTCGTAGTTTAAAATAAGATTAATTGAATTAAAATTAGTAATTGATAGAGGTTAATCTATTTTCTCGTGGGAACGATATCCTTACTTGCTAAATATTACAATTGAACGCGTATACTTGCGTGTTAAAGTGATATTAAGAAATTAGGCAACAAGTTTTTGGCGTCGTTGCCGACGAAATTAGTTTAATATTTTGTCATTATTAAATTCAATGAAATTAATCTTAATTTAAACGTTTATTTGATTTGATTTGATTTTATTTTTCTCTCTATTCTAATTCCTTTTTTCAGGTACCATGGACAACTATGACTATCATTGGCCATATTTGAGAATGACTCAGCCAAGGGAGGCAGAGAATTATGGACTCGATGAATTGTCAGCACAATTTGAGACACTTTCAAGGAAGATTGACGCTTTATCAACACAACTTATTCAATGTTTAGCGATGATATGTGAGTATTGTGGTGGAAACCATCCGAGGCATCAATGCGCCATCAGTTTCGAGTCGTTACAATATAGTAGCAACTTCGGTGATTATCCCAATAATTTTGAATATTCTAGTAATTATCATCATGAGTGGGGGAATCCACTAAATTTTTCATGGAGCGATGACAATCTAGCCCAAACCTTTGACTCCATGCCAATCATACACTCCTGAATTACAAGTTCAAGCTTTTAATCATGAAGAAGAAAGGATTTTAAACTTAGAGGGATTTATTTCTAAGTTCATGGTTTTGATTGAGGAGCAAACGAATAGTCAAGAGATGTCGATTCAAAATCTTGAGAACCAGGTGGGACAACTTTTCAACACCATCATCAATCGCCCTTAAGGTGAAGTGTCATGCAACATGGTTCTCGAGACTGATAGATTGCCCACGCTAAAGTTGGAACCGGATGTACCAAAAGAAAAGCATGTGGAAAGGGAGGAGACAAGTGAGGAGCAGGAAAAGAAGTTCACCAAAGATCTGGCCTTGAGTTCCGACATAGATGAACCAATTTTGATAGTGCCCTATATATCTTCTCCACCAAAGTTTAAGGATCCGGCTAGATTTACAATCTCGTGCCCAATTGGTAGTCATTTTTTCGATAAAGCTATATATGACATGGAAGCTAGCTTAAAATTGGTGCCATGGTGTGAAGAGAATGGGAAGAGAGATGAAGAACTAGTTGTTCTAGAAAAGCTTCAACGCAAAAATCTGTTCACAGATACATCTCGAAAAATGCCTAGTTATTTGAAGGATGTAAAAGAGAGTCTACCTATAAAGAACAAGCTAAGTGAATTTGAATCAATAACCCTTACCTATGGGAAACTCTCAGAAGTTACATTATTACTAATGGATGGAGGGTTCTTCAATTTTCGAAGGGGAATTGTATAAAGAAAGTTGATGCAGTCGGGCTGAGGACGTTAAACTAAGCGCTCACTGGGAGGCAACCTAGACTTACATTTTATCTCTTTAAATTTAAGTTCATTAATTTTATTTTAGTATTTTAGTTCATTTAGCTATATATTTTATCTTAGTTTAGGGTTGTATGTTTAGTTGTAATCTCCTTGCAAATGATAACTGAGAATTGGGTTCATGGCTTGCAGGTTAGAAGCATAAAAGCAGAAATTTTGGCTAAGGCTGGCCCAAGAGCCTAGGTGCCCAAAACAAGCCTATTCTAAGCGCCTAGGCGCCCAACTGCAGAATTTTGAAACGCGCCCAAGCGCCCACTTCAAGCTTTTTTCAAGAGCCTAGGCGCTCACCAACACCATCAGATTTTGTTCCCAAGCACCTAGGCACTCCAACCTTCACAATTTCAAGCGTCTAGGCGCTCTACCTGTGCACTTGAAAAAAAATAAATCCCTAAGTAAGGCAATTCTAATTCAAACCCAATTCCTTTCACTCCTATTTCAAAAGCAACTCCTTCCAAGCCTTTGCACCGCAATAACACCAACTCTTGCACTCTCCCAATCAAAATCTAATTCATCTTCTCCAAACCACAATTAAGAAAAAATCAAGCTAAAGTCAACTTCTTTATCTCCTACTTGGATTCCAACTGCAACAATTCAAAGCAAGGTTCAAGCTTCAAAATTTGCTCTAAACCAAGTTTGGGGGAGGTTCACATAGGGGTCTAATCCTGCAAGTGATTAGCTCTCCATACTAGTTCCCACCACCTCCACCCTTTTCTATGTACCCCTGACTGACTTAGCTCCTGAGGATGATGCTAATACAGAAGAAGTAGATGATGCTGATGAAGAGTAAAGCTTCAATCTTTCAGGGAAGTCCTCAGTGCCTAATTTCTTATGTTTTTTATATACAATGAGGACATTGCATATGTTAAGTTTTGGGGTGAATTCTTCCAGTTGCATATTAGTCATTTAGTTGCATTCATTTAGTATTTGCATTCGTTTAATATAACTTATTCATCTTGCAGTTTTTCATGTAGTTGTCATTCTAATTTCTAAAAAAAAATTATTGCATTTAGTTAGTTCATATTACATGAATCCGAACATGTTAGTTAGTGTGAGTTTGACTTAGCCAATGATGAGATTGGGATCACGTGTATATTTGAACAGTATTACAATTGAGACATGGATGTAATGTCGTATCATGATGTAAATCTTATTCTTTTTGAAATTGATGTAACCAGATAGCACGTTAGGTTGACCATTTAGATTAACTTAGTTTTTATTGATCACATAATTATCTTCTTGGGGGAAATCTTGGTTTTAATGAAGAAAAATCGGTAAACTTGTAGTAAAGGCTAGGATGACGCAAAAACAAGTTTGGGGGAAAATATGGGAATTTTAAATATGAAAAAAATAGAGAAAAAATCCAAAAAAAAGAAAAAAAAATTCATACGAATAAACACTTTGGCTAGTTTAGTTCTGTGGCCTTTGATACTTGAGTAAGTAAGCTCTTATGGGTGTCTTTAAACCTAGCGCCCTAAAGCCATCTGGTTTGGGAGTCGTTGGTCGAAAGCTCATTAATGGATATCACTGAAAAGCCTAAGAGAGCTTGTAACGCCCCAAAATTCGGTTTATGTTCATACCCGAATTTCCTGCATCACGAGTGCATCTCCTTACCAAACATACATCATTATATAGTTAAATATAACAACATACATTCTCAAATCCCATGTTCTAATACCTTATAACCTCGTTCATTACAAACAATGATAATTACATTATTCTTTACATCTTACAAGAGTGACTTTTATCCGCCACCAAGGATACATAACAGCTCATTAAACTAGTCTATAATTTAATTAAACTATTCTACATTACAATCTTCACTTGATCTTCACATTCATTCGTATACTGAATGGTACTTCTCCTGGATAACCGATCAACTTGATCTTTATGGGATCCTTAAGTTCTTTTGCTCGTATGCTGAAAATGTTTTTCATTTAGAGCAAGTGTGATCATTCAATTGCTCAGCAAGTCATAGCAGTTGAATAAACAACTTCAAGAATTTAAACATTCCTTTAGAACTTTGATAACCAAACAAAGGTTATGAAGCAACTTGAATAATAGGAATAAACTCTAATTCCTATCATTTTAAAACATTAGTCACAATCACTTTGAAATACTTTTATTCTTCTACCTTTTTTCAAACACATCCTGTCCGGCTAGAATCATTAGCACATACTTAAAAATAACGGTTCATGTATAAACAGAACATTCTCATATTGAACAGTTAAATCACAGAACAGTTCATCTCATAGAAACACCAAAGTGTTAAAATTGTGGCACAATGCCTCATATGTTCTACCACCTTGTAAAAATATCACATATTCGCACATAGATAAAACTTCTCATGTTCAACATCTAAGAAGTTTAAGAAACTAGCATTCATTTAAAATATGAATGCCGTTAGGAAACTTTATTTACGTACAGCTACAACTTATACTTTATGCTGAACTGCTCATTCCAATTCCTATATAGCACATAAGGAAATAACACATACACGAATTAGTCATATACTTGACTTACACATTGGTTTAAGCTTAACTTTACTTCTTAGGGTTCGCGTTCTTGCAATCTAAGTTTACGCGACAACTTTTTTTTATCTCTTTACGGCTTCATGACATACGAAGATGTCTTATTCATACGATCATCATTTTTGATGATTTACATTTTTATCTTCTTCTTATAACTCTTCTAGGACTCAGCACACATCGTGTCTCTGCTAGTAGTCCATATGGTACTCTGAGTGGTTTCCCACAAACAACCAACAAACAAGTTCTCGTCTCATCTACACTGTCTTTCACAGTGAGTTAGATCGGTTGCTTGTTTCGTATATACCTTCGCTCTCTGAAGGAATTGTTTAACCCAGCTCCCATATATCAACCATCAAAGATTACGATTGTACCACAATCTAAACTTATCCTAACTTATTCGAACCATTAAAACTATAATGTTTATTAAGTCAATTTCTCATTCCTTATAGTTTTCTGGCAACTAAATGTCATACCTCAAGATTCATTCTTTATCGTCTAAGTCATACAGTCTTTTGTATGCTCAGAACGATCATTTAATATTAATTCTACGCATTCATAGCGTTAAGCATTTTTCGTTACCTTATTCTTATCTTACAACGTCTGGTTCATTCGAATCGGAACATCATCCAAGTTAATCATTAACTTGGCTTCTTTACGTTAAACGTCATTATCTTTAATTCAATTTCTTCACCGTTCACAGGTTTAATCACCATTCTTTGTTACCTTACGGTCAAACCATACACGGGGTGTAGGTTCTACCTGTTTAATGTTCGCGTACACTTAACCTTTATATCGACTAAAGTGTTTATCGCTTATGTTCATTCCAACATTCTCTATCCGACTCATAATCAGACATTCATTAATCTTTTTACCGTTTGTTATGGCTTTCTTGATAATTTATATCTTACTTACTACCTTTGTCAACGTTTAAGTCATACAACCAATGTATATATAGAACGTTCGTTCGACGTGAATACGATTCACGAGGATTGTTTACATATTTTGCGTTCACGTTGTTCGTTTCTTAATCTTTCATTCAATCTTTACCCAAGGTTTTAATTACTTTCATTCAATCTTTACCCACGTTCATTATTAATTCTTAATGTCGAAGCCATACGGTTCGTTGTATGCTAAGACCGATCATTCACAACTGCGTTGTGTTTACATTCTTTGTCTTTTAATCCCGTTCAATCTTTTCGTTCAACCATTACTAAAGGTCTAAATTACTTGTTTAAGTGCTAAATTACGTGAACTACACATTCGTTATCTTTCCTTACACTTCCCCTAGGAGTTGAGCAATTAAAAGCTCATCACTGGGCCTTGCCCTGCACTGGAGCTACGACGTTGGTCCCCTTCTTTCTTCTCGCGTTGTAGCGCCACTCACTAGTAGTTAGTTTCCCGGTTTGGCGCTGCGGTGCCGCCTCCCAAGGCTTAACTGGTGCTACGGCGCCAGGCCTAGAACTTTGAAAGTTTTTCTAAGTCTTGAACCGGTTTGAGATTCCTTTACAATCTCACAACTCCTTCGTTATAACTCGGAATGAGGTCGTTCCAAAGACATCTTCTTAATCTCGTTTTTAACTTCCTTTAAACAGAACTTCATTCTAAATTTGTTAACTTGCCATTCAATTGGCTTAAATTCCATCCTTCGTTCGTTTTACATTATTAACATTCTTCGTTCGTTCGTTCCTAATTCGGTCATCCGAACTCGAAACTTGTTCATTCTTGTGTCCACGACTCACGTTTTCTACGTTCTCTTACATTCTTATGAAACCCTTAACCTTCGGGTTCATTTACATACTTTCTAGTTCTCATTTGTCTTTTATGAAATTTTCACCATAACTTCGTTATAGCTAAGTTTAATCCGTTCTTCATAAACGTTTCTATCATTCCTAACCTAGCAATAAGCAACTAACTTATACGCAATGATTTTAAACTTGTCCATTAACAAAAAGTTATACTATTATGGTTTTAAATTTGTCCATCAACAACGTTCTTCGCGTGTTCTTCGCGTTCTTCGTTCGTTCTTCATTTTTAATCCATACTTTGATTATGATTTCACTTTTTTCTTAGAATTTGATGTTATAAAACACCATTCCTTACTTATTTCACCGAATCGTTCATATGATTCATTCGGATCGCTCAAATTCATTACAAAATTTGTACTTCCTTAAGAAATTTATAAACTGAACTTCTAATTCTTATTTCTTCTTTTTCTCATGATTTCAACCATATAAAAATCATTCTTAACATCTTTTACTTCCATTTTCATTAAGCTATGTTTTGAACATATGAGACTTAAAGAAAATTTAACTTAGAAGTTAGGTTTTGAATACCTTTCTTCCTTATTCTTCTTCCTCTAGACAAAGCCAGCGATTTACTGTAACGATTGAGAAATTCGGATCTATTGTAAAATAATTTTATTTAATTAAATAATGAATAAAATTATATTATTTGTTATTATTATGTGTTAGTAAGATAAATGTCGTTCTATAACCTAAAAACGTCAGAACGTCGTAGTATTTCGACTACGTGACAGAATTAAAGTGTTTGAATTTCCAAGACGAAAATAAAAGTTTTTCGAGAAATTTTCTGAAAAATACTATTCATTGATTTCTGCTCGGGAATTGTTTTTGAACTTTCGAGAAATACGTAACGATAGAATATCGAAGTAAGATGGATTATGTAATAATAATTTAAGTATGGAAAACGTAGTTTTTCGCATGCGGACTTAATTTGAGAACGTTAGGGAAAATAAAGCGTTAAGGAGCTAAAGTGATGATCATATAATACATAGGTATTATACGAGGAAATGAATATGAGTATGATACGAAGTATTATATGAGTATGTATGAATGAAGGTATGTCGTATATGTTGAATAAGTATACGAGTGAGAATACGAGAATAATACGTAGAGTATACGTTCTAAGGCTTTAAGCCAAATGAAATGGACTTGTAGGATTGTGTAGCAATTTATAAAGTCCAATAGAAGTTAATGTGTAAGCCTAAGTGTAAGTAATGGTAAAGGCCAAGTGAGTTTGTTAATACAAGCCCAAAGTGTAAGATAAGTTAATTAAACTTAAAGCCCAAATTATTAATCCAATGGGTTAGGGTGGCCCATGGGGAAACCCATGATCACATGGTTGAATGTGATGACCAAGTAAATAATGTGAGGACCAAGTAAATAATGTAATGGCCAAGCAAAGGAAGTATTGAGCAAGTTAACTTAATTGTGAAGTAATGAATAGTAAGAAGGTGGGATTGGCTATGGACTAAAATGCCCTAACCTTGGTTTTCCTATAAATAATAGAGCTTGGATTTCATTTGTTGTTTGGTAACTTTCATCCAACAACTTTCAACTTAATTATTAAAGAGAATATGCTAGACTTCCATTATTAGAAAAGAAGAAGAGAAAGCTTGATCATCAAAGGTAATGATCCTATGTCATTAATCTTCCATCTCTATAATTGTTGGTTGATTAGAGAAGTGTTGATTGATAGACATGTATGCTAAGAAATGAATAATCTAAGGACTTAAGTCTTAATAAGTCATGAATAAGCACTTTGTTCATAGATAAGTTATGAACTAAGGAAGAACTTGTAACATGTTTACATGAATGAAGTTTGTATGATAAGAAGATGTAAGGATGATGGTTCAAAGACTTAAACCATTATAAGTCATGAGAAATGAAATTATAAGTAGTTTATACTTTATAAGTTATAAACTCATGAAGCACAAGTAATAACTTATCATGTAAATAAGTTGATGTAATATATATGTTAAGATGTTAGTATGATGTATAGAATCCATTTGAAACAATGAAGAAATCATAAGTAACGAAGTCATGCTGAAATTCACACGATTAGACGATAATCGTCGAATTCGTGAAATTCTCGGAATGGAAGTCAAATTTTGATATTGATCTCAGAAACATTGGTTTTCAATGGAGACAAGTCTTATTTGGAATTATAGAGTTGCGGACTCAAAAATGACCGAATTCCGACTTAGAATGAAGAAACGAGGCTTGAACGTTCACGAACATTTATTGTTTTCGTTAAAAATGAACTCAAAGGTGAATTTTGAGTTAACAAAATTGAAAATGTAAAATTCTTGCATGAACACGTAGAGCATGTGATTTGTGAGCTAATGGCTTTTGAACGAGCCAATTCAGACTTAAAATGATCAAATTTGGAGTCCAGGAAGTTCATTGTGCAAAATAAAATTTTTAACTATCTGGTGCACAGAGCTGGCGCCGCGGCGCCAGCCCAAGGCCAAAGAGTGGCGCTGCAGCACCGTGTATAGTGTCTTGACCTACTAAAATTTCACGCCGCGGCGCGGCCAATAGAACTGAGAATTGCGTCGTAGTGCCAGGTCGATACCTCAGCCACTAGAAAGTGGCGCCGCAGCGCGGCAGGTAGCACAAGGACTCACGCCGCAGCGCCGAGCCCTGACCCTGACCACTACTAAATTGCACCTCAGCGCGGCACAAGGAAGAGAAGCTGGCGCCACAGTGTCAGCCTTAAGGATTGCACAGTAAGGAAAGTTTCTAAGTAAAGTAAGAACATTAATTAATTAGTAATGAACTAAAACTTAAATATAATATTGTTTAAGACATTGTTAAACCTTAAGTATGATAACTAAAGGTTGAAGATAATCAATTGAACGTGAACGTAATGACGATGTAAACTATAATGGCAAGCCGAAACTAATAATAACGAATCTAATATATGATTAGGTTGAGAAGAATGGTAAGATTCATTAGGAACCGTGTATGTTTATTCATGACCTAATGTGTTACGTTATGTAAATGTATATTGTAGAGAACTTAAAGACTTAAAGTGAACGTGTAATAACAGTAGCATACGCTGAAGGTAAGTGTTCTAACCCTTGTCTATGTTCAATTTGGACAAGCTTTGTGATTCATGTATTTCTACGCATGAATTGATGTATGATGAAGTCAAAGCCAATTCTTTCAGCTAGAATTACGATATATAGGATTTCTTATAATCTATTGAAGTATTGTCAATGTTTTTCCAGACTATGTTGGTATGGTTTTCACATGAAGACTAAGTATGCTAAACAAATGTTTTGTCATCAAACGACAGGCACGTGAGATTTCCACAACTTAAACGTTTATACGTTTAAAGAATGTAGTGTTGATCAACTTAGAGTACTATAGGTTGATCACCTAGACGTGCTCATAAGTAATGCCAGACTTATGGACTTAGTGCCGGGTTGTCCTTTTCAAAGAAAGTATGAAATACTCATGGTCTTGGACCGGAATTGATGTTTTACTGAATGTTGTCATGGTAAAACATTTTAAGAAAAGAGAAGTGTTATTTTGAATTATCGATAATACTTCATAACTATTGTTCAGTTATCGATGATATATGATTTGTATGATTCAAGCATGTCGTTTAAATGGAATTGCTTGCTGAGCTAGTTATGCTCACTCTTGCTTGAAACATATGAATGCAGCTAAGACCGAACAGACCGAAGGATCCGGCAATGATAAAGGAAAGGCTAAGGCGAACCTGTAGATTACCTATGTAATAGTATAGGTTCGTAATAATAATATTTGATATTATGACAAGAACAAATGTAATGGTTGTAAAGAACCTGGGGAATGGTAATATTGTTTGGAATATATATAAGACATATTCATTTTGCTGAGGCTTTTCAATTGAATGTTTGTGTGAACTGTAACACCGTGTAACACTATTTGTCGAGTTGTAAGATACTCAAATTTGGGGGTGTCACATTTAATAGATTTTCTATTTCACGATCATCTCTGATCTGAGCATCCATGCTCTATCTCTTCCTTCTTCTTCTTCTCCAAGTTTAAGAGCTCTATCTCTCTCAAAGTGTTGGTTGATTTCAAAGAAATCAACTTAAACTTCTCTTTTATAGATTTTCAAAGCTAAGGGCAAAATAGTCATTTCGCCTAAAAAAATACGATTCCCACCTCCTTACTATTCACGAAACTTCTCTTGGAAGCTTCGTGCTTCCGTCTTTCAGAATTCGTCCGACAGTTCAAAAAACTGCTATCCTCGGAATCCAAATATTTTTAGATATTTCGTCTTTCTTTAACAGATTAACTTTTACGCATTCTTCGGAATTCTGAAAAATAGAAAAATACTTTTTGATGATAAGTGTTTTTCTTCATGTTTTCTCCTAACGTAGTTAAACGAATGAAAAGTACATAATGGTACTTTTCGTCATTTGTATTTCGTTCGATTTCTGTACATTTTTCGAGAAAAACTTTTATCAGCTTACTTAACTTTTCACAACATATTATCATCAAATCTTTCGACGGAATGTCATTTCGACATACCGAACTTTAGAAAAGGCTTAGGTTATTCAAACCCTAACGATTAGGGTTTCGTCGGGTGAATAGTGCGTATTTCGTCTTTTTCCTCAAAAATATTTTTGTTCCCGAATTTTTTTTTATTTTTATCTTGAAAATTCTTACTCATTCAGTCTAGCTCGTAGCTAGAATCCTCCCGTATTATAATATCATCCTAGGTTCTAGAATGATTAATAAACATATAACACATAATCTTATTAATAAAAAAATTATTTTATTAATAACTAATTCTTTAAACTTAAATTCTGGACAATCCAATTTTTTAGGCTGTCACAATCTTCCCCCCTTATAAAAATTTCATCCTCGTTATTTCTTAAAACCACACCTATATTCGGGTCATCACATTCACCCCTTCTTCACAAAATTTCGTCCTCAAAATTTTAACATACCCTTCTTCTCAACTCCTCTTCAAAGAAGTTCTTATCTTTCAATCATTCCCTAACCTTCATAACTTTTCAAGAATCATAAAGTAGAATGAATATCGAGGAACATAAGAATTCCTTTAAAACATTTTATATTTTTGCTGAGGGGTCAATTTGACCATGAACTATTACTAGGTTTAATAGCATTTCACCGTAAAGCCTTCTATCACGGTCAGTTTACATTCACCAAGAAAGTAAACTAACTCTTCCATACGTAGGTGATCAACCCATCGTATAACCCCATTTCGGGGTGTGTTCACCTCAGACTTAATCATTAGATTCTGCACCAAAGCAATTTGGTTTGGCATAACTTCTCAAAGAAAGCTCGATTTTCTTTTTAAACATGACATACCATTTGTCTAGCCAAATCTATTAGCTTAGACCATACCAATAAATTGGATATCAACTTGAAACATTCGTCTAGTTAAATCAATTGACATAGACTACTTCTTTAAATTCTTTCGTAATACATCAAAACGTTTAATGACATCATGATACCATACTTTTCACAGTACGTTGAGAACTTCATCAGTTTATGACTTCGTCATTATACATCATACCATAGTGGGTTGTTGATCCTAAAATTACATCCAACACTAGGTTCAATTGCATTAATAACTCCATCCTTTTACCATCTTTGCATCGAATGCACTGATGATATAAATTTATTTTGATATTTCAAATCAATTTCTGTCTAGCCGAAACAATTAGCATAGAAATACCAAGAATAGTTCTTTTAATATCCATTGGTTCCAAAAGTTGAACCAATTCTTTTTCTTTCAAAACACACATATAAGCACGATTTCAATAAACTTCGAAATCTAGCATGGCTAGATGATTTTGAATATCCTATTTCTCCATCTTCCTTTATTGTCTTACTTGCGACAATACTTAATTTTCTCTAACACCTTCAATATTAAGCATATTTAAACTAAATCGTTTCCAGTCTAAACATTCCTATACCTTAGTATAGTCCATCAACTTACCACACTTTAAGTGTTTAGGAACTTTCCACAACCATATGTATTTAAGAACTTATCTTCGCAATATGTAATCCAAGAACAAATCATGGACTATCCATTGCTTAGGGCTCAGAAACATAACATATAACTATGAGACACAAACTTTTCATAAGTATGAGTTTCAAGAACTCGCACCTATCTTAACATTCTCTACCTATCAAGTATATACATGAGAAAAGAATCACCTTCTCACCATATACATATTGATAGTACAACACACTATTCCAATGATTATCACTGTAATAAGCTAAGCAATTGTTACACTAAAGCACAAACCTCCGGCCATAACAGAGGTTTATATAACTCAGCTATCACATGAGTCCTCAATTGAAATTTTACAACTTCTAACTTTCTCTTTACTTAATACAATTTTTTTTAATTTGTATGTTATCCTTTACAAATCAATCTGAGTTATCTTTCCCGTACTACTTCATAGTTCCATTCATTTATAGCATTAGATATAAATCATCCATCGTTTAACAGATCATCTGTTATTACGATTTAATATGATCAAGTGGTGATCTTCTTCCTTAATAGTTTAACTCAACGATCTTCTTATCCTCCTCTCTACGATTATAGTCTTAGGTACTCATACCTTAGGTTTATAACCTATCAGCTCTGATACCAACTTGTAACGCCCCGAAATTCGGCCTATCTTCACACTCAGATTTCGTGCATCACGAGTACATCTCCTTACCAAACATACATCATTATATAGTTAAATATAACAACATACATTCTCAAATCCTAGGTTTTAATACCTTATAACCTTGTTCATTACAAATAATGATAATTACATTATTCTTTACATCTTACAAGAGTGACTTTTATCCACCACCAAGGATATATAACAACTCATTAAACTAGTCTATAGTTTAATTAAACTATTCTACATTAAAATCTTCATTTGATCTTCACATTCATTCATATACTGAATGGTACTTCTTTTGGATAACGATCAACTTGATCTTGTGACAACCCGAGAATTTGGACAATTTATTAAAATCTTAAATGATTGATTTAAGGTCAAATAATAGACCTAGACAGAAAATAAGTGTATGCGTTTGATGTTATTGGGATTGAATTTTGAGGATTTCAAAATTCGGTGAAGGATATAGGTGAATTATTCAGGATTAAGGATTTATGTGAATATGTATGTGTACTAAATGTGGTTAAGGGTCAAGGGTTGACCAGATTAATTATATATGTGTCAAACCCTAAGTATATATTAAGAACGTCAACGTTCTGTTAGAAAACCCTAGCAATGGATAAGAAATCGTAGAAATCGGTTCTGAAACCCTAGTTTCAGTTTCGGGAATCCGAAACCCTAAATTCATGATATGAATATGGTGATTAAGTTAGAAAACCCTAACGATATATTCAGAAACTCTAATTTCAGTATCGATAATTTAAACCCTAATTTGGGAATCCTAATGCGAAGTATTAAACCCTAAGGGTTAAAAACAATTTATTAAACCCTAATTAGTGGTTTATAAACACTAATGATCAATTTTGACCATAATTGCTAAATTAACAATTATAATTAGGAAATACTAATCCTAATTAGCAAGATTTAAGGTATGATTAAGAAATTTTAATATAATTAGAAATTCTAATTATAAGTTAGAAATATTAATTTTTATTTTTTTAAAAAAACCTAAATTGGAAATTTTAGAAAATAAATTGGCTCAAACCCTAAACCCTAGATTGCTCAAAACCTAAACCCTAAGGGTTTGCAACAAATGGAAAATTCTAGAAATAAAAAGAAATGTCATTTATACCATTTTGTCACATTTTCTAATAAGTTGAGTGTAGATCTTGTCATGATCTTGGGTGGGTGAACTAACCCTAGCCCTAACTTCGCCCTAACATGTGACTATATACAATTACCAAATAATTAAAACCTATTTTCATTTCTCTTTCATCTATCTCTTCCAAAAAGCTTATCAAAACAAAAACCAAAAAGGGAGAAAGAAGAGGAGAGTTTGGCAGCCACAAGAGGTAGAGATGGGGAGATTTTGATCTTCCATGCCATCTAAAATCTATCTCATACTTTAGATGGAGAAGGAGGAAAAGCTAAGGTATAGCAAAATTTCCACTTATGTAGTCTAATTTTGTTTTTGATTTGATTTGATTTTTGACAATATGAAGTTATGATCTTGAGGTTTAAAACCTTAGATATACATGTTAATGAGTGTTTCATGTTTAGAATTAACTATATTGGGTGTTAATTTGGTTGGGATCAAAGGAATAGAAAAATGGAATTTTTCCGGAAAAGTTTAAACTTTTAAAAGTGTGATCAAACTTTTGATTTTTGAAATCTATGATGGATATTTGTGATTTATGTTTTGTTATGGTTGACCAAGTGTTGAACTTATGAGTTTGAGTCATATGAGGGTAGGTCTACATAATATATGATATTTTATGGTTAGATCTTTCCATTTTTAAGGTTGATGAGCTTGAACGAAGAAGAAGAACCAAAACAGTTTTTCAAAGAATAATCTAGTGGACTGCTGCCCTAAACAGAAAATTTCGGATTTGTTAGGGTGCTCTAAAAATTTTGGACTTGTGATATGTTGTATTACACTGTATAAGCTTTCCATAGATTCCAGAACGGACTAATTTCGACTCCGGATGAAGTAGTTATGACGTTCGGAAGAAGCATAATCAAAACTGCGAAAACAAAATTTTTGGAAAAACCAAGCATGATATGGAAATGACCTTATCTCTCATTCTACTTTGAATCTTTGAGTGTGGTCAATTTGTGGAGCTAAATATATGTGTTAAGGATAAAACCCCTTTGGAATTACTCAATTAGGTTGAATATTGAACAAGTTATGGGATTTTTCCCAAATTACACAAAGGTAATAAAAACTGTTAGAATGACAGTTTGTAACAGCCACTTCTGGGCTAATTTTCGGGAGCTTAACATGTCCAAATATGGATTGTGATAGATGAAAATTGAATATCGGAAAGATAGGAATCCAACAAAATTGACGGATCGTTAATCAGAATTACAGATCTCATTATATTTAAGATTTAGTAAAGGACTCCAAAATTGTAACATGGCAAAAAGTTTCTGTCTAGATCTGTCTAGGGGCTATTTTGGCAACTTAAATTGTGAAATAAATTCCGGCCTTTTGGAAAATGAAAATACATGGTATTATGTAGCTCGTGTCCAAAAATGAGATAATTCCGAGTTAAAACGACCAAGTTATGACAATTACAATTTTTGATATTTTCTGACGGAAATAGCTATAAACGGAGTTCTACAACTCCGATTGCCACAAAATTTAAAATGGAGCATCACGTTAACATATATAAGGTTATCCCAAGAGATGGGAATGTTTGGAGTTAAGCACGAGGTAGCTAATTTCTTAAGCTACGCACTAGAATTAATTTTTGAAAAATATCAAAGGAAGTTGGAAAATTATGGAAAAATAATTTTTGTGGATGAAATATGTGTATATATGTTTGGACTAAGGATAGAAAATAATAAACTGATTTGGTATTTTCGTGATACGAATTTAGAATACAGCTTGCTGGATTATATAATTTGTGATTTCAGTTTGCTGGATTGAGAAATAGTTTACTGAAATTGAAAATATGTTAAATCCAGTTTGCTGGATTGCAGTTTAGATTGCTAGATTTGGAATTCAGGTTGCCTGATTTGGAATCCAGGTTGCTGAGTTGGTAATTTAGTTGCTAGATTTAGAATTCAGGTTGCTGGATTAGTATTTGACTTATTAGATGTTAATGAATACTTATGAAATGAAAAGGCGAGTGTTAAATCATATAAATGTGACTCTATGGCATGATTAAGCGCTTAGGAAGAGTTTAATTGAACTTAAACTCAATATTTGTTCGACTAGACCGTCGGGATGATAAAATTGTGTCGGTATCAACTCGAACTTAATAGTCTAATTTGATGCTAAGTCTTATGTGTATTATAGACTGATAGGATTATGTGCTATGTGTTTAGGTTATTCTATGGATATAAGTATAATAGTAGTATACTGTGATGATATTATTCTAATATTGGAGATCTATATTACTAATATTAGGTCTTCGGGTAAAACGTTATAAATTGCGTTGCGGTAATCAACGGTTCAGGCAAGTTTTTTTTACTTAACTCTACTAAGAGTGTTTTATTCAAGCTTATGGTTAATCATTGCTGATTGCCACAAAAATTGTACTCTGTACATCTTACATGTATAAGTCAGGTATGAAAGGCTGACCACCTTCATTACCAGTTGGTTCAGAAATGTTTGTTCATGTTTAAAACTTGTTCAGTCAAAAGTTTGTTTGTGCTAGTTCTCAATTATATTGATGAATTATAGCCAGCTTATTATTCATACTCTTCAATCATGATATATCGTTATATTATTGTATTTAAACTTGCTGGGCAACTTTCATGCTCACCCTTGCTATATCATGATAAAACATTGCAGATAAGGCGAACGTGTTCGAATACAGGAAAAAGATAATGCCAAGTTCAGCTTGGGATATAAAGTGCGGCTATTTTGTAATAGTATATTTTGATAAATATTGTTATGTGATAGAAAGTTTATGAATTGTATTTAAGTTAAGGTTACTCGATTTTGGGGAAATGTGTGTAAAGTTTAATGTATAAACAATTTATGTTTATATCTTCCGCAATTAGTTATAGAAATAGTATACCAGATCTGCAGCGATTTGGGGCCCGGATTCGGGGCTATTACAGATCTTTATGGGATCCTTAAGTTCTTCTACTTGTACGCTGAAAATGTTTTTCATTTAAAGCAAGTGTGAGCATTCAATTGCTCAGCAAGTCATAGCAGTTGAATAAACAACTTCAAGAATTTAAACATTCCTTTAGAACTTTGATAACCGAACAAAGGTTATGAAGCAACTTGAATAATAGGAATAAAGTCTAATTCCTATCATTTTAAAACATTAGTCACAATCACTTTGAAATACTTTTATTCTTCTACCTTTTTTCAAACACATCCTGTCCGGCTAGAATCATTAGCACATACTTAAAAATAACGGTTCATGTATAAACAAAACATTCTCATATTGAACAATTTAATCACAGAAAAGTTCATCTCATAGAAACACCAGAGTGTTAAAATTGTGGCACAATGCCTCATATGTTCTACCACCATGTACAAATATCACACATTCGCACATAGATAAAACTTCTCATGTTCAACATTTAAGAAGTTTAAGAAACTAGCATTCATTTAAAATATGAATGATGTTAGGAAACTTGCTTTACGTATAGCTACAACTTATACTTTACGCTGAACTGCTCATTCAAATTCCTATATAGCACATAAGGAAATAACACATACACCAATTAGTCATATACTTGACTTACACATTGGTTTAAGCTTAACTTTACTTCTTAGGGTTCGCGTTCTTGCAATCTAAGTTTACGCGACAACTTTTTTTATCTCTTTACGGCTTCATGACATACGAAGATGTCTTATTCATACGATCATCATTTTTGATGATTTACATTCTTATCTTCTTCTTATAACTCTTCTAGGACTCAGCACACATCGTGTCTCTGCTAGTAGTCCATATGGTACTCTGAGTGGTTTCCCACAAATAACCAACAAACAAGTTCCCGTCTCATCTACACTGTCTTTCACAGTGAGTTAGATCGGTTGCCAGTTTCGTATATACCTCCGCTCTCTGAACGAATTGTTTAGCCAAGCTCCCATATGTCAACCATCAAAGATTACGATTGTACCACAACCTAAACTCGTCTTAACTTATCCGAACCATTAAAACTATAATGTTTGTTAAGTCAATTTCTCATTCCTTATGGCTTTCTGGCAACTAAATGACATTCCTCAGGATTCATTCTTTATCGTCTAAGTTATACAATCTTTTGTATACTCAGAATGATCATTCAATATTAAATCTACGCATTCATAGCGTTAAGTATTTTACGTTACCTTATTCTTATCTTACAACGTCTGGTTCATTCGACTTGGAATATCATCCAAGTTAATCATTAACTTGGCTTCTTTACGTTAAACGTCATTGTCTTTAATTCAATTTCTTCACCGTTTACAGGTTTAATCACCATTCTTCGTTAGCTTACGGTCAAACCATACACGGGTTGTAGGTTCTACCTGTTTAATGTTCGCGTACACTCAACCTTTATATCGGCTAAAGTGTTTAACACTTACGTTCATTCTAACATTCTCTATCCGACTCATACTCAGACATTCATTAATCTTATTACTATTCGTTACGGCTTTCTTGATAATTCATATCTTACTTACTACATTCGTCAACGTTTAAGTCATACAACCAATGTATACTTAGAACGTTTGTTCAACGTGAATACGATTCACGAGGATTATTTACGTATTCTGGGTTCATATTATTCGTTTCTTAATCTTTCATTCAACTTTTACCCAAGGTTTTAATTACTTTCATTCGTTATCCACCATATGAACCCTACGTTCATTATTCTTTCTTAATGTCGAAGCCATACGGTTCGTTGTATGCTAAGACCGATCATTCGCAACTGTGCTGCGTTTACATTCTTTGTCTTTTAATCCCTTTCAATCTTTCTATTCAACCATTACTAAAGGTCTAAATTACTTGTTTAAGTGCTACATTATGTGAACTACACGTTCGTTATCTTTCCTTACAATTCCCCCTGGAGTTGAGCAATTAAAAGCTCATCACTGTGCCTTGCCCTGCAACGGCGCTGCGGCACCTGTCCCTTTTTTCTTCTCGCGCTGCTGCGCCACTCACCAGTAGTTAGTTGCCCGGGTTGGCGCTGCGGCACTGCCTCCCAAGGCTTAACTGGTGCTGCAGTGCCAGGCCTAAAACTTTGAAATTTTTTTGAAGTCTTGAACTGGTTTGAGACGCTTACTTTATAATCTCATAACTCCTTCGTTATAACTCAGAAAGAGGTTATTTTAAATCCATCTTCTTAATCTAGTTACATACCTTAACTTCCATTGGACATAACTTCATTCTAAATCCGTTAACTTACCATTCAATTGGCTTAAATTCCATCATTTGTTTGTTTTATATTATTAACGTTCTTCATTCGTTTGTCCGTAATTCGGTCATTCGAACTCGGAACTTATTCGTTCTTGAGTCCACGACTCACGTTTTCTATGTTCTCTTACATTCTTATGAAACCTTAAACCTTCGATTTCATTTACATACTTTCTAGTTCTCGTTTGTCTTTTACGAAATTTTTGCCATAACTTCGTTATAGCTAAGTTTAATCCGTTCTTCATGAATGTTTCTATCGTTCCTAACCAAGTAATAAGCAACTAACTTATACCCGATGGTTTTGATGGTTTAAACTTGTCCATCAACAACAAGTTATACTATGATGGTTTTAAATTTTTCCATCAACAACGTTTTTCACGTTCTCCGCGTGTTCTTCGCGTACTTTGTTCGTTCTTCATTTTTAATCCATACTTTGATTATGATTTCACTTTTTCTTAGAATTTGATGTTATAAAACACCATTCCTTACTTATTTCACCGAATCATTCATATGATTCATTCGGATCGCTCAAATTCTTTACAAAATTCATACTTCCTTAAGAAATTTATAAACTAAACTTTTAATTCTTATTTCTTCTTTTTCTTATGATTTCAACCATATGAAAATCATTCTTAACATCTTTTACTTTCCTTTCATTAAGCTATGTTTTGAACATATGAAACTTAAAGAAAATTTAACTTAGAAGTTAGGTTTTGAATACATTTCTTCCTTATTCTTCTTCCTCTAGAAAAAGCCAGCGATTTACTAGCTTTTCTATTTCACGATCATCTCCAATCCGAGCATCCATGCTCTATCTCTTCATTCTTCTTTTTCTCCAAGCTTAAGAGCTTTCTCTCTATCTCAAAGTGTTGGTTGATTTCAAAGAAATCAACTAACACTTCTCTTTTATAGATTTTCAAAGCTATGGGTAAAATAGTCATTTTTTCTCAAAAGTTACTATTCCCACCTCTTTACTAAACCTCCTTACTATTAGCGAAGCTTTTCTTGGAAGCTTCGTGCTTCCATCTTTCAGAATTCGTCCGACAGTTCAAAAAATTGCTATTCTCGGAATCCAAATATTTTTGGATATTACATTTTTCTTTTATAGATTAACTTTTACGGAACTCCTAAAAAATAAAAAACACTTTTGATGATAAGCGTTTTCCTTCACGTTTTTCCCTAACATAGTTAAACGAATGAAAAGTACATAACAGTACTTTTCGTTTTTATTTCGTTCGATTTTTACACTTTTTTCGAGAAAAACTTTTATCGGCTCACTTAACTTTTCACAATATATTATCGTCAAATGTGACATCCCGAATTTTTTAAGAATTAATAAATGAGAATTTAATAAATAAAATTCTTATTTTAAGATGTTTAAGTACGAGTATGTGTATATGTGTTATACATTGTGAAATTTGTGAATTGGTGTGAAGAGAATTTAAATGTTAATTTAATATTTATTGAAGTAAATAAATATTTTAATTAAATTATTTATTGAGATTATGTGATTAGTATGGAGTAATGTAATTAAGTGTATTATATTAATAAAATGATTATTTAATATTTAATTAATATGTAATGATTTTATGTTATAGTTCTAATTTAATTGACATAATGTAGTGATGTGGTAATTGCGACAACCCGAGAAATTAGACAATTTATTAAAATCTGAAATGATGGATTAAAGGTTGAATAAAAAACCTAGACATAAAATAAGTGAATGGATTTGACATTTTTGAGAAGAAATTTTAAGGATTTCAAATTTTTTTGGTGAATTATTCAGGATTAAGTACATAAGTATATATGGTATTATATGAGTTCAGAATATGGTTAAGGGTCAAGGGTTGACCAAATAAATTTTTATAAGTTTTAAACCCTAGTATTATATTAAGAACGTCAACGTTCAGTTAGAAAACCCTAACGACTGATAAGAAATCCTAAAACCGGTTCTGGAAACCTTAATTTCAGTTCCGGAAATTCGAAACCCTAATTCAGAAATTGAAAATCCTAATTTAGAAATCCTAAAATTAAATTTTGAAAACCTTAGGTTTTAACTCTAAGGGTTAAACCCTAAGGGTTTGATCAAATGTCATCTTTGGCATTAAAATTTGAAGCAAAATGACTTTTGTGCCCTTTTTATATTTTTATAAGTTGGAGTGCAAATCTTGCCAAGATCTTGAGTTCTTCACCAACTATATATCAGCCATGTGCTCTAAATCTAAGCAAATCAGCAGCTATGTTATACAAATTCATTGAACCAAGATTAAAAGTTAAAAAGAGAGAAAAGTAACATACTTTACTTTTCAAAGCCAACCAAGACCTTCTCTCTCTATAAATTTTAGAAATGTAGAGTGAGAGTGTGTAAAAGATAAGCCAATATCAGTCCTTAACTTGACAAGATCAGATCATCAAGATCAAGCTTTAAAGGAGGTATAAACCCTAAATTTTGAAAATCATGTGATACATGTTGTTTAAAGTTATGTTAGAGGGTGCCAATTAGTGATCTGGGTTGTTAGATTCCAGATCCATAACATCAAAGTTCTCGAAAACCAAGTTTTCAAAAATCTGGAAAAAGGTTGAAAAGTTGTGTGACAGCCATATGTCAGGGCTTCTAGATCAATGTGTGTTAAGTGTTATGTGTGTTTTATGTTATGGATCTGTAGTATGCCATGTGTTATTTGTTATGCAACTTGAATCAGGGTTGGATCGTGTCTAGATTGCATGTTATGATCAGTCAAACAACGTTGATCGATCAAGAAAGTGAGCTTCTGGGCAACCCAAAACCCAAATTGTTGTCTGACAGCGTTTTGGCAGGCTTTGATCTTGCTTCTGTTAAGTGTTTTAGCCATATTGTTGTATTAAATGTGACGCCCCCAAAATAGGTCCACATGACCCATTCTGAGTCGCCAGATATCACTCTATAAAAATGAAGTATAAACTTCATTTATACAACTGTTGAACTGTCGTGTAGAGTATGAAAACAGATAATCTATGAGTTTTAATATAATATTGTCTCGTAGACAGTATCCAAACTCAAATTGTTACAATGCCATATAAAATATAGTAGCAAATATTTTAAGACCCCAAAGAAGAACGAGAAGATTACTATCATATTCATTCTAATGAGGTGCACTTTTGACGCTTTCAAAGTCGGGTTCTCATCACCCTATTGTTGTTCGCCAAAATCAATTATTAAGTGACGTATAAAATACGACACACACATCTTAGGTCCTCAATACAATTATCAGTTGCATGTCATGCCGTTTTATAATGTATTGAGAAACTTCCACCCTCTCGGACCATCACATTATTTCCCCGTTATCCCCGCTCGACCCAGCTACACTCTTATTACCTGAAAGGAATTATGAAGCAAAGGGTGAGCACAAATAGCCCAGTAAAGAATATCATGACTAAAGATAATTAAATTATCAATAGCCTTCGTCAATAATAAATCAGAGATTTAGAACATATGGTAGATGATAAAACTTTTCAACCATAGTTACAGCGGAACGAGCAATCCATTAGAAGAGTCAAATAGACCATCAGGTCTATTATCTTCTCCATGTTAAAAGTCCACCAATATTGTTTTATCCCTGTAACATCAATAAAAAATTCCTGTCCAAAATCATATGAATAACTCATAATCATAATTGTGATTCTAAATTCCTCTTCGCACCCAGGACGAAGATAATTTTCATTACCTATCTTCACCTGAAACATCAAAAATCATGGTTATACCAAATCAAAATTCCTGCTCATAATCATACTAATAAATTCATCTTTGCACTACGGCCAAAGATATTCATTAACAATTTATTCTTTGCACTACTGGCCAAAGACATACAACTGTATTTTAGAAGAGTCAAGTAGAGCATGATATCTACTATCTTTTACAAATTAAAAGTGTATATTCAATATTTTATCCCTGAGACTCAGCTTAATAAATAATCCACATCATCGAA
This sequence comes from Panax japonicus, assembly GCA_020205505.1. NCBI lineage: Eukaryota > Viridiplantae > Streptophyta > Magnoliopsida > Apiales > Araliaceae > Panax > Panax japonicus. The sequence continues at coordinate 24,767,883 of CM035098.1, read as the reverse complement.
TCATCCCTGCACTACGGCCAAGGATATTCATGTAATTATCAATGGTCATGATTATACCGAATAATCCCTGATTATAATCATGCCAATAACCGTCCATCATTGCACTACGAGCCAATGAGGACTTTTACCACATCATCTATAACATTACGGGTCATGATTATACCGAATGATCCCTAGTCATAATCATACCAATAAACAGTTCATCTATACACATAAGCCAAAGATACTCATCAATTAATAGTTCTTCTTTGCACGTAAGCCAAAGATATACAACTGTAAAACCAATAATCAACTGTCTATCTTTGCACGAAAGCTAAAGATATATAACTGTAAAACCAATAATCAACAGTCCATCTTTGCACGTAAGCCAAATATATACAACTGTAAAACCAATAATCAACAGTCCATCTTTGTACGTAAGCCAAAGATATGCAACTGTAAAACCAATAATCAACAGTTCATTTTTGCACGTAAGCCAAAGATGACTTTCATCACAATATAAACATGAGGATGATGACAATTATATAAGCATTAATCAAACAAAAACAAGGATAAATATTAAAGACTTTAAATTTATCCAAATATTATCAATCACTTAATAATCTCATAATCTAATATTATTAATATTATAACAATATTTTAATCATATCTTAAACTTATAAACAATTTATTTCAATTGTTTACACTTTACCAAATAATGCATTTAATCATTCAAAAATGCCATACTCATAAGATTTTATCACCAATGATCAAATCCCTCATCAAAAATCTGTATATACCCTATATAGGATTCCCAAGCCATAAAATTCTATTTTCCAATTTTGTTACTTCACATAACATGTTTAATTCACTTACTCATAACTAGTTCATTTTAATGAAAAATATCAAATCAGTTCTAAAATTTTTTCTTTTCTGGGATTTAGCAGAATATAGTCCCATATTGAACATATATTTTTCTCGGAATTTTTAAAATTCATTTACTATTTTTCATATTGCCAAAACTGCCAAATATTTAGACATTTATCATAAATTGTATTTTTGTCCAAATATTATGAAATTTACAGGGTATACTCCTGTTATATACATGTACTCCCAATAAAAATTTCACCAATTTTGGAGTTAACCACAAGAAGCTATAAGGGTTTATTTTTAAAATAGTCTTTTCCCATAAAATCCATAACTCTTAATCTATACATCCAAAAATCACCATTTTTGGACACAATCTAGAAAACTCATCAAATTATCATTTTAAATTTTTTCATAATTTTTGAGAGTCAAAAAATTACGAAACTGCCCCGGGCAGAAACCCCTTTTGAATGAAAATACTATTCATATGAATACAAAGGATCATTCACCATGCATGCGGCAATCCACATAGACAGGTTATTCCAACAGAATAATAAAGAATGAAATAATAGAAGAATTCACCATGCATGCGATAGACCGCACACATGTTATTCTCAACAGAATAATAAAAAATGGTACCAGGTCATGCGTAAACCGCACAGACATGATATTTCAACAGAATAATAAAGAATGGAACTAGGTCATGCGTAAACCGCACAGACAGGATATTCCAACAGAATAATAAAGAATGGAATAACAACATAATTCACTAGGCATGCGATAGACCGCACAGACAGGTTATTCCAATAAAATAATAAAGAATGGAACCAGGTCATGCGTAATCTGCACAAACAGGATATTCCAACAGAATAATAAAGAATGGCATAATAGAAGAATTTCACCATGTATGCAGTACTTCGCATAGATAGGTTATTCCAACATAATAATAAGGAATGGAATAACAATAGCTCTCTTCATGAATACGAAAGAAATAACACCTCTTACCTTCGAAGAAAACTGGATACTGGAATAGTGAGGTATGAGACTTCTCTTCTTCTTTCTCTCTATAATTTTTCTCTATAATAATTGCTCTATAGCTTTAGTGAATTGGTGAGAAATGAAGGAAGAATGAGCTTCTAATTTATAAAAAAAATATAGTTTCGATAATTGCACGTTTTGGGGCTCGAAATATTACAGTACAATACTTTCAACTTTTCTTTCATTTTTAATTTAGTCCTGCAAGTATTATCAAAATTGCACCACCTCCCCTAATAGTAAATCATGTGAATCAATAGTTCAATAATGTGATTCAATAGTTATAATCATGTAAAAATACGAATAACAATATAGTACCTCCATCTATAACTTAGTCATGCAAGTATTATCAATCTTGCACCAACTCTCCTAATAGTACATGAATGTGAATCAATAGTACACACATGTGAATAAATAGTTATAATCATGTGAATTAATAGTAATTAATTTCTCATTTATTCGATTAATTACCCGATTGGTCAATATAACCTCCAGACACCAATTATTATTGAAATAAATGTCGATTTCCACTAACACTAACAATCCTAACACAATGGAAATATTTTTTTAAAAAATTTCATTTTTGAAATTTTAAAGTTTGACTTTTTTCCGAAAAAGTCAACTATTGACTTTTTTGACCAAAAAGTCAACCTCGATAAATTTTGTGTTTATAGTCTATTTCTACTAATTTCATCGTTCCGGACTCAAATATCACGTTCACGTCTCCAAATTTAACTCTGAACTCAACTTCGATTTTTAATAACATTAATCATTAATATTATAACTCACAATATTTAACAACCAGATCGTTCCCAAGAAAGAGGGGCTTTCCAATAAGAGTTTCTCCTTATTGGAGCGCAATTAGGTGACCAAACCTATCCTTGATAGAACTTCTAGACATTGTCAATATTACAAATAATAATATGAATAACTTTGTCGTCTCAATTATTGATTTAATAATATATAACATATTATGATGATGATACTGTGACAATAATTGAATCAATAATATGAGAGATATGATGCAGCAATTATTGTAGCAATAATTGAGTATAACTGAGTGACTTCTCACATAAGCATCAATAATCAATACCGTGTGCTAATATGCAACCACACGTATTACTGTTCTTTTACTACCGGTTATTTTATGACAACTTGCTTACTTTGAATTTTTTTCAAATATGACCCTTAACTTTAAACTTTTATTAATTTAACTATTTACCAAAATAGAAAAATTGAATACATTAATTTCATAAAATTCGGGATCTCACATTACAGTTGTTGTCTGACATGTAGGCTTCATATTTATGCATCTAGAACCCCCAGATCATACACTGAATCAAAGATAGGATGGGTCAAAGTAGGGTTGACCGGCTGTTTTTGCAAATTTCTGGAAAACCCAGAAATCTTTATGAACGATGTTTCTGACATGGTTTGACTAGCATGGATCTTGCATGTGTTATGATGTTAGACTGAAATGATAGCATGTAGGTTTACCCTGACACAAAGACTACAGTTCTAAACCTTTATATCAAACAAACCAGAACCAGAATGTACGTTATAAGGATTAGAAAGTAGGTATCTCGACTGTTCTTCAATTCTAGAAAACCCAAAAATTGAAGAACATGTCTGACTGCGAATTGACGAGCTTAGATCTCTCTGATATGTTATGGGTTGGCCAGGAACTTGATTTATAGTTGTAGTATTACACGTATACTACAATCATAACACTTAACCCAGCCCAGAAACCTTATAATCATGAATCTAAGGCTAGTCAAACCACCCACCCTGCAAACTGACAAGATTTTCTGGGTTTAGGCTCAAGAACACCAAGAACACAATTAGCGATAGATTTGTCGCCTAAAGCCTCTTTTAGCGACAGTTTATTTAAAAAATTAATAATTTTATTAAAAAAATTAGAGAAAATAGTTTTAAATTATTAAAAATACATAATAAATTCTTAAAAATTATTTTAAAGTCCAAAAATTAGTTTTTAATTATCTAGAGTATATTTCATAAATATTAAATATTTTTGGAATATAAATGGTATTTAATTTATTTAATTATAATATTTGATAAATTATTTAAAAATGATTTTTATACTTGAAAAATCATGAAAAATTATATTATGGGATAAAAAATATTTTAAGTTATTTTTAATGACTTTTACTATTTTGTGATGAATTTCATTAATAAATTTATATTAATGGTGATTAATTTATTTAATGAATATATTAAATAAATTATGGAAAAATAGAATTAATGATTTAAAAATCATATAAAAATGATTTAAGTGTTAAAAAATATTTTAAGTTATAAAATATAACTTTTGATATTTTTTCATGAAAATATTAATATTTTAATATTAATAGCAATTATCGAATAATGAATTTATTTGTTTAAAAATCATATAAATATTATTTTAAGGTATTAAAATACTTTGATATATTATAAATATATTATAATATTATGTTATGATTTTTATTAATATTTAATATTAAATAAATATTAATGATTAGAGAATAATAGTGGTATTTATATTATATAAATACGATATAAGTGATTGAAAAATTATGATAAAGGATAATAATTATCTGAAAATTATTACGAGCTTATAAAAAAAATTTTGACTGATAATAAATTATCTAAGATAATTGTTAAGTGTTCAGGCAGAGTTTAATTGAACTTAAACTCGATAATTGTCCGACTAGACCGTCGGGATGTCAGAATTGTGCCGGATTCAATTCAAACTGAAATAGTCTGACTTGATGCTAAGTCTTCGGTTATTCTATGATATTATTCTAATTTGTATATCGATATTATTTATATATTAGATCTTCAAACAAAGCTTAATAAATTGCGTAATAGTAATTGACCGGACATACGAGTTTTCCTTAACTTGATCTCGAGTTGTTTCATTCAAATATACTTATGGTTAATTATTGCTGATTGTCATGTCTAAGAATTATTAAATTGTACTATGTACATATTGCACGTATTAATCAGGTATGAAAGGCTGATCACCTTCATTACTATTCAGTCCATATATAATTGATATGTTCATGTTAAATGCTCTTCAGCTATGCAAGTTTGTTCATGCTAGTTCTCAACTATATTGAAGAATTATAGCCAGCTTATTATTGAAGTTCTTTCAATCATGATATATCCTTAAATAAATTTATACTTGCTGGGCAACCTTATTGCTCACCCTCGCTATATCATGATAAACATTGCAGATTAAGGCGAACACGTCAGATACAAGGAAAGGTTAAAGACAGTTCCAGCTTTAAGTTTATGTGTGCAGTTAAATTGTAATAGTATAGTATGATAATAATATTATATGTTAGACAAGTTATGAATTGTGTATAAGTTAAAGTTACTCGACCTTGGGGAATAGTGTGTAAGTTTAATGTATAAATAATTTATGTTTATATCTTCCGCAATAATTATAGAATTAGTAAACCAGATCCGTGGTAATTTGGGGCTGTCACAATAATTGTTACATGAAGTTATAATTAGCGAGTAATTATAATGTGATAATTTTATGTGATTAATTGATGTTAAACTTTTAATTAATTAAATTAATCTTAAGATTTAATTATTTAAAGGATAACATTAAGAATATGTGTTAAAGGATCAATTAAAAGATTTAAAAGAGTTTTTAAAACTGTTTTCCCAAACAAGGCCTTACTTTTTTTAAACCTGTTTTACCCAAACAAGACCTTAACTATTAAAACCTGAATTTTAAAATAATATTGTTAGTTTCCAGTAGGCACAATAGATCTAGAAGGGGGGGTTGATAGATCATTTTACTTTTAAATACTTTTCTGGTTTATTTTGTATTGCTAATAATTTAGCATGTGACAAACATAAGAATTTTTTCAAGCACATCAGAATAAGTAAAAGATCCCCTTCATTGATATATTCATAATCATACATACATTATTCATAGAGTTAGTTCAGTGATAAGCAGTTAAAACATACATATCAGTTATAACAGTTAATGTACATAATGTAAATAATATAAAGAAAAAGACACAAGGGGTTTTAAGTGGTTCAGAGACTCAAGCTCCTAATCCACTCTTTTGCTTTCAACTAGCAGGATTTCCACTAAGGAAGGGCAGCACCCTGGATCACTAAGATTCCTTCAAGGCCAGCAGCTTTGGGAATTCAGTTAACTAAGAACTCTTCAAGGCCAGTAGCCTTGGAATTTCTCTAGTTCCCTAGGAACTCTTTAAGTTCAGCAGACTTGGAACTTCATTTAGTCGCTCCGGACAAGGACCCCTCAGGCCCTAGCTTTTTGTTATTGTAGTTGTTATTGTTGTTGGTGCTGAGATGCTAAGATGTCATTAAGCTCTGAACATCTTTTGTACTTAGCAACTTGGTGTGGTCCTCTTTGCATTCTGCTTCGAGTCTGGATCACATCTTCTTTGGTGTAGCTGATCTTTACTCTTTTCAGCTCATCTTCATTTGATGTCAGTTGTGCACCATCACCATTTGGATTTACTAAGTCCCTGAGCTTTTGGTAGACTTCTTCTGGCACTTAGTAATCCCTGAACCCTTCTTGAATGTTTTGCAGACATGGTTCTGCACTTGTTCAGTTTCAGCTTTAGGTTCATGGTGATCTGTAGAGTGGCTCTCTTGATCTTATTTGTACTCAACCACTTTCTTGAATGCTATCTTTTTGGCCTTCTCGGCTCTCAGCTTGGATACCATCTTTAGTGACATTCTCATCTTTGTTGAGTGAAGCTTTGATCTGTATGAGTCCTTCTTCAAAGCTGCTTCACTTCCACCTTGGTAGTCTCACTGTCACTGAGACTTGTTCTATTGATCTTTGGTGGAACTCGTAGAGTCAACAATAGCATTCACCAACTCAATGATTTTACAACTTCACAATCATCAGCAACTCTAGATCTTTGAAGCTCTGTTTATTTATACTACTTCCCAATCATCCTATTGGAAAGTAGCCGTTGAAGGTTATTCAAATTGCTTCGCAGATCTCGAGTTATTTGGTGCAGACTGCAGATGTAACATGACATCTTTTTTTGACTTCCTGACACCACAGTCTATTGTTTCACCTACCCTGTCAGATATGTCACTTTGATATCTTGGGCAGGTCGAGGACTTTATTTCACCCTTCAGATTTCTCGATCAGAGGTTATCCTTGCATCGATGCTCTCAATAAGCTTTTGTCCGAATATTACCCTTTAGATTAAACCGTTGCCAATGCTTCATTCTTCAGCTATTCGAACTCTACGTTTCTGATGCATGTCTTCATGGACCTCCTGATCGTAGTGTTTTGTGGACAGGTAGAAGCAACACTACGATCTTGAGGAGTGTTCACTTGATCTTTAGTGTAGAACACCTCTTTGTTCTCTAGTGCAGTGCTTCAACACTTCTGTTTGCCTTGACTGTTCTCAGACACTGACGGCTTGACTTCTTGCTCTGTCCCCTTCTGAATAATAATAAGACACTTCAGATTTGTGGCGTGTCTAGCTCGCTTTCTCCTTGTGATCTCCCGTTAACTTATCATCAATGGACTGACCCAATGCTTAATCACTTTAGCCTTGTTATTCAGAGGCTGACCAGTATATTTGTGTATACTCCATCATTTTCTTTTTTGTTCGGCAAATAATACGATTCTGATTACTTTCAGGATCGTTGTCATCTTTATTCTTGACAGCTACTGCATATACTGACTTTCCTTAGTCAGCTACTGAAGTCTTCTTATAATCATCTTATGGAAGACTTTACCTTGAATGGCTTCTCAACTCATTCTGGATGCTGATTGAGTTGATGCTTAGATCTTCTATTAGCTTGCATGCCATTCGTTTAGTGCTCTCTGTCTTCCTTCAGTGATCAATTATTGAGAATCGTGTTTTTTCTACGATTCTACTGTGGCCTTGTGAGCACATTTGTTAAGATCTTAGCTCTGCACTCTACGATTCAGCTTTGGCTGTGCATACACTATGACTTTGAGATCAGATCTTGATACTATAATTTCTGTCATTATGCATGTCGTCTTCATCTGATCTTGCTCGACTACGATATCTGCCTCTACGATTCGTAGGTCGGCTGTCTCTACGATTCTGAACATGACTTCTTCAGCAGACTACGACCCTGAGGAATTTCTCCTCGACACACTACGATCCTTCCTCGTTTCTCTTGGAAGTCTACGAACTCCGAGATCTACTATCTTGCAGACTACGATTCTGCCTCGATAGCTCTCGAGTTTTTCTTGACTCTCCTGGCAGACTACGATTTCTGGTGCAGTGTTCAACAATCAGACAAGCCTATCTATTACATCATACGATCAACCTAACATGCATGATCTTACTATATTTATAGTATTTGTACATCATTTCTTTTTAAGGAATTTACAAAGCTATTTTTCTTATGTAGGATCAACCTAACACATTTGATTAATTCATTCTAAGTTCTTGTACATATGTTTCTATTATCTATTAAAGGACTTTACAGCTTTTCTTAATGCAAGCATACTTGCGTATTCATTCATATGTATATATCATAATAAAATCATATGTAAATAGGAATATCATTCACATGCTTATTCCTGACAATCTCCCCCTATTTGATTATGACAAAAACAATAAGTACATATGCATGTTATGAATGAATCTTATATACAGTGAGCAGCTGTATTTCTAAAGCAGATAATCATGGATGTCATTTATAATGATGTGGAATTTAATACACTGACATTTTACATCCTGGATCCAGAACATACCTAACTAGTTAGAGATGTACCTCTTTTGCCTCCATGTATGCTTCTAGGATGTCTGTTGACCGGGCTATTCATCTGTATGATTTCTTTACTTTTGCTTTCCTTAGGATGTTGACTTCATTTCTTTTGTTTTCTCCTCTGCAAATGTATGTTCCTCTTCTTCTTCTGGCTCCCCCTCAGTCTTTGCAAATACAGGCTCATCATCCTTTAGCTCCCCCTCAGATGATGAACCAACTTTTCCTTCTATTGTTTTCTTATCTTGTTTCCTTCTATTCTCCTTGCCCTTTCTTGAATACTTTTTACTCTGCCTCTTTTTATGCCTCTTTCCCCCCCCCCTTTTTGTCATTAATCATTTGGGAGAGCTGCCCCATGTTGGACATAAGCTGCTCCATCAGATAAGAGGAGTTACCAACTTCAATCTTGAGTTCTTGTTGACTTAACTCAAGTTGCATAGAGAAAGACTGATTCATATTGTCAATCATGTCAGAGAGGACTTGGAGTTTCTCTTCATTTGTCTTTTGTGCTCGTAGAGCCTCAGCCTTCTGATCATGTATGGCCTTCAGATAGATGTGATCTCTCTCTTTGATTTTGAGAGATACTTCAGCCATGGTGGCTTAGATTCTATCTTGAACTGAGTGATCTTCTATTTCTGTCAACCTCTTTGACTCTTCAGTAATTAGAAATATTTTCTCAACCAGCTCAGCAAAATTCCTCAATAGCTCCTGCTCCATAGTAGTTTGGTCTTCTGGTCTGGCAACTTTCTGTTGAACATTAGCTTGGACTCTACGATTTTCATCCTTGGACAAATTTTGAAAGTGTTAACAATCTGAAATATCGTTGAGTACCAATCAATATTGGAAGATGAAGGGATGTTGGACAATAGTGCTTGAGCAGATGAAGGTTTCTCATCTTGAACTTGAACACTATCAGTGATAGAGTTAGCAGACTCTGTGATTATCTCCTTGGTCATAAACCTTCTGCCTTCAGAGTCCACTCTACGATCGTATGGAATATAGTGATGCCAGCATGTCGATAGACTTTGTAATGGGACTGGTCATTGATCATCATGGTTACAAACTTCTTTACCCTGGGAAAGTTTTGTGACACAAGTTCCAAATTTGGAAACTGAGTGTAGCACCAGCTGAAGTAACTCTCATCTCTCTCACTATGTTCTTTTAGCCAAGGCATCCATAGAAAGAACCATCTCATCAGAAGATCTTCAGAGTTATACAGTATTGTTGCGTAGTCTAATTCCATGTTTTTCCAGTTGTGAAGTACTTCATCTATGGTCATTCTTACAACTCGAAGTTTTTCATTTCCATGATTTATCCATCTTGCTGCTGGTTCAACTGGTGGTTCATCAAAGACTTTCACTACAATTCTTCTGCTAATTCTCGCTGGAGAGAGAACATGATAGTATTCTGGTTCCTCTGATTCTTGAGGTGTAGAATCAAAATCTTTCTCTATTTCTTCCCTTTTTAATCCAGAATCTTGTTGGCTTCCTACATCAGATTCATTAGTGAAGTCTTCTTGTTGAATTTTATGTTCAGAACCTTCTTCAGCAATATCTTCCTTGGATTCATTACTAGTTCCATCTTCAGCACTTTCTTCATCAGATTCATTATTACTTACTTCAATGACTGCAGTAGAGTGATCATTTTTCTTGTTAGAGGCAAATTTAGCCAGTAGTCTGTAGCTCTTCCTCCTCTTTGGAGGTTCAGCTATGGGTGAATCAGATTCTTCTTCGTCTTTAGACTCTGAGGCCTTGGAGTTAACAGGCAAGCTTCTTTGATTTTAATCATTGACAGGGGCAAGTGATTCTTTTTCGAATTCATCATCTTTTGAGCCATCATGAGGGCTTGTTGGAGCACTTGCATTTGGAGATTCCGATGGGTCATTTTGCAGCTTCTCTTTATCTTTAGAGTGAGTACTCTAAGAGTTGGTCACTGGACTTGTATATTTATTTTCTTCATCATCAACCTTAGTTCTTTCTTCCATAGATTCAACTTCTTCTTCATTGTTGAACTTGCTCCTTGAGGGTTCAATCTTTGTACTTTCAGTTCCCTTCCCATCTTCAGACTCTTCATGTTCTTCTTTGTTGAATGAACTTTCCTGGGGAACTGAGGCTGGTTTGTTTATCACCTTAGCTTTCTTTCTTGAAGGCTCTTGAAGCAATCTGTTGCTTCTTCTTCTTTTTGGGTTTACAATAGTTGATGCTGGTTTTTCTTCTGCTCCTTATTTCTTCTTATCAGTGGAGACAAAGCTTGATAAAACCTTTGCATTCTTCACATTCTTTGACTTCTTCTTTGCAGTTATGTCAGCAACTGATGTAGAGTCATCAGACTCAGAGCTTTCTTCCTCCTTTGCCTTTCTCTTCTTTGCAGAGACTTTTCTGCTGCTTTCAATTTGTGTTAGCCTCTTGTTTTTCTTTGAGTTCTTCTTCCAATTTATGAACAACTGAGGAAACATTACTTTATGAACATTTAGAGGCTCTCCTTCATTATCCTTGATTTTGTTTCCCAGTTTCTTCTTTAGCACAATGCTAAACAGTCTTCCATGAAACACTTTTGTCAGAGGTTTTTCTGTAGACTTCTTTAACTCAACCTTTTCTACCCATTTGGAGATTTGATTGAACAGAATAGCTCCAAAGTTGATTTGCTTCTTCAGAACTATAGCGAACATAATCTTCAACTGCTGGTCGAGTACAATGTCATGTGCAGTGTCTTTGCACAGTATAAATTTTCCCACTATCTCAGCAAGAAATTCGAATTCCTCTGGAAACTCCTTTTTCTTCATGTCCTTCAGACTAAGGTTTCTTTGGTACCGTATTAGTCTCTTACGTTCTTTAATGTCGATTTCATCCAGGTTTATTAGACCTTCATTGGGAAACCCTAGACATTGATTGATGTTTGATGCTCTTATCTTCAGACTAGATCCTTTTACCTTAGTAGTCAGAAGCCCAGAGTTCGTTGAAGCATTTGAGTAGAACTGCTTCACTAGTTCTGTATAAACTGGAGTGTTGGCTTCCAGGCACTCATGAGAACCCAACTTCCTTTACGAGTTCAAGTATATCCTTGAACTTTGTCTTTGATTCTTCAAACTTTGTAAAGTCGAGTTGAATGCCCGTTACAACTTTCCATTCTGCCATTTGAGGAGTTCAAGGTATATGGTATGTGGTTCGGAGAGATTTAGCTGAGTGTGATTTGGGTTCTGGAAGTTTGATTGGTTTGGCTTCGAAGAAGGATTCTAGGGTTTGAAAAAGGGAGGGAGAGAGGTTCAATGGGTTCTGGTCACTATTTACAGGTTTTTAATTTGTCTTTATGGTAGTTTCTTCTCACACTGTATATGTTATGACGTGTCAACTAGCCATTGGTTGCACGATGCCCAGTATTAAGCTGTAATTCCCCATTAACTTTTCAGTTAGATGTCTCTTTTAGAAGAGTAGATGTTTGATTGACGTGGATTGACCGTTGACCTCTCTGGTTCGTAGAGTACCATAATAGGGCGGCTATGTACTCTACGATTTCCTTTGTTGACTCAACGATTAACTTTTGAGAGATGATGCAGTGGATGGTTTTGACATTTCTCCTCATGTTGAAACTGCATAGCTCAACCACTGATGTACTTTATGAAGGCTTGGGCATTTTTCTTTAGCAGGACATCTTTCCAACCAACATTCGAATTTATCTCCTCATAATCTAAATGGTTGGGCAATTGTCCAGTTCTTCCGAGTTCCTCATGAGCTAGAGTATCCTCTGGTAGGACTGCGATCGTCGAGTTTGCTTCTACGATCGCTGAGGTTGCACTACGATCATGGAGTTCTCTTCAACCTCTACTTTACGATCGTTGACTTACTTGGTCCTTGAGATGAACTTGATTAAGCAATTCTTCTGGGTTAAGGTAGCTTAGGAAGGGCCAATCTCTTAGAGTGAGCTAAGGGTTAGGTTTGTCCCTGAGGCGCTTTTCAGATGAAATACTTTAGAAGTGATTTGCACTGATATCTCATTTGACCTTTTCTGGTGAGGTCCTCTACCAACTTTAGACAATTGCATTTGCTGTAATTGTGGTGTCCTTCTGCTATTCCACTACGATCAGATGTTTGATCGTAGGCTTTTCCACGGTTTTGAGTTAGATGGCTGAAAGGTTATCAGTAGTACATTTTGAGATGTTCCTACTGACTATGGATCTTCATTTGGTTCATCAGCCACAAAGTTTTGGGACTCTGTAGCTGGTACACTGCTTCATAATATATCTCAGTATTGTTGTTCCTTAACATATCACTGCTCCCCATAGTTGATACTGTCTTCTCAGATAGATGTGATTCCCCTTTCTTTATTTGTATTAGAAGACAGACTTGCATATCTCCTTCTGACTGGAATCACCAAATCTTCTTATATCGTAGAAATGGGCATCTTCAAGGTTAATCATTCTACGATCCTTTGACAGCACTACGATCGTAGCCTTCTTTTACAGTTTGTACTTGTGGAGTTCTGCTCCCGTAATGAGTTCCTAATGTTTGATGCTCGATAGTCCTTTGATGTGAGCTTCTTTGAGAACAGGTTTTGCTTGCTTGAGCATCTAAGACTTACTCTCTGGTTGAGTGGCATGCTTTCATATAAAGGTTTGCAGCCATTTGAGCTTTATTTAGATTAGCTCAGCAGGTCTTCAAGGACAGGCTTTGACATGTAGAAGGTTTGTCAGAATTATTTCTGAACAGTCCTAAGCATTCTGCTGGTTGACTCTTCTTAACTGAAGTCTTTGGCTTTAGCATTCCTTAGTGTGGTCAGATAGACCAAGTACCTGCAGGTTATTCATTTCTAATTTTTGGTACCCATGGTCAAATGGGTCCTGCTAGGTTAGTTTACCAAACCCCTATTCCTTATATTTGAGTAATCATCATGTTGACCTCCATTAGTCGTATTTATTCATATACTTCATTTAGATAATATATTTTGAAATGCATGGTGGTGAGTGCGAGAGAATTTGTTATTTTAATAAAACACTCTTTTCTTTGATGGTTTCATTATATGCTATGTTATGATCAGAGTGAGAATCAGCTCTACGATTTATTAGCATCTGGTTGATTCATGGAGGTGATCAGTTTCTATGAATATTCAAGATTCTCTTGTAGATCAAATCATACTATGTGTGTCATTAAACACTTAGACCGTAGGATGTACGAAGCACATTTACCCATCACCAAAGATTACTTCACATTTAATTGACCTATGAGGTTCTTAAAACAATTTCAGGTCTCTTTCAAACTATCATCTTTGTTGGAAGAATGCATATCTTGATTTGATGTTTAAAGCAAATACTCATGAATATATGTAAAGCCCTTCAAGGAATATTTGTACAAGGGCTTAGTGATAGATCAAATTTGTTAAGTTGATCTTAGCTTTTAATGTTCATCATTCTGTAATCAAATGTATAGATAAAAAGATCAAAGATGTTAGGTTGATCTATGACTTGTAACGAATTGATAGGCTTTCAACAAGAATCAGAGTCTATCAAGTTGTCCAATAGTTTGCAAAAGCTAAGGCAGGATCGTAAAGCTTTGCAGATCGTAGTGTATCTGCCTTGAAGGACCTCTTCATGATTCGTAGAGTAATCCAGACGTTTGCCGAAGCTAACTCAGAGATCGTAGTGTGCTTTCGGAAACGTAGAGTCAGCAAGACAAGCAAGCAAAGAATGTAGTATGCAAAGATCGTAGTGTGCAAATTCTTGAAAGGAATCATAGAGTCTCATCTCTCTTGTGTCAGAAGCATCGAGCTCTATCTTCTGTTTGGAGATAAATTTCAACAAATGAAGAATGAGTTTCAAATGTTGAAGAACTCACCAGTCCCAACGGTACAAAAGATATCATTAGTATTCATCAAAAGGAACATGTTCAAGAAGATAAGAAAAGGACCATTGGGCAGAGGAAAACACCTTTTCAGGTGTTAGGTGAGAAAGCAGTCTGCCGTGTCAGTGAGCCAGAATGCAATTCAGAAGATGTGCAGAAATATCTCCATCAAAGCTCAGAAATGTCAAACGCATTTAATGCTTCATCAGATGACTTCAACAGATAGATTTCAAAGATCACATATATACAGAATACAGACATATGAAAGAGGTAAGAGAGTATTGAACAAAACGCACAAGAACACTCAATGATAAACTCTACGATCTGAGAAAAAGAATAAGCTTGCTCAACTACTCAGTTCTTTTGAACAAGTGCTTAACTATAACCGAGTAGCCTTAATCACAACTCAACAACTATCAATCTACTGATGTAAGAAGTTCCAAGTTAGAAAGACTTGAAGAGTTCTAAGTGAACTGTGAAGAGCCAAGTCTGCTGGACTTGAAGAGTTCAAGAGTGAACTTATAAGTGCCTAGACTGCTGGTCTAGAAGCAATCTGTGAGATTCAGAAAGTGTAAAAGACATCCTTAGTGGATTTCCTACTCAACAAGTAGAAGAGTGGACTAGGAGCTTTGAGTGCTCCGAACCACTTAAAAACAACTGTGTCTATTTATAACTGCTATAACTGCCTTTATCTCTTTAACTTGCTATCTAAAAGGGATTTCAAAGAAACAATAATTCTGCTGTGCTACAAAGCTTTATCAAAATAGTCTTTAAACAAAGAAAAGTTTTTAATATCTATTCAACCCCCCTTCTAGATAACTATTGTGCCTACGGAAACTAACAATTGGTATCAAAGCAGGTTCTATAATACAGCCTACAAAGCTTGAGTAGATCTAATGGCACACTTACCAAGCGAATCAAAGACAGGAGGAGGCAGCAAGCCACCTATGTGCAACAATGATAAATTCGCTAACTGGAAGGTTAAGATGCAAGCTTACATGGATTCAATAGATGAATATCTATTTGAAACTGTTTAAAATGGGCCTTACGTTCCTACAAAGCTTGCACCAACTACAGAGGACCCAAATAAAATACAGATCAAGGTCAAAGGAGAATGGATAGAGAACGAGAAGAGAGCTGTCCAGCTTGACAAAAAGGCCAAGAACATCTTATTTCAATCATTAGAAGATGATCTATATGAAAATGTGGTCAACTACAAGACATCAAAGGAGGTTTGAGAAGCACTACTCATCATACATGAAGGAACAGAAGAAGTCAGAGAAAACAAACAATCTCTCTTGACTCAACAATATGAAATGTTTGCTCATGTTCAAGGAGAGAACGTCACTGCTATATACGAGAGATTCAATATTCCACTCAACTCTCTACGAGCCTATGGAAAGATCTATCCAAACAAAGATATGATCATAAAGTCCATGAGAGCTTTACCTAGCAAGTGTGATGCCAAAACAACTGCCATTAGAGAATCAAAGAATCTACATGAAATGACTGTTCAACAGTTATATGGCAACCTCCTGACGTACGAACTGGAGCTGACACAACGAGCAGAAATGTTGTCTAAAGGAAGAAAGAAGGACAAAGGTGTTGCTCTCAAAGTAACCGAAAACACCTCCAAAATCAACACTGAAGTTGATTCTGACTACGATGAAGATGATGATGAGGACTTTGCAATGTAGGTTAAAAGACTAAGAAGATTTATGAGACAAGGCAGAACCAGCAAGCCAAAGAAAGTTGGCAACTACAATAGCCATGAGCAACTGAATGACCTATGCTACAACTGCAAGAAACCTGGTCACTTCATTGCCAACTGCAACAAACCTCTCAGAGAAGAACTCAAGAAGAAATCACATGCAAAGAAGGAATACAAAGGCAACAAAAGGGCAGTAAAGAAAGACAAAGGCCTTGTAGCTGGAGGATCGTGGAGTGACTCTGATAATGACTCAACTCTAGAATCTAGAGACGATGAAGATCCTCAAATGGCTAATCTCTGCCTGATGGCCAAAAGTGCAAGGGACAAACAGAACTCCAACATACATGAAGTAAGTATCGATGAGGTATTTGAATTCAACTCTCCTGATGTAGATATTGATGACCTTAGAACTGCATTACACGACATAACATCTGATCTGCATCAATACATGAAGTGGTTTAGGGTTCTGTCTAAAGACTATTCTCTTCTTCAAAAGGAGAAAGAAAAGGTTCAAGAGGAACCGGAAACATTCCTTCTCAATACTGATTCTCTCTCCAAGTTTGAAGCTGAGAATAAGCTCTTGAGACAGGCAAATGAGCTTAGTGCTCAGAGAGAGTCTAGTCTAACCTCTAAGAATGAGGATTTAGAAAAGACAGTCTCTACATGGAATAAATCCTCTTCATCCATGGACTCCTTAATCTCTAACCAGAGAAGCGTCTTTGATAAAACAGGGTTAGGCTTTGGGGAATCTACCTCAGAGTCATGTGTGGAAAAAGGAAAGGAAGCTAGCACTAGTAATGTCTTAGATTTCAATAGAGGCATTATATTTGTGAAATCCTCACAGAAGGATAAGCCTGTCAAACCCTGCCCAGCTGATTCAATTCATATTACCAGGAGTAAGGGATCTCATGCTGGTCTAGGTTTCAGAAAAGAGAAGAGTAATCTAGCTACTACTCATCAACCTCGAAGGATCG
Organism: Panax japonicus; assembly: GCA_020205505.1. Taxonomy (NCBI): domain Eukaryota; kingdom Viridiplantae; phylum Streptophyta; class Magnoliopsida; order Apiales; family Araliaceae; genus Panax; species Panax japonicus. Next base: position 24,750,727 of record CM035098.1, on the reverse strand, counting down.
TAGAGTCAAATAAAATCAACTCTACGAACCAATCAGGAAGATATAGTAGAAGTAAGATATACTCCTCACAAATAATGAAACAAGAGAACACATTGAAAAAGGGAATATCAGCCTAGCAGGATGATGACAAATAACCCACAAAAGTCTAAATGGAGGAAGAACTTTTACACACACACTAACATGCATCATATCAAATGTTTTGTGTGTTATAGAGTTGGCCACAAGGCTGCAAATTGTCATTATAATTCCATGCACGTGAGACCCAAAATCAAGCAGATTTGGGTCCCAAAGGGTACTAAAATAGTAGGACCCGTGCAAGTATGGGTACCAAAATGAAGGTTTAATGTTACCTCAGGAAAGGAGCTCCACAAACACAACCTGTTATTTGGACAGTGGATGTTCAAGACACATGACTGGAAATAAAGCCCTTCTGTATAACTACATAGAGAAGGAGGGTCCCTCAGTAATTTTTGAAGACAACAGCTCGGGCAAAACAAGAGGATATGGGTCAACTAGAAATGGTGCAGTATCATTCAGTAGAGTGGCCTATGTGGAAGGACTACAACATAATCTTCTAAGCTTTAGCCAACTCTGTGACAAGGGTCATCAAGTAAAATTCCTCAACAATCAATGTCAAGTTCGAGACCTGAAGACATCTGCATTAAAGCTAACCGGAACAAGAGAAGGAAATGTCTACACAGTAAATCTTGGACAACTAAGCTCAGACGAGACAATATGCTTTCTGGTTAAAACATTTGAAGAAATTAGCTGGATATGGCATCGAAGATTATCTCATCTCAACTTCAAAAGTATGTCCAAATTAGCTTAAAAAGATCTAGTTGCAGGATTACCAAAGTTTAACTTCGTTAAAGAAAGGCCTTGCAATGCCTGTCAACTTGGGAAGCAGACAAGAAGTACATTCAAGAGCAAAATTGTCAATTCAATTGACAAGCCTTTGCAGCTGCTACACATGGATCTTTTTGGGCCAATTCTAACAACAAGTCTTGGAGGAAAGAGATACTCTCTGGTCGTAGTCGATGACTTCACCAGATTTACATGGGTGTTCTTTCTAACCTCAAAAGATGAGACAAGCTCCCAGCTGATCAAAATGTTCAAGCTTGTGATGAACGAGAAAGGAGAGAAAATCAAGGCTATAAGAAGTGATCATGGTAGAGAATTTGACTTCTCAGAAATGGACCAATTCTGCTCTAACAATGGCATCAGTCACAACTTCTCAGCTCCACGAACTCCTCAACAAAATGGAGTTACGGAGAGAAAGAACAGAACATTAATAGAGGCTGGAAAGACTCTACTAGCAGCAGCTCATTTGCCTGAGTACTTCTGGGCAGAAGCAGTCAACACTGCATGTTATACTCAGAACAGATCACTCATTCACTCTACGATTAAGAAAACTCTCTATGAACTGTGGAAAGGAAGAAAACCTAGTGTCAGCTACTTTCATGTCTTCGGGTGTACATGCTACATTCTCAACAATGGAAAGAAGTACTTGACAAAGTTTCAACCAAAATTAGATGAAGGAATCTTTCTTGGATATGCCACAGATAGTAAGGCCTACAGAGTGTTCAACAAGAAGACACTGAGTGTTGAAGTCTCGATTCACATCATATTTGATGAAACAGACTTAGACAAAATAATGCCTCAAGACACTACGACTAATAGTTCAGACACTACGAACGAGGCTGTCGAGCTCAATACTACGATTGTAGTACTAGACAATGAAATCATTGAGCAAGGGAATGAGATCGTAGAGAGGCCTATGCCAGACAACGAGCCTCTACATCAAGAAGAAGAAATAGATCTTGAAGATCTAAGACAAGAAGGCATAAGAATTGACGTCCCAAAAGGAAGCAGATGGGCTAAAGATCACACTTAAGATTTAATCATTAGAGATCCGAATGCAAGAGTCAAAACAAGAGCTGCTACTCAAAATGAATGCTTCTATCTAAGCTTCCTATCTCAAATAGAACCAAAGAAGATAGAGGATGCTATGGAAGACTCCAGCTGGATAGAGGCCATGCAGGAAGAACTTAATCCGTTTGAGAGAAGCAAAGTATGGAGATTGGTTCCAAGACCAAAGAACCATCCTGTAATTGGAACCAAGTGGGTCTTCAGAAACAAGATGGATGAAGATGGGGTGATAACCAGGAATAAGGCTAGACTAGTGGCCAAGGGCTACTCTCAGGAAGAAGGCAATTACTATGATGAGACATTTGCACCTGTTGCCAGAATAGAAGCCATCAGAATATTCCTTGCCTTTGCTACTCACATGAAGTTCAAAGTCTTCCAGATGGATGTCGAAAGTGCATTCTTGAATAGTGAACTTTAAGAAGAAGTCTAGTAGAGCCGCCTCTAGGTTTCATCAATCCATCTCTTTCTAATTATGTTTTTAGATTAGACAAAGCCTTATATAGTCTTAAGCAAACACCGAGAGCATGGTATGAAACACTCACTAACTTTCTTATTGAAAATAGATTCACTAGAGGTAGAGTAAATACCACACTATTTCTTAGAAAGCATAAAGATAAGGTTTTATTAGCTCAAATTTACGTTGATGATATTATCTTTGGTTCTACTGATGAAAAGTTATGCAAAAGATTCTCCAAGCTTATGTAGAGCAAGTTTGAAATGAGCATGATGGGTGAGTTGAAATTCTTCCTTGGACTGCAAGTAAAGCAGATTGATGAAGGAATCTTTATCAACCAAGCCAAGTACATTAAAGACTTACTTAAGAAGTATGGCATGGAGTCAGCCTCTCCCATGAAAACCCCAATTGCTCCTGCAACCAAGCTTGACAAAGATAAAAAAGGTAAAAGTATTGATATAACTCAATATAGAGAGGATTTTCAGGTACCTCAAAGGTACACCCCACCCGGGGCATTGGTATCCCAAGGAATCCTCGTTTGAGCTAACAGGTTACATAGATGCTGATTTTGTAGGCTGCAAAATAGATAGAAAAAGTACCAGTGGCACTTGTCAACTACTAGGTAACAACTTATGTCCTGGTTTAGCAAGAAGCAAAACTCAGTATCTACTTCAACTGCAGAAGCTGAATACATTAATGCTGGTAGTTGCTGTGCTCAGATCCTATGGATGAAAAATTAGCTAGCAGATTATGGGTTTGTATTCAAATCCATACCTATTCACTGTGATAACACAAGTACAATTGTTATAACTCATAATCCTGTCATGCATTCTAGGACTAAGAATATAGAAATAAGGTATCACTTCATTAGGGATCATGTACAAAATGGAACTATATCTTTAAAATATATCCCTACTGCAAATTAACTTGCTGATGTTTTTACAAAACCTCTAGATGAATCCAGATTCAACAAATTGATAACTGAGCTAGGCATGCTTAACTTGAAAACATGAAATATTGTGCTCTAGTTTGTGCTAACCATACAGATTTAAGGGTTATGTTCGAAATCAAAGACATGATCAAAGGAAGTCCACGATCATAGAGCCAAAGTGTCATAAAACTCAACGAACGTTGAACAAAATAAACGATCGTGGTGCAGACTCCATCAGAATATTCAACTATGATGAGACATTTGCACCTGTTGCCAGACTAGAATCCATCAGAATATTCCTTGCCTTTGCTGCTCACATGAAGTTCAAAGTTTGTAGTTCAACTAAAATTTTGGGTTAGTTTGCAAAAAGCAAGAATCGATGAAGAAGGAATACATCGAGTCAACTACAGACTTTGTGTTCCTAACGACCCTGATTTAAAGTATAAAATCATGATGGAGGTGCACAACACACCATTTGCACTCCATCCTGGGAGTACTAAAATGTATCATGATCTTCGACATACATTTTGGCGGGGCACATATGAAGAGAGAGATAGCGCTGTTTATCTCAAGGTCTCTAACATGTCAACGAGTCAAGGCGGAGCATCAAGTACCAAAAGGTCCATTGTAACCATATGAAATTCCAAAATGGAAGTGGGAGCACATTACCATGGATTTTGTTACTGGTCTTCCCATGGTTTCTCAGGGTATAGATGTAATTTGGGTCATTGTTGATAGATTGACCAAGTCTTCTCATTTCTTACCTATACGAGAAACTTATACACTTGAACGTCTTTCTCGTATGTACATAAACGAGGTTGTAAGATTACATGGTATTCCAGTATCCATAGTTTCTGATCGAGACCCAAGATTCACTTCACGATTTTGGGTTAGTTTGCAAAAAGCTATGGGCACGGATTTATAATTTAGTTCGGTATATCATCTTCAGGAGTTTGAATAGTCCTCTCTGATTGTCAGTCCGTTTGAGGATGATATACAGAACTAAATTATAAATCCGTGCCCATAGCTTTTTGCAAACTAACCCAAAATCGTGAAGTGAATCTTGGGTCTCGATCAGAAACTATGGATACTGGAATACCATGTAATCTTACAACCTCGTTTATGTACATACGAGCAAGACGTTCAAGTGTATAAGTTTCTCGTATAGGTAAAAAATGAGAAGACTTGGTCAATCTATCAACAATGACCCAAATTACATCTATACCCTGAGAAACCTTGGGAAGACCAGTAACAAAATCCATGGTAATGTGCTCCCACTTCCATTTTGGAATTTCATATGGTTGCAATGAGATAAACAACGCTATCTCTCTCTTCATATTGCCCCGCCAAAATATATGTCGAAGATCATGATACATTTTAGTATTCACAAGATGGAGTGCAAATGGTGTGTTGTGCACCTCCATCATGATTTTATACTTTAAATCAGGGTCGTTAGGAACACAAAGTCTGGAGTTACCTCAAAGTATTCCTTCTTCATCGATTCTTGCTTCCGGCATAGCACCTTGTACTTTCTTCCTCATACGCATCAGCTCCAGGTCTGTAGCTTGAGCAACTTCTAGTGTTATCTCTGGCTACAGACTCTGTTTTGACGAGTTTTAAATCAGTTGAATCCCAATTTCACAAGACGTTGTCACTTCTAAAGAAGGCAGGTCTCGAAGAAGCCTTGGGAATGGACACATTGATCAACCCAAAGCTATTAAAAGAGTTCTACAATAACGGGGTATTTGAAAACAACTCAAATATGAAGGGTATCCGTCCTTAGATGGCATAGACTTCCATAAGGGTCTCAAGAAGATGCATCACAAGAAATCACCCTTTGTCAAAGGATACAAGAAGAAGGAGTTTCGACAGAGGAATGCGTTTCTAGCAGATATTGTTGGAAAATGTATATGTTGTAAGAGCTCAGGTCATGACTCTGTGAATGAGGTACAACTACAACTCATAAATGCCATATGTTAGAAAATACAACTTAACTATGGGGCTCTATTACTTAAATGGATTGGGAAGTGGTTAATCAGCCCAAAGAAAACAAAGAGCACACAGAAGATGCTCTACGAATGATTTATAAGCATTATTCTATATGTTGCTCTTGGTGACTTAATTGAGGATGATGAAGGAGAAACCATCAATCTAAATCGTTGAATGACTCAACAATTATTTGAAAACTGGAAAAGGAATCCAGCTAAAAATGTGAAGATGATGTTTGAATCCAGTGGTAGAATTGGTGAGCTAAAGGGATCAGAAGTGCCAGGAAATATGTTTGTTGTCAGAGAAACTGAGGAGGAAGAAGAAGAAGCTAACAAGGAAGAACCCATTGCTTTAATCAGAAAAAGCAAAGGGAAAAGGAAGCTAAAAGCCAGAACTACATAAGAACCTCAAGGATCCACTATCGATAAGCTTGTAGAGTCCTCAGACATTGAGACTCTAAGGATTCTAAGAAGAAAGGAACAGCAGGCTGAGGCAGAAGAAGATAGAGCAACCATATCTCAGCTGCTGAAGATAAATAAGATCAGCTATAAGACCAAAAGGCCATCAGTCTCTTCGATCGTAGAGTCTCTTCCGATCGTAGAGACCAGACCAAACAAGGAAACAGCTGCATCAAATATTTTGGCTGATTTGAAGGACAAAACTGAAGAACGTTCTGAGGCTGTGGCACAGCCTAAAAAGCCAAGAAGGAAATTGGTCAAGAAATATATTCTTGTCAATGAGAAAGCACTAAAGAGGGAAGACAAAGAACCGACTGCTGAAAAGGAATCAATAAATAAAAGCAAAACAGTCAAAGCTCCAACTGAGGGGGAGACACCTAAAGATCTGATGATAGAGGATACTCTTGTTGACGGGGAGATGCCTGAAAATCTCATGCTAGAGGATGCTCTAGCTGAGGGGGAGCTGTTGATCATACAAAAAGATGATCAAGCCAAGGGGGAGGATCATGACACCTCCATAACAAAAAAAAGGGACTCCTGTAGGAGATGATGATGAACCAATGCAAGAACATCATGAGGCCATTGACATAATGGAATCCTCCAGTGAAAACAGAGAACTCTTGGGATCGAATGTTCTGGAGTTTCAAAATTTGAACTCTTGGGATCATATGTTCTGGAGTTTCAAAGAGTATCTAGCCATCTCAGGGCTAGCCAAAGGATTCCTAAGGAGATTTAATTTTCCAAGAGGTACTATCTATCCCAACTCTTTTAGAGTTAATTACTTGCCATCATCCTCATTTAATCATTTTTATGAATTCCCACGATGGTTGGAAGTGATTTTTCATCCACTGAATCAATTTCCAGTTACAGAATCCCAAAATTCTGTAACTGAGGAACCATATAAGATCAACTCCCTAATGCTCTCACATCCCATCTCTACGATCACTAACTCTAGCCCCATGGTATAGTATCCACCACAAATCATAGAGTCACCAAGATTCAACATCCAAACCCAAGCCCCTCCATCCGATATTCCCTCTTCATCTATAAATGAATGCTTTAATCTTGATCTTGCCCTCTACTCATTGCAAGACAAATTCAAGAGCAAATTGCCTCCCTCTTCAAAATTTTCCCCACTGGATGAAATTCTATCAGAGCTGCCCACCAAAGCTGATTTATCAGAAATATCTCAGAAAGTGGTCAAGGAACTTGATAAAAGTCTTAAGGATCACACTGCACTTATTCAACTGAGGCTAGCATCAATGATCAATGCTGCAAACAATTTCCCAAGCTCTCTAAGCTCTGAGCTCTGTAAAATGCTCAAAGAGATCATCAAAGAAATGCTTCAAAGCATAAAAGACAGGGATGATATTCACTTTCAGGCAACCAAGAACCACAAAGAAGCTATCCTAGTCCTGCAGGCCAACCAAGAGACTCAAAATCAATGCATGATTGAAAGTTTCCTCAATCTACAAACTGCTGTCAAAGAATTTCAACAATTCTATGTCAGCAATGGCCAGCAAACAGATAACATTTTATCCATCCTTCAGCAAAGGGAAGCTAGGTCTAAAGCTCTGATCGAAAAAAATAGAGAGGACATTGCTCAGACCAAGAGTCAGTTCAACGAGTTTGTTGAAGGACTAAATCGTCTTTCAGACGACATTCGAACCCTTGATGCTGACATAAAGGGGTAAAATAAGGGTAAAGGAGGACATCAGGGAGGCAAAGGCAAAGACAGAGGTTAATTCCAACATCAATCCTCAAGGAATCCTCCTGCAAGGAAAATCCACCAGCAGACTCCACGATCCAGTCATCAGACTCAACGATCTGATTAGCAGGAAGTCTTAATGGCTCAACCTTTAAGGAGTCTAGGGCCAGTTACCAGCTCTCACACGGTGACAACAACAGGCCTAAGAATGCCAATTGGAGATCCTGCATTCATGAATAGGCATGATCACAATCCTAGACTGAGCCCAAGTGAACTGGAAGACTTAGCCAAAAGGGATGAAGCCAGCAGAAAAAAGAGAGCTGAGGAATATGCAAACCCTCCGAGAAGCAAAAGGCCGAAGAAATAGAGATAAGTTGAATTTTAATTCTAATTTATGTAGTCATATTTAAATGTAACATCTATCTTCATACATCAATAAATTCATGCTTATTCTCTAGAAATTTCAGCTGCTCACTGAAATACTAAGTCATATTTATTTTGCTGCAACTGCATATAGAATTTGATAATCATAACAACAAATCTCCTTTGTTATGTCAACATCAAATAGGGGGATATTGTTGGAAGAATGCATATCTTGATTTTACGTTTAAAGAAAATACTCATGATTATATATAAAGCCCTTCAAGGAATATATGTACAAGGGCTTAGTTATAGATCAAATTTGTTAAGTTGATCTTAGCTTTTAATGTTCATCATTCTGTAACCAAATGTATATATAAAAAGATCAAAGATGTTCGGTTGATCTATGACTTGTAACAAATAGATAAGCTTTCAACAAGAATCGGAGTCTATCAAGTTGTCCAATAGTTTATAAAAGCTAAGGCAGGATCGTAAAGCTTTGAAGATCGTAGTGTATCTGCCTTGAAGGACCTCTTCAGGATTCGTAGAGTAATCCAAACGTTTGCCGAAGCTAACTCAGAGATCGTAGTGTGCTGTCGCAAATGTAGAGTTGGCAAGAGGAGCAAACAAAGAATGTAGTATGCAAAGATCGTAGTGTGCAAATTCTTAAAAGGAATCATAGTGGTCAGACCAAGCACAAATAATGACAAGACACCACGATATGGATCGTAGAGTCTCATCTCTCTTGTGTCAGAAGCATCGAGCTCTATCTTCTGTTTGGAAATAAATTTCAACAAATGAGGAATGAGTTTCAAATATTGAAGAACTCACCAGTCCCAACGGTACAAAAGATATCCTTAGTATTCATCAAAAGGAACGTGTTCAAGAAGGTAAGAAAAGGACCATTGGGCAGAGCAAAACACCTTTTCAGGTGTTAAGTTAGAAAGCAGTCTGTCGTGTCAGTGCTCTAGAATGCAATTCAGAAAATGTGCAGAAATGTCTCCATCAAAGCTCAGAAATGTCAAAAGCATTTAATGCTTCATCAGATGACTTCAACGGATAGATTTCAAAGATCACATATATACAGAATACTAGACATATGAGAGAGGTAAACAAGTATTGAACAAAAAATACAAGAACACTCAACGATAAACTCTACGATCTTAGAAAAAGAAGTAGCTTGCTCAACTACTCAGTTCTTTTGAACAAGTGCCTAACTGCAACTGAGTAGCCTCATTCACAACTCAACAACTATCAATCTACTGAAGTAAGAAGTTCCACGTTAGAAAGACTTAAAGAGTTCTAAGTGAACTGTGAAGAGCCAAGTCTGCTGGACTTGAAGAGTTCAAGAGTGAACCTAGAAGTGCCTAGACTACTGGTCTAGAAGGAATCTATGAGATTCCAAAAGTGTAAAAGACAACCTTAGTGGATTTCCTACTTAAGGAGCAGAAGAGTGGACTAGGAGCTTTGAGTTCTCCGAACCACTTAAAAACAACCGTGTCTATTTATAACTACTATAACTGCTGTAAATGCCTTTATCTCTTTAACTTGCTATCTAAAAGGGATTTCAAAGAAACAATAATTCCGCTGTGCTACAAAGCTTTATCAAAACAGTCTTTAAACAAAGAAAAGTTTTTAATATCTATTCCCCTCCCCCTTCTAGATAACTATTGTGCCTTCGGGAACTAACAATCTTTAACCTAAAACTTGGATGGAGAGAAAGTTTATAGACATTTAAGTTTCCATTATTAGTGTACTTTCTCTCTTCACCTTTTGAGATAGATTATGAACACTTGAAGGAAAACTGTTATAGTTCATGAGTAAGGTGCAAATATGATGCTCATATCTATATTAGTGAGGAACCATACCTTTTTGCTGTTAGTTTCTTAACAGTCATTTATCTTAGATATTCTAAGTTTAGGCATTGATGTGCATATTTTTTTTATTTGCTTCTGATAGCTAGTTGCTCCAGTTGATCTTTAGTCAATCAGTCATGGTCTTGAAGATATAAGCTAAGAGAGTGTCAGCATTTCTAATTCTTTGATATCCTTGGGTTCACAAGGTTTACATCCAGCTGCAGGTTGCCCATACACATGTTTGAGAAGTTCTTCTTTCTTCTCTGCATAAACATTACTTAGCATGTATGGCCTTTTCATCTTTTCAAGCTGGTGGATGTTTGAATCTTTTCTGTTGATGTCTCTTGAGCTTTCTAGCCTGGTCTCTAGACTACAAGATTGACCTCGAGCAAGGATTGGTCTTGTTGATATGGCAATCAAGAACATGGACCAATCTGAGCAGCTTCAGGTGTATATGCACATTTACCTATACACAAAATTTCCAATGTGTGAGCTCATCTGCATATCACAAGTGACTTACTACTAACTAAGTTTAGAATAATGTTTGTGCCTAGGATCAGACTCAAAGCAATTAGCTTTTGAATATAGCATAAGAACCTACTTTGATACCAATTATTAGTTCCCAGTAGGCATAATAGATCTAGAAGGGGGGGTTGAATAGATCCTTTTACTTTCAAATACTTTTCTGGTTTATTTTATATTGCTAATAATTTAGCATGTGATAAACATAAGAATCTTTTCACTAACAGCGAAATAAGTAAAAGATCCCCTTCATTGATATATTCATAATCATACATACATTGTTCGTAGAGTTAGTTCAGTGGTAAGCAGTTAAAACATACATAACAGTTATAGCAGTTAATGTACATAATGTAAATAACATAAAGTAAAAGACACAAGGGGTTTTAAGTGGTTCAGAGACTCAAGCTCTTAATCCACTCTTCTGCTTTTAACTAGCAGGATTTCCACTAAGGAAGGGCAGCACCCTGAATCACTAAGATTCCTTCAAGGCCAACAGCTTTGGGACTTCAGTTCACTAAGAACTCTTCAAGACCAGCAGTCTTGGAACTTCTCTAGTTCCCTAGGAACTCTTCAAGCCCAACAGGCTTGAAATATCATTTAGTCCCTCCGGACAAGGACCCATTGGCCTTGGCTTCTTGTTGTTGTAGTTGTTATTGTTGTTGGTGCTGAGTGGCTAAGATGTCATTAATCTCTGAACATCTTTTGTACTTAGCAGTTTGGTGTGGTCCTCTTTGCATTCTGCTTCGAGTCTGGACCACATCTTCTTTGGTGCAGCTGATCTTTACTCTTTTCAGCTCATCTTCATTTGATGTCAGCTTTGTACCATCACCATCTGGATTTGCTAAGTCCCTGAGCTTTTGGTAGACTTCTTCTGGCACTTTGTAATCCCTGAACCCTTCTTTAATGTTTTGCAGACATGGTTCCGCACTTGTTCAGTTTCAGCTTTAGGTTCATGGTGATCTATAGAGTGGCTCTCTTGATCTTCTTTGTACTCAGCCACTTTCCTGAATGCTATCTTTTTGGTCTTCTCGGCTCTCAGCTTGGCTGCAAACTTTAGTGGCATTCTCATCTTTGTTGAGTAAACTTTGATCTGTATGAGTCCTTCTTCAAAGCTGCTTCACTTCCACCTTAGTTGTCTTACTATCATTGAAAGTTGTTCTATTGGTATTTGGTGGAACTCGTAGAGTCAACAATAGCATTCACCAACTCAACGATTCTACAACTGCTCAATCATCAGCAACTCTAGATCTTTGAAGCTCTGTTTATTTATACTACTTCCCAATCTTCCCTTTGGAAAGTAGCCATTGAAGGTTATTCAAATTTCTTCACAGATCTCGAGTTATTTGGCGCAGACTGCAGATGTGACATTAACTCTTTTTCTGACTTCTTGACACTGCAGTCTACTGTTTCACCTACCCTGTCTGATATATCACTTTGATATCTTTAGCTCACCCTCAGATGATGAACCAGATTCTTCTTCTATTGTCTTCTTCTTTATCTTCTTATCTTGTTTCCTTCTACTCTCCTTGCCCTTTCTTGAATACTTTTTACTCTGCCTCTTTCTATGCCTCTTTTTCTCCCCTTTTTTTGTCATTAATCATTTGGTAGAGCTGCTCCATGTTGAACATAAGCTGCTCCATCAGATAAGAGGAGTTACCAACTTCAATCTTGAGTTCTTGTTGACTTAACTCAAGTTGCATAGAGAAAGACTGATTCATGTTGTCAATCTTGTCAGAGAGGACTTGGAGTTTCTTTTCATTTATCTTTTATGCTCGTAGAGCCTCAACCTTCTGATCATGTATGGCCTTCAGATAGATGTGATCTCTCTCTTTGATTTTGAGAGATACTTCAGCCATGGTGGCTTAGATTCTTTCTTGAACTGAGTGATCTTCTGTTTCTGTCAACCTCTTTGACTCTTCAGTAATTAGAAATATTTTCTCAACTAGCTCAACATAATTCCTCAATAGCTCATGCTCCATAGGAGTTTGGTCATCTGGTCTGGCAACTTTCTGTTGAACATTAGCTTGGACTCTATGATTTTCATCCTTGGACAGATTTTCAAAAGTGTTGACAATCTGAAATATCGTTGAGTACCAATCGATATTGGAAGATGAAGGGATGTTGAAAAACAGTGCTTAAGCAGATGAAGGCTTCTCATCTTGAACTTAAACACTATCAGTGATAGAGTGAGCAGACTCTATGATTATCTCCTTGGTCATAAACCTTCTGCCTTCAGAGTCCACTCTACGATCGTAGGGAATATAGTGATTGCCAGCATGTCGATAGACTTTGTAATGGGGTTGGTCATTGATCATCATGGTTGCAAACTTCTTTATCCTGGGAAGTTTTGTGACACAAGTTCCAAATTTGGAAACTGAGAGTAGCACCAACTGAAGTAACTCTCATCTCTCAGTGTGTGCTTTTAGCCAAGGCATCCATGGAAAGAACCATCTCATCAGAAGATCTTTAATTATACAGTATTGTTGTGTAGTCTAATTCCATGTTTTTCTAGTTGTGAAGTACTTCATTTGTGGTCATTCTTACAACTCGAAGATGTTCATTTCCATGATTTATCCATCTTGCTGCTGGTTCAGCTGGTGGTTCATCAAAGACTTCCACTACAATTCTTCTGCTAATTCTGGCTGGAGAGAGAACATGATAGTATTCTGGTTCCTCTGATTCTAGAGGTGTAGAATCAGAATCTTTCTCTATTTCTTCGCTTTTTGATCTAGAATCTTGCTGATTTCCTACATCAGATTCATCAGTGAAGTCTTCTTATTGAATTTCATTTTCAGAACCTTCGTCAGCAGTATCTTCCTTGGATTCGTCACTAGTTCCATCTTCAGTACTTTCTTCATCAGATTCATTATCACTTACTTCAATGACTGCAGTAGAGTGATTATTTTTCTTGTTAGAGGAAAATTTAGCCAGTAGTCTGTAGCTCTTCCTCCTCCTTGGAGGTTCAGCTATAGGTGAATCAGATTCTTCTACTTCTTTAGACTCTGAGGCCTTGGAGTTAACAGGTAAGCTTCTATGATTTTCATCATTGACAGGGGAAGGTGATTCTTATTCGAATTCATCATCTTTTGAGTCAACATGAGGGCTTGTTGGAGCACTTGCATTTGGAGATTCCGATGGGTCATTTTGCAGCTTCTCTTTATCTTTAGAGTGAGTACTCTGAGAGTTGGTCACTGGACATGCATATTCCTTTTCTTCATCATCAAACTTGGTTCTTTCTTCCATAAATTCAACTTCTTCTTCATTGTTGAACTTGCTCCTTGAGGGTTCAATCTTTGAACTTTCAGTTACCTTCCCATCTTCAGACTCTTCATGTTCTTCTTTGTTGGATGAACTTTCCTGGGGAATTGGGACTGGTTTGTTTATCATCTTAGCTTTCTTTCTTGAAGGCTCTTGAAGCAATCTGTTGCTTCTTCTTCTTTTTGGGTTTACAGCAGTTGATGCTGGTTTTTCTTCTGCTCCTTGTTTCTTCTTCTCAGTGGAGACAAAGCTTGACAAAACCTTTGCATTCTTCACATTCTTAGTTTTCTTCTTTGTAGTTGTGTCAGCAACTGATGTAGAGTCATCAGACTCGGAGCTTTCTTCATCCTTTGCCTTTCTCTTCTTTGCAGAGACTTTTCTGCTGCTTTCTATTTGTGTTAGCCTCCTATTTTCCTTTGGGTTCTTCTTCCAATTTATGAACAACTAAGGAGACATTACTTTATGAACATTTAGAGGCTCTCCTTCATTATCCTTGATTTTGTTTCCCAGTTTCTTTTTTTTAACAATGCTCAACAATCTTCCATGAAACACTTTTGTCAGAGATTTTTCTGTAGAATTCTTTAACTCAGCGTTTTCTACCCATTTGGAGATTTGATTGAAAATAATAGCTTTAAATTTGATTTGCTTCTTCAGAACTATAGCGGACATAATCTTCAACTGCTGGTCGAGTACAGTGTCATGTGCAGTGTCTTTGCACAGTATACATTTTCCCACTATCTCAGTAAGAAATTCGAATTCCTCTGGAAACTTCTTTTTCTTCATGTCCTTCAGACTAAGGTTTCTTTGGCACCACATTAGTCTCTTGCCTTCTTTAATGTCGATTTCATCCAGGTTTATCAGACCTTCATTGGGAAACCCTAGACATTGATTGATGTCTGATGCTCTTATCTTCAGACTAGATCCTTTTACCTTAGTAGTCAGAAGCCCAGAGTTCGTTAAAGCATTTGAGTAGAACTGCTTCACTAGTTCTGTATAAACTGGAGTGTTGGCTTCTAGGCACTCAGAGAACCCAGCTTCCTTTACAAGTTCAAGTATGTCCTTGAACTTTGTCTCTGATTCTTTAAACTTTGTAAAGCCGAGTTGAATGCCGGTTACAACTTTCCATTCTGCCATTTGAGGAGTTAAAGGTATATGTTTGTTATGTGGTTTGGAGAGATTTAGCTGAGTGTGATTTAGGTTCTGGAAGTTTGATTGGTTTGGCTTCGAAGAGGATTCTAGGGTTTGAAAAAGGGAGGGAGAGAGGTTCAATGGGTTCTGGTAACTGTTTGTAGGTTTTGAATTTGTCTTTATGGCAGTTTATTCTCACACTGCATATATTATGATGTGTCAACTAGCCATTGGTTGCACGATGCCCAGTATCAAGCTGTAATTCCCCATTAACTTTTTAGTTAGATGTCTCTTTTAGAAGAGTAGACGTTTGATTGACGTGGATTGACCGTTGTCCTCTCTGGTTCGTAGAGTGGCATGATAGGGCGGCTATGGACTCTACGATTTCCTTTGTTGACTCAATGATTAACTTTTGAGAGATGATGTAGTGGATGGTTTTGACATTTCTCCTCATGTTGAAACTGTATAGCTCAACCACTTATGTACTTTATGAAGGCTTGGGCATTTTTCTTTAGCAGGACATCTTTCCAACCAGCATTCGAAGTTATCTCCTCACAATCTGAATGGTTGGGCAATTGTCCAGTTCTTCCGAGCTCCTCATGAGCTAGAGTATCCTCTGGTAGGACTGTGATCGTCGAGTCTGCTTCTACGATCACTGAGGTTGCACTACGATCGTGGAGTTCTCTTCAACCTCTACTTTACGATCGTTGACTGACTTGGTCCTTGAGATGAACTTGATTAAGAAGTTCTTCTAGGTTAAGGTAGTTTAGGAAGGGCCAACCTCTTAGAGTGAGCTAAGGGTTAGGTTTGTCCCTGAGGCGCTTTCCAGATGAAAT
Organism: Panax japonicus; assembly: GCA_020205505.1. Lineage (NCBI taxonomy): Eukaryota > Viridiplantae > Streptophyta > Magnoliopsida > Apiales > Araliaceae > Panax > Panax japonicus. The sequence goes on along the minus strand of CM035098.1, from coordinate 24,735,298 downwards.
ACTTTAGAAGTGATTTGCACTGATATCTCATTTGACCTTTTCTGGTGGTGAGGTCCTCTACCAACTTTAGACAATTGCATTTGCTGTAATCGTGGTGTCCTTTTGCTATTCCACTACGATAAGATGTTTGATCGTAGGCTTTCCACGGTTTTGAGTTAGATGGCTGAAAGGTTATCAGTAGTACGTTTGGAGATGTTCCTACTGACTATGGATCTTCATTTTCATCAACCACAAAGTTTTGGGACTCTGTAGCTGGTACACTGCGTCATAGTATATCTCAGTATTGTTGTTCCTTAACATATCACTGCTCCCCATGGTTGATACTGTCTTCTCAGATAAATGTGATTCCCCTTTCTTTATATGTATTAGAAGTCAACCTTGCATATCTCTTTCTGACGGGAATATCCAAATCTTCTTATATCGTAGAAATGGGCATCTTCAAGGTTAATCATTCTACAATCCTTTGACGGCACTACGATCGTAGCCTTTTTTTACAGTTTGTACTTGTGGAGTTCTGCTCCCGTAATGAGTTCCTAATGTTTGATGCTCGATAGTCCTCTGATGTGAGCTTCCTTGAGAACAAGTTTTGCTTGCTTGAGCATCTAAGACTTACTCTCTGGTTGAGTGGCATGCTTTCATATAAAGGTTTGCAGCCATTTGTGTGACAACCCCAAAATAGGTCCATTCCATCCAACCCATTCTGAGTCGCCAATTACATGGTACAGAAAACAACTACAACTTTATTACAACAATTGTCGTACAAAATACAACAACACATATGCTGTGAGTTTGTATACAAATATATATCAACTGTGACTCATGTCCCAACCGTGAACAGCACCTCATAATGACACCTTACATAAAGGTATAGTCGAAAACTGTTTTAGAAAGTAGAATCTTTGGGAAGTGCTCAAGGAAACCTTCGTACATGGGAGGCCATGCGTCTAGGTTATTATAGATATCATATGGCCACAGAATTATCCTTGGTTGACCCAATAGACCCCAAAGAAAAACAAGAAGATTACTATCATATTCTTCCCAATGACAAGTTTTCTCCTGACATATCATTATCTCCACTGTTTCTAATTGAGATTTATATTTCAAATAGACTCCAAGATCATATAGATAGTGCTAGTAGATATACTTAGCAAGTGGATGAGCACATCCATGTCTTATGATGACACGAGGTGGTATGTCATTAGACATCTCTTATGACAGTGGCAAAACACCCTTCCAACGTTGGGTTTGCTTCACCCTAGTTGATTCGCCAAATATAACTACTAAATGATGACCACCGTTCTATTCCCCTGTTATTCCCCGCTCGACCCAGCTACACTCGTATTACCTGAAAGGAATTGTGAAGCAAAAGGGTGAGCACAACTAGCTCAGTAAAGAATGTCATGACTAAAGATAATTAAATTATCAATAGCCTTCATCAATAATAAATCAGAGATTTAGAACATATGGTAGATGATAAAAAATTTCAACCATAGTTGCAGCGGAACGAGCAATCCATTAGAAGAGTCAAATAGACTATAAAGTCTATTATCTTCTACATGTTAAAAGTTCACCAACAATGTTTTATCCCTATAACATCAATCAACAATTCATGTCCACAATCACATATATAACTCATAATCATAATTGTTGTTCTAAATTCCTTTTCTCATCCAGGACAAAGATAATTTTTATCACCTGAAACATCAAAGATCATGGTTATACCAAATCACAGTTCATGTTCATAATCATACTAATAAATTTATCTTTGCACTACGGCCAAAGATATACATCAATAAGTCATCTTTGCACTACAGGCCAAAGATGTTCATCAACAAGTCATCTTTGCACTACAGGCCAAAGATATTCATCAACAATTCATCTTTGCACTACAGGCCAAAGATATTCAATTATAAATTCAATGGTCATGATCATACCAGTCACAATTCAACTTTTCACTACTGGCCAAAGAGAACCCTAGTCATGATCATACCAATAATCTACCCATCTTTACACTCCAGTGAAAGAGAATTTCAACATCAGGGTTATAAAAATGTAATATATGATAATAAAATAAATATAATCAATATATAGTTTTAATCTCCAGAGTAATATTCATAAATCAACTATAATTTGGTTAGAAAAAGAAACCAATTTTGTCATGAATAGTAACTCGTGAATAGTAACTCATGAATAGTAACTCGTGAATAGTAACTCATGAATAGTAAACCCGACTCAAAAAGGTAGAAATCCCACAATAAAATTCATACCAATATTTCGGTATAATGATATTGAATGAATAATATTTTCTTAAGCTTATAAATAATTTATTTTAATTGTTTACACTTTACTAAATAATGCATTTAATCATTCTAAAATGCCAAACTCATAAGATTTCATCACCAATAACCAAAACCCTCATAAAAAATCTGCATATACCTCATATATGATTCTCAAGCCATAAAATTATATTTTCTAATTTTCTACTTCACATAACATATTTAATTCATTTACCCATAACTAGAATATTTTCATGAAAAATACTAAATCAGTTCCAAAAATATTTCTTTTCTGGGATTTAACAGAATATAGTCCTAGATTGAACATATATTTTTCTCAGAATTTTTAAAAGTCATTTACTATTTTTCACATGGCCAAAACCACAGAATATTTAAACATTTATCATAAATTGTACTTTTATCCAAAAATTCCGAAATTCACAGGGTATACTGATATCATATAGATGTACTCCCAATAAAAATTTCATCAATTTTGGAGTTAACCACAAGGAGTTATAAGCGATTACTTTTAAAATAGTATTTCCTCATAAAATTCATAACTCTTAATCTATACATCCAAAAATCGCCATTTTTGGACACAATCTACAAAACTCATCAAAATATCATTTCAAATTTTTCCAGTATTTTTGAAGGTTCAGAAGAGTTTCGAAATAATAACCCTTAAAATCCCTTACCTCAAAAGAGCAGTACCTCTGACTGGAATAACACTGAACAAATTTGCACCGTATAGCAATACTCAAAGTATACTCAAAATACTCACAAGAATACGCTCGATAATATAGAGAGAGAAAACTTCAGTTTCTGGTGTGATTTTCAATTATAACCTAAGCACCCTATTTATAGGAAATTGCGTAGAACACCAAAGCAGAAAATTTATTAAAATAATAATATTATAATTTTTTCCCCTAATACTTCATACGTATGCTCTCAACATCAGAACTCAGCCCCTAACACATGTTACATGAGGGAAACAAATTGTAAAAAACGTTTTTCATATTAAAAGTATTTTAAACTTCCAAAAATCAATTATTTCGGAGCTTCGAAACTTCAATAATTCATAATATATAGCCCTTTTATCAGAAAATTCAAATCTCGCGAGTTTTTATAGGAAAATTCAATTCTCTACAACTTTGCAGAAGAAAGTTTTTCCAAATTCCAAACAGAAATTGACCGAAATCCACTAAACGGGCGATTTTACAAGCTATAATCAAATTTCAGTCAAGAAATGGGGTCCACCGACACATAAAACATGCTTTAAATATTTTTGGTAACAAAAATACTCCTCTTCCACATATACTCATATATTCCACATTCATCGTAAAAAATATCATCATTATTATATTATTAAAATATAATAATATATTTAAATGAATTATTTTATCAGAAAAAGATAAAATATTAATTTTCAACAATTGTCACATTAAAAATTTTCTCCATCTATATCCACATAAAATCAATATTTTCCTCATCATATAAATCAATAAGTAATTATTTACAAATAATATTACAGAATCACAATATTGACAACCAGGCAGTTCCTAGGAAAGAGGGGGCTTTCCAATAAGAATTTCTCCTTACTTGCGCGTAATTAGATGACCAAACCTCTCCTTAGACAGAACTTTCTAGACATTGCCAATAATGTTATCTAATAATATTATTCAGATAATATGAATTATTTCTTCGATAATGAAAAATATTGTGTAATGACAATTATTGAAACAAAAGCAATATAAAATATCAACGCAACAATTATTGAACCAATAAAATAAAATACTGAACAATAATTACTGTAACCATTATTGAGTAGTGTCTTCTTACGTAAGAGTCAATAATTGGTGCAATACCGTGTGCTACTGTGCAACAACGCGCATTACTTTACTTTACCCACCGGGTATTCCAACAGTGTTAACAGTAACGATTACGCCGTTGTTTATAAAAAAAACTTTAATTTGTCGTTTTCTTCATCCGACAGTTATTTTGTTACGGGGCCCACAAAAGGCTGCGCCGTTGTACGAATATTCCCTGACAGAAAGAATATTCCACGACCAAACGAATATTCCCCGACAACAATGAGTATTTTATAATCACTTGCTTATTTTGAAAAAAAATTCATATATCACCCTTAACTTTAACTTTCTATCAATTTAACCATTTACTGAATTGTAATTATAAGAAAAATTGAATAGTTTTATTTCATAAAATTCGGGGTCTTACAATTTGAGCTTTATTTAGATTAGCTCAGCAGGTCTTCAAGGACAGGCTTTGACATGTAGGAGGTTTGTCAGAATTATTTCTGAATAGTCCTAAGCCTTCTGCTGGTTGACTCTTCTTGACTGAAGTCTTTGGCTATAGCATTCCTTAGTGTTGTCAGATAGACCAAGTACCTACAGGTTATTCATTTCTAATTTTTGGTACCCATGGTCAAATGGGTTCTGCTAGGTTAGTTTACCAAACCCCTGTTCCTCATATTTGAGTGATCATCATGTTGACCACCATCAGTCGTATTTATGCATATACTTCATTTAGATAATATATTTTGAGATGCATGGTGGTGAGTGCGAGAGAAATTTGTTATTTTAATAAAACACTCTTTTCCTTGATGGTTTCATTATATGCTATGTTATGATCAGAGAGTTTAAATGTTCACAGAGTGAGAATCAACTCTACGATTTATTAGCATCTAGTTGATTCATGGAGGTGATCAGTTTCTATGAATATTCAAGATTCTCTTGTAGATCTGATCATACTATGTGTGTCATTAAACACTTAGACCGTAGGATGTACGAAGCACATTTACCCATCACCAAAGATTACTTCACATTTAATTGACCCGTGAGGTTCTTAAAACAATTTCAGGTCTCTTTCAAGCTATCATCTTTGTTGGAAGAATGCATATCTTGATTTGATGTTTAAAGCAAATACTCATGATTATATGTAAATCCCTTCAAGGAATATATGTACAAGGGCTTAGTGATAGATCAAATTTGTTAAGTTGATCTTAGCTTTTAATGTTCATCATTCTGTAATCAAATGTATAGATAAAAAGATCAAAGATGTTAGGTTGATCCATGACTTGTAACGAATAGATAGGCTTTCAACAAGAATCAGAGTCTATCAAGTTGTCCAACAGTTTGCAAAAGCTAAGGCAGGATCATAAAGCTTTGCAGATCATAGTGTATCTGCCTTGAAGGACCTCTTCATGATTCGTAGAGTAATCCAGACGTTTGTCGAAGCTAACTCAGAGATCGTAGTATGCTTTCGGAAATGTGGAGTCGGCAAGACAAGCAAGCAAAGAACGTAGTATGAAAAGATTGTAGTGTGCAAATTCTTGAAAGGAATCGTAGAGTCTCATCTCTCTTGTATCAGAGCATCGAGCTTTATCTTCTATTTGGAGATAAATTTCAACAAATGAGGAATGAGTTTCAAACGTTGAAGAACTCACCAGTCCCAACGGTACAAAAGATATCCTTAGTATTCATCAAAAGGAACGTGTTTAAGAAGATAAGAAAAGGACCATTGGGCAGAGGAAAACACCTTTTCAGGTGTTAGGTGAGAAAGCAGTCTACCATGTCAGTGAGACAGAATTCAATTTAGAAGATGTGCAGAAATGTCTGCATCAAAGTTCAGAAATGTCAAACACATTTAATGCTTCAACGGATAGATTTTAAAGATCACATATATACAGAATACAGACATATGAGAGAGTTAAGAAAGTATTGAACAAAACGCACAAGAGCACTCAACGATAAACTCTACGATCTGAGAAAAAGAAGAAGCTTGCTCAGCTACTCAGTTCTTTCGAACAAATGCTTAACTGCAACTGAGTAGCCTCAATCACAACTCAACAACTATCAATCTACTGAAGTAAGAAGTTCCATGTTAGAAAGACTTGAAGAGTTCTAAGTGAATTGTGAAGAGCCAAGTCTGCTGGACTTGAAGAGTTCAAGAGTGAACTTAGAAGTGCCTAGACTGCTGGTCTAGAAGGAATCTGTGAGATTCAGAAAGTGTAAAAGACATCCTTAGTGGATTTCCTACGCAAGGAGTAGAAGAGTGGACTAGGAGCTTTTAGTGCTCCGAACCACTTAAAAACAACTGTGTCTATTTATAACTGCTATAACTGCCATTCTCTCTTTAACTTGCTATCTAAAAGGGATTTCAAAAAAACAATAATTCCGTTATGCTACAAAGCTTTATCAAAACAATCTTTAAACAAAGAAAAGTTTTTAATATCTATTCAACCCCTCCCCTTCTAGATAATTATTGTGCCTTTGGGAACTAACAATTGGTATCAAAGTAGGTTCTATAATACAGCCTACAAAGCTTGAGTAGATCCAATGGCACACTTACCAAGAGAATCAAAGACAGGTAGCAAGCCACCTACGTTCAGTAAAGATAAATTCGCTAACTGGAAGGTTATGATGAAAGCTTATATGGATTCAATAGATGAAGATCTATTTGAAACTGTTCAAAATGGGCCTTACGTTCCTATAAAGCTTGCACCAACTACAGAGGACCCAAACAGAATACAGATCATGGTCAAAGGAGAATGGATAGAGAACGAGAAGAGAGCTGTCCAGCTTGACAAAAAGGCCAAGAACATCTTATTTCAATAATTAGAAGATGATCTATTAGAAAACGTGGTCAACTGCAAGACAACAAAGGAGGTTTGGGAAGCACTACTCATCATGCATGAAGGAACAGAAGAAGTCAGAGAAAACAAACAATCTCTCTTGACTCAAGAATATGAGATGTTTGCTCATGTTCAAGGAGAGAACGTCACTGCTATATACGAGAGATTCAATATTCTGCTCAACTCTCAACGAGCCTATGGAAAGATCTATCCAAACAAAGATCTGATCATAAAGTTCATGAGAGCTTTACCTAGCAAGTGGGATGCCAAAACCACTGCCATTAGAGAATCAAAGAATCTACATGAAATGACTGTTCAACAGTTATATGGCAACCTCCTCACGTACGAACTGGAGCTGACACAACGAGCAGAAATGTTGTTTGAAGGAAGAAAGAAGGATAAAGGTGTTGCTCTCAAAGTAACCGAAAATACCTCTAAAATCAACACTGAAGTTGATTCTGACTACGATGAAGATGATGATGAGGACTTTGGAATGCTGGTTAAAAGACTAAGAAGATTCATGAGACAAGGCAGAACCAGCAAGCCAAAGAAAGTTGGCAACTACAACAGCCAGGAGCAAATGAATGACCTATTCTACAACTGCAAGAAACCTGGTCACTTCATTGCCAACTACAACAAACCTCTCAGAGAAGAACTCAAGAAGAAATCACATGCAAAGAAGGAATACAAAGGCAACAAAAGGGCAGTAAAGAAAGACAAAGTCCATGTAGCTGGAGGATCGTGTAGTGACTCTGATAATGACTCAACTCCAGAATCTGGAGACGATGAAGATCCTCAAATGGATAATCTCTGCCTGATGGCCAAAAGTGCAAGGGACAAACAAAACTCCTAACATACATGAAGTAAGTATTGACGAGGTATTTGACTTCAACTCTCCTGATGTAGATATTGATGACCTTAGAACTGCATTACACGACATAACATCTGATCTGCATCAATACATGAAGTGGTTTAGGGTCCTGTCTAAAGACTATTCTCTTCTTCAAAAGGGGAAAGAAAAAGTTCAAGAGGAATTGGAAATAGTCCTTCTCAATACTGATTCTCTCTCCAAGTTTGAAGCTGAGAATAAGCTCTTAAGACAGGCAAATGAGCTTAGTGCTCAGAGAGAGTCTAGTCTAACCTCTAAGATTGAGGATCTAGAAAAGACAGTCTCTATATGGAATAAATCCTCTTCCTCCATGGACTCCTTAATCTCTAACCAGAGAAGTGTCTATGATAAAACAGGGTTAGGCTTTGTGGATTCTACCTCAGAGTCATGTGTGGAAAAAGCAAAGGAAACTAGCACTTGTAATGTCTTAGATTTCAATAGAGGAATTATATTTGTGAAATCTTCACAGAAGGATAAGCCTATCAAACCCTGCCCAGCTGATTCAATTCATATTCCCAGGAGTAAGGGATCTCATGCTGGTCTAGGTTTCAGAAAAGAGAAGAGTAATCTAGCTACTACTCATCAACCTCGAAGGATCGTAGAGTCAAATAAAATCAACTCTACGAACCAACCAGGAAGATATAGTAGAAGTAAGATACGCCCCTCACAAATAATGAAACAAGAGAACACATGGAAAGGGAATATCAGCCTAGCAGGATGATGACAAATAACCCAAAAAAGTCTAAATGGAGGAAGAACTTTCACACACACACACACACACTAACATGCATTATATCAAATGTTTTGTGTGCTATAAAGTTGGCCACAAGGCTGCAAATTGTCATTATAATTCCAAGCATGTGAGACACAAAATCAAGCAGATTTGGGTCCCAAAGGATACTAACATAGTAGGACCCATGCAAGTATGGGTACCAAAATGAAGGTTTAATGTTACCTCAGGAAAGGAGCTCCACGAACACAACCTGGTATGTGGACAGTGGATGTTCAAGACACATGACCTGAAATAAAACCCTTCTATCAAATTTCATAGAGAAAGAGGGTCCCTTGGTCATTTTTGGAGACAGTACCATTCAGTAGAGTGGCCTATGTGGAAGGACTACAACATAATCTTCTAAGCATTAGCCAACTCTGTGATAAGGGTCATTAAGTAAAATTCCTCAATAATCAATGTCAAGTTCGAGACCTGAAGACATCTGCAGTAAAGCTAACCGAAACAAGAGAAGGAAATGTCTACACAGTAAATCTTGGACAACTATGCTCAGACGAGACAATATGCCTTCTGGCTAAAGCATCTGAAGAAATGAGCTGGCTATGGAATCAAAGATTATCTCATCTCAACTTCAAAAGTATGTGCAAATTAGCTTCAAAAGATCTAGTTGCAGGACTACCAAAGTTCAACTTCGTTAAAGAAAGGTCTTGCAATGCCTGTCAACTTGGGAAGCAGACAAGAAGCACATTCAAGAGTAAAACTGTCAATTCAATTGACAAGCCTTTGCAACTGCTACACATGGATCTTTTTGGGCCAATTCCAACAAGTCTTGGAGGAAAGAGATACTCTCTGGTCGTAGTCGATGACTTCACCAGATTTACATGGGTGTTCTTTCTAACCTCAAAATATGAGACAAGCTCCCAGCTGATCAAAATGTTTAAGCTTGTGATGAACGAGAAAGGAGAGAAAATCAAGGCTATAAGGAGTGATCATGGTAGAGAATTTGACTTCTCAAAAATGGACCAATTCTGCTCTGACAATGGCATCAATCACAACTTCTCAGCTTCACGAACTCCTCAACAAAATGGAGTTACGGAGAGAAAGAACAGAACATCAATAGAGGCTGGAAAGACTCTACTAGCAGCAGCTCATCTGCCTGAGTACTTCTGGGCAGAAGCAGTCAACACTGCATGTTATACTCAGAACAGATCACTCATACACTCTACGATTAAGAAGACTATCTATGAACTGTGGAAAGGAATAAAACCTAGTGTTAGCTACTTCATGTCTTCGAGTGTACATGTTACATTCTCAACAATGGAAAGAAATACTTGACAAAGTATCAACCAAAATTAGACGAAGGAATCTCTCTTGGATATGCCACAAACAGTAAGGCCTATAGAGTGTTCAACAAGAAGACACTGAGTGTTGAAGTCTCGATTCACATCATATTTGATGAAACAGACTTAGATAAAACAATGCCTCAAGACACTGCGACTAATAGTTCAAACACTACGAACGAAGCCATCAAGCTCAATACTACGATCGTAGTACCAGACAGCAAAATCGTTGAGCAAGGGAATGAGATCGTAGAGAGGCCTATGCCAGACAACGAGCCTCCACATCAAGAAGAAGAAATAGATCTTGAAGATCTAAGAAAAGAAGGCATAAGAACTGACGTCCCAACAGGAAGCAGATGGGCTAAAGATCACACTCAAGATCTAATCATTGGTGATCCGAATGTAAGAGTCAATACAAGAGCTGCTACTTAAAATGAATGCTTCTATCTAAGTTTCCTATCTCAAATAGAACCATAGAAGATAGAGGATGTTATGGAAGACTCCAGCTAGATAGAGGCCATTAAGGAAGAACTTAATCAGTTTGAGAGAACCAAAGTATGGAGATTGGTTCCAAGACCAAAGAACCATCCTGTAATTGGAACCAAGTGGGTCTTCAGAAACAAGATGGATGAAGATGGGGTGATAACCAGGAATAAGGCTAGACTAGTGGCCAAGGGCTACTCTCAGGAAGAAGGCATTGACTATGATGAGACATTTGCACCTATTGCCAGACTAGAAGCCATCAAAATATTCCTTGCCTTTGCTGTTCACATGAAGTTCAAAGTCTTCCAGATGGATGTTAAAAGTGCATTCTTTAATGGTGAACTTCAAGAAGAAGTCTATGTACAGCAACCTCTAGGTTTCATCAATCCATCTCTTTCTAATTATGTTTTTAGATTAGACAAATCCTTATATGGTCTTAAGAAAGCACCGAGAGCATGGTATGAAACACTCACTAACTTTCTTATTGAAAATAGATTCACTAGAGGTAGAATAGATACCACACTATTTCTTAGAAAGCATAAAGATAAGGTTCTATTAGTTCAAATTTACGTTGATGATAGTATCTTTGGTTCTACTGATGAAAAGTTATGCAAAAGATTCTCCAATCTTATGCAGAGCAAGTTTGAAATGAGCATGATGGGTGAGCTGAACTTCTTCATTGGACTGGAAATAAAGCAAACTGATGAAGGAATCTTTATCAACCAAGCCAAGTACATTAAAGACTTACTTAAGAAGTATGGCATGGAGTCAGCCTCTCCCATGAAAACCCCAATTGCTCCTAAAACCAAGCTTGACAAAGAAGAAAAAGGTAAAAGTATTGATATAACTCAATACAGAGAGGATTTTCTGGTACCTCAAAGGTACACCCCACTTGGGGCTTTGGTATCCCAAGGAATCCTCGTTTGAGCTAACAGATTACACAGATGCTGATTTTGCAGGCTGTAAAATAGATAGAAAAAGTACCAGTGGCACTTGTCAACTATTAGGTAACAGACTTTTATCCTGGTTTAGCAAGAAGCAAAACTCAGTATCTACCTCAACTGTAGAAGCTGAATACATTGCTGCTGGCAGTTCCTGTGCTCAGATCCTATGGATGAAAAATCAGCTAGCAGATTATTGGTTTGAATTCAAATCCACACCTATTCACTGTGATAACACAAATGCAATTGCTATAACTCATAATCCTGTCATGCATTCTAGGACTATGCATATAGAAATAAGGTATCACTTCATTAGGGATCATATACAAAATGGAACTATATCTTTACAATATATCCCTACTAAAAATCAACTTGTTGATGTTTTTACAAAACCTCTAGATGAATCCAGATTCAACAAATTGATAAGTGAGCTAGGCATGCTTAACTTGCAAACATGAAATATTGTGCTCTAGTTTGTGCTAACAATACAGATTTAAGGGCTATGTTCGAAATCAAAGACATGATCAAAGGAAGTCCACGATCGTAGAGCCAAAGTGTCATAAAACTCAACGAACGCTGAACAAAATTAATGATCGTAGTGCAGTCTCAACGATAGCAGAGCTACATCAACAAAACCAAAGAAGCACCCTATGATGATCAAGCATAAATCAATAAAATCTCTGATAAGTAACCTCAGGGACAAACCTGACCCTTGATACAATCAATGAGGTTGGCCCTTCCTGAGCTGCCTTAATCTAAGAAGAATGCTAAGTCAAAAAGTTCATCACAAGGACTTGACCAGACTCTACGATTGCTAGTCAGACTCAATGATCGCAGTTCAGACTCTACATTTATAACTCAGATACGACGACTACTACACAGACTCAATGATGGTAGAACAGACTCGACGATTCCAAGGACCATCTCAATAATCGTAGTCCTACTGAAAAATACATTAACTCAGAAGAAGTTAAGGGCAATTCAATACAATCCTTCTCTATCAAAATTCGTAGAGCCATGTAAAATTCGACACCTGTCCCACTAAGAAAAATAGAGAGAGGGAAGTTACAAGTACAAATTGAAATCGACTTTTTGAAATATGAAGTTCAAAAGATAATCTCTCTCTTCCCCTCTCAAGTATAAACCCTAAATCAGTAATAAGCTCAGTTAGTCTCACTTCCTGCAAAGAAATTAATGGCAGCTTCCAGTGTTATTTCTGGCTACAGACTCTATTTTGACGAGTTTAAATTAGTTGAATCCCAATTTCACAAGACGTTGTTACTTCTGAAGAAGGCAGGTCTCGAAGAAGCCTTGGGTACTGACACATTGATCTACCCAAAGCTGGTAAAAGAGTTCTACAATAACGGGGTATTTGAAAACAAAACCATCACTGCGAAAGGCAGGAACGTCCAAATCAGACTAAAAGTCGAGGACATCAATCTAGCCCTAGGTCTCAAATCTAAAGGGTATCCATCCTTAGATGGCATAGACTTCCATAAGGGTCTTAAGAAGATGCATCACAAGAAATCACCCTTTGTCAAAGGATACAAGAAGAAGGAGTTTCCACAAAGGTATGAGTTTCTAGCTGATATTGTTGGAAAATGTATATGTTGTAAAAGCTTAGGTCATGACTCTATGAATGAGGTACAACTCAAACTCATGACTGTCATATGTTATAAAATACATCTTAACTATGGGGCTCTATTACTTGAATGGATTGGGAAGTGGTTAATCAGCTCAAAGAAAACAAAGAGCTCACAAAAGATGCTCTACGAACGATTTATAAGCATTATCCTACATGCTGCTCTTGGTGACTTAATTGAGGATGATGAAGGAGAAACCATCAATCTAAATCGTCGAATGACTTAACAATTATTTGAAAACTGGAAAAGGAATCCAGCTGAAAATGTGAAGATGATGTCTGAATCTAGTGGTAGAACTCGTGAGCTAAAGGGATCAAAAGTGCCAGGAAATATGTCTGTTATCAGAGAAACTGAGGAAGAAGAAGAAGAAGCTAACAAGGAAGAACCCATTGCTTTAATTAGAAAAAGCAAAGGGAAAAGAAAGCTAAAAGCTAGAACTACAGAAGAACCTCAAGGATCCACTACCGATAATCCTATAGAGTCCTCAAACATTGAGACTCTAAGGATTCTAAAAAGAAAGAAACAGTAGGCTGAGGCAGAAGAAGATAGAGCAACCATATCTCAGCTGTTGAAGATAAATAAGATCAGCCACAAGACCAAACGGCCATCATTCTCTTCGATTGTAAAGTCTCTTCCGATCGTAGAGACCAGACCAAACAAGGAAGCAGCTGCATCAAATATTTTGGCTGATCTGAAGGACAAAACTGAAGAACGTTCTGAGGCTGTGGCACAGCCTAAAAATCCAAGAAGGAAATTGGTCAAGAAATATATTCTTGTCAATAAGAAAGCACTAAAGAGTGAAGACAAAGAACTGACTGCTGAAAAGGAATCAGCAAATAAAAGAGAAATAGTCAAAGCTCCAACTGAGGGGGAGATACCTAAAGATCTGATGATAGAGGATACTCCTGCTGAGGGTGAGATGCCTGAAAATCTCATGCTAGAGGATGCTCCAGCTGAGGGAGAGCTGTTGATCATACAAAAAGATGATCAAGCAAAGGGGGGGGATCATGACACCTCCATAACGGAAAAAGGGACTCCTGTAGGAGATGATGAAGAACCAATGCAAGAACATCATGAGGCCGTTGACATAATGGAATCCTCTAGTGAAAACAGAGAAGAAGATGATGAGGTCGAGATCATAGTTGTAGGCATTGATGGGCACAGAAGAGCTAACTATAAGCAACTGTTTGCATATCTTCCTATGATGCCTTTCCACCAAGCTCAAATTATGAACTCTTGGGATCACATGTCCAGGAGTTTCAAAGAGTATCCAACCATTTCAGTGATAGCCAATGGATTCCCAGAGAGATTCAATTTTGCCAAGAAATTTCTCACAAACAGTTCCTCCTCAAAGAACAAACTTGAGGTACTATCTATCCCAACTCTTTTTAGAGTTAATCACATGCCATCATCCTCATTTAATCAATTTTATGAATTCCCGTGATGGTTGGAAGTGATTCTTCATCCATTGAATCAATTTCCAGTTATAGAATCCCAAAATTCTATAACTGAGGAACCATATAAGATCAACTCCCTAATGCTCTCACATCTCATCTCTATGATCACTGACTCTAGCCCCATGGTAAAGTATCCACCACAAATCATAGAGTCACCAAGCTTCAACATCCAAACCCAAGCCCTTCCATCTGATATTCCCTCTTCATCTAGAAATGAATGCTTTAATCTTGATCTTGCCCTCTACTCATTGCAAGATAAATTCAAAAGCAAATCGACCCGCTCTTCAAAATTTTCCCCACGAGATGAAATTCAATCAGAGCTGCCCACCAAAGCTGATTTATTAGAAATATCTAAGACAATGGTCAAGGAACTTGATTAAAGTCTTGAGGATAACACTGCACTTATTCAGCTGAGGCTAGCATCAATGATCAATGCTGCAAACTACAATTATGCCTTGATAGCTCTCGAGTTTTTCTTGACTCTCCTGGCAGACTACGATTTCTGGTGCATTATTCAACGACCAGACAAGCCTATCTATTACATCATAAGATCAACCTAACATGCTTAATCTTACTATATTTATAATTCTTGTACATCATTTCTTTTTAGGACTTTACAAATCTATTTTGCTTATGTAGGATCAACCTAACACATTTGATCAATTCATTCTAAGTCCATGTACATATGTTTCTATTATCTATCAAAGGACTTTATAGCTTTTCTTAATGCAAGCATACTTGCATATTCATTCATATGTATATATCATAATCAAATTATACGTAAATAGGAATATCATTCACATGCTAATTCCTGACAATCTCCCCCTATTTGATTATGACAAAAACAATAAGTGCATATACATGTTATGAATGAATCTTATATACAGTGAGCAGCTGTATTTCTAAAGAATATAATCATGAATGTCATTTATAATGATGTGGAATTTAATACACTGGCATTTTACATCCTGGATCCAGAACATACCTAACTAGTTAGAGATGTACCTCTTTTGGCTCCATGTATGCTTCCAGGATGTTTGTTGACCCAACTATTCATCTGTTTGATTTCTTTGCTTTTGCTTTCCTTGGGATGTTGACTTCGTTTCTTTTGTTTGCTCTTCTACAGATGTATGCTCATCTTCTTCTTCTGGCTCCCCCTCAGTCTTTGTAAATACAGGCTCATCATCCTTTAGCTCCCCCTCAGATGATGAACCAGCTTCTTTTTCTTTGTCTTCTTATCTTGTTTCCTTCTATTCTCCTTGCCCTTTCTTGAATAATTTTTACTCTGCCTCTTTCTATGCCTCTTTTTCTCCCCCTTTTTGTCGTTAATTGTTGCCTAATTTTTTTAATAGCACTTTACCACGCAAGTATACGCGTTCAATTGTAATATTCAGCAAGCAAGGATATCGTTCCCACGAGGAAATAAACTAATATTTATCAGTTACTAACTCTAATGCAATTAATCCTATTTTAAACTAAGAAGATTTTGTTTAAGATTTGAAATTTAAACTTAACAAAACTAATGATTAAAATCAGAATTTCACAAGAATAACTGCAGATTTAACAGGTTAAGATTACAACTTCCCTTGGTATTTCATTTAAACTAACTTACTTCCCATTTAAAATAAATCAATTAATACGAATCATTATCCAAGAATGCTTTATGAATATTCACACACTTCTTCCAAAGACACGTGAACAAATCCTCCTAAATCCAATCTTTAAGATGCGGAATTACAAGGAACACCCCAGTTAATCAACTCACTATATTCCTATGTGAATCAAGTTAATCAGGGTTTTACGCACAAATTCTTTCAATGGATACAAAAGACACATAGGTATATTCCTATCCTACACGCTAATCATATTAACCCTATTCAGATTATATGAACAGATGTTATCATATCCAGATCTCAATCTATACTCCATCTTCCAATTTTATATAGATTATCACAGTAATTGTTGGCCAAACAATTAATCAATAAACATAAGATATAATAAACAATTCAATAAAAACTAACTTTCATTCAATGGAAAGCTTGCAATTTAAACTACATACCAAGTTCCGTTGCAATCTTAATTAAAATTTAGTTCATGATAATAATAAAGAAAAACATCATCCAAATTAATAATCCAAACATCCCAGATAATTACAAAAGATAAAACTAGAGAAGAGAAGAAGAAACTCTGAATTTTCTCTTAAACTCTCTCTTAGATCTTCAGCCCTTGCAATTCTCCTTTGTGTTTTTCTTCCTTGTTCTCTCTGCAAATCTCTTGAAAAATTAGTTCATATGTCTTTTCTAAAGTTTTCTCCTATTTGTATTGGTCTCAGCCCTCATTCAGACTCCTATTTGGCTTCAAAAACCCACTTAGCAGTAGAAAAACGCCCCTTTTCCGCACATGAGCACCTAGGCGCTCATCATAAGCCATTTTCAAGCGCCTAGGCGCTTGACCAGGACCACATAATTACAAAAATGCCACTCAGCTTTAATTTTCATGATTTTTGACCTTTTTCTTCTCCGAAATGACCAATTTGTCCCTCCAGCTCCAACCTACAACAAATAAACACAAAACACATAAAAAGATACTAAAAAACAATTAAAGATAACAATAATTAAGTTTAATAATATCGGATTCATAGGTATAAAACCTACTCATCAAATACCCCAAAACTTAACCAATTGATTGTTGTGACGCCCCCAAAATAGGTCCATTCCATCCAACCCATTTTGAGTCGCCAAATACATGGTACAGAAATAACTACAACTTTATTATTACAACATATAAACTGAGAGTTTAAATACAGATATTGTCGTCTAGACAATATCCACACGTAAATAAATCCCCATCATAATTATTGATACATTATTCTACAAAAATGGTGAGGACTACTAAACAACTCTCTCTAGAACCATCATTACATCCCCCGACTCGTACTCGCTACATTCTCGTCTCCTGAGAAGAAAAAATAGAACAACAGAGAAAAAGGGTGAGCTCAACTAGCCCAGTAAAGAATATTATGACTAAGATAATGTACAACAAATTATCCTTAGTCTTCAACTAGGAAAAATCTGATAGGATACAATAGACAACAAGTTTTAGATCAACAACTGCAGCGGAAACAATAATTCATTAGAGGAGTTAAGTAGAGAATAAAATCTACTAACATCTATGAATTTAAAAGTCCATCATCAATATTTTATCCCTGTAACATCAATCAATATATATCTCAAATATATCAAATATTCATCTTTGCACTACAGGCCAAAGATATTCATCAGTTGGTCATGTTCATCTAAACACCTGTTCATCTTTGCACTACGGGCCAAAGATATTCATCAATTATTCATGTTCATCTCAACACCTGTACATCTTTGCACTACGAGCCAAAGATATTCATAATAAAATCAACCATCTTTGCACTACAGGCCAAAGATATTCAGTAACACCATCATTTAGGACTGAGGATGATGAAAAAAATTTTAAACGAAACAAATCCAGTGAAACAAAATAACAAGTATTAAGGATTCGTACTCTAAACAATCCGAGTTGAAAAATACTTCATAAATAATCATACTGAAGTAAAATTCAAGAATGATCAAAACATGGATACAATCAAAGCTAGTATCCACAATAGATATTTTGGACAAAAAGAAGAAATTTCATTTTTCGGTGAATAGTGCCGTATTCGTGAATAGTGCCGTTTACGTAAATAGTGTCGTATACGTGAATAGTAACTCCGACACCAAAAGATAGAAATTTCACAAAAACATCTTCACGCTTCGTGAATAGTACTCGTGAATAGTAACTCGTGAATAGTAACCCCGACATGAAAAAGTTCCAAATTTGATAAAAAGTTCTAACCAATATTTCAGCATAATGATATTGAAGAAATAATATCATTTGAGAAGAAAATAACATCCCTTACCTCGAAAGACAACACTTCTAGTTAAAACACCGGATATAGGCTATAACTTGAACTTGCACCGTATAGCAATACTCAAAGTATACTCAAAATACTCACAAGAATACGCTCGATAATATAGAGAGAGAAAACTTCAGTTTCTGGTGTGATTTTCAATTCTAACCTAAGCACCTATTTATAGGAAATTGCTTAGAACACCAAAGCAGAAAATTTAATATAATATATTATTAATAATAAATTTCCCTACGCCTCTTTGGAAATCAGCTCCTAACATTTCCCACATGCCAACCTTCTAGAAAAAGTAAAAAAAAAACGTTTTTTATAAAATAAATAATTAAAACTTCCAAAAATCAATTATTTCGGAGCTTCGAACTTCAATAATTCATAATAAATAGCCCTTTTGTCAGAAAATTCGAATCTCGCGAGTTTTTATAGAAAATTCAATTTTCTACAACTTTGCTGAAGAAATTTTTTCCAAATTCCAAACAGAAATTGACCGAAATCCATAAACGGATGATTTTACAGACTATAATCAAATTTCAGTCAATAAATGGGGTCCACCAACATGAAAAACATGTTTTTAAATATTTTTGATAACAAAAATACTCCTCCTCCACATATGCTCATATATCCCACATTCATCGTAAAAATATCATCATTATTATATTATTAAAATATAATAATATATTTAAATGAATTATTTTATCAGAAAAAGATAAAATATTAATTTTCAACAATTGTCACATTAAAAATTTTCTCCATCTATATCCACATAAAATCAATATTTTCCTCATCATATGAATCAATAATTAATTATTCACAAATAATATTACAGAATCACAATATTGGCAACCAGGCAGTTCCCAGGAAAGAGGGGGCTTTCCAATAAGAATTTCTCCTTACTGGCGCGCAATTAGGTGACCAAACCTCTCCTTAGATAGAACTTTCTAGACATTGCCAATAATGTTATCTAATAATATTATTCAGATAATATGAATTATTGCTTCGATAATGAAAAATACTGTGTAGTGACAATTATTGAAACAACAGTAATATAAAATATCAATGCAGCAATTATTGAATCAATAACATAAAATACTGAACATTAATTACTGTAACAATTATTGAGTAGTGTCTTCTTACGTAAGAATCAATAATTGGTGCAATACCGTGTGTTACTGTGCAACAACGCGTATTACTGTGTTTTAACCACCGGGTATTCCAACAGTATTAACGGTAATAACTACGCCGTTATTTATAAACAACTTATTTTTGTCGTTTTCTTCATCCAATCGCTTTCCGTTATGGGGCCCACAAAAGACTACGCCGTCGTACGAATATTCCCCGATAACAATGAATATTTTATAACCACTTGCTTATTTAAAATATTTGCGCATTTTACCTATAACTATCCACATTAATCAAATCAACCCTTACTATTTCAAAATCATAAATAGAGAAAATTAAATTTCATTAATAATAAGTTGGGGTCTTACAATTGTCCCCAAGCAACACAACACAATGCAATAACTAAATATGCAATGCAACTAGATACATGCTTAAATTCCAGCAGTCAAACAGAACAAAATCTATTCATCAAGCCTCAGAGAAATCACAATAAACATGCTAGTACATCATATCAAGACAGATTAATAATTTCCTCGTCAATAATCAAATCTTAACCTGTTATTATTGATATAGTGTGTGTGTGTGCTTAACATCCATGCTAACTGATATGATGCTAAATACAACACATACTAAATCTCTTAAAAGGAATCATACAGTGTAAACTCACAAAATTCACGAACAAGCTAACACCAACTAAAGACAAATATCCACCAAATTTAAGAGTCCAATCCGGGATACTTATGCTTTATTGTGCTTTACGGGGGCTTTTTGCTCTTTTCCCGTTTTATTGTTTTTTTTTTAACCATGACTGTGCAATGTCTCATTCCATTAGGCTAACAGTGCTACCCCTTAGCGAGCTTTCGACCAACGACTCCCAGACTATATAAGACCTTAGGGCGCTAGGTTTTAAGATACCCCTTCGGGCGTACTTGCTCAAATAACAAAGGCCCCGGAACAAAACTAGCCAAATTTTTCCCCCAAACTTAAGTTTTTATCTAAATTCAGTCTTTTTCGCCTATTCATGTCTTTCATTCATTCAAACTAGCTTTATCCTCTAGAAGTCCATTATGTGTCAATTTAAACTCAATCAGTCAACATAGTTGTTTTTACTGTGATATCCTTATTATATCAGTTTCAAACAGGTAAAGATTCAAATCATGACAAGAAATCACATCAAAGTCTTAACAGACAATACTATACTTGTCTACTCAATTCCAATCTCATCACTGGCCAAAACAGACTTAACTATCTAACAGCTGGAAACATGCACATACTTGATTTTTTTTTTAGGAAATTAAAATGAAAACTATACATGAAAGCAAACTACATGAAAAACTATTAACTGAATACTATATGAATGCACTAGATGAATACTACATGCATGAACTGGAGCTGGAAAATTACACCCCCAAACTTAACCGATGCAATGTCCTCATTGTATATAAGAAACAAAAATTAAGAAATTAAGCACTGAGGACTTCCCTGAAAGAAAGAAGCTTTATTCCTCGTCAGTATTCTCCTCCTCCTCCTCTTCTTCTTCTTCTTCTTCTTCTTCATCTGGGGGGTACGCAGACAATGGTGGAAATTGGTAGGGAGCGGCACCTGGATTCATGCGGGGAAACATTTCGAGGAATGCTGCACTAAAATTCTGATACACCTCCGTTTGTCGCTGAGCTAAACTATCCCGAATCCTTTCCATTCGGTCAAAACCCTGCTGAACTCGAGTGGCCACCATGTCGATCCTTCTAGTTTGATTTCTTAAATCTCGACGAATATCTTCAAAAAAAATTTGGTGGTGGCCCAGAACTTCCAGCTACAGAAGGATTATCGTGGAACTGTTGAGTAGGCTCGTCTGCAAGCTCGGGAGGAACAATAATAAATCCTAACCCTCTCGGGTGTGGTATACCCCCACCCCATACCTTGTACTTCTTAATAAGTGAGTGGTCAATTGCGGCTAAAGGAGGTTGTGTAGCTTCCTCGGCATCCCATTTTACCCCAGCTTGTTGACATAGTCCAGTGATCAAATATGGGTGTGGTAATCCACCTGAGGTCCCTCCTTGAATTGCTCTATTAATGGAATCATGTATAACCTGACCCACATCTATAGTTTTTCCTGATGCAATGCAGAAAAGCAACGCTACCCTTTGATTTATAACATCATTCATATGCCTACACGGCATCAACTTGGCACAAATAAAGGCATGCCATGCTTTCCCATAACTGCTTAGTTTGGATGCAGGGAACAAAACAGCTTCTTATTGATCTGTTAATTTCCATGTTGTTCCAAGTACACACAAGGCTTGAATGATCTCACTGTAGTCTAGCTCGTGCTCTAAATATTGCATGTAGCCATTATTGGGTATCGTGTTCAAGCCGTAGTAAGCATTTATTGACCGAAAACTGACCTCCACTGATTTTCTGCGAACCCAGATTATGTTACCAACATGATCTTTTGCATTGGCGTAGAATTCCTTAACAATTTTAACAACCGATGCGTCTGGTTTGGCTGTAAAGTTCACCCATCTTCTACTCCCAATCATTTGTAATAATTCCCCATCTTCTATCTCTGGCAATAATCCACGCTCGGGAATTAGTGCTTTACTAGAAAGTACATTGTAATATCTTTCGGACGCTTTAGCACTTGTAAATCTCTTTTTGTCATACTTTTACGAAGTGCCCGAAGTCTCTCCTCTTTGTCTCTTAGTAGCCATAGTCTTATGTACTAAATTCTTGCCAAACCAAATGATATTCAGTGACTTAGGATAGCCAAATTCTCTTTGTGACAAATTATCGAACACTTGGTGTGCACAGATTTGGAACACTATTGGTAGGCACTCCCCCAAACTTAATTTTCACCAATTTTTCCAATTATTAAGCACACTATACTTCCAAGGCAATACAATCAACAATTAAGAGTACCCACACCCACTTGAGCAACACAATGATAGAAACTAGCTTCAAAGTACTAACATAGCTATTATCCAAGTGAATCTTGATAATTTGCAATAAAATCTTGTGTACTTACTTGGGTATAGCCAAATATGATGTTTCAATCAAAGTTGGATGAGCAATTTGAGCTTTGAACCCTTACTTTAGATAGATGTGGCTTGAATATAAGTTGATTCCCGAATTGGTGAAAAAGGATGACAAGATGGAGCTTGAGTGACTTAGTTTGGGTAGAAGATTTAGTGTTTAATTAAGATTTGGAAGAGAAAGATGGTTGTTGTGGCTAGATTAGATGAGGGTTGAGAGTTGAGTGAGTTAGAGTTGGAGTAAGAGAGCAAGAATGGGTTTGATTTGGGATTGGAAGAGTTTAGCCCGAATTGGGGCTTTTATTTTATTTTTTTCTGTTGGAGCGCCTAGGCGCTTGAGATAGACTTGTTTGGACCGCCTAGGCGGTTGGCTGCAGAATGCCAAAATAAGTTGGAGCGCCTAGGCGCTTGGTTTGGCTTAAAGATGAGCGCCTAGGCGCTTGTGCTGCGTTTTTGGTACTGATTTGGAGCGCCTAGGCGCTTGTGCTTGGCTTGTCTGGAGCGCCTAGGCGCTTGGCCAGTGTACATTGCTTGTTTTGGTGTTTTACGCTTCTTGTATGCCATACCTCCAATAACTTGTTTCCTTCCACTCCAAAATTTACGGAAATGATTAGAAATTTGAGATTTTGACGAGTGGACATTCATCTTATTAAGATCATAAATGCTTGACCTCCTTTCCTGCAATAAATTGAATATCTGTTAGAGAACAAGGGATGCAACAAATCCTAAACTAGCAAAGTTTAACCACTAAATAAACTAACAGTAAAGTAAATTAATAAAAGTAAAAATAGAAAATAACAATAAAAATTCCTGGGTTGCCTCCCAGTTAGCGCTTGGTTTATAGTCTTCAGCCTGACTTTCTCCTCTGTTCTAATCAGCAAGGTTGACTGATGTCTTTTCACGATCAACACAACCCCCATAGTAGTGCTTCAATCTTTGACCGTTGACTTTAAAATTATGTTTTGAATTCGGGTCTTCCACCTCCACAGCTCCATGAGGATAAACTTTTGTAATAATAAATGGTCCTGACCAACGAGATTTCAACTTTCCAGGAAACAGTTTAAGCCTTGAATTGTATAATAACACTGTTTGCCCTGTTTCAAACTTTCTTTCCAGAATTTTCTCATCATGCCACCTCTTAATCTTTTCTTTATATAACTTCGCGTTCTCGTCCGATTGGAGTCTGAATTCATCCATTTGATTCAATTGTAAGAGGCTCTTCTCCCCCTCCGCAGACATATCAAATTTTAACTTCCGAATTGCCCAATAAGCACTGTGTTCGAGTTCAACTGGAAGATGGCATGCCTTCCCATAAACTAACCTGTACGGAGACATCCCTATTGGAGTTTTGTAAGCTATACGGTATGCCCATAAAGCATCGTCCAACTTGCTAGACCAATCTTTCCGACTAGGATTCACTATCTTCTCGAGGATTCATTTCACTTCTCGGTTAGATACCTCGGCTTGACCACTTGTTTGTGGATGGTAAGCAGTAGCTATCTTATGAGTGACTCCATACTTAGCAAGGATAGCTGAGAACTGCTTATTACAGAAGTACGTGCCTTCATCACTAATGATTGCGCGAGGAGTGCCGAATCTAGAGAAAATGTTCTTCCGAATGAACTTAGTCACAACCTTCACATCATTGGTGGGCGATGCTATAGCTTCTACCCACTTCGAAACGTAGTCCACCGCTTAGAAGTATATAGGAGTTATAGAAAGATGGTGGAAATGGTCCCATGAAGTCAATTCCCCAAACATCAAACAATTCAAATTCCAGGATCATATTAAGTAGCATCTCGTGTCGCTTTGATATATTACCAACTCTTTGGCATCTGTCACATTTTAATGAAAACACACGGGCATCTTTGAAGAGTGTTGGCCAGAAAAATTCACATTGAAGCACTTTAGCTGCCGTTCTTTCTCCCCCAAAATGTCCACCAGTAGTCAGATGCATGACATTGGTATAGAATATTCTCCATTTCAACTTTCCGGGACACACCTTCTTATTACTTGATCGCCACATTGATTAAATAAAAATGGCTCATCCCATAAATATTGTTTCACATCATGGAGAAATTTCTTCTTCTTGTTGGCTTGTCAAATCTGGCGGAAACACCTTACTGACAATGAAATTTACATAATCTGCATACCATGGTGTATCCATCCTTACCACAAATAGTTGTTCATCCGGAAAAAATTCATTGATCACTGTTGTGTCATTTTTAGTTAGTTCTGAATTCTCTAATCGTGATAAATGATCAGCAACCTGATTTTCTGTTCCTTTTCGGTCCCGGATCTCCAAGTCAAACTCTTGTAGCAATAATACCCATCTAATTAATCTCGGCTTCGCGTCTTTCTTTGCTATTAAGTACTTAATTGCCGAATGATCTGTAAACACAATCACCTTTGTCCCAATCAAATATGAGCGAAATTTATCAAATGCATAAACAACTGCTAATAGCTCCTTCTCGGTAGTGGTATAATTCAGTTGAGCATCCGTCAATGTCTTACTAGCATAGTATATAGCGTGAAAAATTTTATCCTTTCGTTGGCCAAGAACTGCGCCAATCGCAGAGTCGCTAGCATCACACATTAATTCGAACGGGATATTCCAATCTGGCGCTATGATTACAGGTGCGGTAACAAGTTTCTTCTTCAACACATCAAAAGCTTCCAGGCATGCTTGATCAAAGTTGAATGGGACATCCTTCTCCAAAAGATTGCAAAGTGGTTTCGTGATTTTGGAGAAGTCTTTTATAAATCGTCTATAGAAACCAGCGTGTCCCAAAAAACTTCGAATACCCTTTACAGAAATAGGTGGTGGCGGGTTCTCAATGGTTTCGATCTTAGCTCTATCAACCTCAATTCCTTTTGATGACACTCGATGACCCAAAATTATCCCCTCTTGTACCATAAAATGACATTTCTCCCAGTTTAAAACCAAATTCGTTTCCATACACCGTTTGAGCACGAGTGTGAGATTTTCCAAACAATAATCAAATGAATCCCCAAAAACTGAAAAATCATCCATAAATACCTCAAGATTTTGTTCTACCATATCGAAAAAAATAGCCATCATACACCGTTGAAATGTCGCTGGTGCATTACATAACCCAAAAGACATTCTGCGAAAAGCAAAGGTGCCATATGGGCATGTGAATGTTGTTTTCTCCTGATCCTCGGGTGCAATGGAAATCTGCTTATAGCCCTAGTATCCATCCAAGAGACAATAATACTCGTGCCCTGCAAGCCTGTCCAACATCTGATCTATGAATGTTAGAGGAAAATGGTCCTTACGAGTGGCCTTATTCAACTTTCTGTAATCCATACACACCCGCCAACCCGTAACTGTTCGAGTTGGGATCAATTCATTATGCTCATTCGCAACTACTGTCATTCCCCCTTTCTTTGGCACGCATTGAACCAGACTTACCCATGAGCTATCTGAGATAGGGTAGATAATTCCCGCATCCAACCATTTAATGATTTCCTTTTTGACAACTTCCTTCATGATGGGATTGAGTCTTCGTTGTTGTTCAATAATTGGTTTTGCTTCATCTTCCAACAAAATCTTATGCATACAAATTGATGGGCTTATCCCCTTGATATCTGCAATAGTCCATCCAAGAGCAGTCTTGTATTGTCGAAGTACCCTTAGTAGCTTTTCTTCTTGAACCTTATCAAGATATACAGAAATAATGACTGGCAAAGAGGAAGAAGAACCAAGGTAGGCGTACCGGAGGTGGTTAGGCAATGGCTTAAGTTCCAAGGTAGGCGGTTCTTCTAAGGATGATGTCACCTTTTCATCTTGCTTTCCACGATAATCCAGAGGTTCAAATTTTTGTAAACATCGTGTGAACTTTGGAGTTGAATCTAACATTTGAACCCATTCTAACACAGTTGAATCATCAAATAAATTTTCACTAACCAATGCGGTTTCAAGAGGGTCTTCAATAACAGATTCACTAAATACCTCTTCAGTTGCTTCTTCAATTAGATCAACTCTTAAGCACTCTTCCTCTCCCTTCGGAAATTTCATAGCCTTGAAAATATTAAAAGTTATTTCTTCATCTTGAACTCTCATTGTTAACTCTCCCTTTTGTACATCAATTAATGTCCTTCCAGTGGCTAAAAATGGTCTTCCAAGGATAATTGGTATGTCTTTATCCTCTTCGTAGTCCAACACAATGAAGTCAGCTGGAAATATGAATTTGTCCACCTTCACTAATATGTCTTCCATAATGCCCCTAGGGTATGTCACTGATCTATCTGCTAGTTGTAAAGAGATATTTGTTGGCTTTGGAGCTGGTAATCCCAACTGAGTGTAGATCGAAAGCGGTATCAAGTTAATACTCGCACCCAAATCACATAAACATCTGTTAAAGAATTGGGGCCCAATCGTGCACGGTATGGTGAAGCTACCCGGATCCTTCAACTTCGGTGGTAACTTTCTTTGCAGAATTGCACTACATTCTTCTGTCAACGCTACAGTTTCGAACTCCCCTAGCTTCCTCTTTCTTGCTAAAATATCTTTCATGAATTTTTCATAGCTAGGCATTTGTTCTAAAGCATCTGCGAATGGAATGTTGATTTGCAGCTTTTTGAACACTTCTAAAAATTTTGAAAATTGTCTATCTAATTTCTGCTTTTGAAATCTTTGAGGAAACGGCACAGGTGGTACGACTGTTGTTTGCTTATCTTCTTGTTGTTTTTTCACAACTTTTTCCCCAGATTTATTTTTCGAATTTCCACGCTCTTGTTCAGCATCCTCAGCAGAAATTATTTTCTTGTGTCCGTCCAGATCTGTAGTCAACTCCTTCCCACTTCTGAGTGTAACTGCCTTACATTGCTCATTTCCATCATTCCTTGGATTTTTCTCCGTATCACTAGGTAAAGAACCTGGAGTTCTAGTATTCAAAGCATTAGCTATCTGCCCCATTTGGTTCTCAAGATTCTTTATTGCAGCTGATTGGTTTTTCGTTGTGGCTTCAAACTGAGTTGCCAATCTTGCCAAAAATTCTTCCATTTGTGATAACTTATCAGGTTGATGAGGTTGTGGGTGTTGTTGAGTTTGTTGATGTGGCTGAAATACAGGTGGATATGATTGCCTTGGAGCTTGGGCTTGAGCATGTGACTGATTATTACTCTAAGAAAAATTCGGGTGGTTTCTCACTCCTGAATTGTAGTTGTTTGAATAACTGCCCTGCTGCCTGTTATAATTGGAAACAAACTGGACTGACTCAGGATTTATTGCACATTGATCACTTGAGTGGTTACCCGCACATATTTCACAAATCGTTTCCATTTTCTGAACTGGTTGTACCCCAAGTGCGTCTATCTTCTTTGTAAGAGCAGAAATCTGAGCTGTCACTTGAGCTGACAATACTGTCATCGCATCCACTTCATAAACCCCTACTGTCCTTGGCTGAGTCGTTCTTGCTGTTAGCCACTGATAATTATTAGCTGCCATGGTTTCAATTAACTGATACCCCTCATCACAATTCTTGGCCATAATAGCTCCTCCTGCTGCAGCATCTATACTCGATCTCACTGTGCTGAATAAACCGTTATAAAAAGTTTGCACCTGAAGCCATTTAGGAATCCCATGGTGTGGACATTTTCGCAATGAGTCTTTGAATCTCTCCCAAGCTTCATATAGTGATTCTGAATCGTGCTGAATGAAAGAGAAGATATCGTTCTACAACTTTGTTATTTTTGCAGGCGGGAAAAACTTTGCAAGAAATTTCTGGGCGAGATCATTTCATGTAGTAATCGAGCCTAGTGGTAGTGAATGGAGCCAACTCTTAGCCTTATCTTTGAGAGTAAATGGAAATAGCCTTAGCCTTATTGCATCATCTGACACATTATTGTACTTGAAAGTATCACAGATTTCTATAAAGCTGACTATGTGATCGTTCGGATCATCGTTTGGTAACCCTCCAAACTGACATGAATTTTGAATCATCTGTATTGTCCCTGGTTTTATCTCAAAACTTGTAGCAGTAATGGCAGGCCTCGTAATACTCGACTGAATTTCAGTAACCCGCGGTGTAGCATAATCCCGCAGTGCTTTTTGCTCTTCTTCAGCCATAGTATCTTTCTTATCAAGTGCCTCTTTGATTTCTTTAACCCACTTACGCAACCGCTGAAATTTTTTCTCGATGTCGTCCTCGTGAGGCAATAAATCTGGCTTCTTCGATCGCGTTTGCATACACTAGTCAAGAACACCTGAATAGAACAGAACAGAAAAAGTTTAAATTAAGATTAATGCTATAAAAATCAATAATGAAAAAATATTAAACTAATTTCCCCGGCAACGGCGCCAAAAACTTGTTGCCTAATTTTTTTAATAGCACTTTATCACGCAAGTATACGCGTTCAATTGTAATATTCAGCAAACAAGGATATCGTTCCCACGAGGAAATAGACTAATATTTATCAATTACTAACTCCAATGCAATTAATCCTATTTTAAACTAAGAAAATTTTGTTTAAGATTTGAAATTTAAACTTAACAAAACTAATGATTAAAATCAGAATTTCACAAGAATAACTGCAGATTTAACAGGTTAAGATTACAACTTCCCTTGGTATTTCATTTAAACTAACTTACTTCCCATTTAAAATAAATCAATTAATATGAATCATTATCCAAGAATGCTTTATGAATATTCACGCACTTCTTCCAAAGACACGTGAACAAATCCTCCTAAATCCAATCTTTAAGATGCGGAATTACAAGGAACACCCCAGTTAATCAACTCACTATATTCCTATGTGAATCAAGTTAATCAGGGTTTTACGCACAAATTCTTTCAATGGATACAAAAGACACATAGGTATATTCCTATCCTACACGCTAATCATATTAAACCTATTCAGATTATATGAACAGTTGTTATCATATCCAGATCTCAATCTATACTCCATCTTCCAATTTTATATAGATTATCACAGTAATTGTTGGCCAAACAATTAATCAATAAACATAAGATATAATAAATAATTCAATAAAAACTAACTTTCATTCAATGGGAAGCTTGCAATTTAAACTACATACCAAGTTCCGTTGCAATCTTAATTAAAATTTAGTTTATGATAATAATAAAGAAAAACATCATCCAAATTAATAATCCAAATATCCCAGATAATTACAAAAGATAAAACTAGAGAAGAGAAGAAGAAACTCTGAATTTGCTCTTAAACTCTCTCTTAGATCTTCAGCCCTTGCAATTCTCCTTTGTGTTTTTCTTCCTTGTTCTCTCTGCAAATCTCTTGAAAAATTAGTTCATATGTCTTTTCTAAAGTCTTCTCCTATTTGTATTGGTCTCAGCCCTCATTCAGACTCCTATTTGGCTTCAAAAACCCACTTAGCAGTAGAAAAACGCCCCTTTTCCGTACATGAGTGCCTAGGCGCTCATCATAGGCCATTTTCAAGAGCCTAGGCACTTGACCAGGACCACATAATTACAAAAATGCCACTCAGCTTTAATTTTCATGATTTTTGACCTTTTCTTCTCCGAAATGACCAATTTGTCCCTCCAGCTCCAACCTACAACAAATAAACACAAAACACATAAAAAGATACTAAAAAACAATTAAAGATAACAATAATTAATTTTAATAATATCGGATTCATAGGTATAAAACCTACTCATCATTAATCATTTGGGAGAGCTGCTCCATGTTAGACATAAGCTGCTCCATCAGATAAGAGGAGTTACCAACTACAATCTTGAGTTCTTGTTGACTTAACTCAAGTTGCATAGAGAAAGGCTGATTCATGTTGTCAATCTTGTCAGAGAGGACTTGGAGTTTCTCTTCATTTATCATTTGTGTTCGTAGAGCCTCAGCCTTCTGATCATGTATGGCCTTCAGATAGATGTGATCTCTCTCTTTGATTTTGAGAGATACTTCAGTCATGGTGGCTTAGATTCTGTCTTGAACTGAGTGATCTTCTGTTTCTGTCAACCTCTTTGACTCTTCAGTAATTAGGAATATTTTCTCAACCAGCTCAGCGTAATTCCTCAATAGCTCCTGCTCCATAGGAGTTTGGTCATCTGGTCTGGCAACTTTCTGTTGAACATTAGCTTGGACTCTACGATTTTCATCCTTGGACAGATTTTCAAAAGTGTTGACAATTTGAAATATCGTTGAGTACGAATTGATATTGGAAGATGAAGGGATGTTGGACAACAGTGCTTGAGCAGATGAAGGCTTCTCATCTTGAACTTGAACACTATCAGTGATAGAGTGAGCAGACTCTATGATTATCTCCTTGGTCATAAAACTTCTGCCTTCAGAGTCCACTCTACGATCGTAGGGAATATAGTGATTGTCAGCATGTCGATAGACTTTGTAATGGGGTTGGTCGTTGATCATCATGGTTGCAAACTTCTTTACCCTGGGAAGTTTTGTGACACAAGTTCCAAATTTGGAAACTGAGAGTAGCACCAACTGAAGTAACTCTCATCTCTCTCACTGTGTGCTTTTAGCCAAGGCATCCATGGAAAGAACCATCTCATTAGAAGATCTTCAGTTATACAGTATTGTTGTGTAGTCTAATTCCATGTTTTTCCAGTTGTGAATTACTTCATCTGTGGTCATTCTTACAACTCGAAGTTGTTCATTTCCATGATTTATCCATCTTACTGCTGGTTCAGCTGGTGGTTCATCAAAGACTTCCACTACAATTCTTCTGTTAATTCTGGTTGGAGAGAGAACATGATAGTATTCTGGCTCCTCTGATTCCTGAGATGTAGAATCAGAATCTTTCTCTATTTCTTCACTTTTTGATCTAGAATCTTGCTGGTTTCCTATATCAAATTCATCAGTGAAGTCTTCTTATTGAATTTCATTTTCAGAACCTTCTTCAGCAGTATCTTCCTAGGATTCATCACTAGTTCCATCTTCAGCACTTTCTTCATCAGATTCATTATCACTTACTTCAATGACTGCAGTAGAGTGATTATTTTTTTTGTTAGAGGCAAATTTAGCCAGTAGTCTGTAGCTCTTCCTCCTCCTTGGAGGTTCAGCTAAGGGTGAAACAGATTCTTCTTCTTCTTTAGACTCTGAGGCCTTGGAGTTAACAGGCAAGCTTCTTTGATTTTCATCATTGACAGGGGCAGGTGATTCTTTTTCGAATTCATCATCTTTTGAGCCATCATGAGGGCTTGTTGGAGCCCTTGCATTTGGAGATTCCGATGGGTCATTTTGCAGCTTCTCTTTATCTTTAGAGTGAGTACTCTGAGAGTTGGTCACTGGACATGCATATTCCTTTTCTTCATCATCAACCTTGGTTCTTTCTTCAATAAATTCAACTTCTTCTTCATTGTTGAACTTGCTCCTTGAGGGTTCAATCTTTGAACTTTTAGTTCCCTTCCCATCTTCAGACTCTTCATGTTCTTCTTTGTTGGATGAACTTTCCTGGGGAACTGGGGCTGGTTTGTTTATCACCTTAGCTTTCTTTCTTGAAGGCTCTTGAAGCAATGTGTTGCTTCTTCTTCTTTTTGGGTTTACAGCAGTTGATGCTGGTTTTTCTTCTGCTCTTTGTTTCTTCTTATCAGTGGAGACAAAGCTTGACAAAACCTTTGCATTCTTCACATTCTTAGACTTCTTCTTTGCAGTTGTGTCAGCAACTGATGTAGAGTCATCAGACTCAGAGCTTTCTTCATCCTTTGCCTTTCTCTTCTTTGCAGAGACTTTTCTGCTGCTTTCAGTTTGTGTTAGCCTCCTGTTTTCCTTTGGGTTCTTCTTCCAATTTATGAACAACTGAGGAGACATTATTGTATGAACTTTTAGAGGCTCTCCTTTATTATCCTTGATTTTGTTTCCCAGTTTCTTCTTTATCATAATGCTTAACAATCTTCCATGAAACACTTTTGTCAGAGATTTTTCTGTAAACTTCTTTAACTCATCCTTTTCTATCCATTTGGAGATTTTATCGAACAGAATAGCTTTAAAGTTGATTTGTTTCTTCATAACTATAACGAACATAATCTTCAACTGCTGGTCGAGTACAGTGTCATGTGCAGTGTCTTTGCACAGTATACATTTTCCCACTATCTTAGTAAGAAATTCGAATTCCTCTGGAAACTTCTTTTTCTTCATGTCCTTTAGACTAAGGTTTCTTTGGTACCACATTAGTCTCTTGCCTTCTTTAATGTCGATTTCATCCAGGTTTATCAGACCTTCATTGGGAAACCCTAGACATTGATTGATGTCTGATGCTCTTATCTTCAGACTAGATCCTTTTACCTTAGTAGTCAGAAGCCCAGAGTTCATTGAAGCATTTGAGTAGAACTGTTTCACTAGTTCTATATAAACTGGAGTGTTGGCTTCCAGGTACTAAGAGAACCCAGCTTCCTTTATGAGTTCAAGTATGTCATTGAACTTTGTCTCTGATTCTTCAAACTTTGTAAAGCCGAGTTGAATGCCCGTTACAACTTTCCATTCTACCATTTGAGGAGTTCAAGGTATATGGTATGTGGTTTGGAGAGATTTAGCTAAGTGTGATTTGGGTTCTGGAAGTTTGATTGGTTTGGCTTCGAAGAGGATTCTAGGGTTTGAAAAAGGGAGGGAGAGAGGTTCAATGGGTTCTGGTAACTGTTTGTAGCTTTTGCATTTGTCTTTATGGCAGTTTCTTCTCACACTACATATGTTATGACATATCAACTAGCCATTGGTTGCACGATGCCCAGTATCAAGCTGTAATTCCCCATTAACTTTTCAGTTAGATGTCACTTTTAGAAGTGTAGACGTTTGATTGACGTGGATTGACCGTTGACCTCTCTGGTTCGTAGAGTAGCATGATAGGGTGGTTATGGACTCTACGATTTCCTTTGTTGACTCAACGATTAACTTTTGAGAGATGATGCATTGGATGGTTTTGACATTTCTCCTCATGTTGAAACTGCATAGCTCAACCACTGATGTACTTTATGAAGGCTTGGGCATTTTTCTTTAGCAGCACATCTTTCCAACCAGCATTCGAAGTTATCTCCTCACAATCTGAATGGTTAGGCAATTGTCCAGTTCTTCCGAGCTCCTCATGAGCTAGAGTATCCTCTGGTAGGACTGCGATCGTCGAGTCTACTTCTATGATCGCTGAGGTTGCACTACGATCGTGAAGTTCTCTTCAACCTCTACTTTACGATCGTTGACTGACTTGGTCCTTGAGATGAACTTGATTAAGCAATTCTTCTAGGTTAAGGTAGTTTAGGAAGGGCCAACCTCTTAGAGGGAGCTAAGGATTAGGTTTATCCCTGAGGCGCTTTCTAGATGAAATACTTTAGAAGTGATTTAGACTGATAACTCATTTGACCTTTTCTGGTGGTGAGGTCATCTACCAACTTTAGACAATTGCATTTGCTGTAATCGTGGTGTCCTTCTGCTATTCCACTATGATCAGATGTTTGATAGTAGGATTTCCACGGTTTTGAGTTAGATGGTTGAAAGATTATCAGTAGTACGTTTTGAGATGTTTCAGTAGTACGTTTTGAGATGTTCCTACTGACTATGGATCTTCATTTGGTTCATCAGCCACAAAGTTTTGGGACTCTGTAGCTGGTACACTGCTTCATAGTATATCTCAGTATTGTTGTTCCTTAACATATCACTGCTCCCCATGGTTGATACTGTCTTCTCAGATGGATGTGATTCCCCTTTCTTTATATGTATTAGAAGACAACCTTACATATCTCCTTCTGACTGGAATCACCAAATCTTCTTATATCGTAGAAATGTGCATCTTCAAGGTTAATCATTCTACGATCCTTTGACAGCACTACGATCGTAGTATTCTTTTACAGTTTGTACTTGTGGAGTTCTGCTCCCGTAATGAGTTCCTAATGTTTGATGCTTGATAGTCCTCTAATGTGAGCTTCCTTGAGAACAAGTTTTGCTTACTTGAGCATCTAAGACTTACTCTCTGGTTGAGTGGCATGCTTTTATATAAAGGTTTGCAGCCATTTGAGCTTTATTTAGATTAGCTAAGCAGGTCTTCAAGGACAGGCTTTGACAAGTAGGAGGTTTGTCAGAATTATTTCTGAACAGTCCTAAGCCTTCTGCTGGTTGACTCTTCTTGACTGAAGTCTTTGGCTTTAGCAGTTCCTTAGTGTGGTCAAATAGACCAAGTACCTGCAAGTTATTCATTTCTAATTTTTGGTACCCATGGTCAAATGGGTCCTGCTAGGTTAGTTTACCAAACTCTTATTCCTCATATTTGAGTAATCATCATATTGACCACCATCAGTCGTATTTATGCATATACTTCATTTAGATAATATGTTTTGAGATTCATGGTGGTGAGTGTGAGAGAAATTTGTTATTTTAATAAAACACTCTTTTCCTTGATGGTTTCATCATATGCTAAGTTATGATCACAGAGTTTAAATATTCAAAGAGTGAGAATCAGCTCTACGATTTATTAGCATCTAGTTGATTCATGGAGGTGATCAGTTTCTATGAATCTTCAAGATTCTCTTGTAGATCCGATCATAATATGTGTGTCATTAAACACTTAGACCGTAGGATGTATGAAGCACATTTACCCATCACCAAAGATTACTTCACATTCAATTGACCTGTGAGGTTCTTAAAACCATTTCAGGTCTCTTTCAAGATATCATCTTTGTTGGAAGAATGCATATCTTGATTTGATGTTTAAAGTAAATACTCATGATTATATGTAAAGCCCTTCAAGGAATATATGTACAAGGGCTTAATGATAGATCAAATTTGTTAAGTTGATCTTAGCTTTTAATGTTCATCATTCTGTAATCAAATGTATAGATAAAAAGATCAAAGATGTTAGGTTGATCTATGACTTGTAACTAATAGATAGGCTTTCAACAAGAATCAGAGTCTATCAAGTTGTCCAACAGTTTGCAAAAGCTAAGGTAGGATCGTAAAGCTTTTCAAATCGTAGTGTATCTACCTTGAAGGACCTCTTCAGGATTCGTAGAATAATCCAGACGTTTGTCGAAGCTAACTCAGAGATCGTAGTGTGCTTTCGGAAACGTAGAGTCGACAAGATAAGCAAGCAAAGAACGTAGTGTGCAAAGATCGTAGTGTGCAAATTCTTGAAAGGAATTGTAGAGTCTCATCTCTCTTGTGTCAGAAGCATCGAACTCTATCTTCTGTTTGGAGATAAATTTCAACAAATGAGGAATGAGTTTCAAACGTTGAAGAACTCACCAGTCCCAACGGTACAAAAGATATCCTTAGTATTCATCAAAAGGAACGTGTTCAAGAAGATAAGAAAAGGACCATTGGGCAAAGGAAAACACCTTTTTAGGTGTTAGGTGAGAAAGCAGTCTGCTGTGTCAGTGAGACAGAATGCAATTCAGAAGATGTGCAGAAATGTCTCCATCAAAGCTCAGAAATGTCAAACGCATTTAATGCTTCATCAGATGACTTCAACGGATAGATTTCAAAGATCACATATATACAGAATACAGACATATGAGAGAGGTAAACAAGTATTGAACAAAACTCACAAGAACACTCAATGATAAACTCTACGATCTGAGAAAAAGAAGAAGCTTGCTCAGCTACTCAGTTCTTTCGAACAAGTTCTTAACTGCAACTGAGTAGCCTCAATCACAACTCAACAACTATCAATCTACTAAAGTAAGAAGTTCCAAGTTAGAAAGACTTGAAGAGTTCTAAGTGAACTGTGAAGAGCCAAGTCTGTTGGACTTGAAGAGTTCAAGAGTGAATTAGAAGTGCCTAGACTGCTGGCCTAGAAGGAATCTGTGAGATTCAGAAAGTGTAAAAGACATCCTTAGTGGATTTCCTACTCAAGGAGTAGAAGAGTGGACTAGGAGATTTGAGTTCTTCGAATCACTTAAAAACAACTGTGTCTATTTATAACTGCTATAACTGCCTTTCTCTCTTTAACTTGTTATCTAAAAGGGATTTCAACGAAACAATAATTCCGTTGTGCTACAAAGCTTTATCAAAACAATCTTTAAACAAAGAAAAGTTTTTAATATCTATTCAACCCCCCTTCTAGATAACTATTTTGCCTTTGGGAACTAACAATTGGTATCAAAGTAGGTTCTATAATATAGCCTACAAAGCTTGAGTAGATCCAATGGCACACTTACCAAGCAAATCAAAGACTGGAGGAGGCAGCAAGCCACCTATGTGCAACAAAGATAAATTCACTAACTAGAAGGTTAGGAAGAAAGCTTACATGGATTCAATAGATGAAGATCTATTTGAAACTATTCAAAATGGGCCTTACGTTCCTACAAAGCTTGCACCAACTACAGAAGACCCAAACAGAATACAGATCAAGGTCAAAGAAGAATGGATATAGAACGAGAAGAGAGCTATCCAGCTTGACAAAAAGGCCAAGAACATCTTATTTCAATCATTAGAAGATGATCTATTAGAAAACGTGGTCAACTGCAGGACAACAAAGGAGGTTTAGGAAGCACTACTCATTATGCATGAAGGAACAGAAGAAGTCAGAGAAAACAAACAATCTCTCTTGACTCAACAATATGAGATGTTTGCTCATGTTCCAGGAGAGAACGTCACTGCTACATACGAGAGATTCAATATTCTGCTCAACTCTCTACGAGCCTATGGAAAGATCCATCCAAACAAAGATCTGATCATAAAGTTCATGAGCTATTTACCTAGCAAGTGGGATGCCAAAACCACTGCCATTAGAGAATCAAAGAATCTACATGAAATGACTGTTCAACAGTTATATGGCAACCTCCACACGTACGAAATGGAGCTGACACAATGAGCAAAAATGTTGTCTGAAGGAAGAAAGAATGACAAAGGTGTTGCTTTCAAAGTAACCGAAAACACCTCCAAAATCAACACTGAAATTGATTCTGACTACGATGAAGATGATGATGAGGACTTTGCAATGCTGGTTAAAAGACTAAGAAGATTCATGAGACAAGGCAGAACCAGCAAGCCAAAGAAAGTTGGCAACTACAACAGCCAGGAGCAAATGAATGACCTATGCTACAACTGCAAGAAACTTGGTCACTTCATTGCCAACTGCAATAAACCTCTCAGAGAAGAACTCAAGAAGAAATCACATGCAAAGAAGGAATACAAAGGCAACAAAAGGGCAATAAAGAAAGACAAAGGCCTTGTAGCTGGAGGATCATGGAGTGACTCTGATAATGACTTAACTCCAAAATCTGGAGATGATGAAGATCCTCAAATGGCTAATCTCTTCCTGATGGCCAAAAGTGCAAGGGATAAACAGAACTCCAACATACATGAAGTAAGTATCGACGAGGTATTTGACTTTAACTCTCCTGATGTAGATATTGATGACCTTAGAACTGCATTACACGGCATAACATCTGATCTGCATTAATACATGAAGTGGTTTAGGGTTCTGTCTAAAGACTATTCTCTTCTTCAAAAGGAGAAAGAAAAATTTCAAGAGGAACTGGAAATAGTCCTTCTCAATAATGATTCTCTCTCTAAGATTGAAGCTGAGAATAAGCTCTTGAGACAGGCAAATGAGCTTAGTGCTCAGAGAGAGTCTAGTCTAACCTCTAAGATTTAGAATCTAGAAAAGACAGTCTCTACATGGAATAAATCCTCTTCATCCATGGACTCCTTAATCTCTAACCAGAGAAGTGTCTCTGATAAAACAGAGTTAGGCTTTGGGGAATCTACCTCAGAGTCATGTGTGGAAAAATCAAAGGAAACTAGCACTTGTAATGTCTCAGATTTCAATAGAGGCATTATATTTGTGAAATCCTCACAGAAGGATAAGCCTATCAAACCCTGCCCAGCTGATTCAATTCATATTCCCAGGAGTAAGGGATCTCATGCTGGTCTAGGTTTCAGAAAAGAGAAGAGTAATCTAGCTACTACTCATCAACCTCGAAGGATCGTAGAGTCAAATAAAATCAACTCTACGAACCAACCAGGAAGATATAGTAGAAGTAAGATACACTCCTCACAAATAATGAAACAAGAGAACACATGGAAAAGGGAATATCAGCCTAGCAGGATGATGACAAATAACCCACAAAAGTCTAAATGGAGGAAGGACTTTCACACACACACACACACACACACACACTAACATGCATCATATCAAATGTTTTGTGTGCAACAGAGTTGGCCATAAGGCTGCAAATTGTCATTATAATTCCATGCATGTGAGACCCAAAATCAAGTAGATTTGGGTCCCAAAGGGTACTAACATAGTAGGACCCATGCAAGTATGGGTACCAAAATGAAGGTTTAATGTTACCTCAGGAAATGAGCTCCACGAACACAACCTGGTATGTGGACAGTGGATGTTCAAGACACATGACTGGAATCAAAGCCCTTCTGTCTAACTACATAGAGAATGAGGGTCCCTTGGTCATTTTTTGAGACAATAGCTCGGACAAAACAAGAGGATATGGGTCAACTGGAAATGGTGCAGTATCATTTAGTAGAGTGGCCTATGTGGAAGGACTGCAACACAATCTTCTAAGCATTAGCCAACTTTTGGTCATCAACTAACATTCCTTAACAATCAATGTCAAGTCCGAGACCTGAAGACATCTATAGTAAAGCTAACCGGAATAAGAGAAGAAAATATCTACACAGTAAATCTTGGACAACTAAGCTCAGACGAGACAATACGCTTTCTGGATAAAGCATCCGAAGAAATGAGCTAGTTATGGCATCGAAGATTATCTCATCTTAACTTCAAAAGTATGTCCAAATTAGCTTCGAAAGATCTAGTTGTAGGACTGCCAAAGTTTAACTTCGTTAAAGAAAGGCCTTGCAATGCCTGTCAACTTGGGAAGCAGACAAGAAGCACATTCAAGAGCAAAATAGTCAATTCAATTGACAAGCCTTTGCAGCTGCTACACATGGATCTTTTTGGGCCAATTCCAACAACAAGTCTTGGAGGAAAGAGATACTCTCTGGTCGTAGTCGATGACTTCACCAGATTTACATGGGTGTTCTTTCTAACCTCAAAAGATGAGACAAGCTCTCAGCTGATCAAAATGTTCAAGGTTGTGATGAACGAGAAAGAAGAGAAAATCAAGGCTATAAAGAGTGATCATGGTAGAGAATTTGACTTCTCAAAAATTGATCAATTCTGCTCTGACAATGGCATCAGTCACAACTTCTCAGCTCCACGAACTCCTTAACAAAATGGAGTTGCGAAGAGATAGAATAGAACATTAATAGAGGTTGGAAAGACTCTAATAGCAGCAGCTCATCTGCCTGAGTACTTCTAGGCAGAAGCAGTCAACACTGTATGTTATACTTATAACAGATCACTCATACACTCTACGATTAAGAAGACTCTCTATGAACTGTGGAAAGGAAGAAAACCTAGTGTCAGCTACTTTCATGTCTTCGAGTGTACATGCTACATTCTCAATAATGGAAAACAATACTTGACAAAGTTTCAACCAAAATCAGACGAAGGAATCTTTCTTGGATATGCCATAGATAGTAAGGCCTACAGAGTGTTCAACAGGAAGACATTGAGTGTTGAAGTCTTGATTCACATCATATTTGATGAAACAGACTTAGACAAAACAATGCCTCAAGATACTGCGACTAATAGTTCAGACACTATGAACGAGGCCGTCGAGCTCAATACTACGATCGTAGTACCAGACAATGAAATCGTTGAGCAAGGGAATGAAATCGTAAAGAGGCTTATGCCAGAGAACGAGCCTCCACATCAAGAAGAAGAAATAGATCTTGAAGATCTAAGACAAGAAGGCATAAGAACCGACGTCCCAACAGGAAGCAGATGGGCTAAAGATCACACTCAAGATCTAATCATTGGAGATCCAAATGCAAGAGTCAAAATAAGAGCTGCTACTCAAAATGAATGCTTCTATCTAAGCTTCCTATCTTAAATAGAACCAAAGAAAATAGAGGATGCTATGGAAGACTCCAGCTAGATAGAGGCCATTAAGGAAGAACTTAATCAGTTTGAGAGAACCAAAGTATGGAGATTGGTTCCAAGACCAAAGAACCATCCTGTAATTGAAATCAAGTGGGTCTTCAGAAACAAGATGGATGAAGATGGGGTGATAACAAGGAATAAGGCTAGACTAGTGGCCAAGGGCTACTCTCAAGAAGAAGGCATTGACTATGATGAGACATTTGCACCTATTTCCAGACTAGAAATCATCAGAATATTCCTTGCCTTTTTTGCTGCTCAAATGAAGTTCAAAGTCTTCCAGATGGATGTCAAAAGTGCATTCTTGAATGGTGAACTTCAAGAAGAAGTCTATGTAGAGCAACCTCTAGGTTTCATCAATCCATCTCTTTCTAATTATGTTTTTAGATTAGACAAAGCCTTATATGGTCTTAAGAAAGCACCGAGAGCATGGTATGAAACACTCACTAATTTTCTTATTGAAAATGGATTCACTAGAGGTAGAGTCGATACCACACTATTTCTTAGAAAGCATAAAGATAAGGTTCTATTAGTTCAAATTTACGTTGATGATATTATCTTTGGTTCTACTAATGAAAAGTTATGCAAAAGATTCTCCAAGCTTATGCAGAGCAAGTTTGAAATGAGCGTGATGGGTGAGCTAAACTTATTCCTTGGACTACAAGTAAGTAGACTGATGAAGGAATCTTTATCAACCAAGCCAAGTACATTAAAGACATACTTAAGAAGTATGGCATGGAGTCAGCCTCTCCCATTAAAACCCCAATTGCTCCTGCAACCAAGCTCGACAAAGATGAAAAAGGTAAAAGTATTGATATAACTCAATACAGAGAGGATTTTCAGGTACCTCAAAGGTACACCCCACCTGGGGCTTTGGTATCCCAAGGAATCCTCGTTTGAGCTAACAGGTTACACAGATGCTGATTTTGCAGGCTGTAAAATAGATAGAAAAAGTACCAGTGGCACTTTTCAACTACTAGGTAACAGACTTATGTCCTGGTTTAGCAAGAAGCAAAACTCAGTATCTACCTCAA
The DNA here is from genome assembly GCA_020205505.1 of Panax japonicus. NCBI lineage: Eukaryota > Viridiplantae > Streptophyta > Magnoliopsida > Apiales > Araliaceae > Panax > Panax japonicus. The sequence goes on along the minus strand of CM035098.1, from coordinate 24,693,843 downwards.
CTGCAGAAGCTGAATACATTGTTGTTGGAAGTTGCTGTGTTTCAGATCCTATGGATGAAAAATCAGCTAGCAGATTATGGGTTTGAATTCAAATACATACTTATTCACTGTGATAACACAAGTGCAATTGCTATAACTCATAATCCTGTCATGCATTCTAGGACTATACATATAGAAATAAGGTATCACTTCATTAGGGATCATGTACAAATGGAACTATATCGTTACAATATATCTCTACTAAAAATTAACTTGCTGATGTTTTTACAAAACCTCTAGATGAATCCAGATTCAACAAATTGATAAGTTAGCTAGGCATGCTTAACTTGCAAACATGAAATATTATGCTCAAGTTTGTGCTAACAATACAGATTTAAGGGCTATTTTCGAAATCAAAGACATGATCAAAGGAAGTCCAGGATCGTAGAGCCAAAGTGTCATAAAATTCAACGAACTCTGAACAAAATCAATGATCGTAGTGCAGACTCAACGATAGCAGAGCTACATCAACAAAACCAAAGGAGCACCCTATGATGATCAAGCATAAATCAAAGCAATCTCTCTGATATGTAACCTCAGGGACAAACCTAACCCTTGATACAATCAATGAGGTTAGCCCTTCTTGAGCTACCTTAATCTAAGAAGAAAGCTAAGTCAAAAAGTTCATCACAAGGACTTGGACCAGACTCTACGATTGCTAGTCAGACTCAATGATCGCAGTTCAGACTCTACGTTTACAACTCAGACACGACTACTACACAGACTCAATGATAGTAGAACAGACTTGACGATTCCAAGGACCATCTCAACGATCGTAGTCCCACTGAAGAATACATTAGCTCAAAAAAAGTTAAGGGCAATTCAGTACAATCCTTCTCTGTAATAATTCGTAGAGCCAAACAAAATTCGACACCTATCCCACTAAGCAAAATAGAGAGAAGGAAGTTACAAGTACAAATTGAAATTTTCTTTTTGAAATCTGAAATTCAAAAGATCATCTCTATCTTCCTCTCTCAAGCAGAAACCCTAAATCAGTAGCAAGCTCAGTCAGTCTCACTTCCTGCAAAGAAATCAATGGCAGCTTCCAGTGTTATCTCCGGCTACAGACTCTGTTCTGACGATTTTAAATCAGTTGAATTTCAATTTCACAAGACGTTGTCACTTCTGAAGAAGGCAGGTCTCGAAGAAGCCTTGGGTACGGACACATTGATCTACCCAAAGCTGGAAAAAGAGTTCTACAATAACGGGGTATTTGAAAACAAAACCATCACTACGAAAGTCAGGAACATCCAAATCAGACTAAAAGCTGAGGACATCAATCTAGCCCTAGGTCTCAAATCTGAAGGGTATCCGTCCTTAGATGGCATAGACTTCCATAAGGGTCTCAAGAAGATGTATCACAAGAAATCACTCTTTTTCAAAGGATACAAGAAGAAGGTGTTTCCATAGAGGTATGAGTTTTTAGCTGATATTGTTGGAAAATGTATATGTTGTAAGAGCTCAGGTCATGACTCTATGAATGAGGTACAAATCAAACTCATGATTGCCATATATTATAAAATACAACTTAACTATGGGGCTCTATTACTTGAATGGATTGGGAAGTGGTTAATCAGCTCAAAGAAAACAAAGAGCTCGCAGAAGATGCTCTACGGTTGATTTATAAGCATTATCCTACAGGCTGCTCTTGGTGACTTAATTGAGGATGATGAAGGAGAAACCATCAATCCAAATTGTCGAATGACTCAGCAATTATTTGAAAACTGGAAAAGGAATCCAGCTGAAAATGTGAAGATGATGTCTGAATCTAGTGGTAGAACTCGTGAGCTAAAGGGATCAAAAGTGCTAGGAAATATGTCTGTTATCAGAGAAACTGAGGAGGAAGAAGAAGAAGAAGCTAACAAGGAAGAACTCATTGCTTTAATCAGAAAAAGCAAAGGGAAAAGGAAGCTAAAAGCCAGAACTACAGAAGAACCTCAAGGATCCACTACCGATAAGCCTGTAGAGTCCTCAGACATTGAGACTCTAAGGATTCTAAGAAGAAAGGAATAGCAGGATGAGGCAGAAAAAGATAGAGCAACCATATCTCAGCCGCTGAAGATAAATAAGATCAGCTATAAGACCAAAAAGGCCATCAGTCTCTTCGATCGTAGAGTCTCTTCCGATCGTAAAGACCAGACCAAACAAGGAAGCAGCTGCATCAAATATTTTGGCTGATCTGAAGGACAAAACTGAAGAACGTTCTGAGGCTGTGGCATAGCCTAAAAAGCCAAGAAGGAAATTGGTCAAGAAATATATTCTTGTCAATGAGAAAGTACTAAAGAGGGAAGACAAAGAACTGACTACTGAAAAGGAATCAACAAATAAAAGAGAAATAGTCAAAGCTCCAACTGAGGGGGAGACACCTAAAGATCTGATGATAGAGGATACTCCTGTTGAGGGGGAGATACCTGAAAATCTCATGCTAGAGGATGCTCCAGCTGAGGGGGAGCTGTTGATCATACAAAAAGATGATCAAGCCAAGGGGGAGGATCATGACACCTCCATAACAGAAAAAGGGACTCCTGCAGGAGATGATGAAGAACCAATGCAAGAACATCATGAGGCCATTGACATAATGGAATCCTCCAGTGAAAACAGAGAAGCAGATGATGAGGTCGAGATCATAGTTGTAGGCATTGATGGGCACAGAAGAGCCAACTATGAGCAACTGTTTGCATATCTTCCTATGATGCCTTTCCACCAAGCTCAAATTCTGAACTCTTGGGATCATATGTCCTGGAGTTTCAAAGAGTATCCAACCATTTCAGTGATAGCCAATGGATTCCCAGGTAGATTCAATTTTGCCAAGAAGCTTCTCACAAACAGTTCCTCCTCAAAGAACAAACTTGAGGTACTATCTATCCCAACTCTTTTTAGAGTTAATCATTTGCCATCATCCTCATTTAATCAATTTTATGAATTCCCACGATGGTTGGAAGTGATTCTTCATCCACTGAATCAATTTCCAGTTACAGAATCCTAAAATTCTTTAACTGAAGAGATCAACTCCCTAATGCTCTCACATCACATCTCTACGATCACTGACTCTAGCCCCATGGTAGAGTATCCACCACAAATCATAGAGTCACCAAGCTTCAACATCCAAACCCAGGCCCCTCCATCCGATATTACCTCTTTATCTAGAAATGAATGCTTTAATCTTGATCTTGCCCTCTACTCATTGAAAGACAAATTCAAAAGCAAATCGCCTCCCTCTTCAAAATTTTCCCCACTAGATGAAATTCTATCAAAGTTGCCCACCAAAGATGATTTATCAGAAATATCTAAGACAGTGGTCAAGGAACTTGATTAAAGTCTTGAGGATCACACTGCACTTATTCAACTGAGGCTAACATCAATGATCAATGCTGCAAACAATTTCCCAAGCTCTCTAAGCTCTGAGCTCTCTAAAACGCTCAAAGAGATCATCAAAGAAATGTTTCAAAGCATAAAAGACATGGATGATATTCACTTTTAGGCAGCCAAGAACCACAAAGAAGCTATCCTAGTCCTGCAGGCCAACCAAGAGACTCAAAATCAATGCATGATTGAAAGCTTCTTCAATTTACAAACTGCTGTCAAAGAATTTCAACAATTCTATGTCAGCAATGGCCAGCAAATAGATAACATTCTATCCATCCTTCAACAAAAGGAAGCTAGGTCTGAAGCTCTGATCAAAGAAAATAGAGAGGACATTGCTCATACCAAGATTCAGCCTCAACGAGCTTGTTGAAGGACTGAATCATCTTTCAGACGACATTCGAACCCTTGATGCTGACATAAAGGGGGAGAATAATGATAAAAGAGGACATCAAGGAGGCAAAGGCAAAGACAAAGGTCAATTCAAACATTAATCCTTAAGGAATCCTCCTGCAAGGCAAATCCACCAACAGACTTCATGATCCAGTCATCAGACTCAACGATCTGATCAGCAGGAAGTCTTAATGGCTTAACCTTTAAGGAGTCTAGGGCCAGCTACCAGCTCTTACACGGTGATAACAACAGGCCTAAGAATGCCAATTGGAGATCCTGCATTCATGAATAGGCATGATCACAATCCTAGACTGAGCCCAAGTGAACTGGAAGACTTAGCCAGAAGGGTTGAAGCCAGCAGAAAAAAGGAGAGTTGAGGAATATGCAAACCCTCCGAGAAGCAAAAGGCCAAAGAAATATAGATAAGTTGAATTTTAATTCTTATTGATGTAGTCATATTTAAATGTAATATCTATCTTCATACATCAATAAATTCATGCTTATTCTCTAGAAATTTTAGCTGCTCACTAAAATACTAAGTCATATTTACTTTGCTGCAACTGCATATAGAATTTGATAATCATGAAAACAAATCTTCTTGGTTATGTCAACATCAAACAGGGGGAGATTGTTGGAAGAATGCATATCTTGATTTGATGTTTGAAGCAAATACTCATGATTATATGTAAAGCCCTTCAAGGAATATATGTACAAGGGCTTAGTGATAGATCAAATTTGTTAAGTTGATCTTATCTTTTAATGTTCATCATTCTGTAATCAAATGTATAGATAAAAATATCAAAGATGTTAGGTTGATATATAACTTTTAACGAATAGATAGGCTTTCAACAAGAATCAGAGTCTATCAAGTTGTCCGACAGTTTGCAAAAGCTAAGGCATGATCGTAAAGCTTTGCAGATCGTAGTGTATCTGCCTTGAAAGACCTCTTCAGGATTCGTAGAATAATCCAGACGTTTACCGAAGCTAACTTAGAGATCTTAGTGTGCTTTCAGAAACGTAGAGTTGGGAAGACGAGCAAGCAAAGAACGTAGTGTGCAAAGATCGTAGTGTACAAATTCTTGAAAGGAATCATAGTGTTCAGACCAAGCACAAAAAATGACAAGACACCACGATATGGATCGTAGAGTCTCATCTTTCTTGTGTCAGAAGCATCGAGCTCTATCTTCTGTTTGGAGATAAAATTTCAATAAATGAGGAATGAGTTTCAAACGTTGAAGAACTCACTAGTCCCAATAGTACAAAAGATATCCTTGGTATTCATCAAAAGGAACTTGTTCAAGAAGATAAGAAAAGGACCATTGGGCAAAGGAAAACATATTTTTAGGTGTTAGGTGAGAAAGCAGTTTGCCGTGTCAGTGAGCCAGAATTCAATTCAGAAGATGTGCAGAAATGTCTCCATCAAAGCTCAGAAATGTCAAACGCATTTAATGCTTCATCAGATGACTTCAACGGATAGATTTCAAAGATCACATATATACAGAATACAGACATATGAGAGAGGTAAGCAAGTATTGAACAAAACACACAAGAACACTCAAGGATAAACTCTACGATCTGAGAAAAAGAAGAAGCTTGCTCAGCTACTCAGTTCTTTCGAACAAGTGCTTAACTACAACTGATTAGCCTCAATCACAACTCAACAACTATCAATCTACTGAAGTAAGAAGTTCCCAGTTAGAAAGACTTGAAGAGTTCTAAGTGAACCGTGAAGAGCCAAGTTTGCTGGACTTGAAGAGTTCAAGAGATAACTTAGAAGTGCCTAGACTGCTGGTCTAGAAGGAATCAGTGAGATTCAGAAAGTGTAAAAGACATTCTTAGTGGATTTCCTACTCAAGGAGTAGAAGAATGGACTAGGAGATTTGAGTTCTCTGAACCACTTAAAAATAACTATGTCTATTTATAACTGCTATAACTGCCTTTCTCTCTTTAACTTGCTATCTAAAAGGGATTTCAAAGAAACAATAATTCCGATGTGCTACAAAGCTTTATCAAAACAGTATTTAAACAAAGAAAAGTTTCTAATATCTATTCAACCCCCCCCCTTCTAGATAACTATTGTGCCTTCGGGAACTAACAATCTTCAACCTAAAACTTGGATGGAGAGAAAGTTTATAGATATTTGAGTTTCCATTATCAGTGTACTTTCTCTCTTCACCTTTTTAGATAGATTATGAATACTTGAAGGAAAACTGTTATAGTTCATAAGTAAGGTGCAAATATGATGCTCATATCTATATTAGTGAAGAACCGTACCTTTTTGTTGTTAGTTTTTTAACAGACATTTATCTTAGATATTCTGAGTTTAGGCATTGATGTGCATGTTTTTTTTATTTGCTTCTGACAGCTAGTTGCTCTAGTTGATCTTCAGTCAATCAGTCGCGGTTTTGAAGATACAAGCTAAGAGAGTGTCAGCATTTCTAATTCTTTGACATCCTTGAGTTCACAAGGTTTACATCCAGTTGAAGGTTGCCCAGACACATGTTTAAGAAGTTCTTCTTTCTTCTCTGGATAAACATTACTTAGCATGTATGGCTTTTTTATCTTTTCAGGTTGATGGATGTTTGAATCTTTTCTGTTGATGTCTCTTGAGCTTTCTAGCCTAGTCTCTAGACTACAAGATTGACCACGAGCAAGGATTGGTCTTGTTGATATGGAAATCAAGAACATGGACCAATCTGAGCAGCTTCAGGTGTATATGCACATTTACCTGTACACAAAATTTCCAACATGTGAGCTCATATGCATATCACAAGTGACTTACTACTAAACTAAGTTTAGAACAATGTTTGTGCCTAGGATCAGGCTCAAAGCGATTAGCTTTTGAATATAGCATGAGAACATGCTTTGATACCAATTGTTAGTTCCCAGTAGGCACAATAGATCTAGAAGGGGGAGTTGAATAGATCCATTTACTTACAAATACTTTTCTGGTTTATTTTGTATTGCTAATAATTTAGCATGTGACAAACATAAGAATCTTTTCAAGCACAACGGAATAAGTAAAAGATCCCCTTCATTGATATATTTATAATCATACATACATTGTTCGTAGAGTTAGTTCAGTGGTAAGCAGTTAAAACATACATAGCAGTTATAGCAGTTAATGTACATAATGTAAATGATATAAAGTAAAAGACACAAGTGGTTTTAAGTGGTTCAGAGACTCAAGCTCCTAATCCACTCTTCTGCTATCAACTAGCAGGATTTCCACTAAGGAAGGGCAACACCATGAATCACTAAGATTCCTTCAAGGCCAGCAGCCTTGGGACTTCAGTTAACTAAGAACTCTTCAAGGCCAGCATCCTTGGAGCTTTTCTAGTTCCCTAGGAACTCTTCAAGCCTAGCAGGCTAGGAACTTCATTTAGTCCCTCCGGACAAGGATCCCTCAGGCCCTGGCTTCTTGTTATTATAATTGTTGTTGTTGGTGGTGCTGAGCTGCTAAGATGTCATTAAGCTCTGAAAATTTTTTGTACTTAGCAGCTTGGTGTGGTTCTCTTTGCATTCTGCTTCGAGTCTGGACCACATCTTCTTTGGTGCAGCTGATCTTTACTCTTTTCAGCTCATCTTCATTTGATGTCAACTATGCACCATCACCATCTGGATTTGATAAGTCCCTGAGCTTTTGGTAGACTTCTTCTGGCACTTAGTAATCCCTGAACCCTTCTTGAATGTTTTGCAGACATGGTTTTGCACTTGTTCAGTTTTAGCTTTAGGTTCATGGTGATCTGTAGAGTGGCTCTCTTGATCTTTTTTGTACTCAGCCACTTTCCTGAAAGCTATCTTTTTGGCCTTCTCGGCTCTCAGTTTGGCTGCCATCTTTAGTGGCATTCTCATCTTTGTTGAGTGAAGCTTTGATCTGTATGAGTCCTTCTTCAAAGCTGCTTCACTTCCACCTCGATAGTCTCACTGTCACTATGACTTATTCTATTGATCTTTGGTGGAACTCGTAGAGTCAACAATAGCATTCACCAACTCAACGATTCTATAACTTCACAATCATCAGTAACTCTAGATCTTTGAAGTTATTTTTATTTATACTACTTCCCAATCTTCCCGTTGGAAAGTAGCAGTTGAAGGTTATTCAAATTGCTTCGCAGATCTCGAGTTATTTGATGCAGATTGCAGATGTGACATGACATCTTTTTCTGACTTCCTGACACTGTAGTCTACTGTTTCACCTACCCTGTTAGATATGTCACTATGATATCTTGGGCAGGTCGAAGACTTTATTTCACCCTTCTGATTTCTCGATCAGAGGTTGTCCTTGCATCGATGCTCTCAATAAGCTTTTGTCTGAATATTACCCTTCAGATTGAACTGTTGATAATGCTTCAGTCTTCAGCTATTCGAACTCTACATTTCTGATGCATGTCTTCATGGACCTGATCGTAGTATCTTATTGATAGGTAAAAGCAACACTACGATCTGAGGAGTGCTCACTTGATCTTTAGTGTAGAACACCTCTTTGTTCTCTAGTGCAGTGCTTCAACACTTCTGTTTGCCATAACTGTTCTCAGACACTGATGGCTTGACTTCTTGCTTTGGCCCCTTCTAAATAATAAGACACTTCAGATTTGTGGCATGTCTAGCTTGCTTTCTCCTTGTGATCTCTCGTTCACTTATCATCAATGGACTGACCCTATGCTTAATCACTTTAGCCTTGTTATTCAGAGGCTGACCAGTATCTTTGTGTATACTCCATCAGTTTCTTCTTTGTTTGGCAAACACTTGGATTCTGATTACTTTCAGGATCGTTGTCATCTTTCTTCTTGACAGCTATTGCATATGCTGACTTTCCTTAGTCAGCTACTGAAGTCTTCTTATGATCATCTTGTGGAAGACTTTACCTTGAATGGCTTCTCAACTCATTCTGGATGCTGATTGAGTTGATGCTTAGATCTTCTATTAGCTTGCATGCCATCCGTTGAGTGCTCTCAAGCTTCCTTCAGGTGAGATGTATCTTTGCATTACCAACCAGAGGCTTTATTCCTTTGAATATTCTGGGAGTGCTCAATTATTGAGAATCATGTTTTCTCTACGATTCTATTGTGGCCTTGTGAGCACATCTATTAAGATCTTAGCTCTGCACTCTACAATTTAGATTCGGCTGTGCAGACACTATGACTTTGAGATCAGATCTTGATACTACGATTTCTGTCGTTGTGCTTGTTGTCTTCATCTGATCTTGCTCGACTACGATATCTGCCTTTGATACGATCAGTAGACTCTACGATTCTGAGTGCAGTCTACGATTCTTGAATTGGCTTTGACATTAGTAGACTCTACGACTCCGAGTGCAGTCTACGATTCTTGACTGACTTTGGCAGATGCTCAGTCGGCTCGTAGGCAGGCTGTCTCTACGATTCTGAACTTGACTTCCTCAGCAGACTATGGCCCTGAGGAAGTTCTCCTCGACACACTATGATCCTTCCTCGTCTCTCCTGGAAGTCTACGAACTCCGAGATCTACTATCTTGTAGACTACGATTCTGCCTCGATAGCTCTCGAGTTTTCCTTGACTCTCCTAGCAAACTACGATTTCTAGTGTAGTGTTCAATGATCAGATAAGCCTATCTATTATATCATAAGATCAACCTAACATGCTTGATCTTATTATATTTATAGTCCTTGTACATCATTTCTTTTTAAGGACTTTACTAAGCTGTTTTGCTTATGTAGGATCAACCTAACACATTTGATCAATTCATTCTAAGTCCTTGTACATATGTTTTTATTATCTATCAAAGGACTTTACAGCTTTTCTTAATGCAAGCATACTTGCATATTCATTCATATGTATATATCATAATCAAATCATATGTAAATAGAAATATCATTCACATACTTATTCCTGACAAATATGGTTTTTCCAAACAAGCCTTAGGGCTTTTAAAATTCTAATTTTTTAAACTTATATATTAAATTGATAATTAGTATATGTAATTATATTGGGAGTTACATATTCTATAATTATATGTGTTATATGTATATTGTATATACACTAAGTTATGTTAATTTTCTAAACCTAAGTCTAAACTAAGAACAATGGAGAGAGAAAGGGGGCTGCATATTTTGGTATTTATAGGGAGTCTAGGAGGGGTCTTGGATCTTCATACAACTTAAAATCATAAGCTACTTTGAAGAAACAAGAAGGCTTGCAAGAACAAAAAGGTAAGAAATTGAAAATTTTCAATTTTTGTGCTCTTTTTTGTTAGATCTTTATGAACCAAGCAACTTTTATTTTGAATCATTAAAAACTCGTGATTTACATGAGTATTGGTATTTTATATGTGCATCAAAGTATTTTTGAAATCAAAAGTTAGATCCAAAGTGAGAAAATCAAGTATTGTACCAAAAGGTTTAAGAAAAAGCTTTCCTTTGTATGCTATATATATTTTTATGTTAGATTCTTTGGGTTCAAGTGATTAATGGGTTAAAACATGTTATCATGCTAGATACATGAGTTAAGGGCAAAACCCCTTTGGAATCACTCAAATATGTTAAGAAATGAACACATTATGAATTAAATCCCAAACTACCCTAACTGCTGAACACAAGCTACTGATCAGTCACTTCTGTCCATTTTTTTGGGATAAAAAAAAAATCAAAATGGATTTTTGATACATGGAAACTGTAGTTCGGGAAAATACGAATCCAACGATACCTATTGGACCTAAATCCGATTTGTAGATCAGTCACTTTGGACCTGATTTCCGGAACCTAGAAAGATTGGAATTTGATGTTTGATAACTTAAAATTGTAGTTCAAGAAGATACTAATCCAACGAGTCTGATTAGACCTCAATCGGAGTTGTGGATCTCGTAATACAAGCGTTTTTTGTAAAAGACTCCAAAACTGAAAATGTTTATAAGGCATGTAATGGTCAGTCGGTAGTGGCCTGTTTTCAGGGTGCTATACTAGGCCAAATGGATGGTTTTTTGAGCCTAAAACGTATCTCGAGAAATCATGGTTCTAACGATACCAAGTGGGACCAAATCGGACTTGTAGATTACCGTCTAAAAATGTTTCTGTGGAGGACCCCAACTTTAAACGAAAACTATAGAATAAATAGAAAATAAATATTAGAAATTCATAATAAATTTGTAAAAATTATTTTAAAGCCTAAAAATGGGTTTTTAATAATTTGAAATATATTTCATTAATATTTTAATATTTTTAAATATTAATGATAGTTAATTTATTTAATTATTATATTAAATAAATTATTTAAAAATGATTTTAATACTTTAAAAATCATTTGAAATTATATTAAAGTGTAAGGAAATATTTTAAGTTATTTTTAATGACTTTTAATATTTTATGATAAATTTCATTAATAAATTAATATTAATGATAATGGATTTATTTAATAAATATATTAAATAAATTGTGGAAAATTAGAATTAATGTTTTAAAAAGTATATAAAAATGATTTAAGGGTTAGAAAAATATTTGAAGTTATAAAATATAACTTTTGATATTTTGTCATGAAAACACTAATATTTTAATATTAATAGAAATTATCAGATAATGGATTTAACTGTTTAAAAATCATATAAATATGATTTTATGGTATTAAAAAGTCTTTGAAATATTATAAATATATTATAATATTATGACATGTATTTCATTAATATTTGATATGAAATAAATATTAATGATAATGGAATTAAGTAGTATTTAATTCATATTAATATGATATTAATGATTGAAAAATCATGATAAATGATAATAATTATCTAAAAATTATTATAAGTCATTGAAAAATATTTTGACTGGAATTGAAATTAAGGTAAATGTAAAATATTTAGGCAAAGTCTTATGGAAATTAGACTCATAAATTATCCGACTAGACCGTTGGGATGTCAAAAATTGTACCGAATTCAACCCAGACTGAAATAATTTGACTTGATACCGAATTTTAGGTATTTTATAGACTGATAGGATTATGTGGTAATTTGTTCGGTTATATTATAACTGTATTTAATAGTACTATAATGTGATGATATTATTCTAATATTTGTAGATCGATATTATCTATATTAGGTCTTCAGACAAAGCAATATAGGTTGCGTAACGGTAATCAATGGTACAAGAAAGTTCTCTAACTTGATCTCGAGTTGATATTTTTGAAATATGCTTGGGGTTAATCATTACTGATTATACCATGTCTTGAATTATTGATTCACACTCTGTGCACATTGAATGTATTCATCGGGTATGAAAGGCTGATCACCTTCATTACCATTTGGTCCAGTTAATTTATTCATGTTCATTATTTGTTTAGCTATGAAAATTTATTCATGCTATTTCACAATGTAATATTGTAAAAAGTTAGCCAGATTATTGTTCAATTCTTTCAATCATGATATATCCTTAATTGAACTTATACTTGCTGGGAAAAATTATTGCTCACCATTGCTATATCATGATAAATATTACAGATTAGGAAGATACGTCAGATACAGGAAAAGTCAAAGACAAGTCAGCTTTGGATTATATGTGCAGCTAAATTTGTAACAGTAATGTATGATAATAACTTTGTATATCTGATAGGATATTGATTTAGGTATTATATTAACGTTCTCGACCTTGGGGATAATGTGTAATGTTTAATGTATAAACAGTATATGTTTATATCTTTCATAATAGACATAGAAATAGTACACTGGATTCGTAGTGATTTGGGACCCGAATATGGGGGTATTACATCAAATCTTTCGACGGAATGTCATATCAACATACCAAACTCTCGAAAGGTCTTAGGTTATTTAAATCCTAACCCTTAGGGTTTCGTCAGGTGAATAGTGTCTATTTCATCTTTTTCCTCAAAAATATTTTTGTTCCCAAAAAATTTAATTTTCGTCTTGAAAATTCTTACTCGTTCAGTCTAGCTTGAGCCAAAATCCTCACGTATTATAATCATCCTAGGTTCTAGAACTATTAATAAACACATAACACATAATCTTATTAATAAAAAATTTATTTTATTAATAACTAATTCTTTAAACTTCAATTCTGGACAATCTGATTTTCCGGGTTGTCACAATCTTCCCCCCTTATAAATATCCCATTCTCGGAATTTCTTAAAACCACATCTATACTCGGGTCATCACAGAGCTAGACATTGCATGGTTAAGTGTAAACACGAGAAAGAGCATAAATGCCCTCATGGGTAAATAAAAGAAGAAATAAATCCTGTATTGACTCTAAATTAGGTGCTTGTGTAGTTTTAGCTGGAACTTAACTTGTGAACGAAGTTTCTTAAATTAAAACTGTGTCTTTTCCTATAAGAAGCATATTATGCAATGTATTTGAATTGTAGTTGATTTTAATGGTTGTTAAGCACACACACCCTGCATCGGTAATAACATGCTTTGATTTATGGATTGGTATGAGTTATTGAATTGTCTTATTTGGATGTATTGTTTGAATCTATTGTTGATACCTCTGAGGCATATTTGTTTAATTTCATACTGACTGATGGCTAGATTTGTAGGCATATAGTTAAGATGCTCGGTTTAGAGAGAGAAAGAAGCTAGATTTTGCATTGAAACTATGTAAATCTCTTATATAAACACTCATATACATATATATTACAATATATCAAATTTTAACAAGTGAAAACTATGTTTGGAGGCGCCAAAAGTCGTTCGATAGCCATTCTCGTGCCATATTGTAAGATTTCTTCATATCTGTTTTCTTCGCTTGCTCTAGTATATTTATAAGTGTTATATATATATATATATATATATATATATATATATATATATATATATATATAGTTAGTTAGTTAGTTAGTTAGTTGTTAATATTTGTCAGATCTGACTTTTTAACCGTTCATTTCATGTAAATAGTCAATATTTCTGCTTTATTGACTAGATTTATACTAGATCTAGCTAGACTTGACAAACGGGCGGTCTGGGCCGAGAGCAGGCCAGGCCAATGGCAGGCCGGACCAAAATGGCCTGAGTTTTGGTGGGTTGATAATGTGAGGCCCGTGGCCCGGGTTGGGCCGGCCCGCGGGCTTCCTCCTTTATTTTTATTATATTTTTTTTGCAAAATCTTGCTACACCAAAAATAGTAATAATAATAAATACTAAAAATAATAAAAGAATTTATAATAAACAATAATTCAAAAAGACACGATTAATTAATTACCTACATTAACTACATATCTCAATCAATTAAAATTTTAATAGTATTATAAATTAGTATTATTAATTAACTACATTAACTACATATAATTACTGTACTACTACATATATTAACGACATACATATAACTACTGTACTACTACATATATTAATCAAACTTGTTTCTGTCATGCCCATGACTAGAAGCATCTAATTAAGCTTAATCATGTTCTTAACAAATCAATTAAAATTTTTTGAAAAATAATACTGCTCATAAATATTATAAATTAGGTACGATTTAGGTTTTACTTTTTAAAAATAGTAAAATTTGAACAAAAGTAAAGAAACAATATATTAAAGATTACATTAAAAATAAATCGTTGTTGTAGTTCAGTTGGTTTGAACTCTTATTTATTTACTTACAAGTCTTGTGTTCAAGCCTCACAACCCACAAGTAGCAACATTTTATTTTAAAAAGAAAAGAAGTCATGTGCCACGAACCGGACCGGGCCACCCGCGGGCCGGGCCTTCATAGGTCGGGCCAAAATGGCCCGTATTTTCCTGGGCTAAAAAACTGCAGCCCACAGCCCGACCCATGACAGGCGGGCCGGGTCGGGCCGGACCGCGAGCTTGGGCCATATTTTCCAGGTCTAGATCTAGCTTTAAACCGGTTCAAAAGCTGTAAAACTTGAAACTGGAAGTTAGAATGACTAAGATTTATATAAATCTAGTTTTTTTTTCTTATGGTTTTTGTAAATATTTAGCAAACATGTGACCCTAGATCTCTATCTAGAGGAAAATGGAAGCTTTGAGCTACTCACATACAAGGATTTAACTGATAAATCATTTGTTCAGCGATGTCTAGAATAGATGTGTTTTTATTGCATTATATTCATTGTACAGGCTGTTTATGTGATATCATGTGAGTCTAAGAGCTACAGGATCTACGATCCAATTAATGGATCTAGATCTGATTCCCACGATGGACGTTTTTAAGTTGTACCGCTAGGTTACAAATCTTTTTACTTGTAAATACAGGGCCTTAAAATGGTTATACGGGTTTAAGGCCCTGAAATAATGAAAACCATGGTTTGTGGTGCTCGGGCTTACTTCGATGGCTCTCATGCTTATAAGAAGTCAGACGCGTGTGTGTGTGTGTGTGTGTGTGTGTGTGTGTATATATATATATATATACTGTCAAAGATGTTTTGCATCTTAAATAAAATCAAATCAAGCCGAAAATGGAATAAAATAAAAGTAATAAAGGCCTCAATTCCTAGGCGAGCGAAAGGGTTTAAAAATAGCTTTTCAAAACTTCACTTTCGTTACCTGTTAAAAATGTACTTTTCAATAAATCAAACCCTTTGTATTAGGTATATAGGTGCAAAAGAGGCATATCACTACTTTCAAATGAAGCACAAAACATATTTTCAATCCAAAGCTTTCCAACACACACAAACACACAATGCATAAGGAATGAAAAAGTAGTGGTAACCGTGTTCCACGAAAGTTCGGGGGGTACTTAACACCTTCCCCTCGCTTAAGGAAGCCCCTGAACTCTATGAATCTCGACTCTAGACCAATTAAATAGAGTCACATATTGGGCCATATTGTAAAAAGTTTTCAAAACTCGGATGAGTTGATATATCCATTTAAACTCATATCAACTTGCGGCTCTGTCTAATTCGAACCAATCGTATAAAATCAAACTTTTCAAATTGTCGACATTGTATGTCGGTCTTTCTAAAATCTCACCTTTAAAACAAGAATAAATCAACATAGAACATCTAAAGGGTAGAGAACGCGATAAGAAAAAATCCTGGCGTCGACAAGTGGCTATCTTTACATTGAATGGATGTGAATGAATGTTTCTTTAAAATGCTTTATATTAGTGCTTTACACAATGTCATCATTTTGCATGCGGTGAGGCGCGTGTTGGGTAAAATCTAAATACGCACAATACACAAGTATATGTGATCAACAAGTGATATAATGATAAATAGAGTATCATTCCCACAGAGATAAGTTAATTTTAATCAATCAATTACCAGCTTTATATTATTTTAATTTTATTAAACTAATCAAATTAATGTTGCAATTAATATAAACTAATAAAACTATAAATCAAAACAAATCAACACAGCTAAGTAACGCAAATTTTAATCAGATGATGGAGAATTAAGCTTACAATTTCACTTTAAGTTTAACTCAGATTATCACACTTCTTTTTAATTCAATTAGCTATCTTAGATCATTAATCAAGAACACATCAGTAGAATTAGCCATATCTCAATGCACTAATACCATATTAACTTAAATCCACAATTGATAGAATTAAGCCAAACAGGCTTGTAAGACCCCAACTTTTATGAATAAAGATTTAATTTTTCTCTAAATATTATTTTGAATAGTAAGGTTGTAACAACCCGAGAAATTAGACAATTTATTAAAATCTTAAATGATGAATTTAAGGTCAAATAATAGACCTAGACATAAAATAAGTGTATGCATTTGTCATTTTTAGAAAGGAATTTTGTGAATTAAAATTTTTTTTGTAGTGAATTATTCAGGATTAAGTGTATATGTGTTTATGTTCAGTGAGTATGGTCATTTATGTGTTCAGAATGTAGATAAGGGTCAAGGGCTGACCAGATAAATTTTATCAGTGTCAAACCCTAATTTTATTATCGAATATCGACGTTCAGTTACAAAACCCTAATGACTGTTAAGAAACCCTAAAACCGGTTCTGAAACCCTAATTTCAGTTTTGGGGATATCAAAACCCTAATTCGGGATATTAGAACCCTAATCTGGGAATTTAAATACTATGAATAAGATTTTTGTGAATTAATTTCAATCCTAATTAGGGATAACCCTGATTGATTAATTAAAAATTCTAATAATTAGAAACCCTAATTTATAAATAGGTAATTTTAATTTTAATTAGGTAATATTAAATCCTAATTAGTAAGCTTCAATTATGATTTAAAAATTTTAATATAATTAGAGAAACCTAATTATAATTTAGAAATATTAATTTTCTATTTTGAAAACCGGAATTTGGAAGTCTTAGAAATAAATTTGCAAAAGTCTAAGGGTTAAACGCTAAACCCTAAGGGTTTAGGCAATTGACATGTATGCCATTAAAACTAAAATCAAAATGACTAAAGTGCCCTTTTTATTTCTTTAATAAGGTAACTTGCAAATCTTGCTATATCTTTGGTTGTTCACCAACCCTAGCCCTAGCCATGTGACTAAATTAATACATATCAGCCATCTAGATTTGTATATACATTGTATCATATCATTTATATAGATTTTGAGAGAGAAAAGACTTACTTTATTTTACCAAACTTGTCCAAGCCCATTCTCTCTCTCTCTCTTCAATTTCGAGACTTGGAGTGAGAGAGAGTGAGAATCAAAGCTAAGATAGCCTATTAGCTTTCCAAGATCAGGATCAAGGGACAGAAATCAAAAATCAAAGCTCAAAAGGTATAAAAACCCTAAACCTAGAAATTTTATGCTCTGAAGTTTGATGTTGTGATTTGTTATTTAGAAATGTGTTATAAGATGTTATTTAATGATCTGGGTTGTTAAATACCAGATCCATAACATCAAAGTGCTCGAAACTAGCATTTTTAAAAATCTGGGAAAAGTTTGAAAAATGGCCTGACTGCCATATGTCAGAGGCCTTAGATCTGTGTGTGTTTGATTTTTGGTGTATGTTATGTTATAGATCTGTTCTTTGATGTTAGGGCTTTGATCTGAGACTTGAATCAAGCTCAGATCATGTATAAATTGCAAGATATGATCGGTCAAAGTGTGTTGACCGAGCACGAAACTTAGAATCTGGAAAACCCAGAATTTCCAGTTTGGTCGGACAACCATTTCCTTGGCTTCAGATCTTTCCACTGTTTGTGTTTTAGTCAGTGTTAGTGATTTAATCTTGTAGCCTGACATGCGTTCTACACATCCATGCTTTTATATTACTCAGATCATGAACAGAATGCAAATTAATCATGGTCAAACTAAGTTGACCGATATGCCTGAAGAACAATCTGGAAAACCCAGATTGTTCATGAACACATACCTGATAAGTACTTTGACTAGCCATGATCTCTTATACATGTTGTTGTTAGACTAGATTGGTGATATATTATCGTACCCTGGCATGACTACTACACGATTGAACCTTAATATTACACTGACAAATTCCAGAACGCTAGATTCAAGACTTGCAAACTAGATACCTTAGCTGTTATTCATTTCTGACAAACCCAGAAAATGAAGAACATGCCTGACAAGGATTTCAAAGGACAATAACTTTCTGTTGTGTGATAGGATTACTAGGAAACTAGTTGATGATTTTAGTATTACATTAGTACTACGATCCTAACAAAATTTCGAGCCCAGAAATGTAACGAGCATGAATCAGTGGGTGGTCAAACCACCCACCCTACAAACTGACAAGAATTCTAGAAAATGCTCAAGAACACTCAAGAACACCTATAACGACGGTTCTGTCGCTATAGGGCCCTTTTAGCGACAGATAATTTCTGAAAATAATTATTTTATTAAATAAATAGAGAAAAATGATTTTTAATTATTAAAAATACAAAATAAATTATTAAAAATTATTTTAAAGTCCGAAAATTAGTTTTTAATTATTTAGAGTATATTTCATAAATATTTAATATTTTTGAAATATAAATGGTATTTAATTTATTTAATTATAATATTAAATAATTTATTTGAAAATGATTTTAATACTTGAAAAATTATATTATGGTGTTAGAAAATATTTTAAGTTATTTCTAATAACTTTTGATATTTTGTGATGAATTTCATTAATAAATTAATAATAATGGTGATTAATTTTTTTAATAAATATATTAAATAAATTATGGAAAATTAGAAATAATGCTTTAAAAATCATATAAAATGAATTTAAGTGTTATAAAAATATTTTAAGTTATAAAATATAACTTTTGATATGTTGTCATGAGAAACATTAATATTTATTATTAATGGCAATTATCAGATGATGAATTTAATTGTTTAAAAATAAGGTATTAAAAATACTTTGATATATTATAAATATATTCTAATATTATGTTATGATTTTCATTAATATTTAATATTAAATAAATATTAATAATAAAGGAATTATATGGTATTTAAATTATATAAACACGATATTAATGATTGAAAAATCATGATAAATGGTAATAATTATCTAAAAATTTACTACGAGCTTATTAAAAATATTTTGACTGATAATAAAATTATCTAAGATAATTGGTAAGTGTTTAGGTAGACTTTAATTGGACTTAAACTCGATAATTGTCTGACTTAGCCGTCAGGATGTCAGAATTATACCGAATTCAACTCGGACCGTAATTATTTGACTTGATACTAGGTCTTATGTGTTGTATAGACTGATAGGGTTATGTGTTAATTTAAATACTGTGATGATATTATTCTAACGTAGAAATAAATATTTATATATTAGGTATTTTGACAAAGCTTATTAAATTGTGTAACGATAATCAACGGAACATGCAAGTTTTCTTTAACTCGACCTCGAGTTATTTCAATCAAATATGCTTATAGTTAATCATTTTTGATTGTCATGTCTAAGAATTATTAAATTGCACTCTGTGCCTACTGCATGTATTAGGTATGTAAGGCTGATCACCTTCATTACCATTCGGTCCAGATATATTTGTTCATGTTCAATACTTGTTCAGTCAAAAGTTTGTCCATGCTAATTCACAACTATATTGTTGAATTATAGCCAACTTATTATTCAAACTCTTTCAATCATGATATATCCTTAAATAAACTTATACTTGTTGGGCAAACTTATGCTCACCCTTGCTATATCATGATAAAACATTGCAGATTAAGGCGAAAACGTAGGATACAAAGAAAGGCTAAAGACGGTTCCAACTTTAAGTTTATGTGTGCAGCTAAATTTGTACAAGTATTGTATATTAATGTTATTGTAAGTCAAATAAGTTATGAATTGTGTATAAGTTAAGGTTACTCAACCTTAGAGAAATAATGTGTAAGTTTAATATATAAATAATTTATGTTTATATCTTCCGCAATAGTTGTAGAATGATTGTACCAGATCCGTGGTGATTTAGGACCCGGATTTGGGGCTATCACAGTTGGTATCAAAGCTGTTGGTTATGAACCTTAGGTAGGAATACCTGAGACCAATAGCCGTAGTGATTAGGATAAGATCTAACTCATATAGAGTTAGTTGGTCGGTAAGATTCAAAGATGAATCTCGGTAAGTTGTAAAGATACAGAGTTCCCTAACTCTGATAATAAAGGTGAACAGTAGTGGTGAATAGATCGAGTCTAAAAGACTAAAAGTGCAGTGATATGAGATCATAAAACAAAATGATCAAGATATAGAAATGAATCGTAATATATACGATGAGATCACTTCGTGATCTGATAAGGTGATAGCAGGGAGAAGAATCAATCTAATGATTAAAAAGTTGTAGCAAAGATTGTTGTGTGTCAGTTGTACTATGAATTGGTATAGATTCAAGAAAGGATTATGAATACGAGTTGAATGAAATTCGTATTGAGAATGGAGTTAAGATTAGGTGGGGATTTCAATTAAGGACTCATGTCAGCAGTTGAGTTGTATGATTCTTCGTATAGGAGTTGAATTGTACTTAGTGTAACAACCACTTAGTTTCTGATACTGATAATCATTGAAATGTCCGTGTCACGCTATTTGCTATATCCATGTTAAGAGGGTGATTCCTTTCTCATGTGTATAACAGATAGATAGGTTATAGGTAGAGAATATAAGGTTAAGTACGAGTTCTTAAAACTCATACTTATGATATATTCGTGACTCATAATTATATGAAATATTTATGAACCCCTTAGCGAATAGACGTCAAAGGTCTGACTAGGATAAGTTCTTAAACTCATATGATTGTGGAAATTTCCTGAACTCATGAGTGTGGTTTGACGAACTGGGAATAGTCATGTGTGAATGGAGTATTGAGGATAATAAGAATAGATATATTACTAAGCAACTGATCATTAGTGAATACATAATTAAGTTTTCCAAAACTCCTAGCTATGCTAGATTTCAAAATTTTGACATCAAGCTAAATACGCACTTTGTGCTTTTGAAAATATATATATATATATATATATATATATATATATATATATATATATATATATATATATATTCGTAATGATTTTTGGAACAGTTTAAAGTATAGTCTATGCTACTCGTTTCAGCTAGACGATAATGATTTGAAATATCAAATTATATTTTTTTATCACCCATGTACCATGTAACCTGGTGCAGAGATGATAAAAAGTTGATAGAGTTATTAATACAAGAATACTTAGTGTGAATTCGATCCAAATATCATTGATCCACTATTGTATGATGTGTTATGACGAAGTCATACAATGAAGGCATCCTCAAACGGACTGTTAATATAGTACGACATCATGCCGTCATTCTCAAAAATATTTTCAAAAATTTTAATTTGCCAATGGGGTTTGGCTACACCTAAATAATTCGATTGAATTGAATTATTGATATGAGTCTATGCTATTCAATTCAGCTAGACTAATGTTTATGAAAACTCTAAGTGTTCATTGAAAGAAATTTTTCGAACTAAATTTTTTTGGTGCGGAATCCAATACGACTGAGGTAAGAAAATTTTATGCGCCCAAGGCGGATAAGAGGAACAAAAAAAATGGTTCTGAGCAGCAGTACTTGATCAGTACAGGGCATAACGGGCTAATCACCCACTATGTTCGTAAGTTATGACAGTTTGTAAATTAATTTTCATAAAACCTTTGAGAAAATGACAGAAAATAGTCTATATGACTCCTCAGCACAATTTGAAAATTTTTACTCTTGTGAGTGGTGTATTGGGTAACATGTGGTGATGTGTATGAATGGTGTAAGGTGTAAGCTGTAAGGTATAAGGTGTAAGTTGAATTTCAAGGACGAAATTCTTAGAAGAATGGGTGCATGTGACAACCCGAGAAATTAGACAATTTATTAAAATCTTAAATGATGGATTTAAGGTCAAATAATAGACCTAAACAGAAAATAAGTGTATTCATTTGTCATTTTTGAAAAGAAATTTTGTGAATTAAAATTTTTTTGTGGTGAATTATTTTGGATGAAGTGTATATGTGTTTATGTTCTGTGAGTATAGTCATTTATGTGTTCAGAATGTATATAAGGGTCAAGGGTTGACCAGATAAATTTTCTCAGTGTCAACCCCTAATTTTATTATCGAATATCGACATCCAGTTAGAAAACCCTAATGACTGTTAAGAAACCCTAAAATCGGTTCTGAAACCCTAATTTTAGTTTCGGGGAATTTCGAAATCCTACTTTGGGAATTTAAATACTATGAATATGATTTTTGTGAATTAATTTAAAACCTAATTAGGGATAACCCTAATTGATTAATTAGAAAATCTAATAATTAGAAACCCTAATTATTAGGAACCCTAATTTGTAAATTTGAAACCCTAATTGATAATTAGGTAATTTTAATTTTAATTAGGGAATATTAAATCCTAATTAGTATGCTTGAATTATGATTTAGAAATTTTAATATAATTAGAGAATCCTAATTATAATTTAGAAATATTAATTTTCTATTTTGAAAACCAGAATTTGAAAGTCTTAGAAATAAATTTGCAAAAGTTTAAGGGTTAAACCCTAAACCCTAAGGGTTTGGGCAATTGACATGTATGCCATTAAAACTAAAATCAAAATGACTAAAGTGCCCTTTTTATTTCTTTAATAAGGTAACTTGCAAATTTTGCTATATCTTTGGTTGTTCACCAACCCTAGCCCTAGCCATGTGACTAAATTAATACATATCAGCCATCTAGATTTGTATATACATTGTATCATATCATTTATATAGATTTTGAGAGAGAAAAGACTTACTTTATTTTCCCAAACTTCTCCAAGCCCATTCTCTCTCTTTAATTTCGAAACTTGGAGTGAGAGAGTGTGAGAATCAAAGCTAAAATAGCTTATTAGCTTTCCAAGATCAGGATCAAAGGATAGAAATTAAAAATCAAAGCTCCAAAGGTATAAAAACCCTAAACCTAGAAATTTTATGATCTGAAGTTTTATGTTGTGATTTGTTGTTTAGAAATGTGTTATAAGATGTTATTTAATGATCTGGGTTGTTAGATCCCAGATCCATAACATCAAAGTGCTCAAAACTAGCATTTTTAGAAATCTGGGAAAAGTTTGAAAAATGGCCTGACAGCCATATGTCAGAGGCCTTAGATCTGTGTGTGTTTTATTTTTGGTGTATGTTATGTTATAGATCTGTTCTTTGATGTTAGGGCTTTGATCTGAGACTTGAATCAAGCTCAGATCATGTATAGATTGCAAGATATGATCATTCAAAGTGCGTTGATGTAGCGCCCCCAAATCCGGGTACCTTTTACCTCGGACCTGGTACGTTACGATACATTATTTCTATAACTAATGCGGAAGATATAAACATAAATTATTTATACAGTAAACTTTTACACATAATCCCCAAGGTCTGTAACCTTAATTTAATACATGCATTCAGTATTCTACACGATTTACAATGTCATTCGCATCCGAAAATTTAATAATTCTAACTGCATAATAATCCAATTCTGGAATTTTCCTTTGCCTCTGTCTTTAGTCAAGCCTTCGTCTTAGTTTGAAAATTTTATTATAATATAGCAAGGGTGAGCAACTATTTTGCCCAGCATGTTTAAGTACAATGAAGATATATCGTGATTGAAAAGGAATAAGCTTTCAATTTTCAACAATATAATGGTTGTGAAAGAACATGAAACAAATTTCAATACATAGATGATTGAATTAATAACGTTGAGTGGTCAACAACGACCATGAACAAATACTTTGGTAATGAAGATGATCAGCCTTTCATACCTGATAAACATATGCAATGTGCACTAAGTGCGAATCAATAATCATGGATGTGGAAAAATTGTCAATAATTATACCACTAGCATTCTGGAAAATTATTAACTCGAGTTTCAGTTAGAAAACTGGCATGTACCATTGATTACCACTATGCAATCTAATTTAATCTCTTATGAAAGACCTATCATTAATAAGATCGATCCTCCAATTAGCATAATACATTTTATCTCACAACACTATTACTCAAATAATAAATTAGCTAACATTTAGCCACATAATTAAACATTGACTAATTCTTTAACTCATTAGTAATATTATTATCCCTTAATAATATTACTATCACTTAACTGTTATCTTAAACTTTTGTCTAATATTTTTAATCATTTAATAGAATATTTATCATTCACAAATATTATTAATCATTTAATAATATTTAGTTCCTTTACTAATATTATTAATCATTTAATAATATTTTAATCACCTTCTAATATTATTAATCATGTAATAATATTTGACTTGTTTCATAAATAATAAAGGTCTCACACATTTTAAGATGCTAATATTTTACATCTTGAAGCTTAAACTATTTAAATTTTATTTCAGAAATATCTTTTACCTTTACTTCAAAATTCGGAGTTTAAATAGCTAATGCATAGCTTTTATAGTAAAATTCAATTCACTATATTATTTCTTTAATTTAAATAATTTTTATATCATTTTGTCCGTTCATGAGTCAACACAAACCATTTTCTCATATATACATATTTTATTTTGCTAGCACATTCGCTTTATTTTTCGTTTTACAAATATTTGTATTTTCGTTATATATGTATATTTATTAATTAGCTCAAGAACCTTACTTTGAACTCCGAAAACCTCAAAATATCATTTTTATGATTAATACAATTTTTCAAAGGTTTTACATTCTTCGTTGCACCACAAAATAATTTTATAGGCAATTATATTTTTTTATTTCGCTTAAGTATGTAATTTATATTTATTACATATTTTTATTGCTTTATTTATACCCGAAAGGAAGTTTCTCGGCATAAAATATCACTTATAGCCAAATCTCGCCTCGTAGGATTTTATTAGATTTATTATGACTTATTATTTTGCCGGAACACGATTCAGAACATCGAATGTCACAGTCGCTCAACGCGGCGAAGTTCGGCGTTCGCTCAAATTTTAGTTTTGACATGCATGTTCGCTCAGTTTTAATTCTCAAATCATGAGTCATATAACAGCGAAATTGTGGGCGTATTATAAACCTCATGACATAGTATTTTTAAAAAAAATTCACACTGTGAAAACGGATCACAGAAGCTCATCAAAACAATGCGCGGAAAGGACATCAAGCCGCAGTCAGCACAGCCCAGCCCAGGCACGCGTTGCGCTCGGCAGGCACTGCTGCTCTGCACGTTGAGCATCTTGAGGCAGCCACTTCGTAATTTTCTCAGGCGTTAGTCGTAACTCCGATTAATCTGATTTTTGGATATGTTATTCATGGCATACCAAAGTATTTTTAAAAAATATCAGGACTGGGTTTCAAGTATGATAGGCTACCCAAACAGAGCGCCAAATATGTGCGTTCATCATAGGTTTTCAACTTTTTGCCAAATTTATCCTCTCTCGCTAAAACAGTCATAATTTTTTCGTTTCAAAACATTTTTGAGCGATTCTTGAACCCACCCGAAGCTAACTTCCGGGACTACAACTTTTATTCTTTAACAATTTTCAAATTCTAAACACAGAATTCCAGAAATTCCGTGTAAAGTGACTGACCCGAGTTGGTTTTCCAGTTTTGACTCGGCTACTTTGAATGCTCATAACTCTTTGCTCCGAAGTCGGAATTAGTCCATTCTAGAGTCTATGGAAAGCTTATTCAGTGTACTATAACATACCAAAAGTCCAGATATTTTTAGAAACATTAACCGATCGAAACAGTGTCCCGAATAACACGTCCCGTTGCTGACTTCTAGTTTGACAAATTCGACACATTTCCTTCCAATCACCATAACTCCCTCATCCGAGGTCGGAATGAGATCATTCCAAAGCCTATGGCTTCCTAACTCAGTGCACCACAACTATTAAGAAACTTAGAATTTTTCAGGCAACATAGCTATTCTAGAATTTCACACTATAGTCACTGTTCATTCAGTTTTCATTTCTAGACATGGTTTACTAAAATCTTCACTATGGATTCATTTTAACTCCGTTTTGGTTCATTCAAGTTATAAAATCTTTAGAACATAGAGGGATATAACATAAAATCATCAAATTAAGCTTTTAGACATAAATCAAAAGTACAAATGGTCCTCAAGCTCAGTCCCAAAAACTGCCCAACATGGTTCTTTGTAAATCTTTTATTTTGTGAGTTTTGGTCACACTTGGATGATCATTAGAACTTATTTACATAATCAATTCCAAGTCAAAATAAACATAGTAAACTAACTAGTTTACTAACAAAACTAACTAAACTTCCAAAATTTAAATTTTAACTAACAAACTAAATACAATATTTAAAATAATAACATTACCAAAAATTAAATAAGAATCATACCCAAAAATACGAGTTTCACAAACTAAATACGCACTTCCATGCCAAAATTTAACTAAGGAGGTCTTTATAAAAAGTCCTCCCACAACAAAGCCTTTCTCAAAATTGGAGGCCTTATTGTTAGTGAATGAAACAAAGGATTAACCCCTTCCATTTATAGGTTTAGCAAAGGGTAAAGTTCTCAATTTAATTGATGTGGGACTTGGTATATACTAATTCTAATTTGTTTATGCTAATTTTTCCTATTTTCAACATGCTAAGTGTATTCATTCATCACGAATTTGTTTCTTAACCAATTCGATCCATTCAAGTTGCGTTGCTTTCGTTTTATAGAGGAGAACAACACTCATCCATCATTTTAAAGTTTCCATCACGAATTCATCATCAACTTTAGTCCCAAAGTACTCCAAAAACACACATTATAATTTAAATCCAAATTCTTCTTCTTTAGTATAAATACATGAATTTGATTTCTAAAAATTTGTTTCTAGCTGACCATTATCAAATTATAAATATCTAATAACATATATAATATTGTAACCCAAAAATTTATTAACCAAAACTCTAATTTTAAAAGAAACTCAAGGACACATAAACTAGAAATATAAATTAGATTATGTACCTTTAATTCCTTAAGAAATAAAATTTACCTTATCAGTAAAATTATAATTATCACAATTATACTCACGTAATAAAATACGTATAAATCCTATCTATTTTATCACACTTAAATAAATTATCTCATAACAATTTTTATCAAATATTTATTTAATATCATAAATATCCATTTTATTCCATAAAGTTTCTAACTAAAATATTTAATATACTTAATAAATATTTTACTCTCATATACTAACATTTATATTTTCATGCAATATATTACCTTCTCACTTTATTAAATCAATTATAGTTGTATTAATTAACTATTTTAATTAAGTGAATTATTCACACTATTTATGAAACTTAACTCATAATAATTTCCATTGCCCACAAGGCATAATAATTCAAATTATATTATCTCATAACATAATTTCAACTTAATTAAATTAACAAACATTATTTAATTTCTTTAACAGTTTAATTAATTATTAAATCTCACATTCTCTAACATATGAATATATAATTCTTTTCACACCAAATCACATAATTCAAAATATATACACCTCATAATAAGAATTTTAATTATTAAATTCTTACTTTAATAACTTATGAAAATTTGGGTTGTCACATCGTATCACTTAACCATTATCTTAAACTTTTGTCTAATATTTTTAATCATTTAATAGAATATTTATCATTCACAAATAATATTAATCATTTACTAATATTTAGATCATTTACTAATATTATTAATCATTTAATAATATTTTAATCACATCTAATATTATTAATCATGTAATAATATTTGACTTGTTTCATAAATAATAAAGGTCTCACACATTTTAAGATGCAAATATTTTACATCTTGAAGCTTAAACCATTTAAATTTCATTTCAGAAATATCTTTTACCTTTACTCGCAAATTCAGAGTTTAAACTGCTAATGCATAGCTTTTATATTAAAATTCAATTCACTGTATTATTTCTTTAATTTAAATAATTTTTATATCATTTTGTCCATTCATGAGTCAACACAGACCATTTTCTCATATATACATATTTTATTTTTCTAGCACATTCGCTTTATTTTTTGTTTTACGAATATTTGCATTTTCGCTATATATGTATATTTATTAATCAACTCAAGAACCTTACTTTGAACTCCGTAAACCTCAAAATATCATTTTTATGATTAATACAATTTTTCAAAGGTTTTACATTCTTCGTTGCACCACAAAATAATTTTATAGGCAACTATATTTTTTTCATTTCGCTTAAGTATGTAATTTATATTTATTACATATTTTTATTGCTTTACTTATACCCGAAAGGAAGTTTCTCGACATAAAATAACACTTATAGCTAAATCTCACCCCGTAGGATTTTATTAGATTTATTATGACTTATTATTTTGCCGGAACACGGTTCGGAACATCGAATGTCAAAGTCGCTCGACGCAGCGACGCTCAGCGTTTGCTCAAATTTTAGTTCTGACATGCATGTTCGCTCATTTTTAATTCTCAAATCATGAGTCATATAACAGCGAAATTTTGGGCGTATTATAAACCTCATGACATAGTATTTTAAAAAAAAAATCACACTACGAAAACGGATCACAAAAGCTCATCAAAATAATTCGCGGAAAGGACGTCAAGTAGCAGTTAGCACAGCCCAGCCCAGGCGCGCACGGCGCTCGGCAGGCACTGCTTCTGCTCTGCACGTTGCGCATCTTGAGGCAGACACTTCGTAATTTTCTCAGGCGTTACTCGTAACTCCGATTAATCTGATTTTTGGATATGTTATTCATGGCATACCAAAGTATTTTTAAAAAATATCAGGGTTGGGTTTCAAGTATGATAGGCTACCCAAACAGAGCGCCAAATGTGTGCGTTCATCATAGTTTTTCAACTTTTTGCCAGATTTACTCTCTTGCTAAAACAGTCATAACTTTTTCGTTTCAAAACCTTTTTTATTATTATTTTTTTGGTTAATTTAAGTTGTTTGATTGGGTTTCAGTGAAGAGGCGAAAAAGAAGATCTACTCTGCTTGTACATCGACATATACTAGATTTGGTGCTTTGATTACTGAAGAGCTTTCCTACAAAGTGAAAAGTAGAGATGCATTGGCAAAAATTGTGTACTCACGATTATTTGACTGGTGAGGTTCATTTTCATGCTCTGAGGAGTTATGTGCTACACTGACTATTTAACATATAATTTGCTTACTCCTGTACCTTCATTAGTTTTTTAAACAGAAACTTAATTTTTAGCAATATTAATATTATTGTACACACATTTGCAGACTTGTAGATAATATTAATAGTTCAATTGGTCAACTCTAAACCTAATTGTTGTCACTTTGTTAATAGTAGATTGTTTTGTGTTGCTAGAGTAGTCTGATGCCTTATATTGAACTGCATTTCTAGTTATGTCCATGATTTTGTTGTACATATCTTTGCGTCGAGTAAGAATTGATTTATGTTATATTGTTACAGAGGTCAGAGGGTTCGGCCAATTGTGGTTGACCCAGGGCTTTACTTAGCTAGGAGAGTTCAAATGGGTATAATCATTAAGCAGTCATTTACTTATGGGTATTATTTTGCATTGGTTACTTTCAGTAACTTCCATATTGTTCATGAGGATTTTACTATATTGATGGATTCTGCAATTTTGTTCTTTGGGGTGTTGCCCTGGTTTTGGAAGGTGAGTGTTTCAGCTTTGTTTTTGACAACCTTGCTGCCAGAGGGTTATTTTTTCTGATTTACTTCTTGATTGCAGAAATCAAGGGAATTTTTGGTGGTCACTGGCTTCAATGTGGAGATTAGCTTTTTTATTACCCTGGAATATAAAAGTAATAAAAGGCTCATTATGTTTATGATTTTGTTTATTTATTTCTTTCTTTTTTAGTAAATATTTTTACTCAATAAAGATGTTAAATGTAAATTTATTAGATCAACTATAATTTACACTCAGGTTCCTAGTTTGGCTACCTTGTCTTATTAAATTTATTAGATCAGTTATGTTGTGTACCATTTGCAATGCCAGATGCTTTAAATAGCTAGGAGTTTATAAAGAAAGAATGCCTATGTCTTATAGGTCTTGATATAATGTTGCATTGTGGAGCAGCTAAAATGTTTAATAGTTTCTTAATCTTTGGGTCTGATGTGACTTAACAATGTTTAGCTCCTTGTTGGACTGGATTAGGTTTACTAGATTTGCACTCAGGTACTAGTCCTTACATGTGTTGGTGTAACTGAAGTATTTTACTTTCTCATGGTATATGAAATTGTATAATACCATTTGTTTATTTACAGTTGCTGTATAGGAAGTACAGTGGAAATTTCTTGGTAAATCTGTTGGGCAAATGGCAAGAATCTAAATATTCGGGTCAATCAGTCCCGGTTGGTGGTCTTTCTTACTATGTGACTGCATCGTCAAGGTAATAAAGCTCCTTCTTTTTGCTTCCATTTTAGCAAAAAAAATTGTTGGTATATTCCATTTTAGCAATTTGAATCAGGTCGTACACTTACTACTATAATATGGCCAATGTGGTACGTTCACCGGTACTATTTATATTTATGCTCTTAGAATTCTTTCAATTAGTAGTTGGGACATACTATATTTTGTCATCAAAAAACCAATTTGAACCTGTTATTGTGACAATCATAGTTGTAGTTCAGTTTCAGTTTCTAGCTCGCATTCAATACACAAATTAGAAAGAGTTGGTTCATGTTTGTAAGTTGAAGTATTGGATGGTATATATATTCGAGTTTTGTTTTGTCTTATTAATGCTCTTTGATCTTAAGCATGTATAATTTGTGGCAGATGGTGGATTGTATATACTATCCTGCTTTCTATATTGGTGTTGTGAAAAGAAGAAAATGATCAGTTGGGAGGGATAAAGTGAGATGGATAACATCCCAAGTATTCCATAAAATTTATGGGTAATTTATGAAACTCTCTCATTTGTGTATACATACATACATATATATATATATATATATATATATATATATATATGTGTGTGTGTGTGTGTGTGTGTGTGTGTTAGCTGTTACACAATGTTTCAATGAGTCTAAGGGAAAAACTAACTTGGTACCTCTTTTATCTTTGGGAAGATTTCGAGAATACTTAGAGTCGTTTCAGTTCTCTTCACTCGTCTTTATTAATGTTGTCTTTTTTTCATCAATTTAAAAAAGACCATTTCTGCTGCATTTTCGTTGATGTTGATTTTACTTAAAACTCTGATTTCAGTTAATTGAACACGTAGTTTCATAATTTAAAAGGCTATGCATCTGACTGAATGATTGGTACAAATTGTGGGGAGAAATATATATAGTAAGAAAAGTGTAGTACTTTTACTTGAAACATCTAATAAATGTTTACAGCTCATAGCTAACTTTTTGATTATCCATTTTATTTCATATTGTGTTATATCTTTAAGTAGAAAATTTTCCTAGTTTTTTATATTAGCATAATAAATGAGTGCGTGCTTTTGTTGCTTGAGTTTTTTATAACCATATTATTTTATGCTTATTTAATTTGAACAAGAGTAGTCAAAGTTACTTTTGTTTTGTAGAGGAGGTGAGGAGTACCTATATGTTGGCGGTGGTGATATTAAAACTAGTGATTTCTTCCGTGTCTTTAATTCAGATTCACAAATGGAATCGTCTTCTCTTAGAAATGTCTCTGACAAATTGAGACGTTTGAAGGAAGAATGTGATGTCGAAAGTTCTCATCGTTTGAGTCCTGCTAATAGTGACAAGAAGAAAGTCTTTGGGGGAATTATATTCTCTTGTTATGGTCGCGACGAGCCTTTTTTTGGAAAACTGAATGATGATAGCTCTCCTTTCTTGGAGAATTTTCCTAGGGTTACATTGAGTGGATCATTTTGTGGAGGGGAAATTGGTCAGTGGCGATTCAAGCTCATATTGTGGAGATGCTCAACAAGAAGGCTCGTACAGTTGCTGTGTGCATTCCTACAGTAGTGTTTACTTGGTCATGTCTTACACTCCACCCTCACCACGGCTGTAGGTCCGGATAAAACCTTGTTCATTTGTAAGTCAAAGTTGTTGTAGCAGCCCCGAATCCGGGCCCCAAATCGCCGCGGATTCGGTACACTGTTACTATCACTATTTGCGGAAGATATAAACATAAATTATTTATACAATACATTACACACTATTTTCCCCAAGGTCGAGTAACCTTAACTTAAACATCATTCATAAAATATCTATTATACAATAATATTTATCAAAATATATTATTACAAACAAGCCACACTTTATATCCCAAGCTGAACTTGGCCTTAACCTTTTTCCTGTATCCGAACGCATTCGCCTTATCTGCAATGTTTATCATGATATAACAAGGGTGAGCATGAAAGTTGCACAGCAAGTTTATATACAACAATATAATGATATATCATGATTGAAGAGTATGAATAATAAGCTGGCTATAATTCATCAATATAATTGAGAACTAGCACGAACAAACTTTTGTCTGAACAAGTATTTTACATGAACAAACATTTCTGAACCAACTGGTAATGAAGGTGATCAGCCTTTCATACCTGACTTATACATACAAGATGTATAGAGTACAATTTTCATGGTAATCAACAACGATTAACCATCAGCTTGAATAAAACACTCTTATTAGAGTTAAGTATAAGAAAACTTGCCTGAACCGTTGATTAACGCAACGCAATTTATAACGCTTTACCCGAAGACCTAATATTAATAATACAGATCTCCAATATTAGAATAATATCATCACAGTATAATACTGTTATATTTATACACAGAGAATAACCTAAACACATAGCACATAACCCTATCAGTCTTTAAAACACATAAGACTTAGTATCAGGTCAAACTATTTCAGTCTAACTTGAAACCGACACAATTCTATCATCACGACGGTCTAGTCGGACGAATATCGAGTTTAAGTTCAATGAATCTCTGACTTAACACTTAACAATATCACAGATAATTTTCTAATCAGCCAAAAAAAAATTTTAAAGACTTATAATAATTTTCAAGTAATTATTATCATTTATCACCATTTTCAATCAATAAAACCGTATTTAAATAAATTAAATACCACATAATTCCTTAATCATTTATATTCATTTAATATAAAATATTAATGAAAATCATTACATAATATTATAATATAATTATAATATCACAAAATATGTTTAATACTTTAAAATCATTTTTATATGATTTTCCAACAATTAAATCCATTATCCGATAATTGCTATTAATATTAAAATATAAATATTTTCATGACTAAATATCAAAAGTTATATTTTATAACTTAAAATATTTTTATAACACTTAAATCATTTTTATATGATTTTTAAATCATTAATTCCATTTTTCCTTAATTTATTAATATAGTTATTAAATAAACTAATTATCATTAATATTGATTAATTAATGAAATTCATTCCAAAATATTAAAAGTCATCAAAAATAACTTAAAATATTTTCTTATACCATAATATTATTTTTCATGATTTTTCATGAATTAAAATTATTTTTAAATAATTTATTTAATATTATAATTAAATAAATAAATACCATTTATATTCCAAAAATACTAAATATTTTTGAAATATATCCAAAATAATTAAAAACTATTTTTCAAGCTTTAAAATAATTTTTCATAATTTATTTTGTATTTTTAATAATTAAAAACCATTTTTTTCTAATTTTTAATCATTTTCTGAAAAATAATAAATAAACTGTCGCTATAGGCCTTTAGCGACACTTGTCTGTCGCCATTGGTGTTCTTGAGTGTTCTTGTCAGTGTTCGAGGGTCCTTGTTTGACCGGTTTTATTTCTATGTTCTCATTGATTTCTGGGCTAGAATTCGTGTTAACGTTATAGTACTAACATAATACTACAATCACCAACTTGTTTCATGGCCATACAGCATCAGATCAGAGAGATATCGGCCCCTAAAAGTCATGTCAGGCTTGTTCTTCATTTTCTGGGTTACCCAGAAAATGAAGAACAGTCCATGGTCCCTACTTTGAGCCTCCGGATCTAGGCCTTCCAGGTATGATTAATGTAATATTAATGTTTCATTATGTATTAATCATGTCACTGTACAAGTAAATAACCTCAGATCATCTTAACAACAACAGATCTAAGTTATTAAGTCCGGTCAAACTACCTGACAAAACCTGTTCTTGGTGAATTCTGGGTTTTCCAGAAATTCATCCGGACAGTTGGTCAAAGCATATTTGACCACTGATTACATTAGTTCTGAGCACGATCCAGGTGATCTAATGGTTTGAGTATGTAGAATAAATGTCAGACTACAACATCCAACCAACAACATGACATAAACAATAACAGAATGCAAGATCTGAACCTCCAAAATGGCTGTCAGACTTTTGAAAATTTTGGGTTTACCCAGAAACAAAAATTGTGCTCAGTCAACGTACTTTGACCGATCATATCTTTCAATCTAAACATTATCTAAGGTTCATTTAAGTCTCACATCAAAGTCCTAACATCAAATAACATATATATAACATAAACTATACCAAACATCAAACACATAAAGATCTAGAGGCCCTGACATTTGACTGTCAGGCCTTAATTTTTCAATTTTTCCAGATTTCTAAAAAAATTAGATCCGAGCACCCTAATGTTATGGATCTATGATCCAACAACCCAAATCTCTAATTGACACCTTATTACACATATTTGAACAATCAATTACAACATTTAACAAAGAATCGAAGGATTTCTAGAATTAGGGTTTTTATACCTTTTGAGCTTGATTTTGATTTTCTGATCCTTTGATCTGTTTCTGGCTTGCTAAAACTTGATCATGGTTTTGTTTCTTACACTTTCTCACACTAATTCCCGAATTTCTAGAGAGAGAGGGTCTTGGATAAAAATGAAATGTCAAGTGGCTTTCTCTCTCTTTAAACAATATCTTTGGATATATACAATGAATGATCTGCTGATTTTGCTGCTGGAATATTAGATATAAGTCACATTCTATGTCTTAGGGTTAGGGCTAGGGTTGTTCACCAACCAAGGATTTAGCAAGATTTGCAAGTAACTTAAAATAATACACAGAAGGGGCATTTTTGTCCTTTCCTTAAATTTCTAGATTTTGCATTTGATGAAACCCTTAGGGTTTAGGGTTTGGACATTTTAGGGTCTAGGTTTTAACCCTTAATTTTGTAAATTTAATTTCTAACATTTCCGAATTTCGGTTATAAAAATAGAAAATTAACATTTTTAACTTATAATTAAAATTTTCTAATTATATAAAAATTCCTTAATCATACTTTAAATTTTACTAATTAGGATTAGTATTTTCTAATTAAAATCGCTAATTAAGTAATTAGGGTCAATATCACGGATTAGGGTTTATAACCCACTAATTAGGGTTTCTAATAAATTTTCTAATTTTAGAAATTAAATCTCGTAATTAGATTAGAGTTTTCTAATTACTCATAAATTAAAATAATTAGGATTAGGGTTTCCTAATTAACATTACCCATTTTAGCAATTAAAACCACAATTGAGCATTAGGGTTTCTGACAGAACAATTTGGGTTCCAAAAATTGGAAATTAGGGTTTGCTAATTAATTAACCTTTACCCTAATTAGGACTTAATTAATAGTACTAAAGCATTAAAATTCTTCGTTATATTCCCAGATTAGGATTCTGTTTTATCAGAATCTGAAATTAGGGTTTTCAGATCTGGTACTAGGGTTTTCAAATAATCAATTAAGATTTTAGATAATTCATTAGGGTTTTCCCTAATTAATCCAAATTAATGACGTTTAACCTTGTATATACATTGCATTCCCAATCTATGGTTTTCAATATCCGATTTAGGATTTCGAATTCCCGGAACTGAAACTAGGGTTTCCAGAACCGATTTCTAGGGTTTCTTATCAGACATTAGGTTTTTCTAACTGAACGTTGACATTCTTAATATATACTTAGGGTTTATCACAGATGTAATTTATCTGATCAACCCATGACCCTTAACCACATTCTGAACACATCATTAACCATATACACAGAACATAATCACATAAATCCTTAATCCTGAATAATTCACCTATATTCTCCACCGAATTTTGAAATCCTCAAAATTCAATCCCAATACCATCATACGCATACACTTATTTTCTGTCTAGGTCTATTATTTGACCTTAAATCAATCATTTAAGATTTTAATAAATTGTCCAAATTCTCGGGTTGTCACATTCACCCCTCCTATAAGAATTTCGTCCCCGAAATTCACCTTACACCGTGCACCTTACACCATTCACACATATCACATGCTACCCAATACACCTCTCACAAGAGTAAAAGTTTTAAAATTGTGCTGAGGGGTCATATAGACTATGAACACATTTAGTTTTAACGGTAGTGATCATACCGCAAAACAATACATTACTTGGTCTGTTTACAATCACAAAGAAGGTAAACTACCGTTGCCAGTACTTTAGGTGATTAGCCCATCGTACAGTTACGTCATGCATAACGTATTAATCATTTTTAGCGAATATTTATGCTACTAGATTGGATTATTTATCCAAAGATTATCGTTCACCTCAGTCTTATCATAGGATTCTGCACCAAAATAATTTAGTTCGGGAAAATTATTTCAATGAACACTTGGAGTTTTTATAACATTAGTCTAGCTGAATTAAATAGCATAGACCCATATAAATAATTCAATTCAATTGAATTATTTAGGTGTAGCCAAACCCCGTTGGCAAATTAAAAAAAAAATTGAAAATATTTTCGAGAATGACGTCATGATGCCGCACTATATTTACAGTCCGTTGAGGATTCCGTCATTTGGTGATTTTATCATACTACATCATACCATAGTAGAATAGTGACTTCAGGTCAAATTCACACTAAGCAATAATGCATTAATGACTCCATCATTTTTATCATATCTGCACCAAATTACATGGTACATAAGTGATAAATAAAAACAATTTTTGATATTTCAAAACATTTGCGTCTAGCCGAAATAAGTAGCATAGACTTTACTTTAAACCGTTTCAAAAATGATTACGAGTCTACATTTTTTTTAAAAGGCACATAGTGCGAATTTAGCTTGATGTCAAAAATTTCGAAGTTTAGCATAGCTAGGAGTTTAGGAAAACCTAAATCTCCACTAATGATCATTTGCTTAATAATCTATCTGTTCCTATAATCCTTAACACTCCATTCACACACAACTATACCCAATTCATAAAACCACACTTATGAGTTCATAACCTGACCACAATTATATGAGTTTACGAACTTACCCTAGTCTGACCTTTGGCGTCCGTTCGCTAAGGGCTCATAAACATTTCATATAACTATGCGTCAAGAATGTCACATAAGTATGAGTTCTAAGAACTCGTACTTAATCCTATATTCTCTACCTATGTCCTATTTATCTATATATAATAACTAGCGTGACACAACATTTTAATTATTACCAATGCCACCAACCAAGTAGTTTTTACACCAAGTACAATTCCCCGCCCATACAAGGAATCATACAACTCAGTTGCTAACACGAGTCCTCATTGAAATCCCCACCTAATCTTAACCCCTTTTTTCAATACGAATTCAATTCATATTCATAATCCATAACTCTTTTATGAGTTTTCATAGTACTATTTCATAGTACAACTTTCACATAGCATCTTGCTGTAAACTTTTCAATCAGTAGATTGATTCATTTTCCCATATCATAACCTTTATCAGATCACGGGGTGATCCTATCGTATATATTACGATTCAATTCCATGCATTATGATCGTTTTGTTTTACGATCTCCTATTCCTGCACTACTGTTCACCACTATAACCAGAGTTAGGGAACTCTGTGTCTTTACACTCGCCGAGATTCATCTTTGACTCTTACTGACCAACTAACTCTATGTGAGTTAGTTTTATCCTAATAACTGCGGTTATTGGTCTCAGGTATTCCTACCTAAGCTTCATAACCAACAGCTCTGATACCAACTGTAGCAGCCCCGAATCTGGGCCCCAAATCACCGCAGATTCGGTACACTGTTACTATCGCTATTTGCGAAAGATATAAACATAAATTAATTATACAATACATTACACACTATTTTCCCCAAGGTCGAGTAACCTTAACTTAAACATCATTCATAAAATATCTATTATACAATAATATTTATCAAAATATATTATTACAAACAAGCTGCACTTTATATCCCAGGCTGAACTTGGCATTAACCTTTTTCCTGTATCCGAATGCATTCGCCTTATCTGCAATGTTTATCATGATATAACAAGGGTGAGCATGAAAGTTGCCCAGCAAGTTTATATACAACAATATAACGATATATCATGATTGAAGAGTATGAATAATAAGCTGGCTATAATTCATCAATATAATTGAGAACTAGCACGAACAAACTTTTGACTGAACAAGTATTTTACATGAACAAATATTTCTGAACCAACTGGTAATGAAGGTGATCAGCCTTTCATGCCTGACTTATACATGCAAGATGTACAGAATACAATTTTCATGGTAATCAACAACGATTAACCATCAGCTTGAATAAAACACTCTTATTAGAGTTAAGTATAAGAAAACTTGCCTGAACCGTTGATTAACGCAACGCAATTTATAACGCTTTACCCGAAGACCTAATATTAATAATATAGATCTCCAATATTAGAATAATATCATCACAGTAAAATACTGTTATATTTATACACACAGAATAACCTAAACACATAGCACATAACCCTATCAGTCTTTACAACACATAAGACTTAGTATCAGGTCAAACTATTTCAGTCTGACTTGAAACCGACACAATTCTATCATCCCGACGGTCTAGTCGGACGAATATCGAGTTTAAGTTCAATTAATCTCTGACTTAACACTTAAAAATATCACAGATAATTTTCTAATCAGCCAAAAAAAAAAAATTAAAGACTTATAATAATTTTCAAGTAATTATTATCATTTATCACCATTTTCAATCATTAAAACCGTATTTAAATAAAATAAATACCACATAATTCCTTAATCATTAATATTCATTTAATATAAAATAATAATGAAAATCATTACATAATATTATAATATAATTATAATATCACAAAGTATTTTTAATACTTTAAAATCATTTTTATATGATTTTCCAACAATTAAATCCATTATCCGATAATTGCTATTAATATTAAAATATTAATATTTTCATGAATAAATATCAAAAGTTATATTTTATAACTTAAAATATTTTTATAACACTTAAATCATTTTTATATGATTTTTAAATCATTAATTCCATTTTTCCTTAATTTAATTAATATAGTTATTAAATAAACTAATTATCATTAATATTGATTAATTAATGAAATTCATTCCAAAATATTAAAAGTCATCAAAAATAACTTAAAATATTTTCTTATACCATAATATTATTTTTCATGATTTTTCATGAATTAAAATTATTTTTAAATAATTTATTTAATATTATAATTAAATAAATAAATACCATTTATATTCCAAAAATACTAAATATTTTTGAAATAAATCTAAAATAATTAAAAACTATTTTTCAAGCTTTAAATAATTTTTCATAATTTATTTTGTATTTTTAATAATTAAAAACTATTTTTTTCTAATTTTTAATCATTTTCCGGAAAATAATAAATAAACTGTCGCTATAGGCCTTTAGCGACACTTGTCTGTCGCCATTGGTGTTCTTGAGT
This sequence comes from Panax japonicus, assembly GCA_020205505.1. Lineage (NCBI taxonomy): Eukaryota > Viridiplantae > Streptophyta > Magnoliopsida > Apiales > Araliaceae > Panax > Panax japonicus. The sequence goes on along the minus strand of CM035098.1, from coordinate 24,654,001 downwards.
GTTCTTGAGTGTTCTTGTCAGTGTTCGAGTTTGACCGGTTTTATTTCTATGTTCTCATTGATTTCTGGGCTGGAATTCGTGTTAACGTTATAGTACTAACATAATACTACAATCACCAACTTGTTTCATGGCCATACAGCATCAGATCAGAGAGATATCGGCCCCTAAAAGTCATGTCAGGCTTGTTCTTCATTTTCTGGGTTACCCAGAAAATGAAGAACAGTCCATGGTCCCTACTTTGAGCCTCCGGATCTAGGCCTTCCAAGTATAATTAATGTAATATTAATGTTTCATTATGTTTTAATCATGTCACTGTACAAGTAAATAACCTCAGATCATCTTAACAACAACAGATCTAAGCTATTAGGTCCGGTCAAACTACCTGACAAAACCTGTTCTTGGTGGAATTCTGGGTTTTCCAGAAATTCATCCGGACAGTTGGTCAAAGCATGTTTGACCACTGATTACATTAGTTCTGAGCACGATCCACGTGATCTAATGGTTTGAGTATGTAGAATAAATGTCAGACTACAACATCCAACCAACAACATGACATAAACAATAACAGAATGCAAGATCTGAACCTCCAAAAATGGTTGTCAGACTTTTGAAAATTCTGGGTTTCCAGAAACAAAAATTGTGCTCGGTCAACGTACTTTGACCAATCATATCTTTCAATCTAAACATTATCTGAGGTTCATTTAAGTCTCACATCTAAGTCTTAACATCAAATAACATATCTATAACATAAACTATACCAAACATCAAACACATAAAGATCTAGAGGCCCTGACATTTGACTGTCAGGCCTTAATTTTTCAATTTTTCCAGATTTCTAAAAAAATTAGATCCGAGCACCCTAATGTTATGGATCTATGATCCAACAACCCAGATCTCTAATTGACACCTTATTACACATATTTGAACAATCAATTACAACATTTAACAAAGAATCGAAGGATTTCTAGAATTAGGGTTTTTATACCTTTTGATCTTGATTTTGATTTTTTGATCCTTTGATCTGTTTCTGGCTTGCTAAAACTTGATCATGGTTTTGTTTCTTACACTTTCTCACACTAATTCCCGAATTTCTAGAGAGAGAGGGTCTTGGATAAAAATGAAATGTCAAGTGGCTTTCTCTCTCTTTAAACAATATCTTTGGATATATACAATAAATGATCTGCTGATTTTGCTGCTGGAATATTAGATATAAGTCACATGATATGTCTTAGGGTTAGGGCTAGGGTTGTTCACCAACCAAGGATATAGCAAGATTTGCAAGTAACTTAAAATAATAATCAAAAGGGGCATTTTTGTCCTTTCCTTAAATTTCTAGATTTTGCATTTGATGAAACCCTTAGGGTTTAGGGTTTAGACATTTTAGGGTCTAGGTTTTAACCCTTAATTTTGCAAATTTAATTTCTAACATTTTCGAATTTCAGTTATAAAAATAGAAAATTAACATTTTTAACTTATAATTAAAATTTTCTAATTATATAAAAATTCCTTAATCATACTTTAAATTTTTCTAATTAGAATTAGTATTTCATAATTAAAATCGTTAATTAAGCAATTGGGGTCAATATCACGGATTAGGGTTTATAACCCACTAATTAGGGTTTCTAACAAATTTTCTACTTTTAGAAATTAAATCTCGTAATTAGATTAGATTTTTCTAATTACTCATAAATTAAAATAATTAGGATTAGGGTTTCCTAATTAACATTACCCATTTTAGCAATTAAAACCACAATTGAGCATTAGGGTTTCTAACAGAACAATTTGGGTTCCAAAAATTGGAAATTAGGGTTTGCTAATTAATTAACCTTTACCCTAATTAGGAACTTAATTAATAGTACTAAAGCATTAAAATTCTCCGTTATATTCCCAGATTAGGATTTTGTTTTATCAGAATCTGAAATTAGGGTTTTCAGATCTGGTACTAGGGTTTTCAAATAATCAATTAATATTTTAGATAATTCATTAGGGTTTTCCCTAATTAATTCAAATTAATGACGTTTAACCTTGTATATACATTGCATTCCCAATCTAAGGTTTTCAATATCCGATTTAGGATTTCGGATTCCCAGAACTGAAACTAGGGTTTCCAGAACCGATTTCTAGGGTTTCTTATCAGACGTTAGGTTTTTCTAACTGAACGTTGACGTTCTTAATATATACTTAGGGTTTATCACAGATGTAATTTATCTGATCAACCCATGACCCTTAACCACATTCTGAACACATCATTAACCATATACACAGAACATAATCACATAAATCCTTAATCCTAAATAATTCACCTATATCCTTCACCGAATTTTGAAATCCTCAAAATTCAATCCCAATAACATCATACGCATACACTTATTTTCTGTCTAGGTCTATTATTTGACCTTAAATCAATCATTTAAGATATTAATAAATTGCCCAAATTCTCGGGTTGTCACATTCACCCCTCCTTATAAGAATTTCGTCCCCGAAATTCACCTTACACCGTGCACCTTACACCATTCACACATATCACATGCTACCCAATACACCTCTCACAAGAGTAAAAGTTTTGAAATTCTGCTAAGTGGTCATATAGACCATGAACACATTTAGTGATCATACCGCAAAACAATACATTACTTGGTCTGTTTACAATCACAAAGAAGGTAAACTACCGTTGCCAGTACTTTAGGTGATTAGCCCATCGTACAGTTACGTCATGCATAACGTATTAATCATTTTTAGCGAATATTTACGCTACTAGATTGGATTATTTATCCAAAGATTATCGTTCACCTCAGTCTTATCATAGGATTCTGCACCAAAATAATTTAGTTCGGGAAAATTATTTCAATGAACACTTGGAGTTTTTATAACATTAGTCTAGCTGAATTAAATAGCATAGACCCATATCAATAATTCAATTCAATCGAATTATTTAGGTGTAGCCAAACCCCGTTGGCAAATTAAAAAAATTTTTGAAAACATTTTCGAGAATGACGTCATGATGCCGCACTATATTTACAGTCCGTTGAGGATTCCGTCATTTGGTGATTTTATCATACTACATCATACCATAGTAGAATAGTGACTTCAGGTCAAATTCACACTAAGCAATAATGCATTAATGACTCCATCATTTTTATCATCTCTGCACCAGGTTACATGGTACATAAGTGATAAATAAAAACAATTTTTGATATTTCAAAACATTTGCGTCTAGCCGAAATAAGTAGCATAGACTTTACTTTAAACCGTTTCAAAAATGATTACGAGTCTACATTTTTTTTAAAAGGCACATAGTACGAATTTAGCTTGATGTCAAAAATTTCGAAGTTTAGTATAGCTAGGAGTTTAGGAAAACCTAAATCTCCACTAATGATCATTTGCTTAATAATCTATCTGTTCCTATAATCCTTAACACTCCATTCACACACAACTATACCCAATTCATAAAACCACACTTATGAGTTCATAACCTGACCACAATTATATGAGTTTACGAACTTACCCTAGTCTGACCTTTGGCGTCCGTTCGCTAAGGGCTCATAAACATTTCATATAACTATGCGTCAAGAATGTCACATAAGTATGAGTTCTATGAACTCGTACTTAATCCTATATTCTCTACCTATGTCCTATTTATCTATATATAATAACTAGCGTGACACAACATTTTAATTATTACCAATGCCACCAACCAAGTAGTTTTTACACCAAGTACAATTCCCCGCCCATACAAGGAATCATACAACTCAGTTGCTAACACGAGTCCTCATTGAAATCCCCACCTAATCTTAACCCCTTTTTTTCAATAAGAATTCAATTCATATTCATAATCCATAACTCTTTTATGAGTTTTTATAGTACTATTTCATAGTACAACTTTCACATAGCATCTTACTGTAAACTTTTCAATCAGTAGATTGATTCATTTTCCCATATCATAACCTTTATCAGATCACGGGGTGATCTTATCGTATATATTACGATTCAATTCCATGCACTATGATCGTTTTGTTTTACGATCTCCTATTCCTGCACTACTGTTCACCACTATAACCAGAGTTAGGGAACTCTGTGTCTTTACACTCGCCGAGATTCATCTTTGAATCTTACTGACCAACTAACTCTATGTGAGTTAGTTTTATCCTAATCACTGCGGTTATTAGTCTCAGGTATTCTTACCTAAGCTTCATAACCAACAGCTCTGATACCAACTGTAGCAGCCCCGAATCCGGGCCCCAAATCACCGCGGATTCGGTACACTGTTACTATCACTATTTGTGAAAGATATAAACATAAATTGTTTATACAATACATTACACACTATTTTCCCCAAGGTCGAGTAACCTTAACTTAAACATCATTCATAAAATATCTATTATACAATAATATTTATCAAAATATATTATTACAAACAAGCCGCACTTTATATCCCAAGCTGAACTTGGCCTTAACCTTTTTCTTGTTTCCGAACGCATTCGCCTTATCTGCAATGTTTATCATGATATAACAAGGGTGAGCATGAAAGTTGCCCAACAATTTTATATACAACAATATAACGATATATCATGATTGAAGAGTATGAATAATAAGCTGGCTATAATTCATCAATATAATTGAGAACTAGCACGAACAAACTTTTGACTGAATAAGTATTTTACATGAACAAACATTTCTGAACCAACTGGTAATGAAGGTGATCAGCCTTTCATACCTGACTTATACATGCAAGATGTACAGAGTACAATTTTCATGGTAATCAACAACGATTAACCATCAGCTTGAATAAAACACTCTTATTAGAGTTAAGTATAAGAAAACTTGCCTGAATCGTTGATTAACGCAACGCAATTTATAACGCTTTACCCGAAAACCTAATATTAATAATATAGATCTCCAATATTAGAATAATATCATCACAGTATAATACTGTTATATTTATACACACAGAATAACCTAAACACATAGCACATAACCCTATCAGTCTTTACAATACATAAGACTTAGTATCAGGTCAAACTATTTCAGTCTGACTTGAAACCGACACAATTCTATCATCCCGACGGTCTAGTCGGACGAATATCGAGTTTAAGTTCAATTAATCTCTGACTTAACACTTAAAAATATCACAGATAATTTTCTAATCAGCCAAAAAAAATTTTAAAGACTTATAATAATTTTCAAGTAATTATTATCATTTATCACCATTTTCAATCATTAAAACCGTATTTAAATAAATTAAATACCACATAATTCCTTAATCATTAATATTCATTTAATATAAAATATTAATGAAAATCATTACATAATATTATAATATAATTATAATATCACAAAGTATTTTTAATACTTTAAAATCATTTTTATATGATTTTCTAACATTTAAATCCATTATCCGATAATTGCTATTAATATTAAAATATTAATATTTTCATGACTAAATATCAAAAGTTATATTTTATAATTTAAAATATTTTTATAACACTTAAATCATTTTTATATGATTTTTAAATCATTAATTCCATTTTTCCTTAACTTATTTAATATAGTTATTAAATAAACTAATTATCATTAATATTGATTAATTAATGAAATTCATTCCAAAATATTAAAAGTCATCAAAAATAACTTAAAATATTTCTTATACCATAATATTATTTTTCATGATTTTTCATGACTTAAAATTATTTTTAAATAATTTATTTAATATTATAATTAAATAAATAAATAGCATTTATATTCCAAAAATACTAAATATTTTTGAAATATATCCAAAATAATTAAAAACTATTTTTCAAGCTTTAAAATAATTTTTCATAATTTATTTTGTATTTTTAATAATTAAAAACAATTTTTTGTAATTTTTAATCATTTTTCGGAAAATAATAAATAAACTGTCGTTATAGGCCTTTAGCGACACTTGTCTGTCGCCATTGGTGTTCTTGAGTGTTCTTGTCAGTGTTCGAGGGTCCTTGTTTGACCGATTTTATTTCTATGTTCTCATTGATTTCTGGGCTGGAATTCGTGTTAACGTTATAGTACTAACATAATACTACAATCACCAACTTGTTTCATGGCCATACAGCATCAGATCAGAGAGTTATCAGCCCCTAAAAGTCATGTCAGGCTTGTTCTTCATTTTCTGGGTTACCCAGAAAATGAAGAACAGTCCATGGTCCCTACTTTGAGCCTCCGGATCTAGGCCTTCCAGGTATGATTAATGTAATATTAATGTTTCATTATGTATTAATCATGTCACTGTACAAGTAAATAACCTCAGATCATCTTAACAACAACAGATCTAAGCTATTAAGTCCTGGTCAAACTACCTGACAAAACCTGTTCTTGGTGAATTCTGGGTTTTCCAGAAATTCATCCGGACAGTTGGTCAAAGCATGTTTGACCACTGATTACATTAGTTCTGAGCACGATCCAGGTGATCTAATGGTTTGAGTATGTAGAATAAATGTCAGACTACAACATCCAACCAACAACATGACATAAACAATAACAGAATGCAAGATCTGAACCTCCAAAAATGGTTGTCAGACTTTTGAAAATTTTGGGTTTACCCAGAAACAAAAATTGTGCTCGGTCAACGTACTTTGACCGATCATATCTTTCAATCTAAACATTATCTGAGGTTCATTTAAGTCTCACATCAAAGTCCTAACATCAAATAACATATCTATAACATAAACTATACCAAACATCAAACACATAAAGATCTAGAGGCCCTGACATTTGACTGTCAGGCCTTAATTTTTCAATTTTTCCAGATTTCTAAAAAAATTAGATCCGAGCACCCTAATGTTATGGATCTATGATCCAACAACCCAGATCTCTAATTGACACCTTATTACACATATTTGAACAATCAATTACAACATTTAACAAAGAATCGAAGGATTTCTAGAATTAGGGTTTTTATACCTTTTTAGCTTGATTTTGATTTTTTGATCCTTTGATCTTTTTCTGGCTTGCTAAAACTTGATCATGGTTTTGTTTCTTACACTTTCTCACACTAATTCCCGAATTTCTAGAGAGAGAGGGTCTTGGATAAAAATGAAATGTCAAGTGGCTTTCTCTCTCTTTAAACAATATCTTTGGATATATATAATGAATGATCTGCTGATTTTGCTGCTGGAATATTAGATATAAGTCACATGCTATGTCTTAAGGTTAGGGCTAGGGTTGTTCACCAACCAAGGATTTAGCAAGATTTGCAAGTAACTTAAAATAATACACAAAAGGGGCATTTTTGTCCTTTCCTTAAATTTTTAGATTTTGCATTTGCTGAAACCCTTAGGGTTTAGGGTTTGGACATTTTAGGGTCTAGGTTTTAACTCTTAAATTTGCAAATTTAATTTCTAACATTTCCGAATTTCGGTTATAAAAATAGAAAATTAACATTTTTAACTTATAAATAGAATTTTCTAATTATATAAAAATTCCTTAATCATACTTTAAATTTTACTAATTAGAATTAGTATTTCCTAATTAAAATCGCTAATTAAGCAATTGGGGTCAATATCACGGATTAGGGTTTATAACCCACTAATTAGGGTTTCTAATAAATTTTCTACTTTTAGAAATTAAATCTCGTAATTAGATTAGAGTTTTCTAATTACTCATAAATTAAAATAATTAGGATTAGGGATTCCTAATTAACATTACCCATTTTAGCAATTAAATCCACAATTGAGCATTAGGGTTTCTGACAGAACAATTTGGGTTCTAAAAATTGGAAATTAGGGTTTGCTAATTAATTAACATTTACCCTAATTAGGACTTAATTAATAGTACTAAAGCATTAAAATTCTCCGTTATATTTCCATATTAGGATTTCGTTTTATCAGAATCTGAAATTAGGGTTTTCAGATCTGGTACTAGGGTTTTCAAATAATCAATTAAGATTTTAGATAATTCATTAGGGTTTTCCCTAATTAATTCAAATTAATGACGTTTAACCTTGTATATACATTGCATTCCCAATCTAAGGTTTTCAATATCTGATTTAGGATTTCGGATTCCCGAAACTGAAACTAGGGTTTCCAGAACCGATTTCTAGGGTTTCTTATCAGACGTTAGGGTTTTCTAACTGAAGGTTGACGTTCTTAATATATACTTAGGGTTTATCACAGATATAATTTATCTGATCAACCCATGACCCTTAACCACATTCTGAACACATCATTAACCATATACACAGAAGATAATCACATAAATCCTTAATCCTGAATAATTCACCTATATCCTTCACCTGAATTTTGAAATCCTCAAAATTCAATCCCAATAACATCATACGCATACACTTATTTTCTGTCTAGGTCTATTATTTGACCTTAAATCAATCATTTAAGATTTAATAAATTGCCCAAATTCTCGGGTTGTCACAGTTGTTATGTTGGTTCATTGGGATTGTAAATCAAAGATTGTTTAGGATTCTAAAACACTTCTGGGCATTTGATGAAAATCAAGTGAATGGTTTTATTATACTAATGCGAATCAACAACTTTGTTTGGTTCATGAATTTGAATATTCTCATACTTATATTGTACACATGAGTTGTTAGTATAGTAGTTGGGGTCATATTTCCTCTATTTGCTAATGTCTTGTCATATACTTTGAAGATAAGAATGTTTGTCAAAACTGTAAAATTGTGTGTGGTTGAATTACTTAAAATCTTTGATAAATGATTGAAGTTATAACTCTTTTAATCTTTCAGGCTATAATATATTAAACTTTCAGGCATTAGCATATTGTAGGTGCATTAGTAATGTAGGTGAACCACAACTTTTTTTTTCTTTTTTTTAATCTACAACATTTTAAAAACGTTGTGTAAATATGTCTAAACGTTGTCTGATATATTAAACTACAACATTTTTATCCAGAAAACGTTGTGGAATCATACCTTCTACAACGTTTTTAAACATTTGCTAATTTATGAAAAACAAATCTACGACGTTTTTTTCTTAAAAATGTTGTGTAATGTGCTTAACTACAACGTTTTAAAAATAGTGTAAGGGTGTCAAATAGATGACACCCTTAACCACGCGTTTTTCTGACTGAAACCACAATGTTTTTTCCGCGTCGTCTATTTACTGTTTTGTAGTAGTGAAAATTATTTTTGATACATGAATATCATTCTTGAATTTTACACCACAAAGCAGTATCATGTTGACAATTTGGATATTATTGAATTATGGATAAATTTAATTATAAATTTTTAAAATTTATCCTTACTATCATTTAACTGAATTCTTATATCATTGTCATCATCTTCATGCTTATATTATGATGAAAGTCATCTTTGGCCCGTAGTGCATAGATGGTCTGTTGATTGGTATGATTATGACCAGGGATTATTCGGTATAATCATGACCTGTAATGTTACAAATGATGTGGTAAAAGTCCTCATTGGCCCATAGTGCTTTGACAGAAAGTTGTTGGCATGATCATGACCATGGGTGATAACACGAATATCCTTGGCCCGTAGTGCATGGATAATTCGTGGATGTGATACTAGTGAATATTCTTGGCCCGTAGTGCATGGATAATTCAGTTATGTGGATTATTTATTAGGCTGAGTATCACCAAGATATTTGATGTCTTGGGATGCTTCGAGGAGCAAAAGGTTCCCTTTGCCACCTTCATGTTGCAAGGAGAGGCAGATCATTAGTGGGAATCTGTAAAACGTACTCAGCCTACCGCACTGAAGATGTCTTGGGAGAAGTTCCAAGAATTGTTCAACGACAAGTACTTTCCTGAAATTATTCGTCACATGAAGGAGGTAGAATTCATCAAGCTGGAGCAAAATAATATGATCCTGTCGTAGTACGGGGCTAAATTTGCGGAGTTATCCCGGTTTGCATCCCATTTGGTAGATAATGAGGAACATATGACAAGAATATTTCTGCGAGGTTTGAAACCCAAAATACGTCAATACCTCATTTCTTACAAACTTAGTTTATATTCAGATGTTGTTAATAGGGCTCAGTTATTAGAACGCGATTATGAGTCAGCTCAATTAAAAGGCAGCGACCAACAACACGATAATAATTATACCAGTGGCAACGACCATCGGAACAACGATAACCATCGTGGAGGAAATCATCATGCCATAAATTGTAAACACTTCGGTGGTAATCATGGCCAAGATGATAAGAGAGGTGAACTAAGTGGGAATAACTTTAAGAAGAGAAGATTTAACAATAAAAGAAAGACGGGGACAGCAGCACCAACACATGTTTTCAAGGAAGGAGAACGACCACCGATTGTATGTTACAAATGCGCAGAGAATGTCACCTAGACTGATTTTGTTGTGTAGTGAAGTCAAATCCTGCTGGGATGGCAACACCAAAGACTGTCCTAGACAAGTTAAAGCCGATAGTTTAAGTGAGAGAGTTTATCCAGGAACCCGAACGAATTTATCACGGGTAAGTTAATCATAAACTCTTATGAAGTCTATACCTTATTCGATACCGGTTCTACCCACTCTTTTATTTCACCTACTTGTGTTCAACGTTTGAACTTGACTCTTGAGAAATTAGACTTTGACTTATTGGTTGAAACTCCATTAGGAGAAACCTTCGTTACATCCACTATTTATAAATCTTGATTGATTCAAATCGGCACCCTCACGTTACATGTCGATCTTATCTCTTTGAAAATACTTGCATTTGATGTGATTTTAGGAATCGACTAGTTAACTACTCATCATGCTAAAATTGATTGTTTTCGTAAGGTTGTTAACTTTCATATTCCTAACTAACCTGTTATGCGAATTCAAGCAACCAAACCACTAAAGTCAAATCATTGTCATCTCAAGCCACAAAGTCATTCGTTTATTAAAAAACGGATGTCAAGTTTTCTTAGCCATGTCATGGATTTAAACAAAAATACGTCAGATTTGAACGATATTCCTGTTGTTAATAAATTTTTTGACGTATTCCCGAAGAACTTTCTGGCCTACCCCAGAGCGTGAAATTAAATTTTGTATCGACCTTGAACCTGATACAAAACCCTCAAATATTTGTTTAACCAAAACGAACGTATAATGCGCTAAAGATGTTGGGTTGAGCTGTTGAATGATTACGATCACAACATTCAATACCATCGTGGAAAAACGAACGTGGTAGCTGACGCGTTAAGTAGAAGATCGTATGCGGTTACGAGTGCGACGTTGTTAACACAAAGACCTATTTCGTATAACTTACGTGATGATGTCAAATATACGAGTAGAGTTGACTTTAATTGATATAGTTAAAGATGCTCAAGCTACAGACTTGGAGTTGATGAAGATGAATAAGAAAGTACATGTAAGACCCCAAATTTTATGAATAAAGATTTAATTTTCTCAAAATAATTTTATTGAATAATATTGTGTGGATTTGATATAATGTTATAGCTGTGGGTAATATTTACAAATTTTGCAAAGTAAGAAAGTTGTTATAAAATATTCGATTGGTCGAGGAATATTCATTTTATAAAGGAATATTCGTATGACGACACAATCATTGGTAGACCCCACAACGGAATTATTGTCAGAGTTAGAAAACGACAGAAATATTGCATAGTAGCACACGATATTGATTGTTGATGCTTACGTGAGAAGTCGCTCAGTTTTATTCATTTATTGTCATAATAATTGATGCATAGTATCTCACGTTATTGATTCAATTATTGTCACAGTATTATATATTATTAAATCAATAATTGAGATGACAAGTTATTCATATTATTATTTACATTATTGACAATGTCTAGAAAATTCTGTCGAGGAAAGGGGTTTGGTCACCTAATTGCGCGTCAATAGGGAGAAATCCTTATCAGAAAGCCCCCTCTTTCCCGGGAATGCTCTGGTTGTTAATATTACAAGTTATATTATTGATGAATAAATGTTGTTAAAAATATTGAGGGGATTTTTATGAAGTATTTGTTGTAAATTTAGCTTATTATATGGACCCCTACTTACCCATTTTTTAAAATAATCGGTAGAAAGTTATTCAATATATATAATATGTGTGTGAATGTGATGTGTGTGAGTGTGATGGGTGTGTGTGAATGTGTTATATAACATACGGGTGGGATGAAAAAAAAAGAAGAAAAAGGGGTGGGGGATAGTTGACTTGGAAGGGAGGGAGTGTGTGTGTGTGTGTATATATATATATATATATATATATATATATATATATAGAGAGAGAGAGAGTCCGGATCAGGTCCGGACTCCCGGATTTTGTTAAAATTCGGACTTTTTTTTTTTTTTGAAACAACTAAAAAAAAAAATTATGGAATTGGAATTTTTACATTATACAGTGTTTTGGGTGTGATTTGGATGCCTATAACGAAACATGTCTGTACAGTCTGGGCAGACTGTACATACATTGGTTGGTGTAGGTATTAAAAACACACCCCAAAACACTGTATTATTGAAAAATTTCAGTTCCATAAATTTTTTTTTTTTTTAGTTGTTCTACCAAAAAAAAAAAAAGAAAAAAAATCAAGTCCGGATTTTCTCCCGTCCGGGAGTCCGGACCTGATCCATTTTCTATATATATATATATATATATATATATATATAATTATGTGGTGTGTGTGATTAAATGTGTGTGTTAATGCCAGGGAAGAATATATTATATTTTATTTAAAGTTTTTGTTTTATTGAAATATTTTATTTCACAGTAATGAATAGTGAAAATCAAATTATCAGACGAATTATTCGCCCTTGAACTATTACTGTTGATACGTGATTTTATTTTCTAAATAGTATCCTTCCATTCTCTTATAAATAGGATGCTTAGTTTAGAATTGAAAATCACACCAGAATTAGAGAATTCTTTTTTATATATAATATTGAGCGTATTTCTTTAGAGTTTAAGGAAGATTTTAGTGAAGAAAATAGTGAAAGTTTTCTTTAAGAATATATCTGTTATACCAGCCAGAATTTCTCTCTTTTTGAGATAAGGGGTATTATTTATTTCATATTCGCTTACGATATTATTTTTCGTATTTGTAAGGAATTTTATTTTCGTTCAATATTTGTAAAAAATATTATTTTCATTCAATATTCGTAGGGATATTGTCTTAGTTTAATATTTGTAAGGAATATTATTTTCGTTCAACATTCGTAATGGATATTATTTTTGTTCAATATTCGTAAGAAATAATATTTTCTTATGTACTCTGTAGTATGTAAGTAATATTAATTCGTTTTAGATTCCAAATTCTACACTCATTTTGTTAAAGTATTACTTCTATACTCCTTAAAATTAGTAGAATATCCTTAAAATTTGCGCTTCATCGAGTATCGTTTCAGAAGAATATTTTTCTGACCATTCTTATTAAATTTTAAACTTTTTGTGTCGGAGTACTATTTATGGGTACTATTCATACATACGACATTATTCATACGTACGACACTATTCATACGTACGGTACTATTTATATGTACGACACTATTTATGAAGTACTATTCACGGGGTGCTAATCACTCGGGTACTATTTACGACGAAAAATTGATTATTTTTTGTCCAAATTATTTTTGATACGTGAATATTATTCTTGAATTTTACTCCACAAAGCAGTATCATGTTGACAATCTGGATAAATTTAAAGTCTTTAATATTTATCCTTGATTTCGTTTGATTGAATTCTTATATCATTGTCATCATCCTCATGTTTATATTGTGATGAAAGTCATCTTTGGCCCGTAGTACATAGATGGACTATTGATTGGTATGATTATGACCAGGGATTATTCGATATAATCATGACCTGTAATGTTACAAATGATGTGGTAAAAGTCCTCATTGGCCTGTAGTGTATTGATGGACAAAAATTGTGCTGACTTCGTCAATCGATTGACAATCACCCAGATTGCATCATAACTTTGCTGAGTCATTGGAAGACCTACCAAAAAATCCATTGTGATATGCTCTCATTTCCATTCCGATATTTCCAATGGTTGCAATAATCCATTTGGCCTTTAATGTTCAGCTTTAACTTTTTGACATGTTAAACATTTTACCACACATTCAGCCACGTCCTTTTTTATATTCGACCATCAGAAATGATGTCTGAGATCCTGGTACATTTTTGTACTTCCAGGGTGAATCGAATACCTTGAGTTATGAGCCTCGCTTAAAATTTCCACTTTAATTTCCGGTACTGGCGGAACCCAAATTCTCCTTTCGAATCTAAGTAACCCTTCCGAATCAACTTTAAATTTGTCTTCCTCACCTTTAGACACTTTTCTCCTTATCTTTTCACAGTTTTCATTCTGGAGTTGTGCATTCCTCACCTTATCTACCAACATTGATCTGTTTCCCATCTGTAATAATTTTTCGTCTGATTCTATCGGATATTTAATTTCTAACTCCATATTTGCCATTTCTTATACAAGTTTTTCCTGAGCAGTCAACATCATTAATTTCTCACGTCCCTTTCTACTTAAGCCATCAGCAACAACATTCGCCTTTCCGGGATGATAGAAATAAAAGTAATATGCACACAAGTCAATCATGTTTGATGATAAAGCATATACTTTCACTACACCAAAAATGGCCTCTAGCAAAGAAAATTTTCTGAAGGAATTTATTCCTTCACATGAGAAGTTGTTTAACGAAGGAACAGTGAAGGAAAAAAGTATAATGACAATATAGTTATTAGCGAAAGAAACATTCTTCACAATTTATATTTTTTTCCTCGCAAAATTGGGGCAATAGAAAGATTTTTGGAGCCAATTTATGATGAAAATTTGCGAGGAAAAAATTTATTTAGTGAAGGAATTATTACTCACTATATATCATTATTCGGAAGTTTTTTGCGAGGGATAAAATTGGTCGCTATCTTGTTCAAAATAAATTTTTTTGAATTAATTGTGGTGAATATAAATTATAATATAAATACATTAATTTTTTTTTATAGTAGTAAATTTACTTATAATAATCACACTTTTTAAGTAACTTAATTACAATATTATTTGTAAAAGAGTTGTTTTTAAAAAAAATGTCATCTAACTTTTTTTTGAAAAAGATAACATATATTCCGGGGTTATCTTATATTTTTCCTATTATACCGATGTTATAATATTATCTAATATTATATATTACATATATATCCTATGTTATCTAATAATATTATGTAATTATTTCATCTGTTATCTTAAAATTTTGGAACAAATCGTGTTCTTCAGTCAGTTCGTTCGTTCGTTCGTGCGTGCGTGCGTGGTTGGTCTGGAGAGTAAAGCTAGGTTTTCCTTAGCCAAAATTAGATGTTTCAATTTGGATCATAGATGGGCTAGCTAGGTTTTTCTCTATCAATTTGGGTTCACTCGTCTTCCTTAGCCATTGTTTAGGCGGGAGAATGAAAAAGTTAGCCCCAAATTTTGCCGCGCGAGATCGATTTGTGTGATTTGTGTGAATCACTCGTCGTTATAGATCGATTTGTGTGAATCATTTGCCGCGCGAGATCGGTTTTTCTCTATCAATTTGTGTGAATCATGTTTCATGGGGCTTCTCTGCTTCAATACAGTGGGCTAAAAGCAGTTGGGAGTAAGCAAGTGGCTTCAGCTGGGTATAAGCCAAATGGGTCCATCTCCACTTCAGGTTTGATCATCATCCTTGAAGTCCCTATTCATCTTGATTCGGTAAAAAAAATGTTGTCTTTAATCTTTCGTGTTTGAGTTCTAATTGTATAATTAACTTAAAATTCCCATGAGTTATTTTGATAAGTCGAGTGTCTCGTAATTTTGAGATCAAAAGGCTCTTTTATACTGAATGGCAGACAGACCAAACTATATAGTAGGACTAATTGGGGGTGTGGAGGGAGAAATTATCTTATATAGAATTGGGGATAGAATTACCGTCGTGATATACTGAAATATACAATTGACACTATACTGAATCAACTGAATATGCGCTAGTGCTTTGTATTATTATACATGTTTATTTATATATTTTGAAGATGAGCAGATAGAACACAAATTAAATGGGAGTTTACCACATTACTGAAATTATTGATTTATTGTCCTTAGGAGTTTGAAGTTTTAAAATTTAAACCCTTCACATCTGTAAACTGAAGTTTCTTAGCATCTACAGTGCGATGTCTTATTGTCATTCATCAAACAACTTATGCCATTTTCTCATGGTTGTTGCAATGATATCTAGAGATTTTGCAAGACACCAAATACCATCAAAAAGGTATTCAATGTCGTTTATATAGGAGTGATTTTCCACAAACTTTTTGGTATTGCTGCTAAGTTGCCAATCTGAGTCTTTCTTTCTTCATAACGAATATTTAGAGAGGCCTATCTAATGAATTAAGTACCATACCACAACTAATATTGAATGTTTATGTAGAATGTAATTTTAAAAGGATTGACAAATAGGGGAGACAGTACTATTTTTGCTATAACTGAGTTTCCATTCCCAGTTGCAAAATGCACAAGTATCAAGGCTATGGCTTCTCCAACTGTTTCAGCTCCAAATGAGAAACAGACCCCCCAAAAAAGGATTGTCATTACAGGAATGAGCGTTATTTCAGTTTTTGGTAACGACGTCGACACATTTTATAATAAACTTCTTGAGGGAGAAAGTGGAATCACCCTCATTGATAGGTTTGAGGCTTCCACATTCTCTTTTCGGTTTATGGGTCAGATCCGTGACTTCTCCTCCAAAGGCTACATTGATGGAAAGAATGATCGTCGTCTTGATGACTGTTGGAGGTACTATTTGGTTGCTGGCAGAAGGGCCCTTGATGATGCCAGCCTTGTGCCAGAAGTCCTTGAAACTGTGAGTACCTTCGTTGCTGTAAACAGTAAATCTTTCCAAGAAAAGAACATATCTATAAGGAATTTTTCTCCCTAAAATTGTATGCAGAAGGACAGATCAAGAATTGGAGTACTTGTGGGGTCAGGCATGGGTGGCTTAACAGCTTTCAGCAATGGAGTGGAAGCTCTTATTCAAAAAGGATACAAAAATATCACACCATTTTTCATTCCATATTCGATCACCAATACGGGTTCAGCACTGTTGGCTATAGATACTGGCTTAATGGGGCCTAATTACTCTATTTCAACCGATTGCGCTACTGCAAACTATTGTTTTTATGCAGCTGCAAATCACATTAGAAGGGGTGAAGCAGATGTTATGGTAGTTGGTGGAACAGAGGCTGCTGTTAATGCTACTAGTGTTGGTGGATTTATCGTTTGTTGAGCCTTGTCTCAAAGGAATGATGAACCTCATAAGGCTTAGAGACCATGGGACAAAAATCGTGACGATTTTGTTATCGGAGAAGGTTCCGGTGTCCTGGTAATTGAGATCAATTTAAAACTATGTTATCTAACATTGGTTACATTAGCAGTCTGAATCGCCTTAATTATGTCAGTCTAATCTGACTTAAATTTTGACACATGGGAGCAGATTATGGAAAGCTTGGAGAATGCCATGAAAAGAGGAGCCAATATTGTTGCAGAATACCTTGGAGGTGCAATTACATGTGATGCTCACCACCTGACTGATCCTCGCAAAGATGGTCTTGGAGTTTCATCTTACATAACCAAAAGTTTAGAAGATGCTGGAGTTTCCCCTGAAGAGGTGAGCCTTGTTCTTTATTCTCTTTACACAAAAGAAACACATTTGTGCTCAGTTTTGTGACAGCTGTATAGTTTCTTATTGATGTTTTTTTTTGTAAATACATTCACCTTTTACAGGTGAACTATGTGAATGCTCGTGCTACATCTACTCTTGCGGGGGATTTAGCAGAGTTCAATAACCAATCATTACGGATGATAAGCTTATGAACAAGTTAGTCACTGTAAGGCACAAAGCTAAAGAGATGTGGGCAGCAGCAGAATCCGAGAGAAACTGCCAAGCTATAAAACCAGAGATACAAGCAGAGTATATTCACAGAACAGGCCGAATACCTTCTTCATTTTCATGTTGTGATTGGTGCTGCTCTTGAAATTTGAATTACCTAATGCTGACAAATTATTTAGTGTAGATGTTTGTACTGACTTGTCTAGTGTTTATAATCTATATGGCAAAATCAATTTCCTTCGTTGTTGTGGTGGTGGTGGTTATTTTTGTATTGCTATCCTTTCAGTTTTTTTTTATGTTAAAGTTAATAAATTTTGTGGGTAGTATGGTCTTTGGGAGACCAAGATATAATAAAAAAATTTGTAGTTATCGTGACTCGAGCATTATTTATTTATATGTGGAGTATTGATTTTATTAGCTCTTTATGCATTAGCTTATCAATTGGTTTGAAAAAAGTACGACAATATTTATTATTGAAATATTAAATTTAATATTTCTTATTGAGATTAATAATAATAATAACAAATATGAAATCACTAGTTTGAAAATCAATTATAATTTTTGATGAATTTTGATGATTTGGCATTTAATTTTTTATTTATAAATTTATAATTTGTGATGGAATTTTTCTCACTAAACTGAAAAAATATTCTCAATTTATAATTAGTTAAGGAAAATATTCTCTCGTTAAATAAATTTGTTCTTCATAATATATTATTTGTGAGGGAATCAAGTTATTCACTAATTTTAAATAGTCATTCTTAAAATATTATTTGTGAAGGAAATCAATCCTTCACTAAATAACAATATTCCATTACTAAATACAATTTGTGAATAAAAAAGTTATTCACAATAAATTCTTCACAAAAAAAACATTTAGTTACTACTTAGCGAAGGATACCCAATTGCGATGAGGTCTAATGCGAGCAATCGTGTGAAGAAAATATTTTTTTCGTAATAAATCTCTTGTGAGTGA
This sequence comes from Panax japonicus, assembly GCA_020205505.1. Taxonomy (NCBI): domain Eukaryota; kingdom Viridiplantae; phylum Streptophyta; class Magnoliopsida; order Apiales; family Araliaceae; genus Panax; species Panax japonicus. The sequence goes on along the minus strand of CM035098.1, from coordinate 24,635,206 downwards.
TATAGTATGTCTTGTGAAGGATTTGTCCTTCACTAGATGTCATTTTTGGTGTAGTGTTTGTAACAATATTATTTATTTATTAATAAAAAAATATAAATTTATTAAATACTTTTAATTATCTACATAATGCTGCTTTATAATATGTGATAAACCCATAATTTTAAAAAATGCTTTTAGAATAATGATGATCATTCTAATGAGATTTAAATTCTTAGAAAGCTTAAAAAAATAGTTCCCAATCGTTGGATTACTAAATTGGGGATTAGTGAATCCGGATAGATTGGTACATACCCAGATAGATTGGTACATACGTTGCTTGCTCAAAGGATGAGGATGATTGATCTCATGATCATTTGTGTGGAGACACTAAAGCAAGTATGTAGGTGCTTATTGGAGGATAAGTACACTGAACGTGGCTCGCTAAGGAATACCTAATGAATTTTTACTTGCCTGTCAATAGAAATTTCTGTAGTGATAGTAGTACAAGTGATCCTTGAACTTGAGATCATTATAGTATCTTGTGTATGATGAGTTATACTTTGACTTATTCCTTAAGACCCTTAGGGTATATCAAAGGGTATGCTTGGGTATAATAAGTTATACAGGGAGATAATGTATGATCAATAAAGAATCTACCGCTTCTAGTAAAAGAATAGAAATGCCATATATTATTCGATAAAGGATAACCCAGTAGTCCTTGGCCAAGGCAGAATGAAATTAGAAAAGAGTTTCTAATTTGCATTATTTGGAGTTATACATTTAAGAGACGAAATACATATAATTAAATAAAATAAGACTTGACAGTAATTTCATGTCTTATATTTAATTGGAATATTGTATGGTGGAAGGATTGAATTTTACGGTAATTATTTACTCAAAGGTTCTTTTATGATTAATATTGAAATCTATATTATATGAAAAGTCGTTGATCACTAGGAAGGCTTATCCCTATTGTAGAATAAATATTATTTATTTAAATAAATTAATAGTTTAATTTATTTATTTAAATAAAATTAGAATTGTTCTAATTGATTTATTCACAATCGGTTTAATATAGAGAACCTAAAGAGTCACACCATAAAAGGAAGAATAATTATTTAAGAAGTTAATGACATAATCGTAATAATAAGTTAAATTTATTTAATTTAATTTATGGTGATAGAATAAATTAAATAGCTTAATATTTATTATTTAATATTTTAGAAATATTAAATATAAATTAATAAGAAGAGTCTTATTATTATTATTATTACTATTATTATTATTTAATTCCTAAAGGAGTTTGAAAATTAATTAATAAAAATATTCTTATATATCCTAATAAGATTAGGAGGCAAATTAATTAAAAGAGTTTAATTAATTATTCCTAATAAGATTAAGAGCCTAATTAATTAAAACAGTTTAATTAATTAAAATAAATCCTAATTCCTTAATTGTTAAGGAGGGTTGCCTACATCTATAAATAACAGGAGTCTTATTATTGGTGAGGGTGGTTGACACTTTCACAAAACACGTGAATACATAATTCTAATAATTGGGAGAGTACACCCGTTTCTATGAGAGATAGAAAAAAACTAGAGTTTTATCAAATACCCATCTTTTTGAATCTTTCTTCTTCCTCGGTGGATCACCTCTAGAGGTCAAACACTTGGGTGACTAACATTGATCAAAGGAAGGAACCAAATCCGGTAGATTCAAGTTGAACGCGAAAAATATTTGGAGGTGAACTTGTACACGAGGAAACTTGAATCTTCAAGGGTATAAATCTTGTTCTTATTCTTTTCGTTTAATTAATAATTGTGCATAAAGGATGATCCTGGTATATGGTTTGTAAAATTTTAAAACTCTGTTTTTCTATGCTTCCGCTTATTTTGTGCAATTTGATTGCGTTTATGAATATTACAAACCTAACAGTGGTATCAGAGCCAAACCTTTATGTGAATTATTAATTTTTCAGATTCAATATATATGTTGATATATGTTTAGAACAAATTTAATTGCGCATAATTTGTTGTATAAAATTTATTTTAAAAAAAAGAAAAAAAGAAAGAAAAAAAATGGAAATTAAAGTCGCGAACTGTTGCGGAATCACGATTTTTTCAAAAGCTGATCCTAACTTGTATATGATATACGCAAGTTCATGATATCCTGTACTAGTATACTATATATATGATTATTATTATTATTATTATTATTATTATTATTATTATTATTATTATTATTATTATATATATATAATTCTGTTTCCAGAAGAATGATTCACATGTTGGTTATTATTATTATATATATATATATATAATAATATTCTTAATAATTTTATAATTAAAATAAAAAGTTTATTTTAATCTTAAAATAGGATTTCATGCTAGCTAATTAGAATTGGAATTAGATTCCATGATAACTAATTGGAATTGAAATTGGATTTCATGTTTCATAAAATAAATGAGTTTATTTGTGAATATGAAATAGAATCCGTGTTTCCTTAAATAAAGGAGTTTATTTATATATGGAATACGATTTCATATTATTCAAAATAAATGAGTTTAGTTGTGAATAGAAAGAGAATCCGTGTTTCCTTAAATAAATGAGTTTATTTAGATATGTAATAAGATTTCATATTATCCAAAATAAAGGAGTTTATTTTGACTTGGAATTGGATTCCATAATTAATTAAAATAAATGAGTTTATTTTTATTAAAGAATTTGATTAAAATAAAATAGTTTATTTTATTCAAAATTAGATAAATTAAAGTAAAAGAAGTTTATTTTGATTTAAATTTGGATTAAAATAAATGAGTTTATTTTATTCAAAATTAGATAAATTAAAATAAAAGAATTTTATTTTGATTTAAATTTTGATTAAAATAAAGGAGTTTATTTTTATTCAAAATTAGATTTTATGCTAACTAAAGTTGCCCATTAAATGATATCAATATATATATTGAATGTTTATTATTCATGAGATGAATTTATTTATTGATACATGTGTAGATATGCATGATAATAAATGAGATTGATTATGGACTATTGACCAATGTGATTAGATTTATTTTGGTTGAATGTTTGAATGAATGAGTTTTATTAAATGGGGTCTGCGTACCTCATCTTTTCTGGTTTTATTTTTGATATAAATTCTATCTCTCTCCTATGTACTTTTCCTTGACTGCTGATTAAAGTTTCTATTTAAATTAAATAGTTTAAGTAATAGGATTAGTTAGAATTTTTTGAAGAATCGGAGATCAAGGAGAAAGGAACTCTCGAAGACCCGTTTATAATAGAGCTCTGGTTTAAATGTAATAGTTATATTTAAATATTTATTCTTGCACCTTAGGATTTGACCTTTTGGTTCACTTGGTGGCTCTAGTGACTAAACTATAATAAAAGTCCATAATCAATCCGGGTAGAATATAGTATTTTATATCTGCATGTTTATACTATATATTTTTTATTATTATGAAAACATGCTTCGCATGTTCATTAATATGACGCGTATTTTATATATATGTGCATGCACGCTAACCAAGATGAGATAAATTAATAACATGCAAACTCCTCAAATTTTTATATTAAGTCTTAAGCGTTCAAAGATATTTGAAATATCGAACGCCACCTTTGAGCATGATAAAAATAATAGAGTATCAATTAATTATTATAAGTTTGTTGTGTCACCACAAGGCTTATCTTAATTTTTTGAGATGTTAATTTTATCACATTTGATGCTTATAAAGAAAATTAAACAATATTGTTTTGTTGTGTTACCACAAGGATAATGTTTTTCTTTTTTGAATATATGGAAGTGCTAGGTTGGACTTAACTTGGATAATTTTGATTCAGATGTGCCACCACTTGATCAAAATAATCTAAGAGGCAAAATAAAAGGAATTACATGATGATGTAAGTGACAAGAGTTGTCTACCCATTTATTTATATATAATTTGTTGTGTCACCACAAGGCTATATACATTTGAAACGGGATCCTTATTCTCACTAGCAAATCTTTAATTAGATTTTGCCGAACTATATAAGTGAGGGTAATATAGTTTGAAGAAAATAGTGGGAGATACCAATTTAAAACAAGACCTAAATTATTTTGGTAATTAATAAAAGAATGTATGCTAAAATATTGTTAATTACAAATTTATTTATAGAATTTTACAATGTCTAAAATTACTTTCACTGCATAACATATTAGATGCTAAATTAATCGGACTGAATTAAACGAATTAGTTAAGGAATTTAAGAATAATTCTCATAGCTGAAAAGCTATCTTGTGTCCTTAATACGCCTATCCCTGCAATGGTTGCAGACAATACCTCTGAGGAAGAGATTGCTGCTTTTAGAAAGTGGCAAGATGATGCACAGTTGGCTCAATGCATCATGCTCGCATCCATGATTAATGAGCATTAGCGTCAACATGAAACTATGGATGTTCCTACTATACTCCTGCATATCAAGTAGTTGATGGTGAAGAAAGTAGGACTAATAAATATCAGATATCTAAGGAGCTCTTCCGATCTAGAATAATCGATGACACTACAGTATAGACACAATTATCAATTTGATTGAACAATTAGGACAACAGGTTTTATCATGGTTGGAGAGTCGAATCAAGATTTGATCTTGCAGTTACTCTCGGACTCCTTCTCACAATTGTTGTGAAATTTTCATATGAACAAGCTAGATATCAGCCTCGCTGACTTGCTTAACATGCTGAAAAATGTTGAGAGTCACTTTCCAACTAAGAAAGATCAAGTCTTACTTGTAGGGGCCAAAGGATCTTCTGAAAAGAAGAACGATTCTAAGAAGGTAAATAAAAAGGCAAAAACAAAGGATAATAAGAACAAAACTGATACATTAAGCAAATGAGTTTTCTTCCACTACAATAAGCCTGGACATTTGAAAATAAACTGTGAAAAGCATCTTGTAGAGCTAACCAAAAGAAGCTTAGTGAAGCTTCGGTTATAAATATAGGTTTTGTTCATGATTAAAATAAATTTTTCTTTAGGTCAAGGTTCTACTTGGATATTAGATACCGACTTTGGTTATCATAAATATAGATTTATGAAGGGACCAAACAGAAGTAGAAAGCTAAATAAAGATTAGTAATCCTATGTGTGGGAAATGAAACAAATGTTGCTACATTAGCCATAAAAATTTATAGTTTAGCAATGCCTACGGACAAATCTATTAAGTCAATAAGTTGTTATTGTATTAAAGTACTTGTTAGAAACATTATTTTCATTTTGTTTTTGGACAATGAAATCTTTAGTATTATATTTAAGAACAATTGTTGTTCTATTTATAATAATAATGTTTTATGTAGAACTGGAATATTACTTAATGGATTTTGTATACTTGACTTACATGAAAAATTATTTTGTAAATTGAACAAACTAGTATAAGAAAAGGAGATAGTTATTCAAAGGGTTGAATATTTGAATTTGATGAAATACAAGTGTGAATTATTTGAAAGGTTCAAAGAATTCAGAAGTGAAACAAATTGGCAAAGTATTAAGACTCTTTGATTAGATTAAGGAATAAATACTTGTGCAATAAGTTTCTAGATCATCTCAAATAGTTTTCTCATAATGGACGTCTCCTAATACGTAATAATTAATTGATGTATCTGAAAGGAAAAATCTTACCGTGTTGGACATGGTACGGTCCATAAAGATTTTACCAATATTCCAGTATCCCTCTGGGGTCATGCCCTAGAAATGGCTGCATATCTACGAAAAGGTAACCTCAAAATCCAGTCTCAAGACGCCATAAAAGTTATGGGCATGGAGGATTCCTAATCTTAAGTATGTTAAGATAAGGGGTTGTCCAACTTATATGAAAAGGTTTCAAAGGATAAGCTTGGGACAAAATTGGACAAGTACATATTTGTGGGACATCTTAAAGTAAGTTTAGGATATATGTTCTATAATCCTACTTAGAAAAAGGTGTTTATTGCGAAATGCACTGTCTTCTAAGATAAACGTGTTTATCATTAAAGAGGCTAGTTGGAGGATAATAAAATCTTGAAGAGTTCAAGAACCACAAATCACTATAAGTCAAATAAGAGGAACCTATAGATAGACCTATAGTACCACAATAGAATTATAAATCTGGAATAGTACCGAATATACCTGGGAGGTATGGATTCATCATAAATGATGATGATAAGGTACGCATCATAGAAGATGATGATCCAGTTACATACGATAAGGTAAGAGTTATAGACACTCAGAGAAATTGTTTGAAGCAAGCTTCTCAAAAATGGAACATTCGTTTTGATGAGATAATCAAAAGATTTTGATTTTATCAAAAATAAGAATGAACCTAGTGTGTACAAAAGGGTCAGTGGGAGCGCCGTGACATTCCTAGTATTATATGTTGATATACTACGGATAAGGAATGACATATTAATGCTATAATCAGTAAAGATAAAGTTATCTAAACATTCCTCTATGATTGATTTGGGAAGAGTATCGTAATTAGTGATACAAATCTATATAGATAGATTTAAAAGGATGCTCGGCTTAACCCAAGATACGTATATTCATTTGATGTTAAAGCTGTTTAGCATGGTAAACTCCATGGGATGTCACATGTTGATGAGTCCTGGAGTGTATCTCTGTTAATAATCCCCATAGACTCATAAAAGAGAGATCACATGAGTAATTATCATGTATGCAATGAAATATACGAGACCTGATGTTGATCAGTCATATTCTGGAGAAGTTCAATGTGAGTCAGTGAAAAATATCTTAAAGTACTTAACCGACACTAAGGATGTAATCATATTCATGGTGGGTCTGAATTAAAACTAGATAGCTTAACAAACTCAAGTTTTTTTTCAGACAGATCAAGACGATATAAAAATTCCACTTTAAGGTAAAGCGTTATCTTGAACGATGGTGCACTGAATTGGAAAGGTTCCAAACAGCAAAGAGTTGCTGGTTTAGTGATAAAGACAAAGTATATAGCTGTAAATGAAGCTACAAGTTGATTGTTTGGATGAAAAGTTCATTACAAAACTAGGAATAGTTCCTAATTCTCATCTTAAATCTTAACATGTGTTGTGGCACTTTCATTTGATTATAAGAATCATTGAAAGATGGGAAATCACTATAGAGATAGTGTACTCTCAAGAAAAATATTACATATCCATTAACTAAAGCTTATCCAACAGCAGGATAATCATCACTTAGAGAAGAAGGATATGAGATACCATGGCAATTGGCTTTAGTGCAAGTGGGAGATTAAAAGTAATATGCACAGAAGCCAATCATGTTTGATGATAAAGCATATAATTTGTAACAATCTTATTCATTTATTAATAAAAAGTATTAATTTATTAAAGGCTTTTAATTATCTACATGATGCTGCTTTATAATATGTGATAAACCCATAGTTTTAAGCAATGCTTTTAGAATAATGATGATGATCATTCTAATAAGATCTAAATTCTTAGAAAGCTTAAAACAAAAATAGTTCCCAATCATTGGATTACTAAATTGAGGATTAGTGAATCTAGATAGATTGGTACATACGTTGCTTGCTCATTGGATGAGGATGATTGTTCTCATGGTCATTTGTGTGGAAACACTAAAGCAAGTATGTATGTGATTATTAGAGAATTAGTACACTAAACGTGGATTGCTAAGGAATACCTAATGGAGTTTTACTTGCCTGTCAATAGGAATTTCTGTAGTGATAGTAGTACAAGTGATCCTTGGACTTGAGATCATCGTAGTATCTTGTGTATGATGAGTTATACTTTGACTTATTCCTTAAGACCCTTAGGGTATATCAAAGGGTATGCTTTGGTATAATAAGTTATATATGGAGATAATGTATGATCAATAAAGAATCTACCGCTTCTAGTAAAAGAAGAGAAATGTCCTATGTGATTTGATAAATGACAACCCAATAGTCCTTGGCCAATGCAGAATGAAAATAGAAAGGAGTTTCTAATTTGCATTAAATTCTATAATACTTGTCATTAATCATATAACAAAATCACTACACAGTATTGAACTCCTATTTGAGTTCAAATTAGAGTTTAACAAATTAATGCCATGATTTTGACATGATACACTGTAATTGACCAACCATTATCAGTCTACACATACAGTACATATTTATAGCACTAAATATAACTAATATAATATTATTATTCTCATTCCTTATTCAAAATCTAGAATTAGGGTTTTAAATCCATATCCGATTTTACCTCATATATACCATTATTAATTAAGTTAAAATAATTAACTTAACTAATCTGAATAAATTCATTTAATAAAATAGTTATTATAATAATTCTAATAATCATTTCATATATTAAATAATACTATAATCATATTTTCATAGAAAATAAATAATAAAAATATTTTTACTACAAAAATATAATTTATAATGATCAATAATTCTTTTAAAAATTATTTGCAATAATTCATGTAATAAATAATTTTTTATTTATCACATATATACATACACTTTACCTTGCACATATTCCCACCTTTTATTTTAATAATAATAAAAAAAAATATACAAAAAATTTCTTATTTAATTATATCAAAAATATTAGATTATTACATTCAACCTTCCTTATAAAGATTCTGTCCCCATAATCACTGTTTCAAAACTTATACATACTAGGGTAAATAACCTACACATTCATTACATATAGATGTCGTTCAGATTCGATCGAACTGATCTTTAATTATTCAACATAAAGCTTGTCTATCTAATTAAACAGAAATTTGATTTCTAATAGAACTTAAATTCCTTCTTCAAAATTCTTTTATAAAATAATTTACTATATATAAGTAAACCATATATAAGAAAATATAATTTATTCGAATAATACCTGAAGTTCCATCACCGGCTGCTATAGTATCCTGAGCGGTCATGTTAAAGACTCTTGCGGTTGATTTTGTTGGTTTGCTTGTTGAAGTTGGTCCAGTTATCACCAAAGTCCCACTGCCTTTTCCCGTAGTCAGACTTCCTACCTCTATTCTCCTTTTTGGATAGTCCTTCACCTTATGCTCCATTGACCCACACAGAAAACACCCACTACTCATCCTAGGATTAGGGAAGTTGGGAGAGATATGTCCCTCCTGCCCACACTTGTAGCACACAAACTTACCTTTAAGAAACTCACCTAATGATTCTTTCCACAATTCTTACACTGCACAGCCTGCTTCTTTACACCTTCCTACTTAACCTGGATATTCCCAAAATTGTTCCCTTTCCTTTTCTCACTCCTACTTCCACTACTAGCTTCCACTTTTACTGCTTCATCAACCTTGCCCTTGTTCTTTTTCTCCCCTATTGTAGAGGCGCATGGCCTCGCTTCCCTCCTCAACTATGATAGCCTTTTCCAAAAGTGCTACAAAAGTGTTTATCTGCAACACTGCCACCTTGTTGTAGAGTTAGGGTTTTAATCCCAGCTCAAACCTCCTTGCCTTCCTAGCCTCTGTATCAAATTGATGCGGAACGAACCTAGCCAATTCATTAAACTTTACGACGTACTCTGATACCGTCATATTGTCCCGCTTTAACTCCAAAAATTTTACCTCCATCCTAGCCTGCATACTAGATGTGAAATAGTTCTAGAAAAATAGTGTCTTAAACCTAGTCCAAGTTACCACACCTTCTCCTGCCCTAGCTTGATTTACCTCCCACCAAAAATTTGTTTCCCCTTCATCATGTAAGTAGCAAAAGCTATCTTTTTCCCATCAGCTACCCTAGCTATTACAAACACCTTTTCTATTTCTTTAACCCAAGTTTGGGATTCTATAGGATCAGTTGTCCCTCTAAATTCTGGCTGTCCTATAGCCTTAAAATCTTTGAAATTTGCCAATCTATTATCCGACTTGTTCCCTACGGCTGTTATTCCCTGCTGCATGACTTGAGCTACCATGTTTATAAAGTTTTGCATCGGGTCTAGTTATTATCCTCCAACATTGTTGATAGATTCTTCTTCCCTTTGGTTTTGAGTTCGATGTCTTGGTGACATTATTTGATTAAATAAGACCATAAATTATACTTTATTAACTTACATTCTAAACCTTATCATGTAAGTTTAATATATATCAAACTTATTTTATTAATCAAACATAGATTCATATATATCCAACCAATTCATAGTATTTTACATAGCACAACACATACTGCTTTAAACATCTGATATCCCTTTGTGACCACAAAAATTGGGATTCACTTCTATAACTTATACAAAAATTAAGAATATTACATTACACAGACATACTTATCATATATACAACACCGAACACACCTATTCAAACAGTACTTATACTACTTATTCACTACGCTTTTTTCTTGATCTTGGACAACTTTTTGCCCGATGACCTTCTATCCCACAAATAAAACATACACCTTGCTTTGGATTTGGACAACGAGGAGAGATATGTGCCTCATGTCCGCAATTGTAGCAAACATTTTCTTCTTTCTTGCATAAAATTCATGTTTATTATTACAGTTTGTGCACTTTTTTATTTTTTTAGAGTTCCCTTGGTTGTTATCAAAATTTCCTAAATCGCGGTCTGTCATCTTTCTTTTCCCCTTCTTGCTCGGAGATGCACACGACATGTTACTTTTGGCTCCCAACTGATTAATTTGGATTTTAAGCTTATCTTGTTCTTCCATTATTTTGATTAACGCCTTTCGTAATTGATTATTTAGTAGCTTTTCTATTTCCCACAGCTTTTCTAGAGAAGAAACCTTGTTCTCAAATTCTGCACTTCCGTTGATGCTTGATCAGCTCCAACTTTAGTGTCCGAATCACTATCTATTAATACTACTGTTTTTGGATCTGGAACCACGTTTTCCACTATAACCACCTCATCAGGGTTGCTTTCAATGTGAGCCTCTATTTCAGCTATTGACTTTGATATTAGCTCGGTTATGGAGATTGGCTCATTCTTTATGATCTGAGGGTATCCTAATCCTTTTTCCACCTAACATCTACACATAAATTATCTTGATTAGAATATAATATATACACACAAAAAATAATAGTTTTATATAGGTTACATTTATTTTTTTTGATGATGAATTTATTCAATTCATCTCTTTTTAAGCTCTATACGAGTTATTTGTATTTTCAACGTTTTCCTCTGTCCTAATGTTATTGCATAAGGTCTATTCCACCTAAGATTTCTAACCTATAGCTCTGATACGAACCTGTGACTTTTATGGTGCTTCCAACCATAGCACCTCACAGTGGTACCTATCAGCTTGCCACTGACTGGCTCAGCGTCCCCTGCGGAGAGTCTGGCTTCGGTGCATTCCATATAAGGAAGTCACCAGCGAGAGGCTCAAGGCTCTTTCAAAATTCACGCTTATAGCTCTAATACCAACCTGTGATGCCCCCAAATTCAGGTACTTGAAACCCAAACTCGGTGCTTCACGATACCATTTCTTTGAGCAAAATAATAATAATAATATAAATATCAAACTTAATTTACATATCAGAGTTGTTTAAATCCCAGGTATATGACCTTTAAAATATTCATTACATGATAGATAATAAATATTATCATCTTAATTAAGTCTAGATATTACATAAGATAACACAAACTTATTTTGTCAGCTTTCCTTTTCCTTTGTTCTTGGCAGAGCCTTCAGGTTGATCACACTTAACTGAAAATATTTAAATTAAGCAAGAATGAGCATTTAATTGCCCCAGCAAGTAATAACAAACAATAAACATTAGCTGAAAGGATTAAATATTTTCTTTGAACGACACTTCTACAATGAATCAACACTTGTGAAGTAAGCTGAAGCAACAATAAACTACATATCCATTTTATTTCAAATTTTTGAAACTACGTACTGACTATTAATGAAGAGCAGTCGACAGAATATGAACTATTAATAAAGAGCAGTCGACAAACTATGAACATTGTTTTTAATTTTCAAAAAGGTTAAGCAAAACTTCATCTGTAAACCGTCATAACTTACGGGCACAGGGGTGATTAGCGCGTTATGCCTTGCATTGATCATTACTACATGTTCGAACGATATTTTCGTCCAGCATATCTACCTTTGATGCACAAAAGTTTCCCAGATTCAGGATGTTCATACTTAGTCTGAATCCGAACCAAAATAATTCGTTTGGATATCAATAAGGTTCTATCACGTTCAACTATATTTTTAAATATGTGTCTAACTGAGTCAAATAGCTTAGACAACTTTTTAATTAACATATACATACTGGAAACCAATAAGTATGTATCAACATGTGATTAAATAAAATAATTATCCAAGTGAGGTCGCTTGTATAACCATGCTTAAACATTAATGAACAGAATAAATATCTGGATTATACAATAGTACTGTATTGATAAACAATGATTAAATAGAATTCATGAACTGGCATGTCTACAAAGTATAGATATATGAACAATAATAACAGAGTTAATAAGTTGGCACAATAACGATAAAATTCTGAAACTGGCTTACATATATCTTTTGCATAAAGTAAATGTAAAGGGTAGGATACTTACCTGGTCTGCTGCTTACAGTTATGCAACTTAGTTATATCTTTTATACCGAGACCTATCATTCATAAGATTGTTCTTTCGATTAGAATAATATATCGTAACACACAGTACTGCTATTTGCAGTCAGCACATAACCTAATCACATTGTCAACCTACATAAGTCCAGATTAATTTCTAAAATATTACGGTGTACCGACGACTTTATCAGGTAATTATCGAGTTTATTATTAATAAAACTCAATTTTGTATCTTAAATATTATTTTGAATAATTTAAATATCAATCATATTATTTTTAAATGACTTATAATAATTTTTAAATAATTATTATAATTTATCATGATTTTTTAAACACTGAAATCATTATTAAATGATTTAAATACTGAATAATTCTATTATCATTAATATTTAAATAATATTAAATTATTAATAAAATAATTACCAAAATATTAAAGTTATTTATAATAATTCAAAATACCTTTAAAGTATTAATATTATCCTTAAAATGATTTTTAAAACAATTAAAATTATTTTTAAATAATTATCATTAATATTTAAATATTAATGAATTATTCATCAAAATATTAAAAGTCATTTATTATAACTTAAAATATTTTTAATTCATTTATATCATTTTTAAATAATTTTTAAATCAATAAAAATATTTTTAAATTATTTATTTAATATAATTATTAATTAAATCAAACATCATTAATATTAAATTATTAATAAAATTTACCTTTAAATATTAAAAGTTATATTTTATAACTTAAAATATTTTAAGCACTTTATTTTCATTTAAAATGATTTTTATAATATTAAAATCATTTTTAAAATAATTTATTTAATATAATTGTTAAATAAATCTAATATCATTAATATTAAATAATTAATAAAATTTACTTTAAAATATTAAAAGTTATATTTTATAACTTCAAATATTTTTAAATACTTTATTATCATTTAAAATGATTTTTCATATAATAAAATTATGTTTAATTAATTTATTTAATGGATTTATTAAATAAATTAGATATCAATAATATTCAAATAAATACTAATATTAATGAAAAATATGTCAATTTATCAAAAGTTAAATTTTATAACTTAAAATAATTTTTAAAACTAATTTTGTAATTTTTAGAAATTTATTTCTACTTTTAATGATTTTTTCAGGAATTTAGATAACTAAAATAATTAAATCCGTCGCTAAAGGCTTTAGCGATGGGTTCTGTCGCGGTTGGTGTTCTTGAGGATCAAGAACACTGACAGTCAGTGTTCAAGAGGCTTCCTTTGACCGTATTTAATTCACAGCCTAATCATGTTCTGGGTAATTTTAAACATTGATCATGTAGTGATTAAGTAATACTACATGAATCAACTATCATCTAAGTCAAACAACCAGGTATCATGAAGATCTAGCCATTCGAACTCGTTATCAGAGCTTTCTGGATTACCCAGAAACTCAGTCAGCTTCGAGGGTCCATTTTGAGGCTCAATTTTCTTTAGGTTCTGGTCATTAACAAGTTGTTATTATGGTTCAAGCTTATAGTCTACATGACAGAGTACATATATCATTCATAAAATTAATCAAACGACATCAGAATCACTAGATATTATGCGGTCAAACCTTGTCAGAAGGAGTGTGACGCCCCCAAATCCGAGTTACCTGACCCCCGATGTAAGACCTCGAATTTTACGAAATGAAAGTATTCAATTTTTATAATTATTATTCTATTTAGTAAATGGTTAAGTAGATAAAAGTAAAATAATACACGTGGTTACACACTGGCACACGGTATTGTAAAGTATCTTTGATTATTGATGTTTACGTGAGACGTCACTTAGTTTTATTTAATTATTGTCACAATATTTTATATTATTAAATTAATAATTGAGATGACAAGTTTTTCATATTATTATTTGTATTATTGACGATGTCTATAAAGTTCTGTCGAGGAAAGGGGTTAGGTTATTTAATTGCGCGCCAATAGGGAGAAATCCTTATCGGAAAGCCCCCTCTTTCCTGAAAATGATCTAGTTGTTAAATATTGTGAGTTATAATATTAATGATGAATAAGTTCGTGTTGATTAAAGATGAAATTTATATTTTCATTGTGTTGGGATTATTAGTGTTAGTTGAAATCGACATCTATTCCGATAATAATTGATGTCTGGAGATTATATTGACCAATCAGGTAATTAATCGGATAAATGAGAAATTAATTGCTATTAATTCACATGCTTATAACTATTTATTCACATGTGTGTACTATTGATTCACATGCATGTACTATTAGGGGAGGTGGTGCAAGATTGATAATACTTGCATGACTAAATTAAAAATAGAGGTATAGATGAAGGTACTATACTGCAATTTTTTTTTCACATGTATAGAACTATTGATTCACATGATGTACTGTTAGGGGAGGTGGTGCAAGTTTGATAATTCTTGTAGGACTAAATTAAAAATAAATGAAAAGATGAATGTATTATACTGTAATATTTCGAGCCCCAAAATGTGTAATTATCAAAACTATGTTTTTCTATAAATAGAAGCTAATTCTTCCTTCATTCTCATCAATTCACTAAGACTCACAATAGCAATTATAGAGAGAGAAACTATAAAGAGAGAAGATATAGAGAGAAAGAAGAAGAGAAGTCTGCTACTTCACTATTGCAGTATCCAGTCTTCTTCTGAGGTAAGGGGTATTATTTATTTCATATTCTGAAGAGATATTATTTTTCGTATTCGTATGAATATTATTTTTGTTTAATATTTATAAGGAATATCATTTCGTTCAATATTCGTAGGAATATTATTTTTGTTCAACAGTCATAAGGGGTATTATTTATTTCATATTCTGAAGAGATATTATTTTTTGTATTCGTATGAATATTATTTTCGTTCAATATCGTAATGAATATCATCTTCGTTCAATATTCGTAGGAATATTATTTTCGTTCAACAGTCGTAAGGGATATTGTTTCTTTCGTATTCATGAAGAGAGTTAATTTCTTACAATACTCATAAGGGTTGTTACTCTATTCTTTATTATTCTATTAGAATAACTTGTCTACGTGGACTACCACTTGCATGGTGAAATTCTTCTGTTATTCCATTCTTTATTATTCTGTTGGAATAACCTATCTACACGGACTACCGCATGCATGGTGAAATTCTTCTGTTATTCCATTCTTTATTATTCTCTTGGAATAACCTGTCTACGCGGACTACCTCATGTATGGTGAATGACCATTTGTATTCATTCTTTATTAAATTGTAGAAATGATCTGTCTACGTGGATTATCGCATTGCGGATGAAAATTTATTTACAGATTCGTATATTCTATTATACTCGTATGAGATATCCTTCTTTTTGTACTCGTCATGGAATATCATTTTCTTTTGTATTTTCCTTTTATGAGTACTATTCACGAAGTACTATTCACGGGTACTATTCATGAGTACTATTCATAAAGTACTATTCACAGGGTACTATTCCCAAAATACTATTCATGGGGTAATATTCACCCGGGTACTATTCACCTAGAGTACTATTCATGACAAAAATTGATTTCTTTTCTGTCCAAATCATTTTTGATACAATATTATTCCTGAATTTTACTCCACACAGCAGTATCATGTTGACAATTTGGATATTTTTAAACTTTGGATAAATTTAAAGTCTTTAATATTTATCCTTGATTTCGTTTGATTAATGCTTATATCATTGTCATCATCCTCATGCTTATATTGTGATGAAAGTCATATTTGGCTTACGTACATAGATGGACTGTTGATTAGTATGATTATGACCAGAGATCATTTGGTATAATCATGACCCGTAATGTTACAAATGATGTGGTAAAAGTCCTCATTGGCTCATAGTGCATTGATGGATAGTTGTTGGTATGATTATGACAAGGGATTATTCGGTATAATCATGATCATTGATAATTACATGAATATCTTTGGCCTGTAGTGCAGGGATGATTCGATGATGTTCTTCATTTATTAACCTAAGTCTCAGTGATAAAGTTGATGAAAAAACTTTTTTAATCATAGAAGATAGTAGATATCATGCTCTACTTGACTCTTCTAATGGATTACTTATTCCGCTGCAGTTGTTGATCTAAAACTTGTTGTCTATTGTATTTTATCAGTTGTTATACTATTGACGGCTAAGGATAAATTATTCTGCATTATCTTAGTCATAATATTTCTTACTGGGCTAGTTGAGTTCACCCTTTTCTTTGACTTTTCTCTTCAGGAAATGAGAATATAGTTGGGACTAGTCGGGGAACGGAGTGATGGTCCGAGATGATTATTTTAGCAGTCCTCACTATTCTGTGAAATAGTTTGATAATAATTGTAATGAGGACTCCATTGACAGTGAATATTGTCTAGAAGGCAATATTATTGTTTAAACTCTCAGCTATGTTTTGTCATATTGTACACGACAGTTGTATAATTAAGTTGTATTTGAATTTTGTACAATGTATTTGGCGACCCAAGATGGATGATGTATACCTATTTTGGGGGCGTCATAGTTGGTATCAAAGCTTAGGGATATGGTTGCTGGCGGAGATATGAGTCTAGAACTAGGAGGGGAGAGACGAGTACTATACTTCGCTAGTGTGTGACTTACCTAAGCTGAAATTGTTTACTTGATAAGTTGACAGATTGTGATATGTAATTAAACAGAAAGCGATTGGATGAAGAAAACGACAAGTATAAGATATTTATAAATAACGGCGTAGTTGTTACCGTTAACACTGTTGGAATACCTGGTGGTTAAAACACAGTAATACGCGGTGTTGCACAGCAGCACATGGTATTGCACCAATTATTGATTCTTACGTAAGAATGCATTACTCAATAATTGTTACAGTAATTACTGTTCAATATTTTATTGATTCAATAATTGCTACGTTGATATTTTATATTATTTTTGTTTCAATAATTGTCACTGCGCAGTCTTTTCTATTATCAGATCAATAATTCATATTATTTGAATAATATTATTAGATAACATTATTCGCAATGTCTAAGGAAGTTCTGTCTAATGAGAGGTTTGGTCACCTAATTACGCGCCAGTAAGGAGAAATCCTTATCGGAAAGCCCCCTCTTTCCTAGGAACGACCTGGTTGTCATTATTGTGATTCTGTAATATTATTTATGAATAATTAATTATTGATTTATATGATAAGGAAACTATTTATTTATATGGATATAAATGGAGGAATTTTTAGAAAAGTGACAATTGTTGAAAATTGATATTTTATCTTTTCTGATAAAATAATTCATTTAAATATATTATTATATTTTAATAATATAATAATGGTGATATTTTTATAATGAATGTGTGATATATGAATAAATGAGGAGGAAGAGTATTTTTGTTATAATAAATGTTAAAAACATGTTAAACATGTTGGTGGGCCCTATTTTTGACTGAAATTTGATTATAACCTGTAAAATCGTCCGTATGTGGATTTCGGTCAATTTTTGTTTGGAATTTGGAAAAACTTAAACTTACAAAGTTGTAGAGAATTAAATTTCCTATGGAATGGACATAAGATTCGATTTTTTCTGATAAAAGGGCTATTTATTATGAATTATTGAAGTTCCGGAATAATTGATTGTTTGGAGTTTTAAATGATTTTAATAAGAAAAACGTTTTTGTGATTTTTGGTGAGTTGTGTGGCTGATGTTTTAACCAAAGAAGTGTGCGTAGAAAATTTAAGAAAATATATTAATATTTTATTAAATTTTTTGCTTTGGTGTTCTAAGCATTTTTCTATAAATAAGGTGCTTAGGTTAGAATTAAGAATTACACCAGAAACTGAAGTTTTCTCTCTCTATATTATCGAGTGTATTCTTGTGAGTATTTTGATACTTTGAGTGTTGCTATACAAGTTCCCTTAAGCATTATATCCGGTATTCCAGTCAGAAGTATTGTCCTTTTTAGGTAAGGGATGTTATTTTTTTTAAATGATATTATTTCTTTCAATATCATTATGCCAGAATATTGGTAAGATTTTTCTTGTGAAATTCTTGTCTTTTAGTGTCGGGGTTACTATTCAAGTATACGACACTATTCACGAATACAGCCCTATTCACAAAAAAATTAAATTTTCTCTTCTTTGTCCTAGATGTCTATTTTTGTTACTATCTTTGATTATATTCATGTTTTGATATTCATTCTTAAATTTTACTCCACATAGTATATTATGGGGTGTTTTTAAACATGGATAAACTGAAGTACGAATCCTTAATATTTATTCTTTTGTCTCACTGGATTAGTTTTCTTTAAAATATTTTTCATCATCCTCAGTCCTAAATGATGATATAACTGAATATCTTTAGCCTGTAGTGCAAAGATGAATGATTTCCTGATAAACATATTTGGCCCGTAGTGCAAAGATGAACAGGTGTTGAGATGAACATGACCAACTGATGAATATCTTTGGCCTGTAGTGCAAAGATTAATATTTGATTCAAAATTTATATTGATTGATATAAATTACAGTCAGTGTTCAAGAAGCTCCCTTTGACCATCTTTAATTCACAACCTAAGCATGTTCTGGACAATTTTAAACATTGATCATGTAGTGATTATGTAATACTGCATGAATCAACTATCATCCAAGTCAAACAATCATGTATCATGAAGATCTAGCCCTTCGAACTCGTTGTCAGAGCTTTCTGGGTTTTCTGAATTTCTCAAAAACCCAGTCAGCTTTGAGGGTCCATTTTAAGGCTCAATTTTCTTTAGATTCTGGTCATTAACAAGTTGTTATTATGGTTCAAGCTTATAGTCTATATGACAGAGTACATATATCATTCATAAAATTAATCAAACGACATCAGAATCACTAGATATTATGCGGTCAAACCTTGCCAGAAGGAGTGTTCTTCCGATTTTTGGAAATTCCAAAAACATAAAATCAGGGTCGAGTAGGCTACTTTAACTGTAAGACCCCGAATTTTATGAAATAAAAGTATTCAATTTTTCTTATAATTACAATTCAGTAAATGGTTAAATTGATAGAAGGTTAAAGTTAAGGGTGATATATGAATTTTTTTCAAAATAAGCAAGTGGTTATAAAATACTCATTGTTGTCGGGGAATATTCGTTTGGTCGTAGAATATTCTTTCTGTCGGGGAATATTCGTACGACGGCGCAACCTTTTGTGGGCCCCGTAACAGAATAACTGTCGGATGAAGAAAACGACAAATTAAAGTTTTTTAAAAATAACGGCGTAGTTGTTACCGTTAATACTGTTAAAATACTCGGTGGTTAAATCTCAGTAGCACACGGTATTGCACCAATTATTGATTCTTAAGTAAGAAGGCACTACTCAATAATGGTTACAATAATTACTGTTCAGTATTTTATTTTATTGATTCAATAATTGCTGCGTTGATATTTTATATTGCTGTTGTTGTCATTATACAGTATTTTTCATTATTGAAGCAATAATTCAGATTATCTGAATAATATTATTAGATAACATTATTGACAATGTCTAGAAAGTTCTGTCTAAGGAGAGGTTTGGTCACCAAATTGCGCGCCAGTAAGGAGAAATTCTTATTGGAAAGCCCCCTCTTTCCTGGGAACTGCCTGGTTGTCAATATTGTGATTCTGTAATATCATTTGTGAATAATTATTGATTCATATTATGAGGAAAATATTGATTTTATGTGGATATAGATGGAGAAAATTTTTAATGCGACAATTATTGAAAATTGAAATTTTATCTTTTTCTGATAAAATAATTCATTTAAATATATTATTTTAATAATATATTAACGGTGATATTTTATAATGAATGTGGAATATGTGAGTATATGAGGAGGAAGAGTATTTTTGTGGTATTAAATGTTTAACACATATTTTGTATGTTGGTGGACACAATTATTGACCGAAATTTGATTATAGCCTGTAAAATCGCCCGTTTGTGGATTTCAGTCAATTTCTGTTTGGAATTTGGAAAAAGTTTCTTCTGCAAAGTTGTAGAGAATTGAATTTCCTATAAAAACACGCGAGATTCGAATTTTCTAGCAAAAGGGCTATTTATTGTGAATTATTAAAGTTCTGAAGCTCCGAAATAATTGATTTTTGGAAGTTTAAAATAATTTAAATTACAAAAACGTTTTTTAGATGTTGAGAGACTCATGGAACACATGCTAGTTGCTGAAATCAGATCCATGAATGCGTAAGAAGATGTGGAAAAAAAATAATATTATTAAATTAAATTTTCTGCTTTGGTGTTCTAAGCATTTTCCTATAAATAGGGTGCTTAGGTTAGAACTGAAAATCACACCAGAAACTGAAGTTTTCTCTCTCTATATTATCGAGCGTATTCTTGTGAGTATTTTGAGTATACTTTGAGTATTGCTATACGGTGCAAGTTCGTTCAGTGTTATTCCAGTCAGAGGTACTGTCTTTCGAGGTAAGGGATAGTAAGGGAGGTTATTTTCTTCTAAAATGATATTATTTCTTCAATATCATTATGCCAAAATATTGGTTGGAACTTTTTATCAAATTTAGAACTTTTTCATGTCGGGGTTACTATTCATGGGTTACTATTCACGAGTTACTATTCATGAGTTATTATTCACGAGTTACTATTCACGAGTACTATTCACGAAGCGTGAAGATGTTTTTTTGTGAAATTTCTATCTTTTGGTGTCGGATTTACTATTCACGTATACGACACTAACCACGTATACGACACTATTCACGAATACGACATTATTCATCGAAAAATGAAAATTTTCCCTTTTCGTCTAAAATATCTATTGTGGATACTAGCTTTGATTGTATCCATGTTTTGATTATTCTTGGATTTTACACGACTATGATTATTTTTGAGGTATTTTTGGATATGGATAAAACAAAGTACGAATCCTTAATCCTTAATCCTTGTCATTTTGTTTCACTGGATTCGTTTCTTTAAAAATATTTTTATCATCCTCAGTCCTAAATGATGATATAATTGAATATCTTTGGCCTGTAGTGCAAAGATGAATGATTTCTGATGAATATCTTTGGCCCGTAGTGCAAAGATGAACAGGTGTTTAAATGAACATGACCAACTGATGAATATCTTTGGCCTGTAGTGCAAAGATTACTTATTGATGTATATCTTTGGCCTGTAGTGCAAAGATGACTTGTTGATGAATATCTTTGGCCTGTAGTGCAAAGATGACTTATTGATGTATATCTTTGGCCGTAGTGCAAAGATGAATTTATTAGTATGATTATGAACATGAACTGTGATTTTGTATAACCATGATCTTTGATGTTTCAGGTGATAAAAATTATCTTTGTCCTGGATGAGAAAAGGAATTTAGAACAACAATTACGATTATGAGTTATACATGTGATTGTGGACAGGAATTGTTGATTGATGTTATAGGGATAAAACATTGTTGATGGACTTTTAACATGGAGAAGATAATAGACTTTGTAGTCTATTTGACTCTTCTAATGGATTGCTCGTTCCGCTACAACTATGGTTGAATTTTTTTATCATATACCATATGTTCTAAATCTCTGATTTATTACTGTTGAAGGCTATTGATAATTTATTTATCTTTAGTCATGACATTCTTTACTGAGCTAGTTGTGCTCACCCTTTTGCTTCACAATTCCTTTTAGGTAATACGAGTGTAGCTGGGTCGAGCGGGGGAATAACAAGGGAATAGAACGGTGGTCTATAGATGTTGAGAGTGAGGTGAATTTAACTTGGAAGGGTGTTTTGCCACTGTCATACAAGATGTCTAATGACATACCACCTCGTGTCATCATAAGACATGGATGTGCTCATCCACTTGCTGAGTATATCTACCAGTACTATCTATATGATCTTGGAGTCTATTTGAAATATAACTTTCAATTAGAGACAATGGAGATAATGATATGTCAAGAGAAGACTCACCATTGGGAAGAATATGATAGTAATCTTCTATTTTTTTTTGGGGGTCTATTGGGTCAACCAAGGATAATTCTGTGGCCATATGATATCTATAATAACCTAGACGCATGGCCTCCCATGTACGAAGGTTTTCTTGAGCACTTCCCAAAGATTCTAATTTCTAAAACAGTTTTCGACTATACCTTTATGTAAGGTGTCATTATGAGGTGCTGTCCACGGTTGGGACATGAGTCACAGTTGATATATATTTGTATCCAAACTCACAGTATATGTGTTGTTGTATTTTGCGCGACAATTGTTGTAATAAAGTTGTAGTTGTTTTCTGTACCATGTATTTGGCGACTCAAAATGGGTTGGATGGAATGGACCTATTTTGGGGTTGTTACATTTGGTATCAGAGCTTAGGGATATGATCTCTGGCGGAGATCGGGATTAGAACTAGGAGGGGAGAGATGAGTAAATCCTTCGCTAGTATGTCTTACCTAAGCTTAATTATTGGTCGGTCATAATATACGGATATTATGTGATATGTAAATTTGCTTAATTAACCCTTGTTTAATGGCAGTATTTGAGAATGGCAGCTGAGAATGCTAACAATGGAGTGAATGAGACTGTGGGGATACCTCTAATCACTAACCATGATAATATGATGTCATCAGAAGAAAGAATTAGAGATATCCATGTGGTGAGTGAAGAATTGATAGTTGCACCCGAGATAGTCGCAGAGGTAACAGCTGAGAGTGAGGAAGAAGAGGTACCTAAGGAGAGTTTATTAGAGGTATTTTATGATCAAAATGTAGAATTGCAAAATCGTATTCATGAGTTAAAAGAGCAGGCTGAAGAATTGCAGGCAGTCGTGGAGCAAAAGGATGCAACAATTCAAGCTTGTGTTACCCGATATGTGATGCTTGAACAGAAGCATTCTTTGGCAGAGTATAAGATGATAAAGATGGAATCTGAGCTGAAAGAAGAAAAACTGAACGAGTGAGAATAAGTGATGCATGGGTAAAAGCCACACGACACGTGGATATTGTGGAAAGAGATGTTCGATCTAAGAAGGCTAAAATAGATGATATGAATTTCTCTTTTTGGAAAGCAATTGGGAGAACTCAACATCGAGTTTTGAATTACCCTGTACAGAGCGGTCAACCTGAATTTGATATGGATCGAAGATTGATGATTCAGATCATGAATCAGGAGTACGAAGAGGCAGTTGAGGGAGGAATATGCCCTATAGAAAAGTATATTCCAACGGTAGTGATGATGCCAAATGCTGTCCCAGACAAGTCAAAGCCGAGTAGTTCAAGGGATAGCGGTTGTCATGACTTCCCAACAAATGAGGAACGCAAATGAAGTTATCACGGGAGATGAGCAATGGAGAAATCATAATGACCCGAAAAATAGAATCTGAAATGAAAGAAAGTTATTCTCAACTTTTCGAAATACCAGGTACGTAAATTTCGGGGACGAAATTTCATAAGGACGGGAGATTGTAAGACCCCGAATTTTATGAAATAAAAGTATTCAATTTTTCTTATAATTACAATTCAGTAAATGGTTAAATTGATAGAAGGTTAAAGTTAAGGGTGATATATGAATTTTTTTCAAAATAAGCAAGTGGTTATAAAATACTCTTTGTTGTCGGGGAATATTCGTTTGGTAGTAGAATATTCTTTCTGTCGGGGAATATTCGTACAACGGCGCAGCCTTTTGTGGGCCCCGTAACAGAATAACTGTCGGATGAAGAAAACGACAAATTAAAGTTTTTTAAAAATAACGGCGTAGTTGTTACCGTTAATACTGTTAAAATACTCGGTGGTTAAATCACAGTAGCACACGGTATTGCACCAATTATTGATTCTTACGTAAGAAGGCACTACTCAATAATGGTTACAATAATTACTGCTCAATATTTTATTTTATTGATTCAATAATTGCTGCGTTGATATTTTATATTGCTGTTGTTGTCATTACACAGTATTTTTCATTATCGAAGCAATAATTCATATTATCTGAATAATATTATTAGATAACATTATTGACAATGTCTAGAAAGTTTTGTCTAAGGAGAGGTTTGGTCACCAAATTGCGCGCCAGTAAGGAGAAATTCTTATTGGAAAGCCCCCTCTTTCCTGGGAACTGCCTGGTTGTCAATATTGTGATTCTGTAATATCATTTGTGAATAATTATTGATTTATATGATGAGGAAAATATTGATTTTATGTGGATATAGATGGAGAAAATTTTTAATGTGACAATTGTTGAAAATTGAAATTTTATCTTTTTCTGATAAAATAATTCATCTAAATATATTATTTTAATAATATATTAACGGTGATATTTTATAATGAATGTGGAATATGTGAGTATATGAGGAGGAAGAGTATTTTTGTGGCATTAAATGTTTAACACATATTTTGTGTGTTGGTGGACACAATTATTGACCGAAATTTGATTATAGCCTGTAAAATCGCCCGTTTGTGGATTTCGGTCAATTTCTGTTTGGAATTTAGAAAAACTTTCTTCTGCAAAGTTGTAGAGAATTAAATTTCCTATAAAAACTCGCGAGATTCGAATTTTCTAGCAAAAGGGCTATTTATTGTGAATTATTAAAGTTCTGAAGCTCCGAAATAATTGATTTTTGGAAGTTTAAAATAATTTAAATTACAAAAACGTTTTTTAGATGTTGAGAGCCTCATGGAACACATGTTAGTTGCTAAAATCAGATCCTTGAATGCGTAGGAAGATGTGGGAAAAAAAAATAATATTATTAAATTAAATTTTCTGCTTTGGTGTTCTAAGCATTTTTCTATAAATAGGGTGCTTAGGTTAGAATTGAAAATCACACCAGAAACTGAAGTTTTCTCTCTTTATATTATCGAGCGTATTCTTGTGAGTATTTTGAGTATACTTTGAGTATTGCTATACGGTGCAAGTTCGTTCAGTGTTATTCCAGTCAGAGGTACTGTCTTTCGAGGTAAGGGATAGTAAGAGAGGTTATTTTCTTCTAAAATGATATTATTTCTTCAATATCATTATGCCGAAATATTGGTTGGAACTTTTTATCAAATTTAGAACTTTTTCATGTCGGGGTTACTATTCATGGGTTACTATTCACGAGTTACTATTCATGAGTTACTATTCACGAGTTACTATTCACGAGTACTATTCACGAAGCGTGAAGATGTTTTTTTTTGTGAAATTTCTATCTTTTGGTGTCGGATTTACTATTCACGTATACGACACTAACCACGTATACGACACTATTCACGAATACGGCATTATTCATCGAAAAATAAAAATTTTCCCTTTTCGTCTAAAATATATATTGTGGATACTAGCTTTGATTGTATCAATGTTTTGATTATTCTTAGATTTTACACCACTATGATTATTTTTGAGGTATTTTTGGATATGGATAAAACAAAGTACGAATCCTTAATCCTTAATCCTTGTCATTTTGTTTCACTGGATTCGTTTCTTTAAAAATATTTTTATCATCCTCAGTCCTAAATGATGATATAATTGAATATCTTTGGCCTGTAGTGCAAAGATGAATGATTTCTGATTAATATCTTTGGCCCGTAATGCAAAGATGAACAGGTGTTTAAATGAACATGACCAACTGATGAATATCTTTGGCCTGTAGTGCAAAGATTACTTATTGATGTATATCTTTGGCCTGTAGTGCAAAGATGACTTGTTGATGAATATCTTTGGCTTGTAGTGCAAAGATGACTTATTGATGTATATCTTTGGCCGTAGTACAAAGATGAATTTATTAGTATGATTATGAACATGAACTGTGATTTGGTATAACCATGATCTTTGATGTTTCAGGTGATAAAAATTATCTTTGTCCTGGATGAGAAAAGGAATTTAGAACAACAATTACGATTATGAGTTATACATGTGATTGTGGACAAGAATTGTTGATTGATGTTATAGGGATAAAACATTGTTGATGGACTTTTAACATCGAGAAGATAATAGACTTTGTAGTCTATTTGACTCTTCTAATGGATTGCTCGTTCCGCTGCAACTATGGTTGAATTTTTTTTATCATATACCATATGTTCTAAATCTCTGATTTATTACTGTTGAAGGCTATTGATAATTTATTTATCTTTAGTCATGACATTCTTTACTGAGCTAGTTGTGCTCACCCTTTTGCTTCACAATTCCTTTCAGGTAATACGAGTGTAGCTGGGTCGAGCGGGGGAATAACAAGGGAATAGAACGGTGGTCTATAGATGTTGAGAGTGAGGTGAATTTAACTTGGAAGGGTGTTTTGCCACTGTCATACAAGATGTCTAATGACATACCACCTCGTGTCATCATAAGACATGGATGTGCTCATCCACTTGTTGAGTATATCTACCAGCACTATCTATATGATCTTGGAGTCTATTTAAAATATAACTTTCAATTAGAGACAATGGAGATAATGATATGTCAAGAGAAGACTCACCATTGGGAAGAATATGATAGTAATCTTCTAGTTTTTTTTTGGGGTCTATTGGGTCAACCAAGGATAATTCTGTGGCCATATGATATCTATAATAACCTAGACGCATGGCCTCCCATGTACGAAGGTTTTCTTGAGCACTTCCCAAAGATTCTAATTTCTAAAACAGTTTTCGACTATACCTTTATGTAAGGTGTCATTATGAGGTGCTGTCCACGGTTGGGACATGAGTCACAGTTGATATATATTTGTATCCAAACTCACAGTATATGTGTTGTTGTATTTTGCGCGACAATTGTTGTAATAAAGTTGTAGTTGTTTTCTGTACCATGTATTTGGCGACTCAAAATGGGTTGGATGGAATGGACCTATTTTGGGGTTGTTACATTTGGTATCAGAGCTTAGGGATATGATCTCTGGCGGAGATCGGGATTAGAACTAGGAGGGGAGAGATGAGTAAATCCTTCGCTAGTATGTCCTACCTAAGCTTAATTATTGGTCGGTCATAATATACGGATATTATGTGATATGTTAATTTGCTTAATTAACCCTTGTTTTATGGCAGTATTTGAGAATGGCAGCTGAGAATGCTAACAATGGAGTGAATGAGACTGTGGGGATACCTCTAATCACTAACCATGATAATATGATGTCATCAGAAGAAAGAATTAGAGATATCCATGTGGTGAGTGAAGAATTGATAGTTGCACCCGAGATAGTCGCAGAGGTAACAGCTGAGAGTGAGGAAGAAGAGGTACCTGAGGAGAGTTTATTAGAGGTATTTTATGATCAAAATGTAGAATTGCAAAATCGTATTCATGAGTTAAAAGAGCAGGCCAAAAGGATGCAACAATTCAAGCTTGTGTTACCCGATATGTGATGCTTGAACAGAAGCATTCTTTGGCAGAGTATAAGATGATAAAGATGGAATCTGAGCTGAAAGAAGAACAAACTGAACGAGTGAGAATAAGTGATGCATGGGTAAAAGCCACACGACACGTGGATATTGTGGAAAGAGATGTTCGATCTAAGAAGGCTAAAATAGATGATATGAATTTCTCTTTTTGGAAAGCAATTGGGAGAACTCAACATCGAGTTTTGAATTACCCTGTACAGAGCGGTCAACCTGAATTTGATATGGATCGAAGATTGATGATTCAGATCATGAATCAGGAGTACGAAGAGGCAGTTGAGGGAGGAATATGCCCTATAGAAAAGTATATTCCAACGGTAGTGATGATGCCAAATGCTGTCCCAGACAAGTCAAAGCCGAGTAGTTCAAGGGATAGCGGTTGTCATAACTTCCCAACAAATGAGGAACGCAAATGAAGTTATCACGGGAGATGAGCAATGGAGAAATCATAATGACCCGAAAAATAGAATCTGAAATGAAAGCAAGGTATTCTCAACTTTTCGAAATACCAGGTACGTAAATTTCGGGGACGAAATTTCATAAGGACGGGAGATTGTAAGACCCCGAATTTTATGAAATAAAAGTATTCAATTTTTCTTATAATTACAATTCAGTAAATGGTTAAATTGATAGAAGGTTAAAGTTAAGGGTGATATATGAATTTTTTTCAAAATAAGCAAGTGGTTATAAAATACTCATTGTTGTCGGGGACTATTCGTTTGGTCGTAGAATATTCTTTCTGTCGGGGAATATTCGTACGACGGCGCAGCCTTTTGTGGGCCCCGTAACAGAATAACTGTCGGATGAAGAAAACGACAAATTAAAGTTTTTTAAAAATAACGGCGTAGTTGTTACCGTTAATACTGTTAAAATACTCGGTGGTTAAATCACAGTAGCACACGGTATTGCACCAATTATTGATTCTTACGTAAGAAGGCACTACTCAATAATGGTTACAATAATTACTGCTCAGTATTTTATTTTATTGATTCAATAATTGCTGCGTTGATATTTTATATTGTTGTTGTTGTCATTACACAGTATTTTTCATTATCGAAGCAATAATTCATATTATCTGAATAATATTATTAGATAACATTATTGACAATGTCTAGAAAGTTCTGTCTAAGGAGAGGTTTGGTCACCAAATTGCGCGCCAGTAAGGAGAAATTCTTATTGGAAAGCCCCCTCTTTCCTCGGAACTGCCTGGTTGTCAATATTGTGATTCTGTAATATCATTTGTGAATAATTATTGATTCATATGATGAGGAAAATATTGATTTTATGTGGATATAGATGGAGAAAATTTTTAATGTGACAATTGTTGAAAATTGAAATTTTATCTTTTTCTGATAAAATAATTCATTTAAATATATTATTTTAATAATATATTAACGGTGATATTTTATAATGAATGTGGAATATGTGAGTATATGAGGAGGAAGAGTATTTTTGTGGCATTAAATGTTTAACACATATTTTGTGTGTTGGTGGACACAATTATTGATCGAAATTTGATTATAGCCTGTAAAATCGCCCGTTTGTGGATTTCGGTCAATTTCTGTTTGGAATTTGGAAAAACTTTCTTCTGCAAAGTTGTAGAGAATTGAATTTCCTATAAAAACCCGTGAGATTCGAATTTTCTAGCAAAAGGGCTATTTATTGTGAATTATTAAAGTTCTGAAGCTCCGAAATAATTGATTTTTGGAAGTTTAAAATAATTTAAATTACAAAAACGTTTTTTAGATGTTGAGAGCCTCATGGAACACATGCTAGTTGCTAAAATCAGATCCTTGAATGCGTAGGAAGATGTGGAAAAAAATAATATTATTAAATTAAATTTTCTGCTTTGGTGTTCTAAGCATTTTCCTATAAATAGGGTGCTTAAGTTAGAATTGAAAATCACACCAGAAACTGAAGTTTTCTCTCTCTATATTATCGAGCGTATTCTTGTGAGTATTTTGAGTATACTTTGAGTATTGCTATACGGTGTAAGTTCGTTCAGTGTTATTCCAGTCAGAGGTACTGTCTTTCGAGGTAAGGGATAGTAAGGGAGGTTATTTTCTTCTAAAATGATATTATTTCTTCAATATCATTATGCCGAAATATTGGTTGGAACTTTTTATCAAATTTAGAACTTTTTCATGTCGGGGTTACTATTCATGGGTTACTATTCACGAGTTACTATTCATGAGTTACTATTCACGAGTTACTATTCACGAGTACTATTCACGAAGCGTGAAGATGTTTTTTTTTTGTGAAATTTCTATCTTTTGGTGTCGGATTTACTATTCACGTATACGACACTAACCACGTATACGACACTATTCACGAATACGGCATTATTCATCGAAAAATAAAAATTTTCCCTTTTCGTCTAAAATATCTATTGTGGATACTAGATTTGATTGTATCCATGTTTTGATTATTCTTAGATTTTACACCACTATGATTATTTTTGAGGTATTTTTGGATATGGATAAAACAAAGTACGAATCCTTAATCCTTAATCCTTGTCATTTTGTTTCACTGGATTCGTTTCTTTAAAAATATTTTTATCATCATCAGTCCTAAATGATGATATAATTGAATATCTTTGGCCTGTAGTGCAAAGATGAATGATTTCTGATGAATATCTTTGGCCCGTAGTGCAAAGATGAACAGGTGTTTAAATGAACATGACCAACTGATGAATATCTTTGGCCTGTAGTGCAAAGATGACTTATTGATGTATATCTTTGGCCTGTAGTGCAAAGATGACTTGTTGATGAATATCTTTGGCCTGTAGTGCAAAGATGACTTATTGATGTATATCTTTGGCCGTAGTGCAAAGATGAATTTATTAGTATGATTATGAACATGAACTATGATTTGGTATAACCATGATCTTTGATGTTTCAGGTGATAAAAATTATCTTTGTTCTGGATGAGAAAAGGAATTTAGAACAACAATTACGATTATGAGTTATACATGTGATTGTGGACAGGAATTGTTGATTGATGTTATAGGGATAAAACATTGTTGATGGACTTTTAACATCGAGAAGATAATAGACTTTGTAGTCTATTTGACTCTTCTAATGGATTGCTCGTTCCGCTGCAACTATGGTTGAATTTTTTTTTATCATATACCATATGTTCTAAATCTCTGATTTATTACTGTTGAAGGCTATTGATAATTTATTTATCTTTAGTCATGACATTCTTTACTGAGCTAGTTGTGCTCACCCTTTTGCTTCACAATTCCTTTCAGGTAATACGAGTGTAGCTTGGTCGAGCAGGGGAATAACAAGGGAATAGAACGGTGGTCTATAGATGTTGAGAGTGAGGTGAATTTAACTTGGAAGGGTGTTTTGCCACTGTCATACAAGATGTCTAATGACATACCACCTCGTGTCATCATAAGACATGGATGTGCTCATCCACTTGCTGAGTATATCTACCAGCACTATCTATATGATCTTGGAGTCTATTTGAAATATAACTTTCAATTAGAGACAATGGAGATAATGATATGTCAAGAGAAGACTCACCATTGGGAAGAATATGATAGTAATCTTCTAGTTTTTTTTGGGGTCTATTGGGTCAACCAAGGATAATTCTGTGGCCATATGATATCTATAATAACCTAGACGCATGGCCTCCCATGTACGAAGGTTTTCTTGAGCACTTCCCAAAGATTCTAATTTCTAAAACAGTTTTCGACTATACCTTTATGTAAGGTGTCATTATGAGGTGCTGTCCACGGTTGGGACATGAGTCACAGTTGATATATATTTGTATCCAAACTCACAGTATATGTGTTGTTGTATTTTGCACGACAATTGTTGTAATAAAGTTGTAGTTGTTTTCTGTACCATGTATTTGGTGACTCAAAATGGGTTGGATGGAATGGACCTATTTTGGGGTTGTTACATTTGGTATCAGAGCTTAGGGATATGATCTCTGGCGGAGATCGGTATTAGAACTAGGAGGGGAGAGATGAGTAAATCCCTCGCTAGTATGTCCTACCTAAGCTTAATTATTGGTCGGTCATAATATACGGATATTATGTGATATGTTAATTTGCTTAATTAACCCTTGTTTTATGACAGTATTTGAGAATGGCAGCTGAGAATGCTAACAATGGAGTGAATGAGACTGTGGGGATACCTCTAATCACTAACCATGATAATATGATGTCATCAGAAGAAAGAATTAGAGATATCCATGTGGTGAGTGAAGAATTGATAGTTGCACCCGAGATAGTCGCAGAGATAACAGCTGAGAGTGAGGAAGAAGAGGTACCTGAGGAGAGTTTATTAGAGGTATTTTATGATCAAAATGTAGAATTGCAAAATCGTATTCATGAGTTAAAAGAGCAGGCTGAAGAATTGCAGGCAGTCGTGGAGGAAAAGGATGCAACAATTCAAGCTTGTGTTACCCGATATGTGATGCTTGAACAGAAGCATTCTTTGGCAGAGTATAAGATGATAAAGATGGAATCTGAGCTGAAAGAAGAACAAACTGAACGAGTGAGAATAAGTGATGTATGGGTAAAAGCCACACGACACGTGGATATTGTGGAAAGAGATGTTCGATCTAAGAAGGCTAAAATAGATGATATGAATTTCTCTTTTTGGAAAGCAATTGGGAGAACTCAACATCGAGTTTTGAATTACCCTGTACAGAGCGGTCAACCTGAATTTGATATGGATCGAAGATTGATGATTCAGATCATGAATCAGGAGTACGAAGAGGCAGTTGAGGGAGGAATATGCCCTATAGAAAAGTATATTCCAACGGTAGTGATGATGCCAAATGCTGTCCCAGACAAGTCAAAGCCGAGTAGTTCAAGGGATAGCGGTTGTCATAACTTCCCAACAAATGAGGAACGCAAATGAAGTTATCACGGGAGATGAGCAATGGAGAAATCATAATGACCCGAAAAATAGAATCTGAAATGAAAGCAAGGTATTCTCAACTTTTCGAAATACCAGGTACGTAAATTTCGGGGACGAAATTTCATAAGGACGGGAGATTGTAAGACCCCGAATTTTATGAAATAAAAGTATTCAATTTTTCTTATAATTACAATTCAGTAAATGGTTAAATTGATAGAAGGTTAAAGTTAAGGGTGATATATGAATTTTTTTCAAAATAAGCAAGTGGTTATAAAATACTCATTGTTGTCGGGGACTATTCGTTTGGTCGTAGAATATTCTTTCTGTCGGGGAATATTCGTACGACGGCGCAGCCTTTTGTGGGCCCCGTAACAGAATAACTGTCGGATGAAGAAAACGACAAATTAAAGTTTTTTAAAAATAACGGCGTAGTTGTTACCGTTAATACTGTTAAAATACTCGGTGGTTAAATCACAGTAGCACACGGTATTGCACCAATTATTGATTCTTACGTAAGAAGGCACTACTCAATAATGGTTACAATAATTACTGCTCAGTATTTTATTTTATTGATTCAATAATTGCTGCGTTGATATTTTATATTGCTGTTGTTGTCATTACACAGTATTTTTCATTATCGAAGCAATAATTCATATTATCTGAATAATATTATTAGATAACATTATTGACAATGTCTAGAAAGTTCTATCTAAGGAGAGGTTTGGTCACCTAATTGCGCGCCAGTAAGGAGAAATTCTTATTGGAAAGCCCCCTCTTTCCTGGGAACTGCCTGGTTGTCAATATTGTGATTCTGTAATATCATTTGTGAATAATTATTGATTCATATGATGAGGAAAATATTGATTTTATGTGGATATAGATGGAGGAAATTTTTAATGTGACAATTGTTGAAAATTGAAATGTTATCTTTCTCTGATAAAATAATTCATTTAAATATATTATTTTAATAATATATTAACGGTGATATTTTATAATGAATGTGGAATATGTGAGTATATGAGGAGGAAGAGTATTTTTGTGGTATTAAATGTTTAACACATATTTTGTGTGTTGGTGGACACAATTATTGACCGAAATTTGATTATAGCCTGTAAAATCGCCCGTTTGTAGATTTCGGTCAATTTTTGTTTGGAATTTGGAAAAACTTTCTTCTGTAAAGTTGTAGAGAATTGAATTTCCTATAAAAACTCGCGAGATTCGAATTTTCTAGCAAAAGGGCTATTTATTGTGAATTATTAAAGTTCTGAAGCTCCGAAATAATTGATTTTTGGAAGTTTAAAATAATTTAAATTACAAAAACGTTTTTTAGATGTTGAGAGCCTCATGGAACACATGCTAGTTGCTGAAATCAGATCCTTGAATGCGTAGGAAGATGTGGAAAAAAAAATAATATTATTAAATTAAATTTTCTGCTTTGGTGTTCTAAGCATTTTCCTATAAATAGGGTGCTTAGGTTAGAATTGAAAATCACACCAGAAACTGAAGTTTTCTCTCTCTATATTATCGAGCGTATTCTTGTGAGTATTTTGAGTATACTTTGAGTATTGCTATACGGTGCAAGTTCGTTCAGTGTTATTCCAGTCAGAGGTACTGTCTTTCGAGGTAAGGGATAGTAAGGGAGGTTATTTTATTCTAAAATGATATTATTTCTTCAATATCATTATGCCGAAATATTGGTTGGAACTTTTTATCAAATTTAGAACTTTTTCATGTCGGAGTTACTATTCATGGGTTACTATTCACGAGTTACTATTCATGAGTTACTATTCACGAGTACTATTCACGAAGCGTGAAGATGTTTTTTTTTTTGTGAAATTTCTATCTTTTGGTGTCGGATTTACTATTCACGTATACGACACTAACCACGTATACGACACTATTCACGAATACGGCATTATTCATCGAAAAATAAAAATTTTCCCTTTTCGTCTAAAATATCTATTGTGGATACTAGCTTTGATTGTATCCATGTTTTGATTATTCTTAGATTTTACACCACTATGATTATTTTTGAGGTATTTTTGGATATGGAAAAAACAAAGTACGAATCCTTAATCCTTAATCCTTGTCATTTTGTTTCACTGGATTCGTTTCTTTAAAAATATTTTTATCATCATCAGTCCTAAATGATGATATAATTGAATATCTTTGGCCTGTAGTGCAAAGATGAATGATTTCTGATGAATATCTTTGGCCCGTAGTGGAAAGATGAACAGGTGTTTAAATGAACATGACCAACTGATGAATATCTTTGGCCTGTAGTGCAAAGATGACTTATTGATGTATATTTTTGGCCTGTAGTGCAAAGATGACTTGTTGATGAATATCTTTGGCCTGTAGTGTAAAGATGACTTATTGATGTATATCTTTGGCCGTAGTGCAAAGATGAATTTATTAGTATGATTATGAACATGAACTGTGATTTGGTATAACCATGATCTTTGATGTTTCAGGTGATAAAAATTATCTTTGTCCTGGATGAGAAAAGGAATTTAGAACAACAATTACGATTATGAGTTATACATGTGATTGTGGACAGGAATTGTTGATTGATGTTATAGGGATAAAACATTGTTGATAGACTTTTAACATCGAGAAGATAATAGACTTTGTAGTCTATTTGACTCTTCTAATGGATTGCTCGTTCCGCTGCAACTATGGTTGAATTTTTTTTATCATATACCATATGTTCTAAATCTCTGATTTATTACTGTTGAAGGCTATTGATAATTTATTTATCTTTAGTCATGACATTCTTTACTGAGCTAGTTGTGCTCACCCTTTTGCTTCACAATTCCTTTCAGGTAATACGAGTGTAGCTGGGTCGAGCGGGGGAATAACAAGGGAATAGAACGGTGGTCTATAGATGTTGAGAGTGGGGTGAATTTAACTTGGAAGGGTGTTTTGTCACTATCATACAAGATGTCTAATGACATACCACCTCGTGTCATCATAAGACATGGATGTGCTCATCCACTTGCTGAGTATATCTACCAGCACTATCTATATGATCTTGGAGTCTATTTGAAATATAACTTTCAATTAGAGACAATGGAGATAATGATATGTCAAGAGAAGACTCACCATTGGGAAGAATATGATAGTAATCTTCTAGTTTTTTTTTGGGTCTATTGGGTCAACCAAGGATAATTCTGTGGCCATATGATATCTATAATAACCTAGACGCATGGCCTCCCATGTACGAAGGTTTTCTTGAGCACTTCCCAAAGATTCTAATTTCTAAAACAGTTTTCGACTATACCTTTATGTAAGGTGTCATTATGAGGTGCTGTCCACGGTTGGGACATGAGTCACAGTTGATATATATTTGTATCCAAACTCACAGTATATGTGTTTTTGTATTTTGCACGACAATTGTTGTAATAAAGTTGTAGTTATTTTCTGTACCATGTATTTGGCGACTCAAAATGGGTTGGATGGAATGGACCTATTTTGGGGTTGTTACATTAACCATCAATTACATTCATTCTTTTTGTAATATAAATGATATAGGAGCATAAATCTATAGTATACATAACAAACTATAACCCTAATACACTAACAAAATCAAATCAGCAAACATAAGCAAGATCTGGGCCCATGAACTTGTTATCAGACACTGCTGACCAAGTTTTGGGTTACCTAAAAAATACAAAGTCATGGTCGGTCAACGCAGTTTGACCTTCCATAAGTTGAAATCTACACATGATCTAAGCATTATTTCAAGTCTAGATCAAATTCCTCTAGCATACTACATGTTCAAACATTTAAACAACCAAAACTATAAACAGATAAAGATCTATGTGGTCTGACATTTGGTTGTCAGACCAGGTTTTCTTGTTTTTTTAAATTTTAAAAAATATCAAATTCATGTATCTAGATGTTATAGATCCACTATCTACCAACCCAGATCACTGATTAACACTACATGCTACATATTACAACACTAAAACACAACTTTTAACATAGTATCAAAGATCAGAATTGACTTTTAGGGTTATACCTTTCTTGAGCAATGCTTGATTCTAGGTTTCTGATCTATTATAGTTGAACTTAGGACTTGTTTTGGGATTAGTCTAGCAATATATTTTGTAGATTTAGAGTGTAGAGAGTTTTGATTGAGTGTGATGAACAAATAAGGCAAATAATGAACTTTTCCCTCTCTTGATCCTTATATAATATGTTGTATGGATGATCAAATAGGTTGATTGAGTTTATTAGTCACATGGGAAAGTCAAGAGTTGTTCAACCACTAAAGTTTTAGCTAGATCTACAAGCAACTAATAAAGAATGTGCAAAAGGGCATATCGGTCTTTTGGCTTGAAATTTTAATGGCTAACTTGACATTTATCCCAACCCGTAGGGTTTAACCCTTAGGTTTTACAATTTTATTTTGTAGAATTTTGTAACTAGGGCAAAAAAAATGGAATTTAAGCTTTCTAATTTTGAAAATTAGGGTTTTCTAATTGTGTTAAGTTTTCTAATTTCTTAGAACATGAAATTAGGTTTAAGTTTTATAAATTATCATTAAGCTTGTTAAATTAACGATTAGGATTTTCAATTAACAAATTAGGGCTCCTAATTTAGTAATTAGGGATTCATTTTATCTTTTGATGTTTTATTTTTTACTAATGTCATCCGTGGACGGGTATAAAATAGAACACAACCAATATAGTTCACTATAGGCTTAAATATAAATTAGTACCCTAAACTATATGCCATATTCCACTTCGGTGATTCACCTTTCAATTTTTTCAATCAAATCATTAAACTATTAATTTTTTCCACTTATATCCAATTTTTGTTGACATATCAAAAATTGCTGATGTGGCACCTTAACTAGGCCATATCCAGCTGACGTGTACTTCAAAAATATTTTTTTTCATTATTTTGTCAATTTAAAGTTTTTAAAGAGGGGCTAAAGTTGACAAAACACTTTTTACACATTAAAACAAAACAAACAATTCTTCCATCTCTGCTGCTTCCATTCTCAGACGAATTCTCAGAAAATCTTCCATCTCCGCCACTATCTTCATCTCTGCTCCTTCCGGCCTCCCGTCTCCTTGTCCCATTTTCTCTTCTTCTCCACTTCGACCCACCATCTCCTCCCCTTTTTTTGCCATCACTATTAATTAGGTGCTATTTAGCCTTTTCGACGGCTAAGATCTCGAACTACTAACGCCGAATCTAGCAATGGTTTCTTGGCGATTTAATGTTTTATATTTGTGATCTGTTTAGATCTGGTTTTTGGTTCATATTGCGTATCTTGTACATTAAATCAGAATAATATTGCTGATCTGTTTAGAACGGATTTAGGTGATAGATCTAGATTTAGAAGGAGAGGGTGGTAGATCTAGATTTGGAAGAGAGGGTCAAGATGAGAAGTAGAAGAAGAAGCGTCGAACTCATTGAGATTTGAAGAAGGGTCGTGATGAAGGTAGATCTAGATCTTGTACATTAAATCAGAAGAAGATTTTGGCCGGATTGTTGGGTGTTTTCCGGGGAGATTTGAAGGTGGAGGCTGAGTCCAAGTCACGGTGGACTTAACTTTCAAGTGGTTTCTGAATTCAAACCATATTTGATTTCCCTAATACATTCACTGAAGCTCAGGAATACGAACACCAAGATGAAGAACCATTGTTTTGTAACTCGGGACATGGTAGTGGAAAAACCCCATCTGTAAAATCGGAAACCTAGAATATATCAGAAAGAGATTGGAAGAAGAGAGAACAGAGCATGAGAGAATGAAAATGGCGACCAAAACCCAGATCTGGAGAAGAATTCGGTGGAGAGAATGAAAATTAGCCGCTGTCACCGCTCTACGCCACGGTCTTCACCCCTCGGTCCTTAAATCCATACCAGTAATAAAATTTTTCCCCCGAGATTTCAAAGATAAATTGGAATGCTCTGTTTGTCTCTCAGAGGTCTCAGAAGGAGAAAAGGCTAGGCTTTTACCAAGCTGATGGATGAGCTCGATGAGATTGAATTGTCGCCGTCGGATTCCGCCGCTGATAGGAATGAGTCCGTCGTTGCTGCCCGTGTCGGAGATACTATGGTGGTGGAGGAGGTATTTGGGCTTAACGTTGCCGGAATCCATAGAGTGGTTTTGGTTTGGGTCGGCAATACTATGTTTGTTTTTGATGATGATAGACTCCACGGCACACTTGCGTGAGGTGGTCACCGCCCCGATCGTTTCTAGCACAGTTGTTGGGTGAATTGCTTGCAACACCTTAACCCCTCGCCTATATGTAGACGGTAATCTTGGTACAATTGCTCGCGTTCGGAATTCTGCGTTGAATGGACACCAACGACACCTTGACCCCTCGTTTATATTAAAGCGGTAATCTCGGTACAATCGACGATTGATGCGGTAGAAGACGCCACACACAACTATGAATTGTTGTATGATAAGTCAAATTGAATCTCAAAGAAAAAAACTAAGAAACTACTGATTTCTTAGGAATTCTTCAAATAACCAAAAGTAGAGAATAAACTCACAAATATATTGAATAAGAATAATATATATTGTATATTGTATTGATTACATAACTTGGACCTCTATTTATACTACTCAAAATAATTCAAATCCTAATAGGAATAAACTATAACCCTAATAGAAGTCAATTTGAAAATGAATTCTAATTAAAAGAAAAAAAATAAATTAATTCTAGAACCCAAAAGTCTTCATGCCGCGTTGGAATTTTTCGTGTCCTTATAGGAGTATATATGATCCGGCCATTTGTTACAAAACAATAAATATGATTCAGCTTTAATATGTAAAACGTGGCCCACCACAAATATACTCAACATGTAGAAACCAGATGCTTGAATTCATGAGGGTGAAAACACTAAGTCTGATATCTTGAAAAAAAAATATGGCCCACGTGTAATGTGGCTGCACCCAATTATAATATGAAGCCTATTGACCCACGTGTATAACAATATACTGCAGCCCACAACTTTTTAATTCAAGCTTCCCATTTATGCTGCTAAATTGATTTGCTGAATTGGATCACTCCAATAATACTTGAATTGTACTCCCTTAAATAATCTTTAGCCCAATTACTTGAAATCATTTTTTGAACACTTTACACTCGAGTCGATAAATTGACGACAAATTCTGACCCGATCAATCTGTCATCATTCCCCTCCCCTTCAAAAGGATTTGTCCTCAAATCTGGCATCCGCTCCCCTTGAAAAGGATTCATCCACAAATCTGATCCTACATCAAAACAAACAAAGTTAGAATCACCAAACAAAACATAACCACAAGTCTCACCTGGTAATTTAAATGAATAAACAATATCAACAATGCAAGCAATAATTTGAAAATTTTCAACTCCTCCTGGATCAAATATCAAAATGAAAAACTCTTCATGTGATAGTTTTTCCCAATGGCGAATTCCCGGATCAAACGGAAAACTTATGATCTTGATCATTTTCAAACATAACCACGTCAATGATCCTGGGTCAAATGTCAAATTTTGAAATTCATCAGGTCGCATAAGCCCATACACCTGAATCCCTGGATTAAACACAAAATAAAACAAATCAACAAGTTCTTTTTGTCTAATCACAGAGAAATTAAATAAACCAAAATCATATGCATAGTCTAATAAAACAATATTCAAAACACTTCCCTGTAGATGTCTTATACATTGAACGGGATGAACTGCACGATCCATGCTTCCCTCGATGAATATAATCCTATCACGAATCTGCAAAACACAACCAACCTCCCTCTTTCCATTGACATTAACACAATAAAGATCAAATAATATTATTAATGGAGTAAAAAGGTCATAATCATAAGTTGGAAATTCAATAGCATATCGACCATGATCACAAACAAACTCAACACATGCTAAAGAATTTTTAAAAGTGTTGACAAAAATCGGAATATCATCAAAATAGCGAATAACAAAAAATTTCATGAAAGAATGCAAAATATGATTCAACAATTCCATGGAAGTATGCAATGCCTTAGCTAATCTAAGTGAACTAACTAAACATGCAAATAACTCATCTCTCAAACCATCTTGATGATAAACACTCCTTGAATCAAAACCATATAATAGCAAATCATGTAATGAAGATTGCTCGAACGGACAAACATAATCACTACCATTGTCAACTAACGACAACTCATGTAAAGATTGACTAGCATGAAAACCTAACTCAACATATGGATAAGATAACCTAGAACGAATTTTATGCAAGTAATAACGACGAGAACGAAAAAACATATCATGATCATAAACCAACTCAACATAAATCAAATATCCTCCATAGTTTATGATAAAAATGATTCTACCATCAAAATAGCTAACAATAAATTTTCCAATGGAAGCATGCAAAACATGTTTTAAATAACTCATGAAAACACTAGATGCACCAGTTAATCTAACTGAAATAACTAACCACCTATATAACTCACATTCTAAAACTATTTTCCATTTATCACAATCTCTTGTGCTAAATTGATTAGGCATTGTATCATTATCACATGTAGATAAAACATAAGAACTATGCAATTTATCAAACATATTATCTAAATAAAGAAAAGAATAACGATACTTGTTTACCAATTCAAAATCGACGAACAAACTCGTTGTCTCATCCTCCTTAGATACTATGATCTCATAATCAACACATGAACTCATGTCTTCTCTCACGATACCCACTTTCACCAACTCTCCAACCCGCCTTGGTAACTCCGTTGTCTCCTCGGGAATACTATCAGCTGATCGGTACGGAATGATATTACGGGGTATTTCATCAACAACCTGTACAAGAGACAAAATAAAACTAGACAAAGAAGAATCATTAGTGTTAGTATTCAAAAGCGCCGTCTTGTACGAATGTACAGTCATTGGCTTTTCAAAATATAACTCACTTTTTAACTCACTCTCTTTTTCATAGTCACATATTTCTTCTCTCTCTTCTTTATGCTCACCCTCTCGTTTGTTTTTCTCTCGTTTATTTTCATTCTCCCGTTTCTTTTCTCTCTCATTCTTTTCAAATTTTCTTTTCTCACTATCAATCATTTGAACAGTTTCTTTTTGTCGATCTTTTTTTTCTTCTTGCATTTGATCACGATCTTTTTGTAAATACATTAGATCGTTATGAACTTGCTCGGACGTCATAGGACAAAGGTTGACTCTTATTCGATTGTGTACCAATGAATACTTATTAGTACAACTATTATGCTTCGCGCGCCTGCTGTGTCGCCATGGCCTCCCAAGTAACAAATGACAAGCATGTATTGGAACTACATCACATAATATTTCATCTTCATGTCTGCCAATGCGAAAAGAAACTGACACTTGTCTAGTCACCATTACCTCCTCACAATCGATGTTCCCTTGCATCTTGTAAGGCCAAGGATGTGCAACTGTTGACAACCCTAGTTTATCCTCCATTGTAGTGCTAGCAATGTTAGTACCAATTTCACAATCAATTTTTACAATGCATACCTTTTCTTGTACTAGAAACCTAGTATAAAACATATTCTTTTGTTGCATTATTTCTTCCTCGTTAGCTTGCTCACTTGTAGCTTTCCTAGTCTCCCATGACTCTCCAAGAATCGCATGATCTTCTTCAACTTTTATTTCCCTAGACAATAAATGTTCCCTCCTATGCTCCATAGGTTTATGAGGTTGCTCCCTACATCCATTATAATTATGATGCCTCTCATAATCCTCATCCCATGATCTCCACCACTCATCCACGCTAAACTTCATACAAACTATGGGTCTTCTTTTCAATGGCTCCTCATAGCCAAACATATCAATTTACTGCAAAACAAGGGTTAGTAGATAAAAACAATTTCCTCACACACTCCCTTACGTGTTTCGCTCGAATTAATGGTTCACTCGTGTATACTCTCAATAAATTGGCTTTTACCCTCGATTAATCTCACCACTAAGCCTTTTACCTCAAATATTCTCTCTAATAGGTTCTTCTTGAATTCCCCTAGTAAAATTCTTGGTTTTACTAATCAATTCAAAAATTACTTATCACAAAATAAAAATATAGATGGTATGACTATCAGAATACCACAAATTAAATCACTGATCGATTGCCTTGTACTCCTCTTGTATGCTTCAGATTTGTAAATTGTAGCTCTGTTTCAGAATTGATGATGATGGAACGGTATGAACTCTTGGTTGGAATCTGATGATTTAATGGTGTGCTATAAATTGGGTTAGCACAATAAAATATGAATTTTTTTTCTTTTCCTTTTTTTTTTTGCTCTTTTTTTTGTATATATTTTTCGACAAAAAATTAAAGATAAGTAACTTGCTA
This sequence comes from Panax japonicus, assembly GCA_020205505.1. Lineage (NCBI taxonomy): Eukaryota > Viridiplantae > Streptophyta > Magnoliopsida > Apiales > Araliaceae > Panax > Panax japonicus. The sequence continues at coordinate 24,592,146 of CM035098.1, read as the reverse complement.
GAAAGGCTTAGCTTTGATACCAAATGATAGACTCCACGGCACGCTTGCGTGAGGTGGTCGCCGCCCCGATCGTTTCTAGCACAGTTGTTGGGTGAATTGCTTGCAACACCTTAACCCCTCGCCTATATGTAGACGGTAATCTTGGTACAATTGCTCGCGTTCGGAATTCTGCGTTGAATGGACACCAACGACACCTTGACCCCTCGCTTATATTGAAGCGGTAATCTCGATACAATCGACGATTGATGCGGTAGAAGACGCCACACACAACTATGAATTGTTGTATGATAAGTCAAATTGAATCTCAAAGAAAAAAACTAAGAAACTACTGATTTCTTAGGAATTCTTCAAAGAAACAAAAGTAGAGAATAAACTCACAAATATATTGAATAAGAATAATGTATATTGTATATTGTATTGATTACATAACTTGGACCTCTATTTATACTACTCAAAATAATCCAAATCCTAATAGGAATAAACTATAACCCTAATAGAAGTCAATTTGAAAAAGAATTCTAATTAAAAGAAAAAAATTAAAATTAATTCTAGAACCCAAAAGTCTTCATGCCGCGTTGGAATTTTCCGTGTCCTTGTAGGAGTATATATGATACGGCCATTTGTTACAAAACAATAAATATGATCCAGCTTTAATATGTAAAACGTGGCCCACCACAAATATACTCAACATGTAGAAACCAGATGCTTGAATTCATGAGGGTGAAAACACTAAGTCTGATATCTTGAAGAAAAAATATGGCCCACGTGTAATGTGGCTGCACCCAATTATAATATGAAGCCTGTTGACCCACGTGTATAACAATATACTGCATCCCACAACTTTTTAATTCAAGCTTCCCATTTATGCTGCTAAATTGATTTGCTGAATTGGATCACTCCAATAATACTTGAATTGTACTCCTTTAAATAATCTTTAGCCCAATTACTTGAAATCATTTGTTGAACACTTGACACTCGAGTCGATAAATTGACGACAAATTCTGACCCGATCAATCTGTCACGATGAGCTTCGAAGAAATTTTAATGGTGGCTTTTGGATTTGGGTTGGGTTTGGTTTTGGTTATTTTGATTGTATATGGTATGAATGTTAAATTATTCTTTTGCCTCTTCATTTTAATAAAATGATTTACAATAATTTAAAAATTATATTTCTTTTGACACATAAGCATGGTATACCACATGTTCACCTTCACGTCAGTAATTTCTGACGTGGCAGGGCTAATTGAATGTAAGTGAAAAAAATTGATAGTTCAATTATTTAATTGACAAAATTAAAAGGTGGATCCCCAAAATGAAATATAACTTATAATTTAAGGTAGTAAATTATATTTATGCCGTCACTATATACGGGAAGCTTCAAGAGCATAATTCTTAAATAGCATAATGCCTTAAATAGCATAATTTTATCAAAACGACGTCGTTTTCATAGGACGCGGTGGCATTTTTGTAAATACGCGGTGACATGGTATTTACAAAAATGCCACCGCGTCCCATGAAAACGACGTCGTTTTGATAAAATTATGCTATTTAAGGCATTATGCTATTTAAGAATTATGTTCTTGAAGTTTTCCGTCACTATATAATATCCAATCATCCAATGCGCGGATGTATGTGTGCATAAATGGATATACATGACATGAAGACATAGAGAACTTTGCATGCGTGGATTAAGTCACGTGTTACGTCCACAGACGGAAAAGCACCGTTATCAAAGCTTGTCTAATACTCCAGAAGAAAAGGTATAACGGCCGTCTATAGATAATTTATCTCCCTCTGTTGACAGTTGGAGTGGTTCAAAAGAAGATTCTCTCTCTATATAATATCTCTTTGAGGTCCAATTTCCTACTTCTCAACATACCATATTAACCTGAACCATTTTCTAGCGCCACTCATCAGGCTGAAAGTTTTGGTCTTTTACATCCTGCGGGCTGATATGGTTTAAATCCATGTCTAGCCAGACACCTAGGTTTATCTACTCCTTAATATTTCTTTCATATTTTTTATAACAATATATTTAATTCGAGGTTTGTTTATAAAAACAATGTGTGATAAAATTATTTGCATTTGTCATTTTATCTCATGTATTATATTTTAAGTTTAAATAAATTATTATTATTTTTAGAGGTATTCTATGTGAACATAAAAATATAAATGTATTTGAATTTCACCTAATTATATTTTTACAGTTTTTATTATTTTTAATTTGGATGATTATTTTTTTATTTTTTTAATTAAATACTATTTTTTTTCACTTTCGTTTAATTAAAGCATTCACGTATCTTTTTATATAGGAGCATAAGTATTGTAATTAAAAAAAGTTATTTTATTATCATTTTACATATTTATTAGACACAATAGAAAGTAAATTAGCCAATCCACTTAATACCCAACATTAAAATAAAATAAAAAATCAATATCCAAACCACAAAACAAAATCTATAACCAAACCATAAGAAATAATTGTAGTTCTTCGGTGGAACTTAGACACCAGTGTTGCGCGCCCCCAACGCCATTAAAATATTTTACATCTTTCTCTCACACAATAGATTTCACACCTAAATTATTCCTCTTGTTGGGTCGTGATATTTTCTATCTTTGGGCCGAGTACATTGGGCCTACTCACATAAATAATCTATTGGGCCTCTATTATTAATCCGTGAAAGTCACTGAGCCCAGTCACCATATTGTATCCATTTTAACCTTTAAGGCCGGGTCGGTCCAATGGATAGACCCATTAGATATTTTAATATCTGTTATTTTGACTTGCAAAGATGAAAAAGCATGACGGTTGACTAAAACTCCTGTCATGCATTAATGTGGATGGGATCATAGCCGGCTGACGGTAGAAAACAGTGGCCAAAGGCAGTGGATAAACTACATGCAGTCGGCAGAGCCCATCAGATCAGAGGAGGTGTCAGGTAGTAGTGGGTGGCACAGTAATCCAGGCGGGGATAGTATAACCTAGCAAGGAAGCCTACACTAACAGGTACGTTCTCATACCTTTTTCTATATTCATATTCTCTCATATACACACAACCAAGGATTATTATCTCTCTAGACACTAGACATTATATTCCTCCATTGTTAACCTTGTGAACACATACTAATTCTCACGCCTGAGCTATCCCCCGACGGAACAGCCGTTAAGCTTGTGGTGTTTATCGTGTTTACTATGTAGGATCAGGGCGTCTTACGTGATTGGGACGTGGCAGAAGATCTTGTCGTTAACATTGGCGCTAGAAGGAGGGATTTGTTCAGTGTCATTGAAATTTTCAATCACAATCGTTTAACCTACTTCGGAAGATGATGAGGAGTAGGGATGGTACGCCAGAAGGGCAGGCGATGGTTGTTAGCTCGTCACTGCCTCGTGTTTCGGTGAAGGATCGTCTGGGTCCTTCTAAAAGTGCTTACGAGAGCACAGCCTCTAAACATAATTCGGGAGATCTCCGTCCTAAGATTCATAGTGGGGCCAGACGAAGATTAGTTTTTGGTGCAGATTAAGAGCATGATCATGGTCGAGGGCAGGAGGAAGGCTCACCGACCAGAACTCATCGTCGAAATGGTCAAGAGGACAAAGCTGCCAGGTTGGCGAGGATGGCAGACGAAGCGGATAAAGCCTTGGAGGTTCTATTGAAACAAAGAGAAGATATAGCCAAGCAGATGCTTCGGGTGGCGGAATTAAGGGACGAAGCATCTAGCCAAGTCTGGTCCGAAAGGCGGAGTAGGCATAAGGAGGTGCCACGACGAGACGATAAGGAGCCGGAGCATTCCGCGCATGTTTCTAGGGATCGTTCTCGCAGTAGGAGGAGATCGAGGAGCAGGACTACTGTGGCCTTGAAGAAGGCACTGATGGTCGTTGGTTCTCAGCATCGAGACAACGATAGACGAAGAAACAGGTCGAGGGAGATCATGCCCGAGATCGGAGTAAGAGACTATCAACGTGATCATTCTCACCATAAGGACAGAGTTGTACATCAGAGTAGATCAAGAAGTCCCACCAGGGCAGTAGGATCGGCAGGAGGAGGTCGATCCTCTCAGAGACAGAATGTTGCTCACGAGAAAGAGGTCTCCCCACGACCCGAAGGCGTTGATTTTCTGGTGAAGGAGCTGAAAGAGCTCAGAAAGCAATTGGCAGAGGTTCAGCAAGTGAAGGACGCTCCGGGAAAAAAGGCATCCCCTTTTTCCTCAGATATCCTCAAGGAGAAGGCGGATATCACTAAAAAATTGCCTCGCATGGAAAGTTACGATGGGACCGGGGATCCTTATGACCATAGCCAGGCGTTCGACCGGCTAATGGACTATTACGACTTCACTGACGCTGCCAAGTGCCACACTTTTGTTACGACGCTGAGGAAAGATGCGAGGCAGTGGTTGGGAACTTTACCGTCAGATTCGATATCCTCCTGGACCGAACTTTGTGATAAGTTCCATGCCCGTTTTGGGAGTAACCGAAAAAGAGAAAAGCCTACGGGTTCTCTGGCGCAGATCTGGCAGTTCACCAGCGAATCTCTGGGCCAGTATGTAGAGAGATTCAGAGAAGCAGTCGGTCAGGTGTCCGACCTTAATGATCTCCAGGCTGTGGGTTTGTTCCAGAATGGGCTGGATCTGGTAAAGTCTGAAGAGTTGGTGAAAAAGTTGATGTTCCACCATCCGAAGAGCTTTGGCCGAAGCCTTTGACAAGGCAGAAGGCTATATTTTTGTGGAAGAAGCTATGAACAGCATGAAGCATCCTCCTTCGGACCAATTGAAAGAGACAGTAGTTCCTAAGGCCGAAGTTGATCAGAGGAGAACGGGGGGTATAATGATCGGCCGGAGGGCAGTTCGAAGAAGTATAATAACTCCTGGAGACAAGGAAGCAGTCGTCCCCCTGTCGCAGCCCCCAAGGTGAATAAGGTCTACACCAAACTGAACACTGATAGATCGGTAATTCTGGATCAAATCAGAAATCAGCCTTTCTTCGAACCACCCCGTGATAACTACCGAACAGGACAGGGTAACTCTCGTAAGTATTGTGGTTATCATCAAGCCGCGGGCCATGACACTAACGAGTGTTGCAATTTGAAAGATTTTGTGGAGAAGAAGATTAAAGATGGCTTGTTGGTGCAGTATGTGGCCGCGAATAATCAGCAGAATATTAACCGTACTGTTCAAACGGTTCAGACGGCTCCAGTACCGCCACCAAGGCATGTCATCGATGTGATAACCGGTGGATCTGTGGGAAAGTTGATAGGGAAGAAAAGAAGGGCCTATCTGGATTCGGTTATGACTGTGACAGATGCTCCCTTGAAAGTTAATAGGCCATTTCCAGGAACTATCATATCATTTACTGACACAGATTACCCTTCGGAGCCCATCGAGCCACATGAGGGGGCCTTGGTGATCACAACACAAGTGGACATGAAGCGTATGATGATAGACAATGGATCTTCAGTGGATATTTTATATGCCCATTCTTATCAGAGGATGCATCTTGATGGGCAAAAAATGGAGGTCGGGCAGGAGGCTCCGTTGTACGACTTCAGCAACAATCCGGTCAAAGTTGCAGGCACTATTGAACTCCCGGTCATCTTCGGCACAGCACCCCAGCAGGTAGAAATAATGTGTAAATTTTATGTTGTGCACGTTGATTCAACTTACAACGCTATACTAGGAAGACCTACCTTGACTGCTCTCCAAGCTGTGACCTCCATCCCTCATTTTAAAATCAAGTTCCCCACGGCGCATGGAGTAGGAGAGGTGGCTGGGGACTTGGATCTGGCCCGATGATGTTACCGGAATGCCGTTATTTCCTCTGGAGTGGGGGTCAGTAAGCAAAAACAAACGATGGCGATTGAGATTAAGCCCTTCACTGAAAGCAGTTCCGAACCGATGGTGATCCCTGCAGGGGGGACGGAGGAGGTCGAGTTGATCATCGAAAAGTCAAACAAGACCGTGAAGATCGGTTCGGGTCTACCAGAGCCTCTTCGGACAAACCTTATGGAACTCTTACGCTGCTATACGGATGCTTTTGCATGGGAACCGCAGGACATGCCTGGAGTAAGCCGGAAGATAGATGAGCACAGTTTGAATGTAGACCCCTCGAAGAAGCCAGTTCGGCAAAAAAGGCGGATCTTTGCACCCGAGCGACAAAAGATCATTGATGAGGAAATCGCAAAGCTGTTAGCTGCCGACTTCATCTATGAGATTGATTATCCCGAATGGATGGCGAATGTGGTGTTAGTGCAGAAGCAGAACGGAAAATGGCGGGTTTGCATTGACTACACAGACCTCAACAGAGCTTGTCCGAAGGACTTTTATCCTCTGCCCCATATCGATCAGCTCATCGATGCCACTTCGGGGTATGCTTTACTAAGCTTTATGGATGCTTTTTCAGGTTATCATCAAATATCCATGCGTAAAGAGGACATCCCAAAGACCGCATTCATTACACACCGTTCGGTGTACGCCTACAAGAAGATGACTTTTGGCCTTATAAATGCTGGAGCCACCTACCAGAGAATGATGAACTTCATCTTCGACAGGCAGCTGGGGAGGAACATGGAGGTCTACGTCGATGACATGATCGTGAAGAGCATGCAGGTTCATAATCATTTGGACGATCTAGAGGAGTGCTTTTAGACTGTCCGTCATCGTCAACTGAGACTCAATCCGGCCAAGTGCACTTTCGGCCTCGGTGCAGGAAAGTTTTTGGGTTATCTGGTCAGTCAGAGGGGCATCGAGGCCAATCCGGAGAAGATCTAGGCCATTCTTGATATGAAGACTCCTCAGTCGTTCAAAGACGTTCAACGTCTGACTGGCAGGATTGCAGCTTTAAGGAGGTTCGTTGCCAAATCTGCGGAGAGGTGCCTTCCTTTCTTTGATACATTGAAGGGGCCGAAGAATGCGAAGACGTTCCAGTGGACTTCCGAGTGTGAAGATGCCTTCCAAGGCATAAAGGCGTATCTTTCTTCTTCTTTTTTATTGGTGAAGCCCGCTCCAGCGGAGACCTTATATCTGTACCTTGCAGCAAGTTCGTTAGCGATTGGAGCAGTACTAGTTCGGGAGATCAGTGGAAAGCAGCATCCGGTCTATTATGTCAATCATGTCCTGCGAGATGCTGAAATCAGGTATCCGAATATTGAAAATTTTGCATTTGCTTTAATAATTGCTAGCAGAAAGCTTCGGCAGTATTTTCAAGGTCGGCTCCTAGTCGTCTACACAGATCAGCCATTGAAAAAGGTGATGGGCAAGCCAGAAGTTTCCGGGAGACTAGCGGCGTGGACTATGGAGTTGTCCCAATTTTTCATCGAATATCATCCCCGAACAGCTATCAAAGGTCAAGCATTGGCCGATTTTATTGTTGAATGTACATTCATCGAAGCAGATGCCGAGTTGCCAGAAGCTGAATCGTCCGATCGAACAGTTGCAGTTCTTCAACATGGCCAGAACGCTTGGACTCTATATGTAGATGGTTCCTCTACCATGACTGTTAGTGGGGCAGGAATTATCTTGACAAGTCCAGACGGGTTCAAAGTTCAGCAGGCCATCAGATTCGGATTTAAAGCAACAAACAACGAAGCTGGGTATGAAGCAGTGCTAGCGGGTGTTCGATTGGCCAAGAGTCTAGAAGTCCAGAAGCTTATCATTTACAGTGACTCTCAGTTGGTCGTCAAGCAGCTGTCAGGAGATTATGAGGCTCGTGGAAATCGTATGATCAAGTATCTGGCGGAGTTAAAGGATCGACTTCAGCATTTCGCTTCATACGAATTTCAGGCCACAGAACGTAATAACAATTCCATTGCCGATGCACTGTCGAAGTTGGCCACAACGAATGTTGATGTTTTCAATGGATCAGTTTACTTGGAAGTTCTGCAGCAGCCGAGTGTTCAGCATGAAGCAGTGATGTGTATCGAGCGATCTAACTGCTGGATGACCCCCTACATAGAGTATTTGGTAGATGGTGTCCTCCCTTCGGATCAAATGTTAGCAAAAACGATCAAGTACAAGAGTGCCAATTTTGTTCTTATTGATGGGGATCTGTATCGATTGGCCTTTTCCTCACCATTACTGAAGTGTCTGGTCCCATCCGAGGCGGAATATGCTCTTCAGGAAGTTCACGAGGGTATTTGCGGTGATCATATGGCTGCTAAATCTTTATCTTAAAAAGTGCTTCGGCAAGGATTTTATTGGCCTACCATTTTCAAGGAAGCTACAGACTATGTCAAGAAATGTGAAAAGTGTTAGCTCAACAGCCCGATCCCACATCATCCACCGGAAGAGCTATACTCGATTTTATCTCCAATACCCTTCGCTGTCTGGGGGTAGATATATTGGGTTCGTTGCCTAAAGCTAAGGGTCAGGTTAGCTTTGTCATAGTTGTTATTGATTACATGACTAAGTGGGTAAAAGCGAAGCCACTTCGGTTAATAACGGAGCAAGAATGTCTGAAGTTCATAAAAGAGTCGTAGTGTTTCGCTTCGGAATCCCTAGAATATTGATATCAGACAACGGACGCCAGTTTGTGGGATCAAAATTTGAAGCATTTTTAAAGGAGTTGGGGATTCAACATAAGAAGACTTCGGTGGCTCATCCACAGTCAAATGGGCAAGTTGAGGTGACCAATAGGACGCTGTTGAATGGGATCAAGCGCATGCTGGATGAAGCTAAAGGAAGATGGCCAGAAGAGATGCTCAGCGTGCTATGGGCTTACCGGACTACACCAAGGACCACCACGGGAGATTCACCTTTTCGACTAGCCTATGGTACTGATGCCTTAGTGCCTGTCGAAATCGGATCTCCAAGTCTTCGAGTTAGTCAATACAAAGAGATCTACAATGACGAAGGACTGAAGGGCAATTTGGATCTGCTGGAAGAAGTCAGAGGTTGCCCTACTTAAACTGGCTGCTTATCAACGAAGAGTAGCTAAGCATTATAACAAAGGAGTCAAGCTTCGCAGATTCAAAATAGGAGACTTCGTCCTCAGAGAAGCCGAAGCTTCTACACCTCAAAACACGGGAAAACTAATGCCAAACTAGGAAGGGCCGTATGAAGTGATCGAAGTATCAAAGCCGGGCACTTATCGGTTGAGGTCATTAGATGGTTCCGAGATCAAAAACACTTGGCATGCTGGCAGACTTCGGAAATACTTTAAATAGAGATCAAGTTAATTTATCGGGAGTCTGTATATTATTACTCATTATCAATAAAAAGTCACTTTTTCACAATTGATCCTGGTCCTATTTGTCCTATGGTCACTATGGTGTAAGGAGGTATGGTAGGACTCGCTGGCCATTCGATGTCAGCCCATTTGTTGTTCTACGCCGAGTGGTAGACAAATGATCCTATATTGATTTTACCAAGGGTGGTAAGTCAATGGTCACTATTGATCCTGGTCCTATTTGTCCTATGGTCACTATGGTGTAAGAAGGTATGGTAGGACTCGCTGGCCATTCGATGGCAACCCATTTGTTGTTCTACCCCGAGTGGTAGACAAATGATCCTATATTGATTTTACCAAGGGTGGTAAGTCAATGGTCACTATTGATCCTGGTCCTATTTGTCCTATGGTCACTATGGTGTAAGGAGGTATGGTAGGACTCGCTGGCCATTCGATGGCAGCCCATTTGTTGTTCTACCCCGAGTGGTAGACAAATGATCCTATATTGATTTTACCAAGGGTGGTAAGTCAATGGTCACAATTGATCCTGGTTCTATTTCTCCTATGGTCACTATGGTTTAAGGAGGTATGGTAGGACTCGCTGGTCATTCGATGTCAGCCCATTTGTTGTTCTACCCCGAGTGGTAGATAAATGATCCTATATTGATTTTACCAAGGGTGGTAAGTCAATGGTCACTATTGATCCTGGTCTTATTTGTCCTATGGTCACTATGGTGTAAGAAGGTATGGTAGGACTCGCTGGCCATTCGATGGCAGCCCATTTGTTGTTCTACCCCGAGTGGTAGACAAATGATCCTATATTGATTTTACCAAGGGTGGTAAGTCAATGGTCACTATTGATCCTGGTCCTATTTTTCCTATGGTCACTATGGTGTAAGGAGGTATGATAGGACTCGCTGGCCATTCGATGGCAGCCCATTTGTTGTTCTACCCCGAGTGGTAGACAAATGATCCTATATTTATTTTACCAAGGGTGGTAAGTAAATGGTCACTATTGATCCTGGTCCTATTTGTCCTATGGTCACTATGGTGTAAGAAGGTATGGTAGGACTCGCTGGCCATTCGATGGCAGCCCATTTGTCGTTCTACCTCGAGTGGTAGACAAATGATCCTATATTGATTTTACCAAGGGTGGTAAGTCAATGGTCAATATTGATCCTGGTCCTATTTGTCCTATGGTCACTATGGTGTAAGGAGGTATGGTAGGACTCGCTGGCCATTCGATGGCAGTCCATTTGTTGTTCTACCCCGAGTGGTAGACAAATGATCCTATATTGATTTTACCAAGGGTGGTAAGTCAATGGTCACAATTGGTCCTTATATCTTGATCCTTATATCTTGGTCCTTATATAAATGTTTCACTTCGAGCGGTAAACAAATGACCGATCTCACACTTCGGAACCGATGAGTATGTATTACTTTATTTTATTTAAGTATTGAGTTCGGTCCATTCAATTTAGTTAAGTTAAATTCTATCCATAAAATTCAATTCACTTCATATCGTAAATTAATCATTATATGCTTTAATTGATTCACTGTTTAGGTTCAGTTTACTGATACTAAATTGTTGACAAGAAACTAACCGAAAACATAGTTCACAATTAAGGAAATTACGGATTCATCAAGAAAGCTAAACATTCATTTGATCGATTCATTCATGAACTAATTACACAAAAATATAGAAACACTGTCAACATCCATATATAAAATTTCAAAGTAATCCCAAAACATAAAAAGTTTGAACAAGTTAAATGTTTACATAGTTAAAACAAAAGCAGGAAGAACATTTAGGCGCCACCTTCGTCCTCGGAGTTAAGAAGAGCCGGATCCAGCTGAGCAGCATATAGTTTTTCTTTACCTCACTCCCAGCAGTCTTCATAACCCTCCGAATAGACCTTCATTATCTCGACATTGATTTCATCCGAGTCCCTGTAATCTGCATGAATCTGCTTTCGCAACTCTTCGGTCAGAAGAGGACCCCGTCCCTCAAGCTCCTTTATTTTGTGACGAAGTTTATGGCGTTTGTTCTTATGTCTCCGCTCTTCGTCCTTGGCCTTCGATTGAGCCTCGCCAAGTTGAATAGCCAGGCTTCAGTTGGCCGAAGAAAACTCCTCATTTTTGGCTTTCAGGAACAGGTTTTCTTCGACCAGGCCGGCGTTCATATCGGTTAGAGTTTGTTGGCTGGCTTCGGATGCGGCCAACCCATCTCTTGTGGCCCTTAGTTCGTCATCAGACGTCTTCAAGTCCATATTAGCTCGATCTAAGTCTCGTTGGAGGCCATCGATGGTATGAAGAGCGTCTTCTCGATCGGCCCTCTCTCGAGTCAAGGTCGATTTCAACATGTTAATCTCTTGTCTCATGAAATCTTCCTCGGCCTCCCCATTTATAGGCCTTGGACGCAAACGTCCGAAGATAGCATTGGCATGCATATGTCCAAACAGTATTCAAGTCAGTACCCAGATATTCAATTAAGAACATAAAGATATAAAAATAAAGAAATGGTTATTTACCTTATCCAGGTAGCTCATCCCTTCGTCGAGCAGATTCCCATCCGTGTGATCACTGAACCGATGATCGTTAGCATTCCTTACGAAGGCCCCGAAGAGGTTGAAGGGAAAGTTGGCATTGAATCTAGGCCATAGAGTCGGAGACCCCATGGCCTAGGCATGATAGCCCTGACCTGAAGGACCGGGTCGTTCAGGCGAGGGTCTCGACCTTTCCGGGGAAGAAGCTGGTTGCTCGGGAGGGGTAGGTTCAGCATACACGGTCTCGGGAGAGGTAGATTTGTTTGGGCTGGGTTGTTGGAGAGGAACGACAGATGCAGAGCTTGGGTGGCTGTCAGGTGTGCGTTTCCTCTTCCTAGACAGAGTTTGGACATCTTCATCCTGATCACCTTCTTCGGCAATCTGTATTTCTACAGGTGGTATGAAGGGGGGGATGATCGAAGACTGGGGCACCCTAAGCTCTTCAGCGGTTAAAGGCGTTATCTTACTTTTCAATTTTTTGGTTCGGAGGATGCTTCTTCGATCAGGACGATCGAGTAGGCCTCCTCGTCAAGGGATGGATGTGGTGGTTGTCTCAACTTCTGGGGTGGCTTCAGAAGGATTTGGAAAGAGTATTGATCTGGGTTTTCTGATTGCCCTCCTCTTCTGACGAGGACGAAGGGTCTCTTCCGGAACAGGAACCTCATCAGCTTCTGGTTTGTCAGTTCGGAATTCGTCTATGTGTGTTTCCGGGATAGGTTCGACTTCGGGAGCAGCTTCTGCTGCCAGAGTTTCAACAGCTTCCGAAGACTTCCCGGATAAAAAATCTTCGAATTCTTTTATCTCTGAAGAGCTCGGTTTAATCAAAGATACTGCATAACCAAACAACTCGGTGTTAGAATCCACATTACAAAAGCATTTCCAAAAAATTTATATATAAGATAGACCGATACTTACATTTATGGTCGTATAATCATGCCTGCTTCGAGAGGAGTCCATACTTCCACTCCTCCTTGGGGAAATTGTCAAAAAGTTCCATCATTTCAACTTCTCGTTCTTCAGAAATGTCTCCGAAGTCAGCAGAGATCTTCTCGTCAGTGGCCCAGTTCGGTAAGGAAGAAATTTCGGGACCTCTGACGTAGAACCACTTCTCGTGCCATCCCCTGTTGCTCGAAGGAGTGTTCACCAACGAACGCCTCTCGAACTTTTCTCCTGATTTTGGGGATTGTTTGCTAATGGCCTTGAGCCCCTTCTCTCTAGATTGGATTATCTTGTATATGGTAAAGAAGAAGTCCAGGGAAGGCTCAACGCCCAACTCATGGCAGAAGGCCACGAAGGGCAAGATATGGATATAAGAATTTGGTACCAGTTGGGCGAACCCCACCCCCAGGAACCCCAGTAAAGTTATTATGAAAATATGTAAAGGGAAACGAACCCTCTTCTCCAGCAGAGTCACAGGAAAGGCCGTCCAACCCTCTGACCGTTGATACATTTTTTCACCGGATCTAGGAACCCTAACTGCATGGGTATCCGAGATATGATATCGAGATCGGATCCTCTTCAGTTCATCCTCCGTGACGATAGAGGGAGTATTGGCATGCGAGAATCGCTCAGTGCTCTTGTAGTACTCAGAGGAGGTTTTGGGATTTTTGGGGGAGGATTCTTGTCAGATTTCGACCCCTTTGGGTTCAAGGTCGAAGTTCCTTCACAAGCAGCAGCAGGGTTTGGTGGAACGACGGTGATTGGTGTTACTAGTGTGGGAGAGCCTTGTTCAGAATCCTGGGAAGCCATTGTTGATGAGTTGCAGAAGAAAAGAGAAAGTTCAGAATAGCAGAGAGTTCAGAAGGCGCTCGAATTTCAAATGGGCAGGTAAAACTGTCAAATTTGGTAAAGTTACCTTTTCTACTGACGGTTGCACGGTATTCAAGGCGGGCTCATTAAATGTTAGTAATAATTTGGAATTTGAATGGGAAGGGTCCGATTCCGGGTTCATGTATCTATTAGATAAGGCTTTTCTGATTTGGGCCTCCGTTCTCTTCTCCTTTCATTTCGTGGACAGTAACTGGGTACACTTCAATTATCTCCTACTATGGACCTTTAGTAAATTATCCTGGGTCATTCATAGTTTTCTATTAAACATTCTGTTTAAAAAAAAACTAGGGGGCAATGTTGGGTCGTGATATTTCCTATCTTTGGGCCGAGTACATTGGGCCTACTCACATAAACAATCTATTGGGCCTCTATTATTAATCCGTGAAAGTCACTGGGCCCAGTCACCATATTGTATCCATTTTAACCTTTAAGGCCGGGTCGGTCCAATGGATAGACCCATTAGATATTTTAATATCTGTTATTTTGACTTGCAATGATGAAAAAGCATGACGGTTGACTAAAACTCCTGCCATGCATTAATGTGGATGGGATCATAGCCGGCCGGCGGTAGAAAACAGTGGCCAAAGGCAGTGGATAAACTACATGCAGTCGACAGAACCCATCAGATCAGAGGGGGTGTCAGGTAGTAGTGGGTGGCACAGTAATCCAGGCGGGGATAGTATAACCTAGCAAGGAAGCCTACACTAACAGGTACGTTCTCATACCTTTTTCTATATTCATATTCTCTCATATACACACAACCAAGGATTATTATCTCTCTAGACACTAGACATTATATTCCTCCATTGTTAACCTTGTGAACACATACTAATTCTCACGCCTGAGCTATCCCCCGACGGAACAGCCGTCAAAACTTGTGGTGTTTATCGTGTTTACTGTGCATGATCAGAGCGTCTTACGTGATTGGGACGTGGCAAAAGATCTTGACGCTAACACCTCTACTTTCTTACGTCTAAAGAAAACAAAAAAAAATCCTAAATCTGCAACTAGCTTCTTTGTTTTTTCTTTAATAAAATCATAATATTGCGTTTGGCCTTGAAAAATAATAGTTTAATCCATTTCAATAGCAACTAAACACAATTTTTTTTATTCTATAAAAATGAGTGATTTCAATTCTCACATTTAAACATAGCATAATTCTTGTCCAGATCTGTACAAAAGGGTAGCGAATGAACCTTAATTTCATTATCCACAATCTTCTGCAACAATCCCATAACAAACCCCCAAATTCCACCATCCTTAGTTCCCGATAGATCCATCGAAACCATCTGACCACATAATAAAATCATTAGAATCGCCAGCCAAAGAGCGCAGCATATCCGATCCAAAAAAACAACAACATGCATACATATATACCCACAATATCAAGTCAGATCTATAGTTACACCAATGATTAAATTACACAAAAAAATTAGCACAACACAACAATGTCTCCGACCTACATTGTCATCCAACAACTAACAATATTCAAATTAGGATCCGGTTACATGAAGTTAATTTAATGATAAGCAGATACGCAGAGAGGGATTATTTCCTGACAGACCAAGTTAATTTTATGTTAACCACTCCCTCAAAGAAAACAAAAGAAGAAAAAAAAAGAAAAGAAAAAGAAAATCAACCACAATTTCTTTTTTGTTTCTCTTGTTAACCATCGATCTCTGTTGAAAATGGAAAAAGAGCATAAGATGAAGGGAAGGGGGAAGGGGGAAGGGGGAAGGGGACGGAAATAGGGACAAGGGGATGGGGACGACAAGGGGAAGGGAAGATAGAATGGAGAGGATAAGTTTAGTTTTAAATAAATTCATACCGATTAAAAAATAATATTTTTACATGAAAATTATTGTTATAGATCTTATAACGACGATTTTTATCATGGGCGTTATATATCAATAGCGATACTTTTCGTGTAAAAATATCAATTTTCTTTGTTAATTATGTATATTTTATTTAATTGGTGTTTAGTTGTATGTAATTGGTATTTTGTTTTGTTTAATTCTTACTTTGATTTTTTTGTTAAAATATATTTTAGGCATAAATATGGATTAATACCTTGAATTTTTAATATTTTTTTACTTTGAGGATTATCTTTTCAATTATTTCCATTAGGGGATTAATTTTTTAATTTTTTCCACTTTGAGGATTGTTGTCTCAATTTTTTCAATTAAGAGATTAAACTTTTTAAGTTTTTTTTCACTTTATGGATTGTCTTCTAAATTTTTTCATTAAAGGATTAAACCTTTAATTTTTTCTGATTACGTCTAAATTGATAGTGTCACATCAAAAAATTGATGTCATGGTTGCGACACGTATTAAAAAATATTTATGTGTAATATTGAGTCTCATTTTAACATTTATTTAATTAATTTTTTTTGTAAAAAAAAAGAATAAATATAAGACCATTATTAATTTTAAGTTAAAATTTTGTCATTAAATTTACTTTAAAAAATTAAATTTACCAAAAAATTAAATTTAAAAAATTAATAATTTACCAAAAGGGTAAAATTATCATTAATTTTACTTTAAAAATTAATAATGGTTTTATATTAAAATAATAATAATAATAATAATAATAATAATAATAATTTACTTTCAAATTAATAATGGTCATATATTTTTCCTTTTTAGTAAAAAAAATTAATTGAATAAATGTTAAAATATGACTCAATATTACACGTAAGTATTTTTTTAGTCACGTGTTATTGTCATGTCATCAATTTTCTAATGTGATACTATCAATTAGACGTAATCATAAAAAATTAAAAGTTTAATTTCCTAATTGAAAAAATTGAGACGACAATCCCCAAATAGAAAAAAAGTAAAAGTTTAATCCCTTAATTAAATAAATTGAGAAGATAATCCCCAAAGTGAAAAATAAATAAATTAAAAGTCCAGGGTATTAATCCATAGTTAGGCCTAGTTTTAATAATAATTTAATATGCTTTATTACTATTTTATCCTTTTATTTACATAAAGCAATAAATAATACTCCTTCCGTCCCATATTAAATGTCCTAATTTTATTTTTAGGATGTTCCAAAATAAATGTTCTATTTCTACATTAATAACTACATTTCTCATATTTTTCCTCTTATACCCTCATAATATTTTTACTAAACTTTTATTGGAAATTGAATAAATGTAAAAATATTTATATTGGGAACTGGTGTATAATATACCACTCACTATAGCATCTCTTTTTATTTAATGTACTCATTGAGAATGTGAGAGTTATAAAAAATATATTCTAGAGATTTAAATGATGTGAGAAAATAATTATTAAATTCATAAAAAAGTAAAAAAAAAAATACTTCAATTAATAAGTGAAAAGGGGTAATTTAGATAAAAGAAATTTGTATTAATCAACGTGCCAAAACCAATCAGGACGTTTATTTCGGGATAGAGGGAGTATATTTATTTTGACTCATTTTAACTAGTACACACTAAAATGGCATGTGTACAAAGTCATGTCATTAATTTATGACATGACATCTCGATTAAACTAAATTAAAAAAAATTAAAAGTTTAATTATCTAATTAAATTTTTTTTAAAAGACAATCATCGATGTGAAAAAAGTGTATAATTTGAAGTAGTAATTTATATTTAAGTCAATGTTTTATCACTACTAAATTTAATTTATGATGAGTTATAATCCTAAAAATGAAAAAAATAATACCATACATTTTACTTTTAAAGTAGTAAATAATTTTAGAAATAATAGTAAATAATGTATAAGATTAAATATTATGGTAATTATGAGATAAATAGTTGCTATTGATGCTAAATTAATATAAATAATCATAAACCAAGTGTCATTCAAGTAAATTTATGTACACAAATAACGTATCAAAAATTATCAAAAATTATACATAGACACTATCATCCCATATATTAAATAATAAAATAATAATATTAAATTTATTGATAATATAAGTACTAAGACTCATGTTGTGAATGTTTTATTTACTCTTAAGTGCACTAATCGAATACTAATATAGTTTACAAGTGAGAGGTTGAACCCTAAGAACTTGATGAATGGAACACGTTTTTCTTACTCACTAATTGTAATTAACTCCTAATCTAGCTTAAAATTTTCGAGAGAATTTTTATCAACTAAAAATACGCAAATAAAATAATTAATGATAAAATACTTGGGTGGCAGAGTCATATAATTGATGTAATTTTTTTAATATTCATGCCCAATATTCTACTATTTATCTCGCACTAGTTTGGTCTCTCGACACTACTAAATGCGGAAAATAAAATCAATTAAGTCCAATTAATTTGGAAAATCATATTATTAATTCTTCTATAGCCAAACATATACATAAAATGAAAACACTCATTATTTCCATCAAAACACAGTTTATATCCGCTTTGAGCAAGTCGTAAACTGAATCCAATAAATAGTAGCGAGAATCCAACTTTATTTTTTTATTAGTAAAAATATGCATTCAATAGAAAGAATTATTTTTAACGCGAAATCACTAAATTGGTAGAATCAATGGGCATGAATATTTGCTATGGAATCAGTCAATTATGTTAGGAATATGTATGTGAATGTTATTCCTTTATTCGTATAATTTGATAATGAAGACGATGAAATAAATGAATGAATATACAGATATGTCTGCATTGAAACAAGCTATAAAGTTCTTGAATAGATAATATAAATATATGTACAAAGACTTAGATTGAAATGATCATACATGTTAGGATGATTATACACGAGTAAAACAACTTTGTAAAACCCTTCTAAAGAATATGATGTACAAGGACCAAGCATAGAAAGATCAAGCTGGTTAGGTTGATCTTATATGATGTAATAGATAGACCAACCTTATCGTTGAAAAACTGCACCAGCCATCGAGGTCTGTAAGAAAAGTAACTCTCAAAGTTCGTAATCTGTCGAGTCAGCCAAGAGATTGCAGAAGCCAAGGCAGAATTGCAGTCTGCTTTGGGGGGCCACTCTGTAACTAACGAGAATTTTGAGTTTAATTTTAAATATTTATTAAATTAAATAAATATTTGAGTTGATTTATTTATTGAGATACATAAATATTCGATGAAATTGTTGTGTAATAATTTAGTTAAGTGTGTATATTAACTAAATTAATGTATGGTAATTTTATGAATTTAAGATTTAAGTTAATGAGATAATTAAATTAAATAAATTATTAAATAATTATAATATTGTTCTAATTTAATTTAATAATTAAATTAGAGATTTATTAGTTTGTTAAATAAAATTATAATTTATTATGGAAATTATAATTCTAAGATAAGTGTAAATTTGAAATAATCAAATTAATTGATTAAGAGTGTGACAAATGTATACTATATAATAAGGAAAATATGAAAATAAATTAAAAGGGGATTTTGGAGAGGATTGCCAAACATGGCCTTGTGGCCTTTGGCATATTATAACTGATAAAGCCTTTTTGGTTTTTAACCTGAAAACTTAGGCTGCGTATTATATCAGTTAGTGTATACGTATAATCCTAAGGCTAAAGCTAGAAGAGAAAAAAAACAGAGGAAGAACAAGAGAGAATTACAAAGAAATTGAGAATTATTCGAGAATTGAGAATTAAGAGGAAGAAGAAGGGTTGTCAAGCCTTGGAACCATCATCTTTGCTAGTCTAAACAAGAATCAAGAGGTAAAGCATCTAAATTTTTAGTTTTAGTTTATGTGTTCTTAGTTTCTATGAAATTGGATTTTTATGAATGAATTGGTTTAAAAATTTGTTTAGTATGTTTTTGAGTATGTATGAATCATGCAATGTTGTTATAATTAAGTTATAGGGATTAAATTCATGTATGCATGATTTAGTTTAAAGAAATTGGGTTTTGATGGAATATATATGTTTTGGTCTATTTTGAGAATTCATGTAAAAACCTGTTATTTGATAAATGTTATTATTAATATATTGAAAAATGAAAATAATGCAAGTTGAATGAATCAATTTGGTTAAGAAACGAATTCGTAGTGAATGAATTCGCTAAACATGTTAAAACATGAAAATTTAGTATAAACATGAGTTTTAGGTCAAGATTTGGGTTAGTTAATATTTTTGTAAATTGTTGATTCTTTGGTATCCTGTAGTTCTATTGAATTAGAAATCCATAGAATCAAAAACGGACTAATTTGGATGTGTATAACTTGAGTTATGGAGATTAGTAGGAGAAAAAGGGTCGAAAATCGTAAGAGCAGTAAACTGCTAATTTTTGGTTCTGCTATTAGGCGTAGCTGCGCTATGCCCTAAGTCTATTGGGGCATAGCTACGCTGTTCACAAGGTTTATTTGGGTGCATCTACGCTCATGGAGTGTCAGATGTGACTATTTTGACATCTTTTGGTAAAACGATCATAACGTTTTCATACGAACATTGTTTGAGACGATTCAGGATGATTCGGAAAGATAACGAGTAGACCTACAACTTTATTCTTTAAGTTTTTCTATTTGAGGTTGGAAACAGGGGTAAAAATGACCATCTTTAGGACTGATGTGTATTCAGAGGCAATCGGAGGGCGTCAGACATGCACGTATGCAAGTGTAGTACTTCTGACGATAAAAGATATTGTTCTAAGTTATAAAACATTAATATTATGAAGTATAATGATGCTTAACATTAATAAATGATGTATTAGACAATTTGTATAAGCATACTAAGCGTACGCAAGAGAGACGAATTGGGTGTGCGACGAATGAACGTCGAAATGCCGTGACAAGTGTTAATGAACGTAAAAAGTGTTTTAATTAAAATGAAATGAACATTATAAGATATGGAATATGATTAATATAAAACCAATAAGGAGTCATAGGAAGAGTTAAACACTTGAATGAACTTCGAGTTTGACTAAGAAAAAATATAGTATTGATTAATAAGTTATATTAGATTGAAACTCGACGTTGTAAGAGTTGAGAATGTGATTTAGATGCTAAAAGTCTTATTTTATATTTTAGTGAGTTTTCATATTCATGTTATGTGGTTGATTAATATGGTTAAACCATAAGCTAAAGGTTATAACTTAACTAATATAAAATTTAATCTACGAGGATAATGTGTATATAGCTAATTGATGTGATAATCCTAATGGTATGTGTAGGATATTGGATTACGTGAGTTGTAATTGTATAGCTTACGCAAGAGGTAAGTTCCCTAACATTTGCTACTTTATTATTCAGCAAGGTTTACTTTTCGCCGTCATGCTATACTTATGCAAGTTCTCTATCTCTAATCTCTTATTAAGCAGTTAAGTTATTATTGTTATGCAAGTCTCCTAACCTTACTTTACGTTATGCAAGTTTCTTGAAGTTATTATTCAATTGAGCAAGTTCTCTAACTTTAATATTTCATTATGCAAGTTCTTGTTCCTAACTTGTTATTGCTATGTATATTCTTTAACTCTGAATTATTATTGAGTAAGTTTCTAAACTACTCTTTTCATTGAGCTAGTTAATTAATCTTTGTTTCTTCATCCCAAATGAGATTGCTTTGGTTACTAAAAGTTTGTACTATTGTTGAAAGCTTGTTTTGTTGAAAAACATTTGTTCAGCTAGAATTAATTATTGTTTGATCTCTGATCACCAATGTCATTGTACAATCTTACATTGTTGTACCGAACTCTTTGTTGACTAGAGATTCTTTATTGATTCAACTAATCCTTAGTCGATGAATGTTCTAAACTCTAAATTACCCTTAAAGTCGGTTCAAACCAAACTTCCTTTGGTTTGCTTATGAATCTGTACAGTTTTAAGAGTGTATAGTCGATGACTAATACTTGTTCAACTGATAAACCATTGATATCTTATCTCTTATTGATACTTTGGCATAATTCGATTGTAACCAAACTCTTAAATAGTTATTAATCCCTACTTGATTCAACCAGTACTTGGTTGATGAGAGTTCTAAAGATCTAGAATTCATTTGAAGTTAATTCCAAACCAAACTTTCTTTGGTATGGAACCTAAAGATCTAAGCTGAGATGAACAACCCTATATCAGGGGATTATTTAAGAGCTACGCAATGGCATTAAAATGTTTGCGCAGTACATAGTACAAAGGGATGATCACCTAGAGTACGAGATGATGGTCCATATAGTCATTTAGACTGTTAAAGGTTATAGTAGAAACACTTGTTAATCTAGGACATAGAAGATGTTTATGGTCTTTTAGACTGTTAAAGGTTAAAGTAGAAATACTTTACAACCTAGAACATAGTTCATGGTTTTGTGACCCTTAGTGTATTCTTTTGATGTTGATATTTGTTGTTAATTTAAATTCATTATTCCTTTGAACTCATAGCTTTTGAATTAGATTTTATTGTCCCGGTAAGAGTACTTTACCATTGAAAGCTCAGCTAATTGTTATTCATAGAATGTTATTGTATATTATCCTTCTTGTAGGCAATTGTTTGCTCACTCTTGCACAAAAAAATACAGATGAAGTTAAGAAGTTTGAAGAGCTTTCTACAAGCAAGGGCAATGGCAAAAGTGCTTGATTAGAAGACATTTAATTTACCATTTATTTTTGAAGATTATGCAATAGATTTGATTATGATTATATTTTAATATTCCGCTGATGATTGTAATAATAAAGGTTAGATGACCTGGGTAGTTAGTTATAATGGGAGATTTATTCTTAAAACTTTTGAGTTTAATTATATCCTTTGTTTATGGGTAGTTAGTTATGATTTAATTGGACAGTGAACGTCAAATCTGTGGGATTAAAGTACCCAAATTTGGGGGTGTCACACACTCAGAATCGTAGAGTTGGTCCAAAAGCTTGCCAAGTCAAATCAAGAATCATAGTCTGTTCTCAGAAGCGTAGAGTCTGTAAATCAAGCAAGCAAGAATCATAGTCTACCAGTGCTTAGGAGAAATCATAGTGTTCATCAAGACTAAATCAAGCACGAATATGGCAAGACACTACGATCATGATCGTAGTCGAGCTAGATCAGACAAGGACAACAAATGTTAAAGCAGAAATCGTAGTTTGGTGCATAATCTACTCACGAAGTTGTAGTGTCTGCAGGACCAAAGCTAGATCGTAGTCTGTAGAACAAAGTCTTCGACGAAGTCTATCAGTGCTCACAATGCCAAGGAAGAATCGTAGTGATAATACGATTCTCAAAAAATGAGCAATCCCAAAGCATCCAAAGGATGAAACCTCTGTTCAAAACTGTAAAAGACGCAATCTACCTGAAGGAAGCCAGAAAGCGTTCACCTAATGGCTTGAAAGCAAACAAAAAATCAAAGCACCAATTCAATCAACATCCTGGTTGAGTAGTGAAGCTATTTAAGGGAAGTCTTCCACAAGCAACAGTAAGAAGAATTCAGATAATGTGACCGACAAAAGGAAGTCAACAATGCAGTAGCTGTCAAGATAAACAATAGATAACGATCTTGGGTATAACCATGATCTTAGTGCTAGCTTGATGAGAAGCAGAAACTGATGCGGTATATACAGAGATACTGGCCAACCTTTTGAGAATAGATAAAGAAGATTAAGCATGGGTCAGACCATTGATGATATGTGAACGGGAGATCACAAGGAGAAAGAGAGCTAAGCATGGTCAATCAGATGAGTCTTGAATCTTGGGAGGGCCAGAGCATTCAAACAAGTTGTTAGTATTTAATGCAAGTTAAGGGAAGCAGAAGTGTTGAAGCACTACACGAGTAAAGGAAGAGAGGTTCAGCATTGCAAATCCAAAGAACACTCTTAGAATCGTAGAGTTCGATCAACTGCATCAGAATCGTAGAGTTCGATCCTCTGAGTATTGAAGCCTTGGCAACGTCTCAATACAAAGACTGACATTTGAACATTGTTAATTGAAGATATCAATGTAGAAGGACTACTATTGATGTTCTGATCAAGGAATCAGAAAAAAGAAATAAAGGTGACTACCAGCCTGACACATTAAAATGACATCTCTGATGTGGTAGGTGAAATAGTAGACTGTAGTGTTAGAAAAGTTAAAATGGGACTGTCACGTCACATCAGCAGTCTGCACCAAATAACTCGAGATCTGCGAATTAATTCGAATAGCTTTCAACAACTATATTTTAATGGGAAGCTTATGAAAGGATATTTAACAGCTGAAGCCCGAAGAAAAAAGTGTTGTTAGTTTTTGACAAGTTGTTGACTCTACTAGTTCTACAAAGCAAATCAGAATATGTTTCAATGGCAGTGAGACTACGAAAGTAGAAGTGAAGCAAGATAAGAGAAAAGCTTTAACAGAAAAGTGATTCACTCAACAACGATGAGAATGCCATTAAGAATGTCAGCCAAGCTGAGAGCCGAGAAGGCCAAGAAAATCGCATTCAAAAGATTGGCAGATCAGAGAGAAGATTCAAAGAGCTAATCTACGAATCACCAAGAACCACCAAGAGCTGAAGAAGAACAGATACAAAACCAAATTTGTACACAAGTCAACCAAGGTTCGGGGGATACTAAATGCCAGACTGAGTCTACCAAAAGTTCAAAGACTTAGCAAACCTCAAGTGGTGTAGGTGTGCATGCTGAGATCAGATAAAGATAAGAATCAACCACAAGATCAGCTGAACCAAAGAAGAAGTGACAAACTGCTAAGTACTCAAAGAGATCGAGCTTCATGAACAACTTAGAAGTATGTCCAATAGTGATCAAGTCTCGATGCAGAATCCATAGAGGATCACAAAAAGATGCTAAGTATCAAGGATGAATAAGTTTAAAGTCATCTTAGTAGCTCAACACCAACACCAACAACAACAACAACAAGCCAGGTCCTGAGGGGTCCTTGTCCTATGGACTAAACTGAGTTCCAAGGCTACTGGCCTTGAAGAGTTCTTAGTGAACTGAAGTCCCAAATCTGTTGGACTTAAAGAGTTCTTAGTGAACTAGAGTTCCAAGACTACTGGTCTTGAAGGAAGCTTAGTGATTCTTAAGATGATCATATCCTTAGTGGAATCTCTGCTTGTTGAAGCAGAAGAGTGGATTAGGAGCATTCAGTCTCTGAACCACTTAAAATCTCTGGTGTTATTTACTCTATGTCATGTACATTCTGTACTATAACTGCTATATGTGCTTGCAATCAACTCAACATTAGAACTGTGTTTAATGATTATATGTCTAAAGGGTAGATTAATCTATTCCGATGTGCATTAATTGATTCCTCTATTATATATCTGTTAATCACTTAACAAGATAAAACAAAACAGAGAAAGCGTTATTCAATAAAGAAAAAAGATCTATTCAACCCCCATTCTAGATCTATATTGTGCCTCCAGGAACTAACAAATTATATTCATCCGCAACCCTAGAAAATTATCTAGCCTAGCATGCTTGAAATTAGAACACAAGATATAATTGAATAACGCATATTTAATAAATAGAATACTTATTTCTATGTACCAATTAATTGAATAAGAAAAATAAAATAAATTCTGAATTTTAAAACTCAAAAGTGTTCTGCTCTATAAATAAGAAATAGTGATATCCTTGACATTAAAAAAATAAAAATAAATTGAATACATTGAATAAAGAAATTGTGCTCATCAATTGTTAAATTACAAGAAAATACCAACAAATAATTCGGTAGAAGAAAACATGTCGTATTAGTTCCTGCCTCTTTCCATGGAAAAAAGCAATTAAGTAAAAGTCTAAAGCTCTCACCTCTAGCAAATAGTTTCTTTTATTAATGAAATCTTCTTGCCCCTTTATTATCTCCTTCCTTTTCAAAAGTCAGTTGCCAAAAGAATAATGCTAGAGACACAAACTATTTTACAAACATTTTATAAACTGTTGATGTGACATACTCCACATCAGCATATTGTGTGGGACCGAAGACTATATTAAACAATTTATTGATCAATAGGCTGACGTGGAGTATGCCACATCAACAGTTTGTAAAATATTTGTAAAATAGTTTGTGTCTCTAGCACCACTCTTGCCAAGAAGGATGATATATATCCTTTTCCCCTGTAGGTATCTTATAAGCTTCTTATGTCTATCATCAAAGGAAAAAAAATTGAAGAACACTATGCTCTCCCTTTTCTTGTGCCGCTCATTTTCTTCTTGGATCTAATCTATTTTTTTCTCAGTACTCGCGATGCTCCTTATCCGATATATCATCTCCCTTCCTCTATTTCGGAAGACCTTTGAAATTTTTATTGGCTCAAGTACTTAATTCATTTACCGTAGACTGCAATTTATGAGTATATGAAATTGGGTTGCCACCCATAGGCCCAATCCTGTCTTTAATTGCCCAAAATTTGGAAATTATCTCTTTACAGCCCCTTTCTTTGGTCCATAAATTTTAGAACCTGAAAATTCAAAATACACAAATAAATTCCAAACACATGAGAAACACTAAAAATATAGAATTTGTAATAATATATGCTGTCCAAAGTATAAATTAGTAGGCTAAGACATACTAATTTTTTGGCACATCAAATTCCCCCAACTTATACTTTGTTAGTCCTGGAGCAAAGCAAAAACTGAGAAAATGGAGCAAATAAATAAATAAACCTAAGCCACCTTCGTAGGGAACACGATAATATTTAGCATATACTACAAGCCTTTAAACCTCTATGTGTCCCCAGTAGGAGGAGTTTTGTCTCTTGATGGTTTACAATGAATATACCAACAAAATTCGAATGCAATTGTTCTTTTCTAAAATGTGTTTTCCCTTTATTCACCAATACAAATAACTCAACAAAGACATCAAAACACCCACATGTCAAGGCAATATGACTCACATGCAACATCAAAGTTCTCAAACTAGCAAGATCAATAAGAAGATTTCATTCCTGCCAATCTCATTGTGAGTGTGTGAATTGACAACAACATAACATCATTGATATCAAAGTAAGCAAAACTTTCAAACTCCATCCAAACTATACTTTGACTCAACTCCTCACATGGCATACACTCAACAAATGAAACATTCAAGAATAGGGCGTAATCACTCTCATTACATGTGAGCTATAAAGAATAAATGTATTCAAAATTAAATGCCTCTCACATTATATATGAAAAAATGCTATAAATGAAAGAACAAAGTTTATGAATGGATAAATCCCACTAGAAAGGTGAAATGCATAAATGGATCCCCTCTATTACTCTCACCTCTAAATCATATTCCAAAGGATCATTAGGACTTTTTAGAGTTATAATGCAAGGCTTAGGGCAATGGTTATGAAACGAAAGGGCATATAAGGAATTCAACGATCTAAGAAACATGTTAAGATATAAAATTATCACGTGGGCTTAATTCAACTTCATTTGAGCTTTTCTTCAATTTTTTCCATTTTTTTCACATCTCATTTTCGTGTAATTTTTTCCTTTTATTTGATCTTTAAAGAAGATTTCATCACTTTTCTTTTATTGTCTTTTTTTTTTCTTTTCAAGCTCACTTTTTCACTAGTGTCCATGCATAGAAACAATCTAAACACATCCTTAGATAAAAGGGTAGGCCATAAATATGGTTTACACTCCAAATTAGAGTAAGGTAAAGATATCGAACTACCAAAGAAAGGCTATATAAAAGGCTCAAAAAGGTGACTAGTGGTACAAATTTAAAGGTGGGATTAGGCTCATTTGCCAGCTATTAAAGATGACCTAAGTCACTTCCTAAGGTCTAGACTTCTTCAGTTCAAGCAATATTAGGAATCCTTTAAAAGAAATTACATTTCATGGACGTACCTTTCTAGTGTTCAATCAAAACAAAAAATAATGAGACTACACAACAAAATATGCTTTTCAAAAAAAAATTTAGAGTTGATGTAAAAATTCTCAAATAGAACGATTGGCTCAAATGTCACAGGTTATTTAGTCTCTGATAAGTAGGTTTAATACCTACTTATCAGGTATCTATTGCTTAAATTAGTTGCTTAAACCTATGTTTCGTAGTTAATTTTCATGCATTTTGTGTTCATTTTGTAGATTTTATATTTGGGAACTGTGTGAGCGACTATTGGTATAAAAAAATAAGGAAAAAATAAGGAAAAAAAATCCGGACATTGTTTGAGCTTTCATATTCATTTCATGTTATTGACTTGAAACTTGGATTATATTGTAGATCTTCTTCTTAGCTTTCCAGAACATCTTGAATTATTCCAATCGGAGTTCAGATGCAAGAGTTATGACCTTTGTACCAACGGACGTTGAACTTCAAGGTTTTGGGTGGCCATTTTCACAGCATTCACTTTGAACCCAATTTTGACCTTCATCTGTGCATTACTTCTCAATTCTTAAAAAACAAAAGTTGTCGAACTCGTTGAGATCTTTGATTTGATAGGTGGCAGGCCCTGTAACTCCTCTTGGATCAAAAGTTATAGCTGTTTTACCAGAGGACACTACAACAGAAAATCAATGGCACGGGCGCGCAAATTTCTAGTGCATTTAGAGCGCGACCGCGCCATTCTCTGGACCAAGAAAATGTTATATGCTAATTTAGTGCAGGCATGCCCAACTCCAGGCTATCTCCAGCGTGACTGCTCCACTTTAGAAGTTAACCAAAGTTGACTTTTTCATTAAATAGTGCAATTGGAGCGTAACTTGGGCAAGGAGTCAATTGGGGCTTATATATAGAAGACATATCAGTATGTAAAAGGGTATTCCACCCTTCGGGATCATTTAGATTACATATTCTCTTTTCTTTTCTTTAATTTCCTTATTATATTAGATTAGATTAGAACCCTAGATTAGTTAATTCACTACAAGAAAAAGGGTCATTGACGACAGGGTTATTGGCGACGGCCAATTACCCGTCGATAATGACCTTAATGCCAACTGGGAAGCCATCGATAATGGGTACCGTCGATAATGCTATTTCCCATGGGATAATTTGGTGCGGAAATATGGCGGTGGATGGAAAACTCATTGGCGACTGACACATAAATCAAAGGCAATGTTAACACCATCGATAATAACTCAATCTCGACGGGGGCATTGTCAACGGGATTGCCGTCGAGAATGAGCTCTTTTAATTAAAATCCTGGTTTGCGACGACAACGACACATTTTTCCCTCTCTCGTATTTCTCTTTCCCTCTCAAATTCGCCCATTACCGTCAGATTTTCCCACTTATTTCTCAAATTTATGATATTGATTTTCAATCTTGGTCAATTAAATTCGCCTATTTCCCTAATCTTGCCCATTTCCCTCATCCTTGCTGTAACTCCTCCATTTTCCATTTGGGCGCTGCAGCTTCGCCGGTCGTGCCTCCGCCCATTTTGTTGTTGCAACTCCAGAGGTTGTACCTGCACTTGTACAAGGATTGGGCTAGTTTGGTAATCTCATAGCCATGTAAGATTTTTCTGTTCGCATCTCCTTTATATATATATTAGTCTGTTTTGAATCCCTTGCTATTTTTGGGGGTCTATAATTTTTCTATATTGTTGTTAAGGTTGATATTGATTCTCTCATAACCATGTTTGTTTTTAATCTATCTTCCCTTTCATGCCTTTTTATCTTCCTAATAATCTGATTATCTTGAGCTTCTGCTTTCTGCTAGCAATCAAAGCCATATTGTAGAGGTTGCTTTACATATATCAAATCATTTGAGCCTCTTTTGTTGTTGGATGTGATTCAAGGGCCATATTAGTCCTTAGTGATTTTGTTCATTTATTAAAATCCTTTCGTTTAAGTGGTCAACATATTAACATAGACAGTGGACAATGTAAATGCGGTTTCCCCTCTTTTTAAGCCGGTTATTTGTTTCACTCATGCTTATAGAAAATCTTTGTTGTTTTCTTTTGTTTAGGCATTATTCTTTTGGTTTAAACTATTAGCATAGTCTAATGGACTAATATGAAGTTTAAAGATTCACAAATTCAAAATTTTACTTTGGTAAAGGTATATAAAGTTGGTCTCAATGATCATTACTATAGAACAGAAATGTTATTTGACGTCGTATGCCAATTTTTTTTAAAAAAAGTTTGGAAATATAATCCTAAAAAGTGGACAAACACAATTGGTATTATCCCCTTTTACCATTTTTGTTAGCGCTACACTTTGGAAAGAGAGAAGAGGAAGACAACAAAAGAAAAAAATTAAGATCGATACAATAAATAAATAATAAATATAATATTCAAATATGGATACATCATATATGTATGAAGATACCCATCTTTAATTATTGATAACATTTGAATTTTTTTAATAAGTTAGTTGGCATTAAAAACACCAAAACAAAATTTAGACTATGAATTAGGGAATTGCAAGGAAAATTGGAAGTTTATAGTGATTTTGTGTGTGTATATATATATTATGATGTTTTATGGTTAGACATGGTCATTTTATGTGTTGATGAGCTTTTATGTCAAAGGAAATCAGAAACAATTTTTACTCCAAGAACCATAAAATTTCAGTCCACTTTGGAAAGTTGCCATTTTTGATCCGTAACTTATTTTTGATCCATAAAATTTCAGTCCACTTTGGAAAGTATAACACTTAAGTTTATTTTCCCAAGTGTATGTTATTTCTTGAAATTCAATGATTTTCATGTTAAAAATGTAAATGTGTACTTTTGGTTGAGATACATCTATGTTATTGAGATACATCTATTTGAAACAAATATAATGCTTTCTCAATATAAATTACCATGTCTTTGTTTCCATTTTTTTGCTTAATTAAAATGGTAGCATTGTGTTATTCTAAATATGTTCTAGAGGATTATTTAATATGTAGTCTTTAATTTTGTATACTCATGAGAATCGATAAATTAATTTCTTTTATTATGGTTCATAATTCATTCTCAATATAGTATTCCTTTTGTTCTAGGAAATAGTTCAATTTCATACGTGCATATTTTCATATAGTTTAGGAAGCTTAGAAACCTATTAGAGATTCACTTAGTAGGAGTGAATCTCAAATAGTCCTCGTTTTGGGATTGTTCTTGTATGTTTCGATCTCATTTAGGTCGGTGTTAACGACTTGAGCATGTCTTTATAGTTTTTAAATCTTCGGTCAGTATATATCTCTTGAGCACATTTTGAGGTGCTGTTGAAATTTTTGAAAAATTCAAAGATATGTTCAAGTTGTTGGCATCAGTGAGGAGATACATCCAGGAATGGGATAGAAGCCTGACCCATTAGAGGTGGAGATGAAGTTACGAAACTCATAAGCTTGCATATACATTAACTTGGAGACTTGATTATGTTTGTCTAAATTTACATATATATAACAGACAGTTGTCTAAGATGTCTGTTGATCGAAGTTGGATGGAACATAAGGTAGCCACTGATAAGAGTGGGCTTAGCTTTGAGTATCTGATGAGTGAGTTTTATACACATGAATTGGATACATTCGAGCTTAATTTATTGTTGTTCTCAAGTCTTTTAGGATGTTTTTATGTGTTTGTGTCTATTCATGCATGTTTTATATTGTTTTGTAGGAATTGGGATAAAAGTTACTTGGATCGATGTTTGGGGTGGCTAGATTCGCTTTTTCGGCTTGCTATTTACACAGCAGCAGTCACTTCAGAGCCAATTTGACTATAGCTCCAGATATTATTTCACGAAACTTCAAGAATGAAAGTTGTAGATCTACTTTTTCTCTTTCCAGAACATCTTGAATCATCTAAATCGGAGTTCGGACGAAGAAGTTATGGCCATTTTCCCAAAGGACGTCGGAGCAGGAAATGTTGGAAAAAGGAGCAAGCGCCTAGGCGCTCCATACAAGCCTAGACCAAGCGCCTAAGCACTCCAAGTCAGAAACATAATGCATCCCAAGCGCCTAGGCGCTTGAAATTGCCCTATGATGAGCGCCTAGGCGCTCTAGTGCGTAGAAAGTTGCGTTTTTCTGCTGTCAAGTGGGTTTTTGAAGCCAAAGAGGAGTCTGAATGAGGGCTGAGACCAATACAAATAGGAGAGGACTCTACAAAAGCAAGGGGGAACGAATATTGTAAGCAATCAATCAAGTTTTCAAGAGATTTGCAGAGAGAACAAGGAAGAAAAACACGAAGGAGAATTGCAAAGGCTGAAGATCTAAGAGAGAGTCTAAGAGCAAATTCAGAGTTTCTTCTTCTCTTCTCTAGTTTTATCTTTTGTAATTATCTGGGATGTTTGGTTTATTAACTTGGATGATGTTTTTCTTTATTATAATCATGAACTAAATTTTAATTAAGATTGCAACGGAACTTGGTATGTAGTTTAAATTGCAAGCTTCCCATTGAATGAAAGTTAGTTTTTATTGAATTGTTTATTATATCTTATGTTTATTGATTAATTGTTTGGCCAACAATTACTGTGATAATCTATATAAAATTGGAGGATGGAGTATAGATTGAGATCTGGATATGATAACATCTGTTCATATAATCTGAATAGGGTTAATATGATTAGCATATAGGATAGGAATATACATATGTGTCTTTTGTATCCATTGAAAGAATTTGTGCGTAAACCCTAATTAACTCGATTCACATAGGAATATAGTGAGTTGATTAACTGGGGTGTTCCTTGTAATTCTGCATCTTAAAGATTGGATTTAGGAGGATTTGTTTACGTGTCTTTGGAAGAAGTGCGTGAATATTCATAAAGTATTCTTGGATAACAATTCATATTAATTGATTTATTTTAAATGGGAAGTAAATTAGTTTGAATGAAATACCAAGGGAAGTTGTAATCTTAATCTGTTAAATCTGCAGTTATTCTTGTGAAATTTTGATTTTTAATTATTAGTTTTGTTAAGTTTAAATTTCAATCACAAACAAAATTTCGTAGTTTAAAGTAGGATTAATTGCGTTAGAGTTAGTAATTGATAAATATTAGTCTATTTCCTCGTGGAAACGATATCCTTGCTTGCTGAATATTACAATTGAACGCGTATACTTGCGTGATAAAGTGCTATTAAAAATTTAGGCAACAAGTTTTTGGCGCCGTTGCCGGGGATATTAGTTTAATATTTTGTCATTATTGATTTTTATAGCGTTAATCTTAATTTAAACTTTTTTTTTCTCTAGTCTAATTCCTTTTCAGGCACCATGAACAACTATGACTATCATTGGCTAAATTCGAATATGACTCGGCCAAGGGAGGCAAAGAATTATGGACTCGATGAATTTTCAGCATAATTTGGGACACTTTCAAGGAAGATTGATGCTTTATCAGCACAACGTATTCAAAGTGTAGCGTTGATATGTGAGTATTGTGGTGGAAACCATCCGAGTCATCAATGCACCATCAGTTTCGAGTCGTTACAATATAGTGGTAACTTCAGCGATTATCCCAACAATTATGATTATTCCAGTAATTATCATCATGAGTGGGGGAATCCACTAAATCTTTCATGGAGTGATGAAAATCAAGCCCAACCCTTTGCTCCATGCCAATCATACACTCCCGAATTACAAGTTCAACTCCCTAATCATGAAGAAGAAAGGATTTTAAAATTGGAAGGACTTATTTCCAAGTTCATGGTTTTGATTGAGGAGCAGACGAATAGTCAGGAGATGTCGATTCAAAATCTTGAGAACCAGGTGGGACAACTTTTCAACGACATCATCAATCGCCCTCAAGGTGAAGTGTCAAACAACATGGTTCCCGAGACTGATGGATTGCCCACGCTAAATCTGGAATCGGATGTTCCAAAAGAAAAGGATATGGAAAGGGAGGAGACAAGTGGGGAGCAGGAAAAGAAGGTCGCCAAAGATCTAGCCTTGAGTTCTGACATAGATGAACCGATTTTGATAGTGCCCCATATATCTTCTCCACCAAAGTTTAAGGATCCGGTTAGATTTGCAATCACTTGTCCAATTGGTAGTCATGTCATTGGCAATACTCCATGTGACGTAAAAGCGAGTACAACTTTGAAGCCATGGTGCGATGAGTTGGAGAAGATAGAAGAAGAGATTGTTGTGTCTGACACGCCTCAATGCCAGAATTTATTCGCAGACACAATGGAGAAAACGCCTAGATGTTGGACGTTCTTCAATCTAATCTTATATAAACAAAGCATGCTAGGTGACTTTAACTTGATGGCTATCTCAAATGGGAACCTACCAAAAGCTATATTATTTGCGATGGATGGAAGGTTCCTCCACTTTCGAAGAGGAATTGGATAGCATTGACTAGACAAAGTCAGGCTGAAAGACTATAAATCAAGCGCTGACTGGGAGGCAACCCAGGAATTTTTTATATCTATATGCTTTACTAGTTTATTTAGTAGATAAGAATTAAGTTGCTTATTAAGTTCTCTTATAATCTAATCCATGTTGTCTCTCTTCTTTCCAGGTATTGGAGGTCCAATGGATAGCAAAATGATCGTCGTCGCCATTGCCACCATCAACTCACGCTTAGCTGATTACAGGGAAGTTCTCTTCTATTTATCGTTATATTCTTACAATGAGGACATTGCATTGGTTAAGTTTGGGGGTGTAATTGTCCAGCTCCAGTTCATTCATGTAGTATTCATCTAGTGCATTCATATAGTATTTAGTTAATAGTTTTTCATGTAGTTTGCATTCATTTAAAAAAAAAATTAAAATTTAAGTCTGTTTTGCATATAGTAGTTTTTGCATGTTTCCAGCTGTTTGATAGTTTAAGTCTGTTTTGGCCAGTGATGAGATTGGAATTGAGTAGACAAGTATAGTATTGTCTGTTAAGACTTTGATGTGATTTCTTGTCATGATTTGAATCTTTACCTGTTTGAAACTGATATAATAAGGATAGCACAGTAAAAACAACTATGTTGACTGATTGAGTTTAAATTGACACATAATGGACTTCTAGAGGATAATGCTAGTTTAAATGAATGAAAGACATGAATAGGCGAAGATGACTGAATTTAGATAAAAACTTAAGTTTGGGGGAAAAATTTGGGATATATAAGCCTGAAAAAAAAACCAAAAAAAAAACAAAAAAAAAATGAAAAAAAAATGATAAAAAAAAATAATACTCTGGCTAGTTTTGTTTCGGGGCCTTTGTTACTTGAACAAGTACGCCCGAAGGGGTATCTTAAAACCTAGCGCCCTAAGGTCTTATATGGTCTGGGAGTCGTTGGTCGAAAGCTCGCTAAGGGGTGACACTGTTAGCCTAATGGAATGAGACATTGCACAGTCATGGTTAAAAAAAACAATAAAAAAAAAAAACAATAAAACGGGAAAAGAGCAAAAAGCCCCCGTGATGAAAAGTAAAGTATAAGTATCCCAGATTGGACTCTTGAACTTGGTGGATGTTTGACTTTAGTTGGATCTAGCTTGTTCGTGAATTTTGTGAATTTGCACTGTATGATGCCTTCGAAGATATCTATTATGTCTTAAATTTGACTTTATATCAGTTAACATTGTTGTGGACCACACACGCACTATATCAGTGATAACAGTCTAAGATTTGATGATTGATTGGGAAATTACTGATTTGTTTAAATATGATGTATTATCATGTTTACTTGATTTCTCTAAGGCCGGTTAAATAGACTTATTTCTGTCATTACTGTTGAATTCGTAGGCATATAGATTAGTTTCATTACATTGCATTGCATAACATTTTTGTGTTTTTGCTTGAGGACAAGGAAAGGTTTAAGTTTGGGGGTATTTGATGAGTGAGTTTTATACACATGAATTGGATACATTCGAGCTTAATTTATTGTTGTTCTCAAGTCTTTTAGGATGTTTTTATGTGTTTGTGTCTATTCATGCATGTTTTATATTGTTTTGTAGGAATTGGGATAAAAGTTACTTGGATCGATGTTTGGGGTGGCTAGATTCGCTTTTTCGGCTTGCTATTTACACAGCAGTCACTTCAGAGCCAATTTGACTATAGCTCCAGATATTATTTCACGAAACTTCAAGAATGAAAGTTGTAGATCTACTTTTTCTCTTTCCAGAACATCTTGAATCATCTAAATCGGAGTTAGGACGAAGAAGTTATGGCCATTTTCCCAAAGGACGTCGGAGCAGAAAATGTTGGAAAAAGGAGCAAGCGCCTAGGCGCTCCATACAAGCCTAGACCAAGCGCCTAGGCGCTCCAAGTCAGAAACATAATGCAGCCCAAGCGCCTAGGCGCTTGAAATTGCCCTATGATGAGCGCCTAGGCGCTCTAGTGCGTAGAAAGTTGCGTTTTTCTGCTGTCAAGTGGGTTTTTGAAGCCAAAGAGGAATCTGAATAAGGGCTGAGACCAATACAAATAGGAGAGGACTCTACAAAAGCAAGGGGGAACGAATTTTGTAAGCAATCAATCAAGTTTTCAAGAGATTTGTAGAGAGAACAAGGAAGAAAAACACGAAGGAGAATTGCAAAGGCTGAAGATCTAAGAGAGAGTTTAAGAGCAAATTCAGAGTTTCTTCTTCTCTTCTCTAGTTTTATCTTTTGTAATTATCTGGGATGTTTGGTTTATTAACTTGGATGATGTTTTTCTTTATTATAATCATGAACTAAATTTTAATTAAGATTGCAACAGAACTTGGTATGTAGTTTAAATTGCAAGCTTCCCATTGAATGAAAGTTAGTTTTTATTGAATTGTTTATTATATCTTATGTTTATTGATTAATTGTTTGGCCAACAATTACTGTGATAATCTATATAAAATTGGAAGATGGAGTATAGATTGAGATCTGGATATGATAACATCTGTTCATATAATCTGAATAGGGTTAATATGATTAGCATATAGGATAGGAATATACATATGTGTCTTTTGTATCCATTGAAAGAATTTGTGCGTAAACCCTAATTAACTTGATTCACATAGGAATATAGTGAGTTGATTAACTGTGGTGTTCCTTGTAATTTTGCATCTTAAAGATTGGATTTAGGAGGATTTGTTTACGTGTCTTTGGAAGAAGTGCGTGAATATTCATAAAGTATTCTTGGATAACAATTCATATTAATTGATTTATTTTAAATGGGAAGTAAATTAGTTTGAATGAAATACCAAGGGAAGTTGTAATCTTAATCTGTTAAATCTGCAGTTATTCTTGTGAAATTTTGATTTTTAATTATTAGTTTTGTTAAGTTTAAATTTCAATCACAAACAAAATTTCGTAGTTTAAAGTAGGATTAATTGCGTTAGAGTTAGTAATTGATAAATATTAGTCTATTTCCTCGTGGGAACGATATCCTTGCTTGCTGAATATTACAATTGAACGCGTATACTTGCGTGATAAAGTGCTATTAAAAATTTAGGCAACAGTATCATAGTGGGGTTGAACAGTTTCTCAACTTTGCGCTTGAGCAAGTCAGCGACGATGAGATTAGATGTCCTTTTAAGAGGTGTATTAATAAAGTGTGGAAGGAAAGGAGTGATGTCGTGTGTGACTTATATGCGTATGGGTTCAAGCAGGGTTATACAACATAGATCTATCATGGGGAAACCAGGTTGGATGAACATGAATCAGAACTGGAATCCAGAGATGACGAAACCTTTAACTGTACTAACATGATAGTCGAAGTTGCTGGTTCATACTTCCATTGGAATACAAATAGGGATGGCAGTAGCGTCGAGAAAGAGCCGAATGACGAGGCTAAGGGTTTTTATGAGTTATTGCATGAAGCAGCAACGCCACTGTATAACGGGCATGAAAAGCACACCGTCTTATCTGTCGTGACTAAGTTTTTACACTTCAAGAATGAGCATGACTGTAGCGAGAGATGTTTTAATGAACTGCTAAGCATTATGAAGGAGTGCTTACTTGCATGCAATAAGTTACCAAAGTCTTACTATGATGTGAAGAAAATGGTCAAAAGGCTCAATCTAGGGTATGAAAAGATTGATGCTTGTGAGAATGAATGTATGTTGTATTATGGTGATGTCAATAAAGATAAGAGGTCATGTGATATTTGTGGTACAAGTAGATACTATGAACAACGCAAGAAAAAGGGAAAAGACGTGCCGAGAAAGATCTTATGTTACTTTCCCATTGCCCCGAGGCTTCAGTAATTGTTCATGTCAACACATATCCGCCGAGTATATGAGGTGACACTCTACACGGTACATAGTCGAAGTTTAACTAACGCACCAGACAGATGAGCTTAAGTGGAAAATTTTTGATAAAAATCACCCCTCGTTTGATGAAGAGGTTTGCAATGTTAGGCTTGGACTTGCTACGGATGGGTTTGATCCATTTAATAGGCCTTATACCAAGCCCTACTCAACTTGGCTGGTGATTATTGTTGTGGATAACCTCCCGCCTTAAATGTGCATGAAAGATCCCTATGCGTGCCAGAGAGGTGACACTCCAGTAGACGATTCTATGTGTGCGGACAGTGAGATGGAGGACTGGCTACAAGCTACAGGGGAACCGAAGAAGGGTAGAGTTGTGGGCATTCCCCATGTCCTAGCTTGCAACCTAGTCCCTGCTGTGAGATCTCGTTGGCGCCCACCCAATGGAGGAAGTGGTTCGAGTGGATCGAGCGCCGACCCTTCATTATCTGACTGTTTCATCTGGTGGATCATAGAGGGGTGCATGGGGAGCAGTGTTATGCAGTCAGGTGCACCATCACGTGAGAGAATCTACCAGCTGGCTCAAGAGGTTGTCCACGACTCTATAGATCCTACAGCTTCTGCTGACGACCTCATGGGTATATTAAGGGAGGAGGCCATCCACGTATGTGCAGTTGTCTTGGCCAACATCTTCCCACCACATATTTGACAGGTAAAACAATTAAATTTTGTATTTCCTTATTTAATTTATGTAATTTGTAATTGTATTGCTTAGATAAACTTAAGATAAAACCCTAACTTCCTTTATGAAATCCATTATTAATATAAACTTACTAAACTACAATAAAATAATACTAAAACCCTTAAGAATAAGCAAAACTCGCCAACACTTAAGCAAAAAGTTGAAAAAGAGCCCAAAACCCGCCTCGACTGTCGAAACACCACGCAAACACACATATAGCACTGCATAGGTATTAGGCACGCATTACAACTTACGAGAGTCAATTCTGAAATACGAAGGTCGAGTTATTAGTCCGTAGGCAAAATTCGCCAACACTTAGACAAAAAGTCGAAACAGAACCCAAAACTCGCCCCGGCCGTCGAAATACCACACAAACACACACATAGCACCGTGTAGGTATTAGGCATGCGAAACAACTTACGGGACTCAATTTTGACATACGGAGGTCGAGTTATCAGCCCGTAGACAAAACTTACCAACATTTAGGCAAAAAGTCGACAAAAAGCCCAAAACCCACCTCGGCTGTCGAAATGCCACACAAACACACACATAGTACCGAGTAGGTATTAGGCACGTGTTACAACTTACGGGACTCGATTCTGACATACGGAGGCCGAGTTATCAGCCTGTAGGCAAAACTCGCCAACACTTAGGCAAACAGTCGAAAAAGAACCCAAAACCCACCTCAACGGTCGAAACACCACACAAACACACACATAGCACTGAGTGGGTATTAGGCACACGTTACAATTTACGAGACTCAATTCTGACATACGGAGGTTGAGTTATCAGCCCGTAGGCAAAAAGTCAAAAAAGAACCCAAAACCCACCCCGACCGTCGAAACACCACGCAAATACACATATAGCACTGAGTGGGTATTAGGCACGCATTTTAATTTATGGGACTCGATTTCAACATACGGAGGTCGAGTTATCAGTCCGTAGGTAAAACTCGCCAACACTTAGGCAAAAAGTAAAAAAAGAACCCAAAACCTGCCTCTACCGTCGAAACGCCAAGCAAACACACACATAGCACCGAGTAGGTATTAGGCACGCGTTAAAACTTATGGGACTCGATTTCGACATACGGAGGCTGAGTTATCAGCCCGTAAGCAAAACTCGCCAACATTTAGGCAAAAAGTCGAAAAAAGGCCCAAAACACGCATCGGCCGTCGAAACACCACGCAAACACACACATAGCACCGTGTAGGTATTAGGCATGCGTTACGACTTATGGGAATTGATTCAGACATACAGAAGCCAAGTTATCAGCCCGTAGGCAAAATTCGCCAACACTTAGGCAAAAAGTTGAAAAAGAACCTAAAACCCTCCTCGGCCATCGAAATGCCACACAAACAAACATATAGAACCAAGTAGGTATTAGGCATGTGTTACATTTAATGGAACTCAATTTTGAAATACAGAGGTCGAGTTATTAGCCCATAGGCAAAATTTTCCAACACTTAGGTAAAAAGTCAAAAAAGAGCCCAAAACCCGCCTCGGTCATCGAAACGCCATACAAACACACACATAGCACCGCATAGGTATTAGGCACGTATTACGACTTACGATACTCGATTCCGACATATAGAGGTCGAGTTATCAGCCCATAGATAAAACTCGCCAACACTTAGGTAAAAAGTTGAAAAAGAACCCAAAACCCGCCTCGACAGTCGAAATTTCATGAAAACACACATAGCACCGAGTAGGTATTAGGTATGTGTTATGACTTATGGGACCCGATTCTGATATACGGAGGTCGAGTTATCAGCCCATAGGCTAAACTTGCCAAGACTTAGGCAAAAAGTCAAAAAAGAACCCAAAACCTACCTTGACCGTCGAAACACCACGTAAACACACACATAGCACCGAGTAGGTATTAGGCACGTGATACAACTTACGGGACTTGATTCTGACATATGGAGGCCGAGTTATCAGCCCGTAGGCAAAACTCGCGAACACTTAGGTAAAAAGTCAAAAAAGAACCCAAAACCTGCCTCGGTCGTCGAAACGCCACGCAAACACACACATAGCACCGAGTAGGTATTAGGCATGTATTACAACTTATGGGACTTGAATCCAACATACGGAGGCCGAGTTATCAGCCCATAGGTAAAACTCGCCAACACTTAGGCAAAAAGTCAAAAAAGAGCCCAAAACCCGCCTCGGCCGTCGAAACACCAGGAAAACACACACATAACACCGTGTAGGTATTAGGCACATGTTACAACTTATGGGAATCGATTTCGACATACATATTTCAAGTTATCAGGCCGTAGGCAAAACTCGCCAATAGTTAGGCAAAACAGTTAAAAAAGAACCCAAAACTCTCATTCGGCCATCGAAACACCACACAAGCACACACATAGCACCAAGTAGGTATTAGGCATATGTTACAATTTATGGAACTCAATTCTGACATATGGAGGCCGAGTTATCAGCCTATAGGCAAAACTCGCCAACACTTAGGTAAAAAGTCAAAAAAGAGCCCAAAACACGCCTCGATCATCAAAACGACATGAAAACACACACATAGCACTGCATAGGTATTATTCATGCATTACGACTTACAGGAATCTATTCTGACATACAGAGGTCGAGTTATCAGCCCATAGGCAAAACTTGCCAACACTTATGCAAAATGTCGAAAAAGAACCCAAAACACGCCTCGACCGTCGAAACGCCACACAAATACACACATAGCATTGAGTAGGTATTAGGCATGTGTTACGACTTATGGGACTTGATTTCGATATACGGAGGTTGAGTTATTAGCCCTGTAGGCAAAACTCGCCAATACTTAGGTAAAAAGTCAAAAAAGAACACAAAACCCGCCTTGATCATTGAAACGCCACACAAATACTCACATAGAATCGAGTAGGTATTAAGAACATGTTACAACTTACAGAACTCGATTTTGATATACGGAGGTCGGGTTATCAGCCCATAGGCAAAACTCGCCAACACTTAGGTAAAAAGTCAAAAAAGAACCCAAAATCTGCCTCGGCCATCGAAACGCCATGCAAACACGCACATAGCACCGAGTAGGTATTAGGAATGCGTTATGACTTATGGGACTCGATTCTAACATACAGAGGCCGAGTTATCAGCCCATAGGCAAAACACACCAACACTTAGGCACAAAGTCAAAAAAGAGCCCAAAACTCGCCTTGGCCGTCAAAATGCCATGCAAATATACACATAGCACCACATAGGTATTAGGCACGCGTTATAACTTACAGAACTCTATTCTGACATATGGAGGCCGATTTATCAGCCCATAGGCAAAACTCGCCAACACTTAGGCAAAAAGTCGAAAAAGAGCCCAAAACCCGCCTCGGTCGTCGAAACCCCACGCAAACACACACATAGTTCCGAGTAGATATTAGGCACGTGTTACAACTTATGAGACTCGATTTTGACATACGGAGGCCGAGTTATCAGGTTGTAGTCAAAACTCGCCAACACTTGAAGAACACAAACAAAACTAATTTAAATATGCTATATTTTTAAATTCTTTATTAATATTTTAATTTTGTAGGGTCTTGTTGATGAGACTCCTACGGGTGAAGGCTGGGGCACAGGCGATGCCAATGGTAGAGATGGTGATAACCGCTGGGATGATGCTGATGAGACTATGGAGGGTTGGACCGACGATGAGACCATAGGTGGGACCGGTGACGATGATGATACTGACATTCCTGATCTTGGGTTGTAGTACCCATTATGTTTATATTTTGACTTTCATGTATGTATTTATACAGCTTTTGAGTTATACATACTAGAGTTTAGTATCTAGTTAGGTTGATGGTATATGTATCTAACTATATTGATTGTTTATGATTAAATTTTGTATCTACATCGTACGACTTTTATCTATAAGTTATTACATTGTTTACATATTTGATGGTTGATAGCAAAAGCTATGTTTGTTATTGATATGCGTTCATGAAGAATTATTTGTTTTTTTAGTTTATAGCAGGTACAATTATGTTTATGTAAATGAACAGAGGTATTTTGAAATTTTTTCAATTTTTTTTAAAATTTCATTGGCTCCCCAGGGGGAGGGTCATTGGCGACGGCTCTACCATCGACATTAACTATTTTATTAATTTTCTGAAATACTTATTATTAACGGTCTATTCATCGCCAATATCATCGCTAATGACTCATTATCGATGGACAACCGTCGGTAATGATGACACTACTTGCCGATGACGAGCAATGGGAACCAGGGGCGACGACCTATACGGCGAAGGGAAGGGCAACAGACCATGCCGTCGCCAATGACCTCATTACCAACGGTAAAAGGGTAATTGGCGACGGCATAGCCCTTCGGCTATGACCTTTTTTTTGTAGTGTAAGATTTGGGGATTGAAGCAATTGAAGATCCTTGAAAGTTTATAAGTGAAATAAGAGAAGAAACTGAGATTTACTATTCTTAATCCCTAATTCTCTTTACTTCTATTTGTATCTTTCAATGTATAATCAATTGTGATCACATACTCTAGTTCATTCACGAATTAAACTCTATTTTGAGATTACTATGGATCTTGTTATGTAGTTTACTTTAATATAATTCCTTGTTAGTCTTATTAATTGTTATTGGATTGTCTATTATGATTTGTGTTGAATTGCTTAATTGCCTAGCTATCAATTGCCTTTATAATCCATATGAAATTGAGAGACGGATTATGAGTTTAGATCTGATCATAGTAGCGTATGTTTGTGACTTCTATATGACGATGAAATTCATGATTCGTGCCTAGTATAGAGATATACCTATGCACCGCATGTAGTCCATTGAGAACTTGAGCTTCAACCCTCTTTAATTGTAATTCACATAGAGATATAGTGGGTTAGTTAATTATGGTGTTCACATTCATTCTATCATTTGTGGATTTAGTGTGATATGTGTATGGTACATCGAGAGATGGCTATATTTTACTTTCGTGTTCTCGACTAACAATCTGGTATAATTAATTTTGCTTAATAGAAAGTATGTCAATTTAAATGATTCAATAGGTGAAATTATAATCTCAAGTTTTATTATTTAGTCTCATTCTAGGGATAGTTTGTATTAGTTAATTACATAGTTTTAATATAAAAATTAAATCAATCGTTTAAATTAGATTGAGTTGGTTACGGGTTAGTGCTTGGTAAGCTTTATTAGTAATTCCTCGTGGGAACGATACTCTACTTACTCTTTATTACTTGTTGACCGTGTATACTTGCACGCATATATTGATCGGGATTACGACCAACAAGTTTTTGACGTCGTTGCCGGGGAATTAGTTTAATAATTTTTGCCAACATTAATTTCAATCAAATTAGTCTTAATTTAAACATTTTATTTTATTTTATTTTATTTTAATTCTCTTCCTATATTTCTCTATTTTTAGGTACCATGGATGACTTTGTTTATCAATGGCCATATACGAATATGACTCAACCAAGGGACACATGAATTGATGGACTCAATGCATTTTTTGTATTGTCAGCACAAATTAAAACACTTTCGAAGAGGTTGAATGTTTTTGCAACCTAACGCATTTGAAAGATCGCAGTAATTTGTAATTATTATGCTGACAATCATCCGAGTCATCAATGCACCGCAAGATTTGGACCAATACAGTATGACGGTGATCACCTCAACAATTATGCTTATCCCAATTATCATCAAGGTTGGGGCTATCACCCAAATTCTTCATGGAGCTATAATTATGAAGACCAATACTATGCTCCAAATCCAACATACATGCCAGAATTCTCATATCCACCTCCAATGCAACAAGAAGAAAATTCAAAGTTAAAGGAATTCATGTAAAAGATCATAGCAGACCATGAAGAGATGATAATGAGTCAGGAGTTATCAAGCCAAAATCTTAATAAATAGATTGGAACAACTCATTAATCCCTCAATGAATGTTCTTCAATACATGGATTCCGAAACTGAAATAGATAATTCAAGACTGGAGGATTTTTGGTTCAAGTTTATAGCGTCAACTGATGAAAAGATGATTGAACAAGAGATGTTTATTCGAAATCTTCAGAATCAGATAGATCAAATGTTCGAAGCCTTGAACAATTGTCCTCAAAACAATTGGTGCTATAACATGGATTCTGAGACTGATGGAGAGCCCGAGTTAACTCTGCAACTAAATGAACCACAAAAGTTCGAAAAAAGGGAGACAAGTGGGGATAAGGATTATGAGGCCATAAAATATCTATCTTTAAGTTCTAATGATGATGACCCTAATATATTAGTGTCCCAAGTTCCTTCTCTAATAAGGTTCAAGAATCCTGTTAGTTTTTCAAAACCCTGCCCGTTAGGGAGTTACGTCGTCGGTAAAGTTCTTTATAACATGAGAGCTAACACAACTTTAAAGCCATGGTGGGCTGAGGAAGAGAAGATAGAAGAAGAGCCCGTTGTGCTTCACAAGCCCCAATGCCCCAA
Organism: Panax japonicus; assembly: GCA_020205505.1. NCBI lineage: Eukaryota > Viridiplantae > Streptophyta > Magnoliopsida > Apiales > Araliaceae > Panax > Panax japonicus. Next base: position 24,547,531 of record CM035098.1, on the reverse strand, counting down.
TGTTATCACATACACAATGGAGGAAAAAGCACTTAGTTATTCAACATTCTCAATTGGGCACTTATCTAAACAGAGAAAACTAAGTGACTTTAATTCAATAGCTATCATTGTGGGGAACCTACCAAAAGCTATGTTTCTCCTGATGGATGGAGGGTTCCTAAATTATCAAAGAGGAATTGGATAGCATTGACAAAAAGAAGTCCGACTGAACGACTATAAACTAAGCGCTCGATGGGAGGTACCCCATCCAATCTCTCTCCCTCCTTATTTAATTCTTATTTACATTTCCAATTTCTTCTTCTTATATGTTTAATTCTTCATACTTTCTATATTTAGTAGATGTTTGATAGTTTTTAGTCTTAATAATAGTTTGATTGTTTCTCCTCTCAGGTTCAATCCAATTGCTATAAGCATTCAGGATCAAACAGAAGTAAAAAAAAACTTAAGCTGCCAAGGTACAGGGTAGCGTGGCCGAGCCCAACTACAAGATAAACACAGTGCAGCCGCGCCATCTCTCAGTCATAGAAAATAAATACTGGTTAATTCTTAGAATTTCTGACTCAAGCATTCGGACAGTTAAAAGTCCACACTCAATTTCTAACTTTAGATTATCTCAAACTTATCCATCGCCTGATATACCATCGGATCTTGAGGAGGCGAACGGAGATGACATTTCCACTTAGGGGAGCATTCTTTCACTTTTAATTACAATGAGGGCATTATTCATTTTAAGTTTGGGGTATTGCTCTTATTGTTTCAGATTGCATATTTAGTATAATCATGTTGATTGCATATATTTAGTATTACTGTTTAGTTTAGTGTTTATTGCATATGTTAGTATGTTATTTAACTTATCTTAATTTTTTTTAAATTGTTGCATTTAGTGTAGATAGGTTATATTGCATGAACCCAAGTTTTCAGTTGGTTTGAAATTCTTTTGGCCTATGATGCTATTGGAATTACATGATTTTAAACAATTTTGATGACTTAGGCCTGGTTCTATTGTCATAGCATGATGTAAATCTTTATCTATTTGAATCTGATGTAACCGAATTACACATTAGAGTAACCATTATGATTTACATAGTTTGTACGGTCACATAATTGTCTTCTAGTAAGAAATATGTGTTTTAATGAAAGAGATTGGGTAAATAGTTAGTAAAGACTAGGATTACGCAAAATCTTAAGTTTGGGGAAATTAACTGGGTATGCATGCTAAAAAAATACAGAAAAAGAAAAAAAATATTATATGAATAAATACTTTGACTAGTTTAGTTTTATGGCCTTTGATACTTAAGTAAGTACGCCCTAAGGTATGTCTCTACACCTAGCACCCTAAAGCCTGACGGTTTGTGAGTTGTTGATTGAAATCTCGCTAAGGGGTATCACTGAAAAGCCTAAGAGGACTAGACATTACACAGTTAGGTGTAAAAGCGGGAAAGTACGAATATCACCCTCGTGAGTGAATAAAAGCAACATAAACCCCTTGTTGACTCTTAGCTTAGTTGTTGCAGTAGTCTTGTTAGAACTTAATTTGTTTACTATTTTTCTTGAGTTAAAACTATATTTTCCCTCTAAGAAGTATATTATGTGAAGTATTTTTTTCTGTAGCAAGTTTAATGGTTGCTAAGCGCGCACACACACACACACACTACATCAGTGATGAAAAGTTCTGATTTGCAAAATAATATGCATTATGGTCTTATTCTTGGTTAGATTCTTTGTTTAAAAATTATGTAGTTTCTATGAGGCATTTCTTGTGAGTTTCAATCTAGCTGATATTTGGATTCGTTAGAATGTTAGATTAGATGGCATTTTGCTTAGTTTATTGCATTGCATTATGTTGTGTTGCTTGGGAACAAACAACTGTTTAAGTTTGGGGGTATTTGATAAGTAAGTTTTATACCTATTTATCCGATATCTATTACTTGAATTAGTTTCTTAAAACTATGTTTTGTAGTTACTTTTCATGCATTATGTGTTCATTTTGTAGATTTTATGCTTGGGAACTGTGTGAGCGACTATTGGTATGAAAAAACAAGGAAAAGCAATCCGGACATCGTTTGGGCTTTCATATTCATTTCATGTTCTTAGCTTGGAACTTGGATTATATTTTAGAGCTTTTTCTTAGCTTTTCGGAATATCTTGAATCATTCCAATCAGAGTTCGGATGCAAAAGTTATGACCTTTGTACCAACAGACATTGAAGTTCAAGGTTTTGGGTGGCCATTTGCACAGCTGTCACTTCCAACCCAATGTTGACCTTCATCTGTCCATTATTTCTCAAACCTCAAAGAATGAAAGTTGTAGAACTCATCAAGATCTTCGATTTGATAGGTGGCAGGCCCTATAAATCCTCCTGATCAAAAGTTATAGCTGTTTTACCATATGACACTATAGTAGAAAATAAATGGCACGGGCGCACTAATTTCTAGTGCATTTGGAGAGTGGCCGCGCCATTTCCTGGACTAAGAAAATGTTATCTGCTATTTGAGTGTGGGAGCGCCCAACTCCAGTCTATTTCAAGTGCGGCTGCGCCACTTTAAAAGCAGATCAGGGTTGACTTTTTTATTAAACAGTGCAATTGGAGCCTAACTTGGGCATTGAGTCAATTAAGGCTTATATATAGAAGACATATCAGTATGTAAAAGAGCATTCCACCCTTGGGGATCCTTTAGATTACATATGCTCTTTTCTTTTCTTTAATTTCCTTATTAGATTAGATTAGATTAGAACCCTATATTAGCTAAGATTTGGGGATTGAAGCAATTGAAGATCCTTGAAAGTTCTGAAGTGAAACAAGAGAAGAAACTGAGATTTGCTATTCTTAACCCCTAATTCTCTTTACTTCTATTTGTATCTTTCAATGTATAATCAATTGTGAATCATGAATTCTATTTCATTCATGAATTAATCTCTATTTTGAGATTACTATGGATCTTGTTGTGTAGTTTAGTTTAATATACTTCCTTGTTAGTCTTATTAATTGTTATTGGATTTTCTATTATGATTTGTGTTGAATTGCTTAATTTCCTATCTATCAATTACCGTGAATATCCATATGAAATTAAGAGACGGATTATGGGTTTAGATCTGATCATAGTAGCGAGTGTTTGTGACTTCTATATGATAATGGAATTCATGATTTGTGCCTAGGATAGATATATACCTATGCACCGCATATAGTCAATTGAGAACTTGAGCTTCAACCCTTTTTAATTATAATTCACATAGGGATATAGTGGGTTAGTTAATTAGGGTGTTCACATTCATTCTATCATTTGTGGATTTAGTGTGATATGGGTGTGGTACATCGAGAGATGGCTATATTTTACTTTCGTGTTCTCAACTAACAATCCGGTATAATTAATTTAGCTTAACAGGAAGTGTGTCAATTGAAATGATTCAATAGGTGAAATTGTATTCATTATCTAATCTCATTCTAGGGGTAGTTAGTATTAGTTAATTACATAGTTTTAATATAAAATATCAAATCAATCGTTTAAATAAGATTGAGTTGGTTACAGGTTATTTCTTGGTAAGCTTTATTAGTAATTCCTTGCGGGAACAATACTCTACTTACTTTTTATTACTAGTTGACCGTGTATACTTGCACGCATATATTGATCGGGATTACGAACAACAGTCTCCGTATTTATGCTTTTCAAGAATTTTTAAGTTATATTCACTCATCCATCTAGTCATGCATTAGTTATCTTATGTGCTCAAATAAAATAAGGATTAGAGATCATACAAATTTCTCTTAATAATGATAGTATGAGAACTAAGAATGCATATGTAAAGAATTAAGACAAATGCGTCATCGTTATTGCATCAGCTAGACAAAGGGACACTCAGTACCAGCTCAAGAACCATTGCATAAATTATTTAAATATTTTTTTAATATTTTTTTATGTTTTTTCTTTAAAGAAATTAAAATAATTTTCTCATATCCTAACAAAGTATGCGAAGTGCATGGAACAATAAGGAAAATAAATCCCACCCTAACTTAAAACTTATATTGTCCGCAATGTATAAAGATAAGTAAATAAGTAAAGGAAGGATATCTTCTGAATATGAATGTGTGCACATATGGACAGCTCAATAAATTCCAGATTTAAAGCTTAAAGAGATAATCCCGCACTTTTGTTGGAAATAGAACAAAGAAAAGCAAAAATAATAAATCCAAATATACAATAACATACATGAATCATGGCCTCAAAAAAAAAATCAATCCTGATAAACGGGATCCTCCAAAAGCATAACTTGAACTTCTGGATTTTTCAACTCCAAAAATGGTTTTAAATGATGGCCATTCACTTTAAACACGGTAACATCTTTGGGATTCTGAATCTCAATGGCCCCAAGAGGATACACATATTGGACTATGAAAGGACCAGACCATTTGGATTTCAATGTACCTTGGAATAAATGCAAACGAGTATTATATAAAAGGACTTTCTGGCCAGGGGAAATGATTTTCTAAGAATCTTTTGATCATGCACCCATTTCATTCTCTCCTTGTATGATTTTGCACAGTCATAAGCATCATTCCTTATCTCTTCCAACTCAACAATTTAAAGTTTTCTATGATTTCCTGCATGGTCAAAATTAAAATTCAACTGTCTAACAGCCCAAAAAGCTCTATGTTCTAATTCAACAGGCAGATGACATGCCTTGCCATACACTGAGCGGTAAGGGGACATTCCAATGGGAGTCTTATACGCAGTACGGTATGCCCACAAAACATCTGTTAGTTAGACTGACCAATCCTTCCTGTTAGGATTTACTGTCTTCTCTAAGATATGCTTAATCTCTCTATTTGAAATTTCGGCTTGCCCACTAGTTTGCGGGTGGTACGCGGTTGACACTTTATAAATTACTCCATTCTTATTCATTAGATCTTTAAATAGTTTATTGCAAAAGTGCAACCCCCCCTCACTAATGATAGTGCGGGGTGTACCGAATCATGTAAGAATGTTTTCTTTTAAAAATTTAACCACCACTTTGTGGCCATTTGTTTTGCACGCTATAGCCTCTACCCAGTTTGACATATAGTCGACGGCTACTAAAATATAGAGATTGCCAAATGAGTTAGGAAAGGGTCCCATAAAATTTATCCCTCACACATCAAAGATTTCTATTATCAAAATGGGATTAATGGGCATCATACTTCGTCACGTGAGACTACATAACATTTGACATCTCTCACAAACTACACAATAGGCATGTGCATCATGAAATAAGGAAGGCCAATAAAATCTGTTAGTTCCCAGGGGCATACAATAGATCTAGAAGGGGGGTTGAATAGATCCTTTAAAAAAAATTCTTTGTTTTCTTTTATCTTGTTAAGTGATTAACAAATAATGAATAGAGAAATAAATTCATACATAACGGAATAGATTAAGATCCCCTTCAAGAGTATAACATTAAACACAGTTCTAAGGTTGAGTTAGTTGCAAGCAGATATAACAATTATAGTACTGAATTTAAATGACGTAAAGTAAATGACATAAATTAAATGACACCAGAGGTTTTAAGTGGTTCAGAGACTAAATACTCTAAATCAACTCTTCTGCTTCAACAAGCAGGGATTCCACTAAGGATTGGATCAAATTTGAATCACTAAGACTCCTTCAAGACCAGAAGCCTTGGAACACTAGTTCACTAAGAACTTTTCAAGACCAGTAGCCTTGAAAACTGTAGAATAAGCTCAACAGACTTAGAATCTCTTGTACCCTTCGGTACTCTGTATGCCCAACATACTTGACTTTAGTTTAGTCACTAAGACATGGACCCTGCAGACCTTGGTTACTTGGATGTTTGTTTTTTGTTGTTGAGTTGCTAAGATGACATTCAACTTGTTCATCTTTTGGTACTTAACAACTTCTTATGATCATTGGGCATTCAACATTAGTATTTGATCACATCTAATGGACTACTAAGATGTACGGTCAGCTTGATATCTTATTGATACTTAGCAGTCTGACTCATCCCATGGTGATGTTTCTCTTTATTGTTGATGCTTGTATTCATCTGATATTCAGCATTGCACATTATCACCGTTAAGTTACTGCTAAGGTTTCGCATATCAGCTTGACTTCTTTGCATACTTAGCAGTCCTTGAACACTGGTTGTCTCATGCACAGATTCAGAAAATTATCTTATTTTCTTTAGCTCAGTGTGTTCATGATGAAACGTAGAGTGGGTCAAGTAATCTACTTTCTGATCTGCCACTCTAGTTGTTTTCCTCTTGGCCTTTTGGCTCTCAGTATAGATGTCACTTCGTTATCATACTCCTTTGTATTAAGTGCAGATTTTTCATTGTAAGACTCTCATTAGTTATGCTTCACTCTTCTGTGGTGGTCTTACTCTCATTGAGACCTTTTCTCTGTAAAGCTTTATATGACTTACTTCATCTGAAGTCAACTAATCTATCTTCTTTGTAGCTTCGACTCTTTATAAATTCATCTATCATCTTCCCATTGAAACATAGCCGTTGAAAGTCTTCTATTGAAGAGATTTTCTCTAGAGCATTTAATGCTTTAGATATTCTAAAATATTTAATTTAGACATACTAGGTTGATGTGACAACTCCTTTTTGACTTATCTGACACATTAGCCTGCTTTACCACCTCACACTTCTGACAACATCACTTTCAGCAGACTTGTAGACAGTCACCCTTTTCTTTTGTTTCCTCGATTTACATCAAGGTTGTTTGGAGATTATATCGGGATCCTCAATTCACAACGTTCAAATGTCAGTTTTCATTTTTTATTCATTTTCACTCATCACACAAATGCCCTCTACGATGCTGATGTTGACCTTTATGAACTCTATGATTACTTGGGTGTAGCTTATCTTTGGAAATCGTAGGATGATTAGACCTTGACATCCCTTATGATTCCGAGAGTGCTCAACGTTGTACCATCTTGTAGTTTTCTCTTGCAGTCTGTTCTACGATCATGTTTGTCTTGCTTTGCTTCAAGAACTAATAGATTGGTTGACTATTTTCGTAGTTTGGTCTGTATGTCTCTTTTTATTAGTCATGCTCAACTTCCTTAACTTTCTGTCATGTGATATCTTGATCATTCTTTATGGTGAGGCTGAGCATATACAATCCTCTTTGTATGTCCTCTGTATGTTTACCCTTGTCTCTATAGATTCTTTATTAGACTTTGGTGCTAATTTGCAGACATTATGATCATTGTAGCCAACAATATGATCATTGTCCTCTAATGAGCGCTTGTAGGAGACTCCTTCTGAATGGCTTTTCACTTCTTAATCAGCCTTGTTGATAGAGTTGGTGCTTTGATTTTCTATTTGCTTATAGGTCATTGTGATATTCTTCAAGTAGATTGCCATTCTGAAACTTGATTGCTCTTACTAGAGAATGAGATCTATGTATACACTTTAGGATTACTTCTGTTGAGAATCGTAGAGTGCTCTATGATTATGCCATAGTTATATAAGCAATTTGTTGACTACGACTTTGGCTCTAGTTCTGCAGACTATGATTCTAATTGGTGACGACTTGTAGACTTCACAATTTTGAGTGAAGCCTATGATTCTTGTTTTTGCTTGACAGGCGCTCGATAGACAGCTTCTACGATTCCGAGTGTAGTCTACGATTTTGTCTTACTTTCTTGGCAGACTATAGTGACTGATGCAGTGCTCTTCGATCAGACATGCCTATCTATTACACTTTATAAGATGAACCTAACAAGTGTTATATTTCTATTCATAGTCCTTGTACATTATGATCTTTTGAAGGACTTTTACAAAACTATTCATTTACATTAGATCAACCTAACATATTTGATCATGTCAATCTAAGTTCTTATCCATATTGTATGTCATCTATTAATGACTTTATAACTTTTATCAATGTAGACATATTTCCATATTAATTCATTAACTTCATCATCTTCATCATTAAATTATATGAATAAAAGAATAACATTCACATGTATATTCCTAATAATCTCCCCCTATTTGATGATACAAAAATACTAAATGCATATGTATGAGATGAATGAATCTTAAGATATAGTGAGCTGCTGTATTATTAGTACAGGTAATACGAATGATATTAATGAGCATTTAATTACAAATGCCACAACAAATTTAAATTCTGGATCCAGAACACACTATTACAATTAGAGATGTACCTCTTTTTCACCTTGTATGTCTTCTGGTTATTCTTTCTATTTTTGCTACTCATCTGCTTGTTTTCCTAGTTTTTACTCCCCCTTAAATGATGACTTCATTGCTTCATCTTCTCTTGGCTCCCCCTCAGATGATGAGTCCTCTTTTTTCTGCTTTGCCTTTAGCTTTTCATTTTTCTTCTTTTGGCTCTTCTCATGTATCTCCATTTGTCCCTTCTTATGTCTCTTTGAGCATCTCTTTTTCTCCCCCTTTTTGCCATCAATCACTTGAGAGAGATGCTGGACATTGGTCATAAGCTATTCAAGCAGGTAGGATAAATTTCCAACTTCAATCATAAGGTTCTGCTGGTTAAGCTCTAGTTGTTGGGAAAGAGACTAGTTGAGGGTATCTATTTTCTCGGAGAGAGACAGAATATATTCTTCATTGTTCTTCTGATATTGTAGAGCTTCTTTCCCCTGTTGCTCGATAGATTATAAATAGATCTGATCTCTTTGATGAAGCTTGCAGGATATATCTGACACGATTGCTTGAAGCTTCCTGTGGAACTCACTATCGTCTCCTTTTGGCAGGCTCTTTTCTTCCTCAGTAATATAGGAAAATTTCTCAGCCATTCTTTAGAGTTTTTCAACAACTTAGGATCTTGAGAAATTTAGGTAGTTGGTTTGAGTTTCTTATTTTTGTAAATGTTTTCAAAAGCAGTGAGAATGTTAAAGAGATCATTGTTGGATGAAGTGGGTATATCAGAGGGTATTCTAGGATTGAGACTTAGAATACTAAGGGTGGGATTTGATGTTTGGGAATCATGGTTAGCTTGACCACTTGCAATCGCAGAGTATGAGACCTCTACGATTGTGGACTTTGGTGTGGCCTTTCTATTATCTAAATTTTCTAAGAGATAGGGGATGTTGATATTACCATCATGACGGTAGACTCTGAAATGAGGAAAATTCTTGATCAGCTTGGTGAGAAATATCTTGACCCTTGGGAAGTTCTGAGAGATCAGCTCCAAATTAGGAAAGTGTGAATAATACTAGCTGATGTAATTCTCATCTCTAGCAGTGTAAGCCTTTAGCCAGGGCATCCATGGGCAGAACCATTTTATCAGATGGTTTGTAGGATTGTACAATACTGTAGTACGATCTATCTTCATGTCTTGAAAATTGTTGAACAAATCTTCTGTAGCCATCGTTACTATTTTGAGTCATTCATTTCCATGGTTTATCCATCTTCCTGGTAGCACATCTTGTGGCTCATCAATGACTTCCACTACTAATCTTATTCGTACCCTTACAAGAGAAGAAACTTGATAGCCTTCTGATTCCTGATCTTCAGAGCTGGAGTCTATCTCCATTTCTTCATTTTCTGACTTTGAGCTAGACTCATGCAGGGTCATTTCAACATATTCATCTGTAGATTTTGGCAACTGATTTTCATCATCTGTTCCTTCTGCATTATTCTTTTCAGAGCTATCTGACTCACTAGTCGTTCCCTGCTCTTCAGACATCAAAGTTTCTTTAGTTTTGTCTTTATCTTCTTTTTCTGACTTGGATTCATTGAAAGTTGCAGTCTTTTTGCTTTCACTCTTGGAACTGTCAGAAATCATCCTCTTTTTGCCTTTAAAGTCTTCTCTCATAGACTCAAGTTCATCATCCTCATCATTATCACTGAGATAAATTATTTTTGATGAAGAGCCTCCTTTATTCTTGTGGTTTGTTCTTTGAAGTTTCCGGTTAATCTTTCTTCTGTAATAACCCAATATTTTCAATAAAAAATTTTGCGAATAAATTTTTTATTTATATATAAGGGTGGAAATATGTGTAAAGTAAAGTATATATGTATATACGTGATAATTAAAATTATTTATTAGATGAATAATTATAAATAAATTCTTTTAAGAATTATTGATCATTATAGATGATATTCTTATAATAAATTAATTTTGTAATAAAAGATTTATTATTTAATTTCCATGAAAATATAATTATTGTATATATGATATGATTATTATGATATGTATTTTATTATATTAGTTAAGTCGATTTCTGTCGCTAAAAGCTATAGCGACAAATTTATTAATTTTAATTAATTAAATTTCTAAAAATCATTTAAAAATATTAAATAAATTCTAAAAATTCTAAAATTAGTTTTAAAAATTATTTTAGGTTATTAAAATTAATTTTTAATAATTTGACATATTTTCCATAAATATTAGTAATTATTTGAATATTATTGATATTAAATTTATTTAATAAATGCATTAAATAAATCAACTAAAAATGATATTATTATATTAAAAATCATTTTAAATTATAATAAGGTATTTACTAATATTTTAAGTTATAAAATGTAACTTTCAATATTCTAATGTAAATTTCATTAATTATTTAATATTAATGATATTAGTTTTATATTAAATAAATTAGTTTAAAAATGATTTTAATAATATAAAAATCATTTTAAATAAAAATAAAGAGTTTAAAGATATTTTAAGTTATAAAATATAACTTTTAATATTTTAAGATAAATTTTATTAATTATTTAATATTAATAATATCAGATTTATTTAATAATAATATTAAATAAATAGATTAAAAATAATTTTATTGATTTAAAAATTATTTAAAAAAGAATATAAGTGGTTTAAAAATATTTTAAGTTATTTTTAATATTTTAATAAATAATACCTTAATATTTAAATATTAATGGTAATCATTTAAAAATGATTTTAAATGTTTTAAAAATCATTTAAGGGTAATAATAAATACTTTAAAAATATTTGAGTTATTATAAAATAACTTTGAAATTTTGGTAAGGGTTGCATTAATGCTTTAATATTATTTAAATATTAATGATAATGGAATTATTTAATATTTAAATCATTTAATAATGATGCCAGAGTTTGAAAAATTATGAGAAATTATAATAATCAATTATAAATTATTATAAGTCATTTATAAATAATATGATTGATATTTAATTATCCTGAATAATGTTAGAAATACAGATTAGAGTTTTAAACTCGGAAATTACCCGATAAAGCCGTCGGTACACCAAAATACTACCGAATTTGATTCAAACCTATATAGTTTGACTGTATAAGTGTTTGTTTGTGTCTTAATGACTGATATAACTATGTGACAATATGATTAGGTTATGTATTAACTGTAAATAACAGTATGATGTGTTATGATATGTTATTCTAATCAATAGAACAATCTTATAAATGACAGGTTGTTGAATTAAGGATAGAACTAATTTGTGTAAGCAGCAGACCAGACAAGTATCCTACCTTTGCATTTCCTTTATTCAATGGACATGAGTAAGAAGTTTCATAATTATATTATTATTGTATCAGATTATTAATCCTATTGTTATATATGTTATATCCGATCATTGATTATCAACATGATATTATATGGTAAATCAGATATATATATTCTGTTCGTTAATTTCTATATGTGATTATACAAGTGTCCCCACTTGGATAATCATTGTATTTAATCACATGTTGATACATATATATATATATATATATATATATATATATATATATACACACACACACACACACCTATTGGTCCCCAGTATGTATACGTTAAGAAAAAGTCGTCTAAGTTATTTGACCAACTAGACATAGATTTAGAAATATTATTGAATATGATAAAACCTTTTTGTATCCAATCAAATTGTTTTGGTTCAAATTCCAAACTAAGTATGAACATCCCGATCAAGAGAAAACTTTTTTGCGCCCAAGGCAGACACAGTGAACGATAATATCGTTCTTTCATGTAGTATTGATCAATATAGGGCATAACGGGCTGATCACCCCCCGTGCCCGTAAGTTATGACGGTTTGCGAATGAAGTTCTTCTAAACCTATTCGAAAATTGAGAACAATGATCATAGTATGTCACCTTAACCCTATTTATAGTCAGTACGTTGTTTCAAAAATTTTGATAGAGAATTGTTATGATATTATTATCAGTTCATATTACTTCACAACCAGTGATTTGTTATAGAAGGGTAATACAAAGAAAATATTTAACCATTTTAGCTAATATTTATAATTGTTATTACTTGTTGGGCACTCAAATGCTCATCCTTGCTTAAATTAAATGTTTTTAGTTAAGTATGACCAGCCAGAGGGCTCTGCCAGGAATAAATGGAAAGGAAAGCTGTCAGAATAAGTTTGTGTTACCTTATGTAATAGCTAGACTTAAATAAGATGATGTTATTTATTATTTATCATGTAATGAAATGTTTTAAGGTAGCGTACCTGGGATTTAGACAACTCTGATATGTAATTAAGTTTGATATTTATGACAAAATTATTATTATTCTGCTCAAAGAAATGGTATCGTGAAGCACTGAATTCGGGTTTCAAGTACCTAAATTTGGGGGTGTCACATCTTCTCTTTGGGAGTGCAATAGAAGGTTCTTTTTCCTTTTCTGATTCAGATTCCTTTATACCAATAGAGGGACTCCTTGGTGGGACCTCTGGTGACTTCTTCACAACCTTAGCTTTCTTCTCAGTTGGTTTTGCAGGAGTGGCCATTGGAGATGCAGCATCATCAGATTGAGATTACTCACTTTTTACTGCGCTTATCTTCCTCTTTTTTGAAATACCCTTTCTGCTGCTAGATGTCGTTAGTTTCTTATTCTCCATGGAGTTTTTCTTCCAGTTGTCAAACAGCTTTGGAAACATCATTTTGTGAATATTAAGGGGTTCTCCTTCATCATCCCTTATCTTGCTCTTCAGTTTCTTCTTCAGAATAATGCTCAAGAGTCTTCCATGAAAAAAGTTTTTGAGGGGTTTATGAAAGTAGTATGAACACAATCCAATCATGTTGATGATAATGAAAGTAGTATGCATACAAGCCAATCATGCATGATGATAAAACATATACTTTGTAATAAATTTTTTTTATTTATTAATAAAAGAATTATTTATTAAAGGCATTTATTATCTACATGATGTTGTTTTAATAATATGTAATAAATCCATAGTTTTAAGCAATGCTTTTAAAATCATGATGAGATCATGCTAATGAGATCTAAATTCTTAGATAGCTTAAAATTAAAATGTTCTCAATCAATGGATTACTAAAAAGGGGATTAGTGAATCCAGATAGATTGGTACATAAGTTGCTTGCTTATTTGATGAGAATGATTGATCTCATAATCATTTGTGTGGAGACACTAAAGCAGGTATATAGGTGTTTATTGGAGAATACGTTTACTGAACGTGACTCGCTAAGGAATACCTAATAGAGTTTTACTTGCTTGTCAATATGAATTCCTATAGTGATAGTAGTACAAATGATCCTTAGACTTGAGATCATCATAGTATCTTATGCATAATTAATTATATTTTGTCTTATTCCTTAAGAACCTTAGGGTATATCAAAGGGTAAGTTTGGGTGTAATAAGTTATATATGGAGATAATGAATGATCAATATAGAATCTATCACTTCTAGTAAAAGAAGAGAAATGTCATATGTAATTCGATAAATGACAACCCAAGAATTCTTGGCTAATGTGAAATGAAATTATAAATAAATTAGAAAGTAGTTTTTAATTTGCATTTATTCGGAGTTGTGCATTTGGGAATCGAAATACATATAATTAAATAAAATAAGACTTGATAGTAATTTCATGTCTTATATTTAATTGGGACATTATATGGTGGAAGGATTGAATTGTACGATAACTATTTACTCAAAGGTTCTTTTAAGATTAATGTTGAAATCACTACAAAAAAAATGGACATTCGACAACGAATTTTCGGGCAATGACTTATAAAATCGTTGCCAAAAATGCATGTTTAGCAACGAACTTTGTAATTTGTTTAAGTTTGTGAAAGGTTTTCATCTTTTGTAACGAAATTTATATGTCGATGCCAAATTTCGTTGCCAATTCGTTAGCGGGAAAAAAAACTCTCTCCTATTTTTTTTTGTTGTCAATGTGATTTCTCCTCATCCTAGGCAACGAAAAATTTTTTGTTGCTATATTTCTTTGAATGGGTCACATTCATTGTCAACAATTTTTTTCGTTGCGTATTTTGTATAATTTTTTTACAACGACTAGTAAATTGTTGCCCAAAATTAAGATAAACCAAATAAGCATGTTTCAGCCTTTTTTTTTCCTTCCCAAAATGCAGAATTTTATATTTTAAAATTATTAATTATTTGGATGCAAATTTATACAATCAAATATTTCATTCCCTATGTCTCAAAATAAATGGCCAGTTTTAATTTTTTTGTCAATTATAATTTTTGAAATTAAAATTAAGCACATATAGATATATTTTCTAATTTATAAAAAGAAATAAGGCATGCAATGATAGACAAATTCTTTGAAAATCATAATATATTACTCACAAGAGATTTATTGTAAATGAATATTTCCTTCACACATTTTCCTCGTACTAGAGCTCGTCGCTATAGATATCTTTCGCTAAATTAGTAACTATACATATTTTGTGAATGATATAATATGAATGATTTTTTCAACAAAAATTATATATTGTAATAAAAAATACTATTTAGTGAAAGGATAATTTTCTTCATTAGTAATATATTGCAAAGAACTAATTTTAATTTGTGAATAAATGTCTGGCATCACAAATATTGTGACAAACAAATTTATTTAGTAAGAAAAGATTTTCCATCACTAATTATATGAGTTTTTCTTCAATTTAGTGAGAGGGAATCCTTCATTAATTAATTTATATGTATTAAATCATTTATTAGCCTCTATACCCAAATATTAGATTTTACATATCAGTTGAATATAAATAACACGAAATACATATTTCACAATTAAAGAATAAATAAATTATACTATTACCAAAAAATAAAATGCATAAAGAGCTAATATAACCAAAACAAGGGCATCACAAAAGATAAATACTCATGACTACTACAAGAGTTGGTATTATATCTTGGTCTCCTAAAAAGGACTTAATATCAATGATACTTGTAACTAACATAAGAAAATGGGAAAAACAAGAAGCTCGAATGAATCATAATTGCATCATGTTTGGTCCTCATCGTCATTTTAGAGAAATCAAGGCATGGCTCATAAACTTCATACTGCAAGAAAACAACAAAATTCTATTCAAAACGATAAGAACAATAAGAATATATCAAAATAGTAGGCTTAAATCAAAAGAGAAAGATTAATGAAAATAGAGAGACGATATATGTAACAACCCGGGTCAAATCCCGAGTTCAGAAAAAATCTTGAGTCAAATCCCAAGTCCGAATCAAATTAAATCCATCAAAATAAGGCCTCAAACTACTGGCCCAATAGTATCTTCTTGGGTCAACTTAGCCCACCAAAGGCTGACTTGAAGGTACTATTGGTAGTAACTTATTTCCTTATATGCAGACAAATTTTTCCCCTATCTTCCGATGTGGGACTGAGGTGTTACAAACTCCCCCGTCAGAACCGATCACACTGGCCCAAAGATCTTTGCCTGGCTTTGTGTCCCCACCTTCGGAGCTCGATCTCTCCATTGTGGGATAATACCACCAGCCTTCGTGTCCCCACCTCCGGCAACCCGATCGGATGACTCGATTTGAGCTTTCGAGAGTCAGCTCTGATACCATATGTAACAACCCGGGTCGAATCTCGAGTCGAGAACAAATCTTGGGTCAAATCGAATCCATCAAATACTGGCTCAATAGTATCTTCTTGGGTCAACTTATCCCACCATAGGCTCACCTAAAAGCTCATGATTTGAAGGTACTATTGGTAGTAACTTATTTCCTTATATGCAGACAAATTTTTCCCCTATCTTCCGATGTGGGACTGGGGTGTTACAATATATAACTATCACAAAATATTACTCTAAAAAACTTTTAAGTTTATGAAGTTAGCCCCTTTGTAATAATCTAGAAACTATTGTTCTCCCTGTTGTTGTGTTGCAATTGAGTTTTAAATCTAAATGTTTCAATTATAAGTTACAAATGAAGCTTTAAATCTTAATGTTTCCAGTTACGTGGCTAATTAAACACATGAATGGTACGCAGAAATAAGATTTCAAAAACCAAACATTTGACATATATGCGTACATTGTTATTCTATTAATCAAATCCAATGTATTTCAAGAAAGCAAATGATGATAATTTAGATTCTACGACATAGTATACCACCAGAACTTGGATGTAGCCAGTGTAATCGCTATCAATAATGCAGTTCCAAAATAATTTTAACATCTCCAAGTTTTTACCTTTTGTTTGACACTCATTCTCAATCTCTAGAAGCAGACGTAGTCAGTATAATCATTATCAATAGTCTAATTCCTAAATCATGCTGCTATCTATTTTCGGTAATTGGTGAACAAGTGTAAGCAAGTAAGAGTACTACAACACAAACCCAAGAAACTTATGTGCTCAAAACCTCAAAACTTAAAAAGTATTTTATAGAATAAAAAGTTGAAATATCAAAACCCTTAAACTCAAACCAGAGAGGGTATATTGGGGCAATTTTCCTCGAAGTTGATATTTTCATTATTGGTGAAGTCTTTAGCAATCCCTTTCACAACCATCTGTAACACCATGAATTAAATAGTAAATGATTAATTAAGTGCATTTCAATTGCTTTAATGTTGAGTAACTTGCAAAAAGACAACTAAAAGTTGGGAATTATGACATTAAAGGCTTAAACTGAAGTTGATGCTTAAACGTATTTAAGTTAAACTGGGAATCCTCTACACAATTTACAAAAATAAAAATATTGGTACACTCTAATTAAATGAACTGCAAAGAACTACGACCCAACATGCATGTAGTGAATAAGATCTGTAAAAGATAAAGAACATAAATTGAGAGTACTTGAAGTTCTACTCGGCAAAAACATAAAGCCCAAAGCTAAGTTGAGCAGGGAGTAACCCATCAGATCAATTAAAAACACTAGGAGAGAGGGTTAATGAACTTTCTACACATTATTTAAAAAAATCATCAATCCACCAGATTGTTGATCCCTTCTAGTGCAAAGATGGGAAAAATAGTAATTAATTCGAGAAAAATAGAGATAAACAGAGTTCCATAATGCAGAGAAGAAGGTATATACCCGATTGAGAGAAATACATATTCACATCAGCTTTGATCTGAAATTGGACTGTAGCTAACCATATAATTTTTCCCAGTTTTGATTAATTTCTATTCTAGTTTCAAATCATCGTGTGTTTATAGTCATGAGACTATGTTGTAGCACAATTGAATATGGGTATGTCACACTGACCTATAAAGTCACTATAATTATAAATAAAAAAAAGCTTGATACGATGCTGATGTGATGAGAGCACATGCATACTCTATTTTAGCAGTTGCTATCATGACAAAAATATTCTCTAAATAATAATAAAATTGTAGGATATTTTACTTTATGCATGTACTTGTGTTGCATGTAATGCATATTCACTCATCAAAGTGTCTGACATCATTCCAATGTACACTTCGACATGAGAATAAAGACGTAATTGTATCAAAAAAGAGCATACACTAAGCAAAATAGAACTATAAAGGTTGCTCAGTCTGTAATAACCAATAACCTAAAAAATGAGAAACATCACTTAAGAATTTTATAGAGCTAACAAAATGGTTCTACGTCGCAACTTACAAGAAACAGAGAGACAATGAAGGGGAGAGCAGAACATGTGACGCCCCCAAAATAGGTTCACACGATCCATTATGAGACGTCCAAATATCACACTATAAAAATCAAATACAAACTTCATTTATACAACTGTTGAACTGTCGTGCTGAGTATGACAAAAGATAAGCTGTGAGTTTTAATACAATATTGTCTCGTAGACAGTATCCAACACAAATTGTTACAATGCCATATAAAATACAGCAACAAATATTTTAAGACCCCAAAGAAGAACGAGAAGATTACTATCATATTCATTCTAATGAGGTGCACTTTTGACACTTTCAAAGTCGGGTTCTCATCACCCTATTATTGTTCGCCAAAATCAATTATTAAGTGATGTATAAAATACGACACACACATCTTAGGTCCTCAATACAATTCTCTGTTGCATGTCATGCCGTTTTATAATGTATTAAGAAACTTCGAAAGTCTCGGACCATCACACTATTTCCCTGTTATCCCCGCTCGACCCAGCTACACTCTTATTACCTGAAAGGAATTGTGAAGCAAAAGGGTGAGCACAACTAGCCCAGTAAAGAATATCATGACTAAAGATAATTTAAATATCAATAGCTTTTGTCAATAATAAATCTGAGATTTAGAACATATGGTAGATGATAAAACTTTTCAACCATAGTTGCAGCAGAACGGGCAACCCTTTAAAAGAGTCAAATAGACCATCAGGTCTACTATCTTCTTCATGTTAAAAGTCCACCAATAATGTTTTATCCCTATAACATCAATCAATAATTCCTGTCCACAATTATATGAATAACTCATAATCATAATTGTGATTCTGAATTTCTTTTTCACACCCAGGACGAAGATAATTTTCATCACCTATCTTTACCTGAAACATCAAAACTCATGGTTATACCAAATCACAATTTCTGCTCATAATCATACTCACAAATTCATCTTTGTACTACGGTCAAAGATATACAATTGTATAATCAATAACAAACAGTTCATCTTTGCACTACAGGCCAAAGATATACAATTGTAAAACCAATAACCAACAGTCCATCTTTGCACTACAGGCCAACGATATATAATTGTAAAACCAATAATACTGAGACTCAGCTTAATAAATAAACCACATCATCGAATCATCCATGCACTACGGCCAAGAATATTCATTAAATCACATCCATGAATTAATATTTCATTGCTGAGACTCAGCTCAATAATTAATCCACATCATCAAAAATATGCATATACCTTATATAGGATTTCCAAGCCATAAAATCCTATTTTCCAACTTTGTTACTTCACATAATATATTTAACTCATATGTTCGTAACTAAATCATTTTTATGAAAAATACCAAATCAGTCTCAATAATATTTCTTTTCTAGGATTTAGCATAATATAGTCCCATAATGAACATATATTTTTGTCGGAATTTTTAAAATTCATTTACTATTTTTCAAAAATCAATTTCTAATTAATTTCTTAAGAAATTAGCTACCTCAAGTTTAACTCCAAATATTCCCAAATCTTGGCAGGATCTTACACATGTTAACGTGATCTTCTAGTTTAAATTTAATTGTCATCGGAGTTATAGAACTCCGATTATAGCGTTTTTCGTCGGAAAAACTTAAATATTGAAATGGTCATAACTTGTTCATTTTAAGTCAGAATGAGCTCATTTTTGGAAATGAGGTACCTTATACTATATACTTTCTTGTCCCAAAAGGCCGGAATTTTTTCTCACAAATTAAGTGGCTGAAACAACCCTTCTAAAAATCTGGACAGTAGCATTTTGGTAATTTTCAGCTTTTGACTCCTTTGCTAAAATCAGTCCACACGAAAATCTACAACACCTTTTCTAGTGATTCCACTTGGAGATGCTACAAAACTCATAGATCTAACTATAGAACTTGACCACACTTAAAAATTCAAAATATAATAGGAGATATGGTCAATTGAATTTCATGCTCCATTTTCACCAAAATCTAATTTTCAACCCTTTGTGATTTCTAAGAAACTTTTATGTTTTTACATAATAACCAACTCAACTCATCATAACACTTACAAATACTTCATATACCCATGATTTTAATCAGTCCAATGCTTTTATTATAACTCTCATCATAATCAATGTAACCAGATTATTTCCACAATTTAATAAGGAATGAATATAAAGGATCATTCATCATGCATGTGGTAATCCACATAGACATGTTATTCCAACAGAATAATAAAAAATGAAATAACAGAAGGATTCACCATGCGTGCGATAGATTGCATAGACAGGTTATTCTCAACAAAATAATAAATAATGGAACCAGGTCCGGCGTAAATGCACAGACAGGATATTCTGACAGAATAATAAATAATGGAACCATGTCTGGTGTAAATGCACAGACAGGATATTCCGATAGAATAATAAAGAATGAAACCAGGTCGGGTGAAATTCGCACCGACAGGATGTTCCAACAGAATAATAAAGAATGGAATAATAGAAGAATTTCACCATGTATGCGGTACTTCGCATATACAGGTTATTCCAACATAATAATAAAGAACGGAATAACAGAAGAATTTCACCAATTATAGGGTAGTCCACGTATATAGGTTATTCCAACAGAATAATAAAGAATGGAATAACAAAAGTTCTCTTCATGAATACGAAAGAAATAATCCCCCTTACTAGTACAACAAATAATATCCCTTACAGGTACAAAAAATAATATCCCTTACCTTATAAAAAAAGAGTACTCCGACGGTAGGGCGAGGATATACTCGAAGAAAACTTGCACTACTCAAAGCTTTCTTAAACTCTAAAGAAATACGCTCAAGATTATAGAAGAAGAATTCTCTCTATAGTTTCTATCTCTAGAGTTTCAGTGAATTCCTCAGAAATAATAAA
Organism: Panax japonicus; assembly: GCA_020205505.1. Lineage (NCBI taxonomy): Eukaryota > Viridiplantae > Streptophyta > Magnoliopsida > Apiales > Araliaceae > Panax > Panax japonicus. The sequence continues at coordinate 24,526,823 of CM035098.1, read as the reverse complement.
GAAATGAGCTTCTATTTATAGAAGAATAGACTACATAGTAACTAATTCATGAACGGTCCAGATTGATTTACTTTTAATCGGACGGTCCAGATTTAAAGCAAAATCTTTTAAATAAAATATAATATATTCTATTTATAATCTAATAAAACGAATAACTTTATAAAAATATTCTGTTTTATATAAAAAGATTTAATATGCAAAACACTATGAAGGTACTATGCAACACTATACATAATAAAATATAATATATTATATTTATAGAATAACTTTATAAAAGTATTTTGTTTTATATAAAAAGATTTTACTATACAAAACACTATACATAATAGAATATAATATATTCTATTTATAGAATAACTTTATAATAAAAGTATTCTGTTTTATATAAAAAACTTTCTGTTTTATTACATTAATAATACTAATAAAACAAAACTGAGTGACTTATCATGTAAGCATTAATAATCAATATCGTGTGCTACTATGTAACCACGCGTATTACTGTACTTTTACTACCGAGTAGTTCAACAGTTTTAACGGTAAAACTTCCGCCGTTATTATAATAAAAATATTTTTGTCATTTTCTCAATCCGACAATAATTACGTTGTGGTGTCCACCAATGATTGTACCGTCGTACGGATATTCCCCAACAAAAAATATTTTATATCAACTTGCTTACTTTGCAAAAATTTTCTCATATTACCCTTAACTTTCAACTTTTATCAATTTAACTATTTACCAAAATAAAAAAAATTGAATACTTTTATTTCATAAAATTCGAGGTCTCACAATCTCCCCTCCTTATGAAATTTCGCCCTCGAAATTTACGTACGTACCTGGTATTCGAAGAGATGAGAATACCTTGCTTTCTTTTCGGATTGTACCTTCCCAGTTATATCCTCTATGTCATGATTTTTCCATTGCTCATCTCCTGTATTTCAGATATTATTCTAGAATATATCTTCAAAACAAAGGTTAATTGACATATCACAAATTGCCAACTTATCAAGTAAAAATTTCAGCTTAGGTAAGTCACACACTAGCGAAGTATAATACTCTTCTCTCCCCTCCTAGTTCTAGACTCATATCTCCGTCAGCGACCATATCCCTAAGCTTTGATACCAACTTTGACGCCCACAAAATAGGTCCACACGACCCATTCTAAGTCGCCAGATATCACACTATAAAAATCAAATACAAACTTAATTTATACAACTGTTGAACTGTCAGGCAGAGTACGACAACAGATAAGCTGTGAGTTTTAATACAGTATTGTCTCATAGACAGTATCCAACTCAAATTGTTACAATGCCATATAAAATACAGCAGCAAATATTTTAAGACCCCAAAGAAGAACGAGAAGATTACTATCATATTCATTCTAATGAGGTGCCTTTTTAACGCTTTCAAAGTCGGGTTCTCATCACCTTATTGTTGTTCTCCCAAAATCAATTATTAAGTGACGTATAAAATACGACACACACATCCTAAGTCATCAATATTATTATCTGTTGCATGTCATAGCGTTTTATAATGTATTGAGAAACTTCGACAGTCTCGGACCATCACACTATTTCCCTGTTATCCCTGCTCGACCCAGCTACAGTCTTATTACCTAAAAGGAATTGTGAAGCAAAAGGGTGAGCACAACTAGCCCAGTAAAGAATATCATGACTAAAGATAATTTAAATATCAATAGCTTTTGTCAATAATAAATTAGAGATTTAGAACATATGGTAGATTATAAAACTTTTCAACCATAGTTGCAGCGGAACGAGCAATCCATTAAAAGAGTCAAATAGACCATCAGGTTTATTATCTTCTCCATGTTAAATGTCCACCAATAATATTTCATCCCTGCAACATCAATCAACAATTCCTGTCCATAATTATATGAATAACTCATAATCATAATTGTGATTCTGAATTTCCTTTTCTCACCCAGGACGAAGATAATTTTCATCACCTATCTTCACCTGAAACATCAAAACTCATGGTTATACCAAATCACAATTCCTGCTCATAATCATACTCACAAATTCATCTTTGCACTATGGTCAAAGATATACAATTGTATAATCAATAACAAACAGTTCATCTTTGCACTACAGGCAAAAGATATACAATTTTAAAACCAATAACCAACAGTCCATCTTTGCACTACAGGCCAAAGATATACAACTGTAAAACCAATAATGCTGAGACTCAGCTTAATAAATAAACCTACATCATCGAATCATCCCTGCACTACGGCCAAGGATATTCATTAAATCACATCCATGAATTAATATTTCATTGCTGAGACTCAGCTCAATAATTAATCCACATCATCGATAAATATGCATATACCTTATATAAGATTTCCAAGCCATAAAATCATATTTTCCAACTTTGTTACTTCACATAACATATTTAACTCATATGTTAGTAACTAAATCATTTTTATGAAAAATAACAAATCAGTCCCAAAAATATTTCTTTTCCGGGATTTAGCAGAATATAGTCCCATAATGAACATATATTTTTCTCGGAATTTTTAAAATTCATTTACTATTTTTTAAAAATTAATTTCTAATTAATTCCTTAAGAAATTAGCTACCTCAAGTTTAACTCAAGAAATTCCCAAATCTTGGCAGGATCTTACACATGTTAACGTGAACTTCTAGTTTAAATTTTATGGTCATCGGGGTTATAGAACTCCAGTTATAGCGTTTTTCGTCGGAAAAACCTAAATATTGAAATGGTCATAACTAGCTCATTTTAAGTCAGAATGAGCTCATTTTTGGACAGGAGGTATCTTATACTATATAATTTCATGTCCCAAAAGGCCAAAATTTTTCTCACAAATTAATTGGCTGAAACAGCCCTTCTAAAAATCTGGACAGTAGCATTTTGGTAATTTCTAGCTTTTGACTCCTTTGCTAAAATCAGTCCACACGAAAATCTACAATACCTTTTCCAGTGATTCCACTTGGAGTTGCTACAAAACTCATAGATCTAACTCTAGAACTTGACCACACTCAAAAATTCAAAATATAATAGAAGATATGGTCAATTGAATTTCATGTTCCATTTTCACCAAAATTTGACTTTCAACCCTTTGTGATTTTTAAGAAACTTTCATGTTTTTATATAATAACCAACTTAACTCATCATAACACTTACTAATACTTCATATACCCATGATTTTTATCAGTCCAATGCTTTTATTATAACTCTCATCATAATCAACATAACCAGATTATTTCCACAATTTAATAAGGAATGAATATAAAGGATCATTCACCATGCATGTTGTAATCCACATAGACAGGTTATTCCAACAGAATAATAAAGAATGGAATAATAGAATGATTTACCATGCGAGCGATAGACTGCACAGACAGGTTATTCCCAACAAAATAATAAATAATGGAACCTGGTCCGACGTAAATGCACAGACAGGATATTCCGACAGAATAATAAATAATGGAACCAGGTCCGGCGTAAACGCACAGACATGATATTCTGACAGAATAATAAAAAATGGAACCATGTCCGGCGTAAACGCACATATAGGATATTCCGACAGAATAATAAAGAACGGAACCGGTCAGGCAAAATACGCACCGACAGGATGTTCCAACAGAATAATAAAGAATGGAATAATAGAAGAATTTCACCATGTATGCGGTACTTCGCATATACAGGTTATTCCAACATAATAATAAAGAATGGAATAACAAAAGAATTTCACCAAGTATAGGATAGTCCACGAATAGAGGTTATTCCAACAGAATAATAAAGATTGGAATAACAAAAGTTCTCTTCATGGATACAAAAGAAATAATACCCCTTACTAGTTAAACAAATAATATCCCTTACAGGTACAACAAATAATATCCTTTACTGTATAAAGAAGAGTACTCCGACGGTAGGGCGATGATATACTTGAAGAAAACTTGCACTACACTCAAAGCTTTCTTAAACTCTAAAGAAATATGCTCAAGATTATAGAAGAAGAATTCTCTCTATAGTTTCTCTCTCTAGAGTTTCAGTGAATTCCTCAGAAATAATGAAGGAATGAGCTTCTATTTAAAGAAGAATGGACCGCATAGTAACTAATTCAGGAACAGTCCAGATTGATTTACTTTTAATCAGACGGTCCAGATTTAAAGTAAAATCTTTTAAATAAAATATAATATATTCTATTTCTAATCTAATAAAATGAATAACTTTATAAAAGTATTCTGTTTTATATAAAAAGATTTTACTATACAAAACACTATGCAGGCACTATGCAACACAATGCATAATAAAATATAATATATTATATTTATAGAATAACTTTATAAAAGTATTTTGTTTTATATAAAAAGATTTTACTATGCAAAACACTACACATAATAAAATATAATATATTCTATTTATAGAATAACTTTATAAAAATATTCTGTTTTATTGTTGCCTAATTTTTTAATAGCACTTTACCACGCAAGTATACGCGTTCAATTGTAATATTCAGCAAGCAAGGATATCGTTCCCACGAGGAAATAGACAAATATTTATCAATTACTAACTCTAATGCAATTAATCCTATTTTAAACTAAGAAAATTTTGTTTGAGATTTGAAAATTAAACTTAACAAACTAATAATTAAAACCAAAATTTCACAAGAATAACTGCAGATTTAACAGGTTAAGATTACAACTTCCCTTGGTATTTCATTTAAACTAACTTACTTCCCATTTAAAATAAATCAATTAATATGAATTGCTATCCAAGAATGCTCTATAAATATTCATGCTCTTCTTCCAAAGACACATGAACAAATCCTCCTAAATCCAATCTTTAAGATGCAGAATTACAAGGAACACCCCAATTAATCAACTCACTATATTCCTATGTGAATCAAGTTAATTAGGGTTTACGCACAAATTCTTTCAATGGATACAAAAGACACATAGGTATATTCCTATCCTACATGCTAATCATATTAACCCTATTCAGATTATATGAACAGATGTTATCATATCCAGATCTCAATCTATACTCCATCTTCCAATTTTATATAGATTATCACAGTAATTGTTGATCAGGCAATTAATCAATAAGCATAAGATATAATAAACAATTCAATAAAAACTAACTTTCATTCAATGGGAAGCTTGCAATTTAAACTACATACCAAGTTCCGTTGCAATCTTAATTAAAATTTAGTTCATGATAATAATAAAGAAAAACATCATCCAAATAAATAATCCAAACATCCCAGATAGTTACAAAAGATAAAACTAGAGAAGAGAAGAAGAAACTCTGAATTTGCTCCAATACTCTCTCTTAGATCTTCAGCCTTTGCAATTCTCCTTCGTGCTTTTCTTCCTTGTTCTCTCTGCAAATCTCTCTTGAAAAAATTGATTGATTCCTTGTCAAATTCGTTCCCCTCGCTTTTCTAGAATCCTCTCCTATTTGTATTGGTCTCAGCCCTCATTCAGACTCCTATTTGGCTTCAAAAACCCACTTGACAGCTGAAAACGCAACTTTCTACGCACTAGAGCGCCTAGGCGCTCATCATAGGGCAATTCCAAGCGCCTAGGCGCTTGGGCTGAATGATGTTACTGACTTTGAGCGCCTAGGCGCTTGAATTAGGCATGTATGGAGCGCCTAGGCGCTTGGCCCTTTTTCCAACATTTTCTGCTCCGACGTCCTTTGGGAAAATGGCCATAACTTCTTCGTCCGAACTCCGATTTAGATGATTCAAGATGTTCTGGAAAGAGGAAAAGTAGATCTACAACTTTCATTCTTGAAGTTTCGTGAAATAATATCCGGAGCTATAGTCAAATTGGCTCTGAAGTGACTGCTGTGTAAATAGCAAGCCAAAAACGCGAATTTAGCCACCCCAAACATCGATTCAAGTAACTTTTGTCCCAATTCCTACAAAACAATATAAAACATGCATGAATAGACATAAACACATAAAAACAACCTAAAAGACTTGAGAACAACAATAAATTAAGCTCGAATGTATCCAATTCATGTGTATAAAACTCACTCATCATTTATATAAAAAGTTTTTATGTTTTATTACATTAATAATACTAATAAAACAAAACTGAGTGACTTATCATGTAAGCATTAATAATCAATACCGTGTGCTACTCTGTAACCACGCGTATTACTATACTTTTACTACCGAGTATATGAATATGAATCATAATTGTGATTCTGAATTTCCTTTTCGCATCCAGAACGAAGATAATTTTCATCACATATCTTCACCTGAAACATCAAAACTCATGGTTATACCAAATCACAATTCCTGCTCATAATCATACTCACAAATTTATCTTTGCACTACGGTCAAAGATATAAAACTGTATAATCAATAACAAACAGTTCATCTTTGCACTACAGGCAAAAGATATACAATTGTAAAACCAATAACCAACAGTCCATCTTTGCACTACAGGCCAAAGATATACAACTGTAAAACCAATAATGCTAAGACTCATCTTAATAAATAAACCACATCATCGAATCATCCCTGCACTACGGCCAATGATATTCATTAAATCACATCCATAAATTAATATTTCATTGCTGAGACTTAGCTCAATAATTAATCCACATCATCGATAAATATGCATATACCTTATATAGGATTTCCAAGCCATAAAATCATATTTTCCAACTTTGTTACTTCACATAACATATTTAACTCATATGTTCGTAACTAAATCATTTTTATGAAAAATACCAAATCAGTCCCAAAAATATTTCTTTTCTGGGATTTAGCAGAATATAGTCCCATAATGAACATATATTTTTGTCGGAATTTTTAAAATTCATTTACTATTTTTCAAAAATCAATTTCTAATTAATTCTTAAGAAATTAGCTACCTCAAGTTTAACTCAAGAAATTCCCAAATCTTGGCAGGATCTTACAAATGTTAATGTGAGCTTCTAGTTTAAATTTCATGGTCATCAGAGTTATAGAACTCCGGTTATATCGTTTTTCGTCGAAAAAACCTAAATATTGAAATGGTTGCTCATTTTAAGTCGGAATGAGCTCATTTTTGGGCAGGAGGTACCTTATACTATATTATTTCATTTCCCAAAAGGCCGAATTTTTTCTTACAAATTAAGTGGCTGAAACAGCCCTTCTAAAAATCTAGACAGTAGCATTTTGGTAATTTCTAGGTTTTGACTCCTTTACTAAAATCAGTCCACACAAAATCTGCAACACCTTTTCCAGTGATTCCACTTGCACCAAAATCTAATTTTCAACCCTTTGTGATTTCTAAGAAACTTTCATGTTTTCACATACCAACCAACTTAACTCATCATAACACTTATTAATACTTCATATACTCATGATTTTCATTAGTTCAATGCTTTTATTATGACTCTCATCATAATCAACGTAACAAGATTATTTCCACAATTTAATAAGGAATGAATATAAAGGATCATTCACCATGCATGTTGTAATCCAAATAGAAAGGTTATTCCAACAGAATAATAAAGAATGGAATAACAGAAGGATTCACCATGCATGCAATAGACTGCATAGACAGGTTATTCCCAACAAAATAATAAATAATGGAACCAGGTCTGGCGTAAACGCACAGACAAGATATTCTGACAGAATAATAAATAATGGAACCAGGTCCGGCGTAAACCCACAGACAATATATTCTGACAGAATAATAAATAATGAAACCAGGTCCAACGTAAACGCACATATAGGATATTCCGACAGAATAATAAAGAACGGAACCGGTCAGGCGAAATACGCACAGACAGGATGTTCCAACAGAATAATAAAGAATGGAATAATAGAAGAATTTCACCATGTATGCGGTACTTCGCATATACAGGTTATTCCAACATAATAATAAAGAATGGAATAACAAAAGAATTTCACCAAGTATAGGATAGTCCACGAATAGAGGTTATTCCAACAGAATAATAAAGATTGGAATAACAGAAGTTCTCTTCATGAATACAAAAGAAATAATACCCCTTACTAGTTAAACAAATAATATCCCTTACAGGTACAACAAATAATATCCTTTACTGTATAAAGAAGAGTACTCCGACGGTAGGGCGATGATATACTTGAAGAAAACTTGCACTACGCTCAAAGCTTTCTTAAACTCTAAAGAAATACGCTCAAGATTATAGGAGAAGAATTCTCTCTATAGTTTCTCTCTCTAGAGTTTCAGTGAATTCCTCAGAAATAATGAAGGAATGAGCTTCTATTTAAAAAAAATGGACTGCATAGTAACTAATTCATGAACGGTCCAGATTGATTTACTTTTAATCGGACGGTACATATTTAAAGTAAAATCTTTTAAATAAAATATAATATATTCTATTTATAATCTAATAAAACGAATAACTTTATAAAAGTATTATGTTTTATATAAAAAGATTTTACTATGCAAAACACTTTGCAGGTACTATGCAATACTATGCATAACAAAATATAATATATTATATTTATAGAATAACTTTATAAAAGTATTCTATTTTATATAAAAAGATTTTACTATGCAAAACACTATACATAATAGAATATAATATATTCTATTTATAGAATAACTTTATAAAAATATTCTGTTTTATATAAAAAAAATTTATGTTTTATTAAATTAATAATACTAATAAAACAAAACTGAGTGACTCATCATGTAAGCATTAATAATCAATACAGTGTGCTACTCTGTAACCACGCGTATTACTGTACTTTTACTACCGAGTAGTTCAACAGTTTTAACGGTAAAATTTCCGCCGTTATTTTTATAAAAATATTTTTATCGTTTTCTCAATCTGACAATAATTACGTTGTGGGGTCCACCAATGATTGTACCGTCGTACGTATATTCCCCGATAAAAAAATATTTTATATCAACTTGCTTACTTTGCAAAAAATTTCAAATATTACCCTTAACTTCAAACTTTTATCAATTTAACTATTTACCAAAATAAAAAAAAATTGAATACTTTTATTTCATAAAATTCGGGGTCTCACAAAACAACTGTAATCTCAACTCATTCTGTATAGTAATTCGATTAGTAAACAACAATTAAAAAGAAACATTTAAGAGGAAAGCATGATTACACATTAATTTTCTAACAAGATATTACCAAAAACTCACCCCTCTTTCCAAAATTAAAATCCATATGTTAATTAACTTAAGAAGTTTGCAATTATAAATGTTAAAAAATATTAGTCACCTCACCTTTTGTTTTTGAAAGGCTTTATAAATTGTAAACTGGACCCAACTCCAATTAGAGATTAAGCTTAATTAGTAAAACATAGTTTGTAATCCATAAAAGATAAGGTTCTTTAACCACTGCAGATAGGCTAATGAGAAAATTAAGGGTTGTGAAGAAATAAAAGTGAAAAATTATCAACACTTGTAAAAATATAGGTGCTACCCTCTTTTTGGCATTTAAACAAATAGGTACATATTATGCACCATTCAAGTTCTCTGGATGTATATAATGTTAAAGAATGTTTAAGTTGTATACTGAATAATATAAGAACAAAGAATTAGATATTTTCATTTTAAAAGCTGAAACAATTACAAATTTATGTTCAACCAAACGCCTGCTTCATAATTAGGTTTGGGCATATAGAGTTTTACAAATAAAAGTTCACATTAGACAAATCAAATCTAAAACATGGTTCAGAGTATCCAAATGAAATGGATTAAGTTTATACTTAAATTTAAAATTGAGAGGGTTACGCTGACATTAAATTTGTAGCTATAATGTACAAGTTAGTGCAATAGATGGAGAATACATCAAACATGTGTTGCACATATATCCAAAATTAAAATTGACTGAGCACCAAAATCACCACATATAATCAAAATCAAATTTGATTGAGCACAAATGGATGAACCAAGTGAAAAATTACAAATAAATAAACTGATATTAGATGTCTTATCGAATTGAAAGAGAGCAACAGAAGAAAAAAATTACCCTAGAAAATGAAAATCAATTTCAGAGGATAGATGTATGAGATAGAGGAGAGAACAAAGAGGAGAGAGAAAATGGACATGAACTTTTGATGAAGGACATGGGAGACGAGCGAAGCTAGGCGGTGGGATCGATTGAAGAATCAAAAGAGAATGAACTTGTCTTTCTATCTGAAACGAAAAAGCAAACGACAGATTTGGACTGTTTAAGAAAGAGAAAAAAAAACAATTTGTATCACACCGCTGTTAACCCACGACATCGTTTTACCCTTTTACATTGATATTGATATTAATATTATTTAAGAAGTATTTTTAAAATAAAATTATTATTTGAAAATAATAAATAAATTGACATTATAATTTGAATTTTAGGATGTCATAAATTAACTAAGAACAAATTTAAATAAACAAATTGCAGAATAAAGAAGTGTTACTCTAGCATTTGTGATCTATTCAACAAAAAAGTCTTATATTATGTATTGTAAATAACATAAAAATTATTATTTAAAATAAAATTTTTATTTTCAACAATTAAATAAAATTATATTATAATTTATAGGTTATACTCGACTCGTTCAGGATTCAAACTACTCAAACTCTCAATTGTGATTCGATACATATTTTATTAACACGTATTCGAGTAGATATTCGATACATTCTTTTATAATATATACAAATTTAAATAAAATTATAATAATTAATTATTATTATTTTTAATATTGATTTAATATTTGTAAAGTGTAATAATAAATATATTTTTTAATTTCTAAGTAAAATAATAAGTTCAATTTATAATTATATCTATTATAAAATTAGTTAGTATGCAAAGACTCAAATTCGAGTTTTTTAAATGCGATTCAAATCCGAGTAGAATTCAAGTATGAATTTAACTTTTGGAGTTGAATTCGAAAAGTATTACTAATGAATAATTAGGGTATTACTAGTACTAAATAATGTATTGGTTGTCTAACTTGGTAACAATATCATGATAATCGAAAAACTTTTGAATTGTTAATAATGTGCTTTTGAATACTTAAAACTATGATTGTTAAACCCGAACTGAACTATCAGTTCGACCGGTAAAACTGAAACAGTCGACACTCTGATCCGAATTGGACCAATAACCTGTTTTTGGTCAAAACCTGGCAGAATCAGTTGACCACCGGTCGAACTGATGGTGTAGCCGGTAAAGTTGGTTAAGTTGACCTAGTGAACTGGTTTTTATTATTTTTTAATATTTTTTGTACCAAATATTTTTTTAATATTAAAATTAACCATTTTTAGTAATGTTATAACTCATATTTATTATATTTTAGTTCATAAAAAATGAGATTTTTTAACATTTTATTAATTACTAATAATATATCCAACTTATAAAATTACTAATTAAAATTTTAGTTCAACATCCAGCGGTCTCAATTAAAACTCAGATTTTTCGTAATTCATCTAACTTAATCTAAGGTTTAGATTTAATTTCACACAAAAAAATAAAAATCCGCCCAAATCAAAATCCACCTACACTCTACTCAAGTCTCGTCTCCTTCCCCTACTCTCCTCCAAAATTACACCCTCTGCTCTGTATACCTTTCCAAAAACCATTCATTCCCCTCTTTGTTCAAAATCTCTGTTCATGTTCTAATCGAGGCAAGCCTTCTGCCCCGTGTGCAGATCAAGTGGTGATATCTTTTGCTAAGCGACGGCGATGGCAATCTGAGATTGCTAAGTGGCGATTGATTTTGGTAAGAACCTAGTAAAACTTTCAATTGGTAAGTACTTTTTCGTTGATTGATGGAAATTTTGGGGGATTACTACAAATCTCACCTTTTCGATGATTGATTTTTGAAATTTAAAATTATGTGTTGATTCGATTTTGCCGTAATAGTTTGTTTTTCTTCCCTTATAAGTTTTGTCAATATGTTGTCTGTATTCAACTTTTATATTTAGATTGTGGTTACATGTATAACTGGGTATATTTTAGCATTTAGGTCCAATTTCCTAAGAGCAACTTTCCCCAAATCAACACCACAAGTGCTAATTAGATATAACAACTGATACAATCCTGATCAAGCTCTCATCAAATGATAATAATCCAATTCAAGTCTCAGTGGTTCATCAAATAATTTTAAATAATTGAGTTAAAGATTATTCAAAGAAGTACAATTCAAACATTATTGGGCAGATCCAATTGGCCCATTCAATTTAATCCATGGATAAATTTTATGGGCAACATTCAATCTTGGAATTTAGTATCCTATCAAGTGAGCCTAACATAATTTCCATGTGAATGAGGATTTGTTTCAAGTCTTATCACTAATATCATGTGGGTGATTTAATTATTTAAATTCAGCAAGTTAAGGACCCTTCATTCTCATCGGTATTAGCTGCAAAGTGGGCCACGAATCCTAGCATATTCAACATTAAAATGTGGGCATCATTGGAAACTAAATCAAAATATTAAAGGGGCCAATTAAGGAATCATTGACTTGTTTCAAACTTCTCAAATTTTATATGGGCCTATTGTAATTGATCTCGAATTTATGTGGCAAATAAATTTGTTAATGTCCCAAGTCAGGAAGGAATTTCAGTAGCTTCACGCGGCATGAAGAGTCCGAACGCGACAAGGATTTTTAGATTTTTATAATTCTATTGTAATTAGGATTTCTTTTTAAATTAGAATTCTTTTCCAAATTGACTTCTATTAGGGTTATAGTTTATAAATTCCTATTAGGATTTGGATTGTTTTGAGTAGTATAAATAGAGGTCTAAGTTGATGTAATCAAACACATTATTCATTATTATTATTCAATATATTTGTGATTTTATTCTCTACTTTTTGGTTCTTTGAAGAATTCCTACGAATTAGTAATTCTTAGATATTTCTTTGAGATTCAATTTGACTTATCATACAACAATTCATAGTTGTGTGTGGCGTCTTCTACCGCATTAATCGTCGATTGTACCGAGATTATCGCTTTAATATAAGCGAGGGGTCAAGGTGTCGTTGGTGTCCATTGAACGCAGATTTCGAACGCGAGCAATTATACCAAGATTACCGTCTAAAGTATAAACGAGGGGTTAAGGTGTTGCAAGCAATTCCCCCAACAACTGTGCTAGAAATGATCCGGGCGACGACCACCTCACGCAAGCGTGCTGTGGAGTCTATCAACAACACATCAGAAAGCTCCTCACCCAAGTGTTGTTTTTCTTCCTCGTTCCAGTCAGGCAATCCTTTTGGAACCTCTCCTTTCCACTGGAAAATCTCAGACAATTCCCCCACTTTAAACATACATACATAAAAAAGGGAAAATAAGTATGAAAAGTAGTGACCTGACAAATGGAAAATACCCCATACCCATTTGAAGCACTCTTTTTTGTGTAAAACTATGAAGGGAAATAAGTTTATTTTATGGTTAATTGCAACACTGGTTTCTATGTTCTGTGTTTGCTCTTCAGTGACATTTCTTTGAACATGATGATGTTCTAATGTACATGTAATAATCCTTTCATATCATAAATTCATTCTCATTGTGTCATTTTTATACTGATAGGAATATAAAAAATGACTCATTTGGTGAACAAATTTGTTTTGTTTTGTTTTTAATGAGATTTTAGTGGAAGAGAGGGAGTACAATATTCTGGAAAATTAAAAAAAATAACATAAATTTTAAATACCTTCAAAACACTACTTTTGAATACTTTCAAGTGTGGTTGGAAAAAACACTCAACTTTTGAATATATTCAGTTTGAATGAAAAGAGAAGTTTGTATCTCTTTGCTTGGGATTTTCATCAAACAACATCTTCCCTCACAACAACTAAAAACAAACTCCACTTTCCATTACATTTAATTTCTCGTGCTACAACTTAAAATAAATATGCAAGAAAATCATCATAAACTTTGGACCATAATAAAGTGTTGTAATTCATGTATGAAGGGGATGTTGTGATTGTTGTGTGGAGTAAAAAGGGTAGTTAAATCTGGGCTAAACCATTACCAAATACTTATGAGTTCTGTCCTAAAAAGAAATGCACATGTTATGTTCGATAAATTATCTCTAAGAGGCTGTCAAGTATAAAAAGGGAGAGTTGGTCAAGATTGTTAATAGAGAAGTCTTCATATATGTTAGATGATGTACATGGAGTAATTTATGTAACCTGTTATAGACTGTTTTACATTACAATATGTAGGATTTTATAGTTCATGGGTATAAACAAAATACTGCAATTTTTGCTTTGTAAGAATAATGCTCTCAATGATTTTTGTATCAAATAAGAGATAACTTAGGATTTTTGTATCCAATAAGATAAAATTTATGATTTCTACACATTAAAAAAAATTCCTTTTTCTGTTTGGGATTTGTGAATGACATGTGCTAATGATAAGGCCGCGAGTGTTTAAGTACAGTGCTCAGATTTTCTTTGCAGGTGATAAGCGGTGATAAACCTTTATGGTCATAGTTTGTATCCTGTTAGTAGGGTTGCATCGAGGAAGGTACCGATGTGTAACTTAGACGAAGAATAGAGAACTGCTTTGTAGAGAACTGTATTGTTTTCGCTATAGGTATTGTTCTAGCCGTAGACAAATCAATGGTGTTACTTTTACTCTTCGATATGCTTCTTGTGTTTTTTGCAACTTTTGTTTTGATGTTCTTGTTAAGTATTGTTTCCTTGGTCCATATTACTGAAACTGCATCTATAGCTTTTGGACATGTACATCTTCATATATAATTATAATTGTATGGGTTAAAAAAGAAAGCAAAATATTGGGTCTTTTCCTCTAAATGTTTGGTTGGTTAGGTTGTGTGTAAATTGTCCAAATTCCAAAAGCTTTGTAGTTCTTTTATGATTATATATATTATTGGTCCAAATGAATGATTTTCTCTAATTATTGATGCCCAACACATTTGTTGATTGTAAACTTTTTTTCTTTGGTTTACATCAGGACCATGCCCAAAGATTCATGATCAGAAGTTGAAAGAAAGGTAATGAATGAGTATAATTTTGAATTTACAGGCATGGGACTGTTTTATGGTATTTCATAATTTATGTTGCTAAGGCATTTTAATTTTCTTTAGATTCTACTAGAAGAGCTTCTTACCTTCTACAATGTTCACTAATTAAGAAGCATGTTCATTACATTTTTTCATTTGAGCTTGTTGTATGTATAATAATGACTGTGAGATGTTGCCTTTGATTATTTGATCATGTTAGATGTCTAACTATTAAAATACTTTGATCATAAATACGTTTTTTATTTTTGTTGTTCCCCTTCTATTGTTCTTTTGAGTAAATTACCTACTTTGGAAATGAATTGCAGGGTGGAACATAAATATGAGTAACACGCGTAGTATGCTAATAAGAATTTGGAGCGATGAAGAGAAATACAAGTCAATTATCCAAATAAATGGTGTTTATAAATAGGCTCTTCCCACATCCCATTTTAACTGATGCTACTGTGATAGACTCGTAGCATTTGTACTTTGCCTACAAGTACTTAATCTCGTTATCATAGCAAAAATGTTCAAAGTAGATGTTTTACATATAGTAAATGTGTTTCCCTTCTTACTTTTGTATATAGTAAATAGAGTGATGTTCTCCTTTGGTTTTCTTGTAATTAACGTTAGTAATGTTATATGTTTGCAAATAATGATGTTATAGTATTAGTGGTTTTATATAAGTGTAAAGATACTGTTATTATTACTATATTACAAATTATTTGTATTCATGCTTTTGGGTCATGAAAGTGTTCTAGCTTTTTACCGAGGCAATTTTTGTACTTCTGCAGAGTTTCTTAATTGTGTATGCACTGATGTCTTTAGAATTGGAAATGGCATAAGTTATAACTAAATGAAGGTATGGTTCTGAAAGTATAATTTAGATCATTGTTAACATTCAGGTAAATATTAAGTTTCTTTATTACTGTTATGAATAATAATGATAAAAACCATAGTATTATTGTTCTCTACTGTTGTCTTTTTTTTCTTTCTAAAGTGAATCACATTTCCTTTCATTTTACTTTTCAACTATTCATGATCTTGTGGAAGGGGCCAAACTTTTGAAGATTCAAAGGGAAATGGATGAAACAAAACTTATACTTGTAAGTCTTAATATCGAATTACATTTGTTGCATGTTCTTTTAGGTTTCTAGTTGGTTGCATGCTCATTTGTTCTTGTTGGGACATTACTGCTAATCTGCTACAGTTTAAAACTAGTTGAGTCTAAGGTTTCATTTTTGGATATTGTCATTCATTGTTGCTTTTGAATGATAATTGTATTACTTATAACTCATGCATATGTATATTAATGCTTACTCGCATTAGGCCTTGAATTTGTATATAGGAGATGGAAGTTAAAATTTAATTATGACCTTGATTTCACATATAAGCATAATTATGTCTGATCAGGTCCTTATTCATTCATGTTGAAAGATTAACAATATACTTATATTTGAGCATCTAGTAGAACAACAGTGTACTTATATTTGATAAAGCTCATAACTTGGTGAGTAAAAATGATGTAAATTTGAGGTTTAGTTGGTATCCTATTCTAATTTCTAATAATCCATTTTTTGTTTCTACTATATACAACGAGAATCATATTCCTGGAAGTTTGGTATGTCTTATAACTTGCATTACGTTTTATGAACTTGATTACTAACAAATGATTTTTTTTTAAAATTTAAATATCTTATAAAAATTCAGGAAGGTATATATGTGGATGCTGCCTCTTTTGATCTGTCCTCCGGCCTTCTGATAGCTTGCATTTTTTAAGAAAAGTTTTGTAGATAGTTGATTGTTCTTTTATAATAGATAGTTAGATGTAAAGATGATGAACGATCATTTATTGGATGCTTTAATTAATAATATTTGAGCTTTATGTATTTATTTATTTCATAATTTGTTATGGGTCATTGAGTTATGATTTATTTTGTTTGTAAAATAATTTTGACATTCGTTAAAAAACATAGTCGATAATAGATTTGGCAATGTATAGTATCATTGCTAATTGACGACAACTTTTTTTTCTAGAAAAACAATCAGTTTCGAATAGTATTATCGTTGCTAATTGATCATAATTATCCATAACAAAACCAACGACAACGAAAAATTTCATTGCAAATTAATATATGATCAGTTTATTTTGTAAATTTAGCAACAAATATCCTTACTAAAAAGTATACAATTAGGCAATGAAAATCAATCAAGGCAACAATTTTAATAATGTTCAACAACTACAAACATCGTTGGCAAATGTGTATTAAATGCAATGAATTTTATCTTCGTTGGAAAATAAAAAATTCTTTTCGTTGCCAATTTGGCGTATTTTGCAACGAAGATTATTTTTCAGTAAAAATTTTGTGACAACCCGAGAAATTAGACAATTTATGAAAATCTTAAATGATTGAATTAAGGTTAAATAATAGACCTAGACAGAAAATAAGTGTATGCGTTTGATGTTATTGGAAAGGAATTTTGAGGATTTCAAAATTCGGTGAAGGATATAGGTGAATTATTCAGGATTAAGGATTTATGTGATTATGTTATGTGTATATAGGTAATGATGTGTTCAGAATGTGGTTAAGGGTCATGGATTGATCAGATAAATTATATCTGTGACAAACCCTAAGTTTATATTGAGAAAGACAACGTTCAGTTAGAAAACCCTAACGTCTAATAAGAAACCCTAGAAATCGGTTCTGGAAACCCTAGTTTCAGTTTTGGGAGTACGAAATCCTAAATCGGATATTGAAAATCCTAGATTGGGAATGTAATGTATGTACAAGGTTAAACGTCATTAATATTGAATTTATTAGGAAAAACTCTAATGAATTACTGGAAATTCTAGTTGTTTATTTGAAAACCCTAATACCAGATCTGAAAAACCCTAATTCTAGATTCTGATAAAAAGAAACCCTAATCTGGGGATATAACGGAGAATGATAATGCTTATGTGGTATTAATTAAGTATTAATTAGGGTAAAGATTAATTAATTAACAAACCCTAATTTCTAATTTTTGGAACCCTAATTGTTCCGTCAGAAACCCTAATGCTCAATTGTGGATTTAATTGCTAAAATTAGCAATGTTAATTAGGAAACCCTAATCCTAATTATTTCAATTTTTGTGTAATTAGAAAACCCTAATCTAATTACGAGATTTAATTTATAAATTAGAAAATTTATTTTTCTATTTAAAACCCTAAAATGTGGTTTTGAAACCTAATGTACAATATTGACCTTAATTGCTTAATTAGCGATGGTAATTATGAAATGCTCATCCTAATTAGCAAGAATGAATTTATGATTAAGAATTTTTTTTGTTATAATTAGAAAATTCTAATTATAAGTTAAAAATGTTAATTTTCTATTTTTATAACCGAAATTCGGAAATTTTAGAAATTAAATTTTTTTCAAGGTTAAGGGTTAAAATCTAAACCCTAAATATTCCAAACCCTAAACCCTAAGGGTTTTATCTAATGCAAAATCTAGAAAATAAATGGAAAGGACATAAATGCCCTTTTGTGTATTAGTTTAGGTTTCTTGCAAATCTAGCTAAATCTTTAGGTTGGTAAACAACCCTAGCTAAACCCTAGCCCTAGCTTATGACATTTTTCAACTAGATCAGCAGCTGGATCTGATCATACATTGTATCTAATTCATATATTAGATTAAAGAGAGAGAAAATGCTATATTTTTTTCTCAAAAACCACCAAGATCATTCTCTCTCTTAAATTTCGTGAGTGGGAGTAAAAGAGAGTTAAATGATAAGCTAGGGTCAGTTCATACCAAGCCAAAGTCAGAATCAAGGATAAAGAATCAAAATCAAAGAAAAAAGGTATAAAAACCCTAAATTTTGAAATTTATGATTTTGATGTTTAATGTTGTTGTTTGTTGGTTAAAGATGTGTTATAAGGTGTCAATTAGAGATCTGGGTTGTTGGATCATGGATCCATAACACATAGATGCTCGGATCTAATGTTTATAAAAATCTGGAAAAAGTTGGAAAAGTCATCTGACATTCAAATGACAGGGCTTCTAGATCCGTGTGTGTTAAGTGTTTTATGTGTTTTAGGAAATGAATCTGTAGTGTGCTATGTTGTCTTTGATCTCCAACTTGAATCAAGTCCAGATCTTGTCTAGATCAAAAGATATGAACGGTCAAACCTAGTTGACCGATCACGAAGGCTGCTTTCTGGGCAGCCCAGAAAATTCCCAGAATTCTAGTAACTTCTGACAAGTTTGTTCATGCGTCTGATCTTGCAGTTTATTAATGTTTTAGCCATGGTGTTGTATTACGGTTGTAGAAGGACATGTATTCTACCCATACTGCCCTTATATCACTCAGATCTTGTATATAATAAAAGGAATGGGCAGTCAAACTAGCGTTGACCACATACCTGGAACGAAATCTGGAAAAAACCCATATTCATGAAGAACACGTTTTCTGACTTAGGTTGACCAACTTTAATCTGACATTGGTGTTGTTGTTTAGATTCTTTTGTTGTACAGAAATGGACCCTAACATCCCCTTTACAGTTAGGAACCTTTATAACACATTAATCATTCCTGTAAATCAATTATTCATAGGCTCAAAGAAGGTATCTCGACTGTTCTTCAATTTCTGAAAAACCCAGAAATTGAAGAACAGTTTCTGACAAGTTTTGAGGGGCTTGAATCGCATTATTGTGATGATTTTTGTCCAGTAACCAAGCTGTGGATTGTAGTACTACATAAATACTACAAGGCTAACATCTTAACAAACCCAAAAATTATTTAGAACACTGAAATTAATCCGGTCAAACTACCAAACCGAACTCTGGTTATGAAGGCTCAAGAACACCAAGAACACCTATAGCGACGGTTCTGTCGCTATAGGGCCCTTTAGCGACAGTTTATTTATAATTTTCCGGAAATTAAATTAAAAATTAGAAAAAAAATAGTTTTTAATTATTAAAAATACAAAATAAATTCTGAAAAATTATTTTAATGTCTGAAAAATAGTTTTTAACCATTTTGAGTATATTTTGAAAATATTTAATATTTTTGGAATATAAATGGTATTTATTTATTTAATTATAATATTAAATAAATTATTTAAAAATAATTTTAATTCATGAAAAATCATGAAAAATAATATTATGGTAAAAGAAAATATTTTAAGTTATTTTTGATAACTTTTGATATTTTGTGATGAAATTCATTAATTAATTAATATTAAAGATAATTAGTTTATTTAATAGATATATTAAATAAATTAAGGAAAAATGGAATTAATGCTTTATAAATCATATAAAAATGATTTAAGTGTTATAAAAATATTTTAAGTTATAAAATATAACTTTTGATATTTAGTCATGAAAATATTAATATTTTAATATTAATAGCAATTATCGGATAATGAATTAAAGTGTTGGAAAATCATATAATTATGATTTTAAGGTATTAAAAATACTTTTTGATATTATAATTATATTATAATATTATGTAAGGATTTTCATTAATATTTTATATTAAATGAATATTAATAATTAAGGAATTAAGTGGTATTTAATTCATTTAAATACGGTATTAATGATTGAAAAATGTTGATAAATGGTAATAATTATCCGAAAATTATTACGAGCCTAGGAAAAATGTTTTGACTGATAAGAAAGTTATCTGTGATATTGTTAAGTATTAAGTCAGAGTTTAATTGAACTTAAACTCGATTTTTGTCCGACTAGACCGTCGGGATGATAGAATTGTGTCGGTTTCAAGTGAGACTGAAATAGTTTGACCTGATACTAAGTCTTATGTGTTGTAAAGACTGATAGGGTTATGTGCTATGTGTTTAGGTTATTCTGTGGATATAAATATAACAGTATTATACTGTGATGATATTATTCTAATATTGGAGATCTATATTATTAATATTAGGTCTTCGGGTAAAGCGTTAAAAATTACGTTGCGGTAATCAACGGTTCAGGCAAGGTTTTTTGTACTTAACTCTAATAAGAGTATTTTATTCAAGCTGATGGTTAATCATTGCTGATTGCCATGAAAATTGTACTCTGTACATCTTGCATGTATAAGTCAGGTATGAAAGGCTGATCACCTTCATTACCAGTTGGTTCAGAAATGTTTATTCATGTTTAAAACTTGTTCAGTCAAAAGTTTGTTCGTAATAATTCTCAACTATATTGATGAATTATAGTCAACTTATTATTCATACTCTTCAATCATGATATATTGTTATATTGTTGTATATAAACTTGCTGGGCAACTTTCATGCTCACCCTTGCTATATCATGATAAAACATTGCAGATAAGGCGAACGTGTTCGGATACAGGAAAAAGGTTAAGGCCAAGTTCAACTTGGGATATAAAGTGCGGCTTGTTTGTAATAATATATTGTGATAAATATTGATTGTATAATAGATATTATATGAATGGTGTTTAAGTTAAGGTTACTCGACTTGGGTAAAATAGTGTGTAATGTATTGTATAAACAATTTATGTTTATATCTTCCGCAAACAGTGAATGAATTAGTGTACCGAGTCCGCGGCGATTCGGGGCCCGGATTCGGGGCCCGGATTCGGGGCCCGGATTCGGGGCTACTACAGTTGGTATCAGAGCTGTTGGTTATGAAGCTTAGGTAGGAATACCTGAGACCAATAACCGCAGTGATTAGGATAAGACTAACTCAAATAGAGTTAGTGTGTCGGTAAGATTCAAAGAAGAATCTCGGCAAGTGTAAAGACATAGAGTTCCCTAACTCTGATAATAAAGTTGAACAGTAATGGTGAATAGATCGAGTCTAAAAGACTGAAAGTGCAGGGATAGGAGATCGTAAAATAAAACGATCATATAGTGCATGGAATTGAATCGTAATATATTCGATAAGATCACCCCGTGATCTGATAAAGGTTATGATGTGGGAAAATGAATCAATCTGCTGATTGAAAAGTTTACAGCAAGATGCTGTGTGAAAGTTGTACTATGAAATGGTACTATGAAAATGAAAACTCATAAAATGAGTTATGGATTATGGATACGGATTAAATGAAATTCGTATGAAAAAGGGGGTTAAGATTAGGTGGGGATTTCAATGAGGACTTGTGTTAGCAACTGAGTTGTATGATTCCTTGTATGGGCGGGGAATTGTACTACTTAGTTGGTGACATTGGTAATAGTTGAAATGTTGTGTCACGCTAGTTATTATTTATAGAAAAATAGGTCATAGGTAGAGAATATAGGATTAAGTATGAATTCTTAGAACTCATACTTATGTGACATTCTTGACGCATAGTTATATGAAATGTTTATGAGCGCTTAGCGAACGGACGCCAAAGGTCAGACTAGGGTAAGTTCGTAAACTCATATAATTGTGGTCAAGTTATGAACTCATAAGTGTGGTTTTATGAATTGGGTATAGTTGTGTGTGAATGGAGTGTTAAGGATTATAGGAACAGATAGATTATTAAGCAAATGATCATTAGTGGAGACTTAGGTTTTCCTAAACTCCTAGCTATGCTAAACTTCGAAATTCTTGACATCAAGCTAAATACGCACTATGTGCCTTTTAAAAAAAATAAATAAATTGTAGACTCGTAACCATTTTTGAAACGGTTTAAAGTACAGTCTATGCTACTTATTTCGGCTAGACGCAAATGATTTGAAATATCCAAAATTATTTTTATTTATCACTTATGTACTATGTAACCTAGTGCAGAGATGCTAAAAATGATGGAGTCATCAATGCATTATTACTTAGTGTGAATTTGACCTGAAGTCACTATTCTACTATAGTATGATGTAGTATGATAAAATCACCAATGACGGAATCCTCAACGTACTATTTATACAGTGCGGCATCATGACGTCATTCTCGAAAATGTTTTCAAAAAATTTTAATTTGCCAACGGGGTTTGGCTACACCTAAATAATTCGATTGAATTGAATTATTGATATGAGTCTATGCTATTTGATTCAGCTAGACTAATGTTATATAAAAAAAACTCCAAGTGTTTATTGAAAGAATTGCCCGAACCAAATTATTTTGGTGCGGAATCCAATGATAAGACTGAGGTGAACGATAATGTTTGGATAAATAATCCAATCTAATAGCGTAAATATTCACTAAAAATGATTAATACGTTATGCATGACGTAACTGTACGATGGGATGATCACCTAAAGTACTAATAATGGTAGTTTACCTTCTTTGTGATTGTAAACAGACCAAGTAATGTATTATTTTGCGGTATGATCACTACCGTTAAAACTAAATGTGTTCATGGTCTATATGACCCCTCAGCACAATTTCAAAACTTTTACTCTGGTGAGAGGTGTATTGGGTAGCATGTAATAATGTGTGTGAATGGTATATGTGTGAATGGTGTAAGGTACACGGTGTAAGGTGTAAGGCGAATTTCGGGGACGAAATTCTTATAAGGAGGGGTGAATGTGACAACCCGAGAAATTAATTTAATATAAGTACTCTCATCTATTCCTAATAAGATTAGGAGGTGAATTAATTAAAAGATGTTAGTTCCCAGTACGCACACAATAGATCTAGAAGAGGGTTGAATAGATCCTTTTTATTTTCTAATACTTTTGCTGTTTAGTTTTTGTTTCTAACGAATCAACATATGACAAACATAAGAATCTTTTCAAGTACAACGGAATAAGTAAAAGATCCCCTTCATTGATATATTCATGAACATACATACATTATTTGTAGAGTTAGCTAAGTTGTAAGCAGTTAATACATACATAGCATTTATAGCAGTTAGGTACATAAAGTAAATGACAGAATATAAAAGACAAGGGATTTTAAATGGTTCAGAGACTCAAGCTCCTAATCCACTCTTCTGCTTCAACGAGCAGGAATTCCACTAAGGAAGGGCAGCACCCTGAATCACTAAGATTCCTTCAAGGCCAGCAGCCTTGGAACTTCAGTTCACTAAGAACTCTTCAAGCCCAGCAGGCTTGGAACTCCTCTAGTTCCCTAGGAACTCTTAAACCCACTAGGCTTGGATCTTCATTTAGTCCCTCCGGAAAAGGACCCCTCAGGCCTTGGCTTCTTGTTGGTGTAGTTATTGTTATTGGTGCCTTGCTGCTAAGATGTCTTGAAACTTGAACATCTTATGTACTTAGCAGCTAGGCATGATCCTCTTTGCATCCTGCTTAGCCATTTCTTCTTTGGTGCAACTAATCTTCATTTTGTTCTGCTCATCTTTATCTGATGTCAGCTGTGCACCATCATCGTTTAAGCTTGCTAAGTATTTGAGCTTTTGGTAGACTTCGTCTGGCATTTAGCAATCCCTGAACCCTTCTTGAATGATTTGCAGACATGGTTCTGCATTTGTTCTGTTTCAACTTTTGGCTCATGGTGATTTGTAGAGTGGCTCTCTGAATCTTCTTTGTGCTCTGCCAATTTTCTGAATGCTATCTTCTTGGCCTTCTCGGCTCTCAGCTTAGCTGCCATCTTCAGTGACATTCTCATCCTTTTTGAGTGAAGCTTTTGTCTGTTCAGTTCCTTCTTCAAAGCTGCTTCACTTCCACCTTTGTAGTCTCACTGTCACTGAGACTTGTTCTGTTTAGGTCTGGTGGAACTCGTAGAGTAAACAATATAGCATTCTAACAACTCTACGATCCTTCAACTCATCAACTCTTGATCTTTGAAGCTCTGGTTGATATATATACTCCTTCCCAATCTTCCCGTTAGAATATAGCCGTTGAAAGCTATTTGAATTGCTTCGTATATCTTGAGTTATTTGGTGTAGACTGCTTGATGTGACGTGACAGCTCCTTTATGACTTTACTGACACAACAGTCTGCTACCTTACCTACCGCCTTAGAGTTGTCATCTTTCCGTGTCAGGTAGGTAGTCATCTTTATTTCTTCTGTCTGACTTCTCGATTAGAACATCAGAAGTTGTCCTTTTGCATCGATGCTCTCAACTAGCAATGTTCAAATATTAGTCTTCAGAATGAACCGTTGCCAATGCTTCAATCTTCAGATGATCAAACTCTACAATTCTGATGCATATGTTCTTGGACCTAATCTTAGCGTGTCTTGTTGAATGTTTCTCATTCACTGGTTGATACAACACAACGATCCTGAATAATGTTCATTGGATCTTCAATGTAGAACACCTCTTTTATCATTTGTGCAGTGCTTTAACACTTCTGTTTGCCTTTGACTGATCTCAGGAACTGATAGCTTGACTCCTTGTTCTGGTCTCTACTGAATAGCAAGATACCTCAGATTTTTGGCATGCCCAGTTCACTTTCGCCTTATGATCTCGTTCACTTATCATCAATGGACTGACCCATGCTTGATCACTTTAGCCTTGTTATTCAAAAGTTGGCTAGTTTCTCTATATAAACTATATCAGTTCCTTCTTTGCTTAGCAAACACTACGATCCTAGTTGACCCCGAGATCGTTGTCTTTTGTTCATTTGACAACTACTGCACTTGCTGACTTTTCCTTAGTCAGTCACTTTTACTGAAGTCTTCTTCTAATCAACTTGTGGAATAATTCATCATGAATGGCTTTACAACTCAATCTGGATGCTGATTGGGATGGTGCTTAGATCTTCTGTTAGCTTGCAAGCCATTCATTGAGTGCTCTCTAGTTTCCTTTAGGTGGAGTGTAACTTTGCAACTCTGACCAGAGGCGTCATCCTTTGGATATTCTGGGAGTGCTCATTTGTTGAGAATCGTGTTTACTCTACGATTCTACCTTAGCGTTGTGAGCACTTCTGTTGAAGTCTTAGTTCTACACTCTACGATTTTACTTGGGTTCTGCAGATACTACGACTCTGAGATCAGATCTTGACACTCTACGATTTCTACCTTTAAGCTTGTTGTATTCATCTGATCTGGCTCAACTATGATCTATGTCTCTTATTTGATCAGTAGACTCTACAACTCCGAGTTTGGTCTACAATTCTTGACTTGGCTTTGGCAGATGCTCGGTCGGCTCTTAGATAGACTGCCTTTACGATTATGAACATGACTTCCTCAACAGACTACGAATTTGAGGAAGTTCTACTCAACACACTACGATCCTTTCTCGTCTCTCCTTGCAGTCTACGAACTCCGAGAGCTATTATCTTGCTGACTACGATTCTGCCTTGATAGTTTTAGAGCTTTTCTTGACTCTTCTGGCAGACTATGATTTCTGGTGCAGTTCTCGACGATCAGACATGCCTATCTATTACATAATAAGATCAATCTAACAAGTCTTACAATCTGTTTTGCTTATGTAGGATCAACCTAACATTTTGATCAATTCTTTCTAAGTCCTTGTACATATATTTCTATTATCTATCAAAGGACTTTACTGCTTTTCTTAATGCAAGCTTACTTGCATATTTATTCATTTATATCATAATCAAATCATATAAAAATAGGAATATCATTCACATGTTTATTCCTGATAATCTCCCTCATATTTGACTATGACAAAAATAATTAGTGCATATGCATGATATGAATGAATCTTATATACAATGAGCAGCTGTATTTCTAAAATAAATAATCATGAATTTCATTGATGATAATATGAATTTGCATAAACTATGACATTCTACATCCTGGATCCAGAACATACCTAACCAGATAGAGATATACCTTCTATACCTTTTGACTCCATGTATGTCTCCAAGAAGTTTGTTGATCAACTACTCATCTTTTTTGCTCCTGTTCCCCCTAGGATGGTGACTTCTTTTCTTTTTGATCTCCTTGTTCCTGCTCCCCCTCAAGCTTCTTCTCAGATTCATGCTCTTCTTCTTTTTCTGGATCCCCCTCAAACTCTGTATTCATGGGATCATCACCCTTTGACTCCCCCTCAGATGATGATTCTACTACTGCTACTG
Source organism: Panax japonicus (assembly GCA_020205505.1). NCBI lineage: Eukaryota > Viridiplantae > Streptophyta > Magnoliopsida > Apiales > Araliaceae > Panax > Panax japonicus. Next base: position 24,499,990 of record CM035098.1, on the reverse strand, counting down.
CTATCTTCTTCTTTTCCATCCTCTTAGCCTTCTTATCTCCTTTTCTTCTGATCTCCTTGCTCTTCCTTGAGTTCCTTTTTCTATGCCTCTTTTTCTCCCCCTTTTTGTCATTAATCACTTGTGAAAGCTGCTCCATGTTGGACATAAGTTGCTCCATCAGGTAAGATGAGTTACCAACCTCAATCTTAAGTTCTTGTTGGCCTAGCTCAATTTATAGGGAGAGAGACTGATTCAAATTGTCAATCTTGTTAGAGAGGGATATGATTTGTTTTTCATTAGCCTTCTGTGCTCGTAGAGCTTCTTCCTTTTGATCAATCATAGCCTTCAGGTAGATTTAATCTCTCTCTTTAATTTTGAGAGATATATCAGTCATAGTGGCTTAAAGTCTGTCTTGAACCTCATTATCTCCTATTTCTGTCAACATCTTTGCCTCTTTAGTGATGATAGACATATTCTCAACCAACTCATCAGAATTCTTTAATAACTCCTGTTCCGTAGGAGTTTGGTTATTGGGTTAGGCAGACTCTTGTTGAACACTAGACTGGACTCCACAATTCTTGGACAGATTCTCGAAAATAGTAAGAATCTGATAAATCGTTGAGTGCCAATTGTTGTGGGAGGATGAAGGAATATCAGACAATTTTACTTGAGTAGAGGGAAGCTTCTCATACTGAGCTTAATCGTCTTTAGTGGTAGAGTGAAGAGACTCAACGATCATGTACTTGGGCAATATCCTTCTGCCATCTGAACCCAATCTACTATCATAGGGAATGTAGTGATTTCCAACATGTCAGTAGACTTTGTAGTGAGGCTGTTCTTTGATCATCTTGGTTGCAAACTTCTTTACTCTTGGGAAGTTTTGTGACACCAGCTCCAGGTTAGGAAACTGTGAGTAACACCAGCTAAAGTAACTTCCATCTTTATCAGTATATGCTTTTAACGAAGGCATCCAAGGGAAGAACCATCTCATCAAAAGATCATCAGGATTGTACAGTGTTGCTGTGCAATCTAACTCCATGTTTTTCGAGTTGTTAAATACCTCATCTATAGTCATCCTTACAACTCTGAGTTGTTTATTTCCATGGCTTATCGATCTTTCTAGTGGTTCATCTAGTGGTTCATCATAGACTTCCACCACTATTCTTTTGCGAATTCTTGCTGGAGAGAGGACAGGATAGTAGTCTGCTGATTCCTCTGATTCCTCCACCTCATCAGACTTATCAGTGTGTTCCTCTTATTCTTGGTTTGTAGAGTTAGAATCTTTTTCCATCTCTTCATCTTCTTCTTCAGCATTTTCTTCTATGGATTCAAACGCATCATCACTCAAATCAATAACAACAGTAGAGTGTTCGCCTTGCTTCTTTGGGATAGATTTAGCAAGTAGTCTGTTGCTCTTTCTTCTTCTTGGAGGTTCAGCTATAGGAGAGTCAGACTTTTCTTCTTCTTTAAAATCTGAAGCCTTTGAATCACCAGACTAGTTTCCTTGATATTCATCATTAGTAGGGGTAGATCCTTCTTCTTCAGACTCAACATCTTTTGAGTCATCATGAGAACTTGTTGGAGCATTTTCAGTAGGAAATACAGTTGTTTCAACTTCCAACCTTTTTTTCATCAGCAGAGTGACAACTTTGAGCCACAAGACTTGCACATTCTCCTTCACCACTAGATTTGACTATTTCTTTCACAGACTCAACTTCTTCTTCATTGCTGGACTTGCTCTTTGAGAGTTCAATCTTGAAGCTCTCAGTTCCCTTCTCATTTTCAGACTCTATGTCGTCTCTTTCTTCTTGAGTAGATAAGCTTCTTTGAGGAACTGGAAGTGACTTCTTTATCACCTTTGCTTTCTTTTTGGATGGTCCTTCGAGTAATCTGTTACTCCTTCTTCTCTTTGGGGTTTCTTCAGTTGATGCTTGTTCTTCTCCTTGTCTCTTGTTGTCAGTGGAGAGACTACTTGGTGGAGCCTCTATTTTCTTCACACTCTTAGACTTCTTCTTTGTTGGTGTGGCTTTTACAGATACAGAGTCATCGGAATGGGATAGCTTGCTTTCCACCTCTTGTGCCTTCCTCTTCTTTGTAGAGATCTTGTTGTTGCTACCAGATGTCATTATCATCTTGTTTTCCTTGGGATTTTTCTTCCAGTTTTTGAACAACTGTGGGGACATCACTTTATGAACATTCAGTGGTTCTCCCTCATCATCCTTTATCTTGCTTCCCAGTTTCTTCTTCAGCACAATGCTTAAGAGTCTTCCATGAAATACCTTTGTGAGAGGTTTATCTGTAGACTTATTCATTTCAGCCTTCTCCACCCATTTGGTTAACCAATCAATTAGAAGGGCTCCAATGTTTATCTGCTGTTTCATGACGATTTCAGTCATGATTCTCTGTTGTAGATGACTTACAGTTATCATGTGCAGTGTCCTTGCATAAGATGTATTTTCCTGTAATCTGATAAGTAGGTTTTATACCTACTTATTTGATATCAATTCACGAGAATTATGCTCATCTCGAGTAGATTTTATTATGTTTTTATGCATTTTATGTTTGTTTAGCATTTCTTGTAGTTGAACTCCTAAAGCAAGGAAGGACGTGTATTGGCATGGTGACACGAGCTAGCAAGGATAATGCATGATGGACATGGGTAGATGATGAACTAAAGCAGTGGATGAGCATTATGCAGAAGGGCAAGATGAAGGACAAACATCAAAACAACAAACAGCAACAGAACATCATATTGCAGGGCACAAAAGCAGTGCGGCCACGCTGCCTAACAAATAAAGTATCGGGCGCCCGCGCTGGCTATCTGCAGAAGCTAAAATCCCAAGCATGCGGTCGTACCTAAAACAAGAAGGCACATCGCACGCCCGCTCTGGAGACTCGGCAGACATGTACATTGCGCGCCCGCGCCCGTTTTGTTCTGTGATCACACGCGGCCGCGCGAGTCATCTGATGTTGTTTGTTGACTTAATTTCTAAATTTGAAATTTAAGCGCTTGAGCTTATCTAAACTATTCTGGTTGGCACCAGACGTGAATGTTGGTTTTTTTTTTTTTTATCAATTTCCATCTAAGTAATTAGGGTTCTTAGCTTTGGAACTAGTTCTAGAGAGGGTTTTGATCAAAGTTTAAGATTTTCTACATTTTCTCTTGAATTTAATTATTAAATAATTAATCATTTCATTTTCTTAGAGATTATTGGTGATTTAGACAGTACTTTGGAACAAATTCTGCAATTGGGTTTAATCAATTTTATCTTTTCTCTCAATTGTGATATTTACTTTCCATATTTTACTACAATCCCATAATGGTTTTCGGTTCAGAAATGAACTAAAACTCCATTATGGGATTCTAACGGATTTTAATATGTAGTCTATAATTATTTGACTGATTGTTTGATTGTATGTTTATCAGTGGATTATCGATTATGATTGATTGTATTGTATGAATGTGTGATCACCATTCACTTTGTATACTTATATGGAATTGAAAAATAAAATACGAGTGTGGTTATAATCATACTATCATACGTTTATGAGGCTGAGATGTTTAGCTTTGTACTTCGTGAACCAGATAGAAATATATTGTTTCATCGTGTGTAGTAATATAAGAGCATGTGCTTTAATTCATTATTACTGCAATTTCACATAGAAATATAGTGATTTTGGTAATATTGTCGATTGCATGATTTCTATCAAATGTGGAGGTTATGTAAATAAGTCATAATTCATTAAAAAATGGTTATGTCCACCTTTGTGCTCTTAGTTAATTTTCTATGATAAATATATAAGCTTACATAATGGTAGACCTGGCAAACGGGCCCAAAGCCCGCGGGCGGGCCCGCCTCGCCGGCCAAAAAGCGGGCTTTGGGCCGCACGTTTTTGGCCCACAAAAAACCTGGCCTTTTTGGCTTGGCCCGTTCAAAGCCCGGCCTGCCCGCGGGCTTAACGGGCTGAAAAAAAATGCAAAAAATAGGCATAAACCACCTTTCGGCCCGCGGCCCGGCCCGGCCCGCCCGTGAGCCCGCGGGCTATATGGGCTTATTTTTTTTGGCCCGTGAAAATCCGGCCCTTTTTGGCCCGGCCCGGCCCGCGCCCGCCCGCCCGTTTGCCACCTCTACATGATGGTAATAATTAGATGAAGTATGAAATGAAGTTAGAATCCCATTCTTTTCAAATTTGATTCATTATTATATTATTTTTCTTTTAGACATTATTTGACTTTAGATTAATTTAAATTTGTGAGTATTCGTTTAAGCATATGAAAAAAGTGATACAATTGGTGTATAATTATTTAATATTAAAACCTTTCTCCATGTATCGATAATTTTCTTACTCTGTACTACTTGTTGACCCATGTATGCTTGCATAAGTTAAAGTCTTTTTATTAAGACTGAAAAGGAGGCAACATAATCTCAGCCAGAAATTCAAACTCTTCTAGAAACTACTTCTTCTTCATATCCTTCAAATTTGCATTCCTCTTATAATGCATGAACCTCTTTCCTTCTTCAATGTCAACCTCATCGAGGTTTATCAGACCTTGGTTGGGAAACCCTAGACATTGGTTGAAGTCTGATGCCATTATCTTCAAACTTTCTCCTCTGACCTTTATGGACAGAAACCCAGAACCTATTGTTGCATTGGAATAAAATTGCTTCACTAGCTCGGTATAGACTGGAGTGTTAGCTTCCAAGCACTCAAAAAACCCAACATTCTTTATAAGCTCAAGTATGTCCTTGAACTTCTTTTCTGATCTTTCGAACTTCTTGAAGTCGAGTTGGATTCCGGTTATAACATGCCATTCTTCCATTTTGAGAGTTCGAGATGTATGGGTATTTAGTTTCATACCTTTTATGAGAGATTGTTGAATGCGTTTTATGAGAATCTAGTTGTTTAATGGATTTAGGCTTTGAAGAGGATTTTAGGGTTTGAAAAAGGTAGGGAGTGAGGTTCAATAACTTCTGATAACTATTTTGAGATTTTGAATTTATCTTTCTGATAGTTCCTTTTGACTATGCATAAACTGTGATGTGTCAACCAGTCATTGGTTGCACGACACCCAATAAGAAACTGTAACTCCCCATGAACTAAATAGCTTTTCAGTTTTAATTTCCTTTTAAGAAAATAAGCATTACTGACGTAGATTGACCGCTGACCTTTTCAGTACGTAGAGTGGGTTGTGGACTCAACAGTTTTCTTTGTCGACTCAACGATCATTTTCTGAGAGATTCTTCAGTGGATGATTGGACACTAATCCTTATCTTGAAGTTGCATAGCTTAACCATTGATGTACTTCATGATAGTTTGGTCACTGAACTTCTAAGGTGAGTCTGCAGGACATCTTTCCAAACTTATCTCCACACCATCTGAATAATTGAGCATGTGTCTAGTTCTTCCAAGCTCCCTATAAGCTAGTGTATCCTCTAGGAAGACTGAGATCGTCAAGCCTACTCTATGATTGTTAAGGTTGCACTGTGGTCGTCGAGTTCACTTCAAAATCTACTCTATAATAGTTGTCTGTCCTGGTCCTTGAGATGAAATAGACTAAGCATTCCTTCTAGGTTAAGGTAGCTCAAGAAAGGCTAACCTCTTAGGGTGAACTAAGGGTAAGGTATGTCCCTGAGGCGCTTTCTAGATGAAAAACTTTAGAAGTGATTAATACTGATATCTCATTTGACCTTTTCTACAGGGAAGTTCATCTACCAACTTCAGACATTTGCATTGGTTGTAATCGTGGTGTCTTTCTGCTCTTACACAGTGATCAGATGGTTAATCGTACGCACTCCACGATTTTGAGTTAGGTGGTTGACAAGGTTATTAGTAGTACATTTTGAGACATTCCTACTGACTATGGATCTTCATTTGGTTCATCAACCTCAAAGTTTTGGGACTTTGTAACTGGTACATTGCTTCATACGGTTTTTTTTTTAATTTTAGTACTGCTTTTCTTTAACAGATCACTGCTCCCCCATAGTTGATACTATATTCTCAGAGGAGTGTGGGATCTTCTTCTTCATGTGCATCAGAAGACAGCCTTGCATATCTCCTTCTAACTGAAGTCATTACAATCATTTAAACATCCTTGGATCATAGAAATAGATATCTCCAGGACTAATCATTCTACGATAATTTGATAGAATTACGAACGTAGTCTTCTTTGACAGTTTGTACTTGTCGAGTTCTGCTTCTATAGTTAGTTTCTCGAGGGTTCTTCTCAGATGATATGCTTTGGATGAATGAGCATTGATGAGAAGGTTTTATACATATGAATCCGATATTATTAAACTTAATTATTTTTATCTTTTATTGTTTTTAGTATCTTTTTATGTGTTTTGTGTTTATTTGTTGTAGGTTGGAGCTGGAGGGACAAATTGGTCATTTCGGAGAAGAAAAAGGTCAAAAATAATGAAAATTAAAGCTGAGTGGCATTTTTGTAATTACGAGATCCTGGTCAAGCGCCTAGGCGCTTGGAAATGGCCTATGTTGAGCACCTAGGCGCTCTAGTGCAGAAAAAGATGCGTTTTTCTACTGCCAAGTGGGTTTTTGAAGCCAAATAGGAGTCTGAATGAGGGCTGAGACCAATACAAATAGGAGAAGACTTTAAAAAAGACGTATCAACTTATTTTTCAAGAGATTTGCAGAGAGAACAAGGAAGAAAAACACGAAGGAGAATTGCAAGTGCTAAAGATCTAAGAGAGAGTATTGGAGCAAATTCAGAGTTTCTTCTTCTCTTCTCTAGTTTTATCTTTTGTAACTATCTGGGATGTTTGGATTATTAACTTGGATGATGTTTTTCTTTATTTATTATCATGAACTAAATTTTAATTAAGATTGCAACGGAACTTGGTATGTAGTTTAAATTGCAAGCTTCCCATTGAATGGAAGTTAGTTTTTATTGAATTGTTTATTATATCTTATGTTTAATTGATTAATTGTTTGGCCAACAATTACTGTGATAATCTATATAAAATTGGAAGATGGAGTATAGATTGAGATCTGGATATGATAACATCTGTTCATATAATCTGAATAGGGTTAATATGATTAGTGTGTAGGATAGGAATATACCTATGTGTCTTTTGTATCCATTGAAAGAATTTGTGCGTAAAACCCTAATTAACTTGATTCACATAGGAATATAGTGAGTTGATTAATTGGGGTGTTCCTTGTAATTCCGCATCTTAAAGATTGGATTTAGGAGGATTTGTTCACGTGTCTTTGGAAGAAGTGCGTGAATATTCATAAAGCATTATTGGATAATGATTCATATTAATTGATTTATTTTAAATGGGAAGTAAGTTAGTTTAAATGAAATACCAAGGGAAGTTGTAATCTTAACCTGTTAAATCTGCAGTTATTCTTATGAAATTTTGATTTTTAATTATTAGTTTGTTAAGTTTAATTTTCAAATCATAAACAAAATTTTCTTAGTTTAAAATAGGATTAATTGCATTAGAATTAGTAATTGATAAATATTAGTCTATTTCCTCGTGGGAACGATATCCTTGCTTGCTGAATATTACAATTGAACGCGTATACTTGCGTGGTAAAGTGCTATTAAAAAATTAGGCAACAAGTTTTTGGCGCCGTTGTCGGGGAAATTAGTTTAATATTTTGTCATTATTGATTTTTATAGCGTTAATCTTAATTTAAACTTTTTCTGTTCTGTTTAATTCAGATGTTATTGACTAGTGTATGCAAACGCGATCGAAGAAGCCAAATTTATTGCCTCACGAGGACAACATCGAGAAAAAATTTCAACGGTTGCATAAGTGGGTTAAAGAAACCAAAGAGGCACTTGATAAGAAAGATACTATGACTGAAAAAGAGCAAAAAGCACTGCGGGATTATGCTACACCGCGGGTTACTGAAATTCAGTCGAGTATTACGAGACCTACCATTACTGCTAGAAGTTTTGAGATAAAACCAGGGACAATACAGATGATTCAAAATTCATGTCAGTTTGGAGGGTTACCAAATGATGATCCGAACGATCACATAGTCATCTTTATAGAAATTTGCGATACTTTCAAGTACAATAATGTGTCAGAGGATGCAATAAGGCTAAGGCTATTTTCATTTACTCTCAGAGATAAGGCTAAGAGTTGGCTCCATTCACTACCACCAGGCTCGATTACTACATGGAATGATCTCGCCCAGAAATTTCTTGCAAAGTTTTTCCCGCTTGCAAAAATAGCAAAGTTGCGGAACGATATCTTCTTTTTCGTTCAGCATGATTCAGAATCACTATATGAAGCTTGGGAGAGATTCAAAGATTCATTGCGAAAATGTCCACACCATGGGATTCCTAAATGGCTTCAGGTGCAAACTTTTTATAACGGTTTATTCAGCACAGTGAGATCAAGTATAGATGCTGCAGCAGGAGGAGCTATTATGGCCAAGAATTGTGATGACGGGTATCAGTTTCTTGAAACCATGGCAGCTAATAATTACCAATGGCCAACAGCAAGAATGACTCAGCCAAGGACAGTCGGAGTGTATGAAGTGGATGCGATGACAGCATTGTCAGCTCAAGTTACAGCTCAGATTTCTGTTCTTACAAAGAAGATAGATGCACTTGGGGTACAACCAGTTCAGAAAATGGAAACGATTTGTGAAATATGTGCGGGTAACCACTCAAGTGATCAATGTGCAATAAATCCTGAGTCATTTCAGTTTGTTTCCAATTATAACAGGCAGCAAGGCAGTTATTCAAACAACTACAATTCAGGAGTGAGAAACCACCCGAATTTTTCTTGGAGTAATAATCAGTCACATGCTCAAGCCCAAGCTCCAAGGCAATCATATCCACCTGGATTTCAGCCACATCAACAATCTCAACAACAACCACAACCTCATCAACCTGATAAGTTATCACAAATGGAAGAATTGTTGGCAAGATTGGCAACTCAGTTTGAAGCCACAACGAAAAACCAATCAGCTGCAATAAAGAATCTTGAGAACCAAATGGGGCAGATAGCTAATGCTTTGAATACTAGAACTCCAGGTTCTTTACCTAATGATACGGAGAAAAATCCAAGAAATGATGGAAATGAGCACTGTAAGGCAGTTACACTCAGAAGTGGGAAGGAGTTGACTACAGATCTGGACGGACACAAGAAAATAATTTCTGCTGAGGATGGTGAACAAGAGAGTGGAAATTCGGAAAGTAAATCTGGGGAAAAAGTTGTGAAAAAACAACAAGAAGATAAGCAAACAACAGTCGTACCACCTGTGCCGTTTCCTCAAAGATTTCAAAAGCAGAAATTAGATAGACAATTTTCAAAATTTTTAGAAGTGTTCAAAAAGCTGCAAATCAACATTCCATTTGCAGATGCTTTAGAACAAATGCCTAGTTATGCAAAATTCATGAAAGATATTTTAGCAAGAAAGAAGAAGCTAGGGGAGTTCGAAACTGTAGCATTGACAGAAGAATGTAGTGCAATTCTGCAAAGAAAGTTATCACCGAAGTTGAAGGATCCGGGTAGCTTCACAATACCGTGCACGATTGGGCCCCAGTTCTTTAACAGATGTTTGTGTGATTTGGGTGCGAGTATTAACTTGATGCCACTTTCGATCTACACTCAGTTGGGATTAACAGCACCAAAGCCAACAAATATCTCTCTACAGCTCGCAGATAGATCAGTGACATACCCTAGGGGCATTGTGGAAGACATATTAGTGAAGGTGGACAAATTCATATTTCCAGCTGACTTCATTGTGTTGGACTACGAAGAGGATAAAGACATACCCATTATCCTTGGAAGACCGTTTTTAGCCACTGGAAGGACATTAATTGATGTACAAAAGGGAGAGTTAACAATGAGAGTTCAAGATGAAGAAATAACTTTTAATGTTTTCAAGGTTATGAAATTTCTGAAGGGAGAGGAAGAGTGCTTTAGAGTTGATCTGATTGAAGAAGCAACTGAAGAGGTATTTAGTGAATCTGTGATTGAAGACCCTCTTGAAACCGCATTGGTTAGTGAAAATTTATTTGATGATTCAACTGTGCTAGAATGGGTTCAAATGTTAGATTCAACTTCGAAGTTCACACGATGTTTGCAAAATTTTGAACCTCTAGATTATCAGGGAAAGCTAGATGAAAAGGTGACATCATCCTTAGAAGAACCGCCTACCTTAGAACTTAAGCCATTGCCTAACCACCTCCGGTACGCCTACCTTGGTTCTTCTTCCTCCTTACCAGTCATTATTTCTGCATCACTTGATAAGGTTAAAGAAGAAAAACTACTAAGGGTACTTCGACAATACAAGACTGCTCTTGGATGGACTCTTGAAGATATCAAGGGGATAAGCCCATCAATTTGTATGCATAAGATTTTGTTGGAAGATGAAGCGAAACCGACTATTGAACAACAACGAAGACTCAATCCCATCATGAAGGAAGTTGTTAAAAAGGAAATCATTAAATGGTTGGATGCGGGAATTATCTACCCTATCTCAGATAGCTCATGGGTAAGTCCGATTCAATGCGTGCCAAAGAAAGGGGGAATGACAGTAGTTGCAAATGAGCATAATGAATTGATCCCAACTCGAACAGTTACGGGTTGGCGGGTGTGTATGGATTATAGAAAGTTGAATAAGGCCACTCGTAAGGACCATTTTCCTCTACCATTCATAGATCAGATGTTGGACAGGCTTGCAGGGCATGAGTATTATTGTCTCTTGGATGGATACTCGGGCTACAACCAGATTTCCATTGCACCCGAGGATCAGGAGAAAACAACATTCACATGCCCATATGGCACCTTTGCTTTTCGCAAAATGTCTTTTGGGTTATGTAATGCGCCAGCCACATTTCAACGGTGTATGATGGCTATTTTTTCCTATATGGTAGAGCAAAATCTTGAGGTATTTATGGATGATTTTTCAGTTTTTGGGGATTCGTTTGATTATTGTTTGGAAAATCTCACACTCGTGCTCAAACGGTGTATGGAAACGAATTTGGTTTTAAACTGGGAGAAATGTCATTTTATGGTGCAAGAGGGGATAATTTTGAGTCATCGAGTATCATCAAAAGGAATTGAGGTTGATAGAGCTAAGATCGAAACCATTGAGAACCTGCCACCACCTATTTCTGTAAAGGGTATTCGAAGTTTTTTGGGACACGCTGGTTTCTATAGACGATTTATAAAAGACTTCTCCAAAATCACAAAACCACTTTGCAATCTTTTGGAGAAGGATGTCCCATTCAACTTTGATCAAGCATGCCTGGAAGCTTTTGATGTGTTGAAGAAGAAACTTGTTACCGCACCTGTAATCATAGCGCCAGATTGGAATATCCCGTTCGAATTAATGTGTGATGCTAGCGACTTTGCGATTGGCGCAGTTCTTGGCCAACGAAAGGATAAAATATTTCACGCTATATACTATGCTAGTAAGACATTGACGGATGCTCAACTGAATTATACCACTACCGAGAAGGAGCTATTAGCAGTTGTTTATGCATTTGATAAATTTCGCTCATATTTGATTGGGACAAAGGTGATTGTGTTTACAGATCATTCGGCAATTAAGTACTTAATAGCAAAGAAAGACGCGAAGCCGAGATTAATTAGATGGGTATTATTGCTGCAAGAGTATGACTTGGAGATCCGGGACCGAAAAGGAACAGAAAATCAGGTTGCTGATCATTTATCACGATTAGAGAATTCAGAACTAAAGAAAAATGATACAACAGTGATCAACGAATTTTTTTCGGATGAACAGCTATTTGCGGTAAGGATAGATACACCATTGTATGCAGATTATGTAAATTTCATTGTCATTAAGGTGTTTCTGCCAGATTTGACAAGCCAACAGAAGAAGAAATTTCTCCATGATGTGAAACAGTATTTATGGGATGAGCCATTTTTATTTAAACAATGTGGCGATCAAGTAATAAGAAGATGCGTCCCGAAGTTGAAATGGAGAATATTCTATACCAATGTCATGCATCTGACTATGGTGGACATTTTGGGGGAGAAAGAACGGCAGCTAAAGTGCTTCAATGTGGATTTTTCTGGCCAACACTCTTAAAAGATGCCCGTGTGTTTTCATTAAAATATGACAGATGCCAAAGAGTTGGTAATATATCAAAGCGACACGAGATGCCACTTAACATGATCCTGGAAATCGAACTATTTGATGTTTGGGGCATTGACTTCATGGGACCATTTCCACCATCTTTCTGTAACTCTTATATACTTCTAGCGGTGGACTACGTTTCGAAGTGGGTAGAAGCTATAGCATCGCCCACCAATGATGCAAAGGTTGTGATTAAGTTCATTCAGAAGAACATTTTCTCTAGATTCGGCACTCCTCGCACAATCATTAGTGATGAAGGCACGCACTTCTGTAATAAGCAATTCTCAGCTATCTTCGCTAAGTACGGAGTCACTCATAAGATAGCTACTGCTTACCATCCACAAACAAGTTGTCAAGCCGAGGTATCTAACCGAGAAGTGAAACGAATCCTTCGAGAAGATAGTGAATCCTAGTCGGAAAAGATTGGTCTAGCAAGTTGGACGATGCTTTATGGGCATACCGTACAGCCTACAAAACTCCGATAGGGATGTCTCCGTACAGGTTAGTTTATGGGAAGGCATGCCATCTTCCAGTTGAACTCGAACACAGTGCTTATTGGGCAATTCGGAAGTTAAACTTTGATATGTCTGCTGCGGGGGAGAAGCGCCTCTTACAATTGAATCAAATGGATGAATTCAGACTCCAATCGTATGAGAACGCGGAGTTATATAAAGAAAAGATTAAGAGGTGGCATGATGAGAAAATTCTGGAAAGAAAGTTTGAAGCAGGGCAAACAGTATTATTATACAATTCAAGGCTTAAACTGTTTCCTGGAAAGTTGAAATCTCGTTGGTCAGGGCCATTTATCATTACAAAAGTTTATCCTCATGGAGCTGTGGAAGTGGAAGACCCGAATTCAAAACATAATTTTAAAGTCAACGGTCAAAGATTGAAGCACTACTATGGGGGTTGTGTTGATCGTGAAAAGACATCAGTCAACCTTGCTGATTAGAATAGAGGAGAAAGTCAGGCTGACGACTATAAACCAAGCGCTAACTGGGAGGCAACCCAGGAATTTTTATTGTTATTTGCTATTTTTACTTTTATTAATTTGCTCTACTGTTAGTTTATGTAGTGGTTAAATTTTTATAGTTTAGGATTTGTTACATCCATCGTTCTCTAACAGATATTCAATTTATTGTAGGAAAGGAGGCCAAGCATTTATGATCTTAATAAGTTGAATGTCCACTCGTCAAAATCTCAAATTTCTAATCAATTTCGCAAATTTTGGTGTGGAAGGAAACATGTTAATGGAGGTATGGCATACAAGAAGCGTAAAACACCAAAACAAGCACTGTACACTGGCCAAGCTCCTAGGCGCTCCAGACAAGCCAAGATCAAGCGCCTAGGCGCTCCAAGTCAGTACCAAAAACGCAGCACAAGCGCCTAGGCGCTCATCTTCAAGCCAAACCAAGCGCCTAGGCGCTCCAAGTCATTTTGGCATTCTACAGCCAAGCGCCTAGGCGCTCCAGCCAAGTCTATTTCAAGCGCCTAGGCGCTCCAACAGAAAAAAAATAAAAATAAAAGCCCCAATTCCAAATCAAACACATTCTTGCTCTCTTACTGCAACTCTAACTCCCACAACTCTCAACCCTCATCTAATCTAGCCTAAACAACCAATCTTTCTCTTCCAAATCCTAATCAAACACTAAATCTCCTACCCAAACTAAGTCACTCAAGCTCCATCTTGTCATCCTTCTTCACCAATTCGGGAATCAACTTACATTCAAGCCACATCTATCTAAAGAAAGGGTTCAAAGATCAAATTGCTCATCCAACTTTGATTGAAACATCATATTTGGCTATACCCAAGTAAGTACACAAGATTTTATTGCAAATTATTTGGATTCACTTGGATAATAGCTATGTTAGTACTTTGAAGCTAGTTTCTATCATTGAGTTGGCTCAAGTGGGTGGGGGTACTCTTAATTGTTGCTTGTATTGCCTTGGAAGTATAGTGTACTTAGTAATTGGAAAAATTGGTGAAAATTAAGTTTGGGGGAGTGCCTACCAATAGTGTTCCAAATCTGTGCACACCAAGTGTTCGATAATTTGTCACAAAGAGGATTTGGCTATCTTAAGTCACTGAGTATCATTTGGTTTGGCAAGAACTTAGTACATAAGACTATGGCTACTAAGAGAAAAAGAGGAGAGACTTCGGGCACTTCGCAAAAGTATGACAAAAAGAGATTTACAAGTGCTAAAGCGTCCGAAAGATATTACAATGTACTTTCTAGTAAAGCACTAATTCCCGAGCGTGGATTATTGCCAGAGATAGAAGATGGGGAATTATTACAAATGATTGGGAATAGACGATGGGTGAACTTTACAGCCCAATCAGACGCATCGGTTGTTAAAATTGTTAAGGAATTCTACGCCAATGCAAAAGATCATGTTGGTAACATAATTTGGGTTCGCGAAAAATCAGTGGAGGTCAGTTTTGGGTCAATAAATGCTTATTACGGCTTGAACACGATACCCAATAATGGATACATGCAATATTTAGAGCACGAGCTAGACTACAGTGAGATCATTCAAGCCTTGTGTGTACCTGGAACAACATGGAAATTAACAGATCAACAAGAAGCTGTTTTGTTCCCTGCATCCAAACTAAGCAGTTATGGAAAAGCATGGCATGCCTTTATTTGTGCCAAGTTGATGCCGTGTAGGCATATGAGTGATGTTATAAATCAACGGGCAGCGTTGCTTTTCTGCATTTCATCAGGAAAAACTATAGATGTGGGTCAGGTTATACATGATTCCATTAATAGAGCAATTCAAGGAGGGACCTCAGGTGGATTACCACACCCATCTTTGATCACTGGACTATGTCAACAAGCTGGGGTAAAATAGGATGCCGAGGAAGCTACACAACCTCCTTTAGCCGCAATTGACCACTCGCTTATTAAGAAGTACAAGGTATGGGGTGGGGGTATACCACACCCGAGAGGGTTAGGATTCATTATTGCTCCTCCCGAGCTTGCAGACGAGCCTACTCAACAGTTCCACGACAATCCTTCTGTAGCTGGAAGTTCTGGGCCACCACTAATTTTTTTTGAAGATATTCGTCGAGATTTAAGAAATCAAACTAGAAGGATCGATATGGTGGCCACTCGAGTTCAGCAGGGTTTTGACCGAATGGAAAGAAATCAGGATAGTTTAGCTCAGCGACAAACGGAGGTGTATCAGAATTTTAGTGCAGCATTCCTTGAAATGTTTGCCCGCATGAATCCAGGTGCCGCTCCCTACCAATTTCCACCATTGTCTGCGTACCCCCCAGATGAAGAAGAAGAGGAAGAAGAAGAGGAGGAGGATTCTGACGAGGAATAAAGCTTCTTTCTTTCAGGGAAGTCCTCAGTGCTTAATTTCTTAATTTTTGTTTCTTATATACAATGAGGACATTGCATCGGTTAAGTTTGGGGGTGTTATTTTCCAGCTCCAGTTCATGCATGTAGTATTCATCTAGTGCATTCATGTAGTATTTAGTTATTAGTTTTTCATGTAGTTTGCATTCATGTAGTTTTCATTTTAATTTCCTAAAAAAAAATTAAGTATTTGCATGTTTCCAGCCGTTAGATAGTTTAAGTCTGTTTTGGCCAGTGATGAGATTGGAATTGAGTAGACAAGTATAGTATTGTCTGTTAAGATTTTGATGTGATTTCTTGTCATGATTTGAATCTTTACCTGTTTGAAACTGATATAATAAGGGTAGCACAGTAAAAATAACTATATTGACTGATTGAGTTTAAATTGACACATAATAGACTTCTAGAGGATAATGCTAGTTTGAATGAATGAAAGACATGAATAGGCGAAGATGACTGAATTTAGATAAAAACTTAAGTTTGGGGGAAAAATTTGGGATATATAAGCTTAAAAAAAAGAAAAAAAAATTAAAAAAATAATACCGTGGCTAGTTTTGTTTCGGGGCCTTTGTTACTTGAGCAAGTACGCCCGAAGGGGTATCTTAAAACCTAGCGCCCTAAGGTCTTATATGGTCTGGGAGTTGTTGGTCGAAAGCTCGCTAAGGGGTAGCACTGTTAGCCTAATGAAATGAGACATTGCACAGTCATGGTTAAAAAAAATATATATATGAAAAAAAAAATAATAAAACGGGAAAAGAGCAAAAAAGCCCCCGTAAAGCACAATAAAGCATAAGTATCCCGGATTGGACTCTTAAATTTTGGTGGATATTTGTCTTTAGTTGGTTTTAGCTTGTTTGTGAATTTTGTGAGTTTACATTGTATGATTCCTTTAAAGAGATTTATTATGTGTCGTATTTAGCATCATATCAGTTAGCATGAATGTTAAGCACACACACACTATATCAATAATAACAGGTTAAGATTTGATGATTGACGAGGAAATTGTTAATCTGTCTTGATATGATGTACTAGCATGTTTATTGTGATTTCTCTGAGGCTTGATGAATAGATTTTGTTCTGTTTGACTGCTGGAATTTAAGCATGTATCTAGTTGCATTTGCATTGCATATTTAGTTATTGCATTGTGTTGTGTTGCTTGGGGATAAGCAATTGGTTAAGTTTGGGGGTATTTGATGAGTAGGTTTTATACCTATGAATCCGATATTATTAAACTTAATTATTGTTATCTTTTATTGTTTTTAGTATCTTTTTATGTGTTTTGTGTTTATTTGTTGTAGGTTGGAGCTGGAGGGACAAATTGGTCATTTCGGAGAAGAAAAAGGTCAAAAATCATGAAAATTAAAGCTGAGTGGCATTTTTGTAATTACGAGATCCTGGTCAAGCGCCTAGGCGCTTGGAAATGGCCTATGTTGAGCGCCTAGGCGCTCTAGTGTGGAAAAAGATGCGTTTTTCTACTGCCAATTGGGTTTTTGAAGCCAAATAGGAGTCTGAATGAGGGCTGAGACCAATACAAATAGGAGAAGACTTTAGAAAAGACGTATCAACTTATTTTTCAAGAGATTTGCAGAGAGAACAAGGAAGAAAAACACGAAGGAGAATTGCAAGTGCTAAAGATCTAAGAGAGAGTATTGGAGCAAATTCAGAGTTTCTTCTTCTCTTCTCTAGTTTTATCTTTTGTAACTATCTGGGATGTTTGGATTATTAACTTGGATGATGTTTTTCTTTATTTATTATCATGAACTAAATTTTAATTAAGATTGCAACGGAACTTGGTATGTAGTTTAAGTTGCAAGCTTCCCATTGAATGAAAGTTAGTTTTTATTGAATTATTTATTATATCTTATGTTTAATTGATTAATTATTTGGCCAACAATTACTGTGATAATCTATATAAAATTGGAAGATGGAGTATAGATTGAGATCTGGATATGATAACATCTGTTCATATAATCTGAATAGGGTTAATATGATTAGTGTGTAGGATAGGAATATACCTATGTGTCTTTTGTATCCATTGAAAGAATTTGTGCGTAAAACCCTAATTAACTTGATTCACATAGGAATATAGTGAGTTGATTAATTGGGGTGTTCCTTGTAATTTCGCATCTTAAAGATTGGATTTAGGAGGATTTGTTCACGTGTCTTTGGAAGAAGTGCGTGAATATTCATAAAGCATTCTTGGATAATGATTCATATTAATTGATTTATTTTAAATGGGAAGTAAGTTAGTTTAAATGAAATACCAAGGGAAGTTGTAATCTTAACCTGTTAAATCTGCAGTTATTCTTGTGAAATTTTGATTTTTAATTATTAGTTTGTTAAGTTTAATTTTCAAATCATAAATAAAATTTTCTTAGTTTAAAATAGGATTAATTGCATTAGAATTAGTAATTGATAAATATTAGTCTATTTCCTCGTGGGAACGATATCCTTGCTTGCTGAATATTACAATTGAACGCGTATACTTGTGTGGTAAAGTGCTATTAAAAATTAGGCAACAAGCATATAAGACCCTTTTTGTCTTAGGGTGAGTGGTCTGCTGCTATATAGAGATCAGCAACCAAGTGTGCTTCATTCATGTTAGCTCAACAAGTCTCCAAGAATAAACTTTGACAGAGACTGATTTTGTCAGATCATTTTTGAAATGCATTAAGCCTCCAGCTGGTTGATTCTTCTGGACTGAAGTCATCTGCTTCAGTATTCCTTAGTGTGGTCAGATAGACCTACTACCTGCAGGTTAGATAATTTTTTATTTTTTGTACCCATGGTTAAATGGGTCCTGCTAGGTCAGCTTTCAAAATCCATGTTCCTCATATATTTGAATTTTTATCATATTGATCACCAACAATCATATTCATGCATGTATCCAATTTAGATATGATATTTTAAGATGCATGATGATGAGTGTATATAAGATTAACCAGTTTAACAAAGCACTACTTTTCTTTGATGGTTTTATCATTTGCTTAGTTATGTTCACAAAGTTTAAATGTTCACAGAGTGAGAATCAACTCTATCACTTATTTGTATCGGTTTGATTCATGGAGGTGATCAGTTTCTATGAATCTTCAAGATACTCTTGTAGAACTGATCATACTAGGTTTGTACATACATACTAACACATCAGCAAAGATTACTCCACTTAAGATAAATTAAATCATAATATGCTCAATACCTATTTCAGACTTCTTTTAAGAGGTTATCTTCAACCTAAAGCTTGGATGGAGAGAGAGAGAGTTTAATTGTTAGCCTTTGAGTTTCCAACCTCAGTGAACTTTCTATCTTCCCCTTTTTAGGTAGAGTATGGTCGCTTGATGGAATACTGTTATAGTGCATAAGGTGGTGCAATATGATGTATACATTTATATTGATGAGAAACTGTACCTTTACATTGTCAGTTTTTTGACAGTCATTTATCTTGATATACTGAGGTTAGGCATTGATGTGCATACTTTTTCTTTCACTTCTGACAGCTTGTTGCTCCAGTTGTCCTTTGATCAATTAGTCATAGTCTTGAAGATGTTGGCTAAGAGAATCTTGGCATCTTTAGTTCTTTAACAACCTTGAGTCCTCAGGGTTCACACCCAACTGCTTGTTGACCAAATACAAATTTGAGAAATTCTTCTTTCTTCTCTGAATTTCTTAGCATATATGGCATTTTCATCTTTCAGTCTGGTGAATGCTTGACACTTTGCTGTTAATGCTTCATGAGCTCCCATATCTGATCTTTAGACTACAAGATTGACTGTGGGCAAGGATTGGTCTTGTTGTTATGGCATTTAAGAACATGGACCAATCTTAGCAGCTTCAGATGTATATACACATGTACCTGTACACAATATTTCCAATGTGTGAGCTCATCTGCATTTACAAGTAACCTACTACTAAACTAAGTTTATAAATATGTTTGTGCCTAGGATCAGACTCAAAACGATTAACTTTTGAATATAGCATGAGAACCTGCTCTAATACCAATTGTTAGTTCCCAGTAGGAACACAATAGATCTAGAAGGGAAGTTGAATTGATCCTTTTTATTTTCAAATGGTTTTCTTGTTTAGTTTGTGTTGCTAACAAATCAACATATGAAAATCATAAGAATCTTTTCAAGAACATCGGAATAAGTAAAAGATTCCTTTCATTGATATATTCATGAACAAACATACATTGTTCGTAGAGTTATTTAAGTTGTAAGCAGTTAATACATACATAGCATTTATAGTAGTTAAGTACATAAAGTTAATGACAGAAAGCAATTGACATAATGTAAAAGACACAAGGGATTTTAAGTGGTTCAAAGACTCAAGCTCTTAATCCACTCTTTTGCTTCAACGAGCAGGAATTCCACTAAAGAATGACAGCACCCTGAATCACTAAGATTCCTTTAAGGCCAGCAGCCTTGGAACTTCATTTCAGTAAGAACTCTTCAAGCCCAGTAGGCTTGGAACTCCTCTAGTTCCCTAGGAACTCTTCAAGCCTAGTAGGCTTGGATCTTCATTTAGTCCCTCCGGACAAGGACCCCTTAGGCCCTGGCTTCTTATTGGTGTAGTAGTTGTTGTTGTTAGTGCCTTGCTGTTATGATGTCTTGAAGCTTGAATATCTAATGTACTTAGCAGCTAGGCATGGTCCTCTTTACATTCTGCTTAGAGACTAGACCATTTCTTCTTTGGTGCAGCTGATCTTCATTTTTTTCTGCTCATCTTTATTTGATGTCAGCTGTGCACCATCATCGTTTAGGCTTGCTAAGTATTTGAGCTTTTGGTAGACTTCGTCTGGCACTTAGCAATCCCTGAACCCTTCTTGAATGATTTGCAGACATGGTTCTGCATCTGTTCTGTTTTAGCTTTTGGCTCATGGTGATTTGTAGAGTGGCTCTCTGAATCTTCTTTGTGCTCTGCCACTTTTCTAAATGATATCTTCTAGGCCTTCTCGACACTCATCTTAGCTGCCATCTTCAGTGGCATTCTCATATTTGTTGAGTGAAGCTTTTGTCTATTCAGTTCCTTCTTCAAAGCTGCTTCATTTCCACCTTTGTAGTCTCACTGTCACTGAGACTTGTTCTGTTTAGGTCTGGTGGAACTCGTAGAGTCAACAATATAGCATTCTAACAACTTACGATCCTTCAACTCAAAAAATTTTGATCTTTGAAGCTCTGGCTGATATATACTCCTTCTTAATCTTCCCGTTGGAATATAGCCGTTAAAAGCTATTTGAATTACTTCGTAGATCTCGAGTAATTTGGTGCAGACTACTTTATGTGACATGACAGCTCCTTTATGACATTACTGACACAGAAGTCTACTACCTTACCTATTGCCTTAGAGTTTTCATCTTTCTATGTCTGGCAGGTAGTCATCTTTATTTCTTCTTTCTGACTTCTTGATTAGAACATCAGAAGTTGTCCTTTTGCATCTCGATGCTCTCAACTAGCAATGTTCAAATATCAGTCTTCAGATTGAACCGTTGCCAATGCTTCAATCTTCAGATGATCGAACTCTACGATTCTGATGTATATGTTCTTGGACCTAATCGTAGTGAGTCTTGTCGAATGTTGCTCATTCACTTGTTTAGACAACACAACGATCCTAAAGAGTGTTAATTGGATCTTCAATTTAGAACACGTCTTTCATCATTTGTGTTGTGCTTCAACACTTCTATTTGCCTTTGATTGATCTTGGGAACTGATAGCTTGACTCCTTGTTCTGGTCTCTTCTGAATAGCAAGACACCTCAGATTTGTGGCATGCCTAGCTCGCTTCCTCCTTGTGATCTCCCGTTCATATATCATCAATGGACTGACACATGCTTAATCACTATAGCCTTGTTCTTCAGAAGTTGGCCAGTATCTCTGTGTAAACTATATCAAATCCTTGTTTGCTTAGCAAACACTACGATCTTGGTTGAACCCGAGATCGTTGTCTTCTATTCATTTGACAGCTACTGCACTTGCTAACTTTTCCTTAGTTAGTCACTTTTACTGAAGTCTTCTTCTGATCAACTTGTGGAAGACTTCATCATGAATGGCTTTACAACTTAATCTGGATGCTTATTGGGGTGGTGCTTAAATCTTATGTTAGCTTGTAAGCCATTCGTTGAGTGCTCTCTAGTTTCCTTTAGGTGGAGTGTAACTTTGCAGCTCTGACCAGAGGCTTCATCCTTTGGATATTCTAGGAGTGCTCATTTGTTGAGAATCATATTTACTCTACGATTTTGCCTTGGCGTTGTGAGCACTTCTGTTGAAGTCTTAGTTCTGCACTCTATAATTTTGCTTGGGTTCTGTAGACACTACTATCTTGCAGACTACGATTATGCCTTGATAGTTCTCGAGCTTTCCTTGACTCTCCTGGCAGACTACGATTTCTGGTGCAGTGCTCGACGATCAGACATGCCTATCTATTACAGTATAAGATCTGTCAGGAATAAACATGTGAATGTTATTCCTATTTATATATGATTTGATTATGATATATATGAATGAATATGCAAGTATGTTTGCATGAAGAAAAGCTGTTAAGTCCTTTGATAGATAATAGAAATATATGTACAAGGACTTAGAATGAATTGATCAAAAATGTTAGGTTGATCCTACATAAGCAAAACGGCTTTGTAAAGTCCTTAAAAAGAAATGATGTACAAGGACTATAAATATAGAAAGATCAAGCTTGTTAGGTTGATCTTATGATGTAATAGATAAGCTTGTCTGATCGTCGAGCACTGCACCAGAAGTCGTAGTCTGCCAGGAGAGTCAGAGTCAACTCGGGAGCTATCGAGGCAGAATAAGAGTATGCAAGATAGTGAGATCTCAGAGTTCGTAGACTTCCAGGGGAAACGAAGAAGGATCGTAGTGTGTCGAGAAGAGCCTCCTCGGGATCGTAATGTACTGAGGAAGTCATGTTCTGAATCGTAGAGACAGCCTGCCTATAAGCCGAACGATAATCTGCAGAAGCTAAGTATGAAATGCACTCTACGCTTAGAGTCGTAGAGTCTAGCGATGCCGAAGTCAAAAACAAGGATCGTAGACCACACTCTGCGATCCTAGAGTCTACTGAACAAATGGAGAGATCGTAGTCGGACAAGATCAGATGAAGACAACAAGCTCAAGGCAGAAATCGTAGAGTGCCAAGATCTGATCTCAGGATCGTAGTGTCTGCACTGCCGAAGCATCTCGGGAACGTAGAGTCTGCACAGCCGAAGCTGAATCGAAGAGTGCAGAAATCGTAGAGTGTCAAGATCTGATCTTCGGGAACGAAGTGTTTGCACAGCCAAAGCTGAATCGTAGAGTGCAGAACTACGACTCCAAGAGCAATGCTCACAATGCTAAGTCAGAATCGTAGAGCAGATACGGTTCTCAACGAATGAGTACTCCCAGAATATCCAAAGGTACGAAGCCTCTGGTTGGCACTGCAAAGATGTAATTCACAGAAGGGAACCAGAGAGCACTCAACGAATGGCATGCAAGCTAGCAGAAGAAGTAAGCACCAAACCAATCAGCATCAAGATTGAGTTGAAAGGCCGTTCGTGATGAAGTCTTCCACAAGATGATTCAAAGAAGACTTCAGTAGTTGACTAAGGAAAAGTCAGCTAATGCAGTTGCTATCAAGAAAACAGAAGACAACGATCTTGGAAGCAACCAGGATCGTAGTGTTTGTCAGACAAAGAAAGAACTGATAGAAGGTGAACCGAGATACTGGTCAGCTTCTGAAGAGCAAGGCTAAAGTGATTAAGTGCAGGGTCAGTTCATTGATGATAAGTGAGCGGAAGATCACCAGGAGAAAGCAAGCTGGACGCGCCACAAATCTGAAGTGTCTTGATATTCAGAAGGGAACCAGAGCAAGGAATTAAGCCATCAGTATCTAAGAACAGTCGAAGTAAACAGAAGTATTGAAGCACTGCACAATACAAGGAAGAGGTGTTCTACATTGAAGATCCAATCAACACTATTCAAGATCGTAGTGTTGTCTCCACCAGTTAACAAGACACTACGATCAGGTCCCTGAAGACGTGCATCAGAATCGTAGAGCTCGGATACCTGAAGATTAAGGCATTGGCAAAGGTTCAATCTGAAGGGTAATTCGGACAAGTGCTTATTGAGAGCATCGATGCAAAAGGACAACCTCTGATCAAGAAATCAGAAGAAATAAAGTATTCGACCTGCCTAGGAAAGTAAAGTGATACATCTGATAGGGTAGGTGAAAAGTAGACTGCAGAGTCAGAAAAAGTATGTCATGTCACATCAAGCAGTCTACATCAAGCAACTTAGGATCTGTGAAGATATTTGAATAACTTCCAATGGCTACTTTCCAACGGAAGGATTGGGAAGGTGTATAAATGTAGAAGAGCTTCAAAGATCAAAGTTACTGGAAGAGTTGAGTTTTGGAGAGAAGGTGGACTAGTCAAATCAAGTAATAGTAAGTCCAGACACTCACTCTACGATCCACCAAGAACACTCAAAAGTCAGATCAAGCAAGAAGTAGAAGTGTGAGTTCTACTATGTAGAAGTGAGAGTTCTACTACATGAAGAGTGTTCTGAACTGCCGAGAGAAAGAAGAGCATCATGCCATCTGGATGTCCATCATGGGAAGACTCTAAGTACAATAGAGAAGAGCTTACGGTCATC
Source organism: Panax japonicus (assembly GCA_020205505.1). Classification (NCBI taxonomy): domain Eukaryota; kingdom Viridiplantae; phylum Streptophyta; class Magnoliopsida; order Apiales; family Araliaceae; genus Panax; species Panax japonicus. Next base: position 24,475,915 of record CM035098.1, on the reverse strand, counting down.
TTAGCAAGTCCATCATGGGAAGGCATCGAGTAGCAAAAAGGGAGATCACAAAAGCCATCTTGGTGTCAAGCTTGAGAAAGCTTCTAGGTACCTTGCAGAAGAGCTTACAGTCATCCTAGAAGCCTCTCATGTGCAGCCATCAAGTACCAAGGAGAATGATCTTCAAGGCAGTTCATCAAGGGGTCATCCGGAGTAGTTGAGCCACCTAAGAAGCTGAGCATCATGCAACACTCAACTGCTCTTCAAGGATGATCAAGCCGAAGCTGCTAAAGATAGAATATGTTCAGAGCATGAAGACATCTTAGCAGCTCAGCACCGACTCCAACAACAACAACAACAACTCAAGAAGCCAGGGCCTGAAAGGTCCTTGTCCAAAGGGACTAAACAAAGCAGGGCCAAAGGGTCCTTGTCCAAAGGGACTAAATGAAGTTCCAAGCCTGTTGGGCTTGAAGAGTTCCTAGGGAACTAGAGGAGTCCCAAGGCTACTGGCCTTGAAGAGTTCTTAGTGAACTGAAGTCCCAAGGCTACTGGCCTTGAAGGAATCGTAGAGATTCAGGGTGCTGCCCTTCCTTAGTTGAAATCCTGCTAGTTGAAAGCAGAAGAGTGGATTAGGAGCTTGAGACTCTGAACCACTTAAAACCCCTTATGTCTTTTTCATTATGTCATATACATTATGTCTATAACTGCTATAATTGCTATGTATGTTTTAACTGCTTACAACTAAACTAACCCAACGAACAATGTTTGTATGATTATGAATATGTCAATGAAGGAGGGGAATCTTTTACTTATTCCGCTGTGCTTGAAAAGATTCTATGTTTGTCATATAATCTAATATGAACAATACATCATAAACCAGAAAAGTATTTCAAAAGAAAAGAATCTATTCAACCCCCCCTTCTAGATCTATTGTGCCCTCTGGGATCTAACAAGATCAACCTAACAAGTTTGATCTTTCTATATTTATAGTCCTTGTACATCATTTCTTCTTAAGGACTTTACAAAGCTGTTTTTGTGATTCCCCCAAAATAGTTATATATCACCTATTCGAAGTAGCAAAATACATGATATAGAATACAAATACAAACTTAAATATACAACATGAGCTGTGAGTTTTAATACAAATATTATCTTCTAGACAGTATTCAAACTCAAAATAAATCCTCAATAAATTTATTATTACACTATTTCACAAAATAGTGAGGACTACTAATGCAAACATCTGGACCGTCACTTCGTTCCCCGACTAGTCCCAGCTATATTCTCATTTTATGAATAAAACAATGAAAGCAATAGGGTGATCTCAACTAGCCCAGTAAGAAATATTATGAATAAGATAATGCAGAATAAATTATCATTAGCCAAATACAGTGTTAAACTGATAAAATACAATAGACATCAAGTTTAACTGCAGCGGAACAAGCAATCCATTAGAAGAGTCAAGTAGAGCAGGATATCTACTATCTTCTATGATTTAAAAGGTTTTTCATCACTTTTATGGCTGAGACTCAGCTTAATAAATAATCCACATCATCCTTGCACTATGGCCAAGGATATTCATTAGTATAACGACCACAAATTATCCATGCACTATGGGCTAAGGATATTCGTGGTTTCATCAATGGTCATGATCATGCCAACAACTGTCCATCAATGTACTACGGGCCAATGAGGACTTTTATCACATCATTTGTAACATTATGGTCATGATTATACTGAATAATCCCTGGTCATAATCATACCAAGTCCATCTATGCACTACGACCACAGATGACTTCCATAACAATATAAACATGAGGATGATGACAATGATATAAGAAAATAATTAAATGAAATCAAAGGATAAATTTTTAAAGATTTATAATTTAATTTATCCAGAAATCAATATCGTCCAAATTGTCAACATGATACTACTTTGTGGAGTAAAATTCAAGAATAATATTGTACCAAAAATGATTTGGACCAAAAACGAATCAATTTTTATCATGAATAGTACCCTGGGTGAATAATACTCGAGTGAATAGTACCCCGTGAATAGTACTTCATGAATAGTAACCCGTGAATAGTATTCCGACATGAAAAAGTTAAAACTTATCAAGAATGCTCAGAATAATATTTTCATGAAAAAATACTGGATGAAGCGCAAATTTCAAGGATATTCTACTAATTTCATGGAGTATAGAAGCCAAAACTTTAACAAAATGAGTATAGAATTCGAAATCTGAAACGAAATAATATTACTTACATATTACAGAGTATGGAAGAAAATATTATTTCAAGCGAATATTGAACAAAAATAACATCCCTTACCTTGAAAAGAAAAGTATTCCAACTGGTATAGCGGGGATATTTTGAAGAAAACTTTCGCTATTTTCTACGCTCAAAGCTTTCTAAAACTCGAAAGAAATACGCTCAATATTATAGAAGAATAATTCTCTAATTCTGGTATGATTTTCAATTCTAACTAAGAATCTTATTTATAGGAGAACGGAAAAGATACTATTTGAGTGCACAGTGAAGAGAAGTTCACGGGCGACGTTCACAGAAATTTTCTAAAAAAATTTGATTTTACTATTCATTATTGTGCAATAAAATATTCTAATAAAATAAAAACTTTAAATAAAATATAATATATTTTATTTATAATCTAATAAAACTAAACTTAATATATATATATATATATTAATAAAAGTCATCAGTTTTATTCCTCAACCCATTTTAGTTTTCTACCAACATGTGGGCCCCACCTTTATATATATATATATAAAATACTATTAATAATAATATATCCTAACTCCCTCCTTCCTACGTTACTACACCCTCCCCCATTTCCTGACATTCATTTTTCAACACATATGGGCCGTACATGTGGCCCCACATTTGGCCCCACATGTGGGCTCCACCTTTGTTATATTAAATAATTTTCTATCGATTATTTTGAAAAATAGATAAATGGGGGTCCATAAAATAAACAAAATTTACCACAAATACAGCATAAAAATTCCCTCAATATGTTTAACAACCTTTATTCATATTATTATAACTCGCAATATTAACAAGCAGATCGTTCCCAGGAAAGAGGGGGCTTTCTGATAAGGATTTCTCCCTATTGGCGCGCAATTAGGTGACCAAACCTCTCATCGACTAAACTTTCTAGACATTGTTAATTATGTAAATAATAATATGAATAACTTGTCATCTCAATTATTGATTTAATAATATATAAAATATTGTGACAATAATTGAATCAAATAACGTGAGATACTATGCAGCAACTGTTGTAGTAATAATTGAACACAATTGAGTAACTTCTCACGTAAGCATCAATAATCAATACCGTGTGCTACTATGCAACCATGCGTATTACTGTACTTTTAACAACGGTTATTTCAACAGTTAGCGGTAAAACTTCCGCCGTTATTTTCATAAAAAGATATTTCTATTATTTTCTCATTCTGACAATAATTACATTGTGGGGTCCACCAATAATTGTGCTGTCGTACGAATATTCCCTGTTAAAACGAATATTTCCCGACCAATCGAAAATGATATTTATAGAAAAATTTATTTTTATTCATAAAAGTTGGGATCTTACAACCTCCCCTTATAAAAATTTTCCCTCGAAATTAGGGTACATTGATTTCATTTCATATTCTAACTCCCATGTCATTTCCTCAACATCATGGTTTCTCTACAAAACTTTGACTTGAGGTATAACCTTGGAGCGTAGAATATGTTCCTTCTTATCCAAGATTTTAATAGGTACCTCTTCATACGTTAAATCTTCCGCTATTTTGTCTGGTTCTAACTCAATAATGTGGTTTGGGTCTTTCACATATTTACGTAACATGGATATGTGAAAAACGTTATGAACGCGAGACATACTTAACAGTAAAGCGAGTCTATAGGCCACAGTTACTACTCGGTCAATGATTAAAAATGGGCCAATGAATTGAGGATTGAGCTTTTCTCTCTTTCTAAATCTCGTAACTCCCTTCCATGGAGCAACACGCAACAACACATTTTCTCCAACATTGAATTCCACGTCCTTTCGATGAAGATCAGCATAACTCTTTTGTCGATCTTGTGAGGTTTTTATACGTTGTCGGATCGTTTGAATCTTTTCCGTAGTGATACGTACCAACTCCGGTCCCAACAACATTGTTTCACCCACCTCATCCCAACATACTGGAGAACGACACTTGCGTCCATACAACTCCTCGAATGGAGCCATGTCAATACTTTCTTGATAACTATTGTCGTAGGAAAACTCCACCAATGGTAAGAACTTGTCCCAACTTCCTTTGAAGTCAAGGACACAGAGTCTTAATAAATCTTCAAGAGTTTGAATAGTCTTCTCTGACTGCCCGTCCGTTTGACGATGATATGTTGAAATAAATCGTAAATCCATACCCATAGCTTTTTGCAAACTAACCCAAAATCTTGAAGTGAATCTTGGGTACCGATCAGAAACTATGGATACTGGCATACCATGCAATCTTACAATCTCGTTTATGTACATACGAGCAAGACGTTCAAGTGTATAAATTTCTCGTATTAGTAAAAAATGAGCAGACTTGGTCAATCTATCAACAATCACCCAAATTGCATTAATGCCTTGAGAAACTTGGGAAGACCAGTAACAAAATCCATGGTAATGTGCTCCCACTTCCAATCTGGAATTTCAAGTGTTTGTAATGGACCTTTTGGCATATGATGCTCCGCTTTGACTCGTTGACAAGTTAGACACCTTGATATGAACCTCGCTATCTCTCTCTTCATATTGCTCCACCAAAATGTACGTCGAAGATCACGATACATTTTGGTACTCCCTGGATAGATTACAAACGGTGTGTTGTGCGCCTCCATCATGATTTTATACTTTAAATCAGGGTCGTTAGGAACACAAAGTCTGGAGTTAACTTAAAGTATTTCTTTTTCATCGATCCTTGCTTCTGGAATAACACCTTCTTGTACTTTCTTCCTCATACGCATCAGCTCCAGCTCTGTGGCTTGAGTAGCTTTAACTTTATCGATGTCATTCACTATCTTCACATAGGTTCTTGGAGTTTTTATCTCTATCTCCATCTTTTGTAAATCGTACAAATGGGTTTTTGTGTTAACAACGTCGCATTCGTAATCGCATACAATCTTCTACTCAACGCGTCCACTACCACATTCGCTCTTCTACGTGATATTGAATGTTATAATCATAATCTTCAATAGCTCGAGCCAACGTCTTTGGCACATGATCATTTTGGGTGATGAAATATTTAAAGGTTTTTTTATTGGGTTCAAGGTCGATACAAAATTTGATTTCATGCTCTGGGGGTAGGCTAGAAAGTTCTTCAGGGAATACGTCAGGAAATTAATTAACAATAGAAATATCATTCAAATCTGACGTATTTTTGTTTAAATCTGTGACATGGGCTAAGAAAGCTTAACATCTGTTTTTCAATAAACGAATGGCTTTATGGCTTGATATGACAGTGATTGACTTTATTGGTTTGGTTACTTTAATTCGCATAATAGGTTGGTTAGGAATATGAAAGCTAACAACCTTACGATTTTTTTGTATGATGAGTAGTTAACCAATCAATCCCTAAAATCATATCAAATGTAAGTATTTTTAAGGAAATAAGATCAACAGGTAATGTGAGGATGCCAATTTGAGCCAAACAAGACTTATAAACAGTGGATGTAATGAAGGTTTCTCCCAACAGAGTTTCAACAGATAGGTCAAAGTATAATTTCTCCGGAATCAAATTTAAACGTTGAGCGCAAGTAGGAGAAATAAAAGAGTGGGTAGAATCAGTATCGAATAAGGTACAGACTTTATAAAAGTTTATGATTAACTTATCCGTAATAACTTCATTTGGGTTCCTCACTTGTTGGGAAGTCATGACAACCGCTCTCCCTTGAACTACTCGTCTTTGACTTGTCTGTGGCAGCATTTGGTGTCATCACTACTGTTGGAATTGACTTTTTTATAGGGCATATTCCACCCTCAACTACTTCGTTGTACTCCTGATTCATGATCTGAATCATCAATCTTCGATCCATATCGAATTGAGGTTGACCGCTCTGTACAGGGTAATTCAAAACTCGATGTTGGATTCTCCCAATTGTTGTCCAAAAAGAGAAATACACATCATCCATTTTAGACTTTTTGGATTGGACGTCTCTTTCTACAATATCAACTCGTCGTGCGACTTTTACCCATGCATCCTCCATTCTCACTCCTTCAGTTGTTTCTTCTTTCAGCTGATCCTTTAAATTTGAATTATCAGATTCTAGCTTTAATATCTTACACTCTGCCAAGGAGTGCTTTTGTTCAAGCATCATATATCGGGTAAAAAAAATTTGAATTGTTGCATCCCTTTGCTCCACGACGACCTGCCGTTTTTTAACCTATTCTTCTAACTCACGAATACGATCTTCCAGTTCTACATTTTGATCAAAAAATTCTTCTAATAAATTCTCCTTAGGTTCCTCTTCTTCCTCACTCTCAGTTGCTACCTCTGCGACTAGCTCGGGTGCAACTATTAATTCTTCCTTCAGCACAAGAATATCAATAATTCCTTCTTCGCCTGACATCACATTATCCTGGTTGGTGATTAGAGGTGTCTCCCCGGTCTCATTCACTCTATTGTTAACATTTTCAGCTACCATTCTCAAATACTGCCACAAAACAAAGGTTAATTAAAGAAATTGACATGCCACATAATATCCCTATATTCTGACCGACCTATTAAATAACAAATAAACTTAGGTAGGTCATACTAGCGAAGGAATTCTCCGTCTCTCCCCTCCTAGTTCTTGTCTCACATCTCAGCCAAGGATCATATCTCTAAGCTTTGATACCGACTGTGACGCCCCCAAAATAGGTATACATCACCTATTTTGAGTCGCCAAATACATGATACAAAATACAAATACAAACTTAAATATACAACATGAGCTGTGAGTTTTAATACAAATATTGTCTTTTAGACAGTATTCAAACTCAAAATAAGTCCTCAATACATTTATTATGACACTATTTCACAAAATAGTGAGGACCACTAATGAAAACATTTGGACCGTCACTCCATTCCCCGACTAGTCCCAGCTATATTCTAATTTCCTGAAGAGAACTATGAAAGTAATAGGATGAGCTCAACTAGCCTAGTAATAAATACTATTACTAAGATAATGAAGAATAAATTATCATTAGCCTTCAACGGTGTTAAACTGATAAAATACAATAGACATCAAGTTTAACTGCAGCAGAACAAACAATCCATTAGAAGAGTCAAGTAGAACAGGATATCTACTATCTTCTATGATTTAAAAGGTTTTTTTTTATCACTTTTATCGCTGAGACTCAACTTAATAAATAATCCACATCATCCCTGCACTATAGCCAAGCATATTCATTAGTATCATGACCACAAATTATTCATGCACTACGGGCCAAGGATATTCGTGTTTTCATCAATGGTCATGATCATGCCAATAACTGTCCATCAATGCACTACGGGCCAATGAGGACTTTTACCATATCATTTGTAACATTACAATCATGATTATACCGAATAATCCCTGGTTATAATCATACCAAGTCCATCTATGCACTACGGCCACATATGACTTTCATAACAATATAAACATGAGTATGATGACAATGATATAAGAATTCTATTAAATGAAAGCGAAAGATAAATTTTTAAAGATTTATAATTTAATTTATCCAGAAATCAATAGCGTCCAAATTGTCAACATGATACTGCTTTGTGGAGTAAAGTTCAAGAATAATATTGTACCAAAAATGATTTGGACCGAAAACGAATCAATTTTTATCATGAATAGTACCCCGGGTAAATATTACTTGAGTGAATAGTACCTTATAAATAGTACTTTATGAATAGTAACCCGTGAATAGTACTCCGACATGAAAAAGTTAAAACTTATCAAGAATGCTCAGAATAATATTTTCATGAAAAGATACTGGATGAAGCGCAAATTTTAAGGATATTCTACTAATTTCATGGAGTATAGAAGCCAAAACTTTAACAAAATGAGTATAGAATTTGAAATCTGAAACGAAATAATATTACTTACATACTATAGAATATGGAAGTAAATATTATTTTAAGTGAATATTGAACAAAAATAACATCCCTTACCTTGAAAAGAAGAATATTGCAACTGCTATAGCGGGGATATTCTTGAAGAAAACTTTCACTATTTTTTACGCTCAAAGCTTTCTAAAACTAGAAAGAAATATGCTCAATATTATAGAAGAAGAATTCTCTTATTCTGGTGTGATTTTCAATTCTAACTAAGCATCCTATTTATAGGAGAATGGAAAGGATACTATTTGAGTGCACAGTGAGGAGAAGTTCACGGGCGACGTTCACGAAATTTTTTTGAAAAAATTTGATTTTACTATTCATTACTATGCAATAAAATATTCTAATAAAACAAAAACTTTAAATTGTTATAAAATATTATTAAAATCAATAACAAATATGATTAGAAGAAAGAATGTATTCTCATAATCTTTTGTATCAATCAATCACTTTACAATGCTCTTATTTATAGATATAAGAACATAAATATTAGGAGGTTATAAAACTCAAAGGTCATGAGTTTTATAACTCAATGAACATGGAGTTACAATTAAAGATAAGAATGAATCTAGACATCCATTATAATTTTATAACTCTCTCCCTTGGATGTCTATTGTATAGCCATACGTATTGAAAGCTACCTCATTAAAAACCTTACCAAGAAAAACCTAATGGGAAAAAACCTTGGTTAAGGGAAAAAGAATGCAGCGCGTATTAGCTCCCCCTCATGAATATATCCTTAAGTCCTTCAGTTTTCGCATTCCAATATTTTGATGCAATCCTTCAAACATTGCAATTAGTAATGCTTTGGTGAACAAATCTGCTAGATTATCTTTTGAGCGAATTTGCTGAACATCAATGTTACCACACTTTTCAAGGTCATGTGTGAAAAAGAATTTCGGTGAGATGTGCTTTGTTCTATCTCCTTTGATGTATCCTCTTTTTAATTGAGCTATACATGCAGCATTGTCTTCATACAGAATGGATGAAGTTCTTTTGTAGCAATTTTTTAAGAATATGCCTCGTTTACCAAATAAAAATCCAGTGGGAAAAATTTTGGCTAAGGAAAAGAGTACAATATTCTTGTATAACTTCTAGTGCCTTGGGATTGCCTCATTAAAACCTTGCAAAGGAAAACCCAGTAGGAAAAAACCTTAGCGAAGGAAAAAGAGTACAATCAGCACATATCCTTTTTATTCCCCTTCATAAGTACATAGAATTTCCATTGTTCATGGTAAAAATATCATTAAGTCGAAGTATGCCAATATTGTGCACCATCTTCTTCAAAATCATAGTTGATAACGACTTAAAGAATATATCAACCAAATTATCACATGATCAATATTGTCATTCTTCTGGGGCTCATGTGTATAAAATAATTTTGGTGCAATATGATTGGTTCTATCACCCATGATATAACATCCTCTAATTTGAGTGATACAAGGGACATTATCTTTATATAATATCGTTGGACTATTTATGATTGATGATAATCCACAATTCACACAAATATGTTGAATTACTGATATCAACCATATACATTCACAACTTACTTCATAAATTGTGATAATCTCTGCATCAGCAGATCCAACTAAATGTGGTTTTGATCCATATTTCTTGTAATTTAACTACAAATGCTATATCAGGTCATGAGAAATTTTGCAATATATATCAAAGCACCAATTATACAAAGATATGGTACTTCAGGACCAAGAGTTTTTTCATTATTTTCTTATGGTCAAAACGGATCTTTCTTGATATCAAGTGACCAATCTATCATTGGAGTACATAAAGAATTAACATTATCCATGTAAAGTTACTTCAGGACTTTTTTGTGTATGTTTATTGATGAACAAAAATTCTATAGTTCAATTTGTAGGTCAAGACAAAAATTTGGCTTACCAATATCTTTCATCTTAAATTAGTTATTTTTGTCGACTCTTCTGGAGCAATATCTTTCATCAATAAATACAATAATAATAACAAATCCAAATTATGATCTTTTGATAAAAATGCATGCACAAATTGGATTATTCTCAAATCCTTCTTTCAAAAGATATCCACTTAGGCGATTATACCACAATATGCATCTGGATTGCTTTAACCTATATAAAGATCTTTGTAGCTTAATAGAATACATACTTTGATCTCGTTATTTTCAGATACCTGATCCTCTTCAGGGGATAACTCATCCTCTTCAGGGAATGACTCTTCAAGAGTTTTATTTACAGGAGATTTTTGTTCATGAGTTTTGGATAGATTCATAAATTTTGTAGTCTGTTTCATGGGTATAGCCTCTTTATAGGTTGTAACTTGTTTTTCTTGTACTTTCTTCTTCTGGAAAATTCTATGTTTCAGGTGTGACTTTGATTCAATTTACTGCTACATTAATTGATTGTCCTATAGGGACATCAATCTCTGCTAGAGTATTAGCAGCTAGAATGTGAGATATCATTATTTTCTTATTATCGGTGAATAATTCTGGTAATTAATTTGCAATTCATTGCAAATGAATTATCCTTTGAACTTCTAGTTCATACTGATTTGTATAAGGATCAAGATTAAATAACGTTGAAACATTCCAATTAATCTCCCATCGTGCTTCAGGCAATGATCTCACGTCGTGCTTCAGGCAACGACTTTTTTCCCCCTAATGGTGGGAAGACTGTTAAAATAACAATCCTGAATATATACCTTAAAAATATCACTCTAAATTCTTTCTTAATAGATGAAAACCAAATAACAATAATTAAATGTGATAATTTACTTTGATATAATCAACAGGTAAAGGAATCTTCTAGTTCTTTAAAGGATGGTCATGGGAGTTTTTAATAATTCAATGCATCATTATTGATCCTAGATGATCATGCCAAATCATAAAAACATTTGGATCTAAACACTTCTGGTATATTGCACACTTCTGGTGTATTACAACATTTGTTTTAACTATTCTCATTTTAGTATAATATAACCCAAAAGAGAAAATATACAAATTTTCTAATATGAGCTTCTGGCCCGATACTATTGAAGTAATATAAAGAAATTCTTCACTGTCTTCGTTATTGATTTCAATATAATAACTATTATAACGTGTATCCTTAAAGCTGAGCAAATTTCTGCTTGTCTCAGAAGAATATAAAGAATCATCAATACAAAGTTTTTGTGCCCTTAGAAAACATTATAATCGCTCTTCCGGAGACTTTAATTAAATTTGATGAATAATTACTCTTCAAGAGTCTTCAATTATGTTTGATGAATAATCGCTCTTCTAGAGCCTTTACAGTTTGATGAGCTTCTGACTCATATAACTTCATATATGAAAAACATAAATTTAACTTTATTACTTGAAACATAAATAAAACATATAATAAAAATACTTATTATAATGTCATAATATAATGAAATAAAAATAATTAATTGGTATGAATATTTCTATCAACATATCATCAAGGAAACCGTAGATATCAAAATTAGTTATATCCACTCCATTTGAAAAGTCAAAATAATTCATGGGATCTTCAGGATCTTTCCATTTCTTTTTCTTTTATGGAGTCTTGGTATAAACCTACCAAATGTTTAGGAGTACGACGGGTACATTCCCTTTTCTATATTGATAGTTCTTTTCACGCCTATAACCACAACCATAATTTCCTCTATGTTTATCAAATGAGGTTTTATTCACTTCAGGGAATGAAATAGAATTAGTCGAGCGAGATTGTTGGTTTTTCAGAAAAAACTCATTATTTTATACAGCCACTAGAAGAAATGATATCACTTCTAGGAATATAATTTCCTTTATCGCTTCAGGGAATATATTATGAACTTGCACTCACAATATTGCTACTACAGGAGCATATTCGAGGCATGAAATATAGTAAATATTTTTTTTTTCATGGAGATGATAGCAAATAAAAATCATTAATTTTGCATGATCCTGTAGGGACGCATGATTGCCAATTTTAATTGTTACTCCAAGTTTCTTTGCCTTTAGATGAATCTCATCATTAAGAGTACATGACAAATAATTCTTACCCGTAATATCAAGTTCCACGAACTCAAGTTTAGCAAGATTTGTCATTGTAATTTCATACAAAAATATATCAAAAAGATCATTAGAAATATATCAAAATATACAAACCAAAATATACATTTGAAAGATGTTTGCACAATGAAAAATAGATTGAAGCTAAAAGCAGAGGAGAATAGCAGTGCAGAATATTGTATGCTTTTATACAATTTTACTATGAAACTACAGTAAAAGTGGGACCAAAATGATGTTTGTGCCAGTACAATACACCCTGAGAAGAGTACAACTACAGATCCCTGTATCTGAAACAAAAGACAGAAGTTAGAAATAGCTACAATGTTGGAGTTGAATTCTTCCAAAATAATGCCAACTAAAATATGATTGGCCACTCAATAACCACGTTATTGGGATAGTTTTAACAAAATAAATTAGATAACAGAGGAAGATAGTATTAGAGATAAAATCATAAAAGGGAATATTAATGTTTAAAAAAAACAACTCTCAATGGAGAACACTTGAACCACATGAAAGGACCCTTCAATGAGGGAAAAATACCGAAAAATGAAGGAAGGACTTGTTGCATCAATCACCAAGGCAATAACATAAATTAAAAATGTTTCAGACATTTTTCTTGTACATGCAGCAAAAAGAGTTACTATATTTATATTGCATATGGTCACAACACAAACGAAACTATCTCCATATAAAAATCAAATTAATGCAAGTCTTCATGATAACTTTCCAGCCATAATTCTCATTTGAATATCTTCAAGAACATAGGAGATGATATAACTAAATCTTGTTTAAGGAATTCTGAATATTTACTGATGTAGGTTAGTCACTATAGCTTTCAATATTTTCATAGGCAGACTAAGTGGTCCTTGTAAAGCCCTTGTCTGGTCTACAGGATCTAAAGACTAAAAGCCCAACCTTGAACAAAAACCATGCATTTTCACTAAAAAAAATGAAACTAAAAAAAATTGTCACTGCAATGGTATAATCTGCATATCTGAATACTAAAACTCCTGCGTTGTAGTTCCCCAAGATAAAAATGAAGTATTGTGGGAGATCAGATGGATTAGAACTTAGTGGAGACATGTTTAACAAAAAGAGTAAGTAAAACTTGTAAAAGTTACGAAATCAAAAAAAAACATACATGGTTCTGCATTTCCATCCAGCCACCAATAAGAACCAAACCTGCATCTCAATGTTTTAGTGTATAATTACTTATTGAGATAGCTACCTCCCTGTGGTGAGCAATATGAGGAAAATCCTGAGTGAGCCGAGAGAGAATCGTGCTGATAACGTGTTATAAAATATTACTAAAATCAATAACAAATATGATTAGAAGAAAGAATGTATTCTCATAATCTTTTGTATCAATCAATCACTTTACAATGCTCTTATTTATAGATATAAGAACATAAATATTAGGAGGTTATAAAACTCAAAGGTCATGAGTTTTATAACTCAATGAACATGGGAGTTACAATTAAAGATAAGAATGAATCTAGACATCCATTATAATTTTATAACATAAATAAAATATAATATATTCTATTTATAATCTAATAAAATAAAACATATAATATATATATATATATATATATATATATATATTGACAAAAGTCATCAGTTTTGTTCCCCCCCCCCCCCCACGATATCCAATTTTCCTCCACCCATTTTAGTTTTCTACCAACATGTGGGCCCCACCTATATATATATAATTTAATTAATAATATATCCTAACTCTGTTCTTCCTACGTTACTACACCCCTCCCCCATTTTCTGACATTCATTTTTCAACACATATGGGCCCCACATATGGGGCCCACCTTTATTATATTAAATAATTTTCTACCGATTATTTTGAAAAATAGATAAATGGGGGTCCATAAAAATAAGCAAAATTTACCACACATACATCATAAAAATTCCCTCAATATTTTTAACAACCTTTATCCATGTTATTATAACTCGCAATATTAACAACCAAATCGTTCCCAGGAAAAAAAAGGCTTTTCGATAAGGATTTCTCCCTATTAGCGCGCAATTAGGTGACAAAACCTCTCCTCGACAGAACTTTCTAGACATTGTTAATTATGCAAATAATAATATGAATAACTTTTCATCTCAATTATTGATTTAATAATATATAAAATATTGTGACAATAATTGAATCAAATAACGTGAGATACTATGCAACGACGCGTATTACTATACTTTTACACCGGTTATTTCAACAGTTAACAATAAAACTTCCGCCGTTATTTTTATAAAAAGATATTTCTGTTATTTTCTCATTCCGACAATAATTACGTTGTGGGGTCCACCAATGATTGTGCCATCGTACGAATATTTCCTGTTAAAACGAATATTCCCCGACCAATCGAATATTATATAACAACTTGCTTACTTTTCAAAATTTATAAATATTACCCACAACTATAACATTATAACAAATTCAAACCTTAATATTCAAAAATGATATTTATAAAAAAAATCATTTTTATTCATAAAAGTTGGGGTCTTACAGTTTTGCTTATGTAGGATCAACCTAACATTTTGATCAATTCTTTCTAAGTCCTTATACATATATTTCTATTATCTATCAAAGGATTTTACAGCTTTTCTTAATGCAAGCATACTTGAATATTCATTTATTATATCATAATCAAATCATATAAAAATAGGAATATCATTCACATGCTTATTCCTGACAAAAGAGTTTAATTAATTATACCTAATTAGATTACGGAGCCTATTTAATTAAAGAAGTTTAATTAAATAAATAATATCTTATTATATTAAATAGGGTTACCTGATATCTTTATAAGTGGAGTCTTATATCAGATATCGGATATACGTAATTCCAAAAAGTTGGAGAGTACTTCTCTTTTCTACAGAGAGAGAAAACTAGGGTTTTAGCCAATACACCCTTCTTCTAAGTGGAGTCTTATATCAGATATCGGATATACGTAATTCCAAAAAGTTGGAGAGTACTTCTCTTTTCTACAGAGAGAGAAAACTAGGATTTTAGCCAATACACCCTTCTTCTTCCTTGGTGGATCTCCTCTAGAGGTCATACACTTGGTTGGCTAACATTGATCAAAGGAAGGAATCTAGTCGAAGAATCAAAGAGATCGCGGAGAAGTATGACTTGAACTCGTATCTGTGGAAGTTAGTATCTACAAGGGTATGATTCCATAACTTCTTGTTCTTCATTTTAATTAATAATATGCATAAAGGATGATCCGGGTAATTGGTTTGTGAAAAATTTTAAAATCTGATTTTGCCATGCTTCCGCTAATTTTGTAATTTGATTGTGTCCATATTTTTCACAAAACCTAACAGATAAAGCATATACTTTGTAACAATCTTATTCATTTATTAATCAAAGAATTGCTTAATTTAAAGGGCTTTAATTTATCTACATGGTGCTATTTTATAATATGTGATAAACCCATAGTTTTGAGCAATGCTTTTAGAATCATGATGATGATAATGCTAATGAGATCCAAATTTATAGATAGCTCACAAACTAAAATTTTTCCCAATCGTTGGATTACTAAAAAGGAGATTAGTGAATCTGAATAGATTGGTACATACGTTGTTTGCTCATTGGATGGGGATGATTGATCTCATGATCATTTGTATGGAGACACTAAAGCAAGTATGTAGGTGCTTATTGGAGAATAAGTTCATTGAACGTGGCTCGCTAAGGAATACCTAATGGAGTTTTACTTTCCTGTCAATAAGAGTTCCTGTAGTGATAGTAGTACAAGTGATCCTTAGACTTGAGATCATTATAGTATCTTCTATATGATAAGTTATACTTTGACATATCCCTTAAGACCCTTAGGGTATATCAAAGGGTATGCTTGGGTATAATAAGTTATATATGGAGATAATGAATAATCAATAAAGAATCTATCGCTTCTAGTAAAAGAATAGAAATTTCCTATGTAATTCGATAAATGACAACCTAGTACGTAGCCCTTGGCCAAGACATAATGAAATTAGAAAGGAGTTTCTTATTTGTATATTTTAGAGTTGTGCATTTGAGAATCAAAATGCATATAATAAAATAAGACCTGACAATAATTCCATGTCTTATATTTAATTGGGACATTGTATGGTGGAATGATTGAATTTTACGGTAACTATTTATTCAAATGTTCTTTTATGATTAATATTGAAATCTATATTATCTGAAAAGTCGTTGATCGCTAATGAGGCTTATCCTTATTGTAGACTAAATATTATTTATTTAAATAAATTAATAGTTTAATTTATTTATTTAAATGAGATTAGAATTATTCTAATTGATTTATTCACAACCGGTTTAATATGGAGAACCTAAAGGATCACACCATAAAAGGAAGAATAATTATTTAAGAAATAAATGACATAATTGTAATAATAAGTTAAGTGTATTTAATTTAATATATAGAAATATAATAAATTAAATAACTTAATATTTATTATTTAATATTTTAGAAATATTAAAAATAAATTAATAAGAGGAGTCATGTTATTATTATTACTATTATTATTATTATTTAATTCCTAAAGGAGTTTGGGAATTAATTAAGAAAAATACTCTCATATATTCCTAATAAGATTAAGAGGCTAATTAATTAAAAGAGTTTAATTAATTATTCCTAATAAGATTGGGAGCCAAATTAATTAAATGAGTTTAATTAATTAAAATAAAACCTAATTCCTTAATTATTAAGAAGTGTTGCCTACATCTATAAATAAGAGGAGTCTTATTATGGGTGTGAGAGATTTTTATTTTTTTAAAACACGAGACATTATTCTAAAAGTTGGATAGTACACATTTTTCTATGAGAGATAGAAAAATTAGGATTATGTTAAACACCCATCTTCTTGAATATTTATTCTTCCTTGGTGGATCACCTTTAGAGGCCAAATACTTGGGTGGCTAACTTTGATCAAAGGAAGGAATCAAACCCAATGAATTCAAGTTGAACACAGAAAGAATTTTGAGGTGAACTTGTACTTGAGGAAGCTCGAATCTTCAAATGTATAATTCTTGTTCTTCTTCTTTTCGTTTAATTAATAATTGTGCGTAAAGGATGATCTTGGTATATGGTTTGTAAAATTTTAAAACTCTATTTTACCTCGTTTCCGCTTATTTTGTGCAATTTGATTGCGTTCATGAATCTTACAAACCTAGCAGTGGTATCAGAACCAAACCTTTATGTGAATTATTAATTGTTCAGATTCAAAATGTATGTTGATATGTGTTTAGAACAATTTTTTTGGGCATAATTATTAGCATAGAATTGATTTTTTAGAGAAAAATCTTTGAATTCGTGAACTGGAAAAACAGACTCTGCCAGTGGCACCGCAATGCCTGCCTAAGGCATATTGGCAGCGCCGAGTCAGGAATTTGAAAAACCAAAGTTGGCGCCGTAGCGCATGATGCTAGTTCACTAGCGACGGTGCAGCGCCACTCCCACTACACCCAAAATGACCTCTAGAAAAGGACAAATCCTTCACAAGACATACTATATCACTAACAAGTGATTTATTGCGAAGAAATATTTTTTTTCACACGATTGCTCGCATTGGATCTCCTAGCAATTGGGTATCCTTCGCTAATTAGTAACTAAATGTTTTTTTGTGAATGATATATTGCGAATAACTTTTTTTATTCATAAATTGTGTTTGGTAATGGAATATTGTTATTTAGTGAAAGATTGATTTCCTTCACAAATAATATTTTAAGGACTTTGAAATTAGTGAATAACGTGACTCCCTCACAGATAATATATTGTGAAGAACATATTTATTTAACGAGAGAATATTTTCCTTCACTAATTATAAATTGAGAATCTTTCTTCAAATTAGTAAGAGAAAAATTCTTTCAAAAATTATAAATTTTTAAATAAAAAATTAATTTCTAAATAATCAAAATTCATTGAAAATTATAATTAATTTTTAAATCATTGATTTCATATTTATTATTATTATTAATCTCTATAAGAAATATCAATTTATTTTTCAAGTAAATATAAATATTGCTATATTTTTTTCAAACTAATTGATAAGCTAATGCATAAATAGCTAATAAAATCAAAACTTCACATATAAATAGATCATAATACTCGAGTCACAATAACTACAAAATTTGTTATTGTATCTTGGCTCCCAAAGACCATAGTACCTACAAAATTTATTAACTAACATAAGAAACCTAAAAGAATAACAATGAACTAGAAGGAATAAAGTGTGACATGCTATATCCACTTCATCATCATTTTCTTCAAGAAAATCAAGGTTGGGCATGTAAAGTTCATGCTGCAAGAGAAACACAAAAATTCAATTTCAATAAGACGAAAAATAAGAAGAGATGAAACTGGCGAACTTAAATTAAAAAAAAACGAAAATAAAATAAAAACCTCTTTTGCAACAGACAATGATCCTAAACTAGTACAGAGAACTCACCATGAAACTGGAGTTGGATGCACAACTACTTTCTCTAGCTGCAGTTACATAAAGTGAAAAATGTTAAATATGAAAAAATAGGAAGATAGTTAATCAGGTAGTAAAATTTAAGGGGAGGAAAACAAAAGGAATAGGTAATCAGGTAATTTCTCTAGATGCTATACCGAAGTTATGTTGAGGCTAACAGAGTTATGCATGAAATAGTAGGATAAAGGAGAGAGGTTGATCCACACCACAAAAACATATGCTATATTTGTATGAATTTCTAGAGCACATAACAATATATAATCTATCTTAGTTTACTGAATAATTCAATGAAAATAAATGCATGATAAGATGAATTCAAAACCTTTTCCATTTTGAGTTTATGAAACAAAATCTAACCAGTAACAGAAAGATTGGCTAATGAAGACATCAAAAGTGGACACAGGTTAGTACAAGTAAAACTGAGAAAGAATATCACAATTATCGATGATGGATAGATCACATATTGAGAAATAATAAATACCCCAAAGAGTTTTCATCCAAACCTAAAAAAAAGTTATATGCGGATCCACAGCAATTAGTAAACAATTAGACTTAAAGAAAGAGTGGTTGATCTCCAGTAGTGAACAAGCTTAGTCTTAGGAGACTCAAATACTGGCAGTCCACAATGGAAACCTATAAAATCAAACCAAAGTTATGAGTTGGGGAGAGAGAGATATTTGTCCAGGCTTAACAAATTGATTCCACAGGAATACATGCTTATATACTAATTGATTCCATTTATATGACTCATGTTGAGACGTATGTTAGTCAACGGTTTTTAGATGTCTTAGATCTTATTTATCTGGCTGCGCCGCTGCAGCTCTGAACAAACTTACTCTACTGAACATGGAGGGTTGCCCTGTTACTGCAGCATGCTTGGATTCTTTTTCAGGTTTCATATTGTGCTTGGTTTTCCTACTAATAACTATAGCTTGTAATTTAGAAGTCAAGTTCCTTGTACCAAATTCTTGTCCTTAACTGAATACTTTGTAGCATACTAGGAAAGGGAATTGTAAACAACATTTCTGTTTCTTGTGTGCCAAATGTGTAAAAATTTATTTTGTAAGAATGCTTACTTCACTGAGAAATTAGGCTTTTTGTTCTTTTTGACCTGAATTAGCTACTATAACGAACAGTTTCTTGTTAGGTAAATCAAACCAAAGTCTACAAAAGAAATATTCCCTCCGCCCCCACAAAAAGAGTGCCATTTGTAAATTTTGCAAATATTAATGAAGCATTTTTATTCCAAATTTATGGAATGATATTGACATCAGATGATGGCCTTTCATACTACTATCAATAAAAAGAAGACTTTTCTGAGGAAAAGAAAAAAGGAATTCGCAAATGGGACTTTTTCACATGAAAAAAGTATTCAAAATTTCACATAGACTAGTTGTCACCGAAAAAAATAAAATCAGATGGAGTAGGAATACGGAATACCGAATTTAAACATTACTCACCAACACTGCCAAATATCCAAACTTCCCACATAAGAAGTAACAGGAATTAACCTTGATATAGTAAAAAGAGAGAAATAAAATATTTGAAAGTTCAACACTACACATTGTAGACCAGCATGAATATTGATGCTCCCAAAAGATTACTAAGCAGAACATTTTGAACAACATGCCTGACACTAGACATTCAACAAAAAGAATTGTCCTATTTTCAAAATGATTGCTGCAAGGTTCAAACCCAAAGTACCCTAATCCTTAACGACCCGAGGGAAACAATTAATCAACTTAGGATGGTTTAGAACCAATTCCTGTTAACTTGTGAAAAATTCTAAAAGAAAAGCAATAATTTGATATGAGCTAAGGTTCATATAAAATTAGAGAAATATACCTTTGTACAAAACACAAATAACACTCGAGTATGTTTGATCAAATAAATAAGCTTCTATCTACCTGTCACTTCTTACATAA
The DNA here is from genome assembly GCA_020205505.1 of Panax japonicus. NCBI lineage: Eukaryota > Viridiplantae > Streptophyta > Magnoliopsida > Apiales > Araliaceae > Panax > Panax japonicus. The sequence continues at coordinate 24,455,345 of CM035098.1, read as the reverse complement.
TTGGCTGCATCATGTTTAAATGGAAGCAAAGAGCATAATTTAAATTCTAAAGGATTAAACTAAGCAAAACATTCCCACGAGTTCATCCAATATAGGATAACAAGTCTAGCAGCTATCTGAATAACACATTGCACAAAGTTGCAGTTACTCAAACAAGAACTTCTTGAATGACTAAGTAAATCCTGGCCATTCTATACACTGCATCTAAGAAGAATATAAGATTAAGAAATGGTAAAACCAACCACTGAGGATCATTACCATGATACCATCACCGAAAGGTGAAAGTGTGAGAATATACGAGATAGAACTAAGGAACATAAATAAAATTAAAAACTAAAGAAAAAAGTTTCATTTACTATTAATCAAGTAAAGGAAACAGAGAGAGACAGAGAGGGTGGGGGATAAGAAGATTAAAAACAAGAAAAGTTGAGTAAACATACTGCTTGGCATGCTTTGTTTCTGTATCGGATGCATAAGCTTTAGCATAAGAAGAATCTTTTCTGTCAGAAGAAGCTTTTGCATCATGTACGCTAGATTCAACTAGACTCTGCTTTTTAGTTGTAGTTGATGGAAACCCATCTGCTTCCTAGGAAGCACATAATGATACTGAGTTTTGAAGGAAAATGCTGTCCTTATGAGGAAGAAACCCACTTAAATGTGCTATCGAATTTGAAAACTCTAAATTATTGAACTCAGCTGAATTATGTACACGAGTCAAGCTTGAGCTCGAATTTATTAATAAAACCAATCTGAGCAAGTGAATATCCCTCACTTGGACTGGGCTCAACCCATTAACATGCATACTTATGGATTAAATTATACTTTTGTAAAATTTTGAGCCATTTTTTCATGTAATTTGTTAAATGTAAAGTCACATAATCTAGTTTTACTACTTCAAAATTTGTTAAAAATTTCATTTGGTCCAATCTAGTCAGCTCATTTAGTCATTTTAATTTCATAATAAGCTCTCTCTGTGAAAATGCATGCCACTTGCCAAAAAATGGAGTGCTGGAATTGAGCAACAGGAAAAAGATTATATCATTCTATAACAGAGTGGTCACCTTCTAGAGGGCTTACTCATGAATAACATCATTTAGTTGTAAATATATTGAAAACTAGATATAAATAGTCTAGTATTGAAAGATGTTTTTAAATTGAAGAAGATATTTTACCAGCAACCATTCTTTTGTGACAGGATCAGGGCGGTCTCTTCCTCCACTTGGTGCAATCCATATGATTTTCGATCCACTCCTGGGGTTCAGATAAGTATAGTTACAAAAGATGTTTACAACAAAATTTAGCATGTTAACACAGTATGATTTTAAGAAAATCATCACAGACATCCTTAGTTTAAGGGGTCATAAACTCTTAGGTTATGTTTGTTTGCAAAAACTATTTTCAAGGGATTACAAACCCATGGAATATGGTCCTATGATTAGTATTCCTAATCACTTGATCATTTAAAAAAAAATGATCATATGCTTGTTTAGATGGGGATTATATGTAGGATAGCTAAAATAAGGGTACAACTAAAATGAGGGATTATATGTAGGATAGCTAAAATAAGGGTAGATGTACCCCAATAGCATTGCCATCTCTTTTAAACTCCTAGTATTTGATCTCTTTTTAATCTCTACAAGATCGGGATCATCCCCCATGTGCTTCTTTGAATACACACACAAGAGATTCCTAAGAAAATATGAAGTTGAATAAGTACAAATTAAGTTCACGAGGAAGAGATTGAAAATAAAAAATGAACACTTCTGACCACATTCAAAAATCTAGATGAGCACCTTCCCATGCTGAAGGGCTTGCAAAGAGGATCTGTTATAACTCTATTTCCTGCGACATAGATCTGCAACACGGTATTTCAACATTGGTGAACCAACTAAGTTTTGTTGCACGTGAATTTGTGGTAACAGTAAGCTCAGCGCAAACAATATTATTGTTACCATGTCCTCTGCAATAGCAGGATTCGTTGATTCAAGAAGCAACGCGATAACAGCTGGATCTGCTTCAGTTTGGTGGTTAGAAATCAAAACTACATTGGACATGAACATGATAAAACAAAATATATAATGTCCTACACAAATGGGATTTTTTTTTCTTCACATGTTCTTGTTTGCGTTTATATTACAATATATAAGGTAGAACTTAAAACTAAATAGGTTTTGACTTTGGGTTATGGCAGACTACAGAGAGCAACTACATAACTTTTAATTAAATAAGGACTCTGTTTCAAAAAGAGTTTGATTTTAACTTATAAAAATAACTAATATTGTAAATTCTTTAAGAAATAATATTCTAAATAAAACTATTATTTCAAAAATTTAAATAGATTTAAATCTTAAGATGTCATAAATTAATTAATAACAAAAATTTTAGATAACATTTTTTTAAAAAATAACTCTTTTATAAATAATATTATAAGTTACAATTATTATAAATAAATTTAATACTATAAAAAATTTATTGTATTTATATTATAATTTATATTCAACACAATTAATTCTAAAAAAATTATTTAGAATAAAGCAGCCACCGATTTTATCTCTCGCAAAAAAACTCTGAACAATAATATATAGTGAGTAATAATTCCTTCACTTATAGATTTTTTCCATGCAAAATTTCATCATAAATTGGCGCCAAAAAGCCTTCTATCACCTCAATTTTGCGAGAAAAAAAATATAAATTGTGAATGATGTTTCTTTCGCTAATAACTATATTGTCACTATACTTTTTTCTTTCATGGTTCCTTCGCTAAAAAACTCCTCATGTGAAGGAATAAATTTCTTCACAAAATTTCCTTCGCTACATCCCTAATTTCTTGTAGTGTCCCTAGAAAATTTATTTATTTATTTTATTTGAATTTTAATTAAGATAAGAGGCTTATTTTAATTAAAATTGGATACAATATTTTTTCAGTAATTCTAAATTGGAAATAAAGGAGTTTATTTTGATTTGAAATTGGATTAAAATAAAGTTGTTTATTTTAATTGGAATTAGAATCCACTTTTGTTTGAATAAAAGAGTTTATTCATAAGTTTTATAATAACTTGGAATTGGATTCCACATTTGTTTGAATAAAAGAGTTTATTCAAGTTTATAATAACTTGGAATTGGATTCCACATTTGTTTGAATAAAAGAGTTTATTCAAAAGTTTTATATTAACTTAGAATTGGATTCCACTTTCGTTTGAATAAAAAAGTTTATTCACATATGGAATATGATTCTATGTTTCTTAGAATAAAGAGTTTATTCACATATGGAATATGATTCCATGTTTCCTAAAATTAAAGGTGTTTAATTTTAATAAGGAATATGGTTCAATATATTTTATTTTTCTAGCAATTTTAAGTTAAAATAAAGGAGTTTATTTTGTACTTGAAATTGGATTCCTTGTTGATTAAAATAAAGGAGTTTATTTTGACTATGAATTTGATTAAAAATAGAAGAGTTTATTTTTATTCAAAATTAGACAAAATAAAATAAAGAAGCTTATTATGATTTCAATTAAAAATAAAGAAGTTTATTTTGTTTCAAAATTTGATTTTATGCTAATTAAAATTGTCCATTATATCGATATCAATGTATATATTGAATATTTATTATTCATGAGATGAATGTTATTTATTGATGCATATGTTGATATGTATGATAATAAATTGGATTGATTATAGACTATTGACCAATGTGATTCGATTTTATTTTAGTCTGATGCATGAATGTATGAGTTTTATTAAATGGGGTCTGCGTACCTCGTCTTCTCTAATTTTTTCTTAATGTAAATTATATCTTCCTCCTATGTACTTCCCCTTGACTACTGATCAATGTTTCTATTTATTTTAAATAGTTTTGTAATAGGAATAGTTAGAATTAATTTTGAAGAATTAGAGATCAAGAGGCAAGGAGCGTTTGAAGACCCGTTTATAATGGAACCCGAGATTAAAATGTAATAATTATATTTAAATGTAGTTCTTGCACCCTAAGTTTGACCTTTTTGGTTCACTTGGTGGCTTTAGTGAACTTGTAATAACCGTAAATTTTACGATTTAATATTAATAATTATAAATAGAGCCTGTGATTAATTATTTTATAAATGCTTACATGGCATGAGGTAAGTAACTCAGTTGAATTAAAATTTAATTTTTAATAATTGATAAGATGTGGAGAATTATGGAAGGTTTATGACATGTCTTGTGTGGCACAATGATGGAATTAGTGAGGAATAAATAAATATTTACATGTTTATAATCCAAATAATAAATTGGGAGTGTAGCCCAATAAATAAATTGATAGACTTTTGAGTTAGCCCAATAAACTTGGGTAATTTAAAATCCAATTCGGAACCAAACATAATAGTTAACTGAGGGTACAAGGTGTTGGTTAAATGATATGGCGTGAGGCAATGGGCCCGACCGACTAGCCCTAGTCTATGTCTGAGATCTATTCTCTTGTCCCAAATTAAGGGTCACCAAGTACAAGGAACAGTAGCCAAAACTCTCTTTACGCAAACTTTTAAGCTGCTAATCCTAGGCATGCAGGGCTAGCTATGTGGCTGGTATGGAGTGGTTAAACAACTCCTTAAGTAACCATTGTTCATTTCTATTGCACCATGAATCCCAATATTGGGTAAAGCAAGTGTCTAGTCCATGCTTTTCTCTTTAAATACAAGCCACCATGGCAGTCTGTTATAATGATAAGAGTGTTGGAGAAATCTGAGTAAAGAATTCTTAGTTGCTAAGCATTACCAAATCAGTGTGTGAGATATCAAGGTTAAAGCTCGAGAAGGTAAAATTTCTACTGCGTTCTTAACTTGAGTCTTGTTTGATTCTCGGTTTTCCTAAATTAATAGGTCAAGTATGATGAATTAGCATGATATAGGGTGTTTGGAAAGTTTACTTTCGTGCATGAATACGTTAATAATTGCCTGGAATCAAGTTGTGGCTACTCTGCAAAACAGAGCATGTTCACTGCTTCTGAACTCCATGGGGTGCAGATGCACCGTACTTAGGAACCAGCTGATGGGTTCGGTCGTGTTAGACCATGTATTAAGAAATTCCCTTAGGTTGTATGCATATAGTAAATTCTTAATGAAATTAACCCAACGAACTTAGACTTTGTCAAAATAGTGTAGACCGAAGTCTCGGAAAGAGCTGACTTCGGAGATGTCTTCGGACAAAGCGTGTTGTCTTCGGACAAGTCGTAATGTCTTCGGACGAAGCGTGTTGTCTTCGGACAAGTCGTAATGTCTTCGGACGAAGCGTGTTGTCTTCAGACAAGTCGTAATATCTTCGGACATGGCCAGATGTCTTCGGCTTTGGACATGGCGAGATGTCCTAGGACTCGGAGACAACATCATAATTTGATATAAGGATGGATTAATAAATATTCCTATACTGCTATAAACTATTATTACACGAACGAGTTCTAAGTAGAGAAATTTACTAACTTCGGGAAAATAAATCTAATGCTTGCAAACATGCGTAGAAAAGGGTCGGTGGGATTGATAGATGTTATGGTCTACTTAAAGCAATGAACCTCTTGGAACTACGAATAAGAAAGATTATGAATAAACTAGCAGTGGTCAAAAGTATGAGTATGTTTGTGTGCATCTATGAGTTTTGATGGGTGCAGTAGTATACATAGATAAAAAAAATGTGTTATGTGTACATGTTGTTTACATATGTATATTAAGAGTGTTTGGCTAATGAATACCTATATTTACATAAATAGGACAAACATAATTCATTGAGGTGATTTTCGCTATAGTAGCAATCAACGCTAAAGGCAAGTTCCCTAACCTCACTCAAATTTACATTGAGTAAGTATCCGAACACTATTATTATTGTGTTGCAAATTCTCTAAACTCACTCAAATTTACATTGAGTAAGTATCCAAATACTATTATTATTGTGTTGCAAGTTTCTACTTCTTACACTATATACCTTCGAATTGTTGTCTCAAGCAAATATCTGTTTTATTTCAAAATCATTTATATACCTTGACATTGTTGCAAGCATTAGACTAATCGTTCTTAAATGCATTATGAAAATTTGTCTAAGCCTTTGATTCGACTAGACTATTATTGTGTGTTAAAAGCTATCCAAACCAATTGACTTGGTGCGGACTATCGTAAATCTACTGAGATGAACAACCCTCATTGAAGGGGAAATTATATATTGTCGGGAAACCGACGTGCGCACACGAGTATGATTAAATGTTATGCATAACATAGGGTACTTTAGGCTAATCACCTGATGTACTCGTTTATATTGGATTGCAGTGTAATACTGTTAATTCTAGTAAGAGTTCTTAGTCCTTAGTGACTGCTCAGTACTCATTCATGTTGAACCTCGAAATGAATAAATTCTGAAATTTTGTGGTTATCCTTCAGTCTATAACAACATCTATTGAATACTCTTGATATTGCTTGATATCCTTGAACTACCAATTATGATTATACCTTGAAAGATTTAAATGCTATAACTGCTTGTTCTTCTGGCTATATTAATTGCTGGGCAAACTTGTTGCTCATTCTTGCTTCCTAAAACATTACAGTTAAGGCAGAGCAAGGCGGTACTTCAGGACAGGACAAGGGAAAGGGCAAGGGGACAGAATAACTTAGTCCTAAGACTAGAAGTACTATTATTATTGTTATGCTTGTTATGATGTATTCCAGAATGATTAAGTTATGTTTAAGTTAATCACTGAATTGTCGTAGTATGGTTACGGTACCTTGGGACGCGAATATTTATATTATCAATGTAAATTGTTATATTATTTCCATTGTTAATGATTTAGTAAGATATTCGCAGTTGCACGCGATGCACCGAATTCGAGATGCGGGTGTTCGGATTTTGGGGGCGTCATAGGTTGGTATCAAAGCTATAGTTATAAACCTTAGGAGCGAGAGCCCTTAGATTATAACTTAGGATAACTTGGAAGATAGAAAGGGATGAAACTCATATAGAGTTTTCGTAGAGAGAGACTTAGCATGTTACAGAATATCATTTCATTCTATACAATGAACTTATGTTATTTAACATTCTAATGGAGTTGTTGTTTGTTTTGTCTTGTGTTGGTGATTGTAGGATGACTGACATGGGAGGACCTAGCCGAGTAGTAGAGGAGGAGCCGCGTGACATACACGTAGTAATGAGACACCATTGATAGCGAAGCCTATAACAACTGTAGTCCCTATCGATGATGATGAGGATGAGGAAGAGGAGATGGAGCCAGTACCCGAGGAGTCTGATCCAGAAGAGGAGCCTATGGAGGAGCATATGGTGGACGAGCCCATGGGGGACTCCGACGAGGCTACTTTTGAGGATAGGATGTTGGGGGAGTATGAGGAGCAGATTTTAGAGTTAGGGTACAAAGTTGAGAAGTTAGAGGCTGGGGCTAGGGACAGGGAGTCTGAGTTCCAAAAACTGAGGGACGAAGACCATCAGAGAAAGTTAGTGATGCAGGAGATGGAGGTGGAGATTGCTCACCGTAAGGAGGCAGGGATCCAGATGGGGGCTCTGTTTCCCAGAGCGGTGGCTAGGAATGTAGAACTGGCAGGGAAATTGGAAAAAATGGAGTAGAGGGAGTTGAGCGAGAGGACAGAGAAGGAAGCTATCCGTACTCAGTTAAAGATGGAGGTAATGGATAGGATCCATTTTGAAGAGAAGTGGGAAGGGGCCAATGATAGGGCTAACGATCTAGAATATGAAGTGAGGTGCAAAAGGAGGAAGATGAACAGGATGGGCTATGCAGTGCGCACGGCCATGGGGAGACTGATTGATGGGGTAAATCACTACCCGACAGAGCAGGGACAGACTCGGCACACCATAACCCGAGATTTGGTGGTGCACATTACTCAGAGGGAGTACCAGAGCGCTGTGGAGCGCGGGATGATGGATTAAGTCTAGGCGTTAAAAGTATTAGTTGTAGTTCGTTATGTGGTGTATTATCTGTTGTTGTAATTTCAATCTTTTATGTAGAAGGTGAGATAGTTGTAAGTCCCAAACTTTTGAGTTATATTAGAGGGGTAGTATGTTAATGGTTGTCCCCATCTTTTGTGATATTAGGGGATAAGTTGTGTCATTTATAGAAGTATGCTAGAGATAAACGTGTAATGTAACAATTTGGCATATGAATATAAATTATCTTATTCTAAAATGTATTCTGAAATCTTATTCCTTTTATGGAGAATTGTTTAAGTAATATAATTAGATAATAAAAATGGAAGTTTTATGATGCAGAAAAATGCCGCCCAGACGTAGATTAACTGCACCGGAAGAGTCGGTTAATGATGAGAGAGGACAAGTAGATCCCATTCAGAGGCTTGTAGATTTTTTAGGGGAGGCTCTTAGGGGAAGAAATGAACAAGTACCACCCGTTCCCAAGTAGCTCCGGTCACAAACTTCAAGGACTTTAAGAGTGTAGGACCTCCGGAATTCATGGGTACTACCGACCCTATCGTAGCGCAAACGTGGATCAAGGAAATGGAGAAAACCTTCGCCATTGCTCGTGTGGGTGAAGACCAGAAAACTGTGTTTGCTACATATATGATGAGGGGTGAAGCAAACTACTGGTGGGAAGCAAATCAACAGAGGGCGGGAGAAGGGACTATAACCTGGGAAAGGTTTAAGACTTTGTTCTTCGTGAATTACTTCTCGAACAGCATGATGAATAGGATGGAGGTAAAGTTTCTAGAACTAAAACAAGGGGAGATGACAGTGGCACAATATGCGGCCAAGTTCAACGAACTCGCACAATTCGCAACACATCAAGTAGACACTGAAGAAAGGAAATCTCGACGCTTCGAACCTGGACTAAAACCTTGGTTGTTCAACAAGGTGTCGGTCCTTCAAATTGACTCGTTCGCTACATTATTGGAAAAGGCGATAATTGCTGAGGGAGATAGCGAGGCATTGAGCCAATACAACAAGGAGAAGAAAAACAAGAATGCTGGGGGAGAAACTCGTGGAGGGAGTAGTAGTGGTGGAAGTTATTTGGGAAAGATGAAATGGGATAACAGCAACAACAACAACACCAACCACCAAAACATCAACCAGTCAGGAAGTTATCAAGGAGGATTTAAGAAAAGAAGTGAAGCTTGCTCGAAATGCGGGAAAAACCATCAAAGGGAGTGCTGGAAGGGGCGCAGCGTCTGCTACAACTGCGACCAAGAAGGGCACATTTCACCCAACTGCCCAAAGCCGAAAAAGATCAAGGGATGTTTCTCGTGTGGCTCAATTGAGCATCAAATCAAGGATTGCCCAAAGAAAAGGAACAACGGGGGAAGCAGCCAACAGGGAGGGGGCAGCAAACTGATGATCGGCGGACCAACGCAATCCAACCGACCGACTGCCCGAACCTTTAACATGACTGTCCAAGACGCAGTGACTGCAAGGGACGTGCTATCAGGTATTCTCCTAATCAATAATATAAATGCCTATGTATTATTTGATTCGGGTGCTACCTATTCCTTTGTGTCAGAAGAATTTGCTAATCGACTAAACATACCTCCTGAACATTTAGAAAACTCATTGAACGTAGAGATTGCGAATAAGGAAGTAATTCCCATAGAGTTTGTTTACCGAAACTATTGTGCAAACATTAGAGGTCACAAACTAAACGTAGACTTAATTTCGATTAATCTGGGAGAATTTGATGTGATATTAGGAATGGATTGGTTATCCAGCCACGCTGCAATAATCGATTGTCAGGAGAAGAGTGTGAACCTTCAGACCTCAAATTGGTCTAAGGTAGTGTTTTACGGTAGCTCATCGCTCAAGCAATCGGGTTGCCTTACGATGATGCATGCTAAGAAATTGTTAAAGAAAGGATGTGTAGGTTATTTAGCCTATATAGTGGACACTCAGCAAAAGGGAATAGAAATAAAAGATATACCAGTGGTAAGAGAATTCCAAGACGTGTTTCCAGACGAACTGCCTGGCCTTCCGCCAGACAGAGAAATTGAGTTCATAATAGACTTGGCATCGGGAACCGCACCAATTTCGAAAGCCCCATATCGAATGGCGCCGGTAAAAATGAAGGAATTAATGATTCAATTGCAAGAGTTACTAGATAAGGGTTACATTCAGCCAAGTGTGTCTCCTTGGGGAGCACCAGTGTTGTTTGTAAAGAAAAAGGATGGATTGATGAGGCTTTGTATTGATTATCGGGAGTTAAACCGAGTGACAATTAAGAATAGATATCCATTGCCAAGGATAAATGATCTTTTCGTTCAACTAAAGGGAGGGAAATGTTTTTCCAAGATAGATTTACGAACGGGTTATCATCAGTTGAAAGTACGAGAGGAGGACATATAAAAGACGGCGTTTCAAACTCGCTATGGACATTTTGAATTTCTAGTGATGTCATTTGGGCTAACCAATGCTCCTGCAGCATTCATGGACTTGATGAACCGGGTTTTCAAGCCATACTTAGATAAGTCTGTAGTAGTATTTATCGATGACATTTTGATTTATTTAAAAATGAAAGAAGAGCACGTCGAACACCTGAAGATGATATTGGAAGCATTGAGAAGGGAAAAGATGTACGCTAAATTTTCAAAATGTGAATTTTGGATGGAAAGGGTTCAATTTCTAGGACACATGGGATTTCTGTGGATCCTGCAAAGGTGGAAGCGGTAAGTAACTGGGAACAGCCGAAGACGCCAACAGAAGTTAGGAGTTTCTTAGGTTTAGCTGGATACTATCGAAGATTTATCCAAGATTTTTCTAGGATAGCAACCCCGCTGACCAATCTAACGCGGAAGACAGAGAAGTTCGTATGGACGGACAAATGCGAGGATAGTTTCCAAGAATTGAAGAGGTTGAGTGAGGCGCCTGTATTATCATTACCAGATGATACAGGAGGATTTGTTGTGTATAGTGATGCATCACATAGAGGACTTGGTTGTGTGCTAATGCAACATGGCAAGGTCATTGCATATGCCTCACGACAGTTGAAAGATTTCGAGAAACGATACCCTACCCATGACTTGGAGTTAGCGGCGGTAGTCTTTGCATTGAAGATATGGAGGCACTATTTGTATGGAGAAAAATGTGAGATATATACGGATCACAAGAGTCTGAAATATATCTTCACACAGAAGGAGTTGAACATGCGACAAAGAAGATGGTTGGAACTGATCAAGGATTTCGACTGTGAAATTCTTTATCACCCGGGAAAAACAAACGTTGTAGCCGACGCTTTGAGTAGAAAAGGAAGGGAGAAGTTATTGAAATTGACAACTCAAGAGGAATTAATAAGAGAAATGGAAAAGTTGGAAATAAAGGTGGAGGAATCAAAGGAAGCAGAAGGAAAATTACTCATGATGAGAGCTCACCCGACGTTATTGGATAGAATAAAGGAAGCACAAGAGAAAGATGAAGAATGTGAGAAGATAAAGAAGAGAATAGTAGAAGATAAGGAAGAAAGATTCAAAGTAGATAAAGACGGTATATTGAGGTTTGAGGGTCGAGTATGGGTGCTAGCTGTAATCAAACTGAGAGAGGAAATCCTACACGAGGCACACAATACGACGTATTCTGTACATCCAGGAGGCATAAAAATGTACCAGGATCTTCGACACCATTTTTGGTGGCCTAATTTGAAAAGAGAGGTTGCAGAGTGTGTTAGCAGATGTCTTACTTGTCAAAGAGTCAAAGAAGAACACCAGAGACCAAGTGGACTACTTCAACTGCTGGAAATTCCAGAATGGAAATGAGAGCACATTACGATGGACTTCGTGGTTGGACTTCCGGTTACACAGAAGGGTTATGATGCCATTTGGGTTATTGTGGACCGACTAACAAAGACAACTCATTTTCTACCAATCAAGATTCGATTCAATTTGAACCAGTTAGCTAATTTATATGTAAGGGAAATTGTATCGCGACATGGAGTGCCAGTGTCGATTGTCTCCGATCGGGATCCGAGTTTCACGTCAAAATTATGGAAAAGTTTACAGGAACGAATGGGAACTCAATTGAGATTAAGTACTGCTTATCACCCTCAAACTGACTTGAAGAGTGAACGAACCATACAAACGTTGGAGGACATGCTGAGAGCTTGCGTGATGGACTTCAAGGGAAATTGGGATGATCATTTACCATTAGTAGAATTCGCTTACAATAATAGCTATCATGCGAGTATCGGTATGCCGCCATATGAAGCTCTTTACGGGAGAAAGTGCAGAACACCATTTTGTTGGGATGAAGTCGGAGAACGACGACTTTTGGGACCAGAATTAGTCCAGCAAACGGCCGACATTGTAGCAACAATAAGGGGCAAATTGGTAGCAGCTCAAGATCGCCAAAAATAGTATGCCGACTTGCATCGTCAGAAGCAAGACTCTGAAGTCGGTAGTTTTGTGTTTTTGAAGGTATCTCCTTGGAAGGGAAAGATCAGATTCGGAAAGAAAGGAAAATTGGGTCCGAGGTTCATAGGGCCATTCGAGATATTGAAGCGAGTGGGCGAAGTGGCATACAAAGTTGCTTTGCCACCCGAACTAGAATACATCCACAACGTGTTTCACATTTTCGTACTACGTCCGTACAAGTCTGACTATAGACACATGATTTCCTATGAGCCCATTCAAGTAGAGAAGAATCTGACATATGAAGAAATTCATGTTCAGATAATAGACAAGAAAGAACAAACGCTAAGAAACAAAGTTATATCTTCTGTAAAGGTTGTTTGGCGAAACCACGATGTCGAGGAGGCCACATGGGAATTAGAAGATAGGATGAGGAGAGACTACCCCCATCTTTTTGTGTAACCATGTATCAATTCCGAGGACGAAATTTTTATAAGGGGGAGATGATGTAATAACCGTAAATTTTACGATTTAATATTAATAATTATAAATAGAGCCTGTGATTAATTATTTTATAAATGCTTACATGGCATGAGGTAGGTAACTCAATTGAATTAAAATTTAACTTTTAATAATTGATAAGATGTGGAGAATTATGGAAGGTTTATGAGATGTCTTGTGTACAATGATGGAATTAGTGAGGAATAATTAAGTATTTACATGTTTATAATCCAAATAATAAATTGGGAGTCTAGCCCAATAAATAAATTGATAGACTTTTGAGTTAGCCCAATAAACTTGGGTAATTTAAAATCCAATTCGGAACCCAACATAATAGTTAACTGAGGGTACAAGGTGTTGGTTAAATGATATGGCGTGAGGCAATGGGCCCGACCGACTAACCCTAGTCTATGTCTGAGATCTATTCTCTTATCCCAAATTAAGGGTCACCAAGTACAAGGAACAGTAGCCGAAACTCTCTTTATGCAAACTTTTAAGCTGCTAATCCTAGGCATGCAGGGCTAGCTAAGTGGCTGGTATGGAGTGGTTAAACAACTCCTTAAGTAACCATTGTTCATTTCTATTGCACTATGAATCCCAATATTGGGTAAAGCAAGTGTCTAGTCCATGCTTTTCTCTTTAAATACAAGCCACCATGGCAGTCTGTTATAATGATAAGAGTGTTGGAGAAATCTGAGTAAAGAATTCTTAGTTGCTAAGCATTACCAAATCAGTGTGTGAGATATCAAGGTTAAAGCTCGAGAAGGTAAAATTTCTACTTCGTTCTTAACTTGAGTCTTGTTTGATTCTCGGTTTTCCTAAATTAATAAGTCAAGTATGATGAATTAGCATGATATAGGGTGTTTGGAAAGTTTACTTTCGTGCATGAATACGTTAATAATTGCCTGGAATTAAGTTGTGGCTACTCTGCAAAACAGAGCATGTTCACTGCTTCTGAACTCCATGGGGTGCAGCTGCACCGTACTTAGGAACCATCTGATGGGTTCGGTCGTGTTAGACCATGTATTAAGAAATTCCCTTAGGTTGTATGCATATAGTAAAGTCTTAATGAAATTAACCCAACAAACTTAGACTTTGTCGAAATAGTGTAGACCGAAGTCTCGGAAAGAGCTGACTTCAGAGATGTCTTCGGACAAAGCGTGTTGTCTTTGGACAAGTCATAATGTCTTCGGACGAAGCGTGTTGTCTTCGGACAAGTATTAATGTCTTCAGACGAAGCTTGTTGTCTTCAGACAAGTCGTAATATCTTCGGACATGGCCAGATGTCTTCGGCTTCGGACATGGCGAGATGTCCTGGAACTTGGAGACAACATCATAACTTGATATAAGGATGGATTAATAAATATTCCTATACTGCTATAAACTATTATTACACGAATGAGTTCTAAGTAGAGAATTTTACTAACTTCGGGAAAATAAATCTAATGCTTGCAAACATGCGTAGAAAAGGGTCGGTGGGATTGATAGATGTTATGGACTACTTAAAGCATTGAACCTCTTGGAACTACGAAGAAGAAAGATTATGAATAAATTAGCAGTGGTCAAAAGTATGAGCATGTTAGTGTACATCTATGAGTTTTGATGGGTGCAGTAGTATACATCGATAAAAAAAATGTGTTATGTGTACATGTTGTTTACATATGTATATTAAGAGTGTTTGGCTAATGAATACCTATATTTACATAAATAGGACAAACATAATTCATTGAGGTGATTTTCGCTTATAGTAGCAATCAACGCTAAAGGCAAGTTCCCTAACCTCACTCAAATTTATATTGAGTAAGTATCCGAACATTATTATTATTGTGTTGCAAGTTCTCTAAACTCACTCAAATTTACATTGAGTAAGTATCCGAACACTATTATTATTGGGTTGCAAGTTCTTACTTCTTACACTATATACCTTCGAATTGTTGTCTCAAGCAAATATCTGTTTTATTTCAAAATCATTTATATACCTTGACATTGTTGCAAGCATTGGACTTATCGTTCTTAAATGCATTATAAAAATTTGTCTAAGCCTTTGATTCGACTAGACTATTATTGTGTGTTAAAAGCTATCCAAACCAATTGACTTGGTGTGGACTATCGTACATCTACTGAGATGAACAACCCTCATTGAAGGGGAAATTATATATTGTCGGGAAACTGACGTGCGCACACGAGTATGATTAAATGTTATGCATAACGTAGGGTACTTTAGGCTGATCACCTGCTGTACTCGTTTATATTGGATTGCAGTGTAATACTGTTAATTCTAGTAAGAGTTCTTAGTTCTTAGTGACTGCTCAGTACTCATTCATGTTGAACCTCGAAATGAATAAATTCTGAAATTTTGTGGTTATCCTTCAGTCTATAACAACATCTATTGAATACTCTTGATATTGCTTGATATCCTTGAACTACCAATTATGATTATACCTTGAAAGATTTAAATGCTATAACTGCTTGTTCTTTTGGCTATATTAATTGCTGGGCAAACTTGTTGCTCATTCTTGCTTCCTAAAACATTACAGTTAAGGCAGAGCAAGTCGGTACTTCAGGACAGGACAAGGGAAAGTGCAAGGGGACAGAATAACTTAGTCCTAAGACTAGAAGTACTATTATTATTGTTATGCTTGTTATGATGTATTCCAGAATGATTAAGTTATGTTTAAGTTAATCACTGAATTGTCGTAGTATGGTTACGGTACCTTGGGACGCGAATATTTATATTATATCAATGTAAATTATTCTATTATTTCCGTTGTTAATGATTTAGTAAGATATTCGTAGTTGCACGTGATGCACCAAATTCGAGATGTGGGTGTTCGGATTTTGGGGGCGTCACAGAACCAAACTAAAATAAAGTCCATAATCAATCTTAGTAGAATATAGTATTCTAAATGTGCATGCTTATACTATATATATATACATAGAGGCGAAGCCACATAAACTTTGTGGGGTCAATCGACCCCACTGAAAAAAAATTTATTTTATAATGTAAGGTAATTAAATTTTAAAAATTTAAATATTATACTCCCTCCGTCCCAAATTATCTGCTGTTTTAACAAAAAACAATTGTCCCACAATATCTGCTTTTTTAAGATTTCAATACATTTTTTTCCATTTGTTTTCCAAATTTGCCCCTTTATCTTAATTGTTGATAATCATTACTCTCATTAATGCCTCTCCTCTTTTTTAAACATCCACATTCATGCCCTTCTCTCTCTCTTCAATTAATAATTGTTTCTTTCTATCTCTCTCTTCAATTAATGTGTTGCTTTCTCTCTCTCTCTCTTCAATGTTTCTCTCTCTCTCCAATTAATTAGCTGCTTTTTCTTTCTCTTCAATTAATAAAAAAGTCAACACAAAGGGTATTTTAGTATTTTTATCATACATATTGGTATCTGTGTGAGACTCTAGAACAACAGATAATTTGGGACGGAGGGAGTATATGAATTGACCCCACTAAAATTTTATAAATTTTCTATTATACGGGGTCAAATTAAAATTTTATAACTTTGTCAATCATGTTTTAACTACATATGACTCATATCCTTTCAATATATGTATATCTCTCTATGATATTTTAAAATAAATAATAATCTAATTTATATTATTTTTAAAAATAAATAATGAATTACTTATGTATGAACAGTTGTTATTAAAAAAGTCTATTATGAGTCAATATAGTGTATATATACTAAATATTATTACTCATTATATTTTTATTGTAATATAGTGTATATTATATTATATATTATATTATATTATGAAAACATGCCTCACATGTTAATTAATATGATGCGTATTTTATATATTTATGTGCATACGCGCTAAACAAGATGAGACAAAATAATAACAAACCCCTAAAACAAATTATATTAAGTTGTAACGTTCAAAGATATTTGGAATATCGAACGTCACCTTCTAGCATGGTAAAACAATAGAGTATTAAATATTTAATATGAGTTTATTGTGCACACACAAGGCAAGTATTAAATATTAAAGATGTTGTTTTATCACATTTAATGCTTATAAATAAATTAAACAATGTTGTTTTGTTGTGCACACACAAGTACAATGTTTTTCTTTTGAATATATGGAGTGCTAGGTATGACTTAACTTATATCATTTTAGTTCGGATGTGTACAGACTTGATCATTATGATCTAAGAGGCAAAACACAAGAAATTACATAGTTGATGTAATTGACAAGAGTTGTCTACCTATTTATTTATATATAGTTTGTTGTGCACACACAAGGCAATATAATTTGAAATGAGATCCTTATTCTCACTAGCATATCCTTAATTAGATATTGTTGAACTATATATATTGAGGGTAATATATTTTGATAAAATAGTGGGAGATACCAATTTAAAACAAGACCTAAATTATTTTGGTAATTAATAAAAGAATGTATGATATAATGTTGTTAAATTACAAATTCATTTACAAAAGTTTACAATATCTAAATTACTATCATTGTGAAGCATATTAAATGCTATTTAACTGGACCGAATTAAATGAATTAGTTAAGAAAATTGAGAATAGTTCTCACAGCTGAAAAGTTATCTTATGTCCTTAATACGTTTATCCCTACAATGGTTGAAGATAATGCCTCTGAGGAATAGATTGCTACTTTTAGAAAGTGGCAAGATGATGCACAGTTGACTCAATGCATCATGCTCACATCCATGAGTAACGATCTTCAACATCAACATGAAACTATGGATCTCTACTATACTCCTGCACATCAAGTAGTTGATGGTGAGGAAAGTAGGATTGATAGATATCAGATATCTAAGGAGCTCTTCCAATCTAGAATGACCGATGACACTACAGTACCGAAAAAAGTCCTTAACATTATCAATTTGATGGAACAATTAGGGTAACAGGTTTTTTCATGGATGGAGAGTTGAGTGAAAATTTGATCTTGGAGTCACTCCGGACTCCTTCTCATAATTTTTGTAAAATTTTCATATGAACAAGCTAGATTTCAGCTTCTCTGATTTTCTTAACGTATTAAAAAATGTTGTGAGTCACTTTCCAACGAAGAAATATCAAGTCTTACTGGTAGGGGCCATATGATATTCTTAATAGAAGAATGATTCAAAGAAGGTAAATAGAAAAGGAAAAATAATGGATAATAAGAACAAAACTAATTCGGATAGCAAAGAATTTTGCTTCTACTGCAATAAGCTTGGACACTAGAAAGGAAACTGCGAGAAACATCTTACAGAGCTAACCAAAGAAGCTTAGTGAAGCTTCGGTTATAAATACAATTTTGTTCATGATTGAAATTAATTTTATAATAAGTTAAGGTTATACTTAGGTATTGGATACCGATTTTAGTTGTCATAAATATAGATTTATGAAGGAACTAAGCAGAAGTAGAAAGCTAAACAAAGATAAGTAATCCTATGTGTGGGAAATGAAGTAAAAGCTGTTGTATTAGTTATAGGAATTTATAGTTTAGCATTGCCTACGGGTAAGTCTATTAAGTCAATAAGTTGTTATTGTATTCCAGTTCTCTTTAGAAACATTATTTCCATTTTGTTGTTGGACAACAATTTTTTTTTGTATTATATTTAAGAATAATTGTTGTTTTATTTATAATAATAATATTTTGTATAGAACTTAAATATTACTTAATGGATTTTCTGTACTTGACTTACGTGAAAAATTATTTTGCATATTGAACAAATTAGTATAAGAAAAGGAGATGATCATTCAAAGAGTTGAATGTGTGTATTTGCTAAAATACAAGTGTGAATTATTTGAGAGGCTCAAAAAATTCAAAAGTGAAACTAATTTGAAAAGTATTAAGATTCTTTGATTAGATCAAGGAATAAATACTTGTGCAATAAGTTTCTAAATCATCTTAAATGGTTTTCTCATAATGGACGTCTCTTGATACACAATAATTTATTGGTATATCTAAAAGGAAAAATTGTACATTGTTGGACATGGTGTGGTCCATAATTATTTTACAAACATTCCAGTATCCATCTAAGGTCATGCCCTAAAAATGCCTGCTTATCTATAAAAAAGGTAACCTCAAAATCTGACCTAAGACTCTATAAGAGTTATGGACAAGGAGGATTCCTAATCTTAAGTATGTTAAGATAAGGGGTTGTCTAGCTTATGTGAAAAGGTTTCAAAGGATAAGCTTGGGACAAGATTTGACAAGTATAGATTTGTGGAACATCCTAAAGTAAGTTTAGAGTAAATGTTTTATAATCCTACTGAGCAAAAGGTGTTTGTTGCAAAACACGTTGCCTTCTATGATAAAAATGTTTATCATTGAAGGGCTAGTGGGAGGATAATAGAATCTTGAAGATTTCAAGAACCACAAAACAAAATAAGTCAAATAAGAGGAACTTGTAGATAGACCTATTATATCACAACCGAATTGTGAATCTGGAATAGTACTGAAGATATCTGGGAGGTATGGATTCATTATGAATGATGATGATGAGGTAAGCATTATAGAAGATGATAATCCAGTTACATATGATTAGGTAAAAGTTGCAGACACTCAGAGAAATGGATTGAAACAAGCTTCTCAAAAATGGAACATTCATTTTCATGAGACAATCAAAAGAATTTGATTTTTATCAAAACAAGAATGAACTTAGTGTGTACAAAAGGGTCAATGGGAGCTTTGTGACATTCTTAGTATTATATGTTGATATACTACAGATAAGGAATGACATACCAATGCTACAATCAGTAAAGATAAAGTTGTCTAAACATTCCTCCACGAATAATTTAGGAAGAGTATCTTAATTGGGGATACAAATCTATATAGAAAGATTTAAAAAGATGCTTGGCTTAACCCAAGAAACGTATATTCATTTGATGCTAAAGTCGTTTAGCATGTCAAACTCCTAAGAGATGTCTCATGTTGATGAGTCATGGAGTGTATCTCTCTTAATAGTCCCCATAGACTCCTAAAAGAGAGATCGCATGTGTAACTATCATGTATGCAATGAAATGCATGAGACCTGATGTTGATCACTCATATTCTGGCGAAGATCACTGTGAGACAATGAAAACATCCTAAAGTGATTAACCAGCACTAAGGATGTGATCATATTCATGGTGGGTCTGAATTAAAACTAGAGGGCTTAACAGACTCAAGTTTTTTTAGACTAACCAAGACGACAACAAATCAACTTTAGGATAAAGTGTTACCTTAAACGGTGGTGCAGTGAATTGGAAAGGTTCTATGTAGCAAAGACTTGCTGGTTTAGTAATAATTACAAAGTATATAGCTGTAAATGAAGTTGCAAGTTTATTATTTGGATGAAAAGTTCATTACAAAACTAGGAATAGTTCCTAAGTTTCATCTTGGATCTAAACATGTGTTGCAACACTTTTATTTGATTGAAGACTCATTGAAAGAGGAGAAGTCACTATAGATATAGTGGGCTCTCAAGAACAAAATTACATATCCATTTACTAAAGCTTATCCAACAACATGATGATCGCCACTTAGAGAAGAAGGGTATGGGATACCATGACGATTGGCTTTAGTGCAAGTGGGGGATTGAAAATAGTATGCACAAAAGCCAATCATGTTGATGATAAAGCATATACTTTGTAACAATCTTATTCATTTATTAATAAAAGAATCGTTTAATTTAAAAGGCTTTAATTTATCTACATGGTGTTATTTTATAATATGTGATAAACCCATAGTTTTGAGCAATGCTTTTAGAATCATGATGATGATCATACTAATGAGATCTAAATTCTTAGATAGCTCACAAACTAAAATTGTTCCCAATTGTTGGATTAAAGAGAATCAGTGAATTCAGAAAGATTGGTACATACGTTGCTTTCTCATTGGATGAGGATGATTGATCTCATGATCATTTGTGTGGAGACACTAAAGCAATTATGTAGGTGCTTATTGAAGAATAATTTCAGTGAAAGTGGCTCGCTAAGGAATACTTAATGGATTTTTACTTGTCTGTCAATAGGAATTTCTGTAGTGATAGTAGTACAACTGATCCTTATACTTGAGATCATCATAGTATCTTGTATATGATAAGTTATACTTTGACATGTCCCTTAAGACCCTTAGGGTCTATCAGAGGGTATGCTTGAGTATAATAAGTTATATATGGAGATAATGAATGATTAATAAAGAATATATCGCTTCTAGTAAAAGAAGAGAATTGTTCTATGTGATTCGATAAATGACAACTCAGTAGTCCTTGGCCAAGGTAGAATGAAATTATAAATGAGTTTCTAATTTGCATTATTTGGAGTTGTGCATTTGAGAATCGAAATATATATAATTAAATAAAATAAGACTTGACAGTAATTCCATGTCTTATATTTAATTGGGACATTGTATGGTGGAAGGATTGAATTGTATGGTAACTATTTACTCAAAGGTTCTTTTATGATTAATGGTAAAATCTATATTATCTGAAAAGTCATTGATCGCTACGGAGGTTTATCCTTATCGTAGAATAAATATTATTTATTTAAATAAATTAATAGTTTTATTGATTTATTTAAATGAGATTAGAATTGTTCTAATTAATTTATTCATAACCAGTTTAATATGAAGAACCTAAAGGGTCACACCATAAAAGGAAGAATAATTATTTAAGAAATAAATGACATAATCATAATAATAAGTTAAGTGTATTTAATTTAATCAACGATGATAGAATAAATCAAATAGCTTAATATTTATTATTTAATATTTTGGAAATATTAAAAATAAATTAATAAGAGGAGTTTTGTTATTATTATTACTATTATTATTATTTAATTCCTAACGGAGTTTGAGAATTAATTAATAAAAGTACTCTCATATATCCCTAATAAGATTTGGAGGCTAATTAATTAAAAGAGTTTAATTAATTTTTCCTAATAAGATTAGGAGATTAATTAATTAAATGAGTTTAATTAATTAAAATAAAACCTAATTTCTTAATTGTTAAGGAGGGTTGACTACATCTATAAATAAGACGAGTCTTATTATGGGTTTGAGAGGTTTTTGTTTTTAAAAAATATGTGAGACATAATACCAAGAGTTGGAGAGTACACCTTTTTCTATGAGAGATAGAAAAACTAGGATTTTGCCAAACACCCATCTTCTTGAATCTTTCTTATTCCTTGGTGGATCACCTATAGAGGCCAAACACTTGGGTGACTAACATTGATCAAATGAAGGAATCAAACCGGGTGGATTCAAGTTGAACGCGAAAAGGATTTGATGGTGAACTTGTACCTGAGGAAACTCAAATCTTCAAGTGTATAATTATTGTTCTTCTTCTTTTTGTTTAATTAATAGTAATGAATAAAGGATGATCCGGGTATATGGTTCATAAAATTTTAAAACTGTATTTTACCACGTTTCCGCTTATTATGTGCAATTTAATTACGTTCTTGAATCTTACAAACCTAACATATTATCTGTTGACTTCTTCTTCTCAGCCTTTTCTAGCCATTTGGATAACCAATCAATCACTATGGCCCTGATATTCATCTGCTGCTTCATGACGCTTGCAGTCATGACTCTCAGTTGCTTATCGCTAATAGTATTATGTGCAGTGTCTTTGCATAAGATACATTTTCCTGTAAACTCAGCAAGGAATTCAAATTCCTCTGAAAACCCCTTCTTCTTCATATCTTTCATATTTGAATTTCTCTTGTAGTACATTAACTTCTTGCCTTCTTCAATGTTGACCTCCTCAAGATTTATCAGTCCTTGGTTAGGAAACCCTAGACCTTGGTTGATGTCTGATGCTCTTATCTTTAGATTTACTCCTTTGACTTTTGTAGATAGAAGCCCACAATCTATCGTTATATTTGAATAAAATTTCTTCGCCAAATCAGTATAAATTGGAGTGTTTGTTAGGTTTGTAAGATTCAAGAACGCAATCAAATTGCACAAAGTAACGGAAGCATGGTAAAATAGAGTTTTAACATTTTACAAATCATACACCCGGATCATCCTTTATGCACAATTATTAATTAAACAAAAAGAAGAAGAACAAGAATTATACCCTTGAAGATTCGAGCTTCCTCAGGTACAAGTTCACCTCCAAATCCTTTCCCGTTCAACTTGAATCCACCAGGTTTGATTCATTCCTTTGATGAGCATTAGCCACCCAAGTGTTTGGCCTCTAGAGGTGATCCACCAAGTAAGAAGAAAGATTAAAGAAGATGGGTGTTTGGCAAAACCCTAGTTTTTTTTCTATCTCTCATAGAAAAAGGTGTACTCTCCCAACTATTCAAATCACGTCACTTGATATCTGATATAAGACCCCTCTTATAAAGATATCAGTTAACCTTTTTAACATTATTAAAATAGGGTATTATGAAATTAATTAAACTCATTTAATTAATTAGGCTCCCAATCTTATTAAGAATAATTAATTAAACTCTTTTAATTAATTAACCTCCTAATCCTATTAGGAATATATGAGAGTACTTTTATTAATTAATTCTCAAACTCCTTTAGGAATTAAATAATAATAATAATAATAATAGTAATAATGATAATAAGACTCATCTTATTAATTTATATTTAATATTTCAAAAATATTAAATAATAAATATTAAGCTATTTAATTTATTCTATCACCATAGATTAAATTAAATACGCTTAACTTATTATTACAATTATGCCATTATCTTCTCAAATAAATATTCTTCCTTTTGCGGTATGACCCTTTAGGTTTTCCATATTAAAACGGTTGTGAATAAATCAATTAGAACAATTCTAATCTTATTTAAATAAATAAATTAAACTACTAATTTATTTAAATAAATAATATTTATTCTAAAATAGGGATAAGCCTCCCTAGCGATTAACGACTTTCCAGATAATATATATTTCAACATTAATCATAAAAGAACCTTTGAGTAAATAGTTACTATACAATTCAATCCTTCCATCATACAATGTCCCAATTAAATATAAGACATGAAATTACTGTCAAGTCTTATTTTATTTAATTATATGTATTTCAATTCTCAAATGCACAACTCTAAATAATACAAATTAGAAACTCCTTTCTAATTTCATTTTACATTGGCCAATGACTACTGGGTTGTCATTTATTGAATCACATAGGACATTTCTATTCTTTTACTAGAAGAGGTAGATTATTTATTGATCACACATTATCTCCATGTATAATTTATTATACCCAAGCATACCATTTGATATACCCTAAGTATCTTAAGGAATAAGTCAAAGTATAACTCATCATACACAAGATACTATGATGATCTCAAGTCCAAGGATCACTTGTACTACTATCACTACAGAAATTCCTATTGACATGCAAGTAAAATTCTTTTAGGTATTCCTTAGTGAGCCACGTTCACTGAACTTATTCTCCAATAAGCACTACATACTTGATTTAGTGTCTCCACACAAATGATAATAAGATCAATCATCCTCATCCAATGAGCAAGAAATGTATATACTAATCTATCCGGATTCACTAATCCTCCTTTTTAGTAATCCATCGATTGGGAACATTGTAATTTTTAAGCTATCAAAGAATTTAGATCTCATTAGCATGATCTCATCATGATTCTAAAAGCATTGTTTAAAACTATGAGTTTATCACATATTATAAAAATAGCACCATGTAGAAAAATTAAAGCCTTTAATATTAATAAACGAATAATATTGTTAAAAAGTATAAGTTTTATCATCAACATGATTGACTTGTGTGCATACTATTTTCAGTGTTGGCTTCCAAACATTCTGAAAACCCAGCATTCTTTAGGAGCTCAAGAATATCTCTGAAATTCTTTTCTGATTTTTTGAACTTCTTAGAGCCGAGTTGAATTCAAATGACAACACGCCAATTTTCTATTTTGAGGGTTTGAAGTATGTGGGTATTCAATTTTAGGATTTTGCAGGAGATACTTGAAGGCGATTTGGGTATAGCTCGAGATTTGATGGATTTTGGCTATTAAGAGTATTTAGAGTTTAGGGTTCAAAGAGGGAAGTCGATAGACTTTGATAACTATTTGGAAGTTTTTGAATTTGCCTTTATGATAGTCCCTCTAACTTTGCAGAAAATGCGACGTGTCAGAAAAGCCATTGGTTGCACGATAAGCAAAAAAAACTATGAATCCCCATAAACTGATTAGCATTTTAGTTTTAACATTCCTTTTAAGAACATGAATATTACTTCCTTTAGTTGACCATTGACCCTTTTCATTTTATAGAGTAGCTTGATGATATAGCTTAGTACTCCATAATTTCTTTGTCAAATTAACAATCGTCGTCTGTGACCATGCTTCAGTTAATGATTTGTCATTAATCTCTAACTAGGAGTTTCATGGTTTATAAATAACTTGAACTATTCTGAGGGATTTTCTATATATTTACTCCACATGAATTCTTGCGATGCATTCTATTTTAGCTCTTCTTATGGGTTAAGGAAGCTCAAATAGGGTTGGCCTCTTAGTATAACACTTAGGGTTAGGTTATCTTTGAGGCGCTTATCAGAAGAATGACTGTATAGACTTGGTGGTAAGAATGTCATCACGGCAGGCCTTTTTTCTGGAGTTCATTTAGCAACTTTAGATATACTTTGATGTTGGTATTTGTAAGTGAGAGAGAATGAAGTGCTTTTAGGTATTTAATGTGTATGGTCAGGAGAATGTGTTGGGAAAGTGTTTGCATAGGCTGTAATCGTAGATTCAGTATACTCTTATACTTTATGATTAGGATGTCAATCGTAGGACCTCTACGATTGAGGCAGTGAGGCTCACTTAATTATCAGTCGTAAAGTTTAGGGACTCTATGACCGGGAATGAAAATTTATTTGGTTCATCAACCACATAGTTTTAAGACTCTATCATTGAGAAATGGCTGTTTGGATAAAATGGAGTATCAACTCAAGAATCATTGAAGCTTCTCACAATACGTGATGAATTATAGGTGGATAATTCATCATGTAGCATTGTTAGATGAAGTACCTTTTCTTTTAAAAACATAAGATGATCAGCTGATGGTTAGCTTCTGGAGAGTTCTTGGTCCAGTACTTTTGAATGTTCATTGCTAGTTTAAGAGAACTTAGTAGTAGAGGACTGATGGTCTGTGAAATAGTCATCAGAGATGTAAGGAAGGTTGACCTGTCTTCTGAGCTCATCTCTGAATATAGCAATGAATTCCACTTCTCCTCCTCCTTTAGTTCCTTTATCATGCAACTTCATGATCTTCATATCCTCAGTTATTCTAACCTTAACATCAAGCTCAACTGCCTTCATTGTTTAAGAGATTTGAACGATTTAGCTTCAATGTGTTCCTTCCTCAATTTGAG
Source organism: Panax japonicus (assembly GCA_020205505.1). NCBI lineage: Eukaryota > Viridiplantae > Streptophyta > Magnoliopsida > Apiales > Araliaceae > Panax > Panax japonicus. Next base: position 24,429,194 of record CM035098.1, on the reverse strand, counting down.
CATTGCTAGGCCTAGTAGGTTATTGCTCCCCTATAGTTAATACTTCCATCTTAGGTAGATGGGGTAACTTCTATATATACATCTTTTTAAGTTTGCCTTGCACTTCTCCTTCTAGCTATAATATTCTGAGTTGGTCTAATATCTTCATGGTTAAATTAGTTTCATTGGATCGTAAAGTACTTTCTTTAGAACTAGTTACTCAACAATTTCCTGACTAGAAACTACGAACGTAGGTTCTATTATTTAGACTTTTAACATCTTTTGTACTCGTAGAGTTTCACTCCTACGATTCATACTTCATTACTATTGGCAGATGATTTCAAATGTAATCTTCCTTCTTGGTCTACTTGAACTGAAATGCTTTGCATTGATGAGCTTGTACGGTCTTTTACTTCATATCATGAATTGCATGCTTCCTTGGATGGTCTTGAGTTAGAACATTTCTAAGGAATCTTGAATTTGCAGTTGATAGGAGCTTGATGACTGAAGTCATGTGCTCAGTTTTTCTATATAAGGTCAAATAGACCAGATACCTGTAGGTTAAATGGTTTTCTGATTTAGTACCCATTGTTATTTGGGTCCTGCTAGGTTAGTCTTCTCAAAAGCCTATTTATTCAGACGTTTGGGTTCCCAATATGTATGGGGATAAGCATTGACAATCATAAAGTATGCATACATGTGAATGATGTGATTTTAAGTGTGTGTATGATTTGAGCAATAGATAGATTAAGCTTTTTCTTTGGTTGAATCACTTTTTTCTTTTACCGTGTTTTTAGATTTTGAACTTTCATAGTGTGAGAATCAGCTCTACAATTTCCATCTAGTTGGTTCGTGGAGTTGATTAGTCTTCAAGAACCTTCAAAATACAACTGTAGTGTTAATCACACTCTATGTTTTATCAAAGACACAAAACATTGATTTGTATAAATCTCTAGAGAATGATATTTTGATAAAGCCCTGTTATAGCACATAAGGTGATGTAATATGATGTATGTATACAGTGATGAGGATACTTACCTTGCCAATATCAGTCTCTTGAAAATTAGTTATCCTGTCAATTTTCACAATGATATAAGGCATTGTTGTGTACATCTTTGTATTGCTAATACTAACAACATTTGTTGCTTAATGTGGCTTTAGATCAATCAAGAAGAGTCTTTGAATTATGATCAAATGAAAGACTTGGCATCTCAAATTCTTTGAAGCTCTTGAACTTCATGGTTTTGATTTATAGATCTTGTTGATAGTGCATTTGAAGAATTTCTCTAATTCCTTCATTGAAGATACAGAACACTGATTAACTTCGGTTTAACTTTAGATTGATCTGATGGTTATTTTTCTTTCGCTCATGGATCAATCAAAATTATAACTGGTGGATATATATTTACCCGCACAAATAATTTTTAACTTATGAGCTCATCTTCACTCATAAGTGACTTACAACTAATACTAAGCTTAGAACTTATTAGTGCCACAGATCAAACTCAAAGCGTTAGCTTTTGGATACAACGTGAGAACCTGCTATGATACCAATTATTAGTTCTCGGGGATACACAATAGATCTAGAGGGGGGGGGGATTGAATAGATCCTTTAAAACTTTTTATTTATTTTCTTTTATCTTGCTAAATGATTAACAGATAATGAATAGAGGAATTAACTCATGCACAACGGAATAGATTAAGATCCCCTTCAAGACTATAACATTAAATACAATTCTAAGGTTGAGTTAATAGCAAGCAGTTATAGAAATTATAGTACTGAATGTAAATGTCGTAAAGTAAATGATATAAAATAAATGACACCAGAGATTTTAAGTGGTTCAAAGACTAAATACTCCTACTCCACTCTTCTGCTTCAACAAGTAGGGATTCCACTAAGGATTGGCTCAACTTTAAATCACTAAGATTCCTTCAAGACTAGCAGCCTTGGAACACTAGTTCACTATGAACTCTTCAAGACCACCAGCATTGGAAACTGTAGACTAAGCCCGATAGACTTAGAATCTCTTATACCCTTTGGTACTCAGCAAGCCCAGTAGACTTGACTTTGTTTTAGTCAATAAGGACCCTACAGGCCCTGGTTGCTTGGATGTTTATTTATTGTTGTTGAGATGCTAAGATGACATTCAGCTTATTCATCTTCTGGTACTTAGCAGCTTCTTGTGATCATTGGGCATTCAACATTAGTGTTTGATCACATCTAATGGACTGCTAAGATGTGATGTCATCTCGATATCTTGTTGGTACTTAGCAGTTTGACTCATCCCTTGGTGCTTTTGTTCTTTGTTGTTGATGCTTGTATTCATCTAATATTCAACATTGCACATTATCACCGTTAAGTTACTGCTAAGTCTTTGCATATCAGCTTGACTTCTTTGGATACGTAGTAGTCCTTGAACACTGGTTGTCTTGTGCACAGATTCGACTCTATATCTTCTTTTCTTTAACTTAGTGTATTCATGATGAAACGTAGTGTTGCTCAAGTAATCTGTTTTCTGATCTTCCCCTCTAGTTATTGTCTTCTTGGCCTTTTGGCACTTAGTAAAGATGTCACTTCGTTGTCATACTCCATTGTATTGAGTGAAGCTTTTTCATTGTAAGACTCTCATTAGTTGTGCTTCACTCTTCTGTGGTGGGATCACACTTAGACTTTTTCTCTGTTAAGCTCTATATGACTTACTTCATCTGAAGTTAACTACTCTATCTTATTTGTAGTTTCGGTTCTTTATTGATTCATCTATCATCTTTCCGTTGGAATATAACTGTTGGAAGTCTTCCATTGAAGATATTTTCTCTAGAGCATTTAATGCTTTAGATATTCTAAAATATTTGATGTAGACATATTGGGTTGATTTGGCAACTCCTTTTTGACTTGTCTGACACATCAGCATGATTTACAACCTAACACGTCTGACAACGTCACTTTTAGTAGACTGGTAGATAATCACCCTTTTCTTTTGTGTTCTCGATTTACATCAAGGATGTTTGGAGAGTATACCGGGATCCTCAATTCACAACGCTCGAATGTCAGTTTTCTTTGTTTAGACATTCTCACTCATCAGGCAAATGCCTTCTGTGATGCTGATGTTGACCTTTATGAACTTTATGATTACTTGGGTGTAACTTGTCTGTGGAAATCGTAGGATGACTTGACCTTGACATCTCTTATGATTCCGAGAGTGCTCAACGTTGTATTATCTTGTACTTTTCTCTTGTAGTCTGTTCTACGATCATGTTTGTCTTACTTTGCTTGAAGAACTAATAGATTAGCTGAATGCTTTCGTCATTTGGTCTGTATGTCTCTTTTGATTAGTCATTCTCAGCTTCCTTAAATTTTTTCCCTGTGATTTCTTGATCATTCTTTATGGTGAGGTTGAACATAGAAAATCCTCTTCATTTGTCCTCTATATGTTTACCCTTTTCTCTATAGGTGATTTATTAGACTTTTCTGCTAATTTTCAGACACTATGATTGTTGTAGCCAACACTAAAATCATTATCCTATGTGAGCGCTTGTAGGAGACTCCTTCTGAATGGATTTTCACTTCTCAATCAGCCTTGCTGATAGAGTTGGTGCTTTGATTTTCTATTTGCTTTCAGGTCATTTATATATTCTTCAAGTAAACTGCATTTCTAAAACTTGACTGCTTCTTACCAGAGAATGAGATCTATGTATACACTTTAGGATTTCTTCTGTTGAGAAATGTAGACTGCTCTATAATTATGCCATAGCTATTTAAGAAATTTGCTGACTTCGACTTTGGCTTCTAGTTCTACTAGACTATGATTCTAATTGGTGACGACTTGTAGACTTCACGATTTTGAGTGAAGCCTATGATTCTTGTTTTAGCTTGATCGATGCTCGACAGACAACTTCTATGATTCCGAGTGTAGTCTACGATTCTGCCTTACTTTTTTGGCAAACTATAGTGACTGATGGAGTGTTCTTTGATCATACAATGCCTATCTATTACACTTTATAAGATCAAACTAACAAGTTTAATCTTTTTATTCATAGTCCTTATACATCATGATCTTTTGAAGGACTTTTACAAAACTATTCATTTACATTAGATTAACCTAACATATTTGATCATTTTAATCAAAGTCCTTGTCCATATTGTCTAACATATATTAAGGACTTTACAACTTTTATCAATGCAGACATATTTGCATATTCATTCATTAATTTCATCATCTTCATCATCAAATTATATGAATAAAGGAATAACATTCACATACATATTCCTAACAAAATCCACATTGAAAAACTTTAGCAGCCGTCTTCTTTCCACTAAAATGGCCTCCACACGGCTGATCATGGCAAAAGGAAAGAATTTGCATTTGATCCTCCTCAGGGATACATCGCCTAATTACCTGATCAGGATAATACTTGAAGAGATAGGGATCATCCCAATAAAAGTGCTTCACCTCAGACAAGAATTTAGACTTATCTTGTTTAGACCAATGATCTAGCATTTCATGTGTAATAAGATAATTAACAATTTCCGCATACCAAGGTGATTGGGAAATATGCATCAGCTGCTCATCGGGGAATTTCTTGGCTATAGCCAAGGGATCACTTGAGACTTCAACTATAAGTATAGATAGATGATATGCTACAACATTCTTAGCTCCCTTCTTATCTTTTATCTCCAAATCAAACTCTTGTAGCAACAAGACCCACCGAATCAGTCGCGACTTCGCATCCTTCTTAGAAAGAAATTGTTTCAAAGTGGTGTGATCTGAATAGAAAATGAATTTAGATCCCAATAGATAGGACTTAAATTTGTCTAAAACAGATACGACTACTAACAACTCGTTCTCTGTGGTAGAATAATGGAGTTGAGCTTCGTTTAAGGTCCTGCCTGCATAGTAAATCATATGAGGGGATTTATTAATTCTCTGACCTAAAACTGCCCCAACTGCATAATCAGAGGCATCACACATGATCTCAAATGGAAGGTTCCATTCATGGGACCGAATGATAGGTGCAGAGGTCAGAGCGGATTTCAAAGTCTCAAAGTCTTTTAGGCATGCTTCATTGAATACAAATGGGACATCTTTAGTGAGGAGAATACATAGAGGTTTAGTAATCTTACTAAAATCCTTGATAAAACACCTATAAAAACTACCATGACCTACGAATGAATGATTCTCCTTAACCATTCGCGGGGGCGATATGTTAGAGATTAATTCTACTTTAGCCTTGTCTACTTCAATTCCTTCTTTGGAGATGATATGCCCAAGAACAATTCCCCTGCGTACCATAAAATGGCATTTCTCTCAATTAAGCACTAAGTTCTTTTCTCTACACCTTTCTAAGACTAAAGCTAGGTGTTTTAAATATTCCTCAAAAGAAGACCCAAATACAGAAAAATCATCCATAAAAACCTCTAAGAATCTCTCTATCATGTCAGAGAATATAAAAATCATACACCGCTGAAAAGTGGCAGGTGCATTGCATAGTCCGAAAGACATGCGTCGGTAGGCTAATGTACCGAAAAGGCACGCGAATGTTATCTTCTCTTGATTAGATGGATCGACTGGAATTTGGTTATAATCGGAATAACCATCCAAAAAGCAATAATGTTAGTTCCCGGAGGCACACAATAGATCTTGAAGGGGGGTTGAATAGATCCTTTAAAACTTTTTCTTTGTTTTCTTTTATCTCGTTAAGTGATTAACATATAATGAATAGGGGAATCAATTCATGCACATCAGAATAGATTAAGATACCCTTCAGAAATATTGCATTAAACACAGTTCTAATGTAGAGTTAATTGCAAGCAGATATAGCAATTATAGTACTGAATGTAAAGGACATAAAGTGAATGACACCAGAGGTTTTAAGTGGTTCAGAGACTGAATGCTCCTAATCCACTCTTCTGCTTCAACAAGAAGGAATTCCACTAAGGATTTGATTAACTTTGAATCACTGAGATTCCTCTAAGACCTGGAGCCATGGAATGCTAGTTCACTAAGAACTCTTCAAGAACAACAATCTTGGAAACTGTAGACTAAGCCCATCAGAATTAGAATCTCTTGTACCCTCTGGTACTCAACAAGTCCAACAAACTTGACTTTGGTTTAGTCACTAAGAAAAGGACCCTGCAAGCACTGGTTGCTTGGTTGTGTGTTTGTCGTTGCTGAGCTACTAAGATGAAATTTAGCTTGTTTATCTTCTAGTACTTACCAGCTTCTAATGATTAGTAGGCATTCAACATTGGTATTTGATCACATCTAATGGACTACTAAGGTGTACGTTTAGCTTATCATCTTATTAGTACTTAGCAGTCTGATTTATCCCTTGGTACTGTTGTTCTTTGTTTTTTGATGCTTGTCTTCATCTGATATTCACCATTGCACACTATCATCGTTGAGGTACTACTAAGTCTTTGCATATTAGCTTGACTTCTTTGGGTACTTAACAGTCCTTGAACACTGTTTGACTTATGAACAGATTCAACTATGTATCTTCTTCTCTTTAGCTCTGTGTTTTAATGGGAAAAATAGAGTGGCTCATGTATTCTGCCACTCTTGTTGTTGTCTTCTTGGCCTTCCGACTCTCAGCACAAATTCCACCTCGTTGTCATACTCCTTTGTATTGAGTGAAGCTTTTCCATTGTAGGACTTTCATTAGTTGTGCTTCACTTTTCTGTGGTGGTCTTACTCTCACTAAGACCTTGTCACTGTTAAGCTCTATATGACTTTCTACATCTTAAGTCAACAACCTCAACCTCTTTGAAGCATCGCCTCTTATATAGATCCATATAACATCTTCTCATTGGAACATAGTTGTTGGGAGTCTTTCATTATAGAGTTCCCTTTTAATCTCTATCTTATTTACTTGTGAATGAGCCTTTTAAATGATTCAGTTGAAGGCATCCATTATAGCATTTAATGCTCCAGACATTTCTGAGCATTGATGTAGACATGCAGGATTGATGTGACAAATCCTTTTTGACTCACCTGACATATCAGTCTGCTTTATCATCTAACACTTCATAGACGTTACTTTCAGCAGGCTAGTAAGTAGTCACCCTTTTCTTTTGTCTCCTCGATTTACATCAAAGATGTTTGGAGAGTATATTGGGATCCTCTATTTACAACGTTTGAATTTTAATCTTATTTTCTTGGACATTCTTACTCCTCAGATACATGCCCTCTATGATTCAGATGTTGACCTTTATGAACTCTACGATTGCTTGTCTATGGAAATCGTAGGGTGACTTGACCTTACACCTTTTATGATTCTGAGAGTGCTCCACATTGTACCATCTTATACTTTGCTCTCACAGTCTATTCTATGATCGTGCTTGTCATGCCTTGCTTCAAGAACTTACAAGTTTATTGAGACACTTCAGATTGCATATCCCTTTTGATTTTTCATGCCCAGCTTCCTTAACATTCAGCCTTGTGATCTCTTGATTATACTCCATGGTAAGGCTCAGCATTGATATCCTCCTTGATTGTCCTTTGCTCACATTGTGGCAGGTTTACCATTCTCTTTGTTATTTCTTTCATCAGGCTTCCTCTTCTCTTCGGTAAGCACTACAATTGTAGTTTTCTGATTAGCACTTGTAGAAGACGCCTTCTGAATGGATTTTCACTTCTCAATCAGTCTTTCTGATAGAGTAGGTGCTTTGATCTTCTACTTTCTTGCAGATCATTCAGAAAATGCTTTCTGATATTCTTTATGTAGATTGCATTCTTAAACTTGACTGTTCTTACTATGGAAAACAATCTATGCATATGCTTCAGGTTTGCTTCTATAGAGAATTGTAGAGTGCCTCACGATTATGCCTTGGCTATATAAGCATCTGGCTGACTACGACTTTGGCTCTGGTTCTACAAACTGTGATTCTGATAGATGACGACATGTAGACTTCACGATTCAGAGTCAAGTCTATGATTCTAGCTCGACAGGCGCTCGACAGACATCTTCTACGATTCTGAGTGTAGACTACGATTCGTGACTTGACTTGGTAGATGCTTGGACCAACTCTGTGATTCTAAGTGTGGCTTTCAAGACAGACTACGATTTTTAGGCAACTTCTTTGATACTCTATGATTCTGCCTTGGCTTGTGCAATCTCTTGACTGGCTTGACAGTCTACGATTCTGCTTCAGTAGACTCTGATTCTGCCTTATTTTCTTGACATACTTAAATGACTTGTACAGAGCTCCACGATCAGACATGCTTATCTATTACACTTAAAAATAGATCAACCTAACAACTTTTATCTTTTCTTCTATACATTCATTTACAGAATGATAAACATTAAGCACAGATCAACCTAACAATATTGATTATATCAATCTAAGTCCTTATCCATATTTTATATCATCTATTAAGGACTTTACAACTTTTATCAATGCATACATGTTTGAATATTCATTCATTAACTTCATCATCTTCATCATCAAATTATACGAATAAAGGAATAACATTCACATGCATATTCCTAACAAGTAATAAGCATGACCGGCTAACCTTTCTAGCATTTGGTTAATGTAAGGAAGGGGAAAGTGATCATTCCTAGTCATTGAATTCAACTTCCAATAGTCAATACAGACACGCCATCCCATCTGAACACGAGATGGAACTAACTCATTATGCTCATTGACCACCACTGTAATCCCTGACTTCTTAGGAACTACTTGTACAGGGCTCACCCACTTACTATCGAATATTGGGTATATAATACCCGCATCAAGAATCTTGAGTACCTCGGCCCTAACTACTTCTTGCATCATTGGGTTTAGCCTTCTTTGTTGTTCACGAGAGAGTTTTACATTCTCTTTTAAGTGAATCTTATGTATGACAACAGATGGGCTGATTCCTTTCAAATCTACAATAAACCACCCAATAGCTTCTTTATGCTCGTGAAGGACTTCAATTAATTTTTTCTCTTGAGCATTATCAAATTTAGAATCAATGATAATAGGCAATGACTCCGTTAGACCTAAAAATGCATATTCCATATTATCAAGCAATGGTTTCAGGCCCAATTTCAGTGGTTCTTCAGTAGAAGGAGGTCGAGGAGTTGATGAGAGATTGAGAGGCACTAGTTTTTGTTGGAAAGAATGTGTACCCAAGATAGGCATTGAATCCAAAAGCGCATTGACTTGCTCTATAGATTCATCAATATCGTAATCACAACCAAAATGGGACAAACAAGCTTCTAATTGGTCCTCTTTACAAGTTTACAAGAAAGATTCCTCTACTAGACTATCAATTAAATGGACTTGTCCGAAATCATTATCATCAGTGTCTATCGAGGTCTTGCTAATTTCAAAAACATTTAGCTTAGCTATGAGGTTCCCAAAAGTAATTTTCATTACTCCATTTCTACAATTGATGAGGACGTTGCATGTAGCAAGAAATGGTCACCCTAAAATCACAGGAATTTGGCCTCTTGTGTTCTGAACAAGCTCAGTATCAAGGACAACAAAGTCCACAGGAAAATAAAAAGTATCTAACTTAATCAGAACATCTTCTGCGACACCCCTAGGAATTTTCACTGACCTATCAGAAAGTTGGATTGTCATTGGTCTTGGCGTCAACTCTCCTAAATGCAACTACACATACACAGAATATGCAGTAAGTTAACACTAGCCCCCAAAGCTCGCTCAATATGATGATCTTCTATCTTACATGAGATTGTTGGACATCTAGGGTCCTTAAATTTGATAGGGTATGTTCAGCTAAGAATGCCTTTTTCGAAACATTTGTTCTCCTCATTTGAATGACCAAGTCTTTGAGAAATTTGGCATAGAAAGGTACTTGCTTGATAACATCAAGTAATGGAATATTTATCTGAACTTGCTTAAACACTTCTAAAATTTCTTCAAATTAAGTACCCTTCCTATTGTCTTTTAGCCTATGAGGAAATGGGGCTTTAGGAACCAAGGTCCTACTCGAGAGATCTTTATTTGTTTGCTTAGCAAGAGGAGCTTGGTTCACAACTTGAGGTGTAGGCTCAACCTCAGCTGGATACTGATCTTCATCTTTCTCTTCCTCCTCGATATCAATTGTCTTTCCCGACCTAAGTGGGGTTATGGCTTGAACTTGCCCATTTGGTGGTGCATTTGGTAGGTTAGGAGCTATCCCACTCGAGGAAACACCTTTAGGGTTCAGAAATGGCTGACTCAAAAATTTACCCTTTTCTCTCTCACCCAATTGACCCATTTGACTCTTTAACTTGATGATAACTTGAGTGTTAATGAGGCCATTGTTCCTGACCTCTTATAAAATTTGACTTGAAGTCTGGTTATTTTGGGTGGTCACTTGAATGAATTGTTTTAACGTGTCTTCCAAAGATGATAATTATTGTGGAGTGACATGTTATAATTGAGCAGGCTAAGCAGATTGAAAATGGTGGATAAAAATTAATTGGTGGATGGAAACTAGGAGGTGGTTGCTGTCATGGAACATTAGCTGATGGGGCACCCATATTGCGTATAGGTTGAGCTTGTGTCCATGAAAAATTTGTGTGATTTCTCCAACCCAGATTTTAAGTCTCTATGAATGGGCTATTGAATTACTTTTTGTAATCATTCATCGCGTTTACATATTGTGGCATGAATTTGTAGAATCCTACCATAGAGGGGCAATTTTTCAATGTATGCATAAGGCTAGCACGCATAGATCACCCTTCAACTTGAACTTAATTGATCGAATTGTTATCCAGCCGCAAAGCTAACACTTGAAGTTTCTTTGAGAGACTATCTAACTACCTTCTAGTCTCTACATCTTCGGTTAGCTCATATATTCCTTCTTTCTAAACTTCCTTCTGACTTGAGAAGATGAATTCCTACAAGGGGAGAAATCCCATTGTTGAGAGCTCTCGGACAGATTATCAAGGAAATTGTAAGCTTCCTCTTCTGTGAGACTAAGGAAAGTGCCACTTTTAATGGATTCAATCATGTTTCAGTTGGTTTGAGTTAACCCATTGTAAAAATATTGGACAAGTCTCCATGTCTCAAAACCATGGTGAGGACATCTCAAAAGTAGGTCCTTAAATCTTTCTCAGGATTCATAGAATTTTTCATGATCCTTTTGACTAAAATCAGATATTTGTCTTCGAAGTTCATTTGTCTTTGACATGGGGAAAATTTTAGTTAGGAATTTCAAAACCAAAGTATCCCAACCAAAGATGGACCTAGAAGGTGATGAGTTAAGCCATGCCTTTGCTTTCCCTTTCAAGGAGAAAGGAAATAAATGTAGGCGAACCGATTCATCAGAAAAATTTTGAAATTTAAAAGTGGCACAAATTTCTAGAAAATCCTTAATATGGAGGTAAGGATCTTTTTGATCGATTCCATGAAAAGTAGGAAGAAGATGCATCACTTGCGGTTTAAGCTCGAAATGGTTCGCGGTTGTGGCAGGCAAGACGATGCATGACGGCGGGTTGGTTGTGATAGAAGAGAAATGTTCTTAAAGTTTTTTCTTATTCTTATTTATAGAGGATTTAGCTCTAAGTTCTCTATTTTAGTCAATCTTTTATCACCACGCTTCCAAACAACAATTATACACTACTCTACTCCTATTTTTTATTCTTTATTTATTTATTATTATTACTATTATTAATTTTTTAATTTTTAATTTTTTTTAAAGAAACTAGTGGAAGGAAATAATTATATTAGTGAGTTGGTGGAAAAAAAATTCCAAATCCCTGGCAACGGCGCCAAAAACTTGTTGTGAATGTTTTATTTAATTACTTTCAAGTGCACGAATCGAATACTAGTATAGCCTACAAGTGCGAGGTCGAACCCAAAGGACTTGACGAATGAAACGTGTTTTTTTCACTCAATAATTTTAATTAACTAGTAATCTAGCTTAAAAATTTCGAGGGAATTTTTATCAATTAAAAATACACAAATAAAATAATTAATAATAAAATACTAGGGTGTTGGAGTCATATAATTGATGTCATTTTCCTAATATTCATGCCCAATACTCTACTCTTTATCTCGAACTAGTTTAGTCTCTCGACACTACTAAATACGGAAAATATAATTTATTAAGTCCAATTAATTTGCAAAATCAAATCGTTAATTCTTCCATAGCCAAACATATGTATAAAATCAAAACACTCATTATTTCCATCAAAACACAATTTATATCCACTTTGAGCAAATCGTAAACTGAATCCAATAAATAATAACGAGAATCCAACTTTATTTTTTTATTAGTAAAAATAGACATGTAATAGAAAGAATTATTTTTAATGCGAAATCACTAAATTGGTAGAATCAATGGGCATGAATATTTGCAATGGAATCAGTCAATTATATTCATTCGCAACCCTATAAAATAAAGGGTCCTTTACATAAATATACAACAAATAGAAAGTAATTACAAGAAAAGTGCATCAACTAAATAATTACAAAAAGAGTGCAATTAGGACTTATATTACAAAAATAGTACAATTCACATTAATAAAGAAACCTAAAATCAAGGATAACTAATAATTCAAATTCAAATCTTGTCTCTAACAACAATTTCAAATCCATATTTCAAAATTCAAATCAAAATGATAAAATTAAAAATAAAAAATTATGAAGGAGCTAATGTTCATCATCCTCCTCTCTCGCCGCCACCGCTGCCGCCGCCACATCGCCGCCGCCGCCGCCGCCACCGGAGTTGCTATTCTGAATTTTTTTTGACAATTTGGTTACCCACAAAAATTGAAATGGTTACCTTTATGCGAATTTTGACTAGTAACTGCATCACATTTAAAATAAAATTGGTAATCAAATAAAACTGAATTGGTTACCTTATCAAATGGTTTGGTAACCAACTATATGAAATTTGGTTACCAACTGCATCACATCCAAAATAAATTAGTAACTAATAAAACCAAATTGGTTACCTTATCGGAAGGTTTAATAACCAACTGTATAAATTTTGGTTACCAACTGCATCACATTCAAAATATATTAGTAAGCTAATAAAACCGAATTGTTTACCTTATCAAATGATTTGGTAACCAACTACATGAAGTTTGATTACCAACTACATCACATCTAAATTAAATTAGTTGTCTAATAAAACTGAATTGGTTACCTTATCGGAAGATTTTGTTACCAGTGAAAATAAAGAATGGACCGGTGACGGTGGGAGGCGGAGGGATCAAGGAGAGGGAGGGACGGGAGGAGGAGGGGGTGGAGCATGGGGTGTGGGGGGGGAGAGGAGGGTGGAGGAGAAAGGGGGCGGGAAGAGGGGGAGGAGAAAGGGAGGCGTGAGGAGGGGGATGCGGGAGGAAGGGGAGGCGAAGGGAAGGGAGGTGGTGAGGCGGGGGAAGGCAAAGGTAGGTAGGAGTGGGAGTGGGAGTGGAAGTGGGAGGGAGTGGGAGGGAGCGGGAGCGTAAGCGGGAGCGGGGGCGGGGGTGGGAGGAGGGGGCGGAAGTAGGAGGAGAAAGGGGCGGGAGGAGAGGGAGGGGGTGGGGAGGGAGTGGCCGGAGGAGGTGGAGGAGGGAGGAGGGAGGAGGGGATGCGGGAGGAGGAGGAGGGGGAGGGGGAGGGGGAGGGAGGTGGAGGGAGGAGGGAGGAAACAGAAATGGAGTTGGAGAAAATCGTGGGAGAGATGGGGAGAAAATTGTGAGAGAATCGTGGAAATTAAAACACATCCCATAATTAAAGGAAACATAAATATGTACTAATAATGAAAATAAAATTTTAAAAATATTAATTGTGTAATTATTTAATGAGTGCACTTTTCTTGTAATTATGTTTTTAAATGTACTATAAAATGTAATTGTTCCTAAAATAAACTGGCCTAGCATGCTTGAAATTAGAACACAAGATATAATTGAATAACACATGTTTAAATAAACAGAATACTTATTTCCATGTACCAATTAATTGAATAAGAAAGATAAAATAAATTTTGAATTTCAAAACTAAAAAGTGTTCTGCTCTAGATAAGAAACATTGATATCCTTGACATTAAAAAAATAAAAATAAAGAATAAATTGAATAAAGAAATTGTGCTCATCAATTGTTAAATGAAAAGAAAATACCAACAAATAATTCAATAGAAGCAAACATGTCGTATTAGTTCCTGCCTCTTTCCATGACAAAAAGCAATTCAGTAAAAGTCTAAAGCTCTCACCTCTAGCAAATAGTTTCTTTTATTAATAAAATCTTCATGCCCCTTTATTATCTCCTTCCTTTTCAAAAGTTAGTTGCCAAAAAGGATGATATTTATCCTTTTCCTCTATAAGTATCTCATAAGCTTCTTATGTCTCTCATCAAAGAAAAAAAATTGAAGGCCACTATGCTCTCCCTTTTCTTGCGCCACTCCCTTTCTTCTTGGATCTAATCTGTTTTTCTGTCCTCAGTACTCACGCTGCTCCTTATCTGATATATCAACAGTAATAACCCAACATTTTCAATAAAAAATTTTGTGAATAATTTTTTTATATAAAGGTGAGAATATGTGCAAAATAAAGTGTATATATATATATATATATATGATAAATAAAATTATTTATTAGATGTAAATAATTTCTTTTTAGAATTATTGATCATTATAGATTATATTCTTATACTCTCTCCGTCCCAGGATAAAAGTCCTTATTACTATTTTGAGTAGTCCCATATTAAATGTCCACTTTCCTTTAATAACCAAATTTTTACATATTTTTTCCTATTATGCCCGTAGCATTAAAAATCTCATACTTTTCTTATTCTAATTCTCTCTCCATATTTAATGACATTATTATGGACAATTTTGTCATTTTATTCATCTTCTTAATATGTGTGAAAAGTCCACCAGGACTTTTATCCTGGGACAGAGGGAGTAATAAATTAATAAAAATATTTATTATTTATTTTTCATGAAAATATGATTATTGTAAATATGATATGATTATTAGGATTATTATGATATGTATTTTATATTAGTTAAGTTAATTATTTTAACTTAATTAATAATGGTATATATGAAGGATATGTCGGATATGGATTCAAAACCCTAATTCTGGATTTTGAATAAGGAATGAGAATAATAATATAATATTATTTATATTTTAATGCTATAAACAAGCATGATATGTGTGTAATGTTAATTTGTGGAACAGATACAGTAAAATAGTACAAAATCCTAGCATTACTGATAAACTATAGTACAGAAGTCAACTATGACTGTAGGATTTGTTAAGTTATGTGTTATGTAATTAATGACAATTATTATATTTAAAGTTAAAGGTAAACTCTAATTAATATTTAGAAACCCTAACTACTAAATTAAAACCCTAATTGCTAAATTATAAACTCTAATTATTAATTTAGCAAGCTTGTAGTGATTAGTATATTATAAAGCCTAATTTATAAGTCCTAAGTGATTAGGAAACCTAATTTAATTAGGGAACCCTAATTCACATTTGTAGAGACTAAGATTTCCATTTTTGCCCTAATTACATAATCCTAAAAAATGAGGTTAGGAAACCTTAGGGTTAAACCCTAAGGGTCAAACCCTTAGGGTTAGAAATGAATTGACAAGTTTGCCACTAAAAGTAAAAGTCAATTGACTAAATTGTCCTTTTCTATATTTTAATAAGGTGGAGTGTAGATCTAGCTGTAGTAAGTGGTTGGTGACCAACTCTAGCTAGCCATGTGGTCTAGTAATAAACTTTAATCATTTAAAATCTGATAGACACGATCAGCCATAAGCATTACACCATATTATATATAGATTATGAGAGAGAGAATGTCATATTCAAGCCTCATTTGATCACAACACTCAACCAAAACTCTCTCAACTCCAAACCTCCGAATTTTATTGTTGGACCAGTCCCTAATCAAGTCCCAAGTTCACCCATAACAGATCAAGAAGTCAGACTCAAGATTTTATTCATAAGAAGGTATAACCCTAAACCAAAACTTCAATCTTGTATGCTATGTTGGATTTGATGTTTGAATGTTTAAATATGTTATATAAGGTGTAAATTAGTGATCTGGGTTGCTAGATAGTAGATCCATAACATTTATATGCTCGAATTTAAAAATTTCAAAAATCTTGAAAATGTTGAAAAAGTTGTCTGACAATGAATGTTCGACCTCATAGATCTTTCTCTGTTTATGATTTGTGTTGTTTTAAGCTTTAGATTTGTAGTTTGATATGAGGTTTGTGATCTGGAAGTTGAACCATAGCTATTTCATGAACAGATCGTAAGTTATTAATGGTCAAACCTCGTTGACCAAGCATGACCAAGGAGTTTCTGGGTAACCCAAAAACTCATTATCCGAGTCTAACAATGTTTTCAAACGCTTTGATCTGTCAGATTTAATGTTGTTTGTTGATGTTGTTATGACCAGATTGTAGTGTGTTGTATGGACTCTAGATACATGTCCTTAGATCTCTTAAACAATCAACAAGATTGAGGTAGTGGATAGTCAAACTAGGCCATCCGGTCATGATTTCGTTTTCTAGGAATTTCCAAAAATCCTTTGAACAAGCCCTCTGACAGGGTTTTACCGAGTCATAACTTGTGATTCTGTTATAGTTAAACTGATATTATGGTATGTTGTTGTTCTTTGACATGTGCACTACATTTGTGAACCATTAGATTGACCAGAGGATGACCAGTACCTAGATTAAATTGAGCTAGAAAGTACCTAGTCGTAACTGTCTGGGTATCTGGGTAACCTAGAAAACCCAGATGAAGTCTGACAACAATTTCAGGGGCTTTGATCTCCTTGTTGTGATGTTGTATGACCAAAGTAATGAGTGGATGTTGTAGTATTACATATATGCTACAACATCAAAGTCTTGTATTATCCAGAACTGATTTGAACTGATAATTAATGGTGGTGAAAAATGACCCCTTGAACACTGCGTTGTCAGTGTTCTTGAGCCTAAAGAACACATGAGGCTACAGTTTCTGTCGCCAAAGGCTATAGCGACAATTTTATTAATTTTAATTAATTATATTTCTAAAAATATTTTAAAAATAGAAAATAATTTCTAAAAATTACAAAATTAGTTTTAAAAATTATTTTAAGTTATAAAAATTAACTTTTAATAATTTGACATATTTTCCATAAACATTAGTAATTATTGGAATATTATTGATATTTAATTTATTTAATAAATGCATTAAATAAATTAACTAAAACTGATTTTATTATATTAAAAATCATTTTAAATGATAATATGCTATTTAAAAATATTTTATGTTATCGAATGTAACTAATAATATTTTAAGGTAAATTTCATTAATTATTTAATATTAATGATATTAGATTTATTTAATAATAATATTAAATAAATAGTTTAAAAATGATTTTATTGATTTAAAAATGAAGAAGATATAAATGGTTTAAAAATATTTTAAGTTATTATAAATGACTTTTAATATTTTAGTGAATAATACCTTAATATTTGAATATTAATGGCAATTGTTTAAAAATGATATTTTAATATTTTAAAAATCATTTAAGGGTAATATTAATACTTAAAAATATTTTGAGTTATTATAAATTACTTTAATGGTTTCATTAATATTTGGATATTATTTAAATATTAATGATAATAGAATTATTTAATATTTAAATCATTTAATAATGATTCCAGAGTTTAAAAAATCATGATACATTATAATAATTAATTAAAAATTATTATAAGTCATATGATTGATATTTAAATTATCTAGAATAATATTCAAGATACAGATTAGAGTTTTAAACTCGATAATTTCCCGATAAAGTCGTTGGTACACCAAAATGCTGCCGAAATTAATTCAAACCTATATAGGTTGACCTGATAAATGTATGTTTGTGTCCTAATGACTGATAAAGGTGATTAGGTTATGTGTTGATTGTAAATAACAGTACGATGTGTTATGATATGTTATTCTAATCAATAGAACAATGTTATGAATGATAAGTCGTTGAATTAAAGATAGAACTAAGTTTTGTAAGCAACAGATCATGCAAGTTCCTTAAACTTACTCTAATTATTATTGAGTGAGTTTCCTTGCACTTCACTCTTTGATTGTGTAAGTTCTCTAACCTTACTCAAATCTATATTGAGCAAGTATCCAAACCCTACTCTTATTGTGCAAGTATCTTTACCCCTTGCATTTACTTTATGCAATGGACATGAGTAAGAAAGTTTCAGAATTATATTATCATTATGCCAGAGTATTAAACTCTATTGTTATTGATTATGTATCCAATCATTTGTATTCATACAAGTTCTCAAACTTTATTCGTTCATTATTTATCAGTACCATATTACTATAAGATTCATATATATATATATATATTCTGTTCGTTAAATTCTAAGTATGGTTATACGAGTTTCCTCACTTGGATAATTATTGTACATGTTGATACATACTTGTTGATTTCTAGTATTTATACCTTAATTAAAAATAGTCTAAGCTATTTGACTCGGCTAGACACAAATTTAAGAATATCGTTGAACATGATAGAACAATATTATTATCCAACCAAATTATTTTCGTTCGGATTCAGGCTAAGTATGAACATCCCGAATATGGAAAACTTTTGTGTGCCCAAGGCGGATAAGATGAACGAGAATATCATTCTGGTATGTAGTATTGATCAATACAGGGCATAACGGGATGATCACCCCCGTGCCTGTAAGTTATGATGGTTTACAGATGAAGTTCTGTTAAACCATTTCGAAAATAGAAAATAATGTTTATAGTCTGTCGACTGATCTCCAGCTATAGTCAGTACGTAGTTTAAAAAATTTGATTAGAATTGATATGTTGTTATTATTGGTTTGGCTTACTTCACAACTATTGATTTGTTGTATAAGTGTCACTCATAGAAAACATTTAATCCTTCCAGCTAATATTTATTGTTTCTATTACTTGTTGGGCACCCAAATACTCATTCTTGCTTAATTTAAATATTTTCAGCCTATAGTGATTAACCTGAAGGTTCATGTAGAAACAAAGGAAAAAGAAAGCAAACAAAATAAGATTTATGGTATTTTATATAATAATTAGATTTTATTAAGACTATGATAACTATTAAGTATCATGTAATAAATGTTTAAAGGTCGCGTACCTGGGATTAGACTCTGATATATGTATGTTAAGTTTGGTATTTATATTATTTTTATTATTATTCCGCTCAAAGAAATGGTATCGTGAAGCACTGAATTCGGGTTTCAAGTACCTGAATTTGGAGGCGTCACAGGTTGGTATCAGAGCTTTAGGGTTAGAAACCATAGGTGGGGGTAGACCTTAGGCTATAACCTTAGAGCAGAGGAAAACGTTGAAAGTACAAATAACTCATATAGAGTTTAAAAGGAGATGAATTGAATAAATTCATCGTCAAACCAAAATAAAAGATAACTTAAACAAAACTATTATTTGTTGTGCGTATACACTATATGCTAATTAGGATAATTTACGTGTGTAGATGTCAGGAGTAAAAGGCTTATTATATGCTTATAACATGAAGAAGAAGCCAATATCAAAGTCAATAGCTGAAATAAAGGCTCACATTGAAGATAACTTTGATGAGGTGATCATTTCGGAAAATATAGTATTGGAACCAGAAATGGTGGAACTAATTGATAGTGATTCAGACACCGAAGTTGGAGCTGATCAAGCATCAACCGAAGTGCAGAATCTGAGAAACAATGTTTCTTCTCTGAAAAGTTGTGAGAAATAGAAAATCTACTAAATGGTCAATTGCAAAAGGCGTTAATAAAAACGGTGGAAGAACAAGATAAGCTTAAGATACAAATTGATTAGATGGGAGCCAAAAACAACATATCGTGTGCAGATCCAAGTGAGAAGGGGAAAAGAAAGATAAAAGACCACGACTTAGGAAAATTTGATAATAACCAAGGGAAAAAGATATGTTATATTTATAGCCATGAGGGACATACCTCTCCTCATTGTCCTGAGTTTAAGAAATGTGCAAGTTTTATTTGTGGGTTGGAAGGTCATCGAGCGATAGGTTGTCCAAAATCAGGAAAAAAGTGTAGGAAATAAGTAGAAATTAGTAGTTGATTATGTATGTTTGGTAATGTGCGTGTGTAATGTAATATTCCTAACTTTGGTGTAAGTTGTGGTAGCGATTCCCGACTTTTGTGGTCACAAATGGATATCAGATGTTTAAAGCAATATATGATATGCAATATACTATGAATTAGTTGAATGAATATGAATCTATGTTTGGTTAATGAAACGAGTTTAATATATTAAACTTATACGATAAGGTTTAGAATGTAAGTTAATAAAATATAGATTTTGTTTTATTTAACCAGACAATGCCGCTAAGACGTCAAACTCAAAATCAAAGGGCAGAAGAATCTGTCAACAATGCTGGAGGACAACAACCAGACCTGATGCAGAATTTCGCGAACATGGTAGCTCAGGCTATGCAGAATGGAATGCAAGCCGCGGGAAATTAGCCAGACAATCGATTTGCGAACTTTAAGGATTTTAAGGCCGTAGGACCGCCAGAATTTAGAGGACCACTGACCCGATAGAATCCCAAATTTGGGTTAAGGAAATTAAAAAAAGCATTTATAGTCGCTAGGGTAGATGAGGGGCAAAAGACAGCTTTTGCCACCTATATGATGAAAGGAGAGGCAAATTTCTTGTGGGATGCAAATCATGCTAGGGCAGGAGAAGGAGTGATAGCATGGACTAGGTTTAAGACGCTGTTCTTTGAGAACTATTTATCGTCTAGTGTACAGGCTAGGATAGAGGTGAAGTTTTTGGAATTGATGCAAGAGAACTTGACAGTTGCAAAGTATGCCACAAATTTCAGTGAATTAGCTAGGTTCGCTCCGCACCAAGTGGATACGGAGGCTAGAAAGGCAACAAGGTATGTTCATTCATGGCCTAATGTGGTATGTTATGTGGTTAAGTATTGTAGAGACCGTAAAGACTGAAAGGAAAAGTTATTTTTATTGTAGCAGACGTTGATTTTCTAACCTTCGTGTTAGCCAAGTTTTCTGTTATTCATGTTATGAGATGCATGAAGTGTTTTACTAAAGGGTCGATGCCAGTTTTATCTCGGTTAGACTAATCTTGAAGAGTTGATTGATTTATTTACAAGTCTTTCAATATAGAATTGCTAATGCTATCCTACACCAATTGTTTGGTACGGATTCAAGGTAAGCCTGAGTATGAATAAACAAATGTATTTTTCATCGATTATTCGATGGGCACGCGAGATTACCAAAACTTAAATGTACATACATTTAACAAGATGTAGTGTTGATTAACATAGAGTACTATGAGCTGATCACCCAAAAGTGCTCGTAAGATATGCCGGACTTACGGACTAAGTGTCGGGTTGTCCTTTTTAAAGAAATTATGAACCGCTCATGGTCTTGAGCCAGAATTGATGTTTTACTGAATATTGTCATTGTAAAACATTTTGAAAGAAAAAAAATACTATTTTTAATTATTGATAGTACTTCATAAATATTATCCAATTATAGAAGATATACGATTCCTATGTTTCAAGCATGTTGTTTAAAAGAAATTATTTTACTTGCTGAGCTTGTTATGCTCACCCTTGCTTGAACCATATGAATGCAGCTAAGACTGAACGGACCGAGGAATCTGACAAGAATAAAGGCAAGCCGAAGAGGAATGATTAGTTTACCTTGTAATAAACTAGTAAGTTGCATATATTATAGTATGATAAACAAAGAATGTAATGGTTATAGAACCTGGGAACGGGATGTAATATTATTAATGTAATAAGAATGTCATTGATATACACTTTTTGATGTCATTTCAATAGAATGAATGTACAGTTATGAGTACCGTGTAGCACTATCTTTCGGGTTGGAAGATACCCAAATTTGGGGGCATCACAGGTTGGTATCAAAGCATTAGGTTATAAAACTTAAGGGGGGAAGAACCTTAGGCTAATAACCTCGTAAAGAAAGAAAAGTATGAAGGGAGTAAACTCAAGCTTTACTTCAGTCGAATGAGTCAATAAGGTATTGAGGAAACTCAGTACCGAAAGATTTAAAGGATGGAAAGTAACCCTAAATAAATTAAATGTGATTTGTGCTTATAATATGGTGTGTTATGTACTAATCAACATGTTAAGTGTTACTGTAGAATGTCGATCGGTAGCTTGATTTATAGAGATATACATGCGATGAGTGAAGAAACTATGAACAGAGTAGAGCCTGTACCCATGCCAGTGGCAGAGGTACCATTAGTGATTCTAGAGGAGTCAGAGATAGTGGAGTACTTTTTTGAGGAAGACTACTCCGAGGGAGATATGGATATAGCGTCATATCTTAATATGATGGTCTATGAGGAGGAGAAAATGGAGGTAACATCGGTTAATACGGTGGTACCTACACTAGAGTCAATACCTCCAGATGCAATGAGAGCATTGTATCTGGCAGTGCTTGACAGGAATGTGCAACTGAGTACAGTTGTGCAGAATCAGAGGAAGAGATTAATTATCTCCATGAAGCTAAGGTGTCTGCAGAAGCAGATTTTGAGTTAGAACGCGATAGACAGGTGCTTATGACAGAGCAGGCTAGGGACTATAAGAAGGAGGTTGATAAGCTTTGTAAAGAATTGGGGGAGAAGGATCGGAAGATAGCACGAATGTCTTACATCCATAAGATTGCTCATATTTCTTTCAAGCTGAAAGTTTCTTGTCATCCCATGGAGTCAAGATAAACTCGACATACTATTAGTCGGGATACTGTAGCAAAGATTGCAAATGAGAAACACGAGGACACTGTTATGCATTATTAGAAAGCTAGAGTTATAAATATGTGTGTAATGACTTAAAACTCTCTTTTGTATAAAAAAAGGGTAGTCTCTTTGTAAATCCCAACTTTTGAGAAGTTCAATTGCGGGATAAAAATGTAATAGTTTTTGGGCTATGTAAGCAAATTGTAAATAGTTTTGACTATGAAGAAGCATATGAATATAATGAAGTTTTCATTTAATATGCTTTGTTATGGTATGAGTTGTTATGAGACGAATAATAACGAAGTAAGTAAATATATAATAATGAAATTCTATTTAATCAGAAAATGCCGCCAAGGAGAAGACAACTGTAATCAGGAAACGAAATCACGTAATAAAAATCAAGGGGGTCAAAACAACCCTATGCAAGAGTTCGTTAATTCATTAACGGCTGCATTTAACTAAACTAGGGGTAGAGTGCCTGCGGAACCTAGGGTAGCCAGAATGACTACCTTTAAAGAATTTAAAAGCGTAGGTCCACCGGAGTTCAAAGGAACAACGGACCCATTAGAAGCCTAGACATGGGTAAAGGAAATAAAGAAGGCGTTTGTTATTACAAACGTAGGTGAGGCACAAAAGAATTCTTTTGCGACTTACATGATGAAAGGGGAAGCCAACTTTTGGTAGGAGGCTCACCAGGGTGGGCTAGAACAGATGGGGTAATGTGGGAACAGTTCAAGAAGGTTTTCTTCGAGAATTATTTCCCTACAAGCATGTAAGGGAGGATGGAGATTACTTTCTTAGAACTTAAACTAGGGGACATGATGGTTCCCCAATACGCGGTCAGATTCAATGAATTGGCAAAGTTTGCTCCACATCAAGTGGACACTGAGGAGAGGAAGGCTCGTAGGTTTGAGCAAGGCCTGAAACCCTGGCTCTATAGTAGAATTTCTGTGTTCCAGAGTGCATCCTATGGGACCATTATGGAGAAAGCGATTATAGCGGAGGGTGGTAGTGAGGCGTTAACCCAATACCACAAAGAGAGAAAAGAAAAGAGCAAGGGAGAAGAAGAAACCAAGGCAGAGAATGCTAGTGGTAGTGGTAGTATGTCAAAAAGAAAGAGTTTTTAACTTTGGGAATACTGGAGGGGGAACAAGGGGAATCCTAAGCGTAGTATCGAGGTATGTAAGGTATGTGGAAAGACTCATCTAGAAGTCTATCTGAAAAGGAAATCGTTTTGTTTTAACTGTGGACAGGAGGGTCATATATTACCCAATTGTCTTAATCCTAAGAAAAACCATAGTTGTTTTGTATGTGGGTCGTTGGACCACATGGCAAGAAATTGCCCAAAGAAGGGGTCGGAGGAAAGTAAAGGTGTTAGTAGTGGTAGGTTAGCCATGATGTTGTTACATAAGTGGATTTAGTAACAGGTATCGTTCCGGTCAATACAATGAATGCTTATGTGATGTTTGATTGGAGTGCTACTTTTCTTTTATAACATGAGAGTTTGCTAAGTGATTAAGTTCATTCTTGGAAGGGATTATAAATACCTTTATACGTTAAGGTAGAGAATCGAGAAATAAATTTCGTTAATTATATTCGTGGAAATGGTTTCATGAATAAGGACTGTAAGCAAGTATCAGTAGATAAGTACCGATAATGTTGAGAGAATTTGAAGTAATTCTCAGTAAGAATGAGTTGATTAACCATAGAACTTTAATAAATTGTTAGGATAAAAGTATGAATCTTTGGTTTTCTAAAGAAACCCAAGGTAGTATTTTATGGTAATAAAACACAGAGACATTCTTGTTGTCTAATCATGACGCAAGTTAGAAGGATGTTTAGGAAGAGAATGAGTTGTTACATTTGGGTATCCACTATCGTAAGGGGAGTAAATTAGTGTTTGAGAGTGAATACCCATGGCCTAGGATCGATGATCTATTTGATCAGTTGAAGAGGGCAAAGCATTTTTCTAAGATAGATGTACGTACGGGGTATAGTCAATTGAAAGTAAGGAAGAAGGAGGAGGTACCTGAGATGACGTTCGGGACTTGTTAGGGTTATTACGAGTTTCTGGTTATGTCATTTGGGTTAATTAATGTGTGGAAGTTAGACTTTCTGTAATGGGTGTCGAACAAGTCGATGACAAATTGATAGGTACTCTTGTGAGGTGCTATGGTTGAAAGTACCATTAGCGTCATAGAGTATTCAAATATTAATTGGATGAGGGTGTCGTAATGATCATTAGTGATATTCTAGTCCACTTTAAGACATCAGAAGATCAAGATGAACATTTGAAGATAGTGTTAGAAACACTACGGAGGGAGAAGTTAGATACGAAATTCACTACGTATGAATTATAGCTTGAGAGATTGACGGATTTGTTATTGAGAAGTATATTGGGAATGAGAAGTGAGAAAATAGTTTTTAGGAACTGAAAGGAAGATTAAGTGAGGCACCTATATTATCCTTATCAGATGATATGATGAATTTTGCAGTGTATCTTGATGCTTCGCATAAATGACGAGATTGTGTGCTCATGTAGCATGGCAAGGTCATTGTGTATGCATCACACCAGTTAATGGATTATGAGAAGTTATATCCTACTTATGATCTATAATTTGCAGTTGTAGTTTTCGAATTAAAAAAAATCTGAGGATAGTATTAATACAGGGAGAAAGGTGAGATATACACAGACTTTAAGAGTCTGAAATATATCTTCACCCAGAAGGAGTGAATATGAGGTAGATAAGGACTCAAAATGAGTTAATAACATAGATTACGGAATGAAGTGGTGAAAATGTTATTCATAACGTAGACTCAATCCACGATAATAGAATGTGTTAATTAAGTATAACTAGGTAATAAGGAATGTAAGCAAATGAAGAAGAGGATGCAGGATGAAGAGAAGATCAAGTATAATCTTGTTTTGAAGGAGGAATTTGAGTTTCAAATAATTTTAAATTTAAAAGAAGAATTAATCAGAGGAAGATAGAATAATATGTTAATAAGTATTTAAACTTCCAACTCAGATTATTGATAGGAAGTGACAAGTTATGCGAATTAAGATAACACCTTCGTTGAAGGTGAAATGAAAGAACCACAATGTCGAAGAAGCATTGTGGGAACTTTAGATTAAAATAAAGGAAAGTATTTCCTCAATGGTGTATGTATTATTAGTGAGATTCTGGGGACAGAATCCTTATAAGGGGGGAAGAGTGTAACGCCCCAGAAAAATTGAATTTTTTTAGAATTAAATTTTTATTTGATTATGTGGATTAAATGAATTTAATTAATTAATTATGGGAGTAAGCTATTTGAAGGTCGTTCTATGACCTAGACATATCGAAATGTCATAGTATTTTAACTACGTGAATAAATTAAAGTGTTTGAATTTCTAAGACAAAAATAAAGGCTTTCCGAGAATTTTTTTGAAAAACACTATTCATCAATTTCTGCTCGAGAATTATTTTTGAACTTCTAAGAAATACGTAACGTTATAATATAAATATGTGATAGATTATGTAATAATAATCGAAGTATGGAAAACGTAATATTTCACATGCGGACTTCATTGGAGAACGTTAGAAATATTAAGTGTTAAGAAAAGAATGTGTTAATCATATAATGCGTATGCATTGTACGAGTTATTGAACATAAGTATGATATGACGTATTATACGAGTATGTATGAAGAATAGAATAAAGTATATTATGAATTAGTATACGAGTTAGCATACGAGAATTATACGTGGTATATTTATGTCAAGGTTCTTAATTAAAGGGAATGGACTTGTAGGATTATTAGCATAATTTTAGAAGTCCAATAGAAAGTGATACTCTAGCCTAAGAGTTTGATATGTCATGAGTCTAAACTATTGTAGTATAAGCCCAACAAGAAATTAGCTAGATTAATTAAGCAAGCCTAATGAATTGGCCATGATCCATGGAGCAAACCAAGTGATATGTGGGTAGACTTGATGGGCAAACATTTTAAGTGGTGAGAAAGTGTTGTGATGACCAAGTATTAGAAGTGGCTAGCAAGTAGACTTGGTTGTTAAGTAATGAATAGTAAGGAGGTGGGATTAAGGAGGTTAATTGAGGAGGTGCAATGCCTAATTGAGTTGCTTGATCATTTCTCATTGTTCAACTTTCATCCAAAACAAAGTAACTTATTGGTTAGAGAGAATAAGCACTTTTAAAGCCAAATCAACATTTTGTTAGATTTCAAAGAAGAAGACTTTAGTCATCAAAGGTAAATGATCTTATGATCTATTAGTCTATCTCTACGATAATAATATTGATAGAGAAGTGTGATTGTATGCTAAGAATCTATAAGAAGTAATTGTTGAATAAACTTAAGCCGAATAAGTTGAATAAGCAACTTGAACCTAAATAAGTTGATAAACTTGTGAAGAACTTGTCATATGTTTGTCATATGATGCTAGAATGTTCAATATAGTATGAGAACATTGATTGATGGACTTAAGTTCATAGTAAGTCATAAGAATGAGAATAGTAGTTCATAAGTTTAATAAGTCATTGACTTATGAAAATAAGTCAAAACCTACTTTGATGATAATTTGGTGTAATAAGTAACTTGAAATGTTCATGTGAAGATTAAAATCCATTTTAAATCATTAGTAATGAGGTTTTAGCGGAATTCACACGATTAGACGATAATCGTCGAATTCGTGAAATTCTCGGAATGGAAGTCGTATTTTGTGTTTGAAGTCAAAAACGTTGGTTTTCGATGGAGACACATCATATTTGGCATTATAGAGTTGCAGACTTGAAAATGACCGAATTCCGAATTAGAACGAAGAAACGAGCATTGAACGTTCACGAACGTTTATCGTTTTCGTTAAAAATGGACTAATAGGTGAATTTTGAGCAAACAAAGTCAAATAGATAAAATTCTTGTATGAATGCATAGAGTATGTAATTTTTGAACCGTAGGCTTTTGAACGAGCTAATTCGGACTTATAACGAAGAAGTTATGCGTCCGGGAATTTCACAAAGTTTAAAAAACTGTAAATTTTCTAAGGCACAGAGTTGGCGCCGCGGCGCCAACCCAAGGTCAAATGATGGCGCTACAGCGCCGGCCACAGTGTCATTGCCTACTACAAACTCACGTCGCGGAGCGAGAAGGAGAGCTATGTGTGGCGCCGCGGTGCCAGTCCTAGGGTTTCGACAGACAAGAATGTTTATAAGTATAGAATGAAAGATAACTCATTAGCAATGAACTAAGGTATAAATATAACATTGTTAAGGCATTGTTAGACACTTACTATATGATGATTAAAGGTAAATACTCAATTGAAGATGAATTTAATGAGAACAACGTAATGCGTTAAGCCGACTATAGAAATTTGTTGACCAAGTTGATTATGAATCCAATGGTTAGCAATACAAGTATGGGTCATGTAATTACTTAATGAACATGATAAGACCTTTCCTAAATCATTGTTATAGTAATGACTTTAGGAATTTAATGTTGTTTAATGAGTAATTAAACGACGAATGTAAAGTATAAAGAATGTGAACCGTATTCAATAATGATAAGTCCTATAACATTAAGAGTTACAACTAAAAGTTGTTAAGTAATACGTGAATGTAAACGGTATACAATAAAGTGTACTTAACAAATGACGATCGAATTTCGATTAATAATGTAAGGATGTTAGTAAGCCGTGAGGAAGGATGATTAATTCGAAACGAGTTGGATTAATGAAGTAAATCTACGTAAGACATAGAAGAGAAAGAAGTTGGTAAGAATAATGTAAAATATAATAGCAAGCCAGAACCAATAGTAACAAATCTAATATATTATTAGATTTAAAAGAAGGGTAAGATTCATTAGGAACCATGTATGTTCATTCATGACCTAATGTGGTATGTTATGTGGTTATGTATTGTAGAGACCGTAAAGACTGAAAGGAAAAGTTATTTTTACTGTAGCAGACGTTGAAGGCAAGTTTTCTTAAACACTTGTCTAACCTTCATGTTAGCCAAGTTTTCTATGATTCATGTTATGAGATGCATGAAGTGTTTTATTAAATGGTCGATGCCAGTTTTATCTCGGCTAGACTAATCTTGAAGAGTTGATTGATTTATTTACCAGTCTTTTAAATATAGAATTGCTAACGCTATCCTACGCCAATTGTTTGGTACAGATTCAAGATAAGCCTGAGTGTGAATAAATAAATGTATTTTTCATCGATTATTCGATGGGCACGCGAGGTTGCCAAAACTTAAACCTACATACGTTTAACAGGATGTAGTGTTGATCGACATAGAGTACTATGGGCTGATCACCCAGAAGTGCTCGTAAGATATGCCGGACTTACGGACTTAGTGTCGTGTTATCCTTTTTAAAGAAATTATGAACTGCTCATGGTCTTGAGCGAGAATTGATGTTTTACTAAATATTGTCATTGTAAAACGTTTTGAAGGAAAAGAAATGCTATTTTGAATTATTGATAGTACTTTATAACTATTATCCAGTTATTGAAGATATACGATTCCTATGTTTCAAGCATGTTGTTTAAAAGAAATTGTTTTACTTACTGAGCTTGTTATGCTCACTCTTTCTTGAACCATATGAATGCAGCTAAGACGGAATGGCCCGAGGAATCTGACAAGAATAAAGGCAAGACGAAGAGGAACGATTAGTTTACCTTATAATAAACTAGTAAGTTGTATATATTATAGTATGATAAACAAAGAATGTAATGGTTATAGAACCTGGGAACATGATGTAATATTATTAATGTAATAAGAATGTCGTTGATACACACATTTTGATGTCGTTTCAAAAGAATGAATGTATAGTTATGAGTACCGTGTAACACCATCTGTCGGGTGCATCACACATACTTAGTCTGGAATCCAAACAAAAATAATTTGGTTGGATAACAATAAGTTTCTATCATGTTCAACAATATTTTTTAATTTGTGTCTAGACGAATCAAATAGCTTAGACGACTTTTATTTAAGACATACATGCCGAAAATCAATAAGTATGTATCAACATGTATAATAATTATCCAAGTGAGGACACGTGTATAACCAATCTTAGAAATTAACGAATAGAATATATATCTGGATTATACAATAATACAGTATTGATAAACAATGATCGGATAGAATTCATGAACTGGCATGTCTACAAAGTATAGATACATGATGTAAGACCCCGAATTTTATGAAATAAAAGTATTCAATTTTCATATTTAGTAAATGATTAAATTGATAAAATGTTAAAGTTAAGGGTGATATATATAAAATTTTCAAAATACGCAAGTGGTAATAAAATACTCATTTCTGTTGGGGAATATTTGTTTAGTCATGGAATATTCTTGTTGTCGGGGAATATTCGTACGACGGCGCAACCATTTGTGGGCCCCATAACAGAATAACTGTCAGTTGAAGAAAACGACAAGTTTGAGTTTTTATAAATAACGGCGTAATTATTACCGTTAACACTGTTGGAATACCTGTTGGTTAAAATATAGTAATACGCGTGGTTGCACAGTAGCACAAGGTATTTCACAGTATTTATGGAATTATTGATTCTTACGTATGAAGGCACTACTCAATAATTGTTACAGTAATTACTGTTCAATATTTTATTGGTTCAATAATTGTTGCGTTGATATTTTATATTATTGTTGTTCAATAATTGTCACAACACAGTATTTCCCATTATCAGTTTAATAATTCATATTATTTGAATAATATTATTAGATAACATTATTGGCAATGTCTAGAAAATTTTGTTAAGGAGAGATTTCGTCACCTAATTGCGTGCCAGTAAGGAGAAATTCCTATTGGAAAGCCCCCTCTTTCCTGGAAATGGCCTATTTGTCATTATTGTGATTCTTTAATATTACTTGTGAATAATTAATTATTGATTTATATGATAAGAAAATATATATTTTTATATGGATATAAATGAAGGAATTAATGCTGAGGGGTTTTATTAGTATTTTGTCGAAATGAAGAACGAAATTTAAATTTTTTTAGAAAATTAGTTTATTACATGATTTTGTAAAATCTATAACTCTTTGTGTATAATGAGTTAGGAGATGAGCGATATATCAAAAGAAAGCCTTGGAAGTAAGCTAATCGTAGAAATTGGAATCACCCAAAAAATTCATTGTGGATTTTTCGTGGTGACTTTTTGAATGAAACTGGTCCGGAGGACTCATAATTTGAAAAATCAGTGTTCTTGAGATATATTGCGTGAGTTATAATTTTTAATCCGACCGTTGGATCGTTTTTATTTTTGGATATGTTATACATATATAAGTTGAGTACATGTCCATAAATTTTGAACTGTTAAAAATTAACGTATGATTTGTTATGAATTTTAAGAGGTGACTGATTCGGAAATTATGTTTATAATTGATTTTTGGTGAAAAATTATAGAATGAGTGGGCCCCACCTTTGGTTGGTGAAAAATATGCTAAAATTTTATTTCAAAAGTGGGGGGGGGGGTGGGAATAGTAGCAGGTAAAGCCATCAGGTTATAGGTTAAGTCTGCTAACATTTTCCTATAAATAAAGTGCTGAGTTAGAATTGAAAATCAGACCAGAAACATAAGTTTTCTCTCCCTATATTATCGAGCGTATTTTTGTGAGTTTTTTGATAATTTGAGAGTTACTAATCAGTGCAAGTTTCCTTCAGCGTTATATCCGATATTCCAGTCAGAAGTACTGCTCTTTTGAGGTAAGAGATTGTAAGGGATGTTATTTTTTTCTTAAATGGTATTATTTTCTTCAATATCATTATGCCGAATTATTGATATGAGTTTTATGATGGAATTTCTACCTTTTTCATGTCGGGGTTACTATTCATGTATATGACACTATTCACGTATACGATACTATATTCATGTATATGGAAATATTTACGTATATGATATTATTTACGTATACGGTACTATGTACAAATACGAGTTACTATTCATGAGTTACTATTCACGAGTTATTATTCACGAGTTACTATTCACGAAAAAATTAGTTTCTTTTTCTGACCAAATTATCGTTGATTTATGAATCTTACTCTTGAAACTTAATGCAGTTGTTCATCATATTATTTTTATTATCATATATAACATTTTTATAACCCTAATAATGATATTTCTCTTTGACTTGAGTGTAAAGATGGGTAGATTATTGGTATGATCGTGACTATGGGTTTTCTTTGGCCAGTAGTGAAAAGATGAATTGTTGACTAGTATGATCATGACCATTGAATTTATAATTGAATATCTTTAGCTTAAGTGCAAAGGTGAATTGATCAACATGATTATAATTATTGTTTATATAAATTCTGAAATGATTATATATTTCTTTGAGATATTAATATCTTTGGCCCGTAGTGCAATGATGACATGTTGTTGAATATCTTTGGCCTGTAGTGCAAAGATGAATTGTTGATGAATATCTTGGCCCGTAGTGTAAAGATGGCATGTTGTTGAATATCTTTGGCCCGTAGTGCAAAGATGGCCTGTTGCTGAATATCTTTGGCATGTAGTGCAAAGATGAACTGTTAATGAATATCTTTGGCTCGTAGTGCAAAGATGAACCTATTAGTATGATTATGAACTAGGAACTGTGATTTGGTATAACCATGATCTTTGATGTTTCAGGTAAAGACATGTGATGAAAATTATCTTCGTCTTGGATAAGAAGAGGAATTTAGAACCACAAATATGATTATGAGTTATTCACATGATTGTGGATACGAACTATTGATTGATGTTACAGGAATAAAATATTGTTGGTGGACTTTTAACATGGAGAAGATAATAGACTTTATGGTCTATTTGACTCTTTTAATGGATTACTCGTTTCGCTGTAACTATGGTTGAAAAGTTTTATCATCTACCATATGTTCTAAATCTCTGATTTATTACTGATGAAGGCTAATGATAATTTAATTATCTTTAGTCATGATATTCTTTATTGATCTAGTTGTGCTCACCCTTTTGCTTCACAATTCCTTTCAGGTAATAAGAGTGTTGCCCGGTCGAGCGGGGATAACAGGAGAATAGAACGGTGGTCTATAGTTGTTGAGGTTCTCCCTAAATAGTATGGAAATAATTTTATTGAGAACTTTAGATAAGTGTGTAGTATTGTATACGTCATTTGATATTTAATTTTGGTGAACCGAATAGGGTGAGGCCAACCCAACTTTGGAAGGGTGTTTTGCCACTATCATATAAGATGTCTAATGACATACAACCTTTTGTTATCATAAGACAGGGTTGTGCACATCCACTTGCTGAATATATCTACGAGCACTACCTATATGATCTTGGAGTTTGGTTGAAATATAATTTTCAATTGCAGATAGTGGAGATAGTTATATGTCAAGAGAAGACTCACCATTGGAAAGAATATGATAGTAATCTTCTCATTTTTCTTTGGGGTCTATTGGGTCAACCAAGGATAATTCTGTAGGCATATGATATTTATCATAACCTAGACGCATGGCCTCCCATGTACGAAGGTTTTCTTGTGCATTTCCCAAAGATTTTAATTTCTAAGACAGTTATTGATTGTACCTTTATGTAAGGTGCCATTGTGACGTGCTATCCAAGTTGGTGTCCAGAGTCACAGTTGGTATATATTTGTATCAAAACTCACAACATATATGTTGTTGTATTTTGCACGACAATTGTAGTAATAAAGTTGTAGTTATTTTCTGTACCCTGTATTTGGCGACTCAGAATAGGTTGGATGGATTAGACCTATTTTGGGGGCATCACACATGAACAATAATAATAGAGTTAATAAACTGGCACAATAACGATATAATTCTGAAACTGGCTTACACATATCCATTGTATAAAGTAAATGCAAAGGGTAGGATACTTGCTTACGATATTCGTTGAATAAAATAATGCAAGGGTTTAGGATACTTGACTAGTCTGCAGCTTACAGTACACGACTTAGTTCTATCTTTAATAGAACGACCTATCATTTATAAGATTGTACTTTCGATTAGAATAACTTACCGTAACACATAGTACTGCTATTTGCAGTCAACGCATAAGCTAATCACATTGTCACATATGTTTATCAGTCATTAAGACACAAACAGACACTTATACAGTCAACCTATATAGGTTTAGATCAATTTCGGACTTAATTCGGTGTATCGACGACTTTATCGAGTAATGATAGAGTTTATTGTTAATAAAACTCTTCTGAATCTTAAACATTATTCTGGATAATTTAAATATCAGTGTGATTATTTTTAAATGACTTATAATAATTTTAAAAAAATTATTATAATTTTTCATGATTTTTCACACACTGGAATTATTATTAAATGATTTAAATATTAAATAATTTTATTATCATTAATATTTAAGTAATATTAAAATATTAATGAAATCATTATCAAAATATTAAAGTTATTTATAATAACTCAAAATATTTTTAAAGTATTAATATTACCCTTAAATAATTTTTAAAATTTTTAAAATTATTTTTAAATAATTACCATTTATATTTAAATATTAAGGTATTATTCACTAAAATATTAAAAGTCATTTATGATAACATAAAATATTTTTAAACCATTTATATCCTTTTAAAATGATTTTTAAATCAATAAAACAATTTTTAAACTATTTATTTAATATAATTATTAATTAAATCTAATATCATTAATATTAAATTATTAATAAAATTTACCTTAAAATATTATAATTTATATTTTATAACTATTTTAAACTATTTATTTTCATTTAAAATGATATTTATTTTATTAAAATCATTTTAACTAATTTATTTAACATAATTATTAAATAAATTTAATATCATTAACATTAAATAACTAATGAAATTTGCCTTAAAATATTAAAACTTATATTTTATAACTTAAAATATTTTTGAATACCTTATTATCATTTAAAATGATTTTTAATATAATAAAATTATTTTTAATTTATTTATTTAATGCATTTATTAAGTAAATTAAATATCAATAATATTCAAATAAGAGTTAAGTTCAGATGACCACCTAGGGTTTAAGCGCTTTCCCACTTAACCGTTCGTAGTCAGCAAAGCTACATTTAAACTCCCGACTTTTTGAGTTGAAGTGAAAAAATGCTTTCCGTTTTAACTCCGTTAAATAATTTGGCTAAAGACTTAATTACCCTTCATGAATTTTTATTGTAACATAAGTTGGTGGTATTATATAAACAACACTTTCCTGGGAACGATCTGGTTGTCATAATTATGATTATGTAATATTATTTGTGAATAATTAATTATTGATTTATTATTATGATAAGAAAATATTTATTTTATGTGGATATAATAATGGATTTATTTATTTTATGTGATTATAAATGATTTTTAATATAATAAATTTTTTAAATTATAATATAATAAATGATTTATTTTATGTGATTATAAATTATTTATTTTATTTTTGAATACCTTATTATCATTTAAAATGATTTTTAATATAAAAAAATTATTTTTAATTAATTTATTTATGTGATTATAAATTATAATATAATAAATGATTTATTTTATGTGATTATAAATTATTTATTTTGAATACCTTATTATTATTTAAAATGATTTTTAATATAATAAAATTATTTTTAATTAATTTATTTTATGTGATTATAAATTATTTATTTTATTTTTGAATACCTTATTATCATTTAAAATGATTTTTAATATAATAAAATTATTTTTAATTAATTTATTTATGTGATTATAAATTATAATATAATAAATGATTTATTTTATGTGATTATAAATTATTTATTTTATTTTTAAATACTTTATTATCATTTAAAATGATTATTAATATAATAAAATTATTTTTAATTAATTTATTTTATGTGATTAGAAATTATTTATTTTATTTTTTAATACCTTATTATCATTTAAAATGATTTTTAATATAATAAAATTATTTTTAATTAATATTATTTATGAATAATTAATTATTGATTTATTATTATGATAAGAAAATATTTATTTTATTTGGATATAATAATGGATTTATTTATTTTATGTGATTATAAATGATTTTTAATATAATAAAATTTATAAATTTAATATAATAAATGATTTATTTTATGTGATTATAAATTATTTATTTTATTTTTGAATACCTTATTATCATTTAAAATGATTTTTAATATAATAAAATGATTTTTAATTAATTTATTTAATGCATTTATTAAATAAATTAAATATCAATAATATTCAAATAAGGGTTAAGTTCAGATGACCACCTGGGGTTTAAGCGCTTTCCCACTTAACCATCTGTAGTCAGCAAAGCTACATTTAAACTCCTGACTTTTTGAGTTGAAGTGAAAAAATACTTTCCGTCTTAACTCCGTTAAATAATTTGGCTAAAGACTTAATTACCCTTCATGAATTTGTATTGTAACATAAGTTGGTGGTATTATATAAACCCCTCTTTCCTGGAAACGACCTGGTTGTCATAATTGTGATTATGTAATATTATTTGTGAATAATTAATTATTGATTTATTATTATGATATGAAAATATTTATTTTATGTGGATATAATAATTGATTTATTTATTTTTTGTGCTTATAAATGAAGGGATTAAAGTTGAAGTGTTTTATCAGTATTTTGTCGGAATGGAGGTATTAAAAATCATTCGTATGTGGATTTTGGACATTTTCTGATTGGAATTTGGAAAAACTTAAAGCTAAAAAGTTGTAGAGAATTCGATTTCTTATGGAATGGACATAAAATTCTTATTTATTATGAATTATTGAAGTTACGGAAATAAATATTTTTATTAAAATTATGGGTGGGACCCACTTTTGTTTTTTTTGTAAAAACATGTGCTGAGATTTTTTTTTTCAAAGATGGCATGCTTAACTTATTCAACAAAGGAGGTTGCGTGAAAAAAGAAAAAATAATATTATTTTATTAATTTAGTCTCTTTTGGCGTTCTAGCATTTTCCTATAAATAGGTGCTTAGGTTAGA
The DNA here is from genome assembly GCA_020205505.1 of Panax japonicus. NCBI lineage: Eukaryota > Viridiplantae > Streptophyta > Magnoliopsida > Apiales > Araliaceae > Panax > Panax japonicus. Next base: position 24,392,502 of record CM035098.1, on the reverse strand, counting down.
ATTGAAATTCACACCAAAAACATAAGCTTTCTCACTCTATATTATCGAGCTTATTTTTATGAGTATTTAGATACTTTGAGAGTAGCTATTCAGTGCAAGTTTCCTTCAGCATTACATCCGATATTTTAGTCAGAAGTACTGTTCTTTTGAGGTAAGGGATGTTATTTTCTTCGTAAATGATATTATTTCTTTCAATATCATTATGCTAAAATATTGGTATTAATATTATTGTGGAATTTCTACCTTTTGTGTCGGGATTACTATTCACGTATACGACACTATTCACGTATACAGTACTATTCATCGAAAAATAAAATTTTCTCTTCTTTGTCCCAGATGTCTAATTTTGTTACTATCTTTGATTGTATCCATGTTTTGATCTTCATTCTTAAATTTTACTCCACTATGGTTCATTATGGAGTGTTTTTGTACATGGATAAATCGAAGTATGAATCCCTAATATTTATTCTTTTGTCTCACTAGATTCGTTTCTTAAAGATATTTTTCATCACCCTCAGTCCTAAATGATGATATTACTGAATATCTTTGGCATGTTGTGTAAAGATGAATGATTAACTGATGAATATCTTTAGCCCGTAGTGCAAAGATGAACATGACCAACTGGTGATACAAATGAATATCTTTGGTCTGCAGTACAAAGATGAATATTTGATTCAAAATGTATATTGATTGATGTTACAAGGATAAAATATCGATGATGGACTTTTAAATCTTTGAAGATAGTAGAATTCATTCTCTATTTGACTCCTCTAAAGGATTGTTATTTCCGTTGTAGTTGTTGATCTAAAACTTGTTGTCTATTATATTCTATCAGATTTGTTGTATATTATCTTAGTCATAATATTCTTATTGGGCTAGTTGAGCTCACTCTTTTTCTTTTTGTTCCATTTTTCTTCTCAGAATGCGAGAATATAGCGGGGAGTAGTCGGGGTATGGAGTGATGTTCTATGGCAGTTGTTATAGTAGTCCTCACTATTTGTAAAATAGTGTATCAATAATTGTAATGAGGACTTTATTTGAGTGTGGATATTGTCTAGAGGACAATATTTGTATTTAAACTCATAGTATTTGTGTTGTGATATTTTGCATGACAATTTCAATAATGATGTTGTAGTTGTTTCTGTACCATGTATTTGGCGACTCAGAATGGGTGACGTATACCTATTTTGGGGGCATCACAGTTGGTATCAGAGCTTAGGGATATGGTCTCTGGCGAAGATTGGGGAATAAAACTAGGAGGGAGAGAGACGAGTAAATCCTTCGCTAGTGTGTCCTACCTAAGCTTATTTATTGGTCGGTCATCATATAGGGATATTATGTGATATGTTAATTTGTTTAATTAACCCTTGTTTTATGGCAGTAATTAAGAATGGCAGCAGAGAACATTAACAATGGAGTATATGAGACCGTGGAGACACCTTTAATCACTAACCAAGAGAACATGTAACAGGAAGGCAATATTCCTCCTATAAACAACACTACCGAACAAACGATGAATGATGGGATGTTTAGAAGCTTTTTGCAGTTCATGTAAAATCAGACCAGGGAGACTCGTGTACAAAATACGGGGGGAAATGATAGCAACGCGCGACTTGTCACAGCCAAACAGTTCAAAGAGTTGGGGCCACCAAAATTTTGGAGAATGCCGGATCCAATCAAGGCTAAAATGTGGGTAAAGCAAATTACCAAGATATTTGATGTCTTGGGCTGCACGGAGGAACAGAAGTTTCCATTCGCCACCTTTATGTTCCGTGGTGAGGCAGATTACTGGTGGAATCTGTGAAGCGTAACCAGCCAGCCACACTCAATATTTCCTGGGAAACATTTCAGAAACTTTTTAATGACAAGTACTTTCCTGAAAGTATTCGTCATATGAAGGATACTGGTGGGAATCTGTGAAGCGTAACCAGCCAGCCGCACTCAATATTACCCGAGATTCGACAATATCTTATTTCTCACAAATTTTCTCTATATTTAGATATTGTCAACAGGGCTCAATTATTAGAGCAAGATAATTAGTATGTTCAACCAAGGGACCACAACCAGGGTCATACTGGTGGCAGCAGTCATCAGAGCAATGATAACCAGCGGGGAAGAAAGAATACAGACAAAAGCGGTAACCACTCGGGTGGTAATTGTGGCCATGATAATAGAAGAAGCGAGTCGGGAGGAGATTTCAAAAAGAGAAGGTACAACAATGACAACATGAAGACGTCAGTACCATCATCAACTATTTCTAGGAAGGAGAACGACCACCGGTCGTATGTTATAAATGCAGGAAAGAGGGACATATCAGCCCAATTGCCCACAATAGTTCAAGGTATGTTATAATGTGGAAAGGAAGGTCATATAGCTCGATATTGTTCTGTTACAAAATCAAGTCCAGCAGGGATGGTGACTCCAAAGGCTGTCCCAGACAAGTCAAAATCATCGGATCCTGGAAGAGCGTTTATCGTGACTGGCCAAAACGCGAGAAACTCGAACGAGGTGATCACGGGCAAGCTAATCTTGAACTCTTACGAACTTTATACCTTACTAGATAACAGTTCTACCCATTCTTTTATCTCTCCTGTTTGTGCTCAACGTTTAAACTTGACTCCGGAGAAATTAGACTTTAACTTATCTGTGGAGACTCCGTTAAGAGAATTTTTTGTTACATCCACTGTTTACAAATCTTGCTTGATCCAAGTTGGCACAATCACATTACCTGTTGATCTTATCTCTTTAAAGATACTTGCATTTGATGTGATTTTGGGGATTGATTGGTTAACTACTCATCATGCCAAAATTGATTATTTTCGTAAGGTTGTTAGTTTTCATATTCCTAACCAACCTGTTATGCGAATTCAAGCAACCAAACCGCTAAAGTCAATCACTGTCATATCAAGCCATAAAGCAATTCGTTTATTAAAAAATGATGTCAAGCTTTCTTAGCCCATGTAATGGACTAGAACAGAAAAACGTTAGATTGGAATAATATTTCTGTTGTTAGTGAATTTCCTGACTTATTTTTTGATGAACTTCCTGGTCTACCCCCAAAACGTGAAGTTAAATTCTTTATTAACCTTGAACCGGGTACAAAGCCCATTTCTAAAACCTCATATCAAATGGCTACTATTGAACTTCAGGAGTTAAAGGTCCAACTACAGGAGTTATTAGATATCAGTTTCAATCGTCCTAGTACATCTCCATAGGGAGCTCCTGTTTTATTCGTAAAGAAGAAAGATGGGAGTATGCGACTTTGTATTGACTACCGAGAATTGAACCATGTCACCATCAAGAATAGGTATCCACTACCTCACATTGATGACCTATTTGACTAGTTGCAAGGAACACAATTCTTTTCAAAGATCGATCTTCGTTCTGGATATCATCAGCTGGAGATTAAAACTGAGGATATTCCGAAGACTGCCTTCAGAACTCAGTATGGGCATTATGAATTCTTAGTTATGTCTTTTGGATTGACTAATGCTCCTGCTACTTTCATGGATATGATGAACCGTGCGTTCAAGGAATATTTGGATCAGTTCGTTGTTGTCTTTATTGATGACATTTTCATCTATTCCAAAAGAAGTGAAGATTATGGGCTCCATTTGAAGCTGGTAATGCAAAGGCTTCGTGACAACAAACTATATGTCAAACTAAAGAAATGCGAGTTCTGGCTTGAGGAAGTAGCATTCCTTGGGCACGTGGTGTCAAAACATGGAGTATCTATTAACCCGGCAAAGATTGAAGCAATACAAAGTTGAGAGCAACCGAAGTACGTAGCTTTCTGGGCTTAGCTGGTTATTATTGGAGATTTGTGGAAGGATTTTCTCGAATCGCTACCTCATTATATCAGCTGACTCGGAAAGATACAAAATTTGTATGGAGTGAGGAATGCGAAAAGAGTTTCCAAGAGCTTAAGAGGAGACTCATTTTGGCACCTGTTCTAACAATACCATCTGGTTCGAATGGATTTGTTATCTACAGCGATGCTTCAGGCAAAGGGTTAAGATGTGTTCTCACGCAACATCCAAAAGTCATAGCCTATGCCTCGCGACAACTCAAAGAATATGAGAGGAATTATCCTACTCATGATCTGGAGTTGGCAGTAGTCGTTTTTGCATTGAAAATCTGGAGACAATAACTGTATGGGGAGAAAGTGGAGATTTATACAGATCATAAAAGCCTCAAATATTTCTTCACCCAAAAGGCTCTCAGCATATGACAACGACGTTGGCTCGAGCTGTTGAAAGATTATGACCATAGCATTCAATATCATCTTGGAAAAATAAACGGTGTAGCTGACGCATTGAGTAGAAGATCGTATGCGGGTACGAGTGCAATGTTGTTAACATAAATACCCATTTTGTACGACTTACAAAGGATGGAGATAGAGTTAAAGGCTCCAAGTACCCACGTGATGATATCAAACTTACGAGTAGAACCGACTTTAATCGATAAAGTTAAAGCTGCTCAAGCCACAGACCCAGAGATGATACTTATGAAGAAGAAAGTACAAGAATGTGTTATTCTAGAAGCAAGAATCGATGAAGAAGGAATAATTCGAGTCAACTCCAGACTTTGCATTCCTAACGATTCTGACTTGTAGAATAGAATCATGATGGAGGCACACAACACACCATTTGTAATCCATCCTGGGAGTACCAAAATGTATCATAATCTTCGATATACATTTTGGTGGAGCAATATGAAGAGAGAGATCACATAGTTTATCTCGAGGTATTTAACATGTCAACGTGTAAAGGCGGAGCATCAAGTGACAAAGGGTCCATTGCAACCACTTGAGATTCCAAAATTGAAGTGGGAACACATTACTATAGATTTCGTTACGGGTCTTCTCAAGGTTTCTCAAGGTATAGATGTGATTTCGGTTATTGTTGATAGATTAACCAAGCCTGCTCATTTCTTGCCTATATGTGAGACTTATTCCCTTGAACGTCTGTCTAGTATGTATGTAAATGAGATTGTGAGATTGCATGGCATGCCAATATCCATAGTTTTGGATCGTCACCCAAGATTCACTTCACGATTTTGGGTTAGCTTGCATAAAGCTATGGGCACAGATTTATGATTCAGTTTGGCATATCATCCTCAAACATACGGGCAATCAGAAAGTACTTTTCAATCCCTTGAAGATCTATTAAGACTCCGTGTCCTAGATTTCAAATGAAGTTGGGATAAGTACTTGCCATTGGTGGAATTCTCCTACAACAATAGTTATCAAGCAAGTATAGGCATGGCTCCATTCGAGGCGTTATATGGGCGAAAGTGTCGTTCTCCAGTATGCTGGGATGAGGTAGGTGAAGCAACGTTGTTGGGACCAAAGTTGGTATGCATGACTACAGAAAAGATCCAAATGATTCGATAATGTATACAAATGATATAGGATCGACAAAAGAGTTATGCTGATCTTCATCGAAAAGACGTGGAATTTAATATGGGATATCATGTACTATTATATATTGCTCCATGGAAGGGAGTTACAAGATTCAGGAAGAGAGGAAAGCTCAATCCACGATTTATTGGTCCATTTGAGATTCTTGACTGAATAGGAAATGTGGCCTATAGACTCGCATTACCTCCAAGCATGTCTTGTGTTCATAATTTTTTTCACATATCTATGCTTCATAAATATGTGAAAGACCCGAACCACATTATTGCGTTAGAACCAGACGAGATAGCCAAAGATTTAACGTACGAGAATGTACTTGTTAAGATCTTGGATAGGAAAGAGCATGTCCTACGCACCAAGGTTATACCACAAGTTAAGGTTTTACGGAGGAACCATGCTATTGAAGAAATGACCTAGGGAGTTGGAATCAGAAATAAAAGCGAGGTACCCTCACCTTTTTGAAACACCAGGTACGTACGTCAATTTCGAGGATGAAATTTCATAAGGAGGGAGGTTGTAAGACCCTAACTTTTTAATAAATAAAATTAAATTTTCTCTTTTTATTATCTTGAAATAATAAGGTGATAATTTGATATAATACTTTGGTTATGGGTGAAATGTGCAAATTTTGCAAAATAAGCAAGTGGTTATATAATATTTATTGTTGTCGGGGAATATTCATTTGGTCGTGGAATATTCTTGGTGTCGGAGAATATTCGTACGACGACGCAACTATTTGTGGGCCCCATAACATAATAATTATCGGATGAAGAAAATGACAAGTTTGAGTTTTTATAAATAACAGCATAATTGTTACCGTTAACACTGTTGGAATACCTGGTGGTTAAAATACAGTAATACGCGTGGTTGCACAGTAGCACACCGTATTGTACAGTATTTTTGAATTATTGATTCTTACGTAAGAAGGCACTACTCAGTAATTGTTACAGTAATTACTGTTCAATATTTTATTTTATTGATTCAATAATTGCTGCGTTGATATTTTATATTATTGTTGTTTCAATAATTGTCGCTGCACAATATTTCCCATTATCTGATCAATAATTCATATTATTTGAATAATATTATTAGATAGCATTATTGGCAATGTCTAAGAAAGTTCTGTCTAGGAAAGGGGTTTGATCATCTAATTACACGTCAGTAAGGAGAAATCCTTATCGGAAAGCCCCTCTTTCCTGGGAACGATCTGGTTGTCATAATTGTGATTATGTAATATTATTTGTGAATAATTAATTACTAATTTATATGATAAGGAAATATTTATTTTATGTGGATATAAATGATTGATTGATTTATTTTATGTGATGAATTAAAGTTGAGGTGTTTTATCAGTATTTTGTCGGAATAAAGGTATTAAAAATCATCCGTATGTGGATTTCGGACATTTTCTGTTTGGAATTTGGAAAAACTTAAAGCTACAAAGTTGTAGAGAATTCGATTTTCTATGGAATGGACATAAAATTCATATTTTTTTGACAAAAGGGCTATTTATTATGAATTGTTAAAGTTGCGGAAATAAATATTTTTATTAAAATTATGGGTGGGACTCACTTTTGTTTTTTTTTTGTAAAATCACGTGCTGAGATTTTTTTTTCAAAGATGGCATGCTTAGCTTATTCAACAAGGGAGGTTACATGGAAGAAGAAGAAAAAAATATTATTTTATTAATTTAGTCTCATTTGGTGTTCTAAGCATTTTCCTATAAATAGGTGCTTAGGTTAGAATTGAAAATCACACCAGAAACATAAGCTTTCTCTCTATATTATCGAGCGTATTTTTGTGAGTATTTAAATACTTTGAGAGTTGCTATTCAGTGCAAGTTTTCTTCAGCATTACATCCGATATTCCGATTAGAAGTACTGTTCTTTTGAGGTAAGGGATGTTATTTTCTTCGTAAATGATATTATTTCTTTCAATATCATTATGCTAAAATATTGGTATGAATTTTATTGTGGAATTTCTACTTTTTTTGTGTCAGGGTTACTATTCACGTATAATGAAATTTAAGTAGGCACACTTAGAAGGGGGGTTGAATAAGTGTGGGAACAAACGGTGTCAAACTTTTGATTCAATAAAAATTCTTTTTGATATTCAATGTAGGAGGCTGGATTCTAAATCCTTATAGATTAAAAAGTTAAGACAAGATGTTGAGTTGATGTAAGACCTTCTAAAATACTTAATTTAGAGACTTAGCCTTTTTCAGAATGTCATTATGTGAAAACAATTTGCTAAATTAGTTTTGTAAATTTATAGATATAGAATGCAGTCTGCTGGATAGATAGCCGAATGATGAGATAATTTAGCACAATAAGCAATCACATGAACACAAGGAATTTTTACGTGGTTCAACCCCTATCTTCTATTCTAGTGGCCTAATCCACGTCCAATACAAACTAGTATTGGAGACACTCTTTATTAATTAACTTTGTTTACTATTAAATCCCTTTACAAGACAAGTTTCAAAACCTTTGAGTACTTATACTCCCCGAGCACCTTTGCTCCCCGTGCACCTATGCACCCTTAAGCACCTACGCTTCCTTGAACTTGTTTGCAAAACCCCTAATCCAACTCGGATTAGAATCCTTAGACTAACAACTTAGTCTACCACATGTTTATAGAATTGATCAAATCTATGACAACAAAATAAACTATGATCAAAGTAATAATTATATCAACAATTCAAGGCTCAACTAAAATGCAATGATAAAAGTATGAAAGATAAAGATATCACTGATTTAAGTGTGAGGAGGAAAGCTGAAGATTAACAGAGAGCTTTTATGCACTGTAGCCTTTTTTAGAGAATACTTCACAGTTTTAAAAAACTTTGAAACAACCCTTGTGAACTGTATGTGAAGAAAGAATATTTTTAGAATATTTTTCTATGTATATGCTTGTTCTATGAATTCTTATTTCTTGTACAATATTTTTTTAAACAATCAGGCTCCTTTTATATATTAGCTATTTTGATGCCCGTTGGAAATATCAAAGGAATCAGCCTTGAAAACATAGCTGTTGTAATCTTTTTCCCGTTAGAACCATTATTGAATAAGTTAATCTCATAGTGGGATAAGGCTGTTAAAAGATGATAGACTAGCAAATCAATTAGACATATGATTTGTTGTAACAACCTCAGTAATTGATTCCAGCCACTAATGAGCCTTACGATAAAGACGTTAACCTTTAGATATAATTTAACCAATTTGTGTTACATGATCCACTAATATTACAATTAAGGTAAGCCCATTTAAATATTCCAATATATGTGTCTACATTAATTTCACCAAATAGGATAATATGAATAACTAAAGATTTTGTTTTGTTACTAGACTTATATCATACCATCATTCATTGAGCTAATCACGTGACTTAAGAAAACATGTTGCTTTCAAGTAAGCTTATCAAATTAGATAACATGGAAAGTTAATCACTTAACAAAATAATGGGTAGCTTTAATTAGTAATTCTGTTATACCAAAAGATATTAATGTCCTAATTGGTTAGGCAGATTTAAAAATTAGCATTTAAAATATTTCCTTATTAATTTTAAATACCCAATTAAATTGTTCCATAAATTAAGCACTTCCATATTTATTTTTTATGTAATTCAAAATTATTTCCATATTCATTTTGAAACTCCAATTAATTTGTTCCATAATTAATTTGTTCTATTAAACATGTTCATAGATAATCTTTAATTAATTAATCATTTTAATTTATTCCACAATTAATTAATGATGCAATGCAATGCAAATCCTAGAGCCTTGATTGAGAAATAATTAAAGCTAGGATCTTACATTTATTTCCTAATGACTCAAGCAATTCTTCAAGCCTTCATGTCTTCAATCCTTTAATAAATCAAAGCTTCAAGAATTTTTTTAATATTCTGTAAATGCATGAGTAAACATTTTAGTACAATAGGAAAGTCATCATCAAAACCTAAGGTTGGAATATGATCAAGTCAACAATCTCCCCCTTTTGATGATGACAATATTATAATTATGGCTTCCCCCTAAAACTATGAATATATTAAAATATTCTAGACATGATAGAATAAGAACATAAAGTTAGACAAGAGATATTCAATATGCACTCATCTTGATATTCAATATGAACTCATCTTGTACCTCAACATGATTAGACAAAACATATAATAATTTCTGCTCTCCCCTTTATCATCAATCAAAAAGAATAACTGATTAGTGAGTTTTATACACATGAATTGGATACATTCGGACTTAATTTATTGTTGTTTTCAAGTCTTTTAGGATGTTTTTATGTGGTTGTGTCCATTCGTGCATGTTTTATATTTTTTTGTAGGATTTGGGACAAAAGTTACATGGATCGACGTTTGGGGTGACTAGATTCCCGTTTTCGGCTTGTTATTTACACAGCAGACACTTCAGAGCCAATTTGACTATATCTCCGGATATTATTTCATAAACCTTCAAGAATAAAAGTTGTAGATATACTTCTCCTCTTTCCAAAACATCTTGAATCATCTAAATCGGAGTTCGGACGAAGACGTTATGACCATTTTCCCAAAGGACGTCGGAGCAGAAAATGTTAGATTTTGGGCCAGCGCCGGGGCGCGATTGTTAGGCTTAATTCTAGCACCGGGGCACTGGTGAACAGAGTTTAGCGCCGTTGCCCAACGCTGGGGCACTGGGGTAAGGGTTTGGTATGGCCTGGATGCGTTTTGGGCGAATTTTGACTCCTTTTTGACTCCAAATTGGATTGGGTTTGTTCCTAAGCTAAAAATTAGACTTGTAACCTATAAATACATGATGTAAGGCATAAAATAAGGGGGGATTACATAGCTTAGATTAGATATACACTCTAATAGATTAGAACATTAACCCTAGTTCTTATTAGTTTTGGAGATTGAAGCAACTTGGAGATCATTGAAGATCAAGAGCAAGAGCAAGAGGGGAGCATCAGATTTGCTGACAACAGATTCTATTCTCTTCTCTAATCATACTTTTATCTTTTAATGTCTATTCAGTTGTGGATTCTTAGTTTCCATTCATTAATTATGAACTAACTTTTTTTTTATTAAGATTTCAATTGAAATTTTTATGGTTATGAATTAGTTATACATTATATTCCAGTTATTTATGTTAAAGTGAGTTGTTTATCTTATCTTGTGCTTATTGCTTAATTTTCTGATCAGTATTTCCTTTGTTACTCTAGAAGGAATTGGAAGAGGAATTCTAGGGTTAGAACTGGGCATGATATCATGTGACTTAGTTATTTGCAAAGTGAATAATTAGGTTTGTGAATTGAATGGAAATATCTGTTCACTGCATGTAACATATAAGGAATTGGGATTAAAGGAGTTTAATTCACTTATTTTGCATAGGAATATAGCAAGATTAATCTGAATTAAATAGAAGGCAATTGATCACTTGGAAAATGACTTTTGGCATTTGAGAATTCCTGTTAACAATTCAGTAGGCATAATAATTGGGATAATTGGATAATTAATTTATAATTCATAATTGGGGATATTGAAGTCTTAATCTTTTTTTATTTGAATTCATTCGTTAAAATCTTAGTTTTAATTTGTTAATTTAATTTTCTTAATTAGAAAAAAACACGATTCGAGATTGTTTAAATAAAATTAGTTTGGTTAAGAATTAGTAATTGGTAATTTTTATTAAATAATTCCTCGTGGGAACGATACTCTACTTTCACTTTATTACTTGTTGACCGTGTATATTTGCACGTATTCATTTATTGCGAAATCGATCAACAATAACATATGATTTTGCTCCCCCTTTGTCATTAATCAAAAATGATGTATACCCATAGACAGAATCATGGTGCTTTTAAGGACTAACAATGGTTGGCAAATATGAGTCTAAGAATCTTTTCTGTTAACCCAAGTGATTAAAAGATTTAAATATTTTCTTAATAAAATAAGCTAACCACATAGATTCAAGTAAGAAATCATACCTTCATATTTAGTTACCTCTACATCAATACCTTTATCATATGATGTGAATTTAATTGACGTACTCATTTGTGTAGCCTTTGATTTAGATTTCTCACACTAAAACCTTTTGATCAACTCTTTTGTGTATTTGATTTGATGTATATATGTCATCCTTTATTTTCTTTAATTAGAGTCCCAAACATAAATAGTTAAGTTATCTCATTAAGTTCATGTCGAACTCCTTCCGCATAAACATAGAAAATAACTCACAAAGAAATTCATTAGTAGCACCAAATATTATACATATATTTGAATAATGATAGAATCTTTATTTTTATGCTTAAATAATATAGAATTGATTTTACCTTGAGTGAAACCATTTGAGATGAGATACTTACTTAACCTCTTGTATCAAGCCATTGGAACTCTTGTCATGATTTGGGTAGTTCTCATACTCAAATCTGGGAGTAATATATTCAATAATATTCTAGGGTGGATGACTTTAAGATACTTTGCTGCTTTCGGTATTTCTACTTTCTTTTCTAAGATTATAGTTTGTTGTTTCTTCTTTGTTTATTTTGAGAAAGACCTTTGGCTTTGAGATGTACCTATAACAAAAATGCACCCTTTTGGTACCCATCTCTTTTTGGGTCCTTTTGGGTTTATCACATACAAATCACTTTTCTTAATCCACACACTTTTAACTTTCATATTCCTTTTATTTGATGAACAATCTAAATGTCCCTTTAAGCCACATGTTTTACAAGTAGTGAAAAGAGAGCAATAATTTAATTTTAAACGTGATCTAGATTTTAAAATTTTTACATCACTCTTTTTATGTGTTGGATTATAGTCAATTCCTTGTTTTTTAAAGCTAGGTCTTTGTTTACCCAACATAACTGTTAAGTTTTCTTCCTCTTGGACAAAATTAGCCAAACATGATTTTAGTGAGTCTATTTCTTTTTGTAGTTCATTCGTTGAAGGATTTTTAATATGATAATCATCATTAAAAGCATCAATACAAACATCTCTCATTGTTATTTCATTGTTTAATTTTTCAACTTCTTTATTAAAATCATTAACCTTGTTGGAAAGAAATTTGTTATGATTTTCTAAAAAATCATTTTTAGCAATTAAAATATTTTCTTCTAGTGATGATGTATATTTTTCAACTTCTTTCTTTTCATCAACTAATATATCAACCTTATTCATTAAAGTATTTACTAAGACTTTTAAGTATACATTCTTTTCTCTTATTTTTTTATTTCCTTGTTTCAAGATATTTATAATCTGAAATGGTTACCTCGCTCGATTCATCATTTGATTCATTATCGATTCCAATGAAGCATACTTGGGCTATATCTTTTTTTGCATCAATTTCCATTTCGGACTCATCATCACTCTAAGTAATAAATGTTTTATTCCTTTTGTTATCCTTGTAGCTTGGTTTGCCTTTGTTCGTTATTTTGAAGCAATCCTTTTTGAATTGGCTCGGGCGTTCGCATTCAAAGCAAGTGTCTTCATTTTACTTTCCCATGAATTTATTTGAAGTGATTGCATTCTTTCTCTTAATCTTTCTTTATAACAACCCTTTGAGCCTTTTTTAAAGTTTTGTAATTTCCTCATCCGAATCATCCTCTAGCTCATCTTCATCACCTGTAATAAGAGCTAGAACCTTCTTTCGAAGAGTATACTCCTTATCATCATATCTTTTTGACTGATGTTCAAATTCTTCTAACTCACCAAATAGAATTAATGTATTCATAGAAGAAATATTAGGAGAATCTTGAAGAGTTGTAACTTTAGAAGCAAACCTCTTGAGCATAGCCCAAAGTAACTTACGGTTGATCTCACTTTGTGGAATTGATTTATTAAGAAGCTTCATAGAATTCATTAGTACTAGGAACCTTGCTTGTGCCTCATTGATAGTTTCATCTTTCTCAAGCTTGAACATTTCATAATCATGCATGAGCATACTAAGTTTTACTTTTCTTACTTTCGATGTACCTTCATGGCTAACTTTTAAAGTTTCCCAAATTTCCTTAGCCGTGTTGCATGAGGAAACTTTGTCACTTTCGGAATTGCACCAATCCACTAAGGAGTGTGTTCATTGCTTTTGAATCATAGGAGACCATATTAGTTTCGGTTGATTCCATTTCCATTAAGGTCTTTGGAGTACCATCTTTTTTTCTTGGAATAACAGGACCATTCTCCACGACCCACCATTCCCAAGGGTCTCTTTTAAGAAATATCGTCATTCAAAACTTCAAGAAGTTGTAATTTTCAGCTCCATGAAGTAATGGAGGTCTAACAGTTGATTGACCTTCTTGAATTATGTTCCCAAGTTGTGCCATGCTAGAATCTTTCCCTACAAGTCACCTTTAAGACCAAGATAAGTAGAGCCAAGCTCTGATACCAAATGAAATTTAAGTAGGCACACTTAGAAGGGGGGTTGAATAAGTGTGGGAACAAACGATGTCAAACTTTTGATTCAATAAAAATTCTTTTTGATATTCAATACATGAGGCTGGATTCTAAATCCTTATAGATTAAAAAGTTAAGACAAGATATTGAGTTGATGTAAGACTTTCTAAAATTCTTAATTTAGAGACTTAGCCTTTTTCAGAATGTGGTTATGTGAAAATAATTTGTTAAATTAGTTTTGTAAATTTATAGAGATAGAATTCAGCCTGCTAGATAGATAGCTGAATGATGAGATAATTTAGCACAATAAGCAATCAGATGAACACAAGGAATTTTTATTTAGTTCAGCCCCTATCTTCTATTCTAGTGGCCTAATCCACGTCCAATACAAACTAGTATTGGAGACTCCCTTTATTAATTAACATTGTTTACAATTAAATACCTTTACAAGACAAGTTTCAAAACCTTTGAGTACTTATACTCCCCGAACACCTTTGCTCCCCGTGCACCTATGCACCCTTAAGCACCTATGCTTCCTTGAACATGCTTGAAAAACCCCTAATCCAACCCGGATTAGAATCCTTAGACAAACAACTTAGTCTACCACATGTTTATAGAATTGATCAAATCTATGACAACAAAATAAACTATGATCAAAGATGTAATTATATCAACAATTCAAGGCTCAACTAAAATACAATGATCAAAGTATGAAAGATAAAGATATCACTGATTTAAGCGCGAGGAGGAAAGCTGAAGATTAACAGAGAGCTTTTATGCACTCTAGCCTTTTTTAGAGAATACTTCACAGTTTTAAAAAACTTTGAAACAACCCTTGTGAATTGTATGTGAAGAAAGTATATTTTTAGAATATTTTTCTATGTATATGCTTGTTCTACGAATTCTGATTTCTTGTACAACGTTTTTTTTAAAACAATCAGGCTCCTTTTATATATGAGCTATTTTGATGCCCGTTGGACATATCCAAGGAATCGGCCTTGAAAACATAGATTTTGTAATCTTTTTACCGTTAGAACCATTATTGAATAAGTTGATCTCATAGTGGGATAAGGCTGTTAAAAGATGATAGACTAGCAAATCAATTAGACATATGATTAATTGTAACAACCTCAGTAATTGATCCCAGCCACTAATGATCCTTACAATAAAGACGTTATCCTTTAGATATAATTCAACTAATTTGTGTTACATGATCCACTGATATTTACAATTAAGGTAATCACATTTAAATATTCCAATATATATATGTCTACATTAATTTCGCCAAATAGGATAATATGAATAACTAAAGATTTTGTTTTGTTACTAGACTTATATCATACCATCATTCATTGAGCTAATCACGTGACTTAAGAAAACATGTTGCTTTCAAGTAGGCTTATCAAATTAGATAACATGGAAAGTTAATCACTTAACAAAATAATGGGTAGCTTTAATTAGTAATTCTGTTATACCAAAAGATATTAATGTCCTAATTGGTTAGGCAGATTTAAAAATTAGCATTTAAAATATTTCCTTATTAATTTTAAATACCCAATTAAATTGTTCCATAAATTAAGCACTTCCATATTTATATTTTATGTAATTCAAAATTATTTCCATATTCATTTTGAAACTCCAATTAATTTGTTCCATAATTAATTATTTTCATGATTATAGCTAACCCAATAATGAAAGACCATATCCCAAAATTTATGGAGACAATATTGGTTAGAGATATTAAAGATAATGAATCTTTTAAAACTCATTTACTAACCAACTCCATCAATTATGGGAAGTAAAAATATTTCCATATTTATCTCAATTTATTTATATTTGCCCTCACTAATTAGCTTTCCAAAAATATTCATTTACCCAATCTTGGTTGTGTATGTTTATGCAAGTAAAAAGACTCATTCTTTATAAAGACACTATCAATCCGTTGTAAGCCAAGAGGAGAAAAACACTAATTCATCCGCTAGAGTGCTAAACCAATTATGATATATATAAGACAATCACTTTATTAATTGATTCAAAGTCATATTATTATTAAATGATCTTCTCAATAGTATTATTATCGTTACACACGTGGAAGGAGTAACATGATTTTAGTGGTTTTACTTTTTAACAACTAATCATGTTTATTCAAAAAATACCATAACCATTTACACAGTTATTTCCTTTTAAGACCAAATAAACTTGTTCCTTGATTTAATCAATAAACATGGAATATATATTTAGCTTAATCAATTTTACGGAAAGTTCAATCAATTAAAAAATCATTGAAAAAATAATGAATAACTCAATCCCAAGATATATGGTATAGATTTATATAAAGAATCAAAATCTATTTTAAATTAATTCCTTTAATTACGGGAAGGCTTCAAAATTAGCTTTTCAAAAATTACTCCAATTTAATTAATATTTGATCCTTATTAATTTTAAAAGCTTAATTAAACATGTTCATAGATAATCTTTAACTAATTAATCATTTTAATTTATTCCACAATTAATTAATGATGCAATGCAATGCAAATCCTAGAGCCTTGATTGAGAAATAATTAAAGCTAGGATCTTACATTTATTTCTTAATGACTCAAGCAATTCTTCATGTCTTCAATCCTTTAATAAATCAAAGATTCAAGAATTCTTTTTAATATCCTATAAATGCATGAGTAAATATTTTAGTACAATTTGAAAGTCATCATCAAAACCTAAGGTTGGAATAAGATCAAGTTAACGTTCTCCCCCTTTTTGATGATGAAAATATTATAATTATGGCTCCCCCTAAAACTATGCATATATTAAAATATTCTTTACATGATAGAATAAGAACATAAAGTTAGACAAGAGATATTCAATATGCATTCATCTTGATATTCAATATGAACTCATCTTGTACCTCAACATGATTAGACAAAACATATCATAATTTCTCTCCCCCTTTGTCATCAATCAAAAAGAATAACATATGATTTTTTCCCCCTTTGTCATTAATCAAAAATGATGTATACCCATAGAAAGAATCATGGTGCTTTTAAGGACTAACAATGATTGGCAAATATGAGTCTATGAATCTTTTCTGTTAACCCAAGTGATTAAAAGTTTAAATATTTTCTTAATAAAATAAGCTAACCACATAGATTCAAGTAAGCAATCATACCATCATATTTAGTTACCTCTACGTCAATACCTTTATCATATGATGTGAATTTAATTGACGTACTCATTTGTGTAGCCTTTGATTTAGATTTCTCACACTCAAACCTTTTGATCAACTCTTTTGTGTATTTGATTTGATGTATATATGTCATCCTTTATTTTCTTTATTTAGAGTCCCAAACAAAAATAGTTAAGTTATTTCATTAAGTTCATGTCGAACTCCTTCTGCATAAACTTAGAAAATAACTAACAAAGAAACTCATTAGTAGCAACAAATATTATACATATATTTGCATAATGATAGAATCTTTATTTTTATGCTTAAATAATATAGAATTGATTTTACCTTGAGTGAAACCATTTGAGATGAGATACTTACTTAACCTCTTGAATCAATCCATTGGAACTCTTGTCATGATTTGGGTAGTTCTCATACTCAAATCTGGGAGTAATATATTCAATAATATTCTCGGGTGGATGACTTTAAGATACTTTACTGCTTTCGGCATTTCTACTTTCTTTTCTAAGAATATAATTTGTTGTTTCTTCTTTGTTTATTTTGAGAAAGACCTTTGGCTTTGAGATGTACCTATAAAAAAAATTCATCCTTTTGGTACCCATATCTTTTTGGGTCCTTTTGGGTTAGTCACATACAAATCACTTTTTTAATCAACACACTTTTAACTTTCATATTCCTTTTATTTGATGAACAATCTAAATACCCCTTTAAGCCACATATTTTATAAGTAGTGAAAGGAGAGCAATAATTTAATTTTAAATGTGATCAAAATTTTAAAATATTTACATCACTCTTTTTATGTGTTGGATTATAGCCAATTCCTTGTTTTTCAAAGCTAGGTCTTTGTTTTAAGATACTTTGCTGCTTTCGGCATTTCTACTTTCTTTTCTAAGAATATAGTTTGTTGTTTATTCTTTGTTTATTTTGAGAAAGACCTTTGGCTTTGAGATGTACCTATAAAAAAATTCATCCTTTTGGTACCCATATCTTTTTGGGTCCTTTTGGGTTAGTCACATACAAATCACTTTTCTTAATCCACACACTTTTAACTTTCATATTCCTTTTATTTGATGAACAATCTAAATGTCCCATTAAGCCACATATTTTACAAGTAGTGAAAGGAGAGCAATAATTTAATTTTAAATGTGATCTAGATTTTAAAATTTTAAATCACTCTTTTTATGTGTTGGATTATAGCCAATTCCTTATTTTTCAAAGCTAGGTCGTTGTTTACCCAACATAACTGTTAAGTTTTCTTCCCCTTGGACAAAATTAGCCAAACATGATTTTAGTGAGTCTATTTCTTTTTGTAGTTCATTCGTTGAAGGATTTTTAATATGAGAATCATCATTAAAAGCATCAATACAAACATCTCTCATTGCTATTTCGTTGTTTAATTTTTCAACTTCTTTATTTAAATCATTAACCTTGTTGGAAAGAAATTTGTTATGATTTTCTAAAAAATCATTTTTAGCAATTAAAATATTTTCTTCTAGTGATGATGTATCTTGTTCAACTTCTTTCTTTTCATCAACTAATATATCAACCTCATTCATTAAAGTATTTACTAAGTCTTTTAAGTATACATTCTTTTCTCTTAATTTTTCATTTTCTTGTTTCAAGATATTATAATCACAAATGGTTACCTCGCTCGATTCATCATTTGATTCATTGTCGATTCCCATTAAGCATACTTGGGCTATTTCTTTGTTTGCATCAACTTCCATTTCGGACTCATCATCACTCCAAGTAATAAATTCTTTATTCCTTTTATTATCCTTGTAGCTTGGTTTGCCTTTGTTCGTTATTTTGAAGCAATCCTTTTTGAAATGGCCTGGGCGTCCGCATTCAAAGCAAGTTTCTTCATTTTACTTTCCCATGAATTTTTTTGAAGTGATTGTATTCTTTCTCTTAATCATTCTTTATAACAACCCTTTGAGCCTTTTTGAAAGTTTTGTAATTTCCTCATACGAATCATCCTCTAGCTCCTCTTCATCACCTGTAATAAGAGCTAGAACCTTCTTTCGAGGAATATCCTCCTCGTCATCATATCTTTTTGATTGATGTTCAAATTCTTCTAACTCACCAAATAGAGTTAATGTATTCATAGAAGAAATATTAGGAGAGTCTTGAAGAGTTGTAATTTTAGAAGCAAACCTCTTGGGCATAGCCCGAAGTAACTTATGGTTGATCTCACTTTGTGGAATTGATTTATCAAGAAGCTTCATGGAATTCATTAGTACTAGGAACCTTACTTGTGCCTCATTGATAGTTTCATCTTTTTCAAGCTTGAACATTTTATAATCATGCATGAGCATACTAAGTTTTACTTCTCTTACTTTCGATGTACCTTCATAGCTTACTTTTAAAGTATCCCAAATCTCCCTAGCCGTGTTGCATGAGGAAACTTTGTCACTTTCGAATTGCACCAATCCACTAAGGAGTTACTTTTGAATCATAGGAGACCATATGAGTTTCGGTTAAGTCCATTTCCATTAAGGTCTTTGGAGTACCATCTTTTTTTCTTGGAATAGCAAGACCATTCACCACAACCCACCATTCCCATGGGTCTCTTTTAAGAAATATCGTCATTTAAAACTTCCAGAAGCTGTAATTTTCAGCTCCATGAAGTAATGGAGGTCTAACAGTTGATTGACCTTCTTGAATGATGTTCCCAAGTTTTGCCATGCTAGAATCTTTCCCTACAAGTCACCTTTAAGACCAAGATAAGTAGAGCCAAGCTCTGATACCAAATGAAATTTAAGTAGGCACACTTAGAAGGGGGGTTGAATAAGTGTGGGAACAAACGGTGTCAAACTTTTGATTTAATATAAATTCCTTTGGATATTCAATGCAGGAGGCTGGATTCTAAATCCTTATAGATTAAAAAGTTAAGACAAGATGTTGAGTTGATGTAAGACCTTCTAAAATACTTAATTTAGAGACTTAGCCTTTTTCAGAATGTGATTATGTGAAAACAATTTGCTAAATTAGTTTTGTAAATTTATAGATATAGAATGCAGCCTGCTGGATAGATAGCCGAATGATGAGATAATTTAGCACAATAAGCAATCACATTAACACAAGGATTTTTTACGTGGTTCAGTCCCTATCCTCTATTCTAGTGGCCTAATCCACGTCAAATACAAACTAGTATTGGATACTCTCTTTATTAATTAACATTGTTTACAATTAAATCCCTTTACAAGACAAGTTTCAAAACCATTGAGTACTTATATTCCCCGAGCACCTTTGCTCCCCGTGCACCTATGCACCTTTAAACACCTACGCTTCCTTGAACTTGCTTGCAAAACCCCTAATCCAACTTGGATTAGAATCCTTAGACTAACAACTTAGTCTACCACATGTTTATAGAATTGATTAAATCTATGACAACAAAATAAACTATGATCAAAGCAATAATTATATCAACAATTCAAGGCTCAACTAAAATGCAATGATCAAAGTATGAAAGATAAATATATCACTGATTTAAGCGCGAGGAGGAAAGCTGAAGATTAAAGAGAGCTTTTATGCACTGTAGCCTTTTTTAGAGAATACTTCACAGTTTTAAAAAACTTTGAAACAACCCTTGTGAATTGTATGTGAAGAAAGAATATTTTCAGAATATTTTTCTATGTATATACTTGTTCTACGAATTCTGATTTCTTGTACAATGTTTTTTAAAACAATCATGCTCCTTTTATATATCAGCTATTTTGATGCCCATTGGAAATATCAAAGGAATTGGCCTTGAAAACATAGCTATTGTAATCTTTTTCCCTTGAGAACCATTATTGAATAAGTTGATCTCATAGTGGGATAAGGCTGATAAAAGATGATAGACTAGCAAATCAATTAGACATATGATTTGTTGTAACAACCTCAGTAATTGATCCCAGCCACTAACGAGCCTTACAATAAAGACGTTAACCTTTATATATAATTCAACCAATTTGTGTTACATGATCCACTGATATTTACAATTAAGGTAAGCCCATTTAAATATTCCAATGTATATGTGTCTACATTAATTTCGCCAAATAGGATAATATGAATAACTAAAGATTTTGTTTTGTTACTAGACTTATATCAAACCATCATTCATTGAGCTAATCACGTGACTTAAGAAAACATGTTGCTTTCAAGTAGGCTTATCAAATTAGATAACATGGAAAGTTAATCACTTAACAAAATAATGGGTAGCTTTAATTAGTAATTATGTTATACCAAAAGATATTAATGTCCTAATTGGTTAGGCAGATTTAAAAAGTAGCATTTAAAATATTTCCTTATTAATTTTAAATACCCAATTAAATTGTTCCATAAATTAAGCACTTCCATATTTATTTTTTATGTAATTCCAAATTATTTCCATATTCATTTTGAAACTCCAAATAATTTGTTCCATAATTAATTATTTTCATGATTATGGCAAACCCAATAATGAAAGACCTTATCCCAAAATTTATGGAGACAATTTTGGTTAGAGATATGAAAGATAATGAATCTTTTAAAACTCATTTACTAACCAACTCCATCAATTATGGGAGGTAAAAATATTTCCATATTTATCCTAATTTATTTAGATTTGCCCTCACTAATTAGCTTTACAAAAATATTCATTTACCCAATCTTGGTTGTTTATGTTTATGCAAGTAAAAAGACTCCTCCTTTATAAAGACACTATCAATCCGTTGTAAGCCAAGAGGAGAAAATCACTAATTCATCAGCTAAACTGCTAAACCAATTATGATATATATAAGACAATCACTTTATTAATTGATTCAAAGTCATATTATTATTAAATGATCTTCTCAATAGTATTATTATCGTTACACACGTGGAAGGAGTAACATGATTTTAGTGGTTTTACTTTTTAACAACTAATCCTGTTTTTTCAAAAAATACCATAACCATTTACACAGTTATTTCCTTTTAAGACCCAATATACTTGTTCCTTGATTTAATCAATAAACATGGAATATATATTTAGCTTAATCAATTTTACGAAAAGTTCAATCAATTAATAAATCATTGAAAAAATAATGAATAACTCAATCCCAAGATATATGGTATAGATTTATATAAAGAATCAAAATCTATTTTAAATTAATTCCTTTAATTATGGGAAGGCTTCAAAATTAGCTTTTCAAAAATTACTCCAATTTAATTAATATTTGATTCTTATTAATTTTGAAAGCTTAATTAAACATGTTAATAGATAATCTTTAATTAATTAATCATTTTAATTTATTCCATAATTAATTAATGATGCAATCCAATGTAAATTCTAGAGCCTTGATTGAGAAATAATTAAAGCTAGGATCTTACATTTATTTCCTAATGACTCAAGCAATTCTTCAAGCCTTCATGTCTTCAATCCTTTAATAAATTAAAGCTTCAAGAATTCTTTTTAATATCCTGTAAATGCATGAGTAAACATTTTAGTACAATAGGAAAGTCATCATCAAAACCTAAGGTTGTAATATGATCAAGTCTATATATACGACACTATTCATGTATACGATACTATTCACCAATACGACACTATTCACCGAAAAATAAAATTTTTCTCTTTTTGTCCCAGATGTCTATTTTTGTTACTATCTTTGATTGTATCCATGTTTTGATCTTAATTCTTGAATTTTACTCCACTATGGTTCATTATGAATTATTTTTGAACATGGATAAACCGAAGTACGAATCCCTAATATTTATTCTTTTGTCTCACTAGATTCATTTCTTAAAGATATTTTTCATCATCCTCAGTCCTAAATGATGATATTACTAAATATCTTTGGCATGTAGTGCAAAGATGAATGATTAACTGATGAATATATTTGGCCCGTAGTGCAAAGATGAACATGTGTTGAGATCAACATGACCAACTAGTGATACAAATGAATATCTTTGGCCTATAGTGCAAGTATGAATATTTGATTCAAAATGTATATTAATTGATGTTACAGGGTTAAAATATTGATGATGAACTTTTAAATCTTAGAAGATAGTAGAATTTATTCTTTACTTGACTCTTCTAATAGATTGTTGTTTCCGCTGTAGTTGTTGATCTAAAACTTGTTGTCTAATATATTCTATTAGATTTTTCCCTGTTGAAGATTAATGATGATTTGTTGTATATTATCTTAGTCATAATATTCTTTACTAGGCTAGTTGAGCTCACCCTTTTCCTTTTTGTTCCATTTTTCTTCTCAGGAAGCAAGAATATAGCGGGGAGTAGTCGGGGTATGGAGTGATGTTCCATGGCAGTTGTTGTAGTAGTCATCACTATTTGTAAAATAATGTATCAATAATTGTAATGAGGACTTTATTTGAGTGTGTATATTGTCTAGAGGAAAATATTTATATTTAAACTCATAGTATTTGTGTTATCGTATTTTGCACGACAATTGTAATAATGATGTTGTAGTTGTTTCTGTACCATGTATTTGACGACTCAGAATGGGTGATGTATACCTATTTTGGGGGCGTCACAATAGACTATTCTTTAAACAGTTCAAAAACATTGAAAATCTATTTTAGTATTATCATACCTCAACAGGTAACAATGTGTCAGGGTCCCGAAGTCCACACATATACACTAGTCACCATACGTTGAGAATAATAAAAAAAAAATTAAAGTCACATCAGTGAGAATTTAGCTTGATGTCAAAACTTTCACAATCTAGCATAGCTAAAAGATTTAGAATACCTATGCTTCCACCATCAACTCCACTTTCAATAATGATCCATTGCTTAATAAGTCTATCTATTCCTATCATCCTTAATACTCCATTCACAACTTTCCTATACCCAGTTCATCAAACTTACCACACGTTATGAGTTCAGGAACTTTCCATAATAATATGATTTTAAGAAGTTATCCTAGCAATACGTAGTTCAAGAACCAATCAGGAACTGTCCATACGTTTAGGGTTTCAAAAATATACCATACGATTATGAGTCACAAACTTACCATAAGTATGGGTTTTAAGAACCCGCACCTAACCTTATATTCTTTACCTATTTGTTATACACATGAAAAAATAATCACCTTCTCAACATGTATTTAGCAAATAGCGCGACACAAACATTTAAATGATTATCAGTGTAAGAAACTAAGTTGTTGTTACACCAAGTACAATTATCTTCCCATACAAAGAATCATACAGCTTAGCTACTGACATGAGTCCCCAATTGAAATCCCACGTAATCCTAGCTCCATACTTACTCCATACGAATTTAATTCGTATTGCATCCTCCCTAACCCTTTTTCTGAGTTGTCACAATGCCAATTCATAGTACAACTGACACACAACAATTTTGTTGTAAATTTTTTAATCATTTAATTGATCCTACTCCTAACTACGACCTTATTAGATCACGTAGTGATCTCATATTATAATCATATTATATTGCGATTCTTCTCTATGTTATGATCGATTTGTTTTACGATCTCCTTCCCTTTTTCTTTTAGTCTTTTAGACTCTATCTATTCATTACTATTGTTCATCTTTATTATCATAGTTAGGTAACTTTGGATCTTTATAACTTGTTAAGATTCGTCTTTGAATCTTATTGACTTAATAACTCTATTGGAGTTAGTCCTTGTCCTTATCCCTGCAGTTATTAGCCTAAGGTAACTGTACCTACGGTTTATAACCTACAACTTTGATACCAACTGTGATGCCCCAAAATCTGGGTACTAATCACCACGAACCTGGTACACCAATTCTATAACTATTGCAGAAAATATAAACATAATTTGTTTATACATTAACCTTTACACATAATACCCAAGGTCGATAACCTTAACTTAATACACATATTCATATACTACAAGACTTACAATGTTATTTCCCTTCAATAATATTTATAATTTTAACTGTAAAATAATCCATTCTTGTAACTTGTCTTTGCCTTTGCATGTGTCTAAAGTATTATTCTTAATGTGAAATGTTTATCATGATATAGCAAGGGTGAGCAATAAGTTTTCCCAACATGTTTAAGTTCAAAGAAAGATATATCATGATTGAAAAGAATAAAAACTGACACACTTTCAACAATATAATAATTGAATGGACGAGACAATAATGATGAATGACCAACAATAACCATGAACAAATTTAACTGAATCAAATGGTAATGAAGGTGATAAGCCTTTCATACCTGATAACATATGCAATATGCACAACGTGCAAATCAATAATCAAAGATGTGGTGTAATCAACAATGATTAACCACTAGAATGCTTGAAAAATCACACCTCAGGTTTAAGTTAGAGAACTTGCTTAATTAAAAGTATAGTTCGAGAAACTTGCACAATAATAGTATAGGAACTTGTATGTACCATTGACTACTGCTACGCAAAGCTAATTTAGCTTCAGTTGAAAGACCTATTATTGATAATATTGATCTCTCAATTAGAATAATATCATCACATACACTACTATTAATTACAGTCATTATACAACTTAAACACTTAACACATAATCAATATTATATTACACCTTAAAACATCATTATTGTTATCGTTCTTTGACAATTCTTTAATCACTATATCATATACATTATGATTTACCACTTTAATCTTATATATTATAAGTTCTTCTTTAAAATCTAATAAGTCAAATACTAATTCAGCAACCTAAATTATCCAAACATACATACCAATCCAGCAACCCAGATTGTAATCCAGTAAACCAGATCGCAATCAAAAAAATTGGATTCCAAATCCAGTAACCAGATGGCCAATCTAGCAAACCAAATTGTAATCCAGCAAACTTGATTCCAATTCTAGCAACCAGATTGCAATCCAGCAACCTGGATTCAACAAATTTTCAATTTAATAAACTACTTTCCAATCCAGCAAATTAGATTCAACACAATTTCAATCCTACAAGCTAGATTCATTAATTTTTCAATCCAGTAAGTTGGATTCATTATCTCTTTTTATGAAAACACCAAATCAAATTATTATTTTCTATCCTTTTTCCAAGCATATATACATATATTTCATACACACAAAGAATTTTTTCATAATTTTTCAACTCCCTTTAGTATTTTTCAAAAATCATTTTTAGGTCGTAGCTTAAGATATTAGCCCTATCTTGCTCAACTCCAGAAATTCACATCTCTTTACATAATCTTATATGTGTTAACGTGAGCCTAAAGTTTAAATTTAGTGGCCATCGGAGTTATAGAACTCCTGTTATAGCCGTTTTTATCAAAAAATCCCAAAAATTAAAATGGCCATAACTTGGTCATTTTAAGTTAGAATGAGCTCAGTTTTGGACATGAGCTACTTTATATCATATATTTTCGTGTCCGAAAAGGCCGGAATTTATTACATTAATTAAGTTGCTAAAACTGCCCTTGGAAAGTTCTATGTAGTAGATTTTTGGGAAAAATAACTTTTTCGTACTTTGCTAAAAATAGTTCATACGAAAATCTACAACTCTTTTTTAGTGATTCCACTTGGAAATGTTAGAAAAATCATCATATTATCATTCCAAATATTTCTAGAATTTTCGAATGTTAGAAAAATGACAAAACTATCCCTGGTAGTAACTGTCGAAAAACAATGTGTTTCTATTTCTAAAAACAAAACTTTTTGGCTAAAACCGTCACTACGAACTGTGTACTCAACTTTTTTGAGTGATACCACTTGTTTTTAGTATTTAACTTACATATCTATCACCTTTCTTTGATGGATCGCAAAAAGAAGGAGTAGATCAAAAATGGTGGAAATCCAAAGTACATAAAAAATTTATGGTTTATAAACTAGAAAAATTACTTTTCTTTTCTTTTGATTTCCTAATAAATCAACACCCAATATGGGTATATCTAAACATGAAAAACTCATCAACAAGTAGATACAATGTTTTTGAGTTTAGAAACATAAATTCTTATTTCATCTAAACAAATTAATTAGAAGGAATAACTAGTTTATAAATAGATTTTTTTAATACCTTTACCTGATTTCCTTCTCCTTCTTGCTAAGCTTTGATTATGGAGCTTTGATAGTTTACAAAACTCTCTTTCTCTTCCTCTAAGGGGCTGCCTAATGGCTTCCCTTCTCTCTCTCTATATATATTTGGTTCCATTAGTTAGAAAATAAGAGATGAAAGAAATAAGTTAAACATTTGTTTGTTGGAGATTAATGTATAGATATATTTTGTATATCTATATTTACTCCACACATTCTCTCTTGCTTCTTCTCTCTCTCTCACTAAATCACCACATAGATATATGTGGGAGAGTAGTAAACAAAGTGGCTCCTAAATAAACATGACACCTAGCTTAATTTACAAATTATCTTTTGATAAATGTGAAGTTTAAAATGAGGACAAGCATTCCCTTTTTCTCCTCCTCAATAACCGGCCAAGTGGCCTTTTATTCAACACCTTTTTATTTCATTTAAGTGTACTAAATGTCCAAAATACCCCCCTTCAATTGGGCTAAACTTGGGCCACCATATTTAATCTCTTGGGATTTTAATTTAATTCTTTGAGCTATGGAAAATTATCATAGTCCAACACTTTTATTTTTATTCTACCCTAATCATTTAATTAAGGTTTCCACTCACTCAATTGTAATTTAATTCTTTACTTACATGCCCTTACTTTCTTAACCCAATTAGACTTGCTATAATTAGGTTATAAAATTAATTAATTGAGATGTATAAAATAAATCCCTTAGAGTTAGTATATATTTTAAATACTATTATTCTCCCATACGATAACCTTCAAGTTATTAAATTTTTCATTCCTAATATATAATTAGGCTACTTTAGTTTCTTTATTTTTTTATAATAAACAAATAAAAAACAAACACATAATATTCATATTCACTTACTCACAAATTCATAATACACAATACCACATAAGTCCTTCACAAAAATTTTAAATCTATACATATTTCCAGTTTAGGTCTTATTATTTAACATTTATTCAATCATTTAAGATTTTATTAATCGTCTAAATTCTCGAGTTGTCACAGCAGATAACAATAATCATTATTGATGTGAATAACCAACAATAGTTATTCACCAATTATGCTATTGAAATTTAAAACTCAATTTGAGTGAATGCACTTGCAATAATTGTGAATGATCAATAATATTCCTAGATGTGGTATAATCAGTATAATTACCCATTTAGCATGTTGGGAAAATAATAACTCGTGTTTGAGTTAAGAAAATTTGCAATAAAGGTGGGTATTAAATAATCATAGAGGTGGAATAATCATCACTAATTATCCACTAACATGTTTGAAAAATAATAACTCAAGTTTGAATTAGGGAACTTACCTGATCCGTTGACTACTACTACGTAATTTAAGTTAACTTCTTTTGTAAGAACTATCATTAATAAGATCGATCTATCAATTAGCATCACATATCTCAATTACTATACCATTATTCCATAATAATTTATCTAACATGTAATCACATAATCAAATATCGTACATCTTTAATAATATTATTATCCTTTGATAGTATTTCAATTACTAAACCATATACATTAAGATTTAACACTTACTCTTTCATTTTATAAGTTCTTCTTTAACATTTAATGAGTCAAATACTAATTCAGCAAACTAAATTGCAATCCAGCAAACTGGATTCCAATTCAGCAAACTAAATTTTTTAAACAGACCAATCTAGCAACTTGGTTTATCCAAACATACCAATCCAGCATCCTAGATTGCAATCCATTAAATTGTATTCAATCCAGCAATTTGGATTCCCAATCCAACAACCAGATTGCCAATCCAGCAGACTGGATTCCTAAATCCAGTAACCAGAGTACAATCCAACAAACTGGATTCCAAATCCAGCAACTAGATTGCAATCCAGCAAATTGGATTCAACTTATTTTCAATCCAGTAAGTTGGATTCATCAATTCCCTTAACAAAAATACCAAATCAACTTATTATTTTTCTATCCTTTGGCCAAACATATATACATATATTTCAAATACAAAAAGAATTTTTCTGTAATTTTTCAACTCTCTTTAGTAATTTTCAAAAATCATTTTTAGTTCGTAGCTTAATAAATTATCCCTATCATGCTCAACTCCAGAAAATCCCATCTCTTGGTATTATCTTACAAGTTTTAACGTGATCCTCCAGTTTAAAGTTCATGGCCATTGGAGTTATATAACTCCGGTTCTAGCCATTTTCGTCCAAAAATCCTAAATATTAAAATGACCATAACTTGGTCAATTTTAGTTAGAATGAACTCATTTTTTGACAAGAGCTACTTTAAATAATATATTTTCATGTACCAAAAGGCCGTTTTTTTTTTCAAAAATTAAGTAGTCGAAAAGTCCATTTGCAAAATCTGGGCAGTCTATTTTCGAAATTTTTTACTTTTACCTAGTTTGCTTAAAACAGTTCACACGGAAATCTATAACTCCTTTTTCAGTGATTCCACTTGGGTTTGAAATATAACTCATTATATTACCATCCTAAAGTTTTCCAAAATTTTTGAATGCCAGAAAAATGATGAAACTGCCCCTAGCAGTGACTGTCCAAAAACAGTTTGTTTTTTCTTTTTTAACAACCAAACTGTTTTTGCTAAAACAGACACTACAACTTGTGTAATCAACATTTTGAGTGTTAGCACTTGGGTTTAGTATTTAACTTGCATATCTAGCACATCTCTTTGACGGATCGGAAAAAGAAAGTGTAGATCAAATACGGTAGTTAATCAAATGAAGGGAAAAAAAACTAGAGTTTTCTAACAAAACAAAACTAGTTTCTTTTCTATCCATTTGATCCACTTTATAACACTCACATATATTAGATATAAAAATTAAACCATATAAAACATGTAGATAGAGAATTTTAGACCTCAAGATCATAAAATTTAAATCACCAAAATCACACAAAATGAATTTGAATAAGCTAGTTTAAGTTTTTCACCATGATTTTTGACTACTCTTCTTTCTCTTCCAAAGTAGAAGATGAACTATATGGAGCATCAATGGTGGAACTCCTCTCGTTTTTCTTTATCTCCCCACCGAATTTGTCTCTCTCTTTTGTTATTGATAACAACTTATGGAAATGATGATAAGGAGAAAAAAAATTAGATTTTTGTTGGAACCAAAATATATAGATATAATATATGTATGTAAAGATATTTCACATCTTCTTATCTCTTTCTCCATCTTTAATCATCACATAGATTACTTACTAATCTACTTAAATGTGGTGTCTCCTTAATAAGATTGACACCTACTTAAGTTTGATGAAATATCTTTAGAAAAGTGTTGTGGTTAAATGATGACATGCTCCCTTTTTCTCTCCACAAATTGGTCGGCCAAGTGAACTTATTTTCACCAAGCTTGGTTTTCCTTTAATGTAATATCTAATGTATCAAATGTCTAAAGTGCCCTTCTTTAATTGGGCTTCAAGTTTGGGCCACCATATATAATCTCTTGGGATTTTAAATTAGTTACTTGGGCCATAGAAAAATTAACATATTCCAATGCCTTCCATTTTATTCTACCCTAATTATTTAATTAGGATTTCCATTCCATACATTTGGAATTTAAATCCTTACTCTTGAACATTAAATTTTATAACCCAATTATACTTGCTCAAATTAAGTTGTAAAAATTAATAAATTGAGATAGTAAAATATATCTATGAAATTAGTATAATTTTAAATATTATAATCTCCCACAACATAACCCTTGGGTTATTTGAATTTCATACCTAATGTATAATTAGGTTATGAAACCTTTCCTTTTAGTTTAATTTATATCAAATAAATAAACACATATACATAATTTCAATTCATATATTTATATTACTTCCTAATCATTCTACACATATCACAAAATTTTTTATATCATTAATATTTAATTAATATATATATTTACAAAGTGACTTGGAATTCTTGGCTATTACATAACATAACTTATCTTACTTATCCTTAATCAAGTTGATTAAGTATTCATCTTAGTTAACTTAAAATAAATAAGTTAACTATCTTACTTAATTTACATATTCACTTATATGGTTCAAGAACTTTCTAATACATATATACTCATGTAAAAATCTCAGTCCATACAGCAGTTGCGCTGCTCCCTAGTACAAACTGGGCGCAGCTGCGCCCTTCGAGACAGAAATATGAAAGACCTCTGTTCTGCAGAGTATCAAACCCAAATTGGTTTTCTTCATTCTAAACATGCTCAAACTCATTCTTAAAGGTTCCATACATGTATACAAACTTCATAGACACTTTGGTATTAAATTTCCAATCAATTTCACAAGAACTAAGGAGAATTTCTATGATTTATCATAGTTGGAACTAAGAATTTAAAACAAGAATTTCACCTTTTATGAAACTTAGTTTCTTCCTTTTGCAAATCCCAGACTCCTTCTTAATTAACAAGCAACTCACGCTCTCAAACTTGAAATTCAACAGACGTACAATTCTCAGCAACGGAAAAAGAAGAAAATGTAGCTGCTATTTATAGAAGAACACAGAGCCAGGTAATTGCTTTACACCAAGGATTGAATCCATGAGGTAGAAGAAGAACACAATGGTTATGGAAGAGTTGTTCAACCACTCATTATCAGCCATTTTTATAGCCATCATCACTTCTCCTAGCTAGCCACTGTTCCAAGTTTGGCAGTTTACGTAAAGGAAAATGGAACACTATTTGGGAAATTAAATTTGGGACAAAGCCTTCTAATTCTTAGCATTTAGTTCAATTGTGTTTAGTATAATTCCTTTTTAGTTCCCTCATGTAATTTTAATGTACTAATGTTACTACAAAATGAAGAGTTAGGGATTATTTATGTACCCATATTATATAATTCATGTACATCTATCTAATAAAACACAAATGATTTTGAATTTCCCGCTCATTCAATAAATCATCTAGGCCATCCAAAGTTTGGGATAAATCTCACCATCCATCTATCTAATAAAATACAATCTATCTAATTCTATCTATCTATATCTATATTCTATATATCTAATTATATCTAATAAAATACAAATAATTTTGAATTCCCGCTCACTCAATAAATCATCTAGGACTGTCCAAAGTTTGAGATAAATCCCACCATCCATCTATCTAATAAAATACAAATAATTTTGAATTTCTCGCTCACTCATTAAATCATTTGGATCGTCTAAAATTTGGAATAAATCCCAACGTCCATAGTGCCGAAGGCACGTGACTGTTGCTAGTTGGGTTTACATAATGTAATATTTAATGCAGATAAAATAAGACAGTTAGGTATTATTAACCTAGTATTCTCCATAGATATTATTAGTGCACATACTTCAATATTATGATACTATCCAATATCAAATGTCTATTTTTATAACATTCAATTTCTTTCCAAATTTCTGATATGTACAGTTAATTAATTCTTTCTGTATTAACTGACACACATGACTTTATTACTACTTGGTACTTTATACCATTAAATATACTCTTATCATATGATTTTAATAATGTCACACACTACATTAATGCTCCATACCATATCTATAGTAATAACCAACTTTTCAAACTCTGGTCACTGGCGCAGCTGCGCCAGTTTGTACTGCAGGAAGGGCACATCTGTTCCGATCCCTTGCATTGCCAAACTGGTTTAGCTAATGTCAGTTCCAACCACTATCAACATTCTTCTTTCACTTAGCATGAATTAATTCCCAAATTTATAATACTACTAATTAACATCCTATTCATTTTTATACATGGAGTTACTTAATCATTCAATTATATACAACTACACATATTAAACATTAATCTTTCTCTTATCAGAATGTTCCCCTCTTAATTCATCTAATGAATCTTTCAGTCCTTCATTATGCCACACTAGGCAATTCTAATAAACTTTACATAGGGTTTTTGAGCTGATTTCCTGACATGTTAGAGAACCTTAAAAATTATTTCGTTTGTGGGATGTGTAGAGCATATTACGAGCAGGAAAAGTGCTCGAGAACTGTAACACCCCCATATCTATACTCCTATGGTATCCGATATGGTGCTTACAATGAATCAATATAATGCAATTAAATCTATATGCCCATGGTATCTGATTATAGTATTATATTAAAATAGAGGGACTAGCATATATAATTCTCATAGATCCAAGATTCACAGTATCCCATAACAGATGATAATTCTCAAGAGAACTGTTATTGTGTTTGGATACCCCCACTTGGATATATGAACTGTATATGTGAATATAATCTATCTATCCAAAATTTAGAGTACCAGTAATAACATGAACAATCCATATTACTAATACCCTCACCCAGATGTATAGTCTATGCCATTTGAATTTATAATATCGTATCGATAGTAATTATCTATCTGAAATCCAGAGTATCAATAACAACATGAACAGTCCATGCTATTAATACCCTCACTCAGATAAATAGTTTCCAAGGATCTCAACTAGATTCAAATAATTTTAACTTTACATCTATATATGTAAGAAAACACGGTTGCAAAAATAAAAGATGTTATATATATATATATATATATATATATATATATATATCGTAATATTAAGATTCGATTACATGATTCTCATAACGAGTTTCTTATTGCAAAGTATTCAAATAGACATGAATATAATCTAATCTAAGCAGGGATGCTTCCCTTTATCTACTCCAGATGTTCCAAGATAACCATCTAAAACTGCAAAGGGAATAATTTACAAGGGTGAGCTATGACATGCTAAAAACTTTTTGTATTTATAACAATATTTGATTTGAAGAAATACACAATTCAAATTTTGACTGATAGTTGTTACCATTTTCTGGATTTTTATTTCTGTCAGTCACACAGACTTTAATTTTTTTTTAGATATGAGATAGGGGATCAACCTATTCGATATCTTAGGAGTATGCATCTCATCCTACCATTGCTCAAATGCACCCAAATTAATGTCAATATATTATCGATCGAATATTGATCCCTTATGGGATACCTAACTTCAGAATAGGTTGTCTTAACCAAAAAAATTTGGTTTGACACAATAATTTAAGCTTAACAATCAATATGAATAGACAATTCATTTCTTAGTTATGCTTAAGCTATAGTAATAACCTTACAATAAGATTTAATTCAAATGTAGGTGTAGTATATTATATCAACGGCATATCAAGATAAAAATCTTGTTCAACGAATAAACAGGGTTTGAGAAATTTGCATAAGTAGTTTAAGGTTTAAGAAGAACTTGCCAGAGCGTAGATCAGTCAAGTTATGCAACTTAATTCGTTTAATAAATACCTACGATGTTCATATATATAGATCTAACACGTTAGTTGTGACTCCCCCAAAATAGGTATACATCACCCATTCTGAGTAGCCAAATACATTGTACAGAAACCACGACAATATCATTATTACAATTGTCTTGCAAAATACGACTACACAAATACTATGAGTTTAAAAACAAATATTGTCCTCTAGACAATATCCACACTCAAATAAAGTCCTCATTATAATTATTGATACACTATTTTACAAATAGTGATGACTACTATAACAACTGTCATGGAACATCACTCCATACCCCTGACTATTCCCCGCTATATTCTCGCTTCCTGAGAAGAAAAATGGAATAAAAAGGAAAAAGGTGAGCTCAACTAGACCAATAAATAATATTATGACTAAGATAATATACAATAAATCATCATTAGTCTTCAATAGGGAAAATCTGATAGAATATAATAGACAATAAGTTTTAGATCAACAACTGCAGTGGAAACAACAATCCATTAGAAGAGTCAAGTAGAGAATGAATTCTACTATCTTCTAAGATTTAAAAGTCCATCATCAATATTTTATCCTTGTAACATCAATCAATATACATTTTGAATCAAATATTCATCTTTGCACTACAAGCCAAAGAAATTTAATTGTATCACCAGTTGGTCATGTTTATCTCAACACCTATTCATCTTTGCACTACGGGCCAAAGATATTCATCAGTTAATCATTCACCTTTGCACTACAAGCCATAGATATTCAATAATATCATCATTTAAGACTGAGAATGATGAAAAGTATCTTTAAGAAACGAATTTAGTGAGACAAAAGAATAATTATTAGGGATTCGTACTTCGATTTATCCATGTTCAAAAACACTCCATAATGAACCATAGTGGAGTAAAATTCAAGAATAAAGATAAAAACATGGATACAATCAAAGATAGTAACAAAAATAGAAATCTGGGACAAAAAAGAAAAAATTTCATTTTTCGGTGAATAGTGTTGTATACGTGAATAGTAACCCTGACAAAAAAAAGGTAGAAATTCTACAATAAAATTCATATAAATATTTTAGCATAATGATATTGAAGAAAAAAAATATCATTTACGAAGAAAATATCATCCCTTACCTCAAAAGAACAATACTTCTGATCGGAATATCAGATGTAATGCTGAAGGAAACTTGCACTGAATAGTAACTCTCAAAGTATCTAAATACTCACAAAAATATGCTCTATAATATAGAGAGAGAAAGCTTCTGTTTCTGGTGTGATTTTCAATATAACCTAAGCACTTATTTATAGAAAAATGCTAGAACGCCAAAGGAGACTAAATTAGTAAAATACTATTTTTTTTCTTCCACACAACCTCCTTTGTTAAATAAGCTAAGCATGCCATCTTTTAAAAAAAAATCTAAACACATGTTTTTTTTTAAAAACAAAAGTGGGTCCCACCCATAATTTTAATAAAAAATCTTTATTTCTGCAACTTCAACAATTCATAATAAATAACTCTGTTATCAGAAAAATATGAATTTTATGTCCGTTCCATAAGAAATCGAATTCTCTACACCTTTGTAGCTTTAAGTTTTTCCAAATTCCAAGCAAAAAATATCCGAAATCCACATACGGATGATTTGTAATACCTCTATTCCGATAAAATACTAATAACACACCTCATCATTAATTCTTTCATTTATATCCACACAAAATAAATATTTTCCTATCCATCATTTATGTCCACATAAAATAAATATTTCCTTATCATATAAATTAATAATTAATTATTCACAAATAATATTACAGAATCATAATTATGATAACCAAGTCATTTCTAGGAAAATGGGGGCTTTTCGATAAGGATTTCTCCTTACTGGAGCACAATTAGGTGACCAAACCCTTTTTCTAGACAGAACTTCCTTAGACATTGTCAATAATGCTATCTAATAATATTATTCAAATAATATAAATTATTGAGATAATGGCAAATACTGTGCAATGACAATTATTGAAACAATAATAATATAAAATATCAACGCAACAATTATTGAATCAATAAATAAAAATATTGAACAGTAATTACTGTAACAATTATTAAATAGTTCCTTCTTATGTAAGAATCAATAATTTAAAAATACTGTGCAATACAGTGTGCTACTGTGCAATCTCGCGTGTTACTGTATTTTAACCACCGGGTATTCTAACAGTGTTAACGGTAACAACTACGCCGTTATTTATAAAAACTCAAACTTGTCTTTTTCTTCATCTGACAATTATTCTATTATGGCGCCCATAAATGGCTGCGCCGTCGTACGAATATTCCCTGACATCAAGAATATTCCACGACTAAACGAATATTTCCCGACAAAAATAAATATTTTATAACCACTTGCTTATTTTACAAAATTTACACATTTCACCCATAACCAAAGCATTATATCAAATTAACTCCTTATTATTTCAAGATAATGAATAGAGGAAATTCAATTTTATTTATAATAAGTTGGGGTCTTACAACCTCCCCTCTTTATAAAATTTCGTCCTCGAAATTGACGTACGTACCTGGCGTTTCGAAAAGGTGAGGGTACCTCACTTTCATTTCCGATTCCAACTCCCGGATCATTTCTTCCATAGCATGGTTCCTCTACAAAACCTTGACTTGTGGTATAACCTTTGTTCGTAGGACATGCTCTGTCCTATTCAAGATCATAACAGGTACCTCCTCGTACATTAAATTTTTGGCTATCTCGTCTGGTTCTAACGCAATAATGTGGTTTGGGTCTTTCACATATTTACGAAGCATATATATATGAAAAAAACTATGAACACGAGACATGCTTGGAGGTAATGCGAGTCGATAGGCCACATTTCCTATTCAATCAAGAATCTCAAATGGACCAACAAATCACGGATTGAGCTTTCATTTCTTCCTGAATCTTGTAACTCCCTTTTATGGAGCAATATTTAATAGTACATGATCTCCAATATTAAATTCCACGTCCTTTCGATGAAGATTGGCATAACTCTTTTGTCGATGTTGTGAGGTCTTTATACGTTGCCGGATCATTTGAATCTTTTCTGTAGTCATGCGTACTAAATCTGGTCCCAACAATGTTGCTTCACCCACCTCATCCCAACATATTGGAGAGCGACACTTTCGTCCATATAATGCTTCGAATGGAGCCATGCTTATACTTGCTTGATAACTGTTATTGTAGGAGAATTCCACCAATGATAAGTATTTATCCCAACTTCCTTTGAAATCTAGGACACAAAGTCTTAATAGATCTTCAAGGGTTTGAATAGTCCTTTCCAATTCCCTGTCCGTTTGAGGATGGTATGCCAAACTAAATCGTAAATCCGTGCCCATAGCTTTCTATAATCTAACCCAAAATCGTGAAGTAAATCTTAGTTCACGATCCAAAACTATGGATACTAGCATGCCATGCAATCTCACAATCTCATTCACATATATACGAGCAAGACGTTCAAGGGAATAAGTCTCACGTATAGGCAAGGAATGAGCAGACTTGGTTAATCTATCAATAATAACCCAAATCACAAATATACCTTGAGAAACCTTGGGAAGACCCAGTAACGAAATCTATGGTAAGGTCTTCCCACTTCCATTTCGAAATCTCAAGTTGTTGTAATGGACCCTTTGGCACTTGATTCTCCACCATTACACGTTGACAAGTTAAACACCTCGAGATAAACTCCGCGATTTCTCTCTTCATATTGCTCCACCAAAATGTATGTCGAAGATCATGATACATTTTGGTACTACCAGGATGGATTTCAAATGGTGTATTGTGTGCCTCCATCATGATTCTATGCTTCAAGTCAGAATCGTTAGGAACGCAAAGTCTGAAGTTGACTTGAAGTATTCATTCTTCATCAATTCTTGCTTCTGGAATAACACCTTCTTTTACTTTCTTCTTTATACGTATCATCTCTAGGTCTGTGGCTTGAGCAACTTTAACTTTATCGATTAAAGTCAGTTCTACTCGTATGTTTGATATCATCACGTGGGTACTTGGAGTCTTTACTTCTATCTCCATCCTTTGCTAGTCATACAAAATAGGCCTTTGTGTTAACAACATTAACCTTGTACTCGCATACGATCTTCCAGTCAATGCGTCAGCTATAACGTTTGCTTTTCCAGGATGATATTGAATGTTATGGTCATAATCTTTCAACAGCTCGAGCCAACGTTGTTGCCGCATGTTGAGTTTATTTTGGGTGAAGAAATATTTGAGGCTTTTATGATCCGTATAAATCTCCACTTTCTCCCCATACATGTAGTGTCTCCAGATTTTCAACGCAAAAATGACTGTTGCCAACTCATGATCATGAGTAGGATAATTCCTCTCATATTCATTAAGTTGTCGCGAGGCATAGGCTATGACTTTATCATGTTGCATGAGAACACATCCTAACCCTTTGCCTGAAGCATCGTTGTAGATAAAAAATCCATCCGAATTAGATGGTATTATCAGAACAAGTGCTGAAATGAGTCTCCTCTTGAGCTCTTGGAACCCCTTCTCGCATTCCTCGCTCCATAAGAATTTTTTATCTTTCTGAGTCAGCTGAGTTAACAAAGTAGCGATTCGAGAAAATCCTTCCATGAATCTCTAATAATACCCAGCTAAGCCCAGAAAGCTACGTACTTCGGTCACCGACTTCTGCTGCTCCCAACTTTGAATTGCTTCAATCTTTGTCGGGTAAACAGATACTCCATGTTTTGACACCACGTGCCCAAGGAATGCTACTTCCTTAAGCAAGAACTCGCATTTCTTCATCTTGGCATATAACTTGTTGTCACGAAGTCTTTGAAGTACCAGCTTTAAATGGTGCTCATGATCTTCACGACTTTTGGAATAGATGAGGATGTCATCAATAAAGACAACAACGAACTGATCCAAATATTCCTTGAATACACGGTTCATCATATCCATGAAAGCCGCAGGAGTATTAGTCAATCCGAAAGACATAACTAGGAATTCATAATGCCCGTACCAAGTTCTGAAGGCAGTCTTTGGAATATCCTCAGTCTTAATCTTCAGCTGATGATATCCAGAACGAAGATCGATCTTTAAAAAGAATTGTGGTCCTTGCAACTGGTCGAACAGGTCATCAATTCGAGGTATAGGATACCTATTCTTCATGGTGACATGGTTTAATTCTCAGTAGTCAAATACAAAGTCACATACTCCCGTCTTTCTTCTTTACAAATAAAATAGGAGCACCCCAAGGAGATGTACTATGACGAATGAAATCGATGTCTAACAATTCGTGTAGTTGGTCTTTTTACTCCTGAAGTTCAATAGGAGCCATTTGATATGGGGTTTTAGAAATGGGCTTTGTACCCAGTTCAAGATCAATAAAGAATTCAACTTCACATTCTGGGGGTAGACCAGGAAGTTCTCAGGAAATACGTTAATAAATTCACTAACAATAGAAATATTATTCAAATCTGACATGTTTTTGTTCAAGTCCATAACATGGGCTAAGAAAGCTTGACATCCATTTTTTAATAAATGAATGGCTTTATGGCTTAATATGACAGTGATTTACTTTAGTGGTTTGGTTGCTTGAATTCGCATAATAGGTTGGTTAGGAATATGAAAACTAATAACCTTACAAAAACAATCAATTTTGGCATGATTAGTAGTTAACCAATAAATCCCTAAAATCACATCAAATGCAAGTATCTTTAAAGAGATAAGATCAACAGGTAATGTGATTGTGCCAACTTGGATCAAGCAAGATTTGTAAAAAGTGGATGTTACAAAAGTTTCTCCTAACAGAGTCTCCATAGATAAGTCAATGTCTAATTTCTCCAAAGTCAAGTTTAAATGATGAGCACAAGCAGGAGAGATAAAAGAATGGGTAGAACCGGTATCTAGTA
Organism: Panax japonicus; assembly: GCA_020205505.1. Lineage (NCBI taxonomy): Eukaryota > Viridiplantae > Streptophyta > Magnoliopsida > Apiales > Araliaceae > Panax > Panax japonicus. The sequence goes on along the minus strand of CM035098.1, from coordinate 24,352,348 downwards.
AGGTATAAACTTCATAAGTGTTCAAGATTAGCTTACCCGTTATCACCTCATTTGGGTTTCTTACTGTTTTGGCCAGTCGCGACAAACGCTCTTCCAGGAACCGCTAATTTTGACTTGTCCGAGACAGCCTTTTGAGTCACCATCCCCGCTGGACTTGATTTTGCTACAGAACAATCTCGAGCTATATGATCGTCTTTTCCACAACTAAAACACACCTTGGAAGGCTATGAATAGTTTGGACTTATGTGTCCATCCTCTCCGCATCTGTAGCATCTAACTGACAGTCGTTCTCATCCCCTTAAATTCGTTGTTGGTGCTGGTGCTGGTGCTGCTGCTGATGTCTTCTCATCATTGTTGAATCTCCTCTTTTTGAAATTTCCACTTGACTCACCTCTCCTATTATCATGGCCACGATTACCACCCGAGTGGTTACCATTTTTTCCCGCATTTTTCCCTCCTCACTGGTTATCATCGTTCCGATGACTGCTGTCACTGGTATGACCCTGGTTGTGGACCCTCAGTTGAACATACTCACTATCTCGCTTTAATAATTGAGCCAAGTTGACAACATCTGAATACAGAGAAAATTTGTTATAGATATGGTATTGACGAATCTTGGGTTTTAGACCTCTCAGAAACATCCAGCTTCATACGTTCCTCATTCTCTACCAAATGAGGTGCAAACCTGGATAACTCTACGAACTTCGCCTCGTACTGGGACACCGTCATGTTGTTCTGTTCTAGTCTAATAAAATCTACCTCTTTCATATGACGAATACTTTTAGGAAAGTACTTTTCATTCAATAGTTTCTAAAATCTTTCCCAAGACATGTTGAGTGCGGCTGGCTGGGTACGCTTCACAGATACCCACCAGTAATCTGCCTCACCACAGAATATAAACGTCGCAAATGGAACCTTCTGTTCTTCCGTGCATCCCAAGGCATCAAATATCTTAGTAATTTGACTGACCCACGTTTTTGCCTTAATCGGATCCGGCTTTCCCTAGAATTTTGGTGGTCTCAACTCTTTAAACTGGTTGGCTGTGACAAGCCGTGTGTTGCTATCATTTCCACCCGTATATTGTACACGAGTCTCCTTCGATTGATTTTGCATGAAGCTGTAAAAATCTTCTGAACATCCCATCATTCACCGTTTGTTCGGGAGTGTTGTTTACATGAGGAATATTGCCTTCTTGTTGCACGTTCTCCTGGTTAGGTGATTGAAGGTTGTTCCACGGTCTCATACACTCTATTGTTAACTTTCTCAGTTGCCATTCTTAAAAATTGCCATAAAACAAGATTTAAATAAACAAATTAGCATATCACATAATATCCCTATATTATGACCGACCAACAAATAAGCTTAGATAGAACACACTAGCTAAGGATTTACTCGTTTCTCCCCTCCTAGTTCTATTCCCCGATCTCCGCCAGAGACCATGTCCCTAAGCTCTAATACCAACTGTGACACCCCCAAAATAGGTATACATCACCCATTCTGAGTCGCCAAATACATGGTAAAGAAATAACTATAACATCATTATTACAATTGTCGTGCAAAATACGACAACACAAATACTGTGAGTTTAAATACAAATATTGTCCTCTAGACAATATCCACACTCAAATAAAGTCCTCATTACAATTATTGATACACTATTTTATAAATAGGGAGGACTACTATAATAACTTCCATGGAACATCACTCCATATCTCGACTACTCCCCACTATATTCTCACTTCCTGAAAAGAAAAATAGGAATAAAAAGAAAAAGGGTGAGCTCAACTAGCCCAATAAAAAATATTATGACTAAGATAATATACAACAAATCATTATTAGTCTTCAACAGGAAAAAATCTGATAGAATATAATATACAACAAGTTTTAGATCAACAATTGTAGCGGAAACAACAATCCATTAGAAAAGTCAAAAAGAAAATGAATTCTACTATCTTCTAAGATTTAAAAGTCCATCATCAATATTTTATCCCTTTAACATCAATCAATATATATTTTGAATCAAATATTCATCTTTGCACTACAGGCCAAAGATATTTATTTATATCACCAGTTAGTCATGTTCATCTCAACACCTGTTCATCTTTGCACTACAGGCCAAAGATATTCACCAGTAAATCATTCATCTTTGCACTACATGCCAAAGGTATTTAGTAATATCATCATTTAGGACTGGGGATGATGAAAAATATCTTTAAGAAATGAATTTAGTGAGACAAAAGAATAAATATTAGGGATTCGTACTTCGGTTTATCCATGTTCAAAAACACTCCACAATGAACCATAGTGGAGTAAAATTCAAGAATGAAGATCAAAACATGAATACAATCAAAGATACTAACAAAAATAGACATCTGGAACAAAGAAGAGAAAATTTCATTTTTCGGTGAACATTGCCGTATACGTGAATAGTGCCGTATATGTGAATAGTAACCCCGACACAAAAAGGTAGAAATTCCATAATAAAATTCATATCAATATTTCAGTATAATGATATTGAAGAAAATAATATCATTTACGAAGAAAATAACATCCCTTACCTCAAAAAAACAGTACTTTTGACCGGAATATCGGATGTAATGCTATTGGAAACTTACACTGAATAGCAACTCTCAAAGTATCTAAATAATAACAAAAATACGCTCGATAATATAGAGGGAGAAAACTTATGTTACTGGTGTGATTTTTAATTCTAACCTAAGCACCTATTTATAGGAAAATGCTAGAACGTCAAAGGAGACTAAATTAAGAAAATAATATTATTTTTTTCTACTTCAACGCAACCTCCTTTGTTGAATAAGCTAAGCGTGCCATCTTTGAAAAAAAAATCTCAGCACATGATTTTACAAAAAAAACAAAAGTGGGTCTCACCCTTAATTTTAATAAAAATATTTATTTCCGCAACTTCAAAAATTCGTAATAAATAGCTCTTTTATCAGAAAAATATAAATTTTATGTCCATTCCATAGTAAATAGAATTCTCTACAACTTTATTGCTTTAAGTTTTTCCAAATTCCAAAAAAATATCCGAAATCCACGTACGGATGATTTTTAATACCTATATTCTGATAAAATACTGATAAAACACCTCGACATTAATTCCTTCATTTATATCCACACAAAATAAATATTTTTCTATCCATCATCTATGTCTCCATAAAATAAATATTTCTTTATCATATAAATTAATAATTAATTATTCACAAATAATATTACAGAATCACAATTATGACAACCAGGTCATTTCCAGGAAAGAGGGGGCTTTCCGATAAGGATTTCTCCTTACTAGCGCGCAATTAGGTGACCAAACCCCTTCCCTAGACATACCTTCCTTAGACATTGCCAATAATTCTTTCTAATAATATTATTCAAATAATATGAATTATTGATATGATAATGAGAAATATTGTGGAATGATAATTATTGAAACTACAATAATATAAAATATCAACGCAGCAATTATTGAATCAATAAAATAAAATATTGAACAGTAATTACTATAACAATTATTGAGTAGTGTCTTCTGACGTAAGAATCAATAATTCAAAAATACTGTACAATCACGCATGTTACTATATTTTAACCACCGGGTATTCCAACAGTGTTAACGGAAATAACTACACCATTATTTATAAAAACTCAAACTTGTCATTTTCTTCTTCCGACAATTATTCTGTTATGTGGCCTATAAATGGTTGCGTCGTCGTATGAATATTCCCTGACAACAAGAATATTCTACGACCAAATGAATATTCCCCGATAAAAATAAATATTTTATAACCACTTGTTTATTTTGCAAAATTTGCACATTTACCCATAACCAAAGCATTATATCAAATTAACTCCTTATTATTTCAAGATAATGAATAGAGAAAATTCAATTTTATTTATAATAAGTTGGGGTCTTACATTAGTATCAATAATAATACTCAAATATAACATTTACATAAGATCGGGTTAGATTAAATAAGGTTTCGGTGTTCAATGTCTTTACCGAATATTAAATAAGTTGATATATGAACCAAATTTTATTTCTAAAATTTATTATATTTTTAGATAATTTATATATCCATTATAATAATTTTTAGAAGTTTTAAAATATTTTTAAAACATTTATTTATCCTTTAAATTGTTTTTAAATTATTTATTTCTATTTTTAGGTAATTAATATTTACTTAAAATTTTTCAAATACATTGTTTATTATTTTTAAATAATTTATAATCATTTATTACGATTTTTATATCATAATATTATTTTTTAATAATTATTTAGTATTTATAAATAATTATTATAATTATTTTATTATTAAGTTAATTATTAATAATATCCAAATAAAATAAAATATTTATTGAATTTATATAAAAATATTAGAAATTAATTATAATTATTTAATATAATTTTTAAAACTATTTTTGTATTTATTTATTAATTATTTCTAATTTTTATAAATTAATTTTTAGAAAATCAATTTCTGTCTATCGCTAAAGTACTATCGTGACAGGAAGTGTCAGCTATAGGTGTTCTTGAGCTTCTTGGAAATAGTTTGATCATGGTCGAGTGACCAGTTTGACAACGGTTTATAAAGCTATGGTTTATGATTCTGGGTTTGGACATTTATTATTGTTATGGTACTCTTACAGTAGTACAACATCAACCAAATTTCATGCTTTAACCTATATATAACAAGAAGTTATAGAGGCTCAAAGTCACTGTCAGAGCTGTTCTTGAGTTTCTGGGCAACCCAGAACAGTGGTCATGGTCGGTCAACGATTTTGTGACTTTAATAACTTTGATTCTGTGTAATAGATGTGTGTTGTGTTTATTGTAACGTGTAGTATATATGTCAAAGTACATATATATTACACTAACTTGAACAAAGAATAATTCTAAGGTCTCTAATTATGCTGGTCAAAGTACAACCAAACGATGTTCTTCGTGTTCATTAGTTTTCTGGGTAACCTAGAAAACTTGGTCAAGCTCGGTTAATGACTTTTGACCAATAATTCCATTAATCTTATGAGTTGTTTAAGCAATTTAAGATCATAGATATGTAGTATGTATATCAAGGTGTTAATCCAAAACAAAAATTTACAAAAACAACAAACATAAAGCGATTAAAAGGTTGGTCAAAGTAGCCGGGACAAACTGTTCTTGAGTTTTCTAGGTAACCCAGAAAACTGAACTCCGTGAACGGTCAACTTACTTTGACCACCTATAACATGTAATATATGGTTGTAATGAAACTGTTTTCTTTTCCAGAATAAAGACTTACTAATAGGCTACAAGTAACATACAAATAAAATACCTAAACAAACACACATATGAATCTACAAGCTCTGACATTCGGCTGTCAGACTTAATTTCCAAAATTTCCAGATTTCTAAAAACACTTAATTAAAGCATCTATATGTTATGAAAACGTGTTCTATCAATCTAACACACTTTCTAACATACTAATACATAATTCTAAACATCTAAACAACAAAATTAACAAAGGATCAAAGAGCTAGTTATGAACTAGGGTTTGCACCTTTTCTTGATTGATTTTTGATTTAGCTTCTGAATTTGTTGCTGTTATCACCCAGGCTTGATTTGGTAAGTAAATAAGTGTATATTGGCTTAATGATTTTGTGAGTTTGCTCTGACCTAGGGTTCCTATTTATAGAATTCTTCAACTTGGCTTTTTAGACATTTTCAAGGTACTTGCCTCCAAAAATATCACATCTGATGACTCTACCCATGCTTGGGAGTTACAAACATGTCATGTGCAGCCTAGGAACTTGCATTGGTGACTCCTAACCTACTTGTGAGCTAGTTAGGTTAGTCTAGTAGCTTAATTATGCTCTAATCCTCACTAATCTTGATTATGGTTTTGTTTTTAATGATTAGGATTGTTAAATGATGTTGATTAGTACCTAATTAAAGTTTAGTAACCATGATTAGGTGTTAAAATAATCTAATTATTTAAATTAGCTAATTAGGGTTAGATTTACAAATTAGGGTTAGGGTTTTACTGATTAGGTTTAGGGTTTATTAATCTAGGGTTACTAACCTAGATTTCCCACTAATCCTAACAAGCACGACAAAGCGTTTTTTCATGTGACTCCCCCAAATCTGGGTATCTTCGAACCCGACAGATGGTGCTACACAGTACTACCATTCACACATATATTCAATTGAAAAGCTTCAAAGGAACGGATATGTCTTCTATATATTCAAAATAATATTAACATTCCCCAGGTTCTTTATAACAATTACATTTGTTCTTGTCATAATATCAAATATATTACAACATTAAACCTATACTATTACATAAGTATTCTACAAGTTCGTCTTCGTCTCGCCCTTATCCTTGCTAGAGCCTTCGGTCCGTTCGATCTTAGCTGTGTTTATATGGTTCAAGCAAGAGTGAGCATGACTAGCTCAGCAAGTATAACAATTCTAATTAAGAATATGCTTGAATCATACAAATCATATATCTTCAATAACTGAATAATAGTTATGAAGTACTATTGATAATTCAAAATAGCACTTCTCTTTTCTTCAAAACATTTTACAATAACAATATTCAGTAAAACATCAATTCCGGTCCAAGACCTTGAGCATTTCATACTTTCTTTGAAAAGGACATCCCGACACAAAGTCCATAAGTCCGACATTTCTTACGAGCACGTCTAGGTTATCAGCCTATAGTAATCTATGTTGATCAACAATACATTCATTAAACGTATGTACGTTTAAGCTGTGGCAACCTCATGTGCATGTCGTTTGACGACAAAACATTTTAGCATACTCAGTCTTCATTTGAAAACCACACCAATATAACTTGGTAAAACATTGCCCATACTTTGATAGATTATAAGAAATCCAAAACATCTTAAGTCTAGCCGAAAGAATTGGTTTTGACTTCATCATACAATAATTCATGCGTAAGAATACATGAACCACAAAGCTTATCAAGATTGAACTGAAACAAGGGTTAGAATATTTGCCTTCAGTGTCTGCTACTGTTTTAATTAATTTCCACGTTAAGTCTTTAACTCTCTACAATACATGATCACATAACATACCAAATTAGGTCATATATAATCAAGTATGTGTACTACTATATCTTACCCTTCTTCTCAATCTAAACATGACTTGGATTTGTTACTATTGGTTTCAGCTTGCCGATATAGTTCACATTGTTCTTATGTTCGTGTTCAATTACTTATCTTCAACCTTTATGTCTCATATTTAAGGTTTAACAATGTCTTAATAATGTCCCATCATGTTTATCAAGTTTTTATTACTTCATTGTCTTTCCTTTTATCTTCATAATCATTCATCTCTATGTAAACCCTAAGGCTGGAGCTGCGGTGCCAGCTTTCCTCCTTGGACTCACGCTGCGGCGCGGGTTTATAGTGCACAAGACCCGGCCTCGGCGCTGCGGCGCCATTCTCCCTTTACTATGGCGCGGGTTTATAGTGCACTATGTTCTTGGCCTCGCGCTGTAGCGCGGACCTTTCTGCCTTAAGTCGCGGTGCGACGCGGACTCTGTGCCTCAGAAAAATTTGACAGATTTTTGATTTTGTAAGATTCCCGGACTCGTAACTACTTCGTTATAAGTCCGAATTGACTCATTTAAGAGCCTATAGTTCACAAATCACATACTCTATGTGTTCATGCAAGAATTTTATCTATTTGACTTCGTTAACTAAAAATTAACCTATTAGTCCATTTTTAACAAAAACGATAAACATTTGTGAACGTTCAACGCTCGTTTCTTCATTCTAAGTCAGAATCCAGTCATTTTTGAGTCCGCAACTCTATAATGCCAAAATAAGACTTGACTCCATCGAAAACCAAAGTTTCTAAGTTCAAACACAAAATCCGACTTCCATTTCGATAATTTCACGAATTCGACGATTATCGTCCAATCGTGTGAATTCCGGCAAAACTTTGTTACTAGTGATTTATTCATCATTCCAAATGGATTCAATTCATCAACTAAACATCTCAACCTACATATTACAGCAACTTATGTTTAAATTAGGTTATGGCTTATTCATCATAAGTTCATAACTTAACAAATTATAATTTATAAGATTTCATTCCTTATGACTTATTATTGGTTTAAGTCCTTTAAACAACATTCTTACATCTTATCAATCATACTAACTTCACATGACAAGTTCATCATTGTTCCTCATAAGTTCATAACTTATTTAGGTTTATCTTACTTATTCATGACTTATTGGGCTTAAGTCCATTGCTTATTCAATTCTTATGATTTCTTACTATATATGACCATCACTTCTCTATCAAACTATTATGGTAGAGATAGAAGACTAATGGCATAGGATCATTTACCTTTGATGACTAGGTTTCTTCTTCTTGGAAATCTAACAATGGAAGTTTGATTTTTAAAAGTGCTTCTTCTCTCTACCAATTAAGTTGTTTTGTAAGGAAAGTTGTTGGATAATTTTGAACAAGCAAATAATGAATTGTAAGCTTGCTATTTATAGAGCTTCCAAAGTTAGGGCAAATGGGTCATTAAGACATCCACCTCCTTTACTAACCTCCTTACTATTCTATTCTTAACAACTAAGTAAACTTGCTCCCTATACAAGATACTTGCCACCACATAATGTTCTTGGTCATCACAACACTTGGGCACCAAGATCACCCATGGGTTGCCCCATGGATCTAGCTTTACCCATTAGATCATAGCTTTGGGCCTAGTTTAATTACATAGCTTATTCCTATGGCTTGCATTAATTTGTTTTGGGCTTCAAATTAACCACCCCTTGGGCTTACCACTTAATCTAATTGGACTATTCAATTATTTACACAATCCTACTAGTCCATGTCATTTAATAAAAAACCTTATCACATATACTACACGTATAATTCTCTTATTCTAACTCGTATATTAATTCATTATATACGTAATACCATCATTCCAATATACATGAATAATACTTCGTATCATACTCGTATACACTACCTCGCACAATACATACGTATCATACGATCTTTACATTATCTTCTTAACGCTTGATATTCCTAACGTTCTCTAATTAAGTCCGTATGCGAAATATAACATTTTCCATACTTAGATTATTATTACATAATCCATCTCACCTTGATATTATAACGTTATGTATTTCTCGGAAGTTCAAAAATAATTCTTGAGCGAAAATCGATGAATAGTATTTTTTAGAGAATTTCTTGGAAAGCTTTTATTTTCGTCTTGGAAATTTAAACACTTTAATTCCTTCACGTAGTTAAAATACTACGACTTTCTGACGTTTCTAGGTTATAGAACGACATTCATCTTACTAACACATAATAATAACAAATAATATTATTTTATTCATTATAAAAGTATTTACAAAAGGTTTGATTTTCCGGGGCATTACAGTTTTGTCAGTGTAAGCACGACAATGCAGCTTGTCCAAACAAATATACTGAAAATTCTGATTTCGGAAGAAAATTTTTAAGCACAGCATGCCATTTTTCGGACAAAATTTTATTTGATCAAATTTGTTAAACATAGTATATATTAACACATAACACATTCAGAACGGAGAAATTTTATTGATATAACTGAATTTTACATAACAAAATCTTATTAAGGTTTTGGGTTTTTACAAGAATGGACTCATTCCGATACCGGATGACAAAGTTATGAAGTGGTGAAGTAGTGTGACAAAATTAAAGAAATTAAATTTGGGCTACAAGAGCTAAGCTTCTAGGCACTAGCTAGGCGCCTGGACCCTGTTCTTGGGTGCCTAGGCGTTGCCTAAAGGCTATGTTTGGGGGCCCAGGCACTGGTCAAGAGTTAAGAAAAAATCAGCTCTGACGTGATTTAGTAAAACTGAGTATAACTCTTTCGTACGAACTCCGATTAAGATGATTTAAGATGATTCTAAAAGCTAAGAAGTAGACCTAAAACTTTCATTTTATAAGCATTGAGATTTAAGGAAGGGATCATGGTCAAAATTGATCCTCTTTAGGGCCGATGTGAAAACAGGCACGAGGCGTGGTGATTCTTTCAGAACGCCGCGATGTCGAGTCGCGTTTGTCAAGCATTTTCGAGTTCTAATCATTGAACTTTGGAAATATGGTCTTAAGGAATGTAAAAAAAAAAGGAATGATAGATGAATTGGGAGTGTTAAGCGTACACAATGGCATGTTGGTTGGTCATTCGGGTTAGATAAGTCGGATGTGTGACGTACGTCACCGAGTAGTGTTGACAGACTAAAAAAATGTTAAAATTCTAATGAAACAGACATTATCAAACATGAAATAAAGTTAATGTAAACCCTTAGTGACGTCTATACATGGCTAATTGGTATGAATATGTGCACTATGTAATATCCGAGGATATTGCACTTTATATATATTTTGAAAATAAAATAATTTTATTACAAAATATTTTATATAAATAAATTGTGATTAAATATAACTATATATTTGATATGTAGAATTATTATTGCTATGAGATTAATTTAAAATGGAAATTTAGTGTGGAAGTGATTAACTTATAATAGTTAATCATTAAATGTTAAAAGTAGTTAAGATATTAAGTTTTGTAAAACAAGGTAACTGTTAATGTAATGATTAAATCAGAAATTATTTATTTATATGAGGAAGCAAGTTATATTATGAAATATTGTTAATGACAAAATATATAAATGTGCTAAGTAAATGTAAATCAAATTAATTATTTAATTATTGAGTCAGAATATATATATATATATATATATATATATATTAATAAATTATTTAAGAACAATTTATAGAAGAAAGTAAGAAAATATAATTATGAAGTCTATACAATTTATTTAAATGATTACCGGAATAAATATTAATTATATAGTTTATTCGTTCCAATTCAAGTTGTCAGGAATAAGCATGTGAAAGATATTCCTATTTACATATGATTTGATTATGATATATATATATATATATATATATGTGTGTGTATGTGTGTGTGTGTGTGTGTGTGTGTGTGTGTGTGTGTGTGTGTGTGTGAATGAATATGCAAGTATGCCTGCATTAGGAAAAGATGTAAAGTCTTTTGATAGAAAATAGAAATATATATACAAGGACTTAGAATGAATTGATCAAATATTTTAGGTTGAACCTACATAAGTAAAACAACTTTGTAAAGTCCTTAAAAAGAAATGATGTACAAGGACTATAAATATAGAAAGATCGAGCATGTTAGGTTGATCTTATGATGTAATAGATAGGCTTGTCTGATCATCGAGCACTGCACCAGAAATTGTAGTCTGCCAGGAAAGTTAAGTAAAACTCGAGATCTATCGAGGTAGAATTGTAGTATGCAAGATAGTAGATCTCAGAGTTCATAGACTGCTAGGAGAGACGAGGAAGGATCGTAATGTGTCGAGGAGAACTTCCTCAGAGCCGCAATCTACTGACGAAGTCATGTTCAGAATTGTAGAGACAACCTACCTACGAGCAGACCAAGCATCTCCCAAAGCTAAGTCAAGAATTGTAGACTACACTCAGAGTCGTAGAGTCTACTTATCATATCAGAGGCAGAGATTGTAGTCAAGCAAGATCAGATGAAGACAACAAGCATAACGACAAAAATCGTAGAGTATCAAGATCTGATCTGGGAGTCGTAGTGTCTGCACAGCCGAAGCTGAATCGTAGAGTGTAGTACTGAGACTTCAACATATGTGCTCACAAAGCCAATGTAGAATAGTAGAGTAAACACGATTCTCAACAATTGAGCACTCCCAGAATATCCAAAGGAACCAAGCCTCTGTTTGGTACTGCAAATATACATCCCACTTGAAGGAAACTAGAGAGCACTCAACGAATGACATGCAATCTAACAGAAGATCTAAGCATCAACTCTATCAACATCCAGACTGAGTTGTGAATCCATTCAAGATGAAGTCTTCCACAAGTTGATCATAAGAAGACTTCAGTAACTGACTAAGAAAAGTCAACGAATGTAGTTGCTGTCAAGTAAATAGAAGACAACGATCTTGGAAGCACCAGGATCATAGTGTTTGCCAAACAATGAAAGAACTGATGGAGTGTACACAGAGATACTAGTTAGCCTCTGAAGATCAAAGCTAAAGTGATTAAGCATTGGGTCAGTCCATTGATGATAAGTGAATGGGAGATCACAAGGAGAAAGCGAGCTGGACACGCCACAAATCTGAAGTGTCTTGTTATTTAGAAAGGGCCAGAGTAAAGAGTCAAGCCATTAGTATCTGAGAGTAGTCGAGGCAAACAGAAGTGTTAAGGCACTGCACAAGAGAAGGAAGAAGTGTTCTACATTGAAGATCCAATGAACATTCTTCAAAGATCGTAGTGTTGTCTCTATATGTCAAATAAACAAGCCAATAAGACACTACGATCAGGTCCAAGAAAGCAAGCATCAGAATCATAGAGTTCGGTCTTCCGAAGATTGAAGCATTATCAACGGTTCAATCTGAAGGTTTGGTATTCAGACAAGAGCTTATTGAGAGCATCGATACAAAAGGACAACCTCTGATCGAGAAATCAGAAGGGGGAAATAAAGTCGTCGACCTACCCGAGACATCAAAGTAACATCTCTGACGGGGTAGGTGAAACAGTAGACTGTAGTTTCAGAAAGTCATATCATGTCACATCTACAGTCTGCACCAAACAACTCAAGATCTGCGAATCAATTCAAAGATCTTTCAACGACTACTTTCCAACAGGAAGATTGGGAAGGAGTATAAATCAGCTAGAGCTTCAAAGATCAAAGGATACTGGAGTTGCTGACTTTGGAGAAATGGCAGACTGATCTAACCAACGTAAAATAGTAAGTGACCAATAAAGGTCTGAAGGCTCACTCTATGATCCACTAAGAACACTTAGAGACAAACAAAGAAAGAAGTAGAAGTGAGAGTTCTACAATGTAGAAGTGAGAGTTCTACTACAAGAAGAGTGTTCTGAACTGCCAAGAGAAAGAAGAGCATCATGTCATCTTGATGTCCATCATGGGAAGACTCTAAGTAACAGAGAGAAGAGCTTACAGTCATCTTAGTAAGTTCATCATGAGAAGGCATCAAGTATCAAGAAAGAAATCACCAACGCCATCATGGTGTCAAGCATGAAAAAGTTTCTAAGTACCTAGCAGAAGAGCTTACAGTCATCTTAGAAACCCATTATGTGCAACAATCAATTATCAAGAAGAATGATCTTTAAGGAAGTTCATCAAGGGATCATCAGAAGTGATTGAGTAACTGAAGAGGCTGAGCATCATGCAACACTCAACTGCACTTCAAGGATGATCACGCTAAGCTGCTAAGTACAGAAGATGTTCAGAGCTTAAAGACATCTTAGCTGCTTAGCACCAATTCCAACAAAGAAATAAACAACTCAACAACAAGAAGCCAAGGCCTGAGGGGTCCTTGTCCGGAGGGACTAAATGAAGTTCCAAGCTTACTGGGCTTGAAGAGTTCATAGGGAACTAGAGAAGTTCCAAGGCTGCTGGCCTTGAAGAGTTCTTAGTGAACTTAAGTCCCAAGGCTACTGGCCTTGAAGGAATCTGAGTGATTCAGGGTGCTACCCTTCCTTAGTGGAAATCATGCTAGTTGAAAGCAGAAGAGTGGATTAGGAGCTTGAGTCTCTGAACTACTTAAAACTCCTTGTGTCATTTACTTTATATCATTTACATTATGTACATAACTGCTATAACTGCTATATATGTGTTAACTTCTTATAACTCAGCTAACTCTAAGAACAATGTATATATGATTATGAATATATCAATGAATGGGATCTTTTTCTTATTCCACTGTGCTTGAAAAGATTCTTATGTTTTTCATATGCTAATTCATTAGCAATACAAAATAAAAAGGAAAATTATTTAAAAATTAAAAGGATCTACTCAACCCCCCCCCTTTCTAGATCTATTGTGTGCCTCTGGGAACTAACAATTGGTATCAGAGCAGGTTCCCATGCTTGTGGAAAAGCTGTTCGCTTTGAGTCTGATCCTAGGCACAAACGTTATTCTAAACTTGGTTTATATGCAGATGAGCTCACACATTGGAAATAATGTGTACAGGTAAATGTGTATATACCCTTGAAGCTGCTCAGATTAGTCCATGTTCTTGATTGCCATATCTACATGACCAATTCTTGCCCGCGGTCAATCTTGTAGTCTGAAAACCAGTCTAGGAAGCTCAACAGACATCAATAAGAAAGATCCAAACATCCACCAGCCTGAAAAGATGAAAAGGCCATACATGCTAAGAAATGCCTATCTAGAGAAGAAAGAAGAACTTCTTAAACATTTATCTGGCCAACCAACAGCTGGATGTAAACCTTGTGAACTCAAAGATGTCGAAAAACTAAAGATGTCGAGATTCTCTTAACTTGCATCTTTAAGACCATGACTGATTGTTTGAAGGTCAACTTGAACAACAAGCTGTCATGAGCCAAATGAGAAATTATGCACATCAATGCCTAATCTCAGTAGGTCAAAGTTAAATGTCTGTTAAGGAACTGACAGTAGAAAGGTACAATTTCTCACTAGTATAATTGTGTACATCATGTTGCACCTCCTTATGAACTATAACAATATCCTATCAAGAAACCATAATCTACCTAAAAAGGTGAAGAGAGAAAGTACACTGAGGTTGGAAACTCAAATGCTTACAAACTTTCTCTCAATCCAAGTTCTAGGTTGGAGATGACATCTTGAAAGAAATCTGAAATAAGTCATTAGCATATCAAAGGTTATAACAATCTTATATGGAGTAATCTTTGCTAATGGGTAAGTATGCGTGTACAAGCCTATGTTCTAAGTGCTTGATAACACATAGAGTTTGATCAATTCTACAAGAGAATCTTGAAGATTCGTAGAAACTGATCACCTCTATGAATCAACTAGATACACATAAGTCACAGATTTGATTCTTACTCTGTGAACATTTAAAACCCTGTGAGCATAACCAAGCAAATGATGAAACAATTAAAGAAAAAGAGTGTTGTATTAAAATGGCAAATCTTACACACACTCACCATCATGCATCTCAAAATGTATTATCTAAATTAGTTGTATTCATGAATATGACTGATGGTGATTAATATGATGATTATTGATAAGTAGGTTTTATACCTACTTATTCGGTATCTATTACTTGATTTAGTTGCTTGAACCTATGTTTATTAGTTACTTTTCATACATTTTATGTTATTTTGTAGGCTATGACATGACATTGGCATGAAGAAACAAGGGAAAGCAATTTGGATATCTTTTGGACTAAAATACGCAAGCAAATTCAAGAAGGGAATATTGAAGGAATTTTAACACCAAGTTGGATGCATGTTCTTGGCTTGGAAATTGGATTTTATCGTAGCTCTACTTCTTATCTTTCTGGAACATCTTGAATCATTGCAATCAGAGTTCAGATGTGAGAGTTATAGCCTTTTTATCAACGAAGATCAAAGCTAAGAGTTGTCATACTTGCCAATTACATAGCATCTACTTCAAGCCCGATTTCCACCTTGATCGAATTCGAATTTGTCAAATCTCAAAGAATGAAAGTTATAGATCTCGTTGATATCTTCGAATTAATAGGTGACAGGCCACGTAACTCTAAGCGAATCAAACATTATTCATCTTTTACCAAAGGACATCGCAGCAGAAACTATGCGTAGCACGGACCGCGCTAGGAGCGCGCTAGGCCACAAGATTTTTTGACCCTGTAGCGTGGAGCGCGCCAAAAATGGCTTAGCAACAGAGCTGAGCGCGCTAGACGGCGGGAATTGATTCAAATTGGGTTATTTGATGTCCAAATTGAGCTAGAATAGGATTCTTAGTTGCCTAACTTGCTAGGGTGTCCATTAGAACTCTAAATACTTAAGTTTAACTTGGATTGGGAGGCTAATTCTAAGACTTTATAAAATCCCTCTTGGGATAGATTTTTATTATCTAATTCTTTACTTTTTTTCTTAGATTAGGAACCCTAGATTAGATGAGATTGGGAGATTAAAGCAACTTGGAGACCATTGAAGATCAAGAGCATGAGCTTGAGGAAGATGGAGATTTGCTGACAACAGATTTATTCATTACTCTACTCTTATTCTTATCTTTTAATGTTATTTCAAGTGTGAATTCTTAGTTTTAATTCAGTGAACTAATTATTTGTTTGAGATTACAATGGATCTTATTGTATAGTTTATTTTAATATGCTTCGTTATCAATTATTATGTTCTATTGTGAGAATTGTCTATTGTGATTTGAAATTAATTGTCTAATTGATTGGCCATTAATTACCGTGATAATCTATATGAACTCGAGAGATGAAGTATAGATTTAGATCTGATCATGATAGCATATGTTTGTGATTTCTGCATAGATAGAATTCATAATTCGTGTTTAGGATAGAGATATATCTTTACGCTATATGTAATCTTATAGAGAAATTGTGCTTTAAATCCTTTTTAATTGTAATTCACATAGAGATATAGTGGATAGTTAATTGGGGTGTCTTGCTTAAGTGACTATGGATATTATGCATCGAGAGGTGGTTTTATATGCTTTAGTGTTCTTGATTAACAATTCAGGATAGAGATTAATTGATGAGAAGTGTGTTAACCGAAATTAAGCAATAGGTGAAGTTGTGATCTTAAATCTCCGTAATCTTAATTTAACTAAGTGGTAATTAGAATTAGTTTAATTATAAATTGAAATTCATTCGTTTAAATAAGATTGAGTTGATTACGAGTTAGTACTTGGTGATTTTTATTAAATAATTCTCTGTGGGAACGATACTCAACTTATCACTTTATTACTTGTTGACCACGTATACTTGCGTGTTATGCGTAATTAGATTTTACCCAACAATTATACAAATATATGAGGAATAAGGATTTAGAAAACTAACCTAGCAGGACCCATTTAATTATGGGTACCAAAATAGAAATGTATCTAACCTGCAGGTACCTGGTCTATCTGGCCACACTAAGGAATGCTGAAGTAGAAGACTTCAGTCAAGAAGATTCAACCAGCAGAAGGCTTAAGACTGTTCAAAAATGACTCTGATAAAACTCCTATATGTCAAAGTCTGTTCTTGAAGACCTGCTGAGCTAATCTAAATAAAGCTCACATGGTTGCTGATCTTTATATAGAAGCAGAACATTAAACCAAAGATAAAAAGGGTCATATATGCTCAATCATGAAAAACATGCCATATGAGAAGAATCCTCAAGGAAGTTGACATCAGAGGATCATCAAGTATCAATCATGAGGAACTCATTATGGAAGCAGAACTCAGCAAGCATAAACTGTCAAAGAAGACTATGTTCGTAGTGCTGTATAATCGTAGAATGATCATCTCTGGAGATTTCCATGTCTACGGTGTAAATAGATTTACTTGAAAATGGTTATTCCAGTCAGAAGGAGATATGCGAGGATGCCTCATAATGGACATGAAGAAAAGGAAATTACACCTTACTGAGAAGACAGTATAAAAATGGGGAAACAATGATCTATTAAGGAACAACAACACTGAGATATGTTATGAAGCAATGTACCAGCTATAGAGTCCCAAAACTTTGTGGATGATGAACCAAATAAAGAACCATAGTCAGTAGGAACGTCTCAAAACGTACTACTGATAACCAATCATCCACCCAACTCAAAATCGTGGAGTGCATACAATCAAACATCCGATCGTATTGTAAGACCAGGAGGACGCCACGATTACAACAAAGGAAATTGTCTAAAGTTGGTAGATGACCTCCCCAACAGAAAAGGCCAAATGAGATATCAGTGCAATTCACTTCTAATGTTTTTCATCTGGAAAGCGCCTCAGGGACAAACTTGACCCTTAGCTCACTCTAAGAGGTTGGCCCTTCCTGAGATACCTTAACCTAGAAGGATTACTTATTAAAGTTCATCTCAAGGACCAAGACAATCAACGATCGTAGAGTAGAGTTTGAAGAGAACTCAACGATCATAGTGCAATCTCAACGATTGTAGAAGCAGACTCGACGATCGCAGTCCTACAAGAACAAACTAGCTCATGGTGAGCTCGAAAGAACTAAACAATTGCTCAACCATTCAGAGTATGAAGAAATAAAGTCTAATGCTGATTGGAAAGATGTCTTGTTGAAGAAAAGTGCCCAAGCCTTCATAAAGTACATCAGTGGTTGAGCTATGTAGTTTTAAGATAAAGACTAGTGTCAAAACCAACCACTGCAACATCTCTCATAAAAAGTTCGTTGAGTCAACAAAGGAACGTAGAGTCCATAGCTACCTCACCAAGATACTCTACGAACCAAAAAGGTCAACGATCAATCCATGTTAGTAATGCTTATTCTCTTAAAAGGAATATAAAACTGAAAAGGTTATGGGGAGTTACAGCTCATTATTGGGCATCGTGCAACCAATGGCTAGTTCACACATCGCAGTGTTTGCAGAGTCAGAAGAAACTGCCATAAAGACAAATTTAAAATCTTCAAATAGTTATCAGAAACTATCAAACCTCTCTCCCTCCCATTTTCAAATCCTAGAATCCACTTCGAAGCCAAAATCAATTAAACCCCCAGAGCCCTAATCACAATCAGCTATCTCTCATAAATCTTTCTCAATCAAATACCCATATTCCTCGAACTATTCAAATGGAAGATTGGCGAGTAATCACTGACATATAGCTCGGAACCAAGTCATTTGAGAAATCAGAAAAGACGTTCAGAGACATTCTTAAACTTGTGAAGAAAGTTAGTTTTTCAGAATGTCTTGAGGTAAACACTCGAGTATACACTGAACTGGTTAAGGAGTTCTACTCAAATGCATCAATAAATTCTGGAACCCTATTTACCAAGATTAAAGGTCAATCTCCAAAGCTGAAATCATCCGATATCAATCAATGCTTAGGTTTTCCTGACCTAGGACTAAAAAACCTTGATGAGATCGACACTGAGCTAGCGAAGGAGATTATGGGGTACCAAAGGAACCCTAGTCTGAAGGACATTAAGAAAAAGGAGTTTTCTAAGGAATTCGAGTTCCTTGCTGAGATAGTGGGAAAATTTATACTATGCAAGGATACTGCACATGACACTATGCTTGGTCATCAGTTGAAGATAATGTTTGTAATAGTTCTAAAGAAGTGAATCAACTTTGGAGCTATCTTGTTCGATCAGATCTCCATATGGATAGAAAAGGCTGAGATAAAGAAGTCTATTGATAGACCCCTGACTAAGGCCTTTCATGGAAGACTACTGAGTATTGTGATGAAGAAAAAGCTAGGAAGAAAGATCAAGGATGATGACGGAGAGCCTCTAAATGTTCATAAAGTGATTTCTCCACAACTGTTCATAAACTGGAAGAAAAATCCAAAGGAAAACAGGAGGCTAACAACAACTGAAAGCAGCACAAAGTCTCTGCAAAGAAGAGAAAGGCAAAGGAGGTGGAAAGCTCTAAGTCTGGTGAATCTGTACCAGTAGCAGCCACGCCAGTAAGGAAGAGATCTAGGGGTGTGAAGAAAACAAAGGCTCCACTAAGAAATCGCTCCACTAAAGACAAAGATGAAGGTGAAAAGGTATTAACTGCACCAGACACCACAAAGAGAAGAAGCAATAGACTACTTCAAGGGCCATCAAGAAAGAAAGCTATGATGGTAAACAAACCAGCCCTAGATTCCCAAGAAAGTATATCTGACAAAGAAGAAGACGTAGAGTCAGAAGAAGATAAGGGAACTGATAGTCTCAAGACTGAGTTCCCAAAGAACAAATTCAGCAATGAAGGTGGAGCTGGATTCATGAAAGAAAATGTAAACTCTGCTGATAAAAAAGAATATGCAAGCCATATGGCTAACTCTCAAAGTATTCACTCTGATAATGAAGAAAAGCTACAAGATGACCCAACTGCATCTCCAAATGAAAATGCTCCAAAAGCCCAGATGATGGGTCAAATGATGTTGATTCGGAAGAAGAAGGACATACACCTGCCAATGCTGAATGTCATGGAAGTTTGTCTATAATTCAAATGCCTCAGAGTCTAAAGAGAAAGAAGATTCTGACTCTCCTATAGCTGAACCTCCAAGGAGAAGAAAAAGCTATAGACTACTTGCAAAATTTGCCCCCAAGAAGAAAAGTGGCCACTCTACTGCAATCGTTGATGTAAGTGATGATGAATCTAAATCCAATGAAGAAAATGCTGAAGATAATACTAGTAATGAAAATCAGCAAGAAGGATTCACTGATGAATTAGATAAAGGAAGTCAACATGATTCCAGTTCAGAAAGTGAAGAAATGGGAAACGATTCTGGTTCTACAAGTCAGGAATCAGAGGAACCAGTAGACTATCCTGTTATCTCTCCAGCTAGAATTAGCAGAAAAATAGTGTTGGATGTTTTTGATGAACCACCATGTAACGCCCCAGAAAATCGAACCTTTGTAAATACTTTTATAATGAATAAAATAATATTATTTGTTATTATTATGTGTTAGTAAGATGAATGTCGTTCTATAACCTAGAAATGTCAGAAAGTCGTAGTATTTTAACTATGTGAGAGAATTAAAGTATTTGAATTTCCAAGACAAAAATAAAAGTTTTCCGAGAAATTTTCCAAAAAACACTATTCCATTGATTTACTCTTGGGAATTTTTTTTGAACTTATGAGAAATACGTAACGTTATAATATTAAGGTGAGATGGATTATGTAATAATAATCTAAGTATGGAAAATGCAATATTTCGCATGCGAACTTAATTAGAGAACGTTAGGAATATTAAGCGTTAAGAAGAGATTATATTGATCATATGATACGTAAGTATTGTGCGAGGTATTGAATACAAGTATAATACGAAGTATTATACGAACCCACAAGAATAAGCTTTGACATTAAAGTAAGCCCAAAGTAATGATCCATTAGCTAATTAGGATCCATGGGACAACCCATTGGTGAACTTGGTGACCAAGACTTTGTTGTGATGGCCATGTAATAAGAGTAGGGGGAAAGTTTACAAAGTAGTTATGTAGATGAATAGTAAGGAGGTTGTTAAGGAGGTGGATGTTCTAATGACTAAATTACCCTAAACTTTGAAATCATATAAATAGAGGACATGTTAGTTCATTTGTTGTTTACTTAATTTTCATCCAACAACTTCCATTTAGCAAAGTGATTATTGGTTAGAGATAATAAGTTAGCAAAAGTTAGATTTTGAGAAAGACGCCTCCTATGATATTAATCTTCTAACTCTTTTATGGTAGATTGATAGAAAAGTGATGGTCATGTATGCTAAGCAATTATAAGAAATGAATAATCAATGGACTTAAGCCGAATAAGTCATGAATAAGTAACTTGAACCTAAATAAGTTATAAACTTATGAAGAACTTATGATGAACTTGTCATAGGTTTGCCATATGAAGTTGGTATGTTTGATAAGATGTGAGAATGTTGATTAAAGGACTTAAATCTATAATAAGTCATAAGGAATGAAAATTTGTAGTTCATAAGTTGTTAAGTCATGAACTTATGAAGAATAAGTCAAAACAAATAAGTTGGTGTAATAAGAAGTTTAAAATGTTCATATGATGGTTAGAATCCATTTAGAACGTTGATCAAATCGTTAGTAATGAAATTTTGCCGGAAATGACACGATTGGACGATAATAGTCGAATCCATGAAATTCTTGGAATAGAAGTCAAATTTTGTGTTGGAACTCAGAAATGTTGGTTTTCGATGAAGTCAATTTATATTTTGCATTATAGAGTTGTGGTCTCGAAAATGACCAGATTCCGACTTAGAACGAAGAAACGAGCGTTAAACGTTCACGAACGTTTATCGTTTTCGCTAAAAATGAACTAATAGGTCAATTTTTAGCAAACAAAGTCAAATAGATAAAATTCTTACATGAATGCGTAGAGTATGAAATTTGTGAATCGTAGGCTTTTTAACGACCCAATTCAGACTTATAACGAAGAAGTTATGCGTCCAGGAATTTCGCAAAATTAAAAGTCTGTCAAATTTTTCAAGTGCACAGAGTTGGCGCCGCGGCGCCAACCCAAGGTATATTGGTGGTGGTGCAGCGCCATATACAGTGCAATAACCTACCGTAGAGTCACACCGCAACGCAACTGAGAGAGTAATGTGTGGCGCCGAAGCGCCAAGACTGATTGATAGGTACTGCTAAGCCGAGCCGTAGCGCGAGTTGAAGAGCTATGACCGGCACCGCAGCGCCTGTCCTAGGGTTTGGACAGTGAAGAAAGTTTATAAGTATGACATGAATAACAACTCATTAGTAATGAACTAAAGCTTGATTATAATATTGTCAAGACATATTTAAACCTTATGTATTATTCATTAAAGTTAACGTGAGTCAATTTTATGTTAATGTAAGAATGATATACCGAAAAGCCAGAACAAATAGTAACAAATCTAAGTCATAATTAAATTGAGAAGAAGGGTAGGATACATTAGGAACTATGTATGTTCATTCATGAACTAATGTGTTATGTGATGTTATCATTACTGTACAGACTTAAAGACTTAAACAAGAACGTGTTATTAACTGTAGAAGACGCTAAAG
Source organism: Panax japonicus (assembly GCA_020205505.1). Lineage (NCBI taxonomy): Eukaryota > Viridiplantae > Streptophyta > Magnoliopsida > Apiales > Araliaceae > Panax > Panax japonicus. The sequence goes on along the minus strand of CM035098.1, from coordinate 24,329,783 downwards.
CCAAGTATTCTAACCCTTCTTCCAGTTCAACCTGAACAAGCTTTGTAATTCATGTATTCTTACACATGAAGTATAGTATGATGAAGTCCAAGCCAACTCTTTTGGCTAGACTTATATTATGTTTCTATCAAGCATGGTCAATATTTCCCAAGTTATATTGGTGTGGTTTTCAAACGAAGACTGAGTGTACTAAAAATGTTTTATCGTCTAACGACAGACACATGAGGCTGCAACAACTTAAACGTACATACGTTTAATGAATGTAGTGTTGATCAACATAGAGTACTATAGGCTGATCACCTAGACGTGCTCGTAAGTAATGTCGGACTTACGGACTTATTGCCGGAATGTCCTTTTCAAAAGAACTTATGAGATGCTCAAGGTCTTGGACCATAATTGATGTTTTACCTAATATTGTTATTGTAAAACGTTTTGAAGGAAAAGAAGTGCTATTTGAATTATCGATAGTACTTCGTAATTATTGTTTAGCTATTGAAGATATACGATTCCTATGTTTCAAGCATGTTGTTTATTAGAATTGTTGTACTTGCTGAGCTAGTCATGCTCACTCTTGCTTGAACCATATGAACAAAGCTAAGATCGAACAAACCGAAGGCTCTAGCAATGATAAAGACAAGGCAAAGACGAACCCATAGAATATTTATGTAATAATATAAGGTGAATTATTGTAATATATTTGATATTATGACAAAAACAATATAATGTTTATAAAGAACCTGGGGGAATGTTAACATTATTTTGAATATATAGAAGACATATTCGTTCCTTTGAGACTTTTCAATTGAATGTATGTGTGAATGGTAGTACCGTGTAGCACCATCTGTCAGGTTAGAAGATACCCGGATTTGGGGGCATCACAGGTTGGTATCAAAGCATCAGGTTATAAAACTTAAGGGGAAAAAAACCCTTAAGTCATAAGCTTAAGAGAAGTCAAAGAAGTAAAAGAAGAAAATAACCTTAAAAAAATGCATTATGATTATGTTATGTGTTTTTATTATTCTACTGACATGTACTAATCAACTTAATTATTTTGTGTAGATGTCAGGAGTAAATGGAATGCATTTAGATGGACAGGCAGTTAGTGAAGAGTCGGTGAACCAAATAGAGGTTATACCAAACCCCATAGCGGCAGAGCCCGAGATAGTTATCATTTAGTCTGGAGACTCAGAGGATCCTGACCTCATATCAGTATTCAATGGTATGATAGAAGAGGAGGTGGATGTATTGTCCTTCAACCTGGTAGCAATAGCAGTAGAGATGGCTCCTGGGAAGTCAATGATGTCATTATTAATGTCAGTGTTGGATAGAAATATCCATTACTATCAGGAGGTTAAGGAGCTGAAGGCAGAGCTCCAAGCTGTCATAGAGGACAAGACGGACGTTGAGTCCATATGGGAGCAGGAGCACGATGAAAGGCTTTTGGCTGAGGACAAGGTCCATGAGCTGAAACATGAGGTCTGTGAGCTCAAGGAGGAGCTAAAGACCAAAAAGTATAAAATTGGGAGAATGTCCTATATTCATAGGAGTTCTCATATAGATTTCCAGCAGCAGGTAGCTGGTTATCTTGTAGAGGTAAGGCAGACGCGGCATACTATCAACCGTGATATTATTCCCATTCTTTCCAAGGCAAATTTTGATAATACCTTGAGGCAGATGTAATCTAGTAGTAGCTAGAGTAGTTTAAGTATGTAAATATTTTGTACTTAGTACTGACGTAAAACCCTCTTTTGTATAGCAAAGGGTAATCTTTTGTAAATCCCAATTTTTGGAAAATAATAGCGGGAAAGTAATGCAATCAGCTTAGGCTGTGTAATATAATCGATGTAGTATTATACTACAATGAATGAATGATTATATGTTTTTTTATGGAACATAATGAGCAATGGTTGATTGAAGTTATTGTTTAATATCGAATAATAACTAAATAATAAAGAAAGGAATAATAACAAAATGTGTAATTTATTGTATCCGCAAAATGCCGCCAAGAAGGGTACAACGTAACCAAGGAGCTAATGTAAATCAACAGGAGGGAGGTCTGGTTAACCCTATGCAAGATTTTGTTAATCTTTTAACAGTTGCATTTAATAGGACAGGGGCTTATATCCCCGTAAATCTGAGAGTAGCATTAGCTACTACCTTTAAGGATTTTAAGAGCCTGGGTCCGCCAGAGTTCAAAGGAACTACGAAACCTATCGAAGCCCAAACATGGGTAAAAGAAATAGAGAAGACATTTGTGATAGAAAATGTTGACGAGACCCAGAAGGTTGCCTTTACAACCTATATGATGAAGGGAGAGGCCAAATTTTGGTGGGAAGCTAATCAGGCTAGGGTCGGGATCGAGAATCTAATGTGGGTGAGGATCAAGGAGATATTCTTTGAGAACTACTTTCTCACGAGCATGCAGGGAAGGATGGAGATGCGGTTTCTCGAGTTGAAATAAGGGGACATGACGGTTCCTCAATACGTCGCCAAGTTTAATGAACTGACAAGGTTCGCTCCACACAAAGTGGATACCGAGGTTAGGAAGGCACGACAGTTTGAGTAGGGCTTGAAGCCCTGGCTCTATAACCGTATTTCAGTGTTCCAGAGTACTTCATTTGGAACCATTCTAGAGAAGGTGATAATCACCGAAGGTGGTAGTGAGGCTATGAGCCAACACCACAATGATAAGAAGAGCAAGGGGAAAATGAATGGGGGAGTGAAGGTTGAAGGAACCAGTGGTAGTGGCGAGGGACAAAAGAGGAAGGCGTTCAACTCTGGGAATACCAGAGTGAAGCAAGGAGACCCAAAGAGGAGGATGGAGGTCTGCAAGACCTGTGGGAAGACTCACTTAGGAGTCTGTCTCAAAGGGAATGTCGTATGATACAACTATGGATAGGAAGGGCACATTTCGCCTAACTGTCCAAGTCCAAAGAAGAACCATGGATGCTTTATGTGTGGGTCAACTGACCACATGGCAAAGAACTGCCCGAAGAAGGGGTCAGATGGTAACCGGGACACTAATGGCGGTAAGTTAACTATTAGTGGTCCAGCACAGCCGGTAGGCCTATGGGTCGTACCTTTAACATGACAGTCCAAGATGCAGTTGCATCAGGGGACGTTATCGCATGTATTATTCCGATCAACAACATAAATGCTTACATGTTGTTTGATTCGGGTGCTACTTGTTCGTTTATAGCATGTGATTTTGCTAGACGATTAGGATTACTTCCCAAAAAATTTCCTATACCTTTAATTATTAAGCTAGCAAACGAAGAAATAATTCGTGTTAAAGATGTTCATAGGAGTTGTTGCGTAGATATACGGGGTTGTAAATTATCAGTAGATTTGATACCGATAAAGTTAGGAGAATTCGACATAATTCTCGGAATGGATTGGTTAGTTAACCATGGGGCAATCATAGATTGTCAGAAGAAATGTGTGAACCTTAGAATGTTAAAACAACCACATGTAGTATTTTAAAGGAATAGATCGCTGGGACGTTCATGTTGTCTAACCATGACACAAACTAGGAAATTATTGAGAAAGGGATGTGTAAGTTATCTGTGTCATGTTGTTGATACCCAGAGAGTTGTAGCAACCATGGAACAAATACCTATAGTTAGAGAATTCACCGATGTAATAGACATCGTGCCAGGAGCGGTACCAATTTCCAGGGCACCGTATCGTATGGCGCCAATAGAGATGAAGGAGTTGATGGTGCAGTTACAAGAACTATTGGATAGGAAGTAGATACAGCCTAGTGTTTCATCGTGGGGAGCACCGATACTATTTGTCAAGAAGAAGGACAGATCGTTAAGACTTTGTATCGACTACTGAGAGTTGAACAAGCTGACGATAAAGAATAAATAACCATTGCCCATGATCGATGAACTCTTTGCTCAGTTGAAAGGGGCTAAGTATTTTTTTAAAATAGATTTAAGAACGGGGTATCATCAGTTATAGTTTAGAAAGGAGGATGTACCAAAGACAGTAATCAGGACTCATTATGGTCATTACGAGTTTCTGGTGATGTCATTTGGGTTGACTAATGCACTAGTTGCATTTATGGGTATGATGAACAGAGTGTTCAACTAATATTTGGACAAGTTCGTCATGGTGTTTATCAGTGATATTCTAGTCTATTCAAAGACGCCAGAAGATCATGTTGAACACCTAAGATTAGTGTTGGAGACATTAAAGAAGGAGAAGTTGTATGCGAAGTTCACTATGTGTGAATTTTGGTTGGAGAAAGTATAATTTTTAGGTCATGTCATTGACTATGAGGGGATTTCGGTAGATCCAGCGAAGGTAGAAGCCGTGATGAATTGGGAACAACTGAAAATGCTGACTGAGGTGCGGAGTTTCCTAGGGTTAGCGGGTTACTATTAAAGATTCATCCAGGATTTTTCGAAGATAGCTACTCCGTTGACTAACTTGACAAGGAAGACGGTGAAATATGTATGGACGGATAAATGCGAGGACAGTTTTCAAGAACTAAAGAAGAGATTGAGTGAAGCTCCTATTTTGTCATTACCCGATGACACATTAAATTTTGTAGTTTAAAGCGATGCTTCGCATAGAGGACTTGGTTGCGTGCTCATGCCGCATGGCAAAGTCATTGCGTATGCATCTAGGCAGTTGAAGGATTATGAGAAAGTTTATACTAATCATGACCTGGAACTGGCCACATTAGTTTTTTCTCTAAATATATGGAGACATTATCTTTATGGAGAAAAATGTGAGATATACACGAACCACAAGAGTATAAAATATATCTTTACACAAAAGGAGTTGAATATGAGACAGAGGAGGTGGCTGGAGTTGATAAAGGATTACGACTGTGAAATCCTGTATCACCCTGGAAATGCCAATGTAGTTGCTGATGCCTTAAGTAGGAAGGGTCGGGAAAAGTTATTTATGTTAAAAACTCAAATTGAGTTAATAATAGAGATGGCTAGGATGGAATTAGAAGTGAAGTTACCAAGTGAAGCAGGACAAATACTATTTGAGACGGAGATGCAATCTACCATCGTAGAGAGAGTTAAGGAGGTGAAACTCAAAACTGATGAGTGTGGCCAGAAAAAGGAGCGGCTAACCAATGAAAAAGATACTAAGTATAGTCTTGATAATAAGGGATTATTAAGATTTGAAGGAAGAATTTGGGTTCCGAATGAGACGGAATTAAAGGAGCAGGTGTTATAAGAGGCTCATAGTTCGAGGTTTTCGATTCATCTTGGTAGTACTAAGATGTATCAAGACCTTCGACATAGTTTTTGGTGGCCGAACATAAAGAGAGAGATAGCAGAGTATGTGAGTAGGTGCTTGACTTGTTAGAAAGTTAAGGCCGAACATAAACGACCAAGTGGCTTGTTACAGTCATTGGAGATTCTAGAGTGGAAGTGAGAGCATATCACGATGGATTTTGTGGTGGGATTTTCGACTACAACGAAAGGGTATGATGCGATTTGGGTAATAGTGAACCGGTTAGCGAAGTCAGCTCACTTCTTGCCAATTAGGGTCAAGTATAACCTCGACCAGTTAGCTAGACTCTATGTTAAAGAAATAATTTCCAGACATGGAGCACTAATATCGATTGTGTCAGATCGTGATCCACGATTTATGTCGAACTTTTGGAGGAGTCTACAAGAGTAGTTTGGAACGCAGTTGAAGCTGAGAGAAAAATTCATAAGTTAGAAGGTATGTTAAGATCTTGCGTCATGGATTTTAAGGGTAGTTGGGATGATCATCTACCATTGGTAGAGTTTGCGTATAACTATGGTTATCATGCAAGCATAGGTATGCCGCCTTACGAAGCTTTGTACGAAAGGAAATATAGAACACCATTGTATTGGGATGAAGAAGGAGAACGTTGAATGCTAGGACCAGAATTGGTGCAGCAAATAGCGGATATTGTCAAGATGATACAAATGTGTCTCTTAGCAGCACAAGACAGACATAAGAAATTTACGGATTCACATCTAGAAAATAGAGAATTTGAAGTAGGTTTTTACGTATTTCTAAAGGTATCTCCCTAGAAAGGAAAGATACGCTTTGGAAAGAAGGAAAAGATAAGTTCTAAGTTTATAGGACCTTTTGAAGTATTAAAATAGGTGGGTGAGGTAGCTTACATGATAGCATTACCTCTAGACTTAGAATGAATACATAATATGTTTCACGTATCCGTGTTACATCCTTATAAGCCGGATTATAAAAACGTGATAGAATATGAGCCTATCCATATCGAGAAAGACTTAATGTATGAAGAAACACCGATTCAAATTGTCGATAGGAAAGAACAAGTTCTGCGGAACAAAGTCATACCTTCCGTGACCGTGATATGGAAGAACCACGATGCAGAAGAAGCAACGTGGGAATTAGAAGAAAAGATGAAAAAGAATTACCCTCATTTGTTTGTATAATTTTTTTTTATAGCGAGATTCTGAGGACAAAATCCTTATAAGGGGGAGAGAGTGTAACGCCCCATAAAATCGAACCTTTTGTAAATACTTTTATAATGAATAAAATAATATTATTTGCTATTTTTATTATTATGTGTTAGTAAGATGAATTTCGTTTTATAACCTAGAAATGTCAAAAAGTCATAGTATATTAACTACGTGAGAGAATTAATGTGTTTGAATTTCTAAGACGAAAATAAATGTTTTCTGCAAAAAAAATTTTGAAAAATACTATTCATCAATTTCTGCTCGGGAATTATTTTTGAACTTTCGAGAAATATGTAACGTTATAATATCAAGGTGAGATGGATTATGTAATAATTATCTAAGTATGGAAAATGCAATATTTCGCATGTGGACTTAATTAGAGAATGTTAGGAATATTAAGCGTTAAGAAGAGATTATATTGATCATATGATACGTAAGTATTGTGCGAGGTATTGAATATAAGTATAATACAAAGTATTATACGAGTATGTATGGGGAATGGAATAACGTATATTACGAAATAATATATGAGCTAGAATACAAGGATTATACATATAGTATATGTAATAAGGCTTTAAGCCACTTGTGAATGAATGTATGGATTATGTAGGATGTATAAGTCCAATATGCATTAAGGGGCAAGCCCAAGTTATGGTAAGGATTAGCCCAAGTATTAGTTAATATGAAGCCCAAAGCTTAAGTTAAACAAACTAAATTCAAGCCCACAAGAATAAGCTTTGACATTAAAGTAAGCCCAAGTAATGATCCATTAGCTAATTAGGATACATGGGGAAACCCATGTGTCAGACCCCAGATTTTATGAATAAAGATTTAAATTTCTCGAAATATTTTTTTTGAATATAAAGGTGTGGATTTGATATAATGTTATAGTTGTAGGTAATATTTACAAATTTTGCAAAGTAAGCAAGTGATTATATAATATTCGATTGGTCAGGGAATATTCATTTTAACAGGGAATATTTGTACGATGGTACAATCATTGGTGGACCCCACAACGGAAGTATTATCGTAGTTAGAAAACAACAAAATTATCTTTTATTAAAAATAACGACGAAAGTGTTACCGTTAAAACTGTTGAACTACCCGATAGTAAAAGTACAGTAATACGCGTGGTTTCATAGTAGCACACAATATTGATTATTGATGCTTACGTGAGAAGTTACTCAGTTATACTCAATTATTGCTACAATAATTGTTGCATCATATCTCTCATATTATAGATTCGATTATTGTCACGGTATCATCTGCATAATATGATATATTATTAAATCAATAATTGAGACGACAATGTGAGGCCCCCGAACCCGGATACTTGAAACCCGAATTCGGTACTTCACGATACCATTTCTATGAGCGGAATATTACTAATGATAATAACAATACTATAAAACTTAAACTTAAATTTACATATACATCAGAGTCTTTCTCCCAAGTACGTAACCTTTAAACATTCATTACATGTCATAATATATATAAATATATATATATCATAGTCTTCATAATCTAAAACTATTACAAACAGTAGCATAAAAAGTCATTCAGCAACTTTCCCTTTTCCTTTTTTCTTGACAGATCCTTCTGGTCCTTCACACTTAGCTGAAAACATTTAAATTAAGCAAGGATGAGCATTTGAGTGCCCAACAAGTATTATATATATATAGGCTGAAAGAATTTAAATGTTTTCTTTATAATATTCTTCTACAACTAGTCAGTAGTTGTGAAGTAATCTGTACCAATAATAATAACATAACAACCCTCTTTCAAATTTTTGAAAATATGTATTGACTATACATGGGGTTTCTGTGACATACTATGAACATTGTTTTCATTTTCGAAAAGGTTTGAACAGAAATTCATCTGTAAACCGTCATGGCTTACGGGCACGGAGGGTGATCAGCCCTGTTGTACCCTGTATTGATCAATACTACATGTATAAGAACGATGTTATCGTTCACTCTGTCCGCCTTGGGCGCATAAAAATTTTTCCATTATCGGGATGTTCATACCTGTCGGGTTTTCATAACAAAGGTCTTATCTTGTTCAACAATTATCTATAGTTCAACATATATATATATATATATATATATATATATATATATATATATATATATATCAAAGGTGTATCAACATGCGATTAAATACAATGATTATCCAAGTGGGGGCACTTGTATAATCATTTCTAGAAATTAACGAACAGAATATATATAACTGAATTATCATATACTAACATGTTGATAATCAATGGGCATATATAATATAGGTTTAACAATCTATATATTAATAATAATAATTCTGAACTTCTCACTTCTGTCCATTGCATAAAGAAAATGCAAAGTTAGGATACTTGCCTGATGCGCTGCTTACACTTACGCAACTTAGATTTATCTTTTCTATCTCGACATATCATTAATCAGATCATTTTACTGATTAGTACAACATATCGTACACATAACACTGCATATTGCAGTCAGCACATTTCCTATTCACATTACCACACAACCTTAATAACCATTGTATCGTAAATAAACAGTTAACTAATCACATTATCTAAGTCCAGATCAATTTCTGAAACACGTCGGTCTACCGACATCTTTATCGAGTAATTATCGAGTCTAAGACTATAAACAGTTGTCTAATATTCATTTAGACTAATTAAATAACAATCATATGACCTTATAATAATTATAAATTTATTATTACCATTTACCATAAATTTTGAAATATCAGAATCATTATTAAATGATATAAATATCAAACAATTCTATTATCATTAATATTTAATTAATATTAAACTATTAATGAAACCATTGCCAAAATATTAAAGTTATGTATAATAACTCAAAATATTTTTAAAACATTTATATTACCTTTAATTGATTCTTAAACATCTTAAATCATTATTAAATAATTACCATTAATATTTAAATATTAATGAACTATTTATCCAAATATTAAAAGTCATAATTATAACTTAAAATATTTTTAAATCATTAACATCCTTTTTAAATGATTTTTAAGTAAATAAAACCATTTTTAAACTATTTATTTCATAGAATTATTAAATAAATTTAATATCATTAATCATTAAATATCATTAATATTAAATTATTAATGAAAATATCCCTTAAATATTAAAAGTTATATTTTATAACTTAAAATATCTTTAAACACTTTATTTTCATTTAAAATGATTTTTATAATATTAAAATTATTTTTAAACTAATTTATTTAATATAAATATTAAATAACTTTAATATAATTAATAATAATTAATTAATTAAATTTACCTTTAAATATTAAAAGTTATATTTTATAACTTCAAATATTTTTAAATACCTTATCATTATTTAAAATGATTTTTAATGTAATAAAATCATTTTTAATTCATTTATTTAATTCATTTAATAAATAACTTAATTATCATTAATATTAATTTATTAATGAAAATTATCAAATAATATTAAAAGTTATTAAAAATAACTTAAAATATTTTCTTATATCATAATATAATTTTAAATAATTTTTCAAATATTAGAATCATTTTTAAATAATTTATTTAATATTATAATTAAATAAATTAAATACTTTTAATATTCCAAAAATATTAAATATTTATGAAATATATTTAAAATAATTAAAAACTAATTTTCAGAATTTAAAATAATTTTTAATAATTTATTTTGTATTTTTAATAATTAAAAACTATTTTTTTCTATTTTTTTTATTAATTTTTGAAAATTATAAAAATATCTGTCGCTAAAGACCACCTATAGCGACAGAACCGTCGCTATAGGTGTTCTTCATGTTCTTCACCATTTCCAGAACCTTCAAAGGCAGTAACCGAGTGGTCATGTTTGACCAACAATCTTTCATCACACAGAGTGTTTCTGGACCAACTATAAACTAGATCTTGTAGTATTAGTGCACGAATACATGACCCAACAACAAAAATGATCATAACACATAATACAAGAGAGATCTGAGCCTCCAAAAATGTTGTCAGGACTGTTCTTCATTTTCTGGGTTACCCAGAAATGAAGAACAGATCATAGGTCATACTTTGAACATTTACTACACGCAATCCTTGTAATTGTTTTGTGATCTATAAGCTGCAGTGTATAGCCAACATGCAAGGGTAAAGATCTATTACATAAAAACAACCTAACAACCACTGAATTAGCAAATCTATGTTGGTCAACCCATGTCAGACGACACGGTCAAGCGTTTTCTGGGTTACCCAGAAAACGGCTTTCATGCTCGTCTGGCTTGGTTTGACCGTCGACTATGCTTCACCTGATAACTCTTTAGATGATACTAAGGCACAACAAAGAAGTATACTATACATACTACAACTTAGATTCAAGATCAATAACATATCATCAAAGTACTGTCAGATATAGGAGCTTGAAATCTTGTCAGACGCTGGAATAATTTTCTGGGTTACCCAGATTTCTGTGCAGTCAACGTCGGTCAATGGTGTTTGACCTTAAATAACTTTAAGTCCAGATATCAAATAGCTATTCTACCACTTCCAGCTTAAAGACAACATATCAGGCTATATATTAACACTTTAAAACAACAAAAATACTAAACACACAACGATCTACAGCCTCTGACATTCGATGTCAGAGAACAAAAAAATAATTTTCCAGATTCGACAAATCTTCAAATCCGAGCCTCTAGATGTTATGGATCTAACATCTAGTAACCCAGATCATCTCTAGACAACATAAACAATATATTCTAACACTTAAACACAACATCTAACAACAAATTTTGGACAGAAATTCAAGGTAGGGTTTATACCTTAAATGAGCAATTTCGGATTTTGTGTTGTTGTTTTGTTGTTGGATTTCGTGGGGCTGTGTTTGTGACTGATATTATCAACAAATTTCGGAGGTGTGGTGTTTGAGAGAAAAGGTTTGAGTGTTGGACAAAAATGATTGAACAAATGACACTTTCTCTCTCTTAATTCTATATATAGGCCATCATGGTGCATGAATGAGCTGAGTTGTTGCTTGTTGCTGTCAAATAAAGAGCATGTGGAGTTGTTGGTTTGGTGAACCACCTCCCCTAATGTCAAAACCTATAAGCTAGCCTCTTTAATACTAAAATGGGTATTTTGGTCTTTTAATTTTCCAATTAATGGCAAAATTGTAATCATGCAAACCCTTAGGGTTTAACCCTAAGGTTTAGCACAAATTGTAGGATTTTTCAACTAGGGTTTGCACAATAAATTAAATTAAATAAATAAAATAACTAAATTTTAGTTTCTAAAATTTTTAAAATAATAATTTTGTTAATTAAAATAAGTTTGTAATTATCTAACAAATGGACATTAGGGTTTATTAATCATAATCATAATTGACTTTGCTAATAAAGCAATTAGGGTTTATTCTTTCGATAATTAGGGTTACCAAATTACTGTTAGGGTTTTCGATTACTAAATTAGGGTTTTAGTTTAGTAATTAGGGTTTAACAATTTAGGGTTTCTAAATTTAATAATTATAATCATAATACTTGCTAATTAATCACATTATCAATACTTACCAACAATCTCAAACTCTAATTTCAAATTAGGGTTACTAATTATAGGAATTAAGGTTTCCAGAATTTTAATTAAGGTTTACCTAATTAATACATTAATACACGATATAATTAATATTATACACTTATAAAATAATCTTGTACTCTAATTTGGATCTCAAATTAGGGTTTAACATTATTACTAGGGTTTGGTCAAAATACACCGTAATTGACCAATCATTATCAATACGGTCATACCGTACATATTCATAGCACTGAAAAATAAAAATATAAGTACTATTATATTATTATTCTCATACCTTGACAATAATCCAAAATTAGGGTTTGGATTCCATATCTGATTTATCCTTTCTATTTAACCTTAATAATTAAGGTAAAATAATTAACTTAATAATCTGTACAAAATTTCATATAATAAAATAATTATTATATTTATTCTAAAAAAAATCCCTTTATATATTAAATAATATATGATTATATATTCATGGAAAATAATTAATAAAAACATTTCTATCTTAAAATTAATTATTATAAGAATATACTTTATAATAATCAATAATTCTAAAATAAATTTACTTGTAAATATTCATGGAATAAATATATTTTTTATTTATTTATATAGAAAATATTGGGTTGTCATAGACAAAGTTATTCATATTATTAAATTACAATATTTACAATGTCTAGATGTTCTGTCAAGGAGAGGTTTGGTCATCTAATTGCGCGCCAATAAGAAGAAATCCTTATCGGAAAGCCCCCTCTTTCCTGGGAATGACCTGGTTGTTAAATATTATGAGTTATAATATTAATGATGAATAAGTTCGTGTTAATTAAAGATGAAATTGATAGTTCTATTGTGTTGAAATTATTAGTGTTAGTAGAAATCTACATTTATTTCGATATTAATTGATGTCTGGAAGTTATACTGACCAGTCGGGTAATTAATCGGTTAAATGAGCAATTAATTGCTATTAATTCACATGATTATAAATATTTGTTCAAATGTGTGTACTATCGATTCACATTCTTGTACTATTAGGAGAGTTGGTGCAAGATTGATAATACTTGCATGACTATGTTAAAAATGGAGGTATAGATGGAGGAACTATACTGTAATTCGTATTTTCACATAATTATAATTATTTATTCACATGATTTACTATTAGGGGAGGTGGTGCAAGTTTGATAATACTTGCAGGACTAAATTAAAAATGAAGAAAAAGAGGAAGGTATTATACTGTAATATTTCGAGCCCCAAAACGTGTAATTGTCGAAACTATATTTTCCTTCATTTCTCACCAATTCACTAAAGTTTTAGAACAATTATTATAGAGAGAAATTATAGAGAGAAAGAAGAAGAGAAGTCTGCTACCTCACTATTCAAATATCCAGTTTCTTCTAAGGTAATGGGTATTGTTCTTTCGTAATCATGAAGAGAGTTATTTTCTTTTAATACTCGTAAGATTTGTTATTCCATTCTTTATTATTATGTTGGAATAACCTGTCTATGTGAAGTACCGTATACATGGTGAAATTCTTCTGTTATTACATTCTTTATTATTATGTTGGAATAACCTGTTTGTGCGGTCTATCGCATGCCTGGTGAATTCTGATGTTATTCCATTCTTTATTATTCTGTTGGAACATCCTGTCTGTGCGGATTACGCATGACCTAGTTTCATTCTTTATTATTCTGTTGGGAATAACCTGTCTGTGCGATCTATCGCATGCATGGTGAATTCTTCTGTCACTACTACAAAACAGTAAATAGACAACGCGGAAAAAACGTTGTGGTTTCTGTCAGAAAAACGTCGTGGTTAAGGGTGTTGTCTATTTGACACCCTTACACAACGTTTTAAAAAAGTTGTAATTAAGCACAATACACAACGTTTTTTAGGAAAAAACGTTGTGTATTTGTTTTCAAAAAAATTAGCAGATGCTTAAAAACGTTGTAGAAAGTATGATTCCACAACGTTTTTCTGTTAAAAACGTTGTTGTTTAGTATATAAGACAACGTTTTTTAAATGTTGTCTAATAAAAAAAAGTAAAAAAAAAATATTGTTGTTTAGTATATGAGACAACGTTTTTTAAACGTTGTAGATAAAAAATAAAAAAGAAAAAAAAATGTGATTCACCTATATTACCAATGCACCTGCAAAATGCTAATGCCATGATATATAACCAAAATGTATCAATCATTCAAAATACATCCCAATAATTTCTTAATTCAAATGATGGAAAAATATATTACAAAATTTAACTTTCGGACCAGTAGATGGACCCTGTTGCTGGAACAAGCATAGTGAAGACAACATTTCTTGGTTTCATTGCTTATATATAAATGTATTCACCAATTGTGCGGCTATATTTTCCTTCCATATCTGTCTGAGATATATAAACTGCATAACCAGAGCAATCAAGAGCAGGACTAACTTGGACTACCAAATTCGCTGCAGCAGCTTTTGGGAATTTCTTGAGATCCCCAGTTGGAGAAAATAAGTACAGAAACCCATCCAATGAACCAATAGATACGCAACCTGTAAATAGATCAACATGACAAAGAAGTTGGTGAGTTCCTTCAAGAAATACTCAGGAATTTATCAAAGTCAAAGACCCACATTTATAAATTCTGCTATAAGCATGAGAATCCCTAGAAGTTGCTAAACTAGAATTCACAAATTTGTAAATGCTGGTACATCAATTCAAAACGGACTTTGTGGTAATGAATCAGGTAGACATAATTACTTCAAAATCTCTTCCATTTTATACTGATTTCTTGTTTCTCTCTATCTAACTGATGGTAGTTTGAAGGTAAAGGGTCCACATATAAGCATATTAGTAAATAAAGTGAAGTGAGAGAAAATCACTTTAATTGGTTCTAGTTCATAGAAAACTATATTTGGGAAGTTGGATTCATGACTCATCTGAGGAAGTCTATGATCCTTCCTTCTTAAGATCATGAGTATCAAAATAAACATCCAGGATAAGTTAAACTCAAAAAGCTAGGGAACAGGATCAAGGATTTTGCACCGACTCAATAAACTGGTATAATATACTTTTTTACCTTTAAGATAATCCATCCAAATAAACATATTAAAAGCAGAGCAATAGATAATAAACAGACTGTAGCAAACAAAATAGTTCAGTAAAATACCCATCTGGAAATGAAAGTCAAATTTATTTAGTTATAGTTTAGCTCATGTATAAAGTATAACCCAACCAAATAATCAAAAGGGAACACAAGAAAATAGGTAAATATTTCCACTAAAGTAAGCAAACATTCACCTATCCAAAAAAAGGTCCATAAAAACACTTAGATGACTAGATGAGCATATTTAAGCAAACCCAGAAATATAAAATGAAACAGTGTAAAATTAAATTAACATGGATTAATGAATAAGATGAAGGAAAAAAAATCATACCTTTAGTAACTGATGTGTTTTATGAAACCTGCATTCATAGAAGAGTTCATTCCAACAGTTGGAGCATTTTCAAGGAGTTTATTCCAACATTTTCAAGGAGTTTAGATTAGTGGAAGCATTTGAAAGTTGCAAAAGTTGTTTTATTATATATAGATTTAATGAACTAACCCATACAATAAAAGAAAATATAAATCTAAAATTTAAAATAAACGAGTCACCACCCTGCGAACTCTGATATTATTCTATTGAGGGAAACTATAAAAGCATGCAACTCACAGTGTCTTGAGGTTTTTCATGCGACTAAAGGGTGGAAAAGTTCCTTCAATTCCATTTAAGTCACTGATTCTTCTGCAGATTATAATTTACCAGTAACAAATAGAAACTAAGAAGCCGTCTAATTAGACATACATCCATTGAAGCAATACAATTGGAATGTAATACTAACAAATCAGATAATTTAGTCAAAAGAGCAATGCCAGTAGGTATTGGTCCATCCAAATTGCTAGCCTGAATCCTTCTGCAAGTAACAAATTTATATAAATAATCTAAAATAAAACTATTAGAAAAACAGAAATAAAATAAACAGGTTAATATCTCACAGTTTCTCAAGACTGGTCCAGTTCTGTATGAAATTGGGTATCTTTCCTGTGAAGTGGTTATCGGTAATTCGACTGCATTTGCATTTAGCAACAAACTGAACAGTTGGTTTTAAAAAGAAATAAAGAGAACTGAATAAAAAAAACAATAGCATATGAACTTAGGAACTTACAAGTCCTTCAAAGTCGTCCACTTTGCAAGTGTTTCAGGCAACTCCCCAGTGAAATTGTTTGAAGAAAGAAGACTTCAACAACAGATAAACCAATAAATCAATCAAAAAACATGAACTAAAAGTAGCAAATTTTAGTCTAAGGAAGAAAAGAATCTTACACTCTCTCTATAGCAGGAAGATTCCCAAGCTCTGGGGGAATAGCTCCAGACAGCTGCAAATTTGGGAAAAATAAAAGATGGAAGAAAGAAAAAGTGTCAAGAGGATAATATAAAATTTTACTCAACATGATAAATGTGATTCAATGCAAGGGATATATCAGAAGAATACAGCTTGAATGCAAAACCTAAACAGAAGGTGCTTCCCTAGAATTATATCTGTCCTTGATGCTGATTAAAAGGAAATTGGATTTAAATTTCAAATTACCTGCTGCAAAAGGACCTCTTCATAACTAAGATCATCATGTTCAGGAAAAAATTCTTTCAAATTCTCAGCAATTTCGGGTGGAATTTTTCCAGTCAAATAATGGTCATGCACATCTATGTTCCGCATCATGTATGTTTCGGAGAAAACTGCAGAAGAAGCTCTCTAAACCCAGATTGTAGGAACCTCTCCTTCACTCTACCTAAGATATTATATGCCGTTAAGTAACAAGAGAAATAAGTAAAATCAAGCAGAAAAAAACCGTTTAAAAATAAAACAAAAAGTCATACATCAAGAAACAGTGAAGCACAGCCTTTAGTTCTCACTTGAACATCCATCTCCCTAAACACATAAGTTGACAACTCTTACATTGACTAAAGTATATATCATTATAACTAATTAAACATACATATACCCTGTGTAGAAACATACATATTGCCACCCACTCACTGTTTTAACTTATTACCCTGAAACATTGAACCTTTGTTTAACAGTGAATTATATAATAAGAACCCTAAAAAAGGTTGTAAATTGTATATTGACAAATCAGGAAAAACCCAAAAAAGCTATAATCACAATCACCCATCATTTAACTCCAGTTTGTTGACAATTAGGTCTTACTGAGTCTACTCACAATCTGATGCACAAATTGTATAACTCAACGTACCTACCCATTAAGGAGAGAATTCACTACTATGATTTATGAGAACAACCCATGAAAATAAGCATTAAAAGCCAGAATCTTTCAAAATTTAAAGATAAGATTCAAAATCAGTTCTTTAAATTGGCACTATGCTAAATTCATGAAAAATACAGGAATATATAGATGACAGAGATGAGGAATACCTTGAGTAAAGATGGTGAGAAGATGGGTTTTGGGTTTTGACTTGCTTTCTACTGGCTTCGAAGGAGCTGCCGCCGGCGAAGCATACGGCGCTCGTGCCATTATCCTATCTTTCCTCTTCTCTAGGAATCGGGTTAAAGAAGATTTTCTTGCAATCGGTAGATCTGCTAATACAAAAACAGAGAACCCTTCATTAGTTTTCTACATAAACTCTTTAAAATTCTTTTGAATGTCAAATTTCGAATGAGATAGTAAATTACCGGAAATAATTGGCTGAGGCTGAGGCCGTTGATTAGGGACAACCTGAGGTGAAGAGGGAATCAAATTAGAAGGTTGAATTGGTTTTTGGACCAAATTATTGTGACTGGTTGAGTTTCCCTTGCTTGCTAACAGCATGATTTCCTTTGCTTTCTCCGCCGGAAAGTCATTGAACACGATGACTTGACCGCCGTAGAATATGGTCATTGGTGCAGCTTGAGGCTGCGGCCTGACCGGGATTTCATTGTTGGAACCAAAGATGTTAACGGAGTTGGGGATTCGGGTCGGAGCACCCATATACTGAACCGGTTTGTCTGCCACCGGAAACAGATTCATAGTGGTTGCAGCTGATGTTAGAGGACTCGCAGGTTGACGAAATTGGAGGACTCGCAGGTCGGAGCATTATGTTTCGTAGGATAAGAATCAGCGGGAGAGACGAAATAGGGAGAGCTAGGAAGCCACGAGAGAGAGATTGACGAGGGGAGAGCTACGAAGCACAAGAGAAAGAGAGTCAGAGAGCGATGGTGGTGCTGAGATGGTTACGAGTTCTACTTCAGAAATTTCTAAAGTTAGGGTTTCAGAGAATCGGGAGAGAATAAGAGAGAGTTAGGGCTTCAGTTTTAATCGTGTCTTTTTGTTTTGCTCCGTGTTTTATTTCCGCGGTTTTTTTTTAGCTCCGTGTTTTTGTTAATAGACAACGTTTTTAAAAAAAAACGTTATCTAATTAAAACAAAAAAAATGTCATTTTAAATAGATAACGTTTTTGTATATAAATTTACAACGTTTTTTTTTAAAAACGTTGTAAAAAAAAATTCCACAACGTTTTTATAAAAAACGTTGTCTATTAAGTGTTGTCTATTAGGTACTTTGTACTGGTGTGTTATTCCATTCTTTATTATCCTGTTGGAATAACCTGTCTATGTGGATTACCGCATGCATGGTGAATGATCCTTCGTATTCATTCCTTATTAAAATATGGAAATGATATGTCTACGTGGATTACCGCATGGCGGGTAAAAATCCATTTTGCAGTTTCATATATTCTATTATACTCAGTTGGTTAAAGTTTTGACTTCTATACTCCATGAAATTAGTATAATATCCTGAATATTTGTGCTTCATCCAGAATCTTTTCATGAAAATATTCTTCTGAGCATTCTTGAATTTTACTCCACAAAGCAGTATCATGTTGACAATTTGGACGTAATTGATTTCAGGATAAATTAACTTATAAATCTTTAAAATTTATTCTTGAACTTGTTTTATTGAATTATTATGTCATTATCATCATCCCCATGCTTATATTGTGATGAAAGTCATCTTTGGCTTACGTTCATAGATGGACTTGGTATGATTATGACCAAGGATTATTCGGTATAATCATGACCGTAATGTAACGAATGATGTGGTAAAAGTCCTCATTGACCTGTAGTTCATTGATGGACAGTTGTTGGTATGATTAGGACCAGGGATTATTCAGTATAATCATGACCATTGATGATTACATGAATATCCTTGGCCGTGGTGCAGGGATGATTCAATTTTATTTATTAAGCTGAGTCTCAGCGATAAAGTTGATGAAAAACATTTTTAAATCATAGAAGACAGTAGATTTTATTCTATACTTGACTCTTCTAATGGATTGCTTATTCCGCTGCAGTTGTTAATCTAAAACTTGTTTTCTATTGTATTCTATTAGTTGTTATACTGTTGAAGGCTAAGGATAATTTATTCTACATTATCTTAGTCATAATATTTCTTACTGGGCTAGTTGAGCTCACCGTTTCTTTCATTGTTCTCTTCAAGAAATGAGAATATAGCTGGGATGAGTCGGGGAATGGAGTGATGGTCCAGGATAAATGGATTTAGTAGTCCTCACTATTTACCACTACAAAGTACCTAATAGACAACACTAAATAGACAACGTTTTTATAAAAAACGTTGTGGTAGTTTTTTTTACAACGTTTTTAAAAAAACGTTGTAAATATATATGCAAAAATGTTATCTATTTAAAAGTATTTTTTTTTGTTTTAACTAGATAACGTTTTTTTTAAAAACGTTGTCTATTATGAAAAACACGGAGCTAAAAATCTTTATCAATTTAAAGAGTTTGTTTTTCTTTTCTTTTTCTCGCTCATTCAGCCCTCGCCTCTCTTCCTTCTTTCTCATCCCTCCATCCTGTCTCACAAATCCCTCCAGCTTTCTAGATTCAAAGTCATTCTCTCCCCCTTCATTTTCATGGCGGATTTTACAGCTCCGTCATTCTGTTTAGGGCTCGATTTTGACCTAGATTCGGAACCCCAAATCAGTGTCAAAAAAGATACGTCACCTAAACCAGCTCGACAACCTTCAACCTCCACAAATCTGCTCCCTACAGTCGACGAATTCGGCGACGATGATTTTGAATCACCCACGGCAGGTCCGGGTCCAGAAGTTTCGGACCCTCTTCGGACAGTCAAGCGCCTTCGCCGGGGGCCCACACCGGTTGCCCAAAATCCAGAGCCAGTGGTGTCTTGGTGTAAGGTAGATGATGAGATTGAAGAGTTCTCTTCTCAGGAGGATAAATGTAGAGGTAAATTTTAGTGGGAACTTGTTATTGTTTTGTTTTTGTGCAACAACACCAGCTCCGTCGTCTCAATATACATGAATATCATCAGGTTACTTCTCTCTAAATCTCTATCCATACTCAATACACGTGCCTATATATATATGTGTGTGTGTGTATTATTGAAAATAAGAGATCTTGAGTGTGACCACCTAATTTCACTGGTACAAACTATATTCTTCCTTGACCTTTTCTTTATCCTTCGACTCAACTTATATTAACTTTTGACTGATATAGGGAAAATTGTTTATCTTGATTTAGGAGCATGGAAAGCAGGAAAAATCAGCCTCCAGTGTTGACGATTCAGGGAAGGTTAGTTAGCTGCCTACAAATTTTAGATATTCTCATAGATATAGAAGTAGTTTTTCGTTTTTCCCTAATTACTGGATCAGATGGGACTTTTATGTTCATTAGACCACTATATATATATATAAATATATTCTTATCATACGAGATGCAATGTTAATTTTGTATTGTAGACTATCATGAATCATATGAATGTTGCATATATTGTCATTTTTTGAGTTTTGAGGATTTACGAATTTTGCTGTTTTGTATATGGATATTTTTTTCCAATGCTGTTTTGTTGAAGTTTCCATAAAGATATTACAAGTGCTTAAATCGTTCACCCTGCTTCTTCTAGGTACATTTATCATCATTTGTTGGGGCATGAAGTTGAGGTTCAGATGGTTAGCAATGCCCTGCCTCGGAGTTTTGGTGCTCCAGGCCTCCTAGAGCTTAATGCATCTCAAGTAAGCCCACTATGCCAACATGGGTCTGAGAAGAGAAGCAAGAAACAAACTTCCAGAAATAATAGTGGCAAAGTGGCTTGCACGCGCAAGGCATGCACTATGCCAACATGGGTCTGATAAGAAAATGGGCATATATACATGGACAGTCTTCTATTAAAGGATGTAAGAAATTTCTAACATTTTTTTATGTAATATATATCTTTATACTTTTCAATGATCTTTTCTTAATGAAATTGTGCTGTGTTCATCAGACATTTCAATCAAATGGCACTATGCCGCATCAAATTTACCCGGTAGATGCCACAGCCTTAGCCTCAGCCTCAGCCTCAGCCTCAGCTTACTATGGCAACCAGGGCCTCCGAAACCTACAGGTAGTTAGCTTGTTTTCCTTATTTAGTAAATGTTAAATCTAATATTTCTTCTACCTGGGTGGCGGTTATCTCTTTGGTTTGCCTGTTGGTTTTGTTGCTGATTCTATTGGTGCTACTGTTGGTGGATCTGCTGCCTTCCTTCTTGGCAGAACAGTAAGTGTTGTAGAACCACTTCTTTCTAGTAAAATTCTAGATAAAGGTTCATATATAGAAATAGAGCATCATTCTATCACCAGAATCTATACATGATTTTCTTCAGTTCTCTGCTTAGCAGCAGTTATAGACGGTACCATATTTTCTCCCCAACTGGTTTTTGAGATTGAATTTTTTCTCTTATAAAATTGGTAACATAATCTCATTTTAATTTCTTTTCAGATTGCAAGGTCATTTGTTATGTCCAAGTTAAAAGACTATCCACAGTTTCGTGCAGTTGCAATTGCTATTCAGAAATCTGGATTTAAGGTTTGTCTCTCTCTGTGTGTGCGTGTGTGTACATACTTACATATATGCATATGTTAGTAACTTGTATTCATAAACCCACTTCTATTTCATGTACATGTGGTGTATACAGATAAGAAAGGGAATATAATATAGATGAACATTAAAACTCAATGGGGTAAAAAAAAACTTAAGCTAGACGAGAATGTGTGATTACATGACCAGCTAAAGTCGCACTAAATATGCTCTAAACATTAATATTTAATACAGCCAGAATTGACTGTTGACTTAATGAGTTGATGCCTTTTTCGGATATTTAATACAGCCAGCATTGGCTGCTTTCTCTTTCATTGATACAACCATGACTGGAAGTGTTGCTCTTGCTGCTTCTGAAGCAGAAAATAAGACAGCTGATTTAATGGTTAGTTTCTGTTGTCCTCAGGCTCTTCAGGGTTCTATGATTTCTACGTATTTAGCATGACCAGATATACTATCGAAAGTATTGGATCTACATATTCTTTACTTTTGTGTTACTTTTAGATAATGCAGTATATGTGTAGCATTTGTTGTTATGAAATATGTAAATTTTAGAAAAACAAATGTGTTATGTTAGGGTACTAAGAACTTCAATGGAGGCCGTTCAATGGAGGTTATGTTTCCTCCTTACTAGTCGTTTACAGCTTGCAATAGTCGGTACATCTAAAACTTGCAGTCATTGAATTACTTGCAGGATGATGAGAATGCGCTGCTGCAGCAGGCGCTTGCAATGTCAGTGGATGGCCCTGTGGCTACTGTTGCTATGCAAGAGACAGATATGTTGGAGGCTTCTGTAGACGATCACGACTTGGCACTTGGTAAGTTAATATATTTTTCTGGCAGAATCTTTTATCTAAATAATAGGGGATTATTTGTTTATGTGCTTTTTACAAGCTAATTTCTTGCTTTTGGTAGGCAGGGCATCATGTACAAGAGGATTCAGGTGAAGAACTAGGACAACTCATTGCTGGAACGGTACGCAATTGGAGTTTTAGGGTGGCAATTGCAAATCTTAGGAAATTCACTGATTGATTTCTAAATTTCTTGGTTAGGGAGATCTTAGGTTGCCTGTTATCATAACTTGAGACATTTCTCAATTGCTTAAAACGGTGAGACATTGCTCCATAACTTAATTTTATGGATAGTTTGGTATATTTTATGAATGTAGTAATTTGAAAATGTAAACGAATGATATTATTGGGATGTATTTTGAATGGTTGATACATTTTGGCTTTAAATTTAAATGAGAATTTAGACCTTTTAGCTATATATCATGTTATTAGCATATTGCAGGTGCATTGGTAATATAGGTGAACCACAATTTTTTTTATTTTTTTTTCTTTATCTACAACATTTTAAAAATGTTGTATAAATTGATTAAAAACGTTGTCTGATATATTAAACTACAACGTTTTTATCCAGAAAACGTTGTGGAATCATACCTTCTACAACGTTTTTAATCATCTGTTAATTTTTGGAAAAAAAATCTACAACGTTTTTTCTTAATAAACGTTGTGTATTTTGCTTAACCACAACGTTTTAAAAACGTTGTGTAAGGGTGTCAAATAGACAACACCCTTAACCACGACGTTTTTCTGACTGAAACCACAACGTTTTTTCCGCATTGTCTATTTACTGTTTTGTAGTAGTGATTCTACAAAATAATGTGATAATAATTGTAATGAGGACACCATTGAGTGTGGATATTGTCTAGATAACAATATTATTGTTTAAACTCTCAGCTATGTTTTGTCGTATTTTACACGTCTGTTGTATAATTAAGTTTGTATTTGATTTATGTACCATGTATTTGGCGACTTAAGATGGGTGACGTATACCTATTTTGTGGCCGTCACACCATGGGATAATAAGTTAGAGATAATAAGTTAGCAAAAGTTAGACTTTGAAAAAGAAGTAAGATCAAGAAAGAGTCAAGGGATCATCAAGGGTAAGCCTCCAATGATATTAATCTTCCAACTCTTTTATGGTAGATTGATAGAAAAGTGATGGTCATGTATGCTAAGCAATCATAAGAATGAATAATCAATGGACTTAAGCCGAATAAGTCATTAATAAGTAACTTGAACCTAAATAAGTTATAAACTTATGAAGAACTTATGATGAACTTGTCATAGGTTTGTCATATGAAGTTGGTATGTTTGATAAGATGTGAGAATGTTGATTAAAGGACTTATATCTATAATAAATCTTAAGGAATGAAAATTTGTATTTCATAAGTTGTTAAGTCATGAACTTATGAAGAATAAGTTAAAACTTACCTTGAAAATAAGTTGGTGTAATAAGTAGTTTAAAATGCTCATATGATGGTTAGAATCCATTTAGAACGTTGATCAAATCGTTAGTAATGACGTTTCGCCAGAATTAACACGATTGGACGATAATCATCGAATTCATGAAATTCTCGGAATAGAAGTCGAATTTTGTGTTTGAACACAGAAACGTTGGTTTTAGATGGAGTCAAGTCATTTTTGGCATTATAGAGTTGCGGACTCAAAAATGACCGGATTCCGACTTAGAACGAAGAAACGAGCGTTGAACGTTTACTGTTTTCGTAAAAATGAACTAATAGGTTAAGTTTTAGCAAACGAAGTCCAATAGATAAAATTCTTGCATGAATGCGTAGAGCATGAAATTTTTGAACCGTAGGCTTTTGAATGAGTTAATTCGAACTTATAATGAAGAAGTTATGCGTCCGGGAATTTCGCAAAATTAAAAGTCTGTCAAATTTTTCTGGTGCATAGAGTTGGCGCCGCGGTGCCAACCCAAGGTATATTAGTGGCGCTGTAGCGCCATATACAGTGCAATGACCTACTGCAGAATCACGCCGCGGCGCGACTGAGATAGTAATGTGTGGCGCCATAGCGCCAAGACTGGATAATTGGTACTGTTATTCCACGCCGCAGCGCGTGTTGAAGAGCTATGACCGGCTCCGCAGCGCCAGTCGTAGGGTTTGGATAGTGAAGAAAGTTTATAAGTATGACATGAATAGCAACTCATTAGTAATGAACTAAAGCTTGATTATAATATTGTCAAGACATGTTTAAACCTTATGTATTATCCATTATGGTTAACGTTAGTCAATTATATGTGAATGTAAGAATGACATACCGAAAAGCCGGAACAAATAGTAACAAATCTAAGTTATAATTAAATTGAGAAGAAGGGTAAGATACATTAGGAACTATGTATGTTCATTCATGACCTAATGTGTTATGTGATGTTATCATTACTGTAGATACTTAAAGACTTAAACAAGAACGTGTTATTAACTGTAGCAGACGCTAAAGGCAAGTATTCTAACCCTTGGTTCTGTTCAATCTGGACAAGCTTTGTAATTCATGTATTCTTACACATGAAGTATAGTATGATGAAGTCCAAGCCAACTCTTTCGGCTAGACTTATATTATGTTTCTATCAAGCATGGTCAATGTTTACTAAGTTATATTGGTGTGTTTTTCAAACGAAGACTGAGTGTACTAAAAATGGTTTGTCATCTAACGACAGGCACGTGAGGTTGCCGCAACTTAAACGTACATACGTTTAATGAATGTAGTGTTGGTCAACATAGAGTACTATAGGCTGATCACCTAGACGTGCTCGTAAGTAATGTCGGACTTACGGACTTAGTGCCGGAATGTCCTTTTCAAAAGAACTTATGAGATGCTCAAGGTCTTGGACCAGAATTGATGTTTTACTGAATATTGTTGTTGTAAAACGTTTTAAAGGAAAAGAATTGCTATTTTTAATTATCGATAATACTTTGTAACTATTGTTCAGTTATTGAAGATATACGATTCCTATGTTTCAAGCATGTTGTTTATTAGAATTGGTGTACTTGCTGAGCTAGTCATGCTCACTCTTGCTTGAACCATATAAACACTGTGACAACCCGAAAATTTAGACAATTTATTAAAATCTTAAATGATTGATTTAAGGTCAAATAATAGACCTAGATAGAAAATAAGTGTATACGTTTGATGTTATTGGGATTGAATTTTGAGGATTTCAAAATTCTGTGAAGGATATAGGTGAATTATTCAGGATTAAGGATTTATGGGATTATGTTCTGTGTTTATGGTTAATGATATGTTCAAAATGTGGTTAAGAGTCATGGGTTGATCAGATAAATTACATGTGTTAAACCCTAATTATATTTTAAGAACGACAACGTTCAGTTAGAAAACCCTAACGTCTAATAAGAAACCCTAGAAATCGGTTCTGGAAACCCTAGTTTCAGTTCCGGGAAATCCGAAATCCTAATTCGGATATTGAAAACCCTAGATTGGGAATACAATGTTATGAACAAGGTTAAACGTCAATAATTGTAATTAATTAGGGAAAACCCTAATGAATTATCTAAAATCTTAGTTGATTATATGAAAACCCTAATACCAGATCTGAAAATCCTAATTTCAGAATCTGATAAAATGAAACCCTAATCTGGGAATATAATGTATAATTTTAAGGCTTTAGTGTTATTAATTAAATACTAATTAGGGTAAATGTTAATTAATTTACAAACCCTAATTTTCTAATTTAGAAATTAAATATTCGTAATTAGATTAGGGTTTTCTAATTACACAAAAATTGAAATAATTAGGATTAGGGTTTCCTAATTAACATTGCTAATTTTAGCAATTAAATTCCACCATTGAATAATTAGGGTTTCTGACAGAACAATTAGGGTTCCAATAAATTGAAAATTAGGGTTTGTAAATGAATTAACATTTACCCTAATTAGTATTTAATTAATAGCACTAAAGCCTTAAAATTCTCCATTATATTCCTAGATTAGGGTTTAATTTTATCAGATTCTGAAATTAGGGTTTTCAGATCTGGTATTAGGGTTTTCATATAATCAACTAAGATTTTAGATAATTCATTAGGGTTTTCCCTAATTAATTACAATTATTGACGTTTAACCTTGTTCATAACATTGTATTCCCAATCTAGGGTTTTCAATATCCGAATTAGGATTTCGGATTTCCCAGAACTGAAACTAGGGTTTCTTATTAGACGTTAGGGTTTTCTAACTGAACGTTGTCGTTCTTAAAATATAATTAGGGTTTAACACAGATGTAATTTATCTGATCAACCCATGACCCTTGACCACATTTTGAACATATCATTAACCATAAACACAGGACATAATCCCATAAATCCTTAATCCTGAATAATTCACCTATATCCTTCACAGAATTTTGAAATCCTCAAAATTCAATCCCAATAACATCAAATGCATACACTTATTTTCTATCTAGGTGTATTATTTGACCTTAAATCAATCATTTAAGATTTTAATAAATTGTCTAAATTTTCGGGTTGTCACAAACACATCTAAGATCGAACGGACCGAAGGCTCCGGCAAGGCGAAGACGAACCCATGGAATACGTATGTAATAGTATAAGGTGAATGATTGTAATATATTTGATATTATGACAAAAACAATGTAATGGTTATAAAGAACCTGGGGGAATGTTAATATTATTTTGCATATATAGAAGACATATTCGTTCCTTTGAGACTTTTCAATTGAATGTATGTGTGAATGGTAGTACCGTGTAGCACCATCTGTCGGGTTGGAAGATACCCAGATTTGGGGGCGTCACACACCAGCTAAACCAACAACAAGATGGATAAGTCATGGAAATGAACAACTTTGAGTTGAAAGAATGACTACAGATGAAGTGTTTCATAATTGGAAAAATATTGAGTTAGATTGCACAACAATACTGCATAACTTTGAAGATCTTCTGATGGGATGGTTCTTCCTGTGGATGTGACAACCCGATATTTTCTATATAAATAAATCATAAATTTTGCGTATAATTTTTTTTTATTTATTAAAATAAATATGAATGATATGTGTCAAGGTAATGTGTAATTATAATATTATGTGTGATAAATAAAATTTATTTATTACATTAAGTATTGCAGATAAATTTATTTTTAGAATTATTGATTATTATCAATTATAATTTTTATACTAATTAATTCCTTATTGGAAATGCTTTTATTAATTATTTTCTATGAAAATATAATCTTATATTATTTAAATAATATATGAAATGATTTTAGAATAATTATAATAATTATTTCATTATATGAATTTGTTCAGGAGGTTAAATTAAATATTTTAACTTAATTAAGAATGTTATTTATGTAAGATAAATCAGATATGGAATCCAAACCCTAATTTCAGGTTTTGATTATGGAATGAGAATAATAATATTATATTATTATTTTTCAGTGTTATAGATATGTATGGTTATGTGTGTAATGTTAATGTGTGGAACAGTTTTATTATATTACGACCAAACCCTAATAATATTTTATAAACCCTATTTCTGGTTCTGGAATAAGGAATGATGATAATAATATAATATTAATTATATTTTTAATTTTTCAGTGCTATAAATATGTGTCGTATGTACGTGTTGATGATGATTGGTCAATTATGGTTTTATTTTCAAAACCCTAATGTTAATTGGTTAAACCCTAGTTTTCTGTGAAAAACCTTAATTTGAAAAAAAATTATGAGTTTAAGACTGTTATATGACGATGTTATATGATATAAGTTATGTGTTATTTAATATTCTGCTAATTATAGAAAACCCTAACTTTAAATGTAAACCATAATTATATTTGATTTTCTAATAATTAGAAACCCTAATCCGGAAACCAAAATCGGAGGTTTGATTAGTCAGAAATAGTGTTACTATGATTGATATCAAGTGTGATAAACTTTAATTACTAATTAAGGTAAACCTAATTAGTAAATTAAAGCCCTAAAAAAACTAGAACCCTAATTTAATTTCTAGAAACCCTAATTGTATTATGGAAACCCTAATTTTTGGTATTATAAACCCTAATTGCCTTATAAGCAAAGTTAATTGTGATTAAGGGTAATAAACCCTAATATCCATGTATAAGATAATTACAAACTTAATTTGATTAACAAATTTATTTTGCAAAATTTTATAAACTAAAAGTTATTTATTTTTATTTATTTAATTTTTGTGCAAACCCTAAATTAAAAATCCTGGATTTTTGTTTGCTAAATTGGCTCAAACCCTAGACCCTAATATCCAAACCCTAAACTCTAAGGGTTTGTCAATTATCAATTTTGTCATTTAAATTGAATTATCAAAAGACCATTTTACCCTTTGTGTATTATTTGAGCTAACTTGTAAGAATTGGCTTAACTTTAGTAGTTCAACAACTCCCAACAACTCTAACCACTCTAAATTGACAGTAAATCAGCCTAAGCTAGCCAATGCATTGCATCTTGTATCATATATATAGATTGGGAGAGAGAAAAAAAAATCATTTTGAAGCCTTATTTTTGCACAAAACTCAACCAACCCTCATTCTCTCTCAAACCAACGAAAAGTTGTAGCATTTCAGTCCTTAATACAAGCCCCACGTCCACCATAAGCCAATCACAAACAACTTGGAAGCCAAGAAATCGAAATCAAGACATAATGGTATAAAATCTCAAAAATAAGAAATCCTTTGATTCTATGTTAATTGATGAAATTGATTGTTTAAAGTTGTGTAATAAGGAGTGTATTAATGTTCTGGGTTGTTAAATTCATGACCCATAACATCAAAGTGCTCAAAATCAAAGTTTTTCCAACTTTTGAAAAACCGAACTCTGTTATTTTTAGGCAAATGTCAAGCCTTATATCTCTGTGATTATTGGGTGTTTTTGATGTTTAAAAGTTTTTATATGTATTCTGTAATGTGCTCTTTAAGAGGAAAAAAGAATCAAGGTCAGATCATTTGTAGATAGGAAGATATTAACGGTCAAAACCCATTGACCAAATCTGCCAAAGTACCGAACCCAGAAAAATTAAGAACAATTTCCGTGTCCAACTTTGACCGGCCTGATCGTGCTTATTTTTTTGATGTTTTTGTGTTATGATGCTTTGTAGTTGTATTAATACATGTTGTCTACACACTGGAAGTGATAGATCACAAAAGAGTGCCACGATCATCAAGTTATAGAGGTCCAAAGTAGGCACCTCGAACTGTTCTTTGTGAAGAACAGCTCTAACAGCTACTTTGATGGCCAATATCTTCCAGATATGGTGCTTTTAAGCCATGATGTTTATTGGTAATTATAGTATTACATGAGCACTACAAGACCCAATTTATAGATTGTCCAAATTCGTTCGGATGAGAGAGTTATACTCGGTCAAATGTGCCATCTCGCTAACTGCCTTATGAAATCTGGGTAGATGAAGAACACCATTAGCGACGGTTTCTGTCGCCTAAACCCTATAGCGACGGTTTTGTATTATTTTTAATTTCTAGAAATTCCGAAAATGATTAAAAATTAGAAAAAAATAGATTTTAATTATTAAAAATACCAAATAAATTCCGAAAAATTATTTTAAATTTTGAAAAATTGTTTTTAACTATTTTGAGTATATTTCATAAATATTTAATATTTTTGGAATATAAAAGGTATTTATTTATTTAATTACAATATTAGATAAATTATTTAAAAATTGTTTTAATTCATGAAAAATCATGAAAAATTATATTACTGTGTTAGAAAATATTTTTGAGTTATTTTGATAACTTTTAATATTTTGTGATAATTTTCATTAATAAGTTAATATTAATGATTGTTAAGTTATTTATTAAAATGAATTAAATAAATGAATTAAAAATGATTTTATTACATTAAAAAATCATTTTAAATAATAATAAGGTATTTAAGAATATTTTAAGTTATAAAATATAACTTTTAATATTTAATGGGTAATTTCATTAATTAATAATTATTAATGATATTAAAGTTATTTAATAATTATATTAAATAAATTAGTTTAAAAATGATTTTAATATTATAATAATCATTTTAAATGAAAAAAAGTGTTTAAAGATATTTTAAGTTATAAACTATAACTTTTAATATTTAAAGGATAATTTCATTAATAATTTAATATTAATGATATTAAATAATTATATTAAATAAATAGTTTTAAAATGGTTTTATTTATTTAAAAATCATTTAAAAAGGGATATAAATGAATTAAAAATATTTTAAGTTATAATTAATAACTTTTAATATATGGATAAATAGTTCATTAATATTTAAATATTAATGGTAATTATTTAATAATGATTTTAAATGTTTTAAAAATCATTTAAGGGTAATATTAATACGATAAGAATATTTTGAGTTATTATACATAACTTTAATATTTTGGCAATGGTTTCATTAATGATTTAATATTGATTAAATATTAATGATTATAGAATTGTTTGATGTTTAAATCATTTAATAATGATTCTGATATTTAAAAATTAGATAATAATTATTTAAAAATTATTATAAGTCATTTAAAAATTATATGACTGATATTTACGAATGTTGAACTTTGAGATAGAGTCTTAGACTCGATTATTACCCGATAAAGATGTCGATAGACCGACATATTTCAGAAATTGATCTGGACTTAGATAATGTGATTAGTTAACTGTTTATTTTTGATTCAATGGTTATTATGGTTGTGTGACAATGTGATTAGGAATGTGTTGATGTTTGTTTGTGATGCTATGATTGTTGAACATGTGTGATAAGATGATTAGGTTATGTGCTGACTGCGAAATGCAGTACTATGTGTTTCGGTATACTGTTCTAATCGAACGATTGATTTGATTAATGATAGGTTGTGATAGAAAAGGGTAGAACTAAGTTGAGAATTGTAAGCAGCGCATCAGGCAAATATCCTACCTTTGCATTTTCTTTATGCATTGGACAAGTGTAAGAATGTTTCAAAGTTATATTATTACTATACAGATTGTTAAGCCTATATTATATACGCCCATTGATTATCAACATGTTAGTATATGATAATTCAGTTATATATATTCTGTTCGTTAATTTCTATAAATGATTATACAAGTGTCCCCACTTGGATAATCATTGTATTTAATCACATGTTGATAAACCTTTGTTATACATATATGTTGAATTATAGATTATTGTTGGATAAAATAAAACCTTTTGTCTGGAAACCTGACAAATATGAACATCATGTTCACGGGAAAACTTTTATGCGCCCAAGGCGGATCAAATAAATGATAACATCGTTCTTGTAATGAAGTATTGATCAATACAGGGCACAACGGGCTGATCACCCCCGTGTCCGTAAGTTATGACGGTTTGCAGATGAAGTTCTGCTAAACCTTTTCGAAAATAAAAACAATGTTCATAAAATGTCAATTAAACCTTATTTATAGTCAGTAAGTAATTTCAAAAATTTAAAAGAGGGTTGTTATGTTATTAATATCAATTCAGAATACTTCACAACTATTGACTTGTTTTAGGTGGATATTATAAAGAAAACATTTAAATTCTTTCAACTTATATACATATAATACTTGTTGGGCACTCAAATGCTCATCCTTGCTTAATTTAAATGTTTTCAGATAAGTGTAAACAATCAGAAGGATCGGTGAAGAACAAGTGAAAAGGAAAGCAAACAGAATAGGTTTACGGTGTTATATAGTAAAGGTTGCGTACTTGGGATTAGACTCTGATAAAGGTAAGATAAGTTTATAATTTACATTATTGTTATTATTATTAGTAATATTTCCGCTCATAGAAATGATATCGTAAAGTACCGAGTTCGGGTTTCAAGTTTCCGGGTTCGGGGACTTTACATCATGGTATCAGAGCTATAGGGTTAGAAACCTTAGGTGGGTTAGACCTTAGGCTATAACCTTAGAACAGAGGGAAACGTTGAAAATACAAATAACTCATATAGAGTTAGTGGGTTGGTATGATTCAAAGATTAATCTCGGTGAGTTGTTAAGCTATAGAGTTTCCTAACTCTGATAATAAAGTTAAACAGTAATGGTGAATAGATCGAGTCTAAAAGACTGGTAGTGCATGGAAAGGAGATCGTAAAACAAAAATAATTAAGACATAGAATTAAATTATAATATATACGATGAGATCACCCCGTGATCTGATAAAATTATGACAGCCAGAAAGAATCAATCATATGATTGGAAAGTTTAAAGCAAGATTGCCGTGTGAATGGTACGGATTCAATAAAAGGTTATGAATACGGATTAAATGAAATTCGAATGAAAAAGGGGGTTAGGATTGGGTGGGGATTTCAATGATGACTCATGTCGGCAGCTGAGTTGTATGATTCCTTGTATGGGCGGGGAATTGTACTTGGTGTAAAAACTACTTAGTATCTGACACTGATAATCATTGAAATGTTTGTGTCGCGCTATTTGCTATATGCATGTTAAAAGGGTGATTCCTTTCTCATGTGTATAAAAAAATAGATAGGTCATAGGTAGAGAACATAGGGTTAAGTGCGAGTTCTTAAAACTCATACTTACGTGACATTCTTGATTCATAGTTATATGAAATATTTATGAATCCCTCAGCGAATGGACGCCAAAGGTATGACTAGGGTAAGTTCGTAAACTCATATAACTGTGGCAAGTTTATGGACTCATAAGTGTGGTTTGACGAACTGGGTATAGTTAATCTTTAGTGAAGGCAAAAGAAATAGGTAGTATTGGTATTAGCTGAAATTATATGTTTTTGTGTGGTATATGTGATAAGTATGTTTGTGTAATGAAATATTTTTTTTAACTTTTGTGTTGGTCAAAGTTGTAAATCCCGACTTTTGAAGTCACAAAGGGATAGCGAATGTTTAAAATAGAATGTGATATGACATGTCAAGTGTTATGAATATGAGTCTATGTTGGATTATGGGATAAGTTGGTATAAAGATAGTAGATATTTATTTGGTCCCTGGTTATTACAGTAGACCGAGTTTTTAAAAATCTAATATTTTGAATACATGATTATTTGAGTAGAAAATTTTGTGTTATATGTTAAGCGTTTACGATAAGGCTTAGTATGTAAAATAATTTATGAAAATGCCGTCAAGATGAAAACGAAACCAAAGGATAGAAGAACATGTCAAAAAAGCTGGAGGACAACCAGACTCGATACAAAAACTCGTGAATATGGACGATCAAGTTGTTTAGAACGGAATACCAGTCGCGAAAGATCAACCAGATAATCAAACGTCGAACGTTAAAGACTTCAAGGCGGTCCTATCGCCAGAATTTAAAGGTACAACTGACCATGTAAAAGCCCAAACTTGGGTTAAGGAAATTAAAAAGGTGTTTGTGATAGTTAGCGTAGCTGAGGGGCAAAAGACCTCTTTTGCCACCTGCATGATGAAGGGATAGGCAAAATTTTTGATAGAAAGCTAATTAGACGAGGGCAGGAACAGTTGTGGTAATATGAGATAGGTTTAAGACATTATTTTTCGAAAATTATTTTTCTGGTAGTATGCAGGCTAGATGGGAGGTGAAATTTCTAGAATTGAAGCAAAGGGATAAGTAAGTTGCAGAATATGTTAGTGAAATTTAAAGAGTTGACTAGATTGACTCCGCATCAAGTTGATACGGAGGCTAGAAAGGTACGAAGGTTGAGCCGGGATTACAACCCTAGCTCTACAACAAGGTGGAAGTGTTGCAGATTCCTACATTTGCAGCACTCATGCGGAAAGCGATTATTGTTAAGAAGGGGAGCGAGGCCATGAGCCTCTACAACAAGGTAAGAAGGAACAAGGGTAAGGTTAAGGGAGCTGAGAAGGTAGGAATTAATAGTGGAAGTAAGGGTAGAAATGAAAAGAGGAAGGCGAAGAACTTTGGAAGCGTGCAGGTGAAGCATAAAGGTGGGAAGAAGAAGCATGTAGTGTAATATGCAAAATGGTGGAAAGAACCACTCTGGGAATGTTTGAAATGGAAGTTAGTATGTTATAAGTGTGGGCAGAAGGGACATGTCACTTCCGACTGTCTCAATCCAAGAATGTATAGTAGGTGTTTCAAGTGTGGATCAGTGGAGCATAAGGTGGGAGACTGTTCAAGAAGGAGAATGGAGGTAAGGAATGCGAATACGGGGAAAAAGGCAGTAGGACATTGGCAGCAACGGGACCGACATCAACGAACGAACCAACGGAATCAACTGCAAGCGTCTTTAATACGACCGTGCAAGATATCGTGGCAGCTGGGGATGCAACTCCAGGTATTACTCGAACCAATATTATTTTCTTAAATATTGATTTCTTATATATAGTAAATTATTTTTATAAATTATTTTGAAGGAGGAATTTTAGTTCTTTTAGAAATCAAATTTTCGTTTAATCAGAAAGACAAGCTTTATGTAATAGTTAACGATCGATTCGATCAATCATGATCGAGATCCACTTGCAATGATTGTGTATGCTATGTACCCTGGTATGTATAGGTTTTAAAGTGGTGATTCCGGGGACGGAATCCTTATAAGGGAGGGTGAATGTGACAACCCGATATTTTCTATATAAATAAATCATAAATTTTGCGTATATTTTTTTTTTTATTTATTAAAATAAATATGAATGATATGTGTCAAGGTAATGTGTAATTATAATACTATGTGTGATAAATAAAATTTATTTATTACATTAAGTATTGCAGATAAATTTATTTTTAGAATTATTGATTATTATCAATTATAATTTTTATACTAATTAATTCCTTATTGGAAATGCTTTTATTAATTATTTTCTATGAAAATATAATCTTATATTATTTAAATAATATATGAAATGATTTTAGAATAATTATAATGATTATTTCATTATATGAATTTGTTCAGGAGGTTAAATTAAATATTTTAACATAATTAAGAATGTTATTTATGTAAGATAAATCAGATATGGAATCCAAACCCTAATTTCAGGTTTTGATTATGGAATGAGAATAATAATATTATATTATTATTTTTCAGTGTTATAGATATGTATGGTTATGTGTGTAATGTTAATGTGTGGAACAGTTTTATTATATTACGATCAAACCCTAATAATATTTTATAAACCCTATTTCTGGTTCTGGAATAAGGAATGATGATAATAATATAATATTAATTATATTTTTGATTTTTCAGTGCTATAAATATGTGTCGTATGTACGTGTTGATGATGATTGGTCAATTATGGTGTTTAATTTCAAAACCCCAATGTTAATTGGTTAAACCCTAGTTTTCTGTGGAAAACCATAATTTGAAAATAAATTGTGAGTTTAAAACTGTTATATGACGATGTTATATGATATATAAGTTATGTGTTATTTAATATTTTGCTAATTATAGATAACCCTAACTTTAAATGTAAACCATAATTATATTTGATTTTCTAATAATTAGAAACCCTAATCCGAAAACCAAAACCGGAGGTTTGATTAGTCAGAAATAGTGTTACTATGATTGATATCAAGTGTGATAAACTTTCACTACTACAAAACAGTAAATAGACAACGCGGAAAAAATGTTGTGGTTTCTGTCAGAAAAACGCCGTGGTTAAGGGTGTTGTCTATTTGACATCCTTACACAACGTTTTTAAAACGCTGTAGTTAAGAACAATACATAATGTTTTTTAGGAAAAAATGTTGTAGATTTATTTTTAAAAAATTAGCAGATGCTTAAAAACGTTGTAGAATGCATGATTCCACAACGTTTTTTGGATAAAAACGTTGTTGTTTAGTATATCAGACAACGTTTTTAACCAATTTATACAACATTTTAAAAACGTTGTAGATAAAGAAAAAAATAAAAAAAAATTATAATTCACCTATATTACCAATGCACCTGCAATATGCTAATGCCATGATATATAGCTAAAAAGTCTAAATTATCATTTAAATTTAAAACCAAATTGTATCAACCATTTAAAATACATCCCAATAATATCATTCATTTACAGTTTCAAATATCTCAAGCATTGATTATGAAACAACATGAATTAAAAAATACAAGTGAAACTAAATTTCTTTCAAAGACAATGAGACTGAACTTGCAAATGGTTCCCAGATTTTGTTGGTTGCTTTTTCTATTGCAGGTATCCTGGAAGGAAATAAAATATGAGGATAAGAGAGGGACAAAATCACAATACAAACAAATAATAGTAGACCATAATTGTTAGATAGTTGCATTTAAAATCTTGTTAACAGAAGTTAGACATGATATACCTGGCATAAGAGTATCCTCAATAAGTGAGTGAGTCTCTATCCAATACAGTGTCCCTCATATGTGTTTCTGTAACACAAAAAGGCTATTGGCAGGGTTCCTGTAATAATTGAGACAGAACACCAGTAAAATTTCAATATCATTTTGCAACAAATTCATAAAGGAATCCAATAAATCAGTCCTCTAAATGTATGTGTAAATAATGGTACCTATCAGCATAGTTATGCTTGCAGTGATCACTTCGATCACTGATAAACCGATAAATGCCCAAGCATATTGTGTTGAGAGATTTCCAAGACTAAGGACCACCCCACCAGCCATTGCAAACAAAATACTGGGCCAATTATCCTGCATTAATCACATTTGGGCATAAAAACACTTGTAACTCACATGCCAAGGAAAAAAAAAACCCACAGTAACAATGTGAACCTTGTCCTAAATTTAAAAAATAGGGTCGTTTAGGTAAGAACAGGACCTAGTTGAGCTGGGCCAATGATAGGGAAGTGACCATGGAAACTCCCACAGCAAACTTTGCAATGAGATCTTCATCGGTTTGGTCAAGCACCTCTGGGCTGAAAACTGATCCATTGTAATAAACAGATAGGACAACAAGACCATAAGAAAAGGGACCGATCCTAAGTTTTGCAAGCAAGCAGCCTCAGATGAATCCCCTTTGTCACCCTTCTTGGTGGAACCACCACATCAACTAGAGTGACCAAACCAACACGAGCAGAAGCTCCGACCTGATCAGAGCCAAATAATTAGCCTGAACACCTTTTGTGCAGTACTAAAAAACAGAAGTTTCAAGTGCAAATATAAAGATAATTATACAACACCCCCTTCATCCTAATTCAAATGTCTTAGAATTTTGGAAAATTCAAAAACATACAACATGTCAAGGTAATGAAGGTAATATTATCAAAGGTACAAAAAACAAAAAATTATAGAAGGTACTAGACTGTACAAAAAATAAAAAATTTAACGCCAAGTACTAGACTGCACAACTCTTGCATTGAGATTCATCAATATTATTGTAGAAGGTAGAACCACATTGAAAAAATAAAGCAGGTCTGAGTCAAAAACAGGGTCGAAGCCTTGTAACTCTCTTGTCAAAAACTTTCTAACTAAAAACCCTATTATCTTAGGTAAAACTCTTTATATTAAACTATGACTTTTGACAATAGGGTAAGTTATTTTATTTTACCAACAGCAAAATAAAAAAACTTGTGTCATTCTTCATGAAAAGTTCAAAACATATCTAAAGCTAAGAGGTGATAGTTATCCATATATCACTTGTCAGTCTTAATTCATTAAACATGCAAAGGAAGGGCATATTCAATTATATGAACACCATCTCACTTTGTTCTTTCATATATGTTTCTTAGTCAACTTTAAGTCAGACCTACACATCCTGGTGTAATTTCTAGTACTATACACAATTTTTCACTAAATACCTAAATTTTCACCATTAACCACTAATCAAAAATGACAAAGAAAATATAATATTACACATACCCTCCATTACTAACACAAGCCACCTTAAATGTGGATGTGTTCTCAGAGCTTTGATAACCTGCAGTCACCGAAAACGAAAATCAAAACATGATAGCTTGAGAAGGGATACCAGTCAAATGGGGGCTGCCCCTTTATATTAAATACCACTCTCATGACTTGAGAAGGGATTTTAGCTCACTCATTCTTCGAAGGCTCTCTAGACAGTGCCGCAGTTGTCTCCCCACTGCCTAGGTGATGCTTGCCTATTTTTCTCCCTTCTACTTTAAGTTTGTAGGTACTCAAACATGTCCACACAATTCTATACTCATGTTGATAGGGTAATCTTGGTATGACTTCAACAATTTTATTCTCTCTTCCAGGAAAACTAATTTCTATGAAACTGAAGAAGATAATGATATAGAAACCTTTAGAAACACTTGGACAATATAATACAAAAGAAATAGAAAAGATGAATATCAAGGAAACATCACATTACATAAATTGGAGCTTTAGACCAGCTTGCTTCATAAGAACCTACAACTTAAGAGATATAAAGGTGAGTTCAATTGCAGAGTTTTCTACTACAACACGAGTATCCAATAATATTCCAGCATTAAACTTCAACTTGAAGTCTGCAAGTACAATAACACCACAATGAGTCATTCAACACACCATTTAAAAAGTCGAAAATGAATGTCAACTAACAATATAAATACGAAACAATACTCTTTTTAATTTTATTTTAAAATGTGTATCATGTAAAGTAACAAGTAAACCCAACCCAGTGTCAATTCTAAAAAATTATACTACAAATTTGAAATTAGATTTACCACAGCCTCAATTAAAAATACAAAATTTTTTTACTCATACCAGTTTTATGAATGCTCTAAAAAAACACCAATATCAAAACCTCCAGAAAACCTTCCTCCCTTGCCTACAAATCAAGTCAATGCAAAAAAATATCATTAAAAAAAGCCTTTTAAGAGTCAAATCGACTTCTATTCAGCTAAAATTATGAAATACTACCAGTCAAAACAATAGCTTTAACATCTTCTCTCTTCATAGCTTCAGTAAATTTCTCCTTTAATCCAGCAAGAACTAAGAAAACACAAAATCATCTAATCAACATTACAATAAAACAAAACCAAAGACTTATCTGACTAAATCAATCGATTCAACCTATAATTATCGATTTATAAGTATATATATATAGCTTACTTGGAAGAGACAAAACATTAACAGGAGGATTATCGATTTTTTTTGTTGTTCAGATCCACCGCGAAAGCGTACCACCGCCTGTCCTTCTCGCTGCTCTCGCCGCGCTTGTGGCGCTTTCGCGCAGGGTCAGGAGAGGGAGTGCGGTGGCGCTTGTTTTCACCTGTCTTTATCCCTTCGAAGTCTCGTTTTCGGTCAGCTGAGGATTGAGGATTCAGATCTGGTGTCTGAGAGACTGGGAGCGGGCTAGGGCAAATGGGAGAAAATGAAATAGCAATGATAGTTATTATAAAATTATTTCACTTGAACGCGATTTTTTTAAGCTTCGTGTTTTCCATATAGATAACGTTTTTTTAAAAAAATGTTATCTATTTAAAACCAAAAATTGCTCTTATTAAATAGATAACGTTTTTGCTTACTTTTCTACAACGTTTTTTTTAAAAACGTTGTAAAAAAAAACCACAACATTTTTATAAAAAACGTTGTCTATTAAGCGTTGTCTATTAGGTACTTTGTACTGGTGTTTAATTACTAATTAAGGTAAACCTAGTTAGTAAATTAAAACCCTAAAAAAACTAGAACCCTAATTTAATTTCTAAAAACCCTAATTGTATTATGGAAACCCTAATTTTTGGTATTATAAACCCTAATTGCCTTATGAGCAAAGTTAATTGTGATTAAGGGTAATAAACCCTAATATCCATGTATAAGATAATTACAAACTTAATTTGATTAACAAATTTATTTTGCAAAATTTTATAAACTAAAAGTTATTTATTTTTATTTATTTAATTTTTGTGCAAACCCTAAATTAGAAATCCTAGATTTTTGTTTGCTAAATTGGCTCAAACCCTAGACCCTAATATCCAAACCCTAAGGGTTTGTCAATTATCAATTTTGTCATTTAAATTGAATTATCAAAAGACCATTTTACCCTTTGTGTATTATTTGAGCTAACTTGTAAGAATTGGCTTACCTTTAGTAGTTCAACAACTCCCAACAACTCTAACCACTCTAAATTGACAGCAAATTAGCCTAAGCTAGCCAATGCATTGCATCTTGTATCATATATATAGATTGGGAGAGAAAAAAAATCATTTTGAAGCCTTATTTTTGCACAAAACTCAACCAACCCTCATTCTCTCTCAAACCAACGAAAAGTTGTAGCATTTCAGTCCTTAATACAAGCCCCACGTCCACCATAAGCCAATCACAAACAACTTGGAAGCCAAGAAATCGAAATCAAGACATAAAGGTATAAAATCTCAAAAATAAGAAATCCTTTGATTCTATGTTAATTGATGAAATTGATTGTTTAAAGTTGTGTAATAAGGAGTGTATTAATGTTCTGGGTTGTTAAATTCATGACCCATAACATCAAAGTGCTCAAAATCAAAGTTTTTCCAACTTTTGAAAAACCGAACTCTGTTATTTTTAGGCAAATGTCAAGCCTTATATCTCTGTGATTATTGGGTTTTTTTGATGTTTAAAAGTTTTTATATGTATTCTGTAATGTGCTCTTTAAGAGGCAAAAAGAATCAAGGTCAGATCATTTGTATATAGGAAGATATTAAAGGTCAAAACCCGTTGACCAAATCTGCCAAAGTACCGAACCCAGAAAAATTAAGAACAATTTCCGTGTCCAACTTTGACCGGCCAGATCTTGCTGATATTTTTGATTTTTTGTGTTATGATGCTTTTTAGTTGTATTAATACATGTTTTCTACATACTGGAAGTGATAGATCAAAAAAAAGTGCCACGATCATCAAGTTATAGAGGTCCAAAGTAGGCACCTCGAACTGTTCTTCGTGAAGAACAGCTCTGACAGCTACTTTGATGGCAATATCTTCCAGATCTGGTGTTGTTAAGCCATGATGTTTATTGGTAATTATAGTATTACATGAGCACTACAAGATCCAATTTATATATTGTCCAAATTCGTTCGGATGAGAGAGTTATACTCGGTCAAATGTGCCCTCTCGCTAACTGCCTTATGAAATCTGGGTTGATGAAGAACACCATTAGCGACGGTTTCTGTCGCCTAAACCCTATAGCGACGGTTTTGTATTATTTTTAATTTCTGGAAATTCCGAAAATGATTAAAAATTAGAAAAAATTAGATTTTAATTATTAAAAATACCAAATAAATTCCGAAAAATTATTTTAAATTCTGAAAAATAGTTTTTAACTATTTTGAGTATATTTCATAAATATTTAATATTTTTGGAATATAAAAGGTATTTATTTATTTAATTACAATATTAGATAAATTATTTAAAAATGGTTTTAATTCATGAAAAAATATATTATTGTGTTAGAAAATATTTTTGAGTTATTTTGATAACTTTTAATATTTTGTGATAATTTTCATTAATAAGTTAATATTAATGATAGTTAAGTTATTTATTAAAATGAATTAAATAAATGAATTAAAAATGATTTTATTACATTAAAAAATTATTTTAAATAATAATAAGGTATTTAAGAATATTTTAAGTTATAAAATATAACTTTTAATATTTAATGGGTAATTTCATTAATTAATAATTATTAATGATATTAAAGTTATTTAATAATTATATTAAATAAATTAGTTTAAAAATGATTTTAATATTATAATAATCATTTTAAATGAAAATAAAGTGTTTAAAGATATTTTAAGTTATAAACTATAACTTTTAATATTTAAAGGATAATTTCATTAATAATTTAATATTAATGATATATTAATGATATTAAATAATTATATTAAATAAATAGTTTTGAAATGGTTTTATTTATTTAAAAATCATTTAAAAAGGGATATAAATGAATTAAAAATATTTTAAGTTATAATTAATAACTTTAAATATTTGGATAAATAGTTCATTAATATTTAAATATTAATGGTAATTATTTAATAATGATTTTAAATGTTTTAAAAATCATTTAAGGGTAATATTAATACGATAAGAATATTTTGAGTTATTATACATAACTTTAATATTTTGGCAATGGTTTCATTAATGATTTAATATTGATTAAATATTAATGATTATAGAATTGTTTGATGTTTAAATCATTTAATAATGGTTCTGATATTTAAAAAAAATGATAATAATTATTTAAAAATTATTATAAGTCATTTAAAAATTATATGACTGATATTTACGAATATTGAACTTTGAGATAGAGTCTTAGACTCGATTATTACCCGATAAAGATGTCGATAGACCGACATATTTCAGAAATTGATCTGGACTTAGATAATGTGATTAGTTAACTGTTTATTTGTGATTCAATGGTTATTATGGTTGTGTGACAATGTGATTAGGAATGTGTTGATGTTTGTTTGTGATGCTATGATTGTTGAACATGTGTGATAAGATGATTAGGTTATGTGCTGACTGCGAAATGCAGTACTATGTGTTTCGGTATACTGTTCTAATCGAACGATTGATTTGATTAATGATAGGTTGTGATAGAAAAGGGTAGAACTAAGTTGAGAATTGTAAGCAGCGCATCAGGGAAGTATCCTACCTTTGCATTTTCTTTATGCATTGGACAAGTGTAAGAATGTTTCAAAGTTATATTATTACTATACAGATTGTTAAGCCTATATTATATACGCCCATTGATTATCAACATGTTAGTATATGATAATTCAGTTATATATATTCTGTTCGTTAATTTCTATAAATGATTATACAAGTGTCCCCACTTGGATAATCATTGTATTTAATCACATGTTGATAAACCTTTGTTATACATATATGTTGAATTATAGATTATTGTTTGATAAAATAAAACCTTTTGTCTGGAACCCTGACAAATATGAACATCCCGTTCACGGGAAAACTTTTATGCGCCCAAGGCGGATCAAGTAAATGATAACATCGTTCTTGTAATGAAGTATTGATCAATACAAGGCACAACGGGCTGATCACCCCCGTGTCTGTAAGTTATGACGGTTTGCAGATGAAGTTCTGCTAAACCTTTTCGAAAATAAAAACAATGTTCATAAAATGTCAATTAAACCTTATTTATAGTCAGTAAGTAATTTCAAAAATTTGAAAGAGGGTTGTTATGTTATTCATATCAGTTCAGAATACTTCACAACAATTGACTTGTTTTAGGTGGATATTATAAAGAAAACATTTAAATTCTTTCAACTTATATACATATAATACTTGTTGGGCACTCAAATGTTCATCATTGCTTAATTTAAATGTTTTCAGATAAGTGTAAACAATCAGAAGGATCGGTCAAGAACAAGTGAAAAGGAAAGCAAACAGAATAGGTTTACGGTGTTATATAGTAAAGGTTGCGTAC
The DNA here is from genome assembly GCA_020205505.1 of Panax japonicus. Classification (NCBI taxonomy): domain Eukaryota; kingdom Viridiplantae; phylum Streptophyta; class Magnoliopsida; order Apiales; family Araliaceae; genus Panax; species Panax japonicus. The sequence goes on along the minus strand of CM035098.1, from coordinate 24,285,741 downwards.
TTGGGATTAGACTCTGATAAAGGTAAGATAAGTTTATAATTTACATTATTGTTATTATTATTAGTAATATTTCCGCTAATAGAAATGATATCGTAAAGTACCGAGTTCGGGTTTCAAGTATCCGGGTTCGGGGACTTTACAGTGGATGCCATGGTTAAAGGCACATACTGATAAAGAAGAGAGCTACTTCAGCTGGTGCTACTCTCAGTTTCCAAATCTGGAGCTGGTGTCACAAAAATTCCCAAGGGTAAAGATGTTTGCAACCATGATGATCAATGACCAGCCCCATTACAAAGTCTACCGATATGCTGGCAATCACTATATTCCCTATGATCATAGAGTGGACTCTGAAGGCAGAAGAATTATGACCAAGGAGATAATAGTAGAGTCTGTTCACTCTACCACTGATGGTGTTCAAGTCCAAAATAAGAAGCCTTCATCTGCCCAAGCACAGCTATTTGACATTCCTTCATCCTCCAATAGCGAATGGTATTCAATGATTTTTTAGATTCTCAATAATCTCAAAAATTTGTCCAAGGATGAAAATCGTAGAGTCCAATCTGGTGTGCAACAAGAGGCTATCCAACCAGATGACTAAATCCCTATAGAGCATGAACTATTAAAGAATTCTGATGAACTGGTTGAGACGATATCTCAAATCAATGATGAGTCAAAGATGGTGTTGACAGCAACAAGAGATAATTCAGTTCAAAATAGACTTCAAGCTACTATACTTGATGTATCTCTAAAAATCAAAGAGAGAGATCACATCTATCTGAAGGCCATATATGATCAGAAGACATAAGCTCTACGAACACAGAAGGCCAATGAAGAACAACTCCAAGTCCTCTCTGATAAGATTGACAACATGAATCGTTCTTTAGTGTTGGATGTGATCTATGGATCATCAGCCCACTATGGTATGATGTAGTATGATAAAATCACTAAATGACAGAATCCTCAAACGGACTGTAAATACTGTACGGTATCATGACGTCATAAAAAATTTTGAGATTTCTTTAAGTTATGAGAATATATATATATATATATATATATATATATATATATATATATATATATATATATTTCGATTGATGTCTTAATTATTGTAGAAGTCTATGATATTTGATTCAGCTAGACAGATATTGAAAGATGTTCGTGGAATTCAAGCGTTCTTTGTCAAACTATGCCAAACCAAATTGTTTTGGTGCGGATTCAGATGTTGAAAAGCTAAGATGACGAGCGTAACGCATATAGTTTTTACAAAACACTACATTGCGGCCCAACGTAGTGGTACAATAGGTTGGCCACCTAGTGTACGTGTGGAGGGTGTTTTCAGTCTATGTGATTGATAAACACTCTGGTTTGCAGTGTGAAGGATTGAGTTGAAGCACTAGTAAACCGAGAATATAGTTCATGGTCTTGTGACCCCTCAACACGATTTGGAATCTTTGAAATTCCTGTTATTCATATCGCTTCCCAATTATTTAGCAATTGTGGAAGATTCTTATTATTCTGAGAGGTGAAAGTCGAAAGGATGGGAAAATTAAGAAAAACATAATAATTTAAAAAAAATAAATTGAAACTCCATAAAGGGGAGAAATGTGAAACACCTAGAAGAGAAAGAGGTGATGAATATGATGATCTTAGAAAGATCCTTAGAGAAAGAATTTGGTTGTAGAACCCAATGAATGAATAAAGTATTAACATAAAATCTTTTTGATATATTGAAAGAATAAAGATTATTAGATAAAATTTCGAGGACGAAATTCTTAGATGAATGGGTGAATGTAATATCCTGAGTGTTTATGATAACGATCATTAGCAAAGGAAATGAATGGGTTAAAGTGTATATAATACTCAAAATATAATTGAGTTCAAATGAAAGTTATGAAATAAAACCAAGAATTTGTTGAAGTAATGAATGAAGTAGGAAATATAAAATCTATATTAAGGTAATGTGTTGAAGATATTCAACGATAAATTTTTAGAAAAGAGATTTGGTGAAAACTGAGTAAGGGAAGTTTCGTTAATTCCGAGGACAGAATCCTTATAAGGAGGGAAGGATGTGACAACCCGAATTTTTCATAAGTTATTAAAATAAGAATTTAATAATTGAAATTATTATTACGATGTGATTAATGTAACAATCCATAATTTTAATTGTAATTATAAATATTTATTAAATTATATAAATATTTAATGGATGTGTTTATTGTTGAATAAATATTTGTTTAATTTGATTTGATTTGATTTGGTTAATTATTTGATTAATAAATAATTAATGGCTTAAGGAAATTAATTGTTTTGAGATAATATTCTAATTTAATTAATAATTAAGTTAGAGAGTTTATAATGATTAAATGATTTATTCAATAAATTTTTATTATAATTAATTAAATTAAGTATGAAAACTTAATTAAATAAAGTGTGATAAATAACTATATTATAAAGGAGTTATTAAAATTAATTAAATGAGTTTAATTTAGTTTTGCCAAACAAGGCTTAAATATATTAAGTCTTTAATTTTTAAAGAGTTTTTCCAAACGAAGCCTTATAGCTTTTGGTTTTATTTTGAATTTTGAATTATAAGAAATTAATAAAATAAAATATATATTATTTTTAGTAACTGACAACTTATTAGTATATTAATTATAACGTCAGTTTTTAAAACGTTTGAAAATAGTATGTTAGCTTTATTTTACGTCAATTGTGTGTGGTCTAAGACTGAGCCTAAGAAGAAAGAAAAGAAAAGAGTGTTCAGATAATTTTGAGAGAGTTTGAGAGAGCTTGAGAGAGAATCAAGAGAGAAAGTTCTGAGTTCGTCAAGCGATTCTCAGTGATTATCAAGGATTTCTTAAGCAACAAAAGGTATGTTACACAACCTTAACATATAAGTTTTACGCTATAATTTCTAAGTCTCTGTGTTTTTGAATTTGACTGTAATATAAAGTTATTTACAAACTTTCTGTAAAACCAAGTTTTTATAATTGGTTAGGAAATTATGTGTATTGGTAATTATAATTGTTATACTAGCATATATATGAGTGTATGCTTAACATGTAGATAAGATTGTATGCTAAATTAAGTCTACAAGAAAAGAATTTGGTTTTACAGTGAACACATGTATGAACGTGTTTTGTAGGATATCAAAATTAGTATTTGATTGTATGCTAAAGTGTAAAATTGAACTGTGAATTGTTAATTGGGTATGAAACAAAGAGAACTTAGTTCAAAAGAATCAAATTGGTGTATCATTATGATCACAGTGTTCACTGTGTCAAGAAATATCAAAAATGGAGTTTTTGGTTTTAAAATATGTTATTCCAGTATGTAATTTTTCTACAATTATGGTTTAAGTTGTGTTAATTTAGTATTTGTATGCTTTGTGAAGTTTATATGTAATTTGCATAAGTTATACATGTTAATTGGTGTTAGAAATTAAGACATAGCTTTGTTTTGTGTTTTGTTTTGAGGTGTTCTGTAATTCGGAGTCTCAACGCCAAGTGTTGCGCCCCAGCTCTGAATTTCGCGCCTCCACGCCAAAAACAGCCCAAAACATCGCGCCCCAGCGCTGAAATTCGCGCCCAACGCTGGAATTCCCGCCCTAGCACCACTGTTTCGCGCCCCGGCGCTGGAAAAGTGGTCTGGGTCGGACAGTTTTGACCTCCTGTAGTAAAATGGCCATAACATTTTCATACGAACTTCGATTGAGGTGATTCAAGATGATACGGAACGAGGACGAATAGATCTACAACTTTCATTCTTTAAGTGTTTCAATTTGAGGTCAGGAACAGGGATCAAAATGGTCATTTGTTGGACTGATATGTATTAGGAGGCAATCGGAGGGCGTCGGGAATGCACATATGCAAATGTAGTGCTCCTGACGATAAAAGATAATGTCATAAGTCATAAAACATGAATATTATTAAATATAATGATGCTTAACATTAATAAATGATGTATTAGATAAGTTGTATAAGCAAACTAAGCACACACATGAGAGACGTATCGGGCGTGTGACGAAAGAATGTCAAAACATCGTGCCAAGTGTAAATAGACTTAAAAAGTGTTTCAATTCAATTGAGATGAATATATTATAAGATATTGAATGGATTTCATATAAAACCAATAAGTAGTTCTAGCAAGATTTAAGCACTTGAATGAACTTCAAATATGAAATATAGTGAGTTATAAGTCTAAAGTTAACACAATCAAATTGAACATTGTGTATTGATTAATAGGAACGGTTATAGGATGTAGATTAAAGTTTACCTTACAACTACTATGCATTGCTATGTGACTAATAGATGATGTGAATGAATATATAATTGTGTAGGGCACGTGCAGTACAGATAATTGCATGCTGTTAAACTGTTATTTGTAAACAACGATCAAGGCAAGTCTTTCGGTTCCTACTTGCTATGTGAACTTAATGATTAACTATTTTAAATCTTTATTGAAAAGAGCATGATGTGTTATATATATGTTGAAAGTATGAAATGTTAAAGTCAATTTATGACTATGTTGATTGATTAAAGCATGTTGATTGGGTAAGGACTCAATCTTTATACCTGTTATATGAACTGTAGCATGTATGTTATATGATAAGCATGTTATTACGTGCTATGTGATGTATGAAAACTATTAGATTTTGTTGGGCTGTCAAGCTCAACCTTGCAAATAACCACTTTTGCAGGTTAAAGATTTAAGGTAAAGTATGTGCTACTTGAAAGATATGAATCAGATGTGATACTTAAAGAATTATACATATTTGTTGTGTTATGATTATTTGAACCATGTTTAAGGTTCTGAATAATGTATTAATGTTGAATTATAATATCATTTTACGATATGAACTATTGTAGTATTAAAATGATTCTGAGATATTTAGATGTAAAGGTTGAAGGTTTTGGGAATGAGAATAGTTTGTAATAGAAAATTTTAATTATTCCGCAAATTTTAATGGTTGTATTATCGTTTAATGATGTAAAATTAGAGGTTGAATATATTATTAATAACCGAAGTCGAGAATTAAATTGTATGAATTTTGGGGTCGTTACAGTTGGTACTAAGCGGGATGGTGTTATCTATCTTCTCGAGATGCTATTATTATAGATAGTACTGCATTGAGATCCCATACTATTGATATTATTGCTGAGATGAGCACGTTCATTAATGAACATAGTTTCACCATGCAGATGGTTGTGGATCTCTTGGCTTGTATTGATACCATAAGGTAGGAGCTCACAGAGTTATCCCCTTCTTTTGAGAGGGATGCCATGTTGGATTTGATAGCGCACATATACACTGCTTTGTAGATTGGCTTGGATTTTCTTGCATAGACTAGCTTAGCCATTTTTGTCATATAAAGGACATATTGTATATATCAAATAATATTATATATGGTAGGGAAATTTATTTTAATATACTTCCCTTTTAGTTATTATGACACCCCCAAATTCGGGTCCTCTGACCCCGGTCCGGTCATTATGATAAAATACAAACATCCACATCCAAACAATATACGATAACTAAAATGCAGAATATAATAAACGTATGTTGTTCATTCAAAAGGTGTTACTAGTCCCAGATTTGATAATCGTAATACAATCTTACAAATATACCCTAAAATAATCATTAGGGTTCATAATTACGTAACAGTAATTTAAACTAGGCGTAAGGTAAAGTATGCTCCTCGCCACTATCCTACATCTTTCCTTTACCCCTGTCCTTTCCTGAGGTCTCGGGCTTAACTACAATATAATTCATGATATAGCAAGGATGAGCAACAAGTTTACTTATAAAGTTTAAATACAACAATAAAGATATATATCTGACAATGAATTCAACAATATGAATATCTGAAGGATTCAACAAGATGAATATTAAAATCAAAGATAATGATTTCTTTTAGAATAACCGATAATCAAATAGACTTTAAACCATAAAACTTTAATTGAATCAATAGCTAATTAACCCTTTGGTTACTGGCTACAGAATAAGTACTTGAGGGGATCAGCCTCGCATACACCATGTATATGCATAACATTTAAATCTGCTCTTTCTATCTTATATTAGATACCTAGGGTACTCCCCAATCATAAAAGGGGTGTTCTTTCAGTCTAAGAATCCTTACCATCAATTAGTTTGGATATCTTTTGTAAAACTTCATATATTTGTCTGACCGAACAAAGGTTCTGACTCTATCTGACACAGTTCAAGAATTATAGAACTTTAAATGATGTATAAGACCAAGACTGTACGAATTCGAGTGCACTAAGTGCGAATATCAATAATATTGATGTGGAATAATTATAAAGTAATAAACCACTTAATAGTATGCTTGGAAATAATGTTCAAGCTTAAATGAATAACTTTCAATTCAATAATAACCTACTCAATACAATATGAGTAGGATAGGAAACTTTCACAAAACTCAAAGTTGTGTAAGTTAGGAAACTTACAACACAATAAAAATAGTGTTTGAATACTTGCTCAAGTAAAAGAGTAAGAATTAAGGAACTTGCATAACCAAAAGGTGAAGTTCGGAGACTTGCTCAATATAAATTTGAGTAAGGTTAGGGAACTTGCATGTTTGCTCAGTTACAATTTAATTCTAGCTTTAATTGACTTGCGTTGAAATGACCGAACGTTAACAAGTTGGTCTTTTCAATTAGTATGCATAAACTAGTATGAGTATATACTTACAAGAATCAAATCATCACATAGCATGCTTCTTTGAACATTACATAGCATATCGATCATATATTACAAGGTAAAGTAATCATATAATTATGCTTTGAACTTTAAATCAAAATCTTAAACTATTCATTACTTCAGGATGGCACAGTTGCGCCTGGTCTAGGCTTAAGGACGGCGCAGCTGCGCTGTCCCCTGGCCAGACCAAGGTTGAGCTTTGCATTCCTATTTTCAAACCAAACTTTAACACACTTAGACACTTACACTTCTCATGCATACATCCTAGAGGTCTTTACAAAAGTGTATAACCATTCTTGAGTTTATTTTTACAAGCTTTTAGTTTATGACTTTCCATGGAATTAAAGCATAAAAGGGTCATGTAATTATTATGCCTTATAACTTGGCCATAGGTTTACCTAGAGAGGTCACACAATCTATTAACACACATGCTCATGGTGTTCATATTGTTTATTCACAACTAGCATGGTTTAATACTTTGAAACATGCTTTAAGCTTGTGTTTGATTAAATTATATATATATCCATCATATACGAATCGTGTTTACAGACATAATAAACATAAACATGTCATTTTAACCCTTTGGAATCTAGGTACGCATGTGATGCAACTAGATTTTGAAAATATGTTTAAGGTTGCCTTTGAAATCACTTTATCATGAATGATGCAAGATAGCACATATAAGACCAATTTAAAAATCTTATCATAAATAACTAAATCATGATAACTTCTTTTTCAGATCAGAAACTACACCTTGTAGCATTCATGTTCATTAGCTTTATTATACTAAGCTTTCCTTTTAAAATAATTTCTCTAACACAAAGCTAACAAGTTTAATCATGATAAAGACTCTATCTATCATGCTCATTTAGGTTTGGAATCAGTCGTGTGTATAACAAACTAAGTCCAGAACTTGTAGATCAAGTATTACTTCAAAGTTAGTTTTTAAACTTTAAGTTTTAATTACCAATCTCTCACTAACTCATGTTGATTAATTCATACTACATAATAAAGCTTTGTAAAACATGTTATTATATATATATATATATATATATATATATATATATATATATATATATATATATATATATATATAAGTCACAGAATCAAGTTAGCAACAACTTAACATAACAGAAGTTGCACTGCACCCTAGTACAAATAGGGTGCAGCTGCGTCATGTCTGGAATAGAAGCAGTAACTTGCTCCATTTTGTAGAGCATCAACTATCAACGATTCTCCTTGACATGTTTTATTCCATCATTTAAGAGTTTATATATGTAAGCCTACTTCCTAAACACATTATAGCATGTTAATTAACATCAATTGACATGGAATTTTAAGAAATTTCAAGCATTTAACAAAATCCAAATTAAGAACACAATTAGAGTTTATACCTCCTTAAGCTTGAATTGGACTCCTCACACACTGAGTATGCTTCTACAATTGCTCAGCAACTTAAAACTCCTAAACTCGGACAATTACAAGTAACAAAAATTGAAACTAAAGCTTCTATTTATAAAGGAAACTTGGATTGGACAATCATATTGCACTGAGGAATGAATTCATGGTGTAATAGAAGGAAACAAAGGTTACTAGAGAGTGGTTTAACAACCCACCATCAGCCATTGGCCTTGAAATCATCACCTATGTTTAGCCATTTGGAAGTTATGTAAATTAGCTTTAGGCCACTGTTCATGTACTTTTATGTCACTCAATTTGTGACAAGAGCAAAATCTTAGCAACAAGTTTAGTTCAGTTACCTTAACTCCCAAAAAAATAATCTTAATGTAAAACATTTACTATATTAGTAAATTTAGGGATTATTTAGGTACTCACATCTATAATCACATATTATTTTCATATCCAACATTAACCCATTAAATTAATCACATACTATATTTTAATTAAATATAGCCATTTAACAAATATCACCAATTTATAATTTTCATTATAACTTTATTTAATAATTTAACACCATCTAAATTATTAAATCAACACAACCACATAACACCTCATGCTATAATACAAACCTCTAAATTATAAATTAATTTAATTTAGAAAATTCTCTAATCATTTAGATTCATCAACCATCACATCAATAAAATATTTATTTAACAATAAATACCTCAAATAATATTTATATAACTCAATAAATATTTAAATTACACTTTGAAATTTTAGATCGTTACATCCTTCCATCCTTACAAGGATTCTGTCCCCAGAATCACAATTCAAACAATCAAATTGTCACATTCTCCCCGACTTATAAAGATTCTATCCCAGAATCGAAGACACAGAATAAACAAATAACTCAGGATAATTTTTTATCATATCAGCTTCGAGTTCCCACGTAGCCTCTTCGACGTTGTAGTTCCTCCATATCACCTTCACAGAAGGTATCACTTTATTCCTGAGCACTTGTTCTTTCTTGTCGACTATCTGGATAGGAATCTCTTCGTAAGACAAATCTGTACTAAACTGCAACGGTTCATATTCGATCACATGCTTGTAATTTATACGATCGCAACACCGAAACATGAAAAACAGTGTGCACATGCTCTAATTCTGGAGGTAAAGCTACCTCATAAGCCACCTATCCCACTCTGCGTAGAATTTCGAAAGGTACAATAAACCACGGGTTGAGCTTGCCTTTCTTGCCAAAACGAATCTTCCCCTTCCAAAGAGAGACTTTCAGGAACATGAAACTTCCTGCTTCAATTTCACGACTTTGTCTGTGTTGATCAGTATACTTTTTCTGTCGATCTTGAGCTGTTACCAATCTTGCTCTGATGAGTTTGACTACTTCAGCGGTCTGCTGAACCAGTTTTGGGCCTAATAGTTGACGTTTTCCAACTTCATCCCAGCATAGTGGGGTTCTGGACTTTCTATCGTATAACGTCTCGTATGGCGGCATACCAATGCTTGCGTGGTAACTATTGTTGTATGCAAATTCCACCAACGGTAGATGATCATCCCAATTTCCTTTGAAATCCATGATGCACGCTCTTAGCATATCTTCAAGCATCTGGATCGTTCTTTAGTTTTGCCCATCGGTTTGCGGATGATACGTTGTGCTCATCTTTAATTGCATTCCCATGTATTCTTGTAGTCTCCTCCAAAAATTTGATGTGAACCTCAGATCTCTATCTGATACAATTGATACTGGAACTCCATGTCTTGAAACTATCTCCTTAACGAATTATTTCGCCAGCTGATCAAGATTAAATCAAATCTTTATTGGCAAAAAGTGTGCAGATTTTGTTAATCTGTCCAATATCACCCATATCGCATCGTATCCTTTCTAAGTCAGTTGGAAGACCTACCACAAAATCCATTGCGATATGCTCCCACTTCTATTCTGGTATTTCCAATGGTTGAAGTAATCCGCTTGGTCGTTGATGCTCGGCCTTCACTTTTTGACATGTCAAGCACTGTGTAACGCATTCTGCAACATCTCTTTTCATGTTCGACCACCAAAAATGACACCTCAAATCATGATACATTTTCGTACTTCCCGTATGAACTGAATATCTTGAGCTATGTGCTTCTGTCATGATTTCTTCTTTAATATCCTGAATTGCTGGAACCCAAATTCGTCCCTCGAATATTAGTATTCCCGCAGTATCGACCTAGTACTTCACTTCTTTACCCTCGACCACATTTTCTTTTATTTTCTTGTATTCCTCATCCTTTAGCTGAGCATTCTTCACTTTGTCCACCAAAGTTGGACTAGCTTCTATCTGGAACAATTTTTCATCGGATTCTTTTGGAAATTTGATTTCCAACTCCAGTCCTGCCATTGCTGAAATGAGCTCCTCCTTATCAGTTAACATCAATAACTTTTCTCTGCCTTTCCTACTCAAGGCATCTGCAACCACATTAGCTTTACTCGGATGATAAAATATCTCACAATCATAATCTTTTATCAGTTCCATCCAACTCCTTTGACACATGTTCAGGTCTTTCTGTGTGAATATATACTTCAGACTTTTATGGTATATGTAGATCTCACATTTCTCTCCATAGAGATAGTATCTCCATATCTTTAATGCGAACACAACCGCCGCCAACTCTAAATCATGAGTTGGATACCCTTTTTTGTAGTCTTTCAGTTTCCTTGATGCATACACAGTAACATTGCCATTTTACATAAGGACACAACCCAATCCTTTGTGTGAAGCATCACTATACACCACAAAGTTTCCTGTATTATCCGGTAACGACAATACGGGTGTCACACTAACGTTTTCTTTAGTTCTTGAAAACTTTCCTCACACTTTTCCGTCCAAACAAATTTTACAGATTTTCTTGTCAAATTTGTCAACAGAGTAGCAGTCTTAGAAAAATCTTGAATAAAAGTCTATAATATCCTGCCAACCCCAAGAAACTCATTACCTCCGAAGGTGTTCTTGGTTGATCCCAATTTATCACATCTTTAACTTTTGATGGATCTACGGAAATCACATCCTTATCAATTGCAATCCCATGAAATTGTACACGTTCCCGCCAAAATTCACATTTAGAGAATTTTGCATACAAATTTTCCTTTTTTAGCGTCTCCAGCATCAGACGTAAGTATTCCATGTGTTCCTCTTGAGTTTTAGAGTACACCAGAATATCGTCGATGAACACCACCACAAATTTGTCCAAAAATGGTTTAAACACCCTGTTCATCAAATCCATGAATGTTGCAGGGGCGTTTGTCAAACCAAATGACATCACTAAAAATTCGTAATGTCTATACCTAGTTCGGAATGCCGTCTTCGGTACATCCTTCTTCCTCACTTTCAATTGATGATACCCACTTCTCAAATCTATTTTTGAGAAATATCTAGCACCCTTTAATTGATCAAACAAGTCATCTATTCTCGGCAACGGATATTTGTTCTTAATAGTGACTTTGTTCAATTCCCTATAGTCAATGCAAAGATGCATCGACCCATCCTTCTTCTTCACAAATAACACTGGTGCTCCCCACTGTGACACACTCGGTTGAATATACTTCTTCTTTAACAATTCTTGCAGCAGAACCATTAATTCCTTCATCTCTACCGGAGCCATTCTGTATTGGGCCTTCGATATAGGAGCGGTTCTTGACGCTATGTCGATCACGAACTCAATTTCTTCGTCAGGTGGAAGTCCTAGAAAATCTTCCGGAAACACGTCCACGAACTCCATAACCACTAGTATTTCCTCCAATTTCATACCCTTCTCTTTTTGAGTATCAACTATTTAGGCTAAGTACCCTACACAGCCTTTACTTAACAACTTCCTGGCCTGCATCATCGTCAGACATATCATTTGTCTAGGCAATTTTCTACCATGAAAAACAACCTTTGACGGAGTCAAAAGGTTTACACACTTCTTTTGGCAGTCAATTATCGCTCCATAATTGAATAGCCAATCCATTCCCAAAATAACATCGAACTCTCCGAGTTTTATCGAAATTAAATCTACTTTCATAACATTCCCCTTAATGTTCACCCTACAGTTCTTGTATACGAACCTAACAGAAATCACTTCTCTATTCGTAATATCTATGCTTAAAGGAAATTTCAACTCTTCACAAGGTATTTCTAACTTCTTAGCAAATTCATCAGATATAAACGACCAAGTAGCACCCGAATCAAATAATACATATGCATTAATATCATTGATTGGGATAATACCTGACACGACATCTTTTGATTGCATTGCGTCCTGCACCGTCATGTTGAAGGTTCTAGTTGTGGGCTTATTTGTTGATGTTGGCCCAGCAATAGCCAATGCTCCTCCACTAGCATTTCCTTTGCTCCCATTTGTCTCACCAGATCTCTTCTTAGGACATTCATGAGCAAAGTAATCCTTGGATCTGCACGTGAAGCACACATTCTTCTTAGCTTGAGTGCAATTTGGGGCGATGTGACCCTCCTAGCCACAATTGAAGCATACTCATTTCCCCAGCAAACACACTCCCTTATCAAACTTTTTGCACGTAGCACATGCTTCGAACTTCTTATTTTGCTAGTTTCTTTCCTGATTTCCAGCTCCCCCATTTGCATTCCACTTCCTCTTCAGGTTGTTGTTGCCATTTCTGCCATTACCACCACCACCATTCTTAGTTTCGCCTTCACTGTTCTTTTTCCTCTGCTCTTGATTATGTTTTGTTACTGCCTCGCCTGCACTTTCAACGAGAATCGCCTTCTCCATCAATACCGTAAACATCTTCAAATGGAACAGGGAAACCCAATTGTACAACCAGGGTTTCAGTCCCTGCTCGAACCTCTTCGCCTTGCGCTCATCTATGCTGACTTGATATGGTGCAAACCTCGCCAACTCATTGAACCTTGCAGCATACTCAGACACCGACATTGTTCCCTACTTCAATTCCAAAAATTGAACCTCTAGCTGACTCTTCAAACTCTCTGGGAAATAAGTCTAGAAAAACAGCTCTTTAAACATATCCCAGGTCATCACTCCTGGCCCTTCTCGAGTTTTGTTGGCCTGCCACGAATAGCTATCCTCCGCTTTCAACATGAATGTTGCAAAAGAAGTCTTCTGGTTATCCTCAACCCTAGCAACATCAAAAACCTTCTCGATTTCCATGATCTAGGTCTGTGCTTCAACTGGATTCATGGACCCACAAAATTCAGGTGGTCCGACCGCCTTGAAGTCCTTAAACGTAGTACCTTGGTTCTGAGGTTGATTCTGCAAAGCACCCGTCAGTAATGTAACTAGCTGCTGAACCGGGTTTCCTTCCATATTGTTGTTGTTGTTTTCCTCAATGGTTCTTCGTCGTGGTGGTTGACGTCTTGAAGCCATTTTCTGTTAAAATACATCCATCAGATTCTATTCAATCTCTTAAGTATTATATACTTAAGTTACACATCATAACAGTTTATCACGTAGCATAAAAACATAAAAACATCATAACAATAGCATTACTGCTATTTACATTACTTTCCTGAACTATAACAGTTGCAGGATAACATCATCATCATCTATCCCATTGGTTATCATTCCATGGATTTATATTTCATTTATTTTCAAAATCACCTATCAATTACAATCTCTACAATGTCCTACTAAGATATTGTGTAGCCTTACGACGCTCTTCCTCCATAATTCGGAACATTGTTCGGCGATCCAATACGTATGATGGTAGCATCTCGAACTTAATCGGATAACTCATGACACTATCTTGAGCTCGATTGACCACGGTGTTGAATACGTTGCTCATTTCCTCCATCTTCCTCCTGCTATTACGGCTCGTTGATAAGCTTAACTGTACACGTCTTCGACTCTTGCCCTTTTTGTAGATTCTTCTTTCTGCTTATTCTCCAGTTCTGTAATCTTCTCCATCGTTCGCTCATTCTCTCCTTCAATGTGGACCAGCTTCTCTTTAATGATGTTCAGTCGTTCTTCTCGATCCTAGATCTCATCGTCTTTCTGTGCCATCGAGGTCTGTTGTTCAGCTACTATCTCTTGTAATTCCTCGACAGTATCTTGAAATTCCATATTGCGATCATACACCTCGTCGTACATACGGGCAGCTATCGAGTTAAGTGGAAGCTCTTCCTCCTCGTCCTCCTCATCCGACTGTGGCAGATCCACGGGATCCTCCTCGTCCATCTCTATCTCATCATCCTCATCAGGGACTCTCTCCTGCTCAACTACAGTGACCGACGGAACTGTTTCCCATGGCAGTACTTTTTTCCTAATCACCTGAATATCTCGAGGCTCCTCCTCTCTAGCCTGACTGGATCCTCCTACATTAGCCATCATGTCAACCAAAGTTTAAGTTTTAATTACTAATCATTACTACTCGATACTCACGAGCACAAAGATTACTATCACATAAGCACATAAGTGTTTTATTACTTTCTTTTTCCTAAAACTCGATAAGAGTTTATCATCACTATCTTTTCAAAGGTTACTTCCTAAGTCTTTTTCCCCACCTAAGGTTCATAACCTAAGGCTTTGATACCAACCTATGACACCCCCAAATCTAAGTACTTCATTCCCACAAGATTTGGTGCTCACTATTAAAACATTCATACTATTTACCCAAATAAAACAATATTTGAATCATAAAACCTCGCCTTAAATAGGGTTACATCATTAAGTTCAAAAACATCCCAGGTTATCTAACCTTTAAACGTCATTCAAATGCGGAATTAAAATTATAACATTACATCATTTAAAATAAAATCTAAGATCATCATAATAAAAGTCTAATATCATAATCATAATCAAAATTACAAGTCTTCATCACTTGTACATTTTTTTTCTTTCCTTTTCTAGTCGAATGTTCATCTACCTTCTCCTCTTTAGCTGCAATGAGTTTATAAATATGAAAGAGTGAGAAAAACAATTGCTCCCTAGATATAACAATGAATCAACATGAGAATAACAATAATAATTGCCAACGAAGGCTCATCAAAACTGAATAGTACTCTAATAATGATAATCAGAAACTGGAATCCAAAATATGGAATAAACATAACTGAGGGTCATAAGACCATGAACCATGTTTACATTTGCGAGTAATCTTTAAACCCCAACTTTAACAGTCATAAGACTATAAGGACTCCTCGTACTTAGGGGGATCAGCCCTTCGTACCATGTATTGTGCACAAATATTTAACGCTACGTGTAAGTTATCCCTTAATAATAATAGGGTTGTTCATCTCAGTATTTAGAGTACAAGTCCGCACCAAAGAAGATTTGGTTTGGATAAGCTATCAAGGGTAATTTGAAGTTCAACAAACATCAACTAGTGGTCTAGTTGAATCAATAGTGTTTGATAATACAACATTTGATCAATAATAACATAATATAAAACAATGAATAAGTGTAAGCGAACTGACTATACTTGATCTCATGCTTAGAAACAACTACAAAGCATAAGTATTGAATGACAATAATAAACCTTGCTTGAATAAAATTAAGCTAGGACTATAAATTATTGAATAAACATTAAGTAATAACAAGCTGAAAATAAAGCTTACATATTATGAAAATGACTTGTGTCAAGTAAATGAACTATAATAATTCAACATTTGAAATTAGAATTCAAGAAAGCTGCATTCATAATATCCGAATAACAATAATGAAACTTGTCTAACAATAAACAAGTTAGAATACATCAATAAGTATTGGACTTCAAACTTGTTTGAATAAAATAATATCATAGCTAGATTTTTCAAATCATAATTAAGAATACAATAGTTCGTTTAACGAAACTTTAAAGTAAGAACTAGTTCAATATATATGTAAGGATAAAAGGCTTGCTCAATGTAAAAAGAGAAGTTTAGAAACTTGCTCAATGTAAATATAGAGTTAGAAAACTTGCCTTGAGCGTAAGCTATAAAATTAAACTCACGATCACCTACACATAATTTTAGAACTACAATACCTATTAGATATGCTAACATATCATAACATTATCATTACCATTTACATTTAAGAAACTCTAAGTGTTCTACTTTGCAACATTTAACTAACGTTCATTGTCCAACTAACTTGCAACATAACACGTTCTCGACTTACTAAACATTTTTGCAACTTTGAACTTACTAACCCCAATTCACTATGTTATGTTACCATTAACATTACTCATTTAACATGCTAACATAATTTTAAGCTATGCCATGATGCTATCCCAAGACTGCAGTAACAACAGAAGCCAGAATCTCAAACCAGGGTATGGCGCAGCTGCGCCATACAAAGGCTTGGGATCGGCGCAGCTGCACCATTTTTTGCCTTGGCACCGGTGCAGCTGCGCCGGTGTTCAGACAGACGCAGAGAGGCTAATGAACAGTAGCCGACTTTAGCCCAACAAACACAAATTTGACCCACCAAACTGTGAAATTAACACGTAAAATAAATATACCACAATCATAAACACGATTGCTCACTTTTACAACCAATTGGAACAATTTAACCCCAACTAAAGCTATTTTATTTTCTCAAAATTCATGTTTTTTATATAAAACTCCATTTTTGATATTGATTCTAGAAATCGTCACTGTGATTTCATTACTTGACCAAATTACTCCATTCAAACTACGTTACGTTAGTATCTCAATGAACTACCATATACAAACTTCAATTTACTATTTCTCATAAAAATTGGCCACTAAAATTGATACTTTTCATGAACATATGGAAAAATACATATATTGTCAAAAATGTCTACTGATATCCGAAATTAACATGCAATTTTGGTTTAAACATAACATATAATCATCATATACGCATGTAATCATCATAACTAAGTTACCTCACAATAATTCAGTAAAAACATAATTCACAGAGTATAGAAAACTTTACCGAGATACTCATAAGTAATATCAAAATAGTAGAACATAGCTTTTGTTGCTTGACAGAAATTCTTGCTAAGCACACTGGAATTGACGTGAAAATTCCTAAACTCCTCTCCAATTCTTTCTCAAGTTCTTAATTTTCTCAACTCTCAATTCTCTGAACTCTAGGTTAGCAAATAGAATGTGTAAACCAACTGATAAACAACGCGCACAAATAAAACTGCCAGACCTTAATACGCCAACTTAATAAAATGGCAGTTACAAAACAAACGCTCAAATTATAAATATATTATATTTATTATTCTATTTATTTTATTAAATTTCAAAATTAGAAATTCAAAAGCCTAAGGCTTGTTTGGAAAATCATTTAAAATTAAAGAGTTAAAATACTTAAGCCTTGTTTGACAAAAACTAATTTAAACCCTTCTTAATTTATTTTAATAAACACTTTAGTTTATAAACTATAATCACATATTATTTTCATATCCAACATTAACTCATTAAATTAATCACATACTATATTTTAATTAAATATAGCCATTTAGCAAATATCACCAATTTATAATTTTTATTATAACTTTATTTAATAATTTAACACCATCTAAATTATTAAATCAACTCAACCACATAACACCTCATGCTATAATACAAACCTCTAAATTATAAATTTATATAATTTAGAAAATTCTCTAATCATTTAGATTCAACAACCATCCCATCAATAAAATATTTGTTTAACAATAAACACCTCAAATAATATTTATATAACTCAATAAATATTTAAATTACACTTTGAAATTTAGGATCGTTACATCCTCCCCTCCTTACAAGGATTTTTTCCCCAGAATCGCAATTCAAACAATCAAATCGTCACATATACTGGGGATATAGGAGGACTGTAAATTGAAATACGAGAATATTTAGTGTAAATATTAAAATTGATGGAGAAAATTAGATATTCCAAATCATCTAGCTTTGCTAGATTTTTGAAATTTATTGACTTCGTGCCGATGGTTATACTTTTGATTTTTAAAAAAATGTTGGGTCACACTAGTGAACCAAAGGATTTTTAAAACAGTGCTATTATTCGTGTATCTAGGATGTTTGTTTCGGCTAGACAAAAATAATTTGAAATATATCAAAATGTATTTTTTATATCATCAATGCATCATGTAACCTGGTGCAGAGATGATAAAAATGATGGAGTCATCAATGCAGTATTACTTAGTGTTGAATGTGATCTAAGGATCGTCAGCCCACTATGGTATGATTAGTATGATAAAATCACCAAATGACGAAATCCTCAAACGGGCTGTAAATACAGTCCGGTATCATGACGTCAAAAAAAGATTTTTGATATTTCTTTAAGATGTTAGAAAATATATATATATATATATATATATATGTATATTTTGATTGATTTCCGAATTATTGTAGAAGGCTATGCTATTTGATTCAGCTAGACGAATATTAAAAGATGTTCATAAAATTCAAGCGTTTCTTGAGTAGGTATGCCAAACTAAATTGTTTTGATGCGGATTCAGATGTTAAAAAACTTAAATGAACAACCCTTTTATAGGGGATTACGCGGAAGCGTTTAGATGTTTGCGCACAATACATGGTACGAAGGGTTGATCACCCTAAGTACGAGAGTCCCTATAGTCTAATGATTGTTGATAAGTAGATTTTATACCTACTTATCCGGTATATATTACTTGAATTATTTGCTTAAACTCGTATTTCTTAGTTACTTTTCATGAATTTTGTGTTCATTTTGTAGATAATATGTTTTGGAGTTGTATGAGCGACTATTGGTATGAAAACTCAAGGAAAAGTAATCCCGGACATCGTTTGGGCTTTCATGTTCATTTCATGTTCTTGGCTTAGAACTTGGACTATATTGTAGAGCTCCTTATTATCTTTCCAGAACATCTTGAATCATTCTAATCGGAGTTTGGATGTGAGAGTTATGGCCTTTTATCAACAAAGATCAAAGCTAAGAGTTGTCATGTTTGCCATTTGCATAGCAGTCACTTCTAGTCCAATTTTGAACTTCGTCCGTTTGTTATTTTTCAAAACATAAACAGTAAAAGTTGTAGAGCTCGTCGATAGCTTCGATTTAATAGGTGGAAGGCTTCGTAAATCCTCCCGAATCAAAAGTTATGGTCATTTTACCATAGGACACTGCAATAGAAAAATAATTAGCAGAACATACCCAAGCCGGGGCTTGCTCTTTTAAGCCTTATACCCAAGCCGGGCCTTGGGGTCCTGAGTTCAATAACAGTAGAATAGCAAGTCAAGGCTTGCTATTTTCAAGGTAACAAGCAAGTCGGGGCTTGGGTGCGCGCAGAAAGAGTATTTTTTGTCAGAATTTGAGTCCAAGAAGGATTGGTTTGAGCTGATTAACTCAAGGACTTCCAAGAGGACTTAAAGACATATATAGAGGCATATAAAAGGAGGAGAATTAAAAGGATTAGAGGCAAGTTTTGGAGGATTCCATTAGATTAGATTATAGTAGATTAGAAAAAAAAAACCCTAGCTATTACGAGATTTGGAGATTAATGCAATTTGGAGACCATTGAAGATCAAGAGCAGGAGCTTGAGGAAGATGAAGTTTGCTGACAACAGATTTATTCTTTACTCTACTTCTATATTTGTCTTTTAATACTTATTCAAGTGTGGATTCTTAATTTTAATTCAATGAACTAATTCTTTGTTTGATATTACAATGGATCTTATTGTGTAGTTTATTTTAATATGTTTCGCTATCAATTATTATGTTCTATTGTGAGGATTGTCTATTGTGATTTGGACTTAATTGTTTAATTGATTGGCCATCAATTACCGTGATAATCTATATGAACTCGAGAAATGAAGTATAGATTTAGATCTGATCATAATAGCATGTGTTTGTGATTTCTGAATAGTTGTAATTCATGATTCGTATTTAAAATAGAGATAAGCCTTTATGCCATATGTAATCTTATAGAGAACTTGCGCTTTAAATTCTTTTTAATTGTAATTCACATAGAGATATAGTGGATTAGTTAATTAGGGTGTCTTGATTAATTCTATCATCTGTGGATTTAAGTGATTATGGGTATTATGCATCGAGAGGTGGTTTTATCTGCTTTAGTGTTCTTGATTAACAATTCAAGATAGAAAATAATTAATGAGAAGTGTGTTAGCTTAAATAAATTAATAGGTGAAGTTGTGATCTTAAATCTCCATAATTTGATTTGTAATTAGTGGTAATTAGAATTAGTTTAATTAAATAATTGAATTCATAATATTAAATTATTTGTTTAAATAAGATTAGTTTGGTTAAGAGTTAATATTTGGCAATTTATATTAATAATTCCTCGTGGAAATGATACTCTACTTTCACTATATTACTTGTTGACCACGTATACTTGCGTGTTATGCGTAATTTGATTTTACCCAACAACTGTTAAGGTTTAAGTTGAAAGAGTACTTATAACCGTGGGCAAAGTGCACAATACATCTTACGAAGGGCTTAACACCCTAAGTACGGGAGTCCCTATAGTCTAATGATTGTTAAGGTTTTATAAGTTGAAAGAGTACTTATAACCGTGGACGTAGTTCAAGGTCTTGTGACCCCTCAGCACGATTTGGAAGATTCTTGCTATTCTAAAAGGCGAATGTGGTAAGGATGATATTCCTTAGAATGAAGTAAGTCGTAGAATGTGACACTGAATGATGAATATATTGAATAAGTGAGAAAAGAAATTTTGAAATGAGTAGGAGATGAGTGTTATCAAAGAATAATGTAAAACTTTTAATAGAAAAGTTTAATAATTGTAGAAAGATCTTTGTGGAAAGAAGTGGTTATAGAACCCAATGAATAAATAAAGTATTAACATAAAATCTATTTTGATAGATTGATTGAATGAAGATTAATAAATAAAATTTCGAGGACGAAATTCGTAGAAGAAGGGGTAAATGTAATGTTCCGAGAGTTTGAGAATCTAAATATGATAATGATCCTTAGAGAAAGATAATAAATGTGTCAAAGAATATGTTATACTCAAAATATAATTGAATTTAGGTGAAAGTTATGAAATAAAACTTACAAGAATTTATTATTAAGAATTGTGGGAGTGGGAAATATAAAACCTATATTAAGGTAATGTGTTGAAGTTATTCAATGAAGAGATTTGATGAAAACCTGAGTAAGGTAGGGTTTCGGTGATTCCGAGGACGGAATCCTTATAAGGAGGGAAGAATGTGACGAATGATTTGTTTGAGTTGTGATTCTGGGGACAGAATTCTTGTAAAGAGGGAAGGATGTAACAATCCAGAATTTTATTTTAAATTGTAATTCAAAATATTTATTGAGTTATATAAATATTTTAATTGATGTTTTATTATTGAATAAATATTTATTTAAGGTGAGTTGATTTGATTATTTATTTGTTGAATAAATAATTTACGAGTTAAGGAAATTGAGCATCATGAGATAATATTTTAATATTTAGTTGATTAAATAAAATTATAATTATAAAGAAAATTATAATTTTGTTGTATTGATCTATGTGGTAAATTTATTTAATAAATTGTTATTAGAATTAAGTAAATTAAGTGTGACCATAAACAATATTATAAAGGAGTTATTAAAATAAGTTAAGGGAGGTTAATTGAGTTTTGCCGATCACGGCCTAATGAATGTTAAGTCTTTAATTTAAATCTATTTTACTGAACAAGGTGTAAGATTTAATGGGTTAATTTTTAGTTAGTTAGCCAAACAAGCCTTATGGCTTTTGAGTTTAAAAAAAACTGATGTCAGTTAAAATTATATTTATATTGTATAATATATATATATATATGATTACCTATACATTATATTGATAGTACGTAAGGTTAGAGTTAGAAAGAAAGAACTCATAAGAGGAAAAAGAGGAGAAGAAGAAGATAGTTGCAGAGAAAAATTTAGAGAGAATTGTGAGAAGTCTAGAGAATTTGAGAAAAGAATTGGGGAAAAGAAAGCTTGATAATCAGAGGATAACCATCATCTTCTAAAACTAAGGACTACGCGAAGTGCAGATAAGCATTAAGCAGTTAAGTTGTAGTTCATAAACTACGAATCAGGCAAGACTTTCAGTTCCTATTTGTTATGTGAACTTGATGATTAACTGTTTTAAATCTTTATTGCAAAGAGCATGATGTGTTATATATATGTTGAAAGTATGAAATGTTAAAGTCAAATTATGACTATGTAGATTGATTAAATTGAGTAAGGACTCAATCTTTATACTTGTTATATGAACTGTAGCATGTATGTTATATGTTGAGCATGTTATTATGTGCTATGTGATGCATGAAAACTATTACATTTTGTCAGACTGTCAAGCTCAACCTTGCAAATAACCACTTTTGTAGGTTCAAGATTCAAGGTAAAGTTATGTGTTACTTGAAAGACATGAATCATATGTGATACTTGAAGAATTATACACTTTGGTTGTGTTATTATTATTTGAACCACGTTTAAGGTTATGAATAATGTATTAACGTTGAATTGTAATATCATTTTGCGATGTAAACTATTGTAGTATTAAAATAATTCTGAGATATTTAGATGTAAAGGTTGAAGGTTTTGGGAACGAAGATAGTTTGTAATAGAAAATTTTTATTATTTTGCAAATTTCAATGGTTGTATTATCGTTTAATGATGTAAAATTAGAGGTTAAATGTATTATTAACGACCGAAGTCGAGAATTAAATTGTATGAATTTTGGGGTCGTTACATTTGGTATCAAAGCTGTAGGTTATAAACCTTAGATAAGAGTACCCTAGGCTATAACCTTAGAGAATAAAGGAGAAGATGATAAAGATGTTTTTAATATAGAATCAAAAAAGTTATATTTAAGTATGGTATAATTGTACTCTTTAATGGTTGATGTATGGTATCTGGGCTAAACGATTCCTTCATAGAGCGTTTGTATATACGAACTAGCAACTCAAAACCTAGTTTGTTGGTTGTTTATAGGAAACCACTCAGTGTACCATATTGAAACTGTTAAAGACCCGTTGTTTACAAAGTATAGAAAATGGATACGTATGATGAAAAAGGAAAGAAAGAGAATCGTAAAACAAAACGATCACGAGTTAAGAAAAGAATTTTAAGGGAGATGATTATGGAATAAGATCACAATGTGATCATTTTAAGTTATAAATGGAAGATGGTCTGTAATGTTTGAATAATTATAGCTTGATGCTATGAAGATGATGTACTATGAAATAGTACGAGATAACTCACGAGGAGTTATAGATGAAGTGATACGAGGAACTCGTATCGAGTAAAGAGCAAGTTATAAGCAAGATAGATTTAGGTGGGGATTTCAATTGAGGACTCATGTGATGGCTAAGTTGTACAAACCTTTGTATGGGCTAGGGTTTTGTGTTTGCACTCAGTTTATCCCATTGATAATCATTGGAATGTTGGTGTCGCACTATCAATGTATATGTGGTGAAAATGTGATTCTTTTCTCATGTGTATATTTGATAGTTAGAAACTATTAAGATTAGTCAGATATTATTAGGATTAGGTGCGGTTCTTAAAACTAAAGTGTGACGCCCCCAAAATAGGTATACATCACCCATCTTGGGTCGCCAGATATATGGTACAGAAATCAAATAAAAACTTCCTTAATACAACTGTCGTGTAAAAATATGACAAAACATAGTTGAGAGTTTAAACAAGAATATTGCCTTCTAGACAATATCCACTCTCAATGGAGTCCTTATTACATTTATTATCACACTATTTCACAGAATAGTGAGGACTACTAAAACAACCATCTGGAGCGTCAATCTGTTCCCCGACTAGTCCCAGCTATATTCTCATTTCCTGAAGAGAATAATGAAAGAAAAGGGTGAGCTAAACTAGCCCAGTAAGAAATATTATGACTAAGATAATGCAAAATAAATTATCCTTAGCCTTCAACAGTATAACAACTGTTGGAATATAATAGACAACAAGTTTTAGATCAACAACTGCAGCGGAATAAGCAATCCATTAGAAGAGTCAAGTAGAACATAATGTCTATTGTCTCCTCTAGATTAAAAGTCCATAGTTAATATTTCATTCCTGTAATACTCATCAACAGTTCTTTGCTATACAAAAGAAGAACTCTCATCACCTGTCTTCACCTAAGCCACCAAAGATTTTAGTTAAATTCACAATTCATATTTATAATCATGTAAATCGATAGTTCCACCTTGCCACAAATGCTTAATAGAATGTTTACTCAATATCCTTACCCCAAAGGCTAAAGATATTCAAATGTAATAATAATGATCATACCAATCAGTTTTCTACCTTTGCACTACAGGACCAAAGATATTTAACTATAAAACCAATGGTCATGATCATACCAATCAATTGTCTGTCAGTGCACTACAGCCAAAGACATTCAACTGTTAACTAATGGTCATGATCCTGCCAATCACATCATCGAATTCTCTATGCACTAACGGCCAAGGATATTCGTTAGTATCACTAGTAGTCATGATCATGTCATACACCTGTCCATCTTTGCATTACGGGGTAAAGCTTTCAATCAACAGTTCGTCTTTGCACGTAAGCCAAATATATACAATTGTAAAATTAATAATCAACAGTCCATCTTTGCACGTAAGCTATACAACCATAAAACCAATAATCAATAGTCCATCTATGTACGTAAGCCAAAGATGACTTTCATCATAATATAACCATGAGGATGATGACAATGATATAAGCATTTATCAAACGAAATTAAGGATAAATATTAAAGACTTTAAATTTATCCAGAGTTTAAAAATATCCAAATTGTCAACATGATACTGCTTTGTGGAGTAAAATTCAAGAATAATATTCACGTACCAAAAATAATTCGGATAGAAAAGAAATATATTTTTTGAGTAAATAGTACCCCGTGAATAGTATTTCAGGAATAGTACCTCATGAATAGTACCCTAACATGAAATGTACCCCAAATACCCGAGTGAATGATACTAGAGTGAATAGTAATCGGGTGAATAGTAACTCGTGAATAGTATTCTGGCATAAAAAGTGCCCCGAATACCTAACTGAATAATACTAGAGTGAATAGAAATCGGGTGAATAGTAACCTGTGAATAGTAATTCATACCAAAAAAATACCAAAGAAAATGATATTTCATGACGAGTACAAAAGAAATTATATCCCAGATGAGTATAATAGAATATACCAAACTGCAAATGGATTTTCACCCTTTGCGGTAATCCACGTAGACATATCATTTCCACAATTTAATAAAGAATGAATACAAAGGATTATTCATCATGCATGCGGTAATCCACATAGATAGGTTATTCCAACAGAATAATAAAGAATGGAATAGCAAAAGAATTCACCATGCATGCGATAGACCGCACAGACAGGTTATTCCCAACAGAATAATAAAGAATGGAATCAGGTCATGCGTAATCTGTACAAACACAATATTCCAACATAATAATAAAGAATGGAACCAGGTCATGTGTAATCTGCACAGACAGGATATTCCAACAAAATAATAAAGAATGGAATAACAACAGAATTCACCAGGCATGCGATAGACCGCACAGACAGGTTATTCTAACAGAATAATAAAGAATAGAATAACAGAAGAATTTCACCATGTATGCGGTACTTCACATAGACAAGTTATTCCAACATAATAATAAAGAATGGAATAACAACCCTTACGAGTATTGAAAGAAAATAACTCTCTTCATGAATACGAAAGAATAATACCCCTTACCTTAAAAGAAAACTGGATACTGGAATAGTGAGGTAGTAGACTTCTCTTCTTCTTTCTCTCTATAATTTCTCTATATAATAATTGCTCTATAGCTTTAGTGAATTGGTGAGAAATGAAGGAAGAATGAGCTTTTATTTATAGGAAAACATAGTTTCAAAAATTGCACATTTTGGGGCTCAAAATGTTACATTATAATACCTCCCTCTTTTTCTTCATTTTTAATTTAGTCCTGCAAGTATTATCAAACTTGCACCACCTCCCCTAATAGTAAATCATGTGACTCAATAGTTCTAAACATGTGAAAAAAATTAATTATAGTACAGTACCTTCAAAACTAACTGAATAGCCTAAACGAAATACTGATAGAACATAAAATAAATTATGTCGGACATCCGGCGCATAAAGTACGTCATAAAGGATCAATACTGAGCATCCTAGCATTTTCAGTTTGTAAGTGCCAATGCCTAGCACGTCCACGCTGGAATCGTTCCACATGTATACTTTTTTGTCAGCCCAAACTCAGCGGTATTCCACGTATCCATTCCGATCTCTAGCTATGTGGTCCGTTACTCCGGAGTCTACAATCCACATATGGAGAGAATGAGCAACAAAAATAGTACTCGATACTAAGCACATAGTTAGATTAGGACTAGGAATTACCTTTTTCGGCTCAGTGCACTCACGAGCGAAGTGTTCCGCCTTGCCAAAGTTGCAATAAATCAACTTGTCCTTGTCCTTCTTGTCAGAACTACGTTTACTTCTATTCTTCTTAGAAGTGCCAGCCTCTGCTACCTTCTGAGGCGCATTAGCATTGGCAATCTCTATTAGTCAAGCCTTTAGGCAGTTCATTCTCTAGTCGTTCAGTCTTTAAACTCTCAACCTCCAGTTACTCAGCTTCTAAGCGCTCAAGGTGATGAAAAATATCTTCTAAAGATTTAATATTTTCATCTTGAGCTATGTTAATCTTGAGATTATTACAATTGATTGGAAATGAACGAATCACTGCCCGAATTTGCTGTTCATCCGACAAAGGGTTGCCAGCAGCTCCTAACGCTTCAATCATATTCGACATAACCTGAAGATGTTCTCTAAATGTGTGTTCATCTTTCTTTGTATAACTATCGAATTTGGTAGTTAAGAGATGCAACCTAGCCATATTCATTTTCTTTTTAGAAAAGAAAGAGGGAGAATCTTGTTAGAGATATTCGAGTAGTTCACCACAGTATATAAATTATCTTTACTGCATAAACCAAATTAACATAAAAATAATAGGACATAAATATAGAAGGGAGACTTCGCCATGCTTAGGAATCACAATCCGTATAAATGTCTAATTATTTAAATTTAATTTTTCAGTGCACAAGACGTATAATTTAGGGAATAATTTAATTAAATTACTACAACCTAAATCACTCCCACTAGGAACAAGGGTATATATGTAATTATAGCATGATAATTTAATTCCAAACATTAACAATTAATATCCCAAAAATATTAACAAATGGAATTAAATAATAGGCATTATTACTCGATTAATATACCAAGTATGCTATAAAAATTTTAAAATGCATCCTAAAAAATTTCTACAATATATTAACATCACAAAACATTACTGTAATTTTTTGGAATTTATTTTGATAATTTTGCTAATTATCACATTTAATTAATCATGCATAAAAAGATGGAAATTAACCAAATATATCCAAATCTGTTAATTTCTTCTAAAATTTTTATAACAGTAGCTTATCATCATAAAAGGATAACTTTAATTTTCTGGAATTTTCTGATAATCATGCTAATTATCATAATTAATAAACTATTGTACAATTAATTGGAAATTAACCAAAACTATCCAAAACAGTTATTTTCCCTCTGAAAAAATCCTAACAGTAACTTAATATCATCATATAGTCACTGTAACATTTCTAGAATTTTTGTGATATGTTTGCTAATTTTCATAATTAATAAACCATTAATTATTAGATAGAAAATTAACCAAAAATATAAAAACCTATCAATATTTTCCAAATTCCAGTATAATAATTAATCATATGCCAATAATTAATTTTTATTAATTTTTCAGAATTTAATAGTAATTTTTACTATTTTTAAATTAATTTCCATGTTAAAAATAATTAATAAATTATTTTCTGGAAATTAAATATAAAAATATGTCAAAACGGGTAAGAACTGCGGGTCAGCCGTGCAGGTCAGACGCGCGGGTCACGTGCGTGGGTCGGACCGGGGGCTATCTTCAACCTCCAGACACCAAAATTTACCAAAATACAATTTCGCGACTAAAACTTTGAGAAGCCATATCTCACTCTATATAACTCCGATGTAGGCCTATAATATATCGTTGAAAAGCTTACAACGAGTACTACGCATACATACAAAAAACAACCAAATCAGACAATCACAAAAAAAGTTATGGCTATTCAAAGAAGGATGTTTTCAAACTAGGGTTTCAAATTAATTTTAAATTAATTATCCAATTAAACCCAAATTATGCAAATCATACACACTGTGTTTAGGATATAATATACTACAATATTAGCCCCTAACATTTAGTGTATCTAAGGTTGCCATTAATGATGTTTTCAAGTTTTTTAAACATGAAATCATGGCATAAAGTGTAAATATTACATACACAGCATACATCACATCGTTAAACCTTGCTCTAATACCAATGAAAGGATTTTAATATGTATGTTATTCACATTTACACATAATATTGAGAATCAAAGGCATACCTTTTGAATCCTGATGAGTCTTTGATGCGAAAAATCTCCTTTCGTTCCTTTAACCCAACAGCGTCTTCGAACTACGATCGAGAACGGAGCACTAATTAACAGTACGTAACAATTAAAGTTTTGGACTGGATATTGGGAGCGGTGTTTGGCAATTGAAGTGTTGTTGTGAATTGATCGATAGAGGATGACTATTTAACAAGGAAGTGGTTGAGCCACTTCCCAACTCTCTTCCCACGTCTAGTCACCCCACATTCAAAATCATGAACGACTCTATTGACCTTGTCAATTAGGGAACGATTAATGACCCTCCATGGGCGCCCCAATTGGATATCCATATTCCAACAATGATAAAACTATATACACCTGCTCTCTTGTCCTTTTCTTTTTTAGTTTTTAAGGCAAATTATAATAGAGCAAGCTGCTAAGTCTTTATCTTTCTGTTATTAATTATGTTCTATTTGACTTAGTATTTAAAGTTTGAATTTTGTATTTTCAGTTTCATTATTTGTAAGAGTTAGTTTAGGAAGCTACTGTACATGAATTATTTTTAAACTCATTTGTTAATTATAAATAATGATGAATGAATAACCAAGAGGTGTATTATGCCTTTATTTTCCTTCTCTATTTTATACTCTTCACCTCTCTATAATATGATATCAAAGCATGAAACACGTGGCCATTGATTTTCATTTTATACGTGAACAAGTCCAATCAGGATGTCTGTAAGACCCCAACTTTTATGAATAAAGCTGAATTTTCTATAATTATCATTTTTGAATATTATGGAATGAATTTAATATAATGTTATAGTTGTGGGTAATATTTATAAATTTTGCAAAGTACGCAAGTTGTTATATAATATTCAATTGGTCGGGAAATATTCGTTTTAACAGGGAATATTCGTACGACGGCACAATCATTGGTGGACCCCACAACGCAATTATTGTCGGATTGAGAAAACGACAAAAATATTTTTATGAAAATAACGGCGGAGGTTTTACAGTTAAAACTGTTGAACTACTTGGTAGCAAAGGTACAGTAATACGCGTGGTTGCATAGTAGCACACGGTATTGATTATTGATGCTTAGGTAAGAAGTCACTCAGTTTTGTTTAATTATTTCTACAGTAATTGCTGCATAGTATTTCACGTTATTTGATTCAATTATTGTCGATATTATATAATTAATAATTGAGACGACGAAGTTATTAATATTATTATTTATAATATTAACGATGTCTAAAAGTTCTGCCAAGGAGAGGTTTGGTCACCTAATTGCGCGCCAATAGGGAGAAATCCTTATTGGAAAGCCCCCTCTTTTCTGGGAACGACCTGGTCGATTAATATTGTGAATTATAATAATGATGATAAATGTTGTTCAAAATATTGAAGTAATTTTTATGAAGAATTTGTTGCAGTTATGGACCCCCCCCCCCCCATTTATCCATTTTTTTAAAATAATCGATAGAAAGTTATTTATTATAATAAATATGGGCCCACATGTGGGGGCCACATGTGAGGCCCATATGTGGAAAATTGTATTGATGGTAGGTTGTTTTTCAAATGGGATGTCACGGGAGGGGTGGGAGAAAAAGTCATGAGAAAGTTATCATTATTAGTATTATATATATATATATATATATATATGTTATAAATAACACGTGTTATATATATATTTATATTTTTTTTCTCAATAATGGTTTTGAATTCAAGCACTGATTATGGCAACAGACATCTGTAATTTATAAAATTATTACTTCCGTATTATTTTTTAAACAGTACCCCTTCTATTCTCCTATAAATAGGATGCTTAGTTTGAATTGAAATCACACCAGAAATTCAGAGAAATTCTCTTCTTTAATCTTGAGCGTATTTCTTTCGAGTTTTAAGAAGCTTTGAGCGTAGTGCAAGTTTTCTTCAAGAATATCCTCGCCCTACCAATCAAAATACTAATCTTTTACGTTAAGGGGTATTATTCTTTTGTATTCATGAAGAGAACTTCTGTTATTCCATTCTTTATTATTCTGTTGGAATAACCTGTATACGCGGGCTACCCTATACTTGGTGAAATTCTTCTGTTATTCCATTCTTTATTATTCTGTTGGAATATCCTATCTGTGCATTTTACGCCGGACCTGGTTTCGTCTTTATTATTATGTTGGAATATCTTATATGTGCGTTTTACGCCGGACCTGGTTCCGTCTTTATTATTCTGTTGGAATATCCTGTCTTCGTAATTTACGCAGGACCTGGTTCCGTCTTTAATATTCTGTTTGAATATCATGTATGTGCGTTTTACTTCGGACCTGGTTCCGTCTTTATTATTTTGTTGGAATATCTTGTCTGTGCATTTTACGCCGGACCTGGTTCCGTCTTTATTATTCTGTTGGAATATCCTGTCTGTGTGTTTTACGCCGGACCTGGTTTCGTCTTTTTTATTCTGTTGGAATCTCCTGTCTATGCGTTTTACGTCGGACCTGGTTCCATCTTTATTATTCTGTTGGAATAACTTGTCCTGTGTGGTCTATCGTATACCTGGTGATTTCTTTTGTGATTCCATTCTTTATTATACTCAGTTGATTAAAGTTTTGACTTTTATACTCTATGAAATTAGTGGAATATCTTTGATATTTGCGCTTCATCCAGTATCTTTTCGTGGAAATATTCTTCTGAGCTATTCTTGAATTTTACTCTACAAAGAAGTATCATGTTGACAATTTGGACGTTATTGGTTCCTGGACAAATTAATTCTTGAACTTGTTTTATTGAATTATTATATCATTGTCATGATCCTCATGTTTATATTATGTTGAAAGTCATTTGTGGCCTGTAGTGCATAGATGGACTTGGTATGATTATGACCAGGGATTATTCGGTATAATCATGACCGTAATGTTACAAATGATGTGGTAAAAGTCCTCATTGGCCCGTAGTGCATTGATGGACAGTTGTTGGCATGATCATGACCATTGGTGAATACACGAATATCCTTGGCCCATAGTGCATAGATAATTTGTGGTTGTGATACTAATGAATATCCTTGGCCGTAGTGCAGGGATGATGTTGATTATTTATTAAGTTGAGTCCCAGCGATAAAAGTGATGAAAAATCTTTTAAATCATAAAAGATAGTAGATTTTATTCTCTACTTAACTCTTTTAATGGATTGCTTGTTCCGCTACAGTTAAACTACATGTTTGTTATATTTTATCAGTTTAACATTATTGAAGACTAATGATAATTTATTCTTCATTATCTTAGTCATAATATTTCTTACTGGGCTAGTTGAGCTCACCCTTTCTTTCATTGTTCTCTTCGGGAAATGAGAACGTAGCCGGGACTAGTCGGGGAACGGAGTGACGGTCCAGAAGATAGTATTAGTAGTCCTCACTATTTTGTTAAATAGTGTGAAAATAAATGTAATGAGAACTCTTTTGAGTATGGATATTGTCTAGATGACAATATTCTTATTAAAACTATCAATTTGTATTTTATTCGTATTTTACACGATAGTTGTATTATTAAGTTGTATTTGAATTTTGTACCATGTATTTAGCGAATCAAGATGGGTGATGTATACCTATTTTGGGGGCGTCATAGTTGGTATCAAAGCTTAGGGATATGATCCCTGGCTAAGATGTGAGACAAGAACTAGGTGGGGAGAGATGGGGAATTCCTTCGCTAGTATGACCTACCTGAGTTTATTTGATATTTAATTAGTCAGTCAGAGTATAGGGATAATATGTGATATGTTAATTAACCCTTGTTTTGTGGAAGTATTTGAAAATGACATCCGAGAATGTTGAGAACATCAATGGAGCACAGGAGACCGTTGAGTCTCCACAGATCAATAGTCAGGATAATGTGCATCAGGAAGGCGACAATCCTCAGGCAAATAATAACACTGACCAAATGATGAACGATGGAATGTTCAGAGGCTTTATGCAATTCATGCAACATCAGGCAAGAGCGGCTCCTTTCCAAAATACAGGTGGAAATACTGGCAACTCTCGGACGGTCACCGCCAAGCAGTTTAAGGAGCTGGGACCTCCGGTGTTTTTTGGAGAACCAAAACCACTTAAGGCGGAGACGTGGATAAAGCAGATCAACAAGATAATTGATGTCTTGGGATGCTCTGAGGAGTAAAAGGTTCCCTTTGCCACCTTCATGTTGTGGGCAGAAGAAGATTACTGGTGGGAATCTGTAAAGCGTACCCAACCTGTCACATTGAAGATGTCTTGGGAGAAGTTCCAAGAATTGTTCAACGACAAGTACTTTCCCGAAAGTATTCGTCACATGAAAGAGGTAAAGTTCATCAAGCTGGAGCAAAACAACATGACCGTCTCGCAGTACAAAACCACATTTGCAGAGTTGTCCTGGTTTGCGTCCCATTTGGTTGATAATGAGGAGAGAATGACGATAATGTTTTGAAGAGGTTTGAAACCTGAGATACGTCAATATCTTATCTCTCATAAACTGTGTTTGTATTCAGATGTTGTTAATAGGGCTCAATTATTGGAACGTGATAATGAGTCAACCCAACCAAAAGAGAGCAGCCGATAAAATGATAATACCGGTGAGAGCAGTCATCGAAGCAGTGACAACAAGCGTGGAGGGAATCAGCAGGCCAGAAATGGTAACCACTTCTGTGACAACCCGAGAAATTAGACAATTTATTAAAATCATAATTGATTGATTTAAGGTTCAATATTAGGACCTAGACAGGAAATAAGTGCATGGAATTGGCAGTTATGTAATGAAATTCCAAGAATTTCAAAAGTTTTGGATAAGACTTGAATTATGTGATAGACTGTAAGTGATAGTCTAGTAATGAGGTATAAGATTATGGTAGATTTAAAATTCTTTTGAAGAATTATCAGTGATAAGTATCGAAGTAATACTAGTCGGTATATTTGGTTACATATGTGAACCGTAATGATTTGAGATCAAGGATTGATCAGATAAGTTATAACTTTAGAAAACCCTAAAGTTATGTTGATCATACGTTTATTAAGTTAGAAAAATCTAACGAATTGTTAGAAACCCTAAAGGTACGCTCAGAAACTTTAATTTTAGTTCCGGGAATCCGAAACCCTAAATTCATGATATGAACATGGTGATTAAGTTAGAAAACCCTAACGATATGTTCAGAAACCATAATTTGGGAATCCTAAATGCAAAGTATTAAACCCTAAGGGTTAAAAAGTTGTGTGTAAGGAATATGAACATTAGGTGATGGTTTATATTTGTTTATTATATAAACAAACAAAAGAAACTAGTGAAACCCTAATTATATATTAGGAATGAAGGATTTAATAACTTAAGGGTTATGGAGAAAGAGAATTGTGATATTTAGAATACTTACTAATTCTAAGAGATTTATTTTATACATCTCAAATGATTAATTTTATAACCTAATTATAGCAAGTCTAATTGGGTTAAGGAAATAAATGTTCATGAGCAAGGATTGGTGTTTTAATGGAGAAATGAAAACTCTAATTAAATTATTGGGTTGGATAAGAATTAAAGGAATTGGAATATGTATATGTATAGACCAAATGTTGGCTAATGAAATTGGTTACAGGATCAAGCAAAACATTAAGGGAATGGCCCAACTTTTAGCCCAAGTGGGAGAGGACTTTTTGGACGTTTGTTAAATCAAATAAGCATTTAGTAAATAAGCCAAACTTAGAGCAATCTACGGCCAAGTGGCCGGCCATAATAGAGAGCAAGGAAATGAAGGGAGATGAATGTCTACTTTAGTTGGTGACCAACTCATTCCATGTGTCATCTCTTTATTTCACCAACACTTTGGGCAAAGCTTGCAAGTAACCACTTGGTAATTGATTGGGAAAGAGAAGAGCTAGTATTAGTGGGAGAAATTGAGAATCAAAGGCCATATGGCCGGATCATGCACAAGAGGAAAAAAGAGAGTGGGTTTGGAAGATGATAATCCAAACTTAATAAAAATTTTATATATCATTTCTCTTTCATCTCTTCTATTTTCTTCAAGAACTAAGAACTAGAGAGAGAGAGAGTGTGTGTATGTGTGGAGTTCGGCAGCTCCAAGAGAGAGGGAGAGGGAGACTTTGATCTTCTTACACCCAAGATTCATCTCACATCTTGGAAGGGAGAAAGGAAATCAAGCTAAGGTATAGAAAAAATTTTCTACTTATGTAGTTTATTTTCCTTTGTGTTTTGATTTGATTTTTGACAACTTGAAGTTGTGATCTTGAGGCTTAAAACCTTAGATCTATGTGTATATAAGTGTTTAATATGTAGATCCAACTCTTTTGTAGATCAAAAGTTAGATCTAAAGTGTGGAATGGAAGCTAGGTTTTCAAAGTGTAGAAAATCCTAATTTTCTAGTCTTGATATTATTTAATCTTGTGGTTGATGCTTGTTTGATGAACTAAGAAACTTTGTTTCTAAACTCAAAAACTATGTATATACATGTTAATGAGTGTTTTGTGTTTGGTATTACCCATATTGGGTGTTGATTTTGGTTGGAATCAAAGGAAGAGAATAATGGAATTTTTTCGGAAAAGTTAAACTTTTAAAGTGAGAGCTAGGTTTTGATTTTTCTTGAAATCTATGATGAATATATATTCTTTATGTTCTTGGGATACTAGATATATGTGTTAAGGGTAAAATCCCTTTGGAATTACTCAAATAGGTTGAAAAATGACCAAGTTATGGGATTTCTCCCAAACTACTCAAAGTTAAGAAAACTGTTAGAAGGACAGTTTTGTAACAGCCACTTCCGGGTTAATTTCTGGGAGCTTAACATGTCCAAATATGGATTGTGATAGATGAAAACTGTATTTCGGAAAGATAGGAATCCAACAAAAGTGACGGATCATTAATCGGAGTTACAGATTTCGTTTTATTTAAGTTTTGGTGAAGGACTCCAAAACTGCCAAATGACAAAAAGTTTCTGCCCAAAATTTTCCGGGGGCTGTTTTGGACATTTATTTAATGAGAAAAATTCCAGGCTTTCGGAAAATGAAAATATATGGTATTATGTAGCTCGTGTCCAAAAATGAGCTAATTCCGAGTTAAAACGACCAAGTTATGACCATTACAATTTTTGTGATTTTCCAATAGAAATCGCTATAAACGGAGTTCTACAACTCCAATTGCCACGAAATTTAAAATGGAGCATCATGTTAACATATATAAGGTTATCCCAAGAGATGGAAATGTTTGGAGTTAAGCACGAGGTAGATAATTTCTTAAGCTACGCACTATAAATGATTTTTGAAAAATACCAAAGGAAGTTGGAAAATTGTGGAAAAATAATTTTTGTGTATGAAATACATGTATATATGTTTGGCCAAAGGATTGGAAAATAATAAACTGATTTGGTATTTTTGTAAAACGGATATAGAATACAGCTTGCTGGATTATATAATTTGTGATTCCAGTTTGCTGGATTGAGAAATAGTTTACTGAATTGATGGATTGGTGAATCCAGATTGCTGAATTAGAAATTTTGTTGCTAGATTTAGAATCCAGGTTGCTGGATTAGTATTTAATTTACTAGGTGTTAATGAATACTTATGAAATGAAAAATCGAGTGTTAAATCATATAAATGTGATTCTATGGCATGGTTAAGTGCTTAAGCAGAGTTTATCTGAACTTAAACTCGAGTGTTGACCGACTAGACCGTCGGGATGTTAAAATTGTGTCAGTTTCAACTCAAACTTAATAGTCTAACTGATACTAAGTCTTATGTGAATTATAGACTGATATGGTTATGTGGTAATGTGTTTAAGTTATTATGTGGATATAAATATAACAGTATTATACTGTGATGATATTATTCTAATTATTGGAGATCTATATTATTAATATTAGGTCTTCGGGTAAAGCGTTAAAAATTGCATTGCGGTAATCAACGGTTCAGGCAAGTTTCTTTTACTTAACTCTAATAAGAGTAGTTTCTTCAAGCTTATGGTTAATCATTGCTGATTGCCATGAAATTTGTACTCTGTACATCTTGCATGTATAAGTCAGGTATGAAAGGATGATCACCTTCATTACCAGTTGGTTCAGAAATGTTTGTTCATGTTTAAAACTTGTTCAGTCAAAAGTTTGTTCGTGCTAGTTCTCAATTATATTGATGAATTATAGCAGCCAATTATTCATACTCTTCAATCATGATATATCGTTATATTGTTGTATATAAACTTGTTGGGCAACTTTCATGCTCACCCTTGCTATATCATGATAAAACATTGCAGATAAGGCGAATGCGTTTGGATACAGAAAACGATTAATGTCAAGTTCAGCTTGGAGCAATATATGCAGCTATTTTGTAATAGAATAGTTGATAATAATGTTATGTGTTAGATAACTTATGAATTGTGTAATCAGTTAAGGTTACTCGATTTTGGGGAATAGTGTGTAAAGTTTAATGTATAAACAATTTATGTTTATATCTTCCGCAAATAGTGATAGAAATAGTATACCGAATCCGCGGCGATTTGGGGCCCGGATTCGGGGATGCTACAACTTCGGTGGTAATCAGTGCCAAATTAATAAGAATGGGCATTTCAAGAAGAGGAGATTTAACAATGATGGAAAGACGTCAGCACCAGCACCCGTTGTTAAGGAAGGAGAACGACCACCTATTATATGCTTCAAATGTGGAGGAGAGGGACACATTAGTCAAAACTGTGTGATGCCATCCAAAGCATGTTATAATTATGGAAGAGAAGGTCACCTAGAAAGATTTTATCGTTCACCGAAGACAAGTTTAGCTAGGATGGAGGCACCAAAGGCCGTCCTAGAAAAGTCAAAGCTTGTAGTTCAAGGGAGAGCGTTTGTTGTGACCTCCTAGAAAGTAAGGAACCTGAATGAGGTCATCACGGGTAAGCTTATCATAAACTCTAGTGAAGTTTATACCTTATTTGATACTGGTTCTACCCATTCGTTTATTTCTCCTACTTGCGCTCAACGTTTAAATTTGACTCCGGAGAAATTAGACTTTGACTTATCTGTTGAAACTCCGTTGGGAGAAACCTTCATCACATCCACTGTTTATAAGTCTTGTTTAGTTCAAATAGGCACCCGCACGTTACCTGTCGATATTATTTCTTTGAAAATACTTGCATTTGATGTGGTTCTAGGAATTTATTGGTTAACTACTCATCATACAAAAATTGATTATTTTGTAAGGTTGTTAGCTTTCATATTCCTAACCAACCTATTATGTGAATTCAGGCAACCAAACCATTAAAATCAATCACTGTCATCTCAAGCCATTAAGCTATTCGTTTATTGAAAAATGGATGTCAAGCTTTCTTAGCTCATGTCACGGATCTAAATAAAAATACGTCAGTTTTGAATGATATTTTTATTGTTAAAGAATTTCCTGACGTATTCCCTGAAGAACTTCCTAGCCTACCCCCAGAGCGTGAAATTGAATTTTGTATCGACCTTAAACCCGGTACAAAACCCATTTACAAATCCCCATATCGAATGACTCCTATTAAACTGCAGGAGTTAAAGACCCAACTGCAAGAATTGTTAGACATCGGCTTTATTCGTCCTAGTACTTCTCCCTGGGGTGCTCCTATTCTATTCGTGAAGAAGAAAGATGGGAGTATGCGACTTTGTATTAATTATTGGGAGTTGAATCATGTCACCATCAAAAATAGGTACCCATTACCACGTATTGATGACCTGTTTGACCAATTACAAGGCGCCAAATTCTTTTCAAAGATTGATCTTAGTTCCAGATATCACCAATTGAAGATTAGAACAGATGACATTCCAAAGACAGCTTTCAGAACTCGGTACGGGCATTATAAATTTCTAGTTATGTCCTTTGGATTGACTAATGCTCCTGCTACCTTCATGGATTTGATGAACCGAGTAATCAAGAAATATTTGGATCACTTTGTGGTCGTCTTTATTGATGACATCCTCATATATTCCAAAACCCGTGAAGATCATGAGCAACACTTGAGGCTGATACTCCAAAAGCTTCTTGAATATAAGATTTATGTCAAGTTGAAGAAATGCGAGTTCTGGCTTGAGGAAGTAGCATTCCTTGGGCACGTGGTATCATGTCATGGAATATCTGTTGACCCAGCAAAGATTCAAGCTATTCAAAGCTGGGAGCAACCTAAATTAGTGACCGGAGTACGTAGCTTTCTCGGTTTAGCTGGTTATTATCGGGGGTTCGTGGAAGGATTTTCTCGAATTGCTACTCCACTAACTCAGCTGACTCGGAAAGATACAAAGTTCGGTTAGAGTAAGGAATGTGAGAAGCATTTTCAAGAACTCAAGATGAGACTCATTTCAGCACCTGTTTTGACAATACCATCTGGCTCGGAGGGATTTGTCATCTACAGTGATGTTTCAGGCAAAGGGTTAGGATGTGTTCTCATGCAACATGGGAAAGTCATAGCCTATGCCTCTCGGCAACTCAAAGAATATGAGAGGAATTATCCTACTCATGATCTAGAGTTGGCAGCTGTTGTCTTTGCGCTTAAAATTTGGAGGCATTACTTGTATGAGGAAAAAGTGGAGATCTTTACGGATCATAAAAGCCTTAAATATTTCCTCACTCATAAGGAACTCAACATGCGACAGAGACGTTGGCTTGCACTATTGAAAGATTATGATCATACCATCCAATACCATCCTGGAAAAGCGAACGTGTTAGCTGACGCATTAAGTAGAAGATCATATGCGGGTACGAGTGCTATATTGTCAACGCAAAGGCCCATATTGTATGACTTGCAAAAGATGGAGATAGAGTTAAAGACTCCGGGGACCCATGTGATGATGGCGAGCATACGAGTAGAACCGACTTAATTGATAAAGTTAAAGCTGCTCAAACTACAGACCTGGAGCTGATGCGTATGAGGAAGAAAATACAATAAGGTGTTATGCCAGAAGAAAGAATCGATGAAGAATGAATACTTAAAGTCAACTCCAGACTTTGTGTTCTTAACGATCCTGATTTAAGGTATAAAATCATGATGGAGGCGCACATCACACCGTTTGCAATCCATCCTAGGAGTAACAAAATGTATCGTGATCATCGTCATACATTTTGGTGGAGTAATATTATGAGAGATAGCGTTGTTTATCTCAGGGTGTCTAACTTGTCAATGAGTCAAGGCAGATCATCAAGTACCAAAAGGTCCATTGCAACCACTTGAAATTCCAGAATGGAAGTGGGAGCACATTACCATGGATTTCGTTACTGGTCTTCCAAGGTTTCTCAGGGCATAGATGTAACTTAGGTCATTGTTGATAGATTGACCAAGTCTGCTCATTTCTTACCAATATGAAAAACTTATACAGTTGAACGTCTTACTCGTATATATACATAAATGAGATTGTAAGACTGCATGGTATGCCAGTATCCATAGTTTCTGATCGAGACCCAAGATTCACTTCACGATTTTGGGTTAGTTTGCAAAAATCTATGGGCACGAATTTACAATTTAGTTCAACATATCATCCTTAGACGGACGGACAATCAGAGATGACTATTCAAACTCTGGAAGATTTATTAAGACTTTGTGTCCTTGACTTCAAGGGAAGTTGGGATAAGTTCTTACCATTGGTGGAGTTTTCCTACAACAACAGTTATCAAGCAAGTATTGGCATGGCTCCATTTGAGGATATCATGGTGAAGTTGGGATAAGTTCTTCGTCTCCAGTATGCTAGGATGAGGTGGGTGAAGCAAGTATATCATGGTGAAGTTGGGATAAGTTCTTCGTCTCCAGTATGCTGGGATAAGGTGGGTGAAGCAACGTTGTTGGGACCAGAGTTGGTACGTATGACTATGGAAAAGATTCAAATGATACAAAAGAGTTATGCTGATCTTCATCGAAAGGACGTGGAATTCGATATTGGAGATCATGTGTTGTTACGTGTAACTCCATGGAAAGGAGTTACGAGATTTGGAAAGAAAGGAAAGCTCAATCCTCGATTTATTGGCCCATTTTTAATCCTCGATTGAGTAGGGACTGTAGCCTATAGACTCGCTTTACCTCCAAGTATGTCTCATGTTTATAACATTTTTCATATATCCATGTTACGTAAATATGTGAAAGACCCAAACCACATTATTAAGTTAGAACCGGATGAGATGGCGGAAGATTTAACGTATGAAGAGGTTCATGTTCAAATCTTGGATAAGAAGGAACATATTCTATGCTCCAAGGTTATACCTCAAGTCAAAGTTTTATGGAGGAACCACGATGTTGAGGAAATGACCTGGGAGTTAGAATCTGAAATGAAGTCATGGTATCCTTACCTCTTCGACATATCAGGTACGTACCCTAATTTCGAGGGTGGAATTTCATAAGAAGGGGAGATTGTAAAGACCACAACTTTTATGAATAAAGATGAATTTTCTATAATTATCATTTTCGAATATTATGGAATGAATTTAATATAATGTTATAGTTGTGGGTAATATTTATAAATTTTGCAAAGTATGCAAGTTGTTATATAATATTCGATTGGTCGGGGAATATTCATTTTAACAGGGAATATTCGTACGATGGCACAATCATTGGTGGACCCCACAACGGAATTATTGTCGGATTGAGAAAACAACAAAAATATTTTTATGAAAATAACGGCAGAGGTTTTACAGTTAAAACTGTTGAACTACTCGGTAGTAAAGGTACAATAATACGCGTGGTTGTATAGTAGAACACAGTATTGATTATTGATGCTTACGTAAGAAGTCACTCAGTTTTGTTTAATTATTGCTACAGTAATTGTTGCATAGTATTTCACGTTATTTGATTCAATTATTGTCGATATTATATAATCAATAATTGAGACGACGAAGTTATTAATATTATTATTTACAATATTAACGATATCTAGAAGTTCTGCCAAGGAGAGGTTTGGTCACCTAATTGCGCGCCAATAGGGAGAAATCCTTATTAAAAAGCTCCCTCTTTCCTGGGAACGACCTGGCCGATTAATATTGTGAATTATAATAATGATGATAAATGTTGTTCAAAATATTGAAGTAATTTTTATGAAGAATTTGTTGTATTTATGGACCCCCCCCCCCCCCCGCCATTTATCTATTTTTTAAAATAATCGGTAGAAAGTTATTTATTATAATAAATGTGGGCCACATGTGGGGTGGGAGAAATGGGATGTCACGGGAGGGGTGGGAGAAAAAGTCAGGAGAAAGTTATCATTATTAGTATTATTATATATATATATATATATAGGGAGCCCTTCCATAGCAACCGGTTGCTGTGAGTATTGTGCAACACCCTCTTTTTGTACCGTTGATCAACTTATTGGAAGGCTGAGATTGGGATGTATTAATACCAAACCGTGAGAAGCTCTGCCGGTTTCTATTTAAATAAGAGGGACCCACATTTTAACATATTGTCAGTCTAGTTAAACAAAATGAATATTTAATATTAAAATATTTCGACCGGTACAAGTTGTACCGGCCTATTCTTTTTTTTTACGCATTGATGCTTTATCAGTTTTTAATCAAATACAAAGAGATTGCACATAATATTAAAATATTAAAATATTTAAAAATATTCCGGCCGGTACAAGTTGTACCGGCTTACTCTTTTTTTTAAGACATTCATGTTTTCTCACTTTTTAATCAAATATAAAGATATTGCACAAAATTTATTTTAACTTACAAATATAATGTTAAAAATAAATATTAGTAATATAAAAATAAATATAATTATATTATAAATAAATAAATATATAAATATAAATATTATTTTTAATATTAATATATTCAAAATAAATATAATAAATATATAATTATGCAAGATATATAATTATATTATTAATAATTATGCAAGATGTAATAAAATATTTAAAAATATTCCGGCCGGTACAAGTTGTACCGGCCTACTCTTTTTTTGATCAACATACTGAACACAACAATATTTGGGAATGGGTATGTGAATTTTTGTATGTGAATTTAAGGAGCTGGAAGCTGGTTTTATTCGGTTGTTGGAAGTTTCTGAAGATTGTATAAATTTTTCTTCAGCAATTGAATCATTTGGGAATGGGTATGAGCCTGTAGAAGAGGTGAATGCAATATCTCATGTTTAAAACTATTATTATGTTTTGATGTTTCTAATACAGCCAACAGATGTTTCCA
Organism: Panax japonicus; assembly: GCA_020205505.1. Classification (NCBI taxonomy): domain Eukaryota; kingdom Viridiplantae; phylum Streptophyta; class Magnoliopsida; order Apiales; family Araliaceae; genus Panax; species Panax japonicus. The sequence goes on along the minus strand of CM035098.1, from coordinate 24,243,035 downwards.
ATGTGTTCAGTATGTTGATCAAAAAAAGAGTAGGCCGGTACAACTTGTACCGGCCGGAATATTTTTAAATATTTTATTACATCTTGCATAATTATTAATAATATAATTATATATCTTGCATAATTATATATTTATTATATTTATTTTGAATATATTAATATTAAAAATAATATTTATATTTATATATTTATTTATTTATAATATAATTATATTTATTTTTATATTACTAATATTTATTTTTAACATTATATTTGTAAGTTAAAATAAATTTTGTGCAATATCTTTATATTTGATTAAAAAGTGAGAAAACATGAATGTGTTAAAAAAAAAAGAGTAAGCCGGTACAACTTGTACCGGCCGGAATATTTTTAAATATTTTAATATTTTAATATTATGTGCAATCTCTTTGTATTTGATTAAAAACTGATAAAGCATCAATGCGTAAAAAAAAAGAATAGGCCGGTACAACTTGTACCGGTCGAAATATTTTAATATTAAATATTCATTTTGTTTAACTAGACTGACAATATGTTAAAATGTGGGTCCCTCTTATTTAAATAGAAACCGGCAGAGCTTCTCACGGTTTGGTATTAATACATCCCAATCTCAGCCTTCCAATAAGTTGATCAACGGTACAAAAAGAGGGTGTTGCACAGTACTCACAGCAACCGGTTGCTATGGAAGGGCTCCCATATATATATATATATATATATGTATATTTATATATTATATTTTTTTTTATTTTTCTCAATAATGGTTTTGAATTCAAGCACTGATTATGGCAACAGACATTTGTAATTTATTAAATTATTGTGTCCGTATTATTTTTTAAACAGTACCCCTTCTATTCTCCTATAAATAGGATGCTTAGTTTGAATTGAAATCACACCAGAAATTCAAAGAAATTCTCTTCTATAATCTTGAGCATATTTCTTTCGAGTTTTAAAAAGCTTTGAGCGTAGTGCAAGTTTTCTTCAAGAATATCCTCGCCCTACCAATCAAAATACTCTTCTTTTACGGTAAGGGGTATTATTCTTTTGTATTCATGAAGAGAACTTCTGTTATTCCATTCTTTATTATTCTGTTGGAATAACCTATATACGCGGGCTACCCTATACTGGTGAAATTCTTCTATTATTCCATTCTTTATTATTCTGTTGGAATATCCTGTATGTGCGTTTTACGCCGGACCTGGTTCCGTCTTTATTATTCTATTGGAATATCTTGTCTGGTTCTAATGATGAATTCATGATATAAGTTCAACACTTAAAATTATTCATAATTAGAACCCAAATCAAGAATTTAACACAAATTAAAAATATTCCTTTAGAACTTGTACCAAGAATTTATCAATGGAACCCAAATTAAGAACTACCCATTAGAACCTATATCTAGAATTCATCAATATAACTGAAATAAAAAATTACCCATTAGATGTTTGATTCACTTGCTTCGTGTCTCTTGACTTTTCTTTTCTTTCAACAATAATAAGTCACTCGAATTTTTACAAATCCATATTAAATTTAGAGATGTAATCTCAACTCACATTTAAAAACTCAATTCAAAAAACCCTCGTACATCTCTAAATCTATGCCCACAACCTAGATTTTGTTAGGGAAAAAAACTACGTGGATACATTATAGAAATGAAAATCTTGCAAGTTGGGTTGAAAATGTGAAAATGGTGGGTCATCTCTTCATCTCAAAAGGGTTAGTCTTCTCTTAGGCTAGCACGAGACTCTTCTTCTTTTCCCTTTTGCGTGCCTTATATTTTCTCCAGCATTGGATGTGACAGATTATTTGGAGAAAACATGTTGAAAGATGTAAAACAATCTCAGCCACATAAAGTCATTAAAACAAATTCAACGGTTGAGCGCCATATCCCTCAAATACTATTCGTATATGCACCAATGGTCATGATCATGCCAACAACTGTCCATCAATGCCCTACGGGCCAATGAGGACTTTTACAACATCATTTGGGACATTACAATCATGATTATACCTGAATAATCCTTGGTCATAATCATACCAAGTCCATCTATGCACTACAGGCCACAGATGACTTTCAACATAATATAAACATGAGGATGATGACAATGATATAATAATTCAATAAAACAAGTTCAAGAATTAATTTGTCCAGGAACCAATAACGTCCAAATTGTCAACATGATACTTCTTTGTAGAGTAAAATTCAAGAATGCTCAGAAGAATATTTCCACGAAAAGATACTGGATGAAGCGCAAATATCAAAGATATTCCACTAATTTCATGGAGTATAAAAGTTAAAACTTTATTCAACTGAGTATAATAAAGAATGGAATAACAAAAGAAATCACTAGGCATGCGATAGACCGCACAGGTAGGTTATTCCAACAGAATAATAAAGATGGAACCAGGTCCGGCATAAAATGCAAAGACAGGATATTCAAACAGAATAATAAAGATGGAACCAGGTCCGGCGTAAAACGCACAGACATGATATTCCAACAGAATAATAAAGACGAAACCAGTTCCGACGTAAAACGTACAGACAGGATATTCCAACAGAATAATAGAGAATGGAATAGCAGAAGAATTTCATCAACTATAGGGTAGCCCGCGTATACAATTTATTCCAACAGAATAATAAAGAATGGAATAACATAAGTTCTCTTCATGAATACAAAAGAATAATACCCCTTACCGTAAAAGAAGAGTATTCTGACTGGTAGGGCGAGGATATTCTTGAAGAAACCTTGCACTACGCTCAAAGCTTCTTAAAACTCGAAAGAAATACACTCAAGATTATAGAAGAGAATTTCTCTGAATTTCTGGTGTGATTTCAATTCTAACAAAGCATCCTATTTATAGGAGAATAGAAGGGGTACTGTTTAGAAAATAATACGGACATAATAATTTTATAAATTACGGATGTCTGTTGCCATAATCAGTGCTTGAATTCAAAACCATTATTGAGAAAAACAAAAAAATATATATATAAATATATATATATATAACACATGTTATTTATAACATATATATTATAACATATATATAATAATAATAATAATAATAATAATAATAATGATAACTTTCTCTTGACTCTTTCTCCCATCCCTCCCATGACATCCCATTTGAAAAACAACCTCCCTTCAATACAATTTTCCACATATGGGCCTCGCATGTGGCCCCCACATGTGGGCCCACATTTATTATAATAAATAACTTCCTGCCGATTATTTTATAAAATGGATAAATGGGGGGTCGTTATTATAATTCACAATATTAATCGACTAGGTCGTTCCCAGGAAAGAGGGGACTTTCCAATAAGGATTTTTCCATATTGGCGCGCAATTAGGTGACCAAACCTCTCCTTGGCAGAACTTCTAGACATCGTTAATATTGCAAATAATAATATTAATAACTTCGTCATCTCAATTATTGATTATATAATATCGACAATAATTGAATCAAATAACGTGAAATACTATGCAGCAATTATTGTAGCAATAATTAAACAAAACTGAGTGACTTCTTACGTAAGCATCAATAATCAATATTGTGTGCTACTATGCAACCACACGTATTATTGTACCTTTACTACTGAGTAGTTCAATAGTTTTAACAGTAAAACCTCCGCCATTATTTTTATAAAAATATTTTTATCGTTTTCTCAATCCGACAATAATTTTGTTGTGGGGTCCACCAATGATTGTGACGTCGTACGAATATTCCCCGACCAATCGAATATTATATAACAACTTACGTACTTTACAAAATTTATAAATATTACCCACAACTATAACATTATATTAAATTCATTCCATAATATTCAAAAATGATAATTATAGAAAATTCATCTTTATTCATAAAAGCTGAGGTCTTATAGACTTCCTGATTGGACTTGTTCACGTATAAAATGAAAATCAATGGTCACGTGTTTCATGCTTTGATACCTTGTTATAGAGAGGTGAAGAGTATAAAATAGAGAAGGAAAATAAAGGCATAATACACCTCTTGGTTATTCATTCATCATTATTTATAATTAACAAATGAGTTTAAAAATAATTCAAGTACAGTAGCTTCCTAAATTAACTCCTACAAATAATGAAACTGAAAATACAAAATTCAAACTTTGAAATACTAAGTCAAACAGAACCTAATTAATAACAGAAAGATAAAGACTTAGCAGCTTGCTCTATTATAATTTGCCTTGAAAAACTAAAAAAGAAAAGGACAAGAGAGTAGGTGTATATAGTTTTGTCATTGTTGGAATATGGATATTCAATTAGGGCGCCCATGGAGGGTCATTAATCGTTCCCTAATTGACAAGGTCAATAGATTCGTTCGTGATTTTGAACGTGGGGGTGACTAGACGAGGGAAGAGAGTTGGGAAGTGGCTCAACCACTTTCTTGTTAAATAGTCATCCTCTATCGATCAATTCGCAACAACACTTCAATTGCCAAACACCACTCCTAATATCCAGTCCAAAACTCTAATTGTTACGTACTGTGAATTAGTGCTCTGTTCTCGATCGTAGTTCAGAGACGCTGTTAGGGTTAAAGGAACGATAGGAGATTTTCTGCATCAAAGGCTCAATCAGGATTCAAAAGGTATGCCTTTGATTCTCCAAATTATGTGTAAATATGAATAACATACATATTAAAATCCTTTCATTGGTATCAGAGCAAGGTTTAACAATGTGATGTATGCTATGTATGTAATATTTACACTTTATGCCATGATTGCATGTTTAAAAAACTTGAAACCATCATTAATGGCAACCTTAAATACACTAAATGTTAGGGGCTAATATTGTAGTATATTGTAGCCTAAACACAGTGTATATGATTTGCATAATTTGGGTTTAATTGGATAATTAATTTAAAATTAATTTGAAACCCTAGTTTACAAATAGCCTTCTTTGAACAGCCATAACTTTTTTTTGTAATTATCCAATTCTATTTTTTTTTTTGTATGTTTGCGTAGTACTCGTTGTAAGCTTTCCAACGATATATTATGGGCCTAAATCGGAGTTATATAGAGTGAGATATGACTTCTCAAAGTTTTAGTCGCGAAATTGCATTTAGGTAAATTTTGTTGTCTGGAGGTTGAAGATAACCCGCGGCCCGACCAGCGGCCCAACCCTCGCACGGGACCCGCGCGTCTGACCCGTGCTGCTGACCCGCGGTTCTTACCCGTTTTGACATATTTTTATATTTAATTTCCAGAAAATAATTTATTAATTATTTTTAACATGGAAATTAATTTAAAAATAGTAAAAGTGACTATTAAATTCTAAAAAATTAATAGAAATTAATTATTGGCATATGATTAATTATTATACTGGAATTTGGAAATATTGACAGTTTTTTATATTTTTGGTTAATTTTCTACCTAATAATTAATGGTTTATTAATTATGAAAATTAGCAAACATATCACGAAAATTCTAGAAACATTACAGTGAGAATATGATTGAAGCGTTAGGAGCTGCTGGCAACCCTTTCATCACCTTGAGCGCTTAGAAGCTGAGCAGCTAGAGGTTAAGAGTTTAAAGACTGAACGACTAGAGAATAAATGCCTAAAGGCTTGACTAATAGAGATTGTCAATACTAATGTGTCTCAGAAGGTAGCAGAGGCTGGCACTTCTAAGAAGAATAGAAGTAAATGTAGTTCTGACAAGAAGGACAAGGCCAAGTTGATTTGTTGCAACTATGGCAAGGCGGGAACACTTCGCTCGTGAGTGCACTGAGCCGAAAAAGGTAATTCCTAGTCCTAATCTATCTATGTGCTTAGTATCGAGTACTGTTTTTGTTGCTCATTCTCTCCATATGTGGATTATAGACTCCGGAGCAACGGACCACATAGCTAGAGATTGAAATGGATACGAGGAATACCGTCGAGTTCCGGCTGGAGAAAAAGTATACATGGGAAACGATTCCAGTGTGGACGTGCTAGGCATTGGCACTTACAAACTGGAAATGTGAGGATGCTCAGCATTGATCCTTTATGATGTACTTTATGCGCCTGATGTCCGACATAATTTATTTTATGTTCTATCAGTATTTCGTTTAGGCTATTAAGTTAGTTTTGAAGGTACTTTACTATAATTAATTTTTTCACATGTTTAGAACTATTGAGTCACATGATTTACTATCAGGGGAGGTGGTGCAAGTTTGATAATACTTGCAGGACTAAATTAAAAATGAAGAAAAAATGGGAGGAAATTATACTGTAATATTTTAAGCCCCAAAATGTGCAATTATTGAAACTATGTTTTCCTATAAATAAAAGCTCATTCTTCCTTTATTTCTCACCAATTCACTAAAGCTATAGAGCAATTATTATAGGAAGAAATTATAGAGAGAAAGAAGAAGAGAAGTCTACTACCTCACTATTCCAGTATCCAGTTTTCTTTTAAGGTAAGAGGTATTATTCTTTCGTATTCATTAAGAGAGTTATTTTCTTTCAATACTCGTAAGGGTTGTTATTCCATTCTTTATTATTATGTTGGAATAACCTGTCTGTGCGAAGTACCGCATACATGGTGAAATTCTTCTGTGATTCTATTCTTTATTATTCTGTTGGAATAACCTGTCTGTGTTGTCTATCGCATGCCTGGTGAATTCTGTTTTTATTCCATTCTTTATTATTTTGTTGGAATATCATGTCTGTGCAGGATTACGCATGACCTGGTTTCATTCTTTATTATTCTGTTGGAATATCCTGTTTGTACAAATTACGCATGACCTGGTTTCATTCTTTATTATTCTGTTGGGAATAACTTGTATGTGCAGTCTATCACATGTATGGTGAATTCTTCTGTTATTCCATTCTTTATTATTCTATTGGAATAACATGTCTATGTGGATTACCGCATGCATGGTGAATGATCCTTTGTATTCATTCTTTATTAAATTGTGGAAATGATCTGTCTACGTGGATTACTGCAAAGGGTGAAAATCCATTTGCAGTTTGGTATATTCTATTATACTCATCTGGGATATCATTTCTTTTGTACTCATCATGAAATATCATTTTCTTTGGTATTTTTCTGTTACGAGTTACTATGCACGGGTTACTATTCACCCGATTACTATTCACTTGGGTATTCGGGGCACTTTTTATGCCGGAGTACTATTCACGAGTTACAATTCACCCGATTACTATTCACTCTAGTATCATTCACTCGGGTATTTGGGTACATTTCTTGTTGGGGTACTATTCATGAGGTACTATTCCTGAAATACTATTCACGGGGTACTATTCACGGGGTACTATTTACCCAAAAAATATATTTCTTTTCTGTCCAAATTATTTTTTGTACGTGAATATTATTCTTGAATTTTACTCCACAAAGCAGTATCATGTTGACAATTTGGATATTTTTAAACTCTGCATAAATTTAAAGTCTTTAATATTTATCCTTGATTTCGTTTGATTAATGCTTATATCATTGTCAACATCCTCATGCTTATATTGTGATGAAAGTCATCTTTGGCTTACGTGCATAGATGTACTGTTGATTATTAGGTTTTATGGTTGTATATCTTTGGCTTACGTGCAAAGATGGACTGTTGATTATTAATTTTACAATTGTATATCTTTGGCTTACGTGCAAAGACAAACTGTTGATTGAAAGCTTTATCCCGTAATGCAAAGATGGATAGGTGTATGACATGATCATGACCACTAGTGATACTAACGAATATCCTTGGCCCGTAGTGCATGGATAATTCGATGATGTGATTGGAAGGATCATGACCATTAGTTAACAGTTGAATGTCTTTGGTCGTAGTGCACTGATAGACAATTGATTAGTATGATCATGACCATTAGTTTTATAGTTGAATATCTTTAGCCCGCAGTTCAAAGGTAGACAACTAATTGGTATGATCATTGTTATTACATTTGAATATCTTTAGCCTTTGGGGTAAGGATATTGAGTAAACGTTCTATTAAGCCTTTGTGGCAAGGTGGAACTGTCGATTTACATGATTATAAATATGAATTGTGAATTTAACTAAAATCTTTGGTGGATCAGGTGAAGACAGGTGATGAGAGTTCCTCTTTTGTATAACAAAGAACTGTTGATGAGTATTATAGGAATGAAATATTAACTATGGACTTTTAATCTAGAGGAGACAGTAGACATTATGTTCTACTTGACTCTTCTAATGGATTGCTTATTCCGCTGCAGTTGTTGATCTAAAACTTGTTATCTATTATATTCCAACAATTGTTATACTATTGAAGGCTAAGGATAATTTATTCTGCATTATCTTAGTCATAATATTTCTTAATAGGGCTAGTTGAGCTCACCCTTTTCTTTCATTGTTCTCTTTAGGAAATGAGAATATAGTTGGGACTAGTCGGGGAACAGATTGACGGTCCAGATGGTTGTTTTAGTAGTCCTCACTATTTTGTGAAATAGTGTGATAATAAATGTAATGAGGACTCCATTAAGAGTGAATATTGTCTAGAAGGTAATATTCTTGTTTAAACTCTCAGTTATGTTTTGTCGTATTTTTACACGACATTTGTATTAAGGAAGTTTTTATTTGATTTCTGTACCATATATCTGGCGACCCAAGATGGGTGATGTATACCTATTTTGGGGGCGTCACACTTTAGTTTTAAGAACCACACCTAATCCTAATAATATCTGACTAATCTTAATAGTTTCTAACTATCAAATATACACATGAGAAAAGAATCATCTTTTCACCACATATACATTGATAGTGCGACACCAACATTCCAATGATTATCAATGGGATAAACTGAGTGCAAGCACAAAACCCTCGCCCATACAAAGGTTTATACAACTCAGCCATCACATGAGTCCTCAATTGAAATCCCCACCTAAATCTATCTTGCTTATAACTTGTTCTTTACTCGATACGAATTCTTCGTATCACTTCATCTATAACTCCTCGTGAGTTATCTCGTACTATTTTATAGTACATCATCTTCATAGAATCAAGCTATAATTATTCAAACATTACAGACCATCTTCCTTTTATAACTTAAACTGATCACATCGTGATCTTATTCTATAATCATCTCCCTTAAAATTCTTTTCTTAACTCATGATTGTTTTGTTTTACGATTCTCTTTCTTTCCTTTTTCATCATACGTATCCAATTTCTATACTTGGTACACATCGAGTCTTTAACAGTTTCAATATGGTACGATGAGTGGTTTCCTACAAACAACCAACAAACTAGGTTTTGAGTTGCTAGTTCGTATATACATAAGCTCTATGAAGGAATCGTTTAGCCGAGATACCATACATCAACCATTAAAGAGTACAATTGTACCATACTTAAATATAACTTTTTTGATTCTATATTAAAAACATCTTTATCATCTTCTCCTTTATTCTCTAAGGTTATAGCCTAGGGTACTCCTATCTAAGGTTTATAACATACAGCTTTGATACCAAATGTAACGACCCCAAAATTCATACAGTTTAATTCTCGACTTCGGTCGTTAATAATACATTCAAACTCTAATTTTACATCATTACGAATAATACAACCATTGAAATTTGCGGAATAATTAAAATTTTTATTACAAACTATCTTCGTTCCCAAAACCTTCAACCTTTACATCTAATATCTCAGAATCATTTTAATACTACAATAGTTTACATCGCAAAACGATATTACAATTCAACATTAATACATTATTCGTAACCTTAAACATGGTTCAAATAATAATAACACAACCAAAGTGTATAAATCTTCAAATATCACATCTGATTCATGTCTTTCAAGTAACACATAACTTTACCTTGAATCTTGAACCTGCAAAAATGGTTATTTGCAAGGTTGAGCTCGACAGCCCAGCAAAGTCTAACAGTTTTCATGCATCACATGGCACATAATAACATGCTCAACATATAACATACATGCTACAGTTCATATAACAAGTATAAAGATTGAGTCCTTACTCAATTTAATCAATCTACATAGTCATAATTTGACTTTAACATTTCATACTTTCAACATATATATAACACATCATGCTCTTTGCAATAATAATTTAAAACAGTTAATCATCAAGTTCACATAACAAATAGGAACTGAAAGACTTGCCTGATTCATAGTTTATGAACTACGACTTAACTGCTTAATGTTTATCTGCACTTCGTGTATTCCTTAGTTTTAGAAGATGATGGTTATCCTTTGAATATCAAGCTTTCTTTTCCCCAATTCTTTTCTCAAATTCTCTAGACTTCTCCCAATTCCCTCTAAATTTTTCTCTGCAACTATCTTCTTCTCCTCTTTTTCCTCTTTTGAGTTCTTTCTTTCTAACTCTAACCTTACGTACTAACAATATAACGTATAGGTAATCATATATATATATATATATATATATATATATATATATATATATATATATATATATATATATATTAATTATAAAATATAAATATAATTTTAATTGACATCAGCTTTTTTTTAAACTCAAAAGTCATAAGGCTTGTTTGGCTAACTAACTAAAAATTAACCCATTAAATCTTACACCTTGTTTGGTAAAATAGATTTAAATCAAAGACTTAACATTCTCATTAGGCCTTGTTTGGCAAAACTGAATTAACCTCCCTTAACTTATTTTAATAACTCCTTTATAATATAGTTTATGGTCACACTTAATTTAATTAATTTCAATAACAATTTATTAAATAAATTTACCACATAGATCAATACATCAAAATTATAATTTTCTTTATAATTATAATTTTATTTAATCAACTAAATATTAAAATATTATCTCATGATGATCAATTTCCTTAACTCTTAAATTATTTATTCAACAAATAAATAATCAAATCAACTCACCTTAAATAAATATTTATTCAATAATAACACATCAATTAAAATATTTATATAACTCAATAAATATTTTGAATTACAATTTAAAATAAAATTATGGATTGTTACATACACCATGAATTCAACCTCAGTGCAATATGATTGTCCAATCTAAGTTTCCTTCATCTATAGAAGCTTTAGTTTCAGTTTTTGTTGCTTGTAATTTTTTGAGTTTGATAGTTTTAAGTTGCTGAGCAATTGTAGAAGCATACTCAGTGTGTGAGGAGTCCAATTCAAGCTTAAAGATGTATAAACTCTAATTGTGTTCTTAAGTTGGGTTTTGTAAAATGCTTGAAATTTCTTAAAATTCAATGTCAATTGATGTGAATTAACATGCTATAATGTGTTTAGGTAGTAGGCTTTCAAATATGAACTCTTAAATGTTGGGATTAAACATATTTAAATCAAAGAGAATCGTTAATAGTTGATACTCTGCAAAACAGAGCAAGTTACTGCTTCTATTCTAGACATGGCGCAGCTGCGCATTATTTGTACTAGGGTGTAGCGCAGCTGCGCCGGACCCCAGAACCATATTCTGATTTTTGTTGTGTTAAGTTGTTGCTAACTTGATTCTATGACTTATATATATATATATATATATATATATATATATATGGAAAAGAGGTATAACATGTTTTACAAATCTTTGTTATGTAGTATGAAGTAATCAACATGAGTTAGTGAGAGATTAGTAATTAAAACTTAAAGTTTAAAAACAAACTTTGAAGTAATACTTGATCTACAAGCTCTGGACTTAGCTTGTTATACACATGACTGATTCCAAACCTAAATGAGCATGATTGATAGTGTCTTTATCATGATTAAACTTGTTAGCTTTGTATTAGAGAAATTATTTTAAAAGGAAAGCTTAGTATAATAAAGCCAATGAACATGAATGCTACAAGGTGTAGTTTCTGTTCTTAAAAAGAAGTTATCATGATTTAGTTATTTATGATAAGAGTTTTAAAGTTGTCTTATATGTTCTATCTTGCATCATTCATGATAAAGTGATTTCAAAGGCAACCTGGAACATATTTTCAAATTCTAGTTGCATCACATGAGTAACTAGATTCTAAAGGGTTAAGATGACTTGTTTATGTTTATTAAGTCTCTAAACATGCTTCGTAGATGATGGATATAAATATAATTTAATCAAACATAAGTTTAAAGCATGTTTCAAAGTATTAAACCATGCTAGTTATGAATAAACAATATGAACACCATGAGCTTGTGTGTTAACAGATTGTGTGACCTCTCTAGGTAAACATATGGCCAAGTTATAAAGCATAATAATTACATGAACCTTTTATGCTTTAATTCTATAGAAAGTCATAAACTAAAAGCTTGTAAAAATAAACTCAAGAATGGTTATACACTTTTGTAAAGACCTCTAGCATTTACGCATGAGAAGTGTAAATGTCTAAGTGTGTTAAAGTTTTGTTTGAAAATAGGAATGCAAAGCTCAACCCTGGTCTGGCAGGGGACAGCGCAGCTGCGTCGTCCCTAAACTTAGACTAGGCGCAGCTGTGCCATCCTGCAGTCATGAATAGTTTTTGATTTTGATATGAAATTCAAGGTATGCTTACTTTACCTTGTAATATATGACCAATATGCTATGTAATGTGTTAAGAAGCATGCTATGTGATGATTTAATTCTTGTAAGTATTGACTCGTACTAGTTTACGCATACTAATTGAAAAGACCGACTTATTAACGTTAGGTCGTTTCAACGCAAGTTAATTAAAGCTAGAATTAAATTGAAGCTGAGAAAACAGGCAAGTTCCCTAACCTTACTCAAATTTATATTGAACAAGTCTCCGAACTTCACTTTTTGGTTGTGCAAGTTCCTTAATTCTTACTCTTTTACTTGAGCAAGTATCCGAACACTATTTTTATTGTGTTGCAAGTTTCCTAACTTACACAACTTTGAGTTTTGTGAAAGTTTTCTATCCTCCTCATATTGTATTGAGCAGATTATTGTTGAATTGAAAGTTATTCATTTAAGTTTGAACTTTATTTTCAAGCATACTATTAAGCTGTTTAATTACTTTATAATTATTCCACATCGATATTATTGATATTCGCACTTAGTGCACTCGAATTCGTACATTCTTGTACTTGTACATCATTTAAATTTCTATAATTCTTGAACTGTGTCAGATAGAGTCTGAACCTTTGTTCGGTCAGACAAATGTATGATGTTTTATAAAAGCTATCCAAATCAATTGATGGTAAGGATTCTTAGACTGAAAGAACACCCCTTTTAAGATAGGGGAGTACCCCAGTTATCTAATATAAGATACAAAGAGCAGATTTAAATGTTATGTATATACATGGTGTACACGAGGCTGATCCTCTCAAGTACTTATTCTGTAGCCAGTAACCAAAGGATCAATTAGCTATTGATTCCATTGGAGTTTTATAGTTCAAAGTCTATTTGACTATCAGTTATTCTAAAAGAAATCATTATCTTTTCTTCTAATATTCATATTGTTGAATCCTTCAGATATTTTTCATTCATCATGATACATCCTTATTGTTGTATTTAAACTTGTTGAGAAAACTTGTTGCTCATCCTTGCTATATCATGAATTATATTGCAGTTAAGCCCGAGACCTCAAGAAAGGACAAGGGTAAAAGAAAGATGTAGGATAGTGGCGAGAATCAGACTTTACCTTACACTTAGTTTAAATTACTGTTATTTAATTATGAACCCTAATGATTATTTTAGGGTATGTTTGTATGATTGTATTAAGGTTATCGAATCTTGGGACTAGTAAAACCTTTTAAATGAATGACATACATTTATTATATTGCGTATTTCAGTTATCATGTTGTTTAGAAGTGGATGTTTATATTTTATCATAAGGACCGGACCGGGGTCAGAGGACCCGAATTCAGGGGTGTCGCAGGTTGGTATCAAAGCGGTAGATTATAAACGTTAGGAATGCGAAACCTAGGTTATAACCTTACTAGAAAACTCAAGTAGAGTATGTAAGTGATGAGTTGAGGAAATCCATCGAGATTTATTGTGATACTGAAGTTATTTATTTAAATAAAAAAATGATTGATAGACGTCTTAAACTTCTTAATGCTAACATGGATAACATATCACATAAAGCCAAATAGTTTCTTCCTTTCCTCAGATTATGCCACCTAGGAGACTATCGCAGAACCAGCACTACTACAAAATAGTAAATAGATAACGCCGAGAAAACGTTGTGGTTTCAATCAGAAAAACTTCGTGGTTAAGGGTGTCGTCAATTTGACACCCTTATACAACGATTTTAAAAAGTTGTAGTTGGACACTTTTTTAAGAAAAAAATATTGTAGATTTATTTTTCATAAATTAGCAGATGCTTGAAAACGTTGTAGAAGGTATGATTCCACAACGAATTCTGGCTAAAAATGTTGTACTTTAATATATCAGACAACGTTTAGACACATTTACACAATGTTTTTAAAATATTGTAGGTTAAAAAAAATTGTGTTCACCTACATTACCAAAGCACCTGTAATATGCTAATGCCATGATATATAGCTAAAAAGTCTAAATTCTCATTTAAATTTAAATCCAAAATGTATCAACCATTCAAAATACATCCCAATAATACCATTCGTTTATAGTTTTAAATTACTACAACCACAAAATATATACCAAACTATACATATATCCAACATGTATCTATTTAACCATCACCACAATGTATGCCAACTCTATATGTCGATATACAAACATAATGAGGAAAATTACATGCAACTTGGTGCGGAAAGTTGTAGGAGAAATTTTAGACTCTTCAACCTCTCTCTCAAGCTTTGTAACTGTGTCATTCTAAAACATAGAACCATTTGGGATTGCATATATACATCTCTGCATATTCTTTACAACCACACAACAACTCTGATAGGTATGATAAACATGCTCTTAGTAAACACAAACAAAAGTATCACGATTATGCACTCAAACTCCGTATATTTTAGCCAATGATGCATATATAAACTTACAGTTAGCATCCATGTTGCATTTTCAACTTAGTGTGGGTTTGCCTTGACATAACGATGATTGAATGTACATCCATCATGCATGTCAATGTTGTGATCATCTTTGAAATGTGTAACAAGCGCTGGAATGTCACCTGTGATGGAACATTCAGACCCAGCATATGGACAATTGTAAGGACGGAATCAATAGTGTTGTTCATGCTTGAGCTTACTGTAGTATGGAAAAATATCATGACAGCCAAGACTCTGGTATATGCAGGGTAAGTAAAATGCCAAAATAAGCAATAAAATGCCAATAAGCATGCTAAATAAAATGCCAAAAAGGGAGAAGGAATAGAGATGCAAATGACGAAAACTTTGTATCAAGCACTCTCCATTATGTACTACATGCATGCTTGAACTACAAACTGGCCTCCTCATAAACTTGGACAACTAAGCTATGCAGTTTTTACATATATATGTTTCATCAGAAAAACTTCTATATGCATCACATTATTGCTATATATTGGTATTGTTTTAAGTGTTCACTATATTTTACATTTGGATATAAGCATGAAAAAGTAAAGCAAGTGTATCCGCAAGTTAGACTGCTTCGTGGTTCTTCAATGTTCTTCAAAGCAAGTGGGTAGGAAACCACTAGTCTTTATTTTGTTAAATGCATACCTGAACTACAATAGAAAGGTCTGATGAGGGTAAGATCTTCTTTCTATATTGGGGCCTGGTTGGAGCACCAGGACTACAATGTTAAAGATGGAAGAACAAAGCAGAATATCTATAGCAGCACTGGTTTCACAGGTTATATGCCTATATTTGTACATTGAAAAGGGGAAGGCAGTAACCGATGGAATGATTACTTGGGGAGGATAGACCCCTCACAAAGTTATAGCCAATCATTTGTGTACTCGTCAAATTTAGCAACCATTGCAATCACATGAGCAAGACCTCTTCGAAAAGAACGTTCCTACATATACATGAAGGTTTAACGTTACATTTCTCCATTTCAAAACATCGAGTCTAAAAAAAGTAAGGAATATATCGGGATTCAAGCAAACCTGATATACTATAACTGAACGATACAATCCTATGAAAATAATTGAGAAGATAGCCATTATAATGCTTCCAATAACGATAAGCGGCCACATAAGGATTGTCAAACCAGCAATTGGGATACATGTTGTTTCTAGAAAAGGGCATTCAAGGCTAATTAGATCGTGTATAAGCCTTTGGAACCCCTTGAACAACAAGTATGGACTCTTGACTATGGCAATAGCCGTATATATAGGAATTTCCACAACTAGCCCCATAAGCCCAACAATGATACACCCTGGTACAAGAATCAGCCTGAAATAAAATTGTTAAAGGAATCAATTCCAAGAGTACAGCTTCCTTTAATAGTCTCCCAAGTTCCATCCTATATGTTTAGGAAGGAGAGATTCAAAGTTTGATGTGATATAGAAGTGAGGTTTAAATTTAGTAATATACAATGTACAAATTAAAGGTTTACCACAATGCAATGCAAGAACTTCTTGGATTCATTGTCATGGTCATGTCTGAAGGCCTCAAAAGCTGAAACCCATGGAGTGAAAAACCAATAACCCACTCCCACAAGAACACTAACAGCTATACTTAGGCCCACCCAAGTACCAAATAAAGCAGGCAAAGCAAACAGCAAAGCTACTTTAAGTAATGCATTAAACCTTTCAGTCATGTGAGTATTATTACATTTGTGCAAGTAATTGGAGAAATCAAGATATAATTCAACATAGCCCAAAATCAAAATTAGACAACAATGAAACAGACTTTGCAAAGGGAATTGAAAAGGAAGTTTCAGAAGTAGTTACTTGAAAAGGGTATAAACTGTCTAGGAAACATGTGCAGGTAAGAGACACAAGTTTACCCCAACATTCCCAAATATTAGTATCAGAGCAGAAATTGGACCCACCAGCACACCTGAAGAAAAAATTAAAAACTTTTAACAGATTAAAGATATACATATATTTGAAGTGAGCAAAATTACATAAATATGAACAGAAAAAAACCCAGAAGCAAAGAATAAAGAAATTACAGACTTTTGAGAGCCCCTAAACAGAGTGAACAAAAAATACAATATAAGAATTAATGAAAAACATCAAGAATCTACTGTTGTCACACGCTTGCTACTGCCAATGGACAGCAGCTGTGCTCCTCCTTTAAAGCCAAAACAGAATCTCCAAATGACTTGACATACTACATATAACTTTTCATTATTAATTAAAAATTGAGCTTTGTTCTAGCATAAAATTTATAAAGCATAAAATGAAAGATATCTGGCTGTTCTACATTTTCTAAAGAAACCAAAACGAGCAGATACTATAGACACAGATCAATGAAGAGTGAAACAGGAGAAAATTTTGGGAGAAATTAATACATTTCCTCATAAACCAAACAATATATTTTATCAAGCACCAAACAAGGAATGAATGAAAAAAAAAAAAAGAAAACTCCAAAATTCCTCATAAATCATAGCCATAAACACTCAAATTTCACATCATCTTCATGTAAACCAGTCCTAAACATCAAAATCTTCTGTACACATTAACTGATTTCTCAATAAAAAATTAGGGCAAATAATTTTTGAAGAAAAGCAAAATCTAGCTCCCAATTTATATATCAGAAGAAATACTCAGTAGAAAACTACTTACACACATATATTAACATAATACAATATAAGAATCAATGAAAAATATCAAGAAGGAAATTATTATTAGTAGAATAGGGTTTTGATTGTGTAAAAGAATAAATTATACCTGGATAGGAATAATACCAGAGAATGAAGAGGCAGAGCAACACAATCAGAGGAATGATATGAATCCACTTCTGTGAGCATGACTTGGAGCTCAAATTCTCTCTCTTCAACTTTCGGATGTCAAAAGATCATCGGCGACGTTGATTTTTTTCCTTAAAAAAGACAACGAGGGTTTCCCCTGCTGCATCGGGTAGTGATGTGACATATCAATCGCGTGCTGGTCGTTGGAAACTCGGAAAGAAGTGGTCGATCTCTGCATTTTAGAGAGGGAAAGAGAGATCTAGAGAGAGAAAATTAGAGTTTGTGGATCGAGAGCAAATTAAAAGTGCAATAAAAAGATGAATATAGAAGGGTAATGATAGAAAAACAAAGCAACAAACCTCGTCACGGCCTTATTTGTGGCAATACTGAGCCTGAACAAAAGAGCTAAAGAAGAGTGAGGCATTGTAGATGAGATAACTGGAGTGCTTGGTCAAATTCAGCACGATGAACCGACTATCGATCGTTCCGGTTAGATTCACCCAAAATCAGATGCAAGCTTAGAGAGGTTCCGGTTCAATCGTCAAGCTTCTCTAGGAGCTAAGGTTGACTCTGTGCTTCGTTGAACCGACTATCGATCGGTGTTAAAGGTGTGCCCTCCCCTTGTCTTTGCCATGGATCTAGAAATTTGAGAGTTACAGGAAATTTAGGCAAACCCCAGTTTTTATTTTCCAGATGGAACGAGAAGAGCCTAAAGATGAGAGACGAACACAGTCAGTGACAAAGGAACCCTCTTTATTTGCAAAAAGAGCAGATTTAATTTTAAGTTTTCATTTAATCACCGATTTTGCTCCATGTTTTATAGAAACATAACGTTTTAAAAAAACGTTATCTAATTAAAATTAAAAAATATCTTTTTAAATATAAAATATTTTTTCATACGTATCTACAACATTTTGTTAAAAAAATGTTTTGAAAAAAAATATCATAATATTTTTTATAAAAATGTTGTTATTTAAGTGTTGTCTATTTACTACTTTGTAATAGTGTAGAGGGAGGAAGGATCCGTTAACAATGGTGGTGGGGAAGATGTTGATCTAATGCAGACCTTCGTTAACCTGTTAACTGAGGCAATGCAAAACAGACACCCGCCAGCAGCAGGGCAACCGTAACATCACTTGGCTAGCTTTAAGGACTTTAAATTGGTAGGACCACCGGAGTTCCGGGGAACCTTGGACCCAATTGAAGCCCAGACATGGATAGAAAAAATGGAGAAGGTGTTTGAGGTCGCACGAGTGGCCAAAAGCACAGAAGATGCATTTTTCCACTTTCATGATGAAGGGCGAAGCTAACTATTGGTGTAAAGCTAATAAGGGACGAGCAGACGAAGGATTTATTCCTTGGGACAGATTTAAGGAGCTATTCCTCGAGTATTACTTCTCGAAGATTACGCAACATGATATAGAAGTTAAGTTTCTGGAACTGAAGCAAGGTAGTCTGTTTGTCGCAGAGTACGCGGCAAAATTTAACAAGTTGGCTCGATTCGCTACACATCAGGTCGATGCGGAGGCCAGGAAAGCAAGGAGGTTAGAATTAGGACCGAAACCATGGGTGTAGAAAGTAGTGGCTTTATTAAAGATTAAGACTTACTTTGATCTATTGGAAAGGGCTATAATTGTCAAAGGAGGTAATGAAGCCATCGCTCGATTCAAAAAAGAAAAGAAGACCGATCAAGATGGACAGAAAGGGGGGAAGCAGTGGAAGCAACAACCCCAACAAGCGTAAATGGACGGAGAGCCAGTCCTCTGGAGGTAATAAGTATGGGGGGAGGCCAAGAAAAGTATGAAGTACAATAACTGTAGGAGGAATCACTCGGGGGAGTGCATGAAGGGAAAGAGTGTTTGTTAACATTGCGGACAACCGAGGCAGATGGCTCCTCAGTAATGACCACGAATTCTAAACTCCTTATTAAATAAATAAGTGATTTAATTTTTAATGAGTTAGTTTTGTGAGTCTATTTAAACCTTATGTAGTTAAGTGAATTTATGAAATGATTAAAGGGAATCACTAATAGTTTATTTAAATTAGTGGATTAACCCTAAGATTTTAATATCAAAGAATTGATAGGATTTTCTTAATAATTAAATATTCAATTTATTTGAATATAGTGGCAGGATTTGAACATATTGATTCATTTCAATTATGGGTAATTAAATTGATTATTGTGTATAATTATGTGATAAATACACTCTTGAACTAGTAATATCACCACTATAGAAGTTAAATTATATCATGTAAAACTTGTGTGGTGATAAAAATTGAAACTGGCTTAAAGCTAAACCATTTTGGCACTGCCAAGGATCGGCGCAGTTGCGCCCTCCCAGCATTACAAAATGGCGCAGCTGCGCTAGTGGTTAATCTGGGAAAAGTTAGTTTCTACTGTAGAAATGAAATGGAACATTACTGTAAGGTGTGACATGAATAAAATCATAGGATAAGAATACATTTTAATGATATAAAGTATCAAGTAGTACAATAAAATCATAAGTAATTTTAATACAGAAATAATTAAATATATGTATATTCCAGAAATTGGAAAAGGAAATATGTGTGTAAACTGGACACTTAATATTAAATAATGTTATAATGTGGTTATGTGAGTAGTAAAATATAATTATGGAGATACCCAGACAATAATACCTAACTATGTTATTTTATTGCGTGTATTTAATGTACATGGATTATATGATGTGAGTACCTAAATAATCCCTAAATTTGCTAATATAGAAAATATTGTACATTAAGATTATTTTTTTGGGAGTAAAGGTAACTGAACTAAACTTATTGCTGAGATTTTGCTCTTATCACAAATTGAGTGACATAATAGTACATGAACAGTGGTCTAAAGCCAATTTACATAGCTTCCAAATGGCTAAGCATAGGTGATGATTTCAAGGCCAATGGCTGATGGTGGGTTGTTAAACCACTCTCTAGTAACCTTTGTTTCCTTCCATTACACCATGAATTCAACCTCAGTGCAATATGATTGTCCAATCCAAGTTTCCTTTATAAATAGAAGCTTTAGTTTCAATTTTTGTTACTTGTAATTGTCTGAGTTTAAGAGTTTTAAGTTGCTAAGTAATTGTAGAAATGCACTCAGTGTGTGAGGAGTCCAATTCAAGCTTAAGGAGGTATAAACTCTAATTGTGTTCTTAAGTTGGATTTTGTCAAATGCTTGAATTTTTTTAAAATTCCATGTCAATTGATGTTAATTAACATGCTATAATGTGTTTAGGAAGTAGGCTTACATATATAAACTCTTAAATGATGGAATAAAACATGTCAAGGAGAATCGTTGATAGTTGATGCTCTACAAAATGGAGCAAGTTACTGGTTCTAGTACAGACATGACGCAGCTGCGCCCTATTTGTACTAGGGTGCAACGCAGCTTCTGTTATGTTAAGTTGTTGCTAACTTGATTTTGTGACTTATATATATATATATATATATATATATATATATATATATATATATATATATATATATATATATGGAAAAGAGGTATAACATGTTTTATAAAGCTTTCTTATGTAGTATGAAGTAATCAACATGAGTTAGTGAGAGATTGGTAATTAAAACTTAAAGTTTAAAAACAAACTTTGAAGTAATACTTGATCTACAAGTTCTGGACTTAGTTTCTTATACACACAACTGATTCCAAACCTAAATGAGCATGATAGATAGTGTCTTTATCACGATTAAACTTGTTAGCTTTGTGCTAGAGAAATTATTTTAAAAGGAAAGCTTAGTATAATAAAGCTAATGAACATGAATGCTACAAGGTGTAGTTTCTGATCTTAAAAAAAAGTTATCATGATTTAGTTATTTATGATAAAAGTTTTAAATTTGTCTTATATGTGCTATCATGCATCATTCATGATAAAGTGATTTCAAAGGCAACCTTAAACATATTTTCAAAATCTAGTTGCATCACATGAGTACCTAGATTCCAAAGGGTTAAGATGACATGTTTATGTTTATTATGTCTGTAAACATGATTCGTATATGATGGATATAAATATAATTTAATCAAACATAACTTTAAAGCATGTTTCAAAGTATTAAACCATGCTAGTTGTGAATAAACAATATGAACACCATGAGCATGTGTGTTAATAGATTGTGTGACCTCTCTAGGTAAACCTATGGCCAAGTTATAAGGCATAATAATTACATGACCCTTTTATGCTTTAATTCCATGGAAAGTCATAAACTAAAAGCATGTAAAAATAAACTCAAGAATGGTTATACACTTTTGTAAAGACCTCTAGCATGTATGCATGAGAAGTGTAAGTGTCTAAGTGTGTTAAAGTTTGGTTTGAAAATAGGAATGCAAAGCTCAACCTTGGTCTGGCCAGGGGACAGCGCAGCTGCGCCGTCCCTAAGCCTAGACCAGGCGCAGCTGTGCCATCCTGAAGTAATGAATAGTTTATGATTTTGATCTGAAGTTCAAAGCATAATTATATGATTACTTTACCTTGTAATATATGACCAATATGCTATGTAATGTTTTATGCAGCATGCTATGTGATGATTTGATTCTTGTAAGTATATACTCATAGTAGTTTATGTATACTAATTGAAAACACCGACTTGTTAACGTTAGGTCATTTCAACGCAAGTTAATTAAAGCTAGAATTAAATTGTAGCTGTGCAAACAGGCAAGTTCCCTAACCTTACTCAAATTTATATTGAGCAAGTCTCCG
This sequence comes from Panax japonicus, assembly GCA_020205505.1. NCBI lineage: Eukaryota > Viridiplantae > Streptophyta > Magnoliopsida > Apiales > Araliaceae > Panax > Panax japonicus. The sequence continues at coordinate 24,220,633 of CM035098.1, read as the reverse complement.
AACTTCACTCTTTGGTTGTGCAAGTTCCTTAATTTTTACTCTTTTTCTTGAGTAAGTATTCAAACACTATTTTTATTGTGTTGCAAGTTTCCTAACTTACACAACTTTAAGTTTTGTGAAAGTTTCATATCCTCCTCATATTGTATTGAGCAGGTTATTATTGAATTGAAGTTATTCATTTAAGCTTGAACATTATTTCCAAGCATACTATTAAGTGGTTTATTACTTTATAATTATTCCACATCGATATTATTGATATTCTCACTTAGTGCACTCATATTCGTACAGTCTTGGACTTGTAAATCATTTAAAGTTCTATAATTCTTGAACTGTGTCAGATAAAGTCAGAACCTTTGTTCGGTTAGACAAATATATGAAGTTTTACAAAAGATATCCAAACTAATTGATGGTAAGGATTCTTAGACTGAAAGAACACCCCTTTTATGATAGGGGAGTACCCTAGGTATCTAATATAAGATAGAAAGAGCAGATTTAAATGTTATGCATATACATGGTGTACGCGAGGCTAATCATAGGGTTAATTAACTATTGATTCCATTAGAGTTTTATAGTTTAAAGTCTATTTGACTATCAGTTATTCTAAAAGAAATCATTATCTTTGCTTTTAATATTCATCTTGTTGAATCCTTCAGATATTCCTATTGTTGAATTCATTATCAGATATTTTCCATTCATCATGATATATCTTTATTGTTGTATTTAAACTTGCTGAGCAAACTTGTTGCTCATCCTTGCTATATCATGAATTATATTGCAGTTAAGCCCGAGACCTCAGGAAAGGACAAGGGTAAAGGAAAGATGTAGGATAGTGACGAGGAGCATACTTTACCTTACGCCTAGTTTAAATTATTGTTATGTAATTATGAACCCTAATGATTATTTTAGGGTATGTTGGTAAGATTGTATTAAGATTATCAAATCTTGGGACTAGTAACACCTTTTGAATGAACAACATAAGTTTATTATATTCCGTATTTTAGTTATCGCATATTGTTCGGAGGTTGATGTTTGTATTTTATTGTAATGACCGAACCGGGGTTAGAGGACCCGGATTCGGGGGTGTCATAATAACTAAAAGGGAAGTGAATCAAAATATATTTCTCTACCATATATAATATTGTTTGATATATACAATGTGTCCTGTACATGACAAAAAAGGCTAAGCTAGTCTATACAAGAAAATCCAAGCCAATCTACAAATCAGTGTATAGGTGCATTATCAAATCCAACATGGCATCCCTCTTAGAAGAAGGGGATAACTCTATGAGCTCCTGCCCTATGGTATCAATGCGAGCCAAGAGATCCACAACCATCTGCATGGTAAAACTATGTTCATTAATGAACGTGCTCATCTCAGCAATGATATCAGTAGTATGGGATCTCAATGCAGTATTATTTGTAATAGTAGCATCTCGGGAAGATAGATAACACCATCCCGCTCAGAACCAACTGTAACGACCCCAAAATTTATACAATTTAATTCTCGACTTCGGTCATTAATAATACATTCAACCTCTAATTTTACATCATTAAACGATAATACAACCATTAAAATTTGTGGAATAATTAAAATTTTCTATTACAAACTATTCTCATTCCCAAAACCTTCAACCTTTACATCTAAATATCTCAGAATCATTTTAATACTATAATAGTTTATATCGCAAAATGATATCATAATTCAACATTAATACATTATTCATAACCTTAAACATGGTTCAAATAATCATAACACAACAAATGTGTATAATTCTTCAAGTATCACATCTGATTCATATCTTTCAAGTAGCACATACTTTACCTAAAATCTTTAACCTGCAAAAGTGGTTATTTGCATGGTTGAGCTTGACAGCCCAACAAAATTTAACAGTTTTCATGCATCACATAGCACGTAATAACATGCTCATCATATAAAATACATGCTACAGTTCATATAACAGGTATAAAGATTGAGTCCTTACCCAATTAACATGCTTTAATCAATCAACATAGTCATAAATTGACTTTAACATTTCATACTTTCAACATATATATAACACATCACGCTCTTTGCAATAAAGATTTAAAATAGTTAATCATCAAGTTCACATAGTAAATAGGAACCGAAAGACTTGCCTTGATTGTTGTTTATCAATAACAGTTTAATAGCATGCGGTTATTTCTACCGCACTTTGCCCTACACAATTATATAATCATTCATCAACTATTAGTCACATACAAATGCATAGTAGTTGTAATATAAACTTTAATCTACATCCTATAACCCTTTCTATTAATTAATACACAATGTTCAATTTGATTATGTTAACTTTAGACTTATAACTCACTATATTTCATATTTGAAGTTGATTCAAGTGCTTAAGTCTTGCTAGAAATACTTATTGGTTTTATATTAAATCCATTCCATATCTTATAATATTCATTTCAATTGAATTGAAACACTTTTTAAGTCTATTAACACTTGGCACGACGTTTCGACATTCTTTCGTCACACGCCCGATACGTCTCTCATGTATGTGCCTAGTATGCTTATATAACTTATCTAATACATCATTTATTAATGTTAAGCATCACTATATTTACTAATATTCATGTTTATAACTTATGAAAATATCTTTTATCGTCAAGAGCACTACATTTGCATATGTGCATTCCCGACGCCCTCCGATTCCCTCCTAATACATATCAGTCCCACAAATGACCATTTTGACCCCTGTTCTCGACCTCAAATTGAAACAATTAAAGAATGAAAGTTGTAGATATATTCCTCCTCGTTTCCGGATCATCTTGAATCACCTCAATCGGAGTTCGTATGAAAATGTTATGGCCATTTTACTACAAGAGGTCAAAACTGTGCGACCCAGACCACTTTTCCAGTGCTGGGGCGCGAGACAGTGGCGCTGGGGCAGGAATTCCAGCGTTGGGGTGCGAATTTCAGCGTTAGGGCACCAATTTTTGGGCTATTTTTGGCGCTGAGGCGTGAAATTCAGAGCTAGGACGCAACACTTGGCGCTGAGGCTCCAAATTACAGAACACCTCAAAACAAAACACAGAACAAAGCTATGTCTTAATTTCTAACACCAATTAACATTTATAACTTATGCAAATTACACATAAAACTTCACCAAGCATACAAATACTAAATTAACACAACTTAAACCATAATTCTAAAAAAATTACATACTGGAATAGCATATTTTAAAACTAAAAACTCAATTTTGATATTTCTTGACACAGTGAACACTGTAATCATAATGATACACCAATTTGATTCTTTTGAACTAAGTTCTCTTTGTTTCATACCCAATTAACAATTCACAGTTCAATTTTACACTTTAGCATACAATCAAATACTAATTTTGATATCCTACAAAACACGTTCATACATGTGTTCACTATAAAACCAATTTCTTTTCTTGTAGACTTAATTTAGCATACAATCTTATCTATATGTTAAGAATACACTCATATATATGCTAGTATAACAATTATAATTATTAATACACATAATTTCCTAACCAATTATAAAAACATGGTTTTACAGAAAGTTTGTAAATAACTTTATATTACAGTCAAATTCAGAAACACAAAGACTTAGAAATTATAGCATAAAACCTATATGTTAAGGTTGTGTAACATACCTTTTGTTGCTTAAGAAATTCTTGATAATCACTGAGAATCGCTTGACGAACTCAGAACTTTCTCTCTTGATTCTCTCTCTGGCTCTCTCAAACTCTCTCAAAATTATCTGAACACTCTTTTCTTTTCTTTCTTCTTAGGCTCAGTCTTAGACCACACACAATTGACGTAAAATAAAGCTAACGTACTATTTTTAAACGTTTTAAAAACTGACTTTATAATTAATATACTAATAAGTTGTCAATTACTAAAAATAATATATATTTTATTTTATTAATTTATTATAATTCAAAATTCAAAATAAAACCAAAAGCCATAAGGCTTCGTTTGGCAAAACTTTTTAAAAATTAAAGACTTAATATATTTAATTCTTGTTTGGCAAAACTAAATTAAACTCATTTAATTTATTTTAATAACTCCTTTATAATATTGTTATTTGTCACACTTTATTTAATTAAGTTTTCATACTTAATTTAATTAATTCTAATAACAATTTATTGAATAAATCATTTAATCATTATAAACTCTCTAACTTAATTATTAAATTAAATTAGAATATTATCTCAAAATAATTAATTTCCTTAACCCATTAATTATTTATTAAACAAATAATTAACCAAATCAAATCAAATCAAATTTTACAAATATTTATTCAACAACAAACAAATATTTATTCAACAATAAACACATCCATTAAATATTTATATAATTTAATAAATATTTATAATTACAATTAAAATTCTGGATTGTTACATTAATCACATCGTAATAAGAATTTGAATTTTTAAATTCTTATTTTAATAACTTATGAAAAATTCGGGTTGTCACATCCTTCCCTCCTTATAAGGATTCCGTCATCGGAATCAACGAAACTTCCCTTACTCAGTTTTCACCAAATCTCTTTTCCAAAAATTTATCGTTGAATATCTTCAACACATTACCTTAATATAAATTTTATATTTCCTGCTACATTCATTACTTCAACAAATTCTAGGTTTTATTTCATAACTTTCATTTGAACTCAATTATATTTTGAGTATTATATACTCTTTAACCCATTCATTTCCTTTGCTAAGGATTGTTATCATAAACACTCGGGATATTACATTCACCCATTCTTCTAAGAATTTCGTCCTCGAAATTTTATCTATTAATCTTTATTCTTTCAATATATCAAAATAGATTTCATGTTAATACTTTATTCATTCATTGGGTTCTACAACTAAATTCTTTCTCTAAGGATCTTTCTAAGATCATCATATTCATCACCTCTTTCTCTTCTAGGTGTTTCACATTTTTCCCCTTTCCGGAGTTTCAATTTATTTTTTTTTAAATTATTATGTTTTGCTTAATTTTCTCATCCTTTCCACTTTCTCCTCTCAGAATAATAAGAATCTTCCACAATTGCTCAATAATTGGGAAGCGATATGAATAACAGGAATTTCAACGATTCCAAATCATGTTGAGGGGTCACAAGATCGTGAACTTTATTCTCGGTTTACTAGTGCTTCAACTAAATCCTTCACACTGCAAACCAGAGTGTTTATCAATCACAAAGACTGAAAACACCCTCCACACGTACACTAGGTAGCCAACCTATTGTACCACTACGTTGGGCCGCAATGTAGTGTTTTGTAAAAACTATATGCATTACGCTCCATTGTCCCCGAAAATATGTCCCCTTATATGGTTGTTCACATCAGCTTTACAACATCTGAATCCGCACCAAAACAATTTGGTTTGGCATAGTTTGACAAAGAACGCTTGAATTCCATGAACATCTTTCAATATCCGTCTAGCTGAATTAAATAGCATAGACTTCTACAATAATTCAGACATCAATCGAAATATATATATATATATATTCTCATAACTTAAAGAAATCTCAAAAATTTTTATAACGTTATGATACCGCACTGTATTTACAGTCTGTTTGAGGATTCTGTCATTTGGTGATTTTATCATACTACATCATACTATAGTGGGCTGATGATCCATAGATCACATCCAACACTAAGTAATACTGCATTGATGACTCCATCGTTTTTATCATCTCTGCACCAGGTTACATGATGCATTGATGATATATATAAAAAATATTTTGATATACTTTAAATCATTTTTGTCTAGCTGAAACAATTAGCATAGACATACGAATAACGGTATTGTTTTTTTAAACTCATTGGTTTCATCATTTGATCCAATGTTTTCAAGAAAAAAGAAATGCAAACATCAGCACGAAGTCAATAAATTTCGAAAGTCTAGCATAGCTAGTAGATTTATAATATACAACTATCCATCAACTTCAATCTTTACTTCATTACTTCATTACTTCACCATTCTATTAATCTTCAAGGTCATCAATGTTCTCTATACTATAACTGTTTTCTACCCAAAATAGTTCATCAAACTTACTGTACATTGGAAGTTCATGAACTTGCCACAATAATATGAGTTTAAGAACTTATCCTAGTCAAACCATAGACATCCATTCCCTGAGGGGTTCAAAACATACAATATTATTATGAGTATAGAACTTACCATATGCATTAGTTTTAAGAACCGCACTTAATCCCAATAATATCTGACTAATCTTAATAGTTTCTAACTGTCAAATATACACATGAGAAAAGAATCACTTTTTTACGATATATACATTGATAGCACAACACCAACATTCCAATGATTATCAATGTGATAAACTGAGTGCAAGCACAAAACCCTCGCTCATACAAAGGTTTGTACAACTTAGCCATCACATGAGTCCTCAATTGAAATCCCACCTAACTCTATCTTGCTCTTAACTTGCTCTTTGCTCGATACGAATTCCTCGTATCACATTATCTATAACTCCTCATGAGTTTATCTCATACTTATCATAGTACATTAACTTCATAGCATCAAGCTATAATTATTCAAACATTACAGACCATCTTCCTTTTATAACTTAAATTGATCACGTCGTGATCTTATTCTATAATCATCTCCCTTAAAATTCTTTTCTTCACTCGTGATCGTTTTGTTTTACGATCCTCTTTCTTTCCTTTTTTTATCATTTATGATCTCATTTATGCTTTTAATCTTACTGGCTTTGTCTATTCATCATTATTCGTTATCTTGGCTATTGGAGTTAGGCAACTCCCATTTCTTATCTTATATCACTTCAAGATTCTTCTTTGAATTTTCTTGTTTATATAACAATTCTTCCATTAAGAATTTCTAACTTAATTTACATTGCTCAAAAATTCATTCGAGTTCCACATTTTCCTCATACGTATCCATTTTCTATACTTGGAACACATCAAGTCTCTAATAGTTTTAATACGGTACACTGAGTGGTTTCTCACAAACAACCAACAAACTAGGTTCCGAGTTGCTAGTTCGTATATACCTCCGCTCTATGAAGGAATCATTTAGCCCAAATATCACACATCAACTATTAAAGAGTACAATTGTACCATACTTAAATATAACTTTTTATTCATAACTTCTTTATCATTCTCTTCTTATAGGCATTGTCTATTTTATTATCACCTTACATCCTTATTATTGGAGTTGGGTAACCCCACTTTCATATTCCTTATAACTCTGCGAGATTCTTCTTTGAATCCTCTCACGCATGTTTTAATCTCGTCTTTATATATTTCTTAAATTACTTCTTATTGTTCAAACTCTACTTGAGCTTATTCGTTCATTATCTTAACCTCTCTTCTCTAAGGTTATAGCCTAAGGTACTCTTACCTAAGGTTTCTAACCTATTAGCTTTGATACCAACTGTAACGACCCCAAAATTCATACAATTTAATTCTCGACTTCGGTCGTTAATAATACATTCAACCTCTAATTTTACATCATTAAATGATAATACAACAGTTAAAATTTGCGGAATAATTAAAATTTTCTATTACAAACTATTCTCGTTCCCAAAACCTTCAACCTTAACATCTAAATATCTCAGAATCATTTTAATACTATAATAGTTTATATTGCAAAATGATATTACAATTCAACATTAATACATTATTCGAAATCTTAAACATGGTTCAAATAATAATAACACAACAAGAGTGTATACTTATTCAAGTATCACATCTGATTCATATCTTTCATGTAGCACATACTTTACCTTAAATCTTTAACCTGCAAAAGTGGTTATTTGCAAGGTTGAGCTCGACAGCCCAGCAAAATCTAACAGTTTTCATGCATCACATAACACATAATAACATGCTCAACATATAACATACATGCTATCGTTCATATAACAGATATAAAGATTGAGTCCTTACTCAATCAGCATGCTTTAATCAATCAACATAATCATAAATTGACTTTAACATTTCATACTTTCAACATATATATATATAACACATCATGCTCTTTGCAATAAATATTTAAAACATTTAATCGTCAAGTTCATATAGCAAATAGGAACCAAAAGACTTGCCTTGATCGTTGTTTACCAATAACAGTTTAACAGGTAACGGTTATCTGTATTGCAAGTGCCCTACACAATTATATAATCATTCACATCAACTATTAGTCACATAGAAACACGTAGTAGTTGTAATGTAAACTTTAATCTACATCCTATAACCCTTCCTATTATTCAATACACAATGTTCAATTTAATTGTGTTAACTTTAGACTTATAACTCACTATATTTCATATTCGAAGTTCATTCAAGTGCTTAAGTCTTGCTAGGACTACTTATTGGTTTTATATTAAATCCATTATATATTTTATAATATTCATTTCAATTGAATTGAAACACTTTTTAAGTTTATTTACACTTGGCACGATGTTTCGACGTTCATTCGTCACACACCCGATTCGTCTCTCATGTGTGTGCTTAGTATGCTTATACAACTGATCTAATACATCATTTATTAAAGTTAAGCATCATTATATTTACTAATATTTATTTTTTATAACTTAGGACAATATAGGAGCACTACATTTGCATATGTGCATTCCTGACGTCCATCGATTGCCTCCTAATACATATTAGTCCCACAAATGACCATTTTGACCCCTGTTCCCGACCACAAATTGAAAAACTTAAAGGATGAAAGTTGTAGGTCTATTCGTCCTCGTTTCGGATCATCTTGAATTACCTCAATCGAAGTTCGTATAAAAATGTTATGGCCATTTTACTACAGGAGGTCAAAACTGTCCGACCTAGACCACTTTTTCAGCGCTCAGGCGCGAATTCCAACATTGGGGCGCGAACTTCAGCACTGGGACGCGAAGTTTTGGACTATTTTTGGCGCTGAGGCGCGAAATTCAGAGATGGGGCGCGAAACTTGGCGCTGAGGCTCCGAATTATAGAACACCCCAAAACAAAACACAGAACAAAGCTATGTCTTAATTTCTAACACCAATTAACATGTATAACTTATGCAAATTACACATAAACTTCACCAAGCATACAAATACTAAATTAACACAACTTAAACCATAATTCTAGAAAAATTACATACTGGAATAGCATATTTTAAAACCAAAAACTCCATTTTTGATATTTCTTGACACGGTGAACACTGTAATCATAATGATACACAAATTTGATTCTTTTGAACTATGTTCTCTTTGTTTGATACCGAATTAACAATTTACAGTTCAATTTTACAATTTAGCATACAATCAAATACTAATTTTGATATCCTACAAAACACGTTCATATATGTGTTCACTGTAAAACCAATTTCTTTTCTTTTAGACTTAATTTATCATACACTATTATCTATATGTTATACATACACTCATATATATGCTAGTATAATAATTATAATTACCAATACACAGAACTTCCCAACCAATTATAAAAACATGGTTTTACAGAAAGTTTGTAAATAACTTTATATTACAGTCAAATTCAGAAACACAGAGACTTAAAAATTATAGCAGTAAAACCTATATGTTAAGGTTGTATAACATACCTTTTGTTGCTTAAGAAATCCTTGATAATCACTGAGAATCGCTTGACGAACTCAGAACTTTCTCTCTTGATTCTCTCTCAGTCTCTCTCAAACTCTCTCAAAATTCTCTGAACACTCTGTTCTTTTCTTTCTTCTTAGGGTCAGTCTTAGACCACACACAATTGACGTAAAATAAAGCTAACGTACTATTTTCAAACGTTTTAAAAGCTGACGTTATAATTAATATACTAATAAGTTGTAAGTTAATAAAAATAATATATATTATTTATATTTTATTTATTTAATTTATTATAATTTAAAATTTAAAATAAAATGAAATGCCATAAGTCTTCGTTTGACAAAACTCTTTAAAATTTAAAGACTTAATATATTTAAGCCTTGTTTGACAAAACTAAATTAAACTCCTTTAATTTATTTTAATAACTCCTTTATAATATAGTTATTTATCACACTTTATTTAATTAAGTTTTCATACTTAATTTAATTAATTCTACTAACAATTTATTGAATAAATCATTTAATCATTATAAACTCTCTAACTTAATTATTAAATTAAATTAGAATATTATCTCAAAACAATTAATTTCCTTAACCCATTAATTATTTATTAAACAATTAATTAACCAAATCAAATCAAATCAAATTAAACAAATATTTATTCAACAACAAACAAATATTTATTCAACAATAAACACATCCATTAAATATTTATATAATTCAATAAATATTTATAATTACCATTAAAATTATGGATTGTTACATTAATTACATCGTAATAAGAATTTCAATTATTAAATTCTTATTTTAATAACTTATGAAAAATTCGGGTTGTCACACCAACTGCATCTTTAGATGATCTAGCCTCGTCCTGCTCAGCAACAATGGTGTCTCTATGAGCTAAAGCATCATCTCTCTCAACTATACCGACATCTTTACCAGAAAGAGCTTGTCAACATCAAGGCCCTAGCCTGATCCCTCTCAAATGTCATCAGATGCAGACTCTGCTCTAAATACTCTGCAGAATGTGGAGTCATAATAGCAAAAATACTGGGAGAATCAATCAGAGCTGCTGTCAACCTAGTGAACAACTCATGCTCAGTGGGAGAATCAGTGTCCTCCATGGGATCCACACTTTCAAAATCAACACCCAGCTCTATGGATACAACCCCAGCCGATGTAATCTCTGCCTCCATCCATGTAGAATACTCTTTAGAATGGCCTGGATGGCTAGTAGTTAAATCAGCCCTCTCACGCTGGCCCAACAAGCATAAGCCTTTGACAAATCCTCTACTGATAAAAGTCGAGATAACATACGCTTACCCAATGCCCCATCAAAGGGATGAACATCCTGAAACTGGTCAAACTGTGACATCATAGCCAGTGGATGATAAGTGGTCACACCCCTCAAACAAACCAGAGGAAGATAATCCATGTCGGATGCATGGGTAATGAAACTGTTGGGAGAACTCAGCCCTAAACATGGTTAAATGTCAAATGGATCCTCGATCCCTGCTAAGAAAACCGACCAAGAAGTAACATATATACACTCCGCCGACTAAAAGGAGTAAGACATGGCTATCTCATAGGAAAAGTAATACCAATGGCATCGAAATATGACAATTGGTCTCATGTGTGTCATAAACCACACGTACAGCAAGACCGAACTACTTGTAAATACCCCCACAAAATGGGTGTGGCAATATGTGGTCGACCTCAATGTCTCTGCCGTAATAATCAAAATAATGGTATGTCCCACCAGAAGAGCCCGCACTGCCATAACCACACTGATGTTTAAATGATCCATGTATAGTGGCATGTACAGATAAGTCACTACACATATTAGGAGTACATCTACTCTGACAACACGCCAATCATCCTCAAACTTGGTGAAATCCCTGGAGTGTTGTACATAACTATCTAAAGAGCTAAATCTGTCAATCAGAAAATACATGGACAGTACATGCCCTGACGAGATCTCATCCAGGGCAACCCTACACCTCAAACTAGTGTGGGTCATAAACTGTCAGCTCACATCTCCAACAGCCATCAGAGCACAAGGCCTGTCCAATTGATGAGTGAGGTTTTATACCTATGAATAGGCATCTAATTCAAGCTTAAACTGTGTTATTTTTTTGTTTTTTGTTTTTGTTTTACTTGTTTATTATTTTTAGGTTTAGGTATGGTGGCATAGCCTTTGGACTTAAACAGAATGGACCCCCACCGGGGCGGACATTATAAAGGAAAAACCCCCGCCGGGGAGGGGTACTTAATTAATTAACAGAAGCATGGCCCGTTGGGGAAAAAATTATAGAGTAAAAACCTCCGCCAGGGCGAGGGTACAGAAAGAGGCCACAGTCCTATTTTGATTGTGTTGCTGTAGTGGCGTAAAGGATAGTGTTTGACATGGTATGGAACTTAATTGGGCGTCGAATTATGGTTAGAATACCGGTCCTAGGCTGGTTATTCACAACAACAACAAGGGAGTTAAGAAGAAACAATCAATTGATAATTGGAAGACTTATATTTTGAGCAAAAGCATTGGAAGGAGGATTTGAAGGAGAATTCACGATAATTGCAGATTGAAGCTAGATAGAATGGTGGTTCTGGATTCATTCTTTTTCTTTAGTTCAATAATTATAATTGAGATGATGTTTACTTTGATGAATTTAGTTGTTATTTCAATTATGATGAACTAATTTACTTATCAGGCTTATGACGAATCTTTGGGTTGAACGATGATTATGTAGCTTTGATATTCAGTTTAATAATCTATCTTTCAGTTTATCTATAGTGATTTGTTCTTTAATCTATGAATTGCTTGATCACCAATTTTATGTGGATTTGTATGGATTCGAGAAAGGAAATACGAATCTAGACCTAATCATTACAGTATGTTTTCTTGAATTCTGTGATTGAATTGAATATTGATGAATGTTAGGGTAGAGATATGCCTAGCATTGCATGTAATCGGATAGAGAACTTGAACTTAAACCTTCTTTGATTGTAATTCACATAGAGATGTAGTGAATTAGTTAATTATGGTGTTTAGCTTAATTCTATCTAATTTGTGGATTTAAGTTAATACGGTATTAGTTCATCGAGAGATGGCTAGTTCTACTTGAGTGTTCTTGATTAATAAACTGGGATAAGTGCATTAAACTGGAACAAGGTGTAATAATTGGAGTGATACTTAGAGTGAAGTTGTAAGCCTAATTCTTCAATATCTACTTGATATTATAGTTTTTAAATTTGTTGATTGTTTGGTATTCTTAGTAATTTTAATATTTTCAATTTTTAATAGTTATAATTTTTAAATTGGATAGTTTAATAAAATTAATGTTAATATAAGGCAGGTAATTGTGAGGGTTAATATCTTACTAAATCTCTATGGGAACGATACTCGACATATCATTATATTACTTGTTGACCACGTGCACTTACGTGCGAGCGTAATTATATTTTTACATCAACACCAGTGGCAAATGTGTTAGACGCTCATACTCCTCTAAGGCAGGAGTCAACTCTTGGGTCTTAAACCAGAATACCTGCCTATCCGGTACCCAGTGCTCTAGTATGCCCTCTACAAAACCCAATGGAACTTGGAATATAAGGAGGGTCACAGAGTGCCGCAACAGTTGATCTACGGTCACCCAATCTGGGATGACAAACTATCATACCACGATCTCAAATAGGAGGCCAACGATACTGGTGGGTGTGATCAATGTAGCTAAGTATCGATGAAGACATCTGTATGGGCCATGTCATAAGACCATCCAGGGGTCAATGCTTAATATCTCTGCACATACATATATATAACATAATACATGCATTATAAATAATAGATAGCAATATGATGTAAAGAATGGAAAATAGTATAAATACATTCCTAAGTACATCATCATCTAATACATCATCTCTGTATATAGATGGAAAATACAGGGAAATGGGGCACAGCTGCCCAACAACTAACAGAGGCCTATCAAAAGATGTAACGAGAATGGGGCACAACCACCCAATATCTAACACAGGCTAATCAAAAGATATATAGCGAGAAATACATCAAAAGAAGTCAATAGTGTTGATGTTTACATCATCCAACCTAGCCATCTGATGTAACTCCTTCTGAGTCACTAGATCTCTGCCAAGAGGGATATCAGGCCGATACAACGAAGGATTTGCACCGACAAAACCATCTGAATATGGGCAACATTAAGGGGCATCCCCTTAGCTGGAAGGATCAAAAGAATCCACCTCGGAAGGATCTCTACCCAAATGCTAGATGAAAAAATGGGCCCGGTCCAACTGCTGGGTCAAGCTATCAATTTGCGTCAAATGAGTAGGCTCTTGGACGCAGGCAATCCAATCTGCCATGATGACGGAGCTAGGAACTATATCCCCCATGAACTGTGTGGTGCGGGTCTGAGCTCTAACATTACAAGGAGACCACCAGTGGTAGAATGCCTCCTGAGTGAACGGTCCCTCTGACAAATAAGCCATTAACTCCGACCAATGGGGATATCTCTAATCGACGACTGCGATGCAGGCTAATAACACCTAGCAGGAAGACATATCGGTATACAAATCTCTCGTGTGATGCTCCTGATAGCACGCTCTCCTAAATAAAGCTCCCATCCTCCATATGTGAAGAGAGGAATCCGACTGGTGCACATCACATGCTTGACACCAGTCGAGAAACCACCCTTGAAGCAAACTATCAAGTGGTCCTCAGAATAGGGAACCCATGTAATGACATTGGTTGTTAACAGCACCAACTGTAAGCGAGAATGGGTGAAACCCTCAGCTACAGGAACCTCCACCTGCGTGGAATGATGCCATCATCGTCCCCGTGGATAGGTGTCAAAACCTAACATGCTGATGGGACGCAGGCATGGAAGATTCTCATAGGCCCAAAACTGCCAATACAAGATCAAAAATCGGAGGTAATTCAACAATCTTAACCCGCACAAGGGAAATAAAAAGAGAAATACTCACCAACAGGAATCGGTAAAATCATAGCCAAGCCTCTATCAAGCCCTACGAGCGCATGCGCATTCCCCTAAGGAAATAGGTAAAGGTATAGGATTCCCAATCATACTCTCCAATACAGTCCACCTCCCGTGTGGCGCTGACTAATGTGAATGACACCGTGGAAGAGTTATCTACCAGGAAACAACCCCGTAGGATGACCAATGGCTCACTCATCACCCCACTCGTGGCATCTATACTCAAAGGACCAGTACGAACTATTCTCCCTTTGAGCACCTCATCCTGAACTCCTAGCAAGGATCTAACGGCAGTGGGGGAAATGTCAGCCACACAAGGCATTGACGCCCCTAAAAACTTTATACCGATGATAAACTACCAATCCATCGACGTCATCATCAGCTCATAATCCAGCAAATGGAAAGACTGAGTTTGCTAAAACCATCCCTTAGACAATGTTCTGAGGTAACCCTAGAGACAACGGCGGGGGAGAATGGAAAAGAACACCTCGAAACCCCAAGCATGCATAATATCTCATCACTCTAGGTGAAGAGTCTGGTACAAAGAGTGTATACTGAACTAGTTCCCTTGAGGATGCGTAAATCTGGGAACCTGCATCGCAAATGCAAATTAACATCAGAATCCTTATTCCTCATCAATAGGAAAAAGGGAGATCAAACATAGTTTTTACCTCATTTGCATGCAATTAGATCGAGGGGTGGCGACTCAAATCATCTAGAAGCTCTGGATTCATCACATTTATGGATGGTAACGTCCTACGAGGGATAGAAACAGCAGGAGCCAGAGCCGCAACTGGTACATCCTCCTCCTCGTCCTCAACATCTGGTACCTCAACCTAGACAGGACGAATCAATGACTCCGTCAACCGACGAAGCTATTGGGTTGGGCGAGGTCGAGGTCGAGGCACATCATATGCTCTTCACCACACCTAAAGATGTCCTACGGGAGCTACTCGGCTAGTCTGGATCCATATATATGGACACAAGTCTCCAAATCACCTCATAAAGGGTTTGGTAAATTCTAACCTAGAGCTTATTAAATTCATTTTATGTCTATATACATGCATTACTTTAACATACACCTACAATAGAGTTAAAATTGCACGTTCTATAAGAACCATGAATTTCATGAATAAATAATTATTTTTATATAATAAGAAAATGAATATTTATTTGAATATAAATATTGATGTGTTGTAAGATGAGTAATTCAATTAGTGGAAATTGAATCTATATGAGGATTGAGAATTGTGAAATGCCTCGTGTGGCATAATGAGGAATAAGAAAATTCACTAAGTGAATTATAAGAGAAATAGTTTATTAAGAGGAAGATTAATTATGTGTGATTATATGATTCCATATAAGGAATTAATAAACTCCTTAACTAGTAATATTACCAATATGGAAGATAATTCATGTCATGTAAAACTAATGTGGTGATAGAGGTCGGAACTGGCTTAGAGCTAAACCAGTTTGGCACTGCAAGGGACCGGCGCAGCTGTGCCCTCCCAGTAGTACAAACTAGCGCAGCTGGGCCAGTGGCCAGTCTGGAAAAAGTTGGTTATTATTGTAGAAATTAAATGGGACATTATTGTAATGTGTGACATTAATAAAATCATTTGATAAGAGTACATTTTAATGACATAAAGTACCAAGTAGTATAATGAGATCATATGTGACATTTTAATATAGAAATGATTAAGTAACTACGAATCCCAAAAATTGTGAAAGAAATTAAATGTTTAAAATGGACACTTAATATTGAATAATGTCATAATATGGTTATGTTAGTAGTACAAATATCTATGGGAAATACCCGGACAATAATATCTAACTGAGTTATTTTATTTGCATCAAATATTAAATTATATGTACCTAATGTACATGGATTATATGATGTGAGTACATAAATAATCCTTAATTTTTCTAATATAGTAACAAGTGTACATTAAAATTACATTTTTGAAGTTCAAAGAACCAAACTAAGCTTATTGCTGGGATTTAAACCATGTCTTAAAATTAGTGACCATACTCAGTACATGAACAGTAGCCTAACTCTACATTGTGTAAAAATTAGTTGGCAGTTGAGAGCTAAGAATAGAAATAATGATGGCTACAAAATGGGCAGTTGGCCAACCCTTGCATATCTGTTGTTTACTTTCATTCTCCATTGATTCAAACCATAGAAAAAGGTAATAATTGGGCATCAAATTTTCTATATAAAGAACCCTCTTCTTTCCAATCTCTGTTGCTTGAGAATTAATTGATAAGTTTTATTGGAGAGTTAAGTTGCTGAGAGTTGAGGGAGCATAATTAAAGAAGAGAGGGAATTCAATTAAGCTTCAAGGAGGTAGAAATTCTAACTTTTGTTCTTAGTTGGGTTTTGTCAAATTCTTGAATTTCTTAATTTTTTTTGTTAATTAGCATGAATTAGCATACTATGAAGTGTTTACGAAGTATGTTTGCATGTATTGAACATGTAATGATGGATTGAGCATGATTAAACTAATGGAATTGAAGTTTGGTTGATACTCTGCAAAATAGAATACCTTACTGCTGCTGGCCCAAGAAGGGCGCAACTGCGCCCAATTTATACTAGAGTCCAACACATTTGCACCGAACCCCAGAACCAGATTCTGGTTTCTATTGGACTAAGTTGTTGTTAACATGATTCTATGACTAATATATACATGAAAAATAGGTATAACATGTTTTATAAAGCTTTCTTATAAGTTATTAAATGTCAAACATTAATTAATAGGAGACTTATAACAAAAACCTAGAGTTTTGAAAACAAACTTTGATGGGACTTATGTTTTACAAATTCTGAGCTATTTAGTATACACACATGGCTAATTTCTGAACATAAATGAGCATAAGTTGTGGTTTATATTTCTTTTGTTCATGACCAACTGGTTAGGCTTTGTGTTAGAGTACTTTTTTAAAGAAAAGCTTGACATATCAAAGCAAATATGTATGAATACTACATGATGTGTGTTCTAATCTTGTGAAGATGTGTACATGACTTAACCATACATGATAAGAGCTTTAAAGGTGATTTGTATGTGTTGAATTGCATCGTTCAAGTTTAAAATGATTTCTAAGGCAAACTTGAATATGTTTTCAAACCAAGTGCATTAAGTATGAGTAGTTAGATTTTGAAGATTTAAGATGACATGTTTATGATCATTATATCTCTAAACATGATTCTTATATGTTAAACATAATAGTAGTAAACCAAGCATAAGTTTAAAGTATGTTTTAAGGTACTAAACGATGCTAGCTTTGAATAAATGATATGAACACTATGAGTATGTGTATTAACAGATTATGTAATATCCATATGTGAAAATAAGGCTAATTAGTATGCATGATGATTACATGACCATATTTGGCCTTGATTTAGTGAAAATCCTAAACTAAAGTCCATAACATATAAGCTTGATCTTGAAATAGTCATATACTTATTTAATGTCGTCTAGCATGTGTACATGATAGTTAATAATAACTTAGTATGAGAAGATTGGACTAAAACCAGGAGAACAGAAGCTCAACTCTGGTCAGGCTAAGGGATAGCGTAGCTGTGGGAGCCCCAAATCCGGGTCCCAAATCACCGCGGATCCGGTATAAACAATTCTATACTATTGCAGAAGATATAAACATAAATTGTTTATACGATAAACATTACACACTATTTTCCCAAGGTCAAGTAACCTTAACCTATACACAATTCATAACCTAACTGACATACAATTTCATTATCATATATTATTGATACATTTCTAGCTGTACATACAATCCAAAGCTGGACTTGGCTTTGTCTTTACCTGTATTCGATGTATTCTTCTTAATCTGCAATGTTTATCATGATATAGCAAGGGTGAGCAACAAGTTTGCCCAACAAGTTTAAGTTTAATAAATTAAAGATATATCATGATAGAAAGAATTGAACAATAAGCTGGCTAAAGTTCTACAATATAATTGTGAACTAGCATGAACAAATTTTCATAGCTGAACGAACATGGAACATGAACAAATATATCTGGATCGAATGGTAATGAAGGTGATCAGCCTTTCATACCCGATGAATACATGTAATGTGCACATAGTGCGAATCAATAATTCACTAGACATGGTATAATTAGTAGAGATTAACCATAAGCATATTTCAAAAATATCAACTCGAGGTCGAGTTAGAGAAAACTTTCATGTTCGGTCGATTACGGTTACGCAATTTATTTAGCTTTACCTGAAGACCTATTATAAATAATATTAATCTACAAATATTAGAATAATATAATCACAGTATAATACTATTATATACAGTTATAAAATAGCCTAAACACATTATCATATAATCCTATCAGTCTATAAAACACATAAGACCTGATCTCAAGTCAAACTATTTCAGTCTGAGTTGAGTTCGATACTATTTTGACATCCCGATTACCTAATCGGATAAATATCGAGCCTAATATCAATAAGACTACTTAGAAGCTTAATTATTATCTTAGATAATTTATTTAATAGGCAAAATATTTTTCAAAGGCTTATAATAATTTTCAAATAATTATTATCATTTAAAAGTATTTTTATTCTTTATCTAATATTATTAATCATGTAATAATATTTTACTTGTTTCATAAATAATAAAGGTCTCACACATTTTAAGATATAAATATTTTACATCTCGAAGCTTAAATAATTTATATTTCTTTTTAGAAATATCTTTTACCTTTACTTGCAAATTTGAGGTTTAAACAACTAATACATAGCTTTTATATTAAAGCTCAACTTACTATAATATTTCTTTAATTAATTTTTTTTACATTAGTTTGTTCGTTCATGAGTCAACACTGACTGTGGCCTCATATACAAATATTTTATCCTGCTAGCACATTTGCTTTATTTTTAGTTTTACAAATATTTACATTTTTTCTTTATATATATATATAATATATTTGTTACGTAAATGTCAACTCAAAAACCACATTTTGAGCACCGAAAACCTCAAAATATTATTTTTATGATTAATACAATTTTTAAAGGTTTTACGTTCTTCGTTGCACCATAAAATAGTTTTATAGGCAATTGTAGTTTTTATTTCACTTAAATAAGTAATTTATATTTATTACATATTTTTATTGCTTTATTTATTCCTGAAAAGAAGTTTATCGGCGTAAAATATCATTAATAGCCAAATCTCGTCCCGTAAGACTTTATTAGATTTATTAATACTTATTATTTCGCCGGAACGCGATTCAGAACGGCGAACGTCAAAGTCGCTCGACGCGCCGATGCTCGGTGTTCTCTCAAATTTTAGTTCTGACATGCCTGTTCGCCCATTTTTAATTCTCAAATCATGAGTCATATAACACCGAAAATTCGAGCGTATTATAGTCCTCATGGCATAGTATTTTAGAAAATTTTTACACCACGAAAATGGATCATGGAAACTAATCAAAACATTGCGCGAAAAGGACAGTCGAACCACAGCACGGCGCCGCGCAGCTAGGCAAGCGTGCGCGGGTGCTGCCATGCTGCTACTGCCGCCTTACAGTGCGCTTATCAACCTAGCTACTTTGCGATTTTCTCACACCTTGCTCGTTTATCAGAAAATTCCCAACTTTGGATATGTTATACATGGTATTCCAAATTATTTTTAAAAAATATCACCCAGTAATTTCGGACTTCTTAGGCAGTCTAAAATAGGCCCCAAAAATGTCAACTAGCAACAATTTTCATCCTTTTCCCAGATTTACCCTCTTTCGCTAAAACAGTCATAACTTTTTTATTTTAAAACATTTTTAGGCGATTCTTGAGCCCACGCGAAGCTAACTTCCGGGCCTAAAACTCCTTCTTACTAATAGTTTTATAGATTCCGAACATATCAGCCCAAAAATTCCGTTCAAGTGGACTACACTTGTTGGACTCTTTTGACACTACTACTTTGAAATGTCATAACTCTCTCCTCAGAAGTCGGATTTCATCCATTCTGGAGTCTATGGAAAGCTTATTGAGTTTACTATAACATACTAAAAGCCCAAAATGTCTACACATAACACACCATATAACATGTAGATCTAAGATTTTTAAAGTTCAAAATCATAACTTGAGACTTGATTTAACAAAAGAAATTAAACAAAGCTTAGGATTTTATGCCTTTAGGGATCATCTTCTTCTTCCATGACTACCTCTCTCTCTCTATCTCTTTGCTTCATTATATACAATGAACTTATGTTTATTTAACATTCTAATGGAGTTGTTGTTTATTTGTCTTATGTTGGTGGTTGTAGGATTACTAACGTGGGAGGACCTAGCCGAGTAGTAGAGGAGGAGCCGCGTGATATACACGTGGTATTTGAGGCACCATTGATAGCGGAGCCTATATCAACAGTGGTCCCTATTGATGATGATTAGGAGGATGAGATAGATCCATTACCCGAGGAGTCGAATCTAGAGGAGAAGCCTATAGAGGAGGAGCCTAAGTCCATGGAAGACTCCGACGAGGCTACATTCGAGGATCGTAAGTTGGGGGAGTATGAGGAGCATATTCTGGAGTTATGATGTAGAGTGGAGGAGTTAGAGGCTGAGGCTAGAGAGAGGGAGTCTGAGTTCCAAAAACTGAGGGATGAGGACCATTAGAGAAAATTAGTGATGAAAGAGATGGTGGTGGAGATTGCTCACCGAAAAGAGGCGGGGATCCAAATGGGGACTTTGTTTCACAGGTCGGTGGTTAGGTATGTAGAGCTGGTAGGAAGTTGGAAGAGATTGAATAGAAAATGTTGAGTGAGAGGATAGAGAAGGAAGCACTCTGTACTCAACTAGAGATTGAGGTGATGGATAGGATCCACTTCGAGGAGAAGTGGAAGAAGCTAATGATCGGGCTAATGACTTAGAGGATGAGGTAAGATGCAATAAAAGAAAGATGAATAAGATGAGTTATGTGTTACACACGGCCATAGAGAGACTGATTGATGGGGTGAATCATTACCCGGTAGAGCAAGGACAGACCCGGCACACCATAAGCTAAGATTTGATGGTGCACATTACTCAGAAGGAAGTATCAGAGCGCTGTGGAGCATGGAATGTTAGATTGAGTCTATATGTAGAAGCATAGTAGTGTTAGTATTGTATTTATATATATGATGTTTAATCTGTTGTGTAAGAAGTGAGATAGATGTGAACCCCAAACTTTTGAAAAATGTTAGAGGGGTAGTATATTGGTGTTGTCCCCGTCTTTTCTGATAAAGGGGGATATGTTTTTGTCATTTATAGAAGTATGCTAGAGAGGATCATGTAATTGTAACAATTTGGCATATGAATATTGTTAGATAAAATCTAATTATGTACAACACACAAGTATACGTGGTCAACAAGTAATATAGTAATGAGTAGATTATCGTTCCCACAGAGACAAATTAGCAAGAAATTTAACCTTACAAATATCAATTTCCTATTAATCCTAATTTTATTAAACTATTCAATTAAATGATGAAAATTATAAAAACTAAATTAATAAATACATATACTATCACAAAACAATCACAAATATCAAAATCCGAAATTTCAAACATTTAATGGAGAATTAGACTTATAATTTCACCCTAAGTTTCACTTTGATTTCTAACCTTTATTCCAATTCAACTCACTATCCAAGTTTATTAATCAAGAACACGAATGTAATACTACCCACCTCTCGATGCACTAATACCGTATTAACTTAAATCCACAAATTAGATAGAAATAAGTTAAACACCTTAATCAACTAACTCACTATATCTCTATGTGAATTATAATTAAAGAAGGTTTAAGATTAAGTTCTCTATCCGATTACGTGCGATGTCAATCATATCTCTACCTTAACATTCATCAAGATTCTGCTATTTACAAAATTCATGAACATATGCTATATTAACTAAGTCTAGATTCGAATATCTCTCTCTTGATTACACACAAATCCACAAAGAATTGTTGATCAGATAATTCATAAATTCAAGCTCAAAATAATATAGATAAATCAGAAAATAGCTTATTGAACTAGAAATCAAAGTTTACAAAATCATTGTTTCACTTAAGGATCCACCATAAGCCTAAAAAGTGAATTAGTTCATCATGAATGAAATAATAACTGAATAATTCAAAGATAACATCCGTTCAATTACAAATAAAAGACTAAGAAGAAGAATAGTGAAAAACACCCTTCACGTAGCTTAAATCTGCAATTGTCACGAAAATCTCTTCAAAATCTCCCTCCAAAGCTTGCTATGAAAAACTGGAATTAATCTCTGTAATATGCCTTGTGTCTCTTTAATTCATTGCTAATTGAGTAATAGATATCCCACACACAAGTTAAAGTCGAAATCCTTAGTTTATTAGAGTCCAAACACATTATAATTGCTAATAATCAAATCCCAGCAGAGTTCAAAGCAAGATGGGAGACTCAGAAGTCGAGACCCCCCTGCCCCGGCGAGGGTATAAGCCTAAATAAGGCCCGCCCCAGCGGGCATCCTTTCTATTAGTTGATGTTGGAGGACCCCCTGGCCCGACGGGGTGTATAAGTAAAAAGGGCCCGCTCCAGCGGGGGTCTATTCTGCTAAACTATGCTGCTAGCTTCATGTCTGCTTCCATAAATGCTCTAAATGACTTCAATTCTTCTCTAATTGCCACAACAATCACTCTACACATAAAAGAACACAAAAGAGTAAAAACGAACATAAAAACAAAAAAAAATAACAACGATTAAGCTTGAAATGGACAACATGTCATGGATATGAAATCCACTTATCAAAACCCCCCAAACTTAAACCATGTTAGTCCTCGAGCACAAAACAAACTACATACTATGCAATGAAAAGAGATGGAATGTATATAATCTAAATAATAACGAGTCCAACAGTATCACAGAATCAAAATTATCTCAGTGACCTCAAAGAAAACAAGCAAACTCTACAATATTAATCATAAAAACCAATCCACAATTCCGTATTAATTCTCAAATCTTAATCCATTATCACTGGTATAGTGTGCGTTTGTGTTCAACATCCATAATAACTGATATGGACTCAAATTCAATACATAACCAATTTCTTAGAAGGAATTATAAAGCGCAAACTTAAAAATTTCCAAAATAGATAAGTTCCACTCAATCATTTACCAAGACTAGGGAATCAATTAGGGTATTCATGCTTTCTTTCTTTTTTCATTGACGGGGGCCCTTTGATCTTATTTCTCGTATATTTTTTTCATATATTTTTTATTGATAGATGGTTGGTGAGTGCGTTTTACGCTCCATCTAACGCTCGTGTTTATAAGGAGTATGTTTTCCTCAACCCACCACAAGACTCAACTAGATAATTTTTTTTTAAAGCTTATATACCCTACCTTTCTCCCCCAAACTTAAGTTCTTGCCTAATTCGTCGTTTTAACTGCCAATCCTGTCATTTTCTCATTCACCTTAGCATTATCTTTTAGAAAATCTTTATGTATCAATTTGAACTAACCAGTCACAAAGATGTTATTAGCGTGCTAACATTTTTATACTAGTTTCAAACAAGCACAAGATTCGATTCAAAACAGAAACTATATCATAGTTCAAATAATCAATGATGTATTGGTTAACTTATTCCCAATCTCATCATTGGCATAAAATAACATGAACTACAACACTACTGGACATATTCAAAGACAAATTTGTAACAAAATTAATTTTTTTTTCTTCTGTTTTTTCATTTTTTTTAAATAGAAAATCAAGCATAACATGACATAATAAAAATGCAATAACAAAAGTGACCTAAACTACTGTGTGACTATATGAATGCAACATCATAATTGTGACAACCCGAAAATTTCTAAAATCTTGACTGATTAGAATAAAGGTTAAAGAATAAAACCTAGATGAGAATTTGAGGATTTATTTAAATTTTTCAAGTAAAACCTATATGGTTTGCTATTCGAATAAGAATAGAGAAAATATGGGTTATAAAATTTCAAAACCCTTAGAAATGAATTAATATGTACTTGAAGGAATATCTAGAATAAGGTATTATGATACCTGTAAATTCGATGTGAACGGAATAGTCTAAGAAATGTTTTATAAGTACATATGAAAATTTTATTATTGGAGATAAGATTTCACATGAAGAGATGCTATGAGGTTAAACGAAGATGAGTATATGTATAGAAATATATATACTTAGTAAGGTGCTATATATATTTTAACAAGAGGAATGATGAATTAAGTTAATGATATAATGATCAAGATAAAACTATGTTAGTAATTAACATAGCTTGAGTGTTGGCCTTGATGGGCAAATAAGAATTTGAATAAGTATAAAATTGTCAGTTAATACGATTAGCAATAAGAAGGGAGTAATTTAAAACTCAAAATTTAAGTTAGAGATATAATTTTGAAGTATGGACTGCTCGGTTGCGTCCGAAACGTCAAGTTTAATCAGAATGGACAGTAAACACAAAATGTGTAAAGGTTAAATTTTGATCAAAGTCAACAGTTGACTTTTTATGGAAAAAAGTCAAAATTTGTGTGAGAAGTGAAAGATGTTATGATTATGAGAATTATGTGTATGATTAAATAAATATATTATATAATGTGAATACATTTATTTTGTATATAGGAGTGAATTAAGAATTAAGTTATGTAACCTAATATATATTAGGTGTGATAATTAAATAACCTGAGAGGTTATAATATGGGAGAATATTAGTATATAAATGTATATACTGACATTAAGAGATTTATTTTATATATCTCCAATAATTAATTTTATAACCAAGTATAATTTGGTTTATGAAATTAAAAAGGTATGAGTAAGGAATTTATTTTCTAGAGAGAGATGTAAACCCTAATTAAAGGATAAGGGTAGAATGGAATAGAATTAAAAATAATGGACTATAATAAGGTTATAGCCCAATTATTTTGAATAGAGTCCAAGAGAAGTGGATTTAATGGGCTAAGGAGGTAATATTATTTAAACAAGCCCAATTAATTAATTAAGCATGAGACTTGTAGATAAAGTGATTAATGGCAATTAATTATTTAATCTAGCCCAATATATTATGTATGGGACATGTATTATAATAACCCAATTAAATTTTGGTTGAAAGCCCAAATTGGTTTTTGTTAGTAAATAACACAAGTATAGATGGCTAGCTCAATGGAATTAATTATTGAGAGCCCAAGCTAAGTCCACTCGTGGGAGAATAATAAATTATATTAAGTTAAGAGATATATTTTTATTATCTCAAGTTATTAATTTTATAACTTAATTAAAATAAGTTTGATTGGGTTATAAAAATTTAGTGT
The DNA here is from genome assembly GCA_020205505.1 of Panax japonicus. Taxonomy (NCBI): domain Eukaryota; kingdom Viridiplantae; phylum Streptophyta; class Magnoliopsida; order Apiales; family Araliaceae; genus Panax; species Panax japonicus. The sequence goes on along the minus strand of CM035098.1, from coordinate 24,194,707 downwards.
ACAAGAGTAATGATTTAAATTCTAATTATGTGGAATGGATACCCTAATTAAATATTTAGGGTGAGATAAGATGGAATGATTGACCCATATAAATATTGCATAACCCAAAAGATTAAATTGAGAGCCCAAAATATTTATGGGACATGTCTCAATTTTTTTTTAAAAACCATTTAGTGTTGATGGGCATGGTGGTCATTTAAATTAGCAATTAATCCAAACTTGGTAGATGTTAAAGGCCTTATGACCGGATCTTTATTAAAGAGAGAAGAAAGAGAAGATCGGCTAGCTAAAAAAAGAAAAAGAAAAAGAGAGCCGAGAGAAAGAGAGAAAAAACGAGAGAAGAGGGAAAGAAGAAAGAGGAGGGTCGGCAACCCCTTGTGTGGGAAGGAGAGAAGAGGATCTCCATTAGAGAATAAGATGGAGGAAATCTTCCATGGAAGGAAGAGAAGGAAGAAGAAGAAGAAAAATGAAGGTAAAACTTTCTCTCTAATTTTTTATATGGAATTTTTTTATGAAAGGGGTTTTTGATTTGGGTGTATAATACAATAAGATATATGTGCTTTTCTTTGATTCTAGTATGGATCCACCCATGATGGGTGTTGATTTTGTTGGAAACTAAAAGAAGAGAAAAATAAATTTTTCTAGTTTTGTAAAACCGAAATTTCTATGTATTTTGAAATTTCACCGTTTTAAATCTATAGCTCATTTTTGTGATCCGTCAAAAATTAGTGCTAGATATATGTGTTCGCTAGTAAACCCAAGTGGTAGGACTCAAAAATGTTGAGTTTTCATGGGGTAATGACTGATTATGTCAAAACAGTCACGTTTTTCTAACAAAAAAATTGGGCAGATTTGTGGCAGTCTGAAACGAGGGAAATTTCGTCCAGTTTTCATGCTTTAAAAATTCTGGGCTTTTGGTATGTTATAGTACTCTGATTTAGCTTTTTATAGACTCCGGAACGGACTAATTCCGACTCCGGATGAGGTAGTTATGGCGTTCGGAAGGAGAGAAATAAAACTGTTTCTCAAATCCCGAACAACCTCCTTGATGTAAATTTTTGGACTGTTGTGTTCTGATTTTGGAAAACTGTCGTGAGACAAAAGTTGTAGCCCTGGAAGTTATATTCGAGTGGGCTCAAGAATCGCTCAAAAATGTTTTAAAACGCGAGAGTTATGGCCGTTTTAGCGAGGCTGGGAAAATTTTCAAAGGAAATCAAAAGTGTCCAAAAATAGGAATAATGTGATTTATGATGTGAGACCCTTTGAGCATGTCTTATGCATATTTTGATGAAATTTTGGGTCGGGTTTTAAGTGTTATGATGTTTATGGCATTTTAGAATGTTTAAACAAGTTAGTTAATAAAAGGAAAACAATTGAAAACAATTGCTTATTGAGGTGATTAATGACTTCAATTATTTTATGTTACTAATGGTATTGTAGTGAGATATTATTAGTAGTATTTGATTGGAATGTTATTAAAAGGTTGATAACCTTAGTGTAAAATATTATTATATAATTAATAATATTCGACGGGAGATTTAATAAGAGATTTATGATATTTTGTGGTTTTCGGTGCTCGAAATGAAGTTTTTGAGCTGAGATTTATGTAACGTAATATATATATGAAACGAAAATGCGAATAATCGTAAAATGAAAAATAAAGCGAATGTGTTAGCGAGATAAAAGTTTTATATATGAGGCAACTGTCAGTGTTGACTAATGAACGGACAAACTGAAGTAAAAGTCATTTTAAATTAAAGAAATAATATAGTAAATTGATTTTTACTATAAAAGCTACACATTAGCAGTTTAAACTCCGAATTTGCGAGTAGAGGTAAAAGATATTTCTGAAATAAAATTTAATTGGTTTAAGTTTCAAAATGTAAAATATTTGTATCTTAAAATGTGTGAGACCTTTAGTATTTATGAAATAAGTAAAATATTATTACATGATTAATAATATTAAAAGATGATTAAAATATTATTAAATGATTAATAATATTAGTAAAGGATCTGAATATTATTAAATGATTAATAATATTTGTGAATGAGAAATATTCTATAAAAAAAAATATATTAGACAAAAGATTAAGATAATGGTTAAGTGATAGTAATATTATTAAGGGATAATAATATTACTAATGAGTTAAGGAATTCTTCAATGTTTATTTATGTGGCTAAATGTTAGCTAATTTATTATTTGAGTAATCGTGTTGAGAGATAAAATGTATTATGCTAATTGGAGGATCGATCTTATTAATGATAGGTATTTCATAAGAGATTAAATTAGATTGCATAGCGGTAATCAACGGTACATGCAAGTTTCCTAACTCAACTTGAGTTGTTAATTCAAAGCATGTTAGTGGTTAATTATTGTTGGTTAAACACGTCAATAATTTATTGATTCGCACATTGTGCATGTTGTTTATTTTCATCAGGTATGAAAGGCTGATCACCTTCATTACCATAGGTTTTAGTTAAACTTGTTCATGTTAATTGTTGACATCCAATATTATTGGTTCAGTCATTCAATCATTGAAACTTGATTCATGTTATTTCACAATTATTATATTGTTGAAAACTTGAAAGCTTATTCATTCTTTTCAATCATGATATATATCTTCATTGTATGTAAAACTTGCTGGGCAAATTTGTTGCTCACCCTTGCTATATCATGATAAAATTTTCAGATTAAGATGAAAGCTTGAATAAGGACAGAGGCAAAGGCAAAGAGCAAGATTAAATTATGGTGATGTTAAATCTATTAAATTTTCTATTGAAAATAGTATTGTAAACCTTTTTAGATATTGAAGGTATTAAGTTAAGGTTGTAGACCTTGGGAATGATGTGTAAAAGTTTAATGTATAAAAAATGTATGTTTATATCTTCCACAAATAGTTATAGAATGATTAGTGTACCTAATCCGCAGCGATTTGGGGCCCGGATTCTGGCTATCACAGTTGGTATCAAAGCTGTAGGTTATAAACCTTAGGTAGGCGTACCGTACCTTAGGCTATAACCGCGAAGATGATAAGTAATAAACTCGAATAGAGTTTAATCGATAAGAGATGAATTTATGGAAATTCATCATTAAGTAAAGAGAAAGATAAAGAGGATTCAAAGAAGAATCTTAAAGAGCTATAAGGATAAGAATCCGGAGTTACCTGACTCCAGTAATAGAGATGAAAAGTGAAAATAAATAGACTATGTCTATAAGATGAAAAGTGCAAATAAAATCATAATATAATATGATTAAGGAGAAGAATAAGAAGATCGTAAAATAAAATGATCGTAAGCATAAAGAGAAATGATTATAAAAATAAGATCACCACGTCATCAGATTAAATCATTGAATAACATATGATATGTTAAGTGATTGGTATGATATAGCTTGATGTTATAAAGAGAAGGTACTATAAAACGGTACAATGTAAACTCAGAAAAGAGTGATAAATGTTAAGATACGGATTAAAGAAAATTTGTATTAAGAAAAGAGAAAGTAAGAATTGTGTGGGTTTTCAATTGAGGACTCAGGTCAGCAGCTGAGTTGTAGGATTCCTTGTATGGGCGAGGAATTTGTACTTGGTTTTAGAATCACTTAGCTTCCTGGTCGATATAGTGGTTAGGTTGACCAATTCTTTGTATGGGCGGGGAATTGTCCGCTTAGCTTCCTATATTGATTAGTGGCCGAGTTTGGTTTGACAACCACTTAGTTTCTGACATTGATAATCATTGGAACCTAATGTCACGCTATTTGCTATATGCATGTTGAGAAGGTGATTCTTTTCTCATGTGTATAACGAATAGGTAGAGGATATAAGATTAAGTTGCGAGTTCTTAAAACTCATACTTATGGTAAGTTCATGACTCATAATCATATGGTATATTTTGAACCCCTCAGCGAATGGACGCCTATGGTCTGACTAGGATAAGTTCTTAAACCCATATGATGGTGGCAAGTTACTGAACTCATAATGTGTGGTAAGTTTGATGAACTGGGGTATAGCAAAGTTATGAATGAAGCATTGAGGATGATAGAAATAGATAGAATTATTAAGCAATGGATCAGTAGAGAAAGTGAAGTTGATGATGGAAACATAGGTATTCCAAATCTTCTAGCTATGCTAGACTTCAAAGTTTTTGACATCAAGCTAAATTCGCACTGATGTGCCTTTAAAAATGAATTTTTGTTATCCTCAACACATGGTGACAAGTGTGTAGGTGTGGACTTCGGGCCATTAACACATTCGTTAACTATTGTGGCATGATGACACAAAAGATGATTTTCAATAGTTTTGAACGGTTTAAAGAATAGTCTATGTTAATTGATTCGGCTAGACAAAAATGATTTGAGATACAAAAATGATTTGAGATGTCAAAATGTATTTTTATATCGTTAATGCATCATGCAACCTGGTGCAAAGATGATAAAAATGATGGAGTTATCAATGCAGAATTACTTAGTGTTGGATGTGATCTAAGGATCGTCAGCCCACTATAGTATAATGTAGTATGACAAAGTCATAAAATGGCGGAATCCTCAAACGGACTGTATATACAGTGCGGTATCATGACGTCAAAATGATTTTAAGAATTTTAAAGATAATTTATTCCCAACTGAATTTGGCCAGAAATATTTCGATTGAAATTCGAATTATTGATATGCGTCTAAGCTATTTGATTCAGCTAGACAAATGTTTATGAAATTCAAAGTATTCTTTGAAAGCTTATGCCGAACCAAATTGTTTTGGTGCGGAATCTTATGATAAGTCTGAGGTGAACAACCCTAAAATTGGGGATATACAAATTGGATAAAATATTCCAATCTAAGAACGCATATAGTCGTTCCGATTACTAAGGTACAATAGATTGATCAGCTAAAGTACCCGCATCGGTAGTTTACCTTCTTTGTGATTGTAAACATACCTATTAAAGAAATGTTTTAGAGGTATAGTACATTTCTTTCTTAATTGAAAGAGGTAGCAGGTAGAAATACCCCTAAACCTCAGAGTTCAAAGTTTTTATGATTCCTCAGACAGATATGAAAAGTTTTTTTTTCTTTAAACCCTTCATAGTAATGTTGTGGTAGAATGTGATGATTGATATGAAATAATGTAAACTCGTTGTGTACGAGTAGAATCTGAGATGATTGAATAAAGGTTATTATGACAACCTAGTTTTGATGAATGTTTAAAAGATGTAAACTCCTAGTGAGTAGTTATGGTGAAATGTGATGATAGAAAGAGAAATCCTCGAATGAGGAAATTGTAAAGGTTAAGTTGAAAACCTAGTTTTGATCAAGAGAATAAGCAGAGATTAGTATGCTTTAATTTTGAGGACGAAATTCTTAGAAGAAGGGGTAAATGTGACAACCCGAAAATTTCTAAAATCTTGAATGATTAGAATAAAGGTTAAAGAATAAAACCTAGATGAGAATTTGAGGATTTATTTAAATTTTTCAAGTAAAACCTATATGGTTTGTTATTCGAATAAGAATAGAGAAAATATGGGTTATAAAATTTCAAAACCTTAGAAATGAATTAATATGTACTTGAAGGAATATCTAGAATAAGGTATTATGATACCTGTAAATTCGATGTGAACGGAATAGTCTAAGAAATGTTTTATAAGTACATATGGAAATTTTATTATTGGAGATAAGATTTCACATGAAGAGATGCTATGAGGTTAAACGAAGATGAGTATATGTATAGAAATATATATACTTAGTAAGGTGCTATATATATTTTAACAAGAGGAATGATGAATTAAGTTAATGATATAATGATCAAGATAAAACTATGTTAGTAATTAACATAGCTTGAGTGTTGGCCTTGATGGGCAAATAAGAATTTGAATAAGTATAAAATTGTCAGTTAATACGATTAGCAATAAGAAGGGAGTAATTTAAAACTCAAAATTTAAGTTAGAGATAGAATTTTGAAGTATGGACTGCTCGGTTGCGTCCGAAACGTCAAGTTTAATCAGAATGGACAGTAAACACAAAATGTGTAAAGGTTAAATTTTGATCAAAGTCAACAGTTGACTTTTTATGGAAAAAAAGTCAAAATTTGTGTGAGAAGTGAAAGATGTTATGATTATGAGAATTATGTGTATGATTAAATAAATATACATTATATAATGTGAATACATTTATTTTGTATATAGGAGTGAATTAAGAATTAAGTTATGTAACCTAATATATATTAGGTGTGATAATTAAATAACCTGAGAGGTTATAATATGGGAGAATATTAGTATATAAATGTATATACTGACATTAAGAGATTTATTTTATATATCTCCAATAATTAATTTATAACCAAGTATAATTTGGTTTATGAAATTAAAAAGGTATGAGTAAGGAATTTATTTTCTAGAGAGAGATGTAAACCCTAATTAAAGGATAAGGGTAGAATGGAATAGAATTAAAAATAATGGACTATAATAAGGTTATAGCCCAATTATTTTGAATAGAGTCCAAGAGAAGTGGATTTCATGGGCTAAGGAGGTAATATTATTTAAACAAGCCCAATTAATTAATTAAGCATGAGACTTGTAGATAAAGTGATTAATGGCAATTAATTATTTAATCTAGCCCAATATATTATGTATGGGACATGTATTATAATGACCCAATTAAATTTTGGTTGAAAGCCCAAATTGGTTTTTGTTAGTAAATAACACAAGTATAGATGACTAGCTCAATGGAATTAATTATTGAGAGCCCAAGCTAAGTCCACTCGTGGGAGAATAATAAATTATATTAAGTTAAGAGATATATTTTTATTATCTCAAGTTATTAATTTTATAACTTAATTAAAATAAGTTTGATTGGGTTATAAAAATTTAGTGTACAAGAGTAATGATTTAAATTCTAATTATGTGGAATGGATACCCTAATTAAATATTTAGGGTGAGATAAGATGGAATGATTGACCCATATAAATATTGCATAACCCAAAAGATTAAATTGAGAGCCCAAAATATTTATGGGACATGTCTCAATTTTTTTTTAAAAACCATTTAGTGTTGATGGGCATGGTGGTCATTTAAATTAGCAATTAATCCAAACTTGGTAGATGTTAAAGGCCTTATGACCGGATCTTTATTAAAGAGAGAAGAAAGAGAAGATCGGCTAGCTAAAAAAAGAAAAAGAAAAAGAGAGCCGAGAGAAAGAGAGAAAAAACGAGAGAAGAGGGAAAGAAGAAAGAGGAGGGGCGGAAACCCCTTGTGTGGGAAGGAGAGAAGAGGATCTCCATTAGAGAATAAGATGGAGGAAATCTTCCATGGAAGGAAGAGAAGGAAGAAGAAGAAGAAAAATGAAGGAAAAACTTTCTCTCTAATTTTTTATATGGAATTTTTTTATGAAAGGGGTTTTTGATTTGGGTGTATAATACAATAAGATATATGTGCTTTTCTTTGATTCTAGTATGGATCCACCCATGATGGGTGTTGATTTTGTTGGAAACTAAAAGAAGAGAAAAATAAATTTTTCTAGTTTTGTAAAACCGAAATTTCTATGTATTTTGAAATTTCACCGTTTTAAATCTATAGCTCATTTTTGTGATCCGTCAAAAATTAGTGCTAGATATTTGTGTTCGCTAGTAAACCCAAGTGGTAGGACTCAAAAATGTTGAGTTTTCATGGGGTAATGACTGATTATGTCAAAACAGTCACGTTTTTCTAACAAAAAAATTGGGCAGATTTGTGGCAGTCTGAAACGAGGGAAATTTCGTCCAGTTTTCATGCTTTAAAAATTCTGGGCTTTTGGTATGTTGTAGTACTCTGATTTAGCTTTTTATAGACTCCGGAACGGACTAATTCCGACTCCGGATGAGGTAGTTATGGCGTTCGGAAGGAGAGAAATAAAACTGTTTCTCAAATCCCGAACAACCTCCTTGATGTAAATTTTTGGACTGTTGTGTTCTGATTTTGGAAAACTGTCGTGAGACAAAAGTTGTAGCCCTGGAAGTTATATTCGAGTGGGCTCAAGAATCGCTCAAAAATGTTTTAAAACGCGAGAGTTATGGCCGTTTTAGCGAGGCTGGGAAAATTTTTCAAAGGAAATCAAAAGTGTCCAAAAATAGGAATAATGTGATTTATGATGTGAGACCCTTTGAGCATGTCTTATGCATATTTTGATGAAATTTTGGGTCGGGTTTTAAGTGTTATGATGTTTATGGCATTTTAGAATGTTTAAACAAGTTAGTTAATAAAAGGAAAACAATTGAAAACAATTGCTTATTGAGGTGATTAATGACTTCAATTATTTTATGTGACTAATGGTATTGTAGTGAGATATTATTAGTAGTATTTGATTGGAATGTTATTAAAAGGTTGATAACCTTAGTGTAAAATATTATTATATAATTAATAATATTCGACGGGAGATTTAATAAGAGATTTATGATATTTTGAGGTTTTCGGTGCTCGAAATGAAGTTTTTGAGCTGAGATTTATGTAACGTAATATATATATATATATATATATATATATATATATATATATATATATATATATATGAAAATGCGAATAATCGTAAAATGAAAAATAAAGCGAATGTGCTAGCGAGATAAAAGTTTTATATATGAGGCAACGGTCAGTGTTGACTAATGAACGGACAAACTGAAGTAAAAGTCATTTTAAATTAAAGAAATAATATAGTAAATTGATTTTTACTATAAAAGCTATACATTAGCTGTTTAAACTCCGAATTTGCGAGTAGAGGTAAAAGATATTTCTGAAACAAAATTTAATTGGTTTAAGTTTTCAAAATGTAAAATATTTGCATCTTAAAATGTGTGAGACCTTTAGTATTTATGAAATAAGTAAAATATTATTACATGATTAATAATATTAGAAGGTGATTAAAATATTATTAAATGATTAATAATATTAGTAAAGGATCTAAATATTATTAAATGATTAATAATATTTGTGAATGAGAAATATTCTATAAAAAAATATATTAGATAAAAGTTTAAGATAATGCTTAAGTGATAGTAATATTATTACGTGATAATAATATTACTAATGAGTTTAGGAATTCTTCAATGTTTATTTATGTGGCTAAATGTTAGCTAATTTATTATTTGAGTAATCGTGTTGAGAGATAAAATGTATTATGCTAATTGGAGGATCGATCTTATTAATGATAGGTCTTTCATAAGAGATTAAATTAGATTGCATAGGGTTAATCAACGGTACATGCAAGTTTCCTAACTCAACTTGAGTTGTTAATTCAAAGCATGTTAGTGGTTAATTATTGTTGATTATACCACGTCAATAATTTATTGATTCGCACATTGTGCATGTTGTTTATGTTCATCAGGTATGAAAGGCTGATCACCTTCAGTTACCATAGGTTTCAGTTAAACTTGTTCATGTTAATTGTTGACATCCAATATTATTGGTTCAGTCATTCAATCATTGAAACTTGATTCATGTTATTTCACAATTATTATATTGTTGAAAACTTGAAAGCTTATTCATTCTTTTCAATCATGATATATATCTTCATTGTATGTAAAACTTGCTGGGCAAATTTGTTGCTCACCCTTGCTATATCATGATAAAATTTTCAGATTAAGATGAAAGCTTGAATAAGGACAGAGGCAAAGGCAAAGAGCAAGATTAAATTATGGTGATGTTAAATCTATTAAATTTTCTATTGAAAATAGTATTGTAAACCTTTTTAGATATTGAAGGTATGTATTAAGTTAAGGTTGTAGACCTTGGGAATGATGTGTAAAAGTTTAATGTATAAACAATGTATGTTTATATCTTCCACAAATAGTTATAGAATGATTGGGTACCCAATCCGCGACGATTTGGGGCCCAGATTCGGGCTATCACAATAATTCCTAAACTAATATGAAAAACTAGAATGCAATGACAAATGTAAGCCTAACTAATGACATTATGCATGCAAACAAGAATTTTAATCCCCCAAACTTATGTAATACAATGCCCTCATTGGATGAATAATCGCAATTAAGTGTGTGAGGACTTCCCTACAATCGCCTAAGTATGGGGAGGTGGTGGTTGATCTTCTTCCTCTGAATCACTTAGCGGAAACCTTGGCATTGACATGGGTAGCTGATATGGAAATTGCACAACTAGATTGAAACTCTAAAGTGTCGTGTTGAGAGAAGCGAAAGATGTGTTCATACCATCAAATATATGGTCTTGCCTCAATGCGAGTCGTCGCATCTCTCGACGTGCTGCCTTGTTGTGCGCATCCATTTGACGTTGAAAGTCAAGAAACTAAGGACTGGGTAATGCCTCGGACTGCGGTACCTTCTCGGTTCCTTGATCTCCCATAGCCTCATCCTTATCCGCTGAGGTGTCTGTAGCATCAACTTCGTTCTCCAAAGCCGATGGAAAAATAAAACCCAGACCTCGAGGACCATCTCACACCCGCTTGGTGACAAAACCCACATATGAGTGATGGGTGTGGCAAGCCACCTGAAAAGTTTCCTCGTAAGCACCGGCGGATGGAAAAACATATAATGGCCCCGACGTCAATGATGACGTCTTTCACAATCGCGTATAGCAGTAACGCCTTCTCTTTGGTCACGTCTGAGGTGTGTTGGGACGGATAAAATTTAGCACATAAATGCGTACCAAATTTTTCCATATCGACTGAGATCTTTGCTATGGAAAACTGTTCCTCCCTTCCGACCTTTGATCCATAGTTGTTCCCGGCTTAGTCATTTCCTTGAGTATTGCCTCATAGTCCAGATCAAAATCACGTAAGTGGGCATATTGGCATTGTCGAGGCACATGCAGTTGATAATATGTGTTTATGGCATCAACACTGAACGAGACTAAGTGACTCCACACATAAGCGTTGAAGGGGGCTTTGTCCTCAGCGTTCTCATAGAACTCATTGACTTTGTTGACCACGACGGGTTTCAGTTCTTTGGTGAATTTATTCCAACCCTTTTGATAGATTTGCTGCATCATCTCCCCATCGATAGGATCCGGTGCCAACCCCCGCTTCGGTGTAAGGGCTTTTGTCATCATATAATCTTACCGGTTGGTGGCGACGACACTTACAAATTTCTGGCAATCTAAGGTCCGTGTCGGTTGTGTGGGCCTTGAACTTTCTCCTCTTTAGCATTTCGATGTGGGTTGCGAAGCCATTGGCTCTTGACTTCCTTAATCACATTATCTCCCCCCCAAACTTGCTTCACACAAACCGTCGAGCACTTGGTGGGCACAGTGATTTAACCTCCACAAAACTTGAAACTTTGATATCTTATGGCACTTGGAGTTGAGGATTTGGGAAAGAAAGTACTCACTCAAAATTACTCTATATGCACCACTACGGAGCCCTAATTCACAGCTTTGGAAGTTGTTGATGAATGTTTGTGAGGAATTTGGGTTGTGAAGGTGTGGTTATATATAGATGGTTATGTGAAGTGGTGGATTAGTGGATTGGAGTTATAGATAGAAGTAATGGAGTAGTGGGTGTAATGGATGGAGGTTGGACCTTCAATTGAGGAAGAAGTAATGAGAGTATGATTAGTGGGGAAATGGTGTGTAATTAGGGAGAAGAAGAAGGAAACGTCTATAACTGCCGAGTCTGTTAGGATTCAGGACCCCCGCCCCGGCGGGGGGTATTACACTTAGAAAGCCCTCCCCGGTGGGCATAGGTTTTGCTAACTGACTTTGAGGACCCCCGCCCCGGCGGGGGGGGGGGGTATAGCTCATTAGGGGCCCACCCCAGCGGGGGTGCCTTCTACTAACTGACTTTTTTGGATCATCTTTTCTTCATGCTATGCCATTTAACGCCTATTTCACCATCCTACAAGCCATGAAACGTACAAGTTATTAGATTGTTGATCACTTGGAGTATGATTGAGAGATTAACAAGATTTTTACTATATAATACCTACCTAATGAACTTATTACAACTATAGTCTACCAGTTATGAATGAAAATACTAAAAATAAAAGTTTGACTGGGTTGCCTCCCAATTAGCGCTTGATTTTAAGTCGTTCAGCTTGACTACTTCTTGTTTCATCCCGGATCGGTTGGGTTAACTACGACATGTTGATTATTTATCACGCAACACCATTATTGTTGAATTACATGCCTGTTCACTTACAAGTTAGATAATGAATTTGACTTTCTATCCTCAATTAATACCTTAAGACCACTATCCTCTTTGCAATCCCTGAACTTCACACGTGTAGATTTCTCGAGCAATTCGTACTCTTCCTTGTCAGTCGGGATTGGGATTTCCTTGAACACCTTTACCTTTACTACCTGATCAAACACTTTCATAATCAGTTCTCCGTTAGGCACGCCAATCAGTGTTCGTCCAATCACCAAGAATGGGCGTCCCAAGATGATAGGGATGTTCTTATCTTCTTCATAATCTAGTACCACAAAATTAACTGGAAAGAACAATGAATCAACTTTGACCAATATGTCTTCAACTATTCCTAAAGGGTATGTTATTGATCTATCGGCGAGTTATAGACTAATATTGTTTGGTTTTGCTTCCTTTAATCCCAACTTTCGATAAATGGACAGTGGCATAAGATTTATACTCGCTCCTAAATCGCATAGAGCTCTTCGCACATCTTGATTGCCAATTGCACAAGAAATTGTAAAACTTCCCAAATCTTTCAATTTAGGAGGGAGCTTTTTCTATAGTATTACACTGTATTCATCAGTTAACGCCACTGTTTTGAAGTCGTTGAGCTTGCATTTCTTTGACAGTATGTCTTTTATGAATTTAATGTAACTCGGCATCTGCTCAAGTGCTTTGGTAAATGGAATATTAATGTGTAATTGTCTGAATATATATCAAAACATATAATATCGGTTGACCCGGTGAAGATTGAAGTAATATAAAGTTGGGAGCAACCTAAGTAAGTAACTGAAGTACGTAGCTTTCTAGGCTTAGCTGGTTATTATCGGAGATCCATGGAAGGATTTTCTCGAATCACCACTCCACTAACGCAGCTGACTCGAAAAGATACAAAATTTGAATGGAGCGAGAATTGTGAGAAGAGTTTTCAAGAACTCAAGAGGAGACTCATTTCAACACATGTTCTAACAATACCATCAAGTTCGGAGGGATTTGTCATCTACAGCTATGCTTCAGACAGAGGTTTAGGATGTGTTCTCATGCAGCATGGAAATGTCATAGCCTATGCCTCACGACAACTCAAAGAATATAAGAGGAATTATCCTACTCATGATCTAGAGTTGACATCAATCGTTTTTGTGCTAAAGATCTGGAGACATTAAATGTTTGGGGAGAAAGTGGAGATCTATACATATCATAAAGCCTCAAATATTTCTTCACCCAAAAAGAACTCAACATGCGGTAACGACGATGGCCTGAGCTATTGAAAGATTACGATCATACTATTAAATACCTTCATGGAAAAGTAAACGTGGTAGCTGACGCATTAAGTAGAAGATCATATGCGGGTATGAGTGCGATATTGTCAACTCAAAGACCCATTTTGTATAACTTACAAAGGATGGAGATAGAGTTAAAAACATTAGGGACCCACGTGATGATGTCAATATACGAGTAGACCTGACTTTATTCGATAAAGTTAAAGCTGCTCAAACTACAGACCCGAAGCTGATTATGAAGAAAAAGGTGCAAGAAGGTTCTATTCCAAAAGTAAGAATCGACGAAGAAGGAATATTTTGAGTCAACTCCAGACTTTGTGTTCCTAACAACTCTGATTTGAAGTCAAAAATCATGACGGAGGCACACAACTCACCGTTTGTTATCCATCTTGGGAGTACAAAAATGCATCGTGATATTCGACATACATAAAATCATTGGTACATATGACTACGGAAAAGATTCAAATTATTCGGTAATGTATACAAACCTCAAGATCAACAAAAGAGTTATTGTAATATCTCGATTGTTTATGAGTTGAGTATATGATAACCATCCTTAGAAAAGGAAATGAATGGGTTAACGAATATGTAATACTCAAATATAATTGAGTCTAAGTAAAGGTTAAGAAATAAAACTTGCAAGAATTTATTATGAAGAATGGTGGTAGTGGTAATAAATAAAAACCTATATTAAGGTAATGTGTTAAAGTTATTCAACGATAAATTTTTTAAAGTTTTTTTAAAGAGATTTGATGAAAATCTAGGTAAGGTAGGGTTTCGGTGATTTTGAGGACGAAATCCTTATAAGGGGGGGGGGAAGAATGTGACAACCCAAATTTTCATAAGTTATTTAAATAAGAATTTAATAATTAAAATTCTTATTATGAGATGTATATATTTTGAATTATGTGTTTTGGTGTGAAAAAATTAATTTTTTTATGAGATTTAATAGTTGATTAAACTATTGAAGAAAGTGAAGCAAATTAGTTATGAAATAGGAAAATGATGGCAAAAGAAATTAACTAAATAATATTAGTTGATTATGATGGAAATTATATTGTGGAAAAATATAATTTAATTGGTAAGCCTTGATTGGCGATGGAATTGTTATGAATTAAATTTCATAAATAATGTGAGTAATTCACTTAGTTAAAATAATGAATTAATGTGAATATATTTATTTTAATAAAATGAGAGAATATATATATACATATATATATATATATATGTGGTATGTTAATGTAATATGATTGTGAATTTGGTAAATAGTTAAAATATTTATTAAATAAAATAAATATTTGATGGAAATATTCCAATTTAATCTAATAATTAAATTAAAGGATTGATTTGTATAATAAAATTATAATTATGGTTGGCTAAATAGAAACTATAATTATACTAATAGAAATTATAATTATAATAATAAGGTTTAATTTAATTTAAAATATTAGAATTTGTTAATGGTTGTGACATGAATGAATCATATGTTAAAGGGAATTATAAAAATAAGTTAAGAGAGAATAATTAGGTTCTAGCCAAACATGGCCTTAAGACCCTTATTATTCCTAACTGCCGATACTATAGATTATTAGTAACGTATTAGGAAACCAAATGCAGAAATAAAACATACGCTTATTTTTGGCTGAGTATTCAAAAGGTAAGGCAGAACAGTATGAGTTCTCTATGAATTAGAGAGGGAACTTTGAAAGTTGCGAAGGAAGAAGATGATTCAATCAAAGCTTTCTAATCATCCACTCTCTATGTTTAAAGAGGAATCAAGGTAATGATCTAGTTTTTGTTCTTATTTTTTAGAATTAGTTGTCTATAGATGGTTTTGATGCATGGTTTTATTTAAAGAAGTGGTTATACATATTAATGGTTATGTTTAATTCATTTCATATAATGTAAAAGTGGTTTTAGGGTGATCAAATTTATGAAAGTATGATTAAACAAGAAGAAATTATGTTTTATAGATATATGTACGTTAGGGCTTATGTTGGAATCAATATTGATAATGAAATCATGATTTAATCAAAAATTGATTATAGATATTATTAGTATATTGAATTACGAAAACAAGGAAGGTTAAATGGATTGATTTGGTTAGGAATCGAATCTGTGGTGAATGATTACGCTAAATATGTTAAAACATATAAAACTAATTTGAACATAAGTTTTGGGTCAAGATTTAGGCTAGTTAGTGTTTCTATAAATTATTATAATTCTAGTATGTTGTAGTTCTATGAATTACGAATCAATAGAATAAAAAACGTACTAATTTGGATATGTATAACTCAAGTTATGAAGATTAGTAGGAGAAAAGGGTCAAAAAATCGCATGAACAGTAACTTCAGGTCCCGTTTCTGCTAACGGGCGCAGTTGCGCTCTGACCTAAGTTATTTGGGGCAAAGCTATGTCCTGTGCTCTAGGGCATAGCTGCGATGTGCCCAAGGCTTCATTGGGTGCAGCTGGGCCCAAACTATGTTAGGTGTGACTGTTTTGACCTAATTTAGTAAAATAGGCATAACATTTTCATAAAAACTCGGATTGAGACGATTAAAGATGATCCGGAACGAGGAAGAATAGACCTAAAACTTTTATTCTTTAAGTGTTTAAATTTGAGGTCGAGAACAATAGTCAAAATGGTCATCTTTGTGACTAATGTGTATTCTGAGGTAATCGGAGGGCGTCGGATATACACATATACAAGTATAGTGATGTCGATGATAATAAATGTTGTTCTAAGTTATAGAACATAAATATTATAAAGTATAATGATTCTTAACAATAATAAATGATATATTAGATAAGTTATATACGCATACTAAGCACACACAAGACAGACAAGTTGGGTGTGTGACGAATAAACGTCGAAACGCCGTGATAAGTGTTAATGAACGTAAAAAATGTTTTAGATCAAATGAAATGAATATTATAAGATATTAAATAGGGTTAATATAAAACCAATAAGTAGTCCTATCATGACTTAAACACTTGAATAAACTTCGAGTTTGACTTAGAAGAAATATAGTGAGTTATAAGTCTAAAGTTAACAAGATCAAATTGAACATTGTGTGTTGATTAATAGGAAGGGTTATAGAATGTAGATTAAAGTTTACATTACAACTACTATGCATTGATATGTAACTAATAGTTAATTTGAATGATTATATAATTGTGTAGGGCACGTGAAGTGCAGATATCTGTAAGCTGTTAAACTGTTATTGGTAAACAACGATCAAGGCAAGTTTTTCAATTCCAATTTTTATGTGAACTTGATAATTAATTTTTTTAAATCTTTATTGCAAAGAGAATGATGTGTTATATGTATGTTGAATGTATGAAACATTAAAGTCAATCTATGGCTATGTTGATTGAGTAATGAATGTTGATTGACTAAGGAACTAAATCTTTATACTTGTTATGTGAACTACAACATGTTTGTTATATTAGTATAATGTTTATGAGATGTATGATAAGCATGTTATTATGTGTTATGTGATGCATGATACCTGTTAGATTTGCTGGGATGTCGAGCTCAACCTTGCAAATAACCATTTTTGCAGGTTAAGGATTGAAGGTAACACTATGTCCTACTTGAATGACGTGGATCAGAAATAATACACGAAGATTAATATTTTAGCTAAAGTTGTTATTTCTTTAAACCATGATTAAGATTCATGAGAAATATTTTATGATGTATAGTTTTATGTTGAGTTGTAAAGTTAAAGTTTGAGTTATCTGATATGCAAAGGTTATCGAATTGAAATGTAAAATTTTATATAATAACTGTGATGAAGTGAATCATGGATTATATATGATTCAAAGACATGTAGATGATAAAGGTTTTGATTCAGGGAATTAAAGTAAGAAGATAGAAAAGTTTAAATTATTCCGCATATTATTAAGTTTAACATCTAATAATGATGTAAAATCATAAGTTAGACGTATTATTAACGACTGAAGTCGGTAATTGAATTGTATGAAATTTGGGGTCGTTAAATTTGGTATCAAAGCTGTAGGTTATAAACTTTAGGTAGGAGTACCGTAGGCTATATCCTTAGAGAAGAAGGTGAAGATAATGACACGATAAGCTCAAATAGAGTTTGAACAATAAGAAATAATTTAAGAAATTTATAATGAAGGGATTAAAACATGCATGTGAGGATTTAAAGAAGAATCTCGCAGAGTTATAAAGAGTATGAATGTGGGGCTACCCAACTCCAATAATAAGGATGTAAGGTGCTATTAAATAGACAATGTCTATAAGAAGAGACTGATAAAGAAGTTAAGAATTAAAAAGTTATATTTAAGTATGGCACTGTTGTACTCTTTAATAGTTGATGTATGGTATCTGGGCTAAATGATTCCTTCATAGAGCGGAGGTATATACAAACTAGCAACTCAGAATCCTAGTTTGTTGGTTGTTTGTAGGAAACCACTCAGCGTACCATATTGAAACTGTTAGATACTCGATGTGTACCAAGTATAGAAAATGGATACGTATGATGAAAATGTGGAACTTAAATGAAATGTTGAGCAATATAAATGAAGTTAGAAATTCTTAAAGGAAGGATTGTTATATAAATATGAAAATTCAAAGAAGAATCTTGAAGAGATTTAAAGATAAGAAATGGGAGTTGCCTAACTCCAATAGCCAAGATAACGAATAATGATGAATAGACAAAGTCTGTAAGATTAAAAGCATAAATGAAATCATAAATGATGAAAACGGAAAGAAAAAGGATCATAAAACAAAACGATCACAAGTTAAGAAAAGAATTTTAAGGGAAATGATTATAGAATAAGATCACGACGTGTTCAGTTTAAGTTATAAAAGAAAGATGGTATGTAATGTTTGAATAATTATAACTTGATGCTATGAAGATGATGTACTATGATATAGTACGTGATAAACTCACGAGGAGTTATAGATAATGTGATACGAGTAATTCGTATCGAGCAAAGGGCAAGTTAAGAGTAAGACAAGAGTAAGATAGGGTTAGGTGGGATTTCAATTAAGGACTCACGTGATAGCTGAGTTGTACAAACCTTTGTATGGGTGGAGATTTTTTGCATGCACTTAGTTTATCACTTTGATAATCATTGGAATGTTGGCGTTGCGCTATCAATTTATATGTTGCGAAAAGGTGATTCTTTTCTCATATGTATATTTGATAGTTATAAACAATTAAGATTAGTCAGATATTATTAGGATTAGGTGCGGTTCTTAAAACTAATGCATATAGTAAGTTCGTGACTCATAATAATATGGTATGTTTTGAACCCCTCAGCGAATAGACGCCTATAGTCTAACTAAGACAAGTTCTTAAACTCATATTATTGTGGTAAGTTCATGGATTTCCAAAGTGTGGGTAGTTTGATGAACTATTTTGGGTAGAAAATGGTTATAGTATAGAGAGCATTGATGAAGTTGAAGATTGATAGAATGGTCAAGTAATGAAGTAATGAAGTAAAGATTGAAGTTGATGGATACCCGATATTCTAAATCTACTAGCTATGCTAGACTTTTGAGATTTATTGACTTCGTACCGATGGTTATAATTTTGATTTTTGAAAATGTTGGATCACACTAGTGAACCAAAGAATTTTTAAAACAGTGCTATTATTCGTGTATCTATGCTGTTTGTTTCGGCTAGAAAAAAAATAATTTTTAAAATTTCAAAATATATTTTAACTATATGTATCGGGTGATATGATAAACGATGGAGTCATCAATGCAATGGATCCCGGTGTTGGATGTGATCATATGATCGTCATCCCACTATAGTGAGATGTAGTATGACAACGTCATAATCTTGATGCCATAAAAAGATTTTTGAGATTTCTTTGAGATATGAATATATATATATAGTGTGTGTGTGTGTGTGTGTGTGTGTGTGTGTGTGTGACGCCCCTAAAATAGGTATACGTCACCCATCTTGGGTCGCTAGATACAAGGTATTGAATACAAATACAAACTAATTATACAACAGTCGTGTAAAATACGACAAAACATAATTTGAGAGTTTTAATAAGAATATTGTCATCTAGAGAATATCCACACTCAAAGGAGTTTTCATTACATTTATTGTCACACTATTTAACAGAATAGCGAGGACTACTAATACTATCATCTGGACCATCACTCCGTTCCCCAACTAGTCCCGGCTACGTTCTCATTTCCTGAAGAGAACAATGAAAGAAAGAGGCGAGCTCAACTAGCCCAGTAAGAAATATTATGACTAAGATAATGCAGAATAAATTATTATTAGTCTTCAACAATGTTAAACTGATAAAATACAATAGACATCAATTTTAACTGCAGCGAAATAAATAATCCATTAGAAGAGTCAAGTAGACCATGATATCTACTATCTTATATGATTTAAAATGTTTTCATCAATTTTTATCGCTGAGGCTCAGCTTAATAAATAAACCACATCATCGAGTCATCCCTGCTCTACAGGCCATGGATATTCATTAAATTATCAATGGTCATGACTATACCGAATAATACTAGGTCATAATCATACCAAAAACTGTCTGTCAATACACTACAGGCCACTGAGGAATTTTATCATATCATTTATAACATTACATGTCATGATTATACCGAATAATCCTTGGTCATAATCATACCAACTCCTTCTATGCACGTAAGCCAAAGATGACTTTCATCACAATATAAGCATGGGGATGATGATAATGACATAATAATTCAATAAAACAAGTTTAAGAATAAATTTTAAAGATTTATAAGTTAATTTATCCCGAACTCAATAATGTCCAAATTGTCAACATGATACTGCTTTGTGGAGTAAAATTCAAGAATGCTCAGAAGAATATTTTCATGAAAAGATACTGGATGAAGCGCAAATATTCAGGATATTCCACTAATTTCATGGAGTATAGAAGCCAAAATTCTAACCAAATGAGTATCATAGAATATATGAAACTGCAATGGATTTTCACCCGCCATGCGGTAATCCACGTAGACAGATCATTTCCACAATTTAATAAGAAATGAATACGAAGGGTCATTCACCATGCATGTGGTAATCCACATAGACATGCTATTCCAACAGAATAATAAAGAATGGAATAACAGAAGAATTCATCATGCATGCGATAGACCGTACAAACAGATTATTCCAATAGAATAATAAATAATGGAACCAAGTCATACATAAATGCACAAATAAGATATTCCAACAGAATAATAAAGAATGGAATAATAGAAGAATTTCACCATGTATGCGGTACTTCGCATATACAGATTATTCCAACAGAATAATAAGGAATGGAATAACAGAAGTTCTCTTCATAAATACGAAAGAAATAATACCCCTTACATTAAAAGAAACTGGATATTGGAGTAGTGAAGTAGCAGAATAATTTTCTTCTTTCTCTTTCTAGAGTTTCAGTGAATTTGTAAGAAATAATGAAGGAATGAGCTTCTATTTATAGGAGAATGGACTGAATAGTAACTAATTCATGAACGGTCCAAATTAATTTACTTTTAAACGGATGGTCCATATTAAATTACTATGCAGTATTAATAAAATATTATAATAAAACAAAATCTTTTAAATAAAATATAATATATTCTATTTATAATCTAATAAAATGAATAACTTTATAAAAGTATTCTATTTTATATAAAAAGATTTTACTATGCAAATACTATGCATGCACTATGTAACACTATGCATAATAGAATATTATATATTCTATTTATAGTCTAATAAAACGAATAACTTTATAAAAGTATTATGTTTTATATAAAAAGATTTTACTATGCATAATAGAATATTATATATTCTACTTATAGTCTAATAAAATGAATAACTTTATAAAAGTATTCCATTTTATATAAAAAGTTTTATGTTTTATTACATTTATAATAATAATAAAATAAAACTTATCATCTTTATTATAATTTACAGTATTAATCGACCAGGTCGTTCCCAGGAAAGAGGGGTCTTTCCAATAAGGATTTCTCCCTATTGGCGTACAATTAGGTGACCAAACTTCTCCTTGATAGAACTTCTAGACATCATTAATATTACAAATAATAATATTAATAACTTCATCGTCTCAATTATTGATTTAATAATATATAAAATATTGACAATAATTGAATCAAATAACGTGAGATACTATGCAGTAATTATTGTAGCAATAATTTAAAAAAAACTGGGTGAATTATCACGTAAGCATCAATAATCAATACCGTGTGCTATTATGCAACCACGCATATTACTGTACTTTTACAACCCAGTAGTTCAACAGTTAATGGTAAAACTTCCACCGTTATTTTCATAAAAATATTTTTGTCGTTTTCTCAACCCGACAATAATTCTGTTGTGGGATCCACCAATGATTGTGCCATCGTACGAATATTCCATGTTAAAACGAATATTCTCCGACCAATCGAATATTATATAACAACTTGCATACTTTTCAAAATTTCTAATTATTACCCACAACTATAACATTATATCAAATTTACTCCATAATATTCAAAAAAGATATTTATTGAAAATTCATCTTTATTCATAAAAGTTGGGGTCTTACAATATATATATATATATATATATATGTATATTTCGATTGATGTCTGATTTGTTGTAGAAGTCTATGCTATTTAATTCAGCAGGACGATTATTAAAAGATGTTCATGAAATTCAAGCATTTCTTGAGAAGTGATGCTACACCAAATTGCTTTGGTGTGGATTCAGATGTTGAAAAGCTAATATGAACAACCCTTTTATAGGGGAGTACGCGGAAGCGTTTAGATGTTTGTGCATAATACATGGTACGAAGGGCTGATCAGCCTAAGTACGGAAGTCCCTACAGTCTAATAACTGTTAAGGTTTAAGTTGAAAGAATACTTATAACCGTGGACAGAGTGCACAATACATCATGCGAAAGGCTTAACACCCTAGGTACAGGAGTCCCTAAAGCCTAATGACTGTTAAGATTTAAGTTGAAAGAGTACTTATAACCGTGGATGTATTTCAAGGTCTTGTGACCCCTCAACATGATTTGGAATCTTTTAAATTCCTGAGTTATTCATACTACTTCCCAATTATTGAGCAATTATAGAAGATTCTTGCTATTCTAAAAAGCTAATGTGGTAAAGATGATATTCCTTAGAAAGAAGTAAGTCATAGAATGCGACACTGAATTATAAATATATTGAATAAGTGAGAAAAGAAATTTTAAAATGAGAAGGAGATGAGTTATCAAAGAATAATGTAAAACTTTTAATAGAAAAGTTTAATAATTGTAGAAAGATGTGTGTGGAAAGAAAGTGGTTAAAGAACCCAGTGAATGAATAAAGTAATAACGTAAAATCTATTTTGATAAATTGAATAAATGAAGAGTAATAAATAAAATTTCGAGGACAAAATTCGTAGAAGAAGGGGTGAATGTAATATCCCGAGTGTTTATGAGTTGAGTATATGATAACGATCCTTACAAAAGGAAATGAATGGGTTAACGAATATGTAATACTCAAATATAATTGAGTCTAAGTAATGGTTATGAAATAAAACTTGCACGAATTTATTATGAAGAATGGTGGTAGTGGTAATAAATAAAAACCTATATTAAGGTAGTGTGTTGAAGTTATTCAACGATAAATTTTTTATAGTTTTTTTAAGTGATTTGATGAAAACCTGGGTAAGGTAGGGTTTCGGTGATTCCGAGGACGGAATCCTTATAAGGGGGGAAGAATGTCACAACCCAAATTTTAATAAGTTATTTAAATAAGAATTTAATAATTAAAATTCTTATTATGAGATGTATATATTTTGAATTATGTGTTTTGGTGTGAACAAATTAAATTTTTATGAGAATTAATAGTTGATTAAACTATTGAAGAAAGTGAAGCAAATTAGTTATGAAATATGAAAATGGTGGCAAAAGAAATTAACTGGATAATATTAGTTGATTAAGATGGAAATTATATTGTGGAATAATATAATTTAATTGGTAAGCCTTGATTTGCGATGGAATTGTTATGAATTAAATTTCATAAATAATGTGAGTAATTCACTTAGTTAAAATAATGAATTAATGTGAATATATTTATTTTAGTAAAATGAGAGAGTATATATATATAAATGTGGTATGTTAATGTAATATGATTGTGAATTTTGTAAATAGTTTAAATATTTATTAAATAAAATAAATATTTTAATTGGAATATTTATTGAGTAAAATAAATATTTGATGAAAATATTCCAATTTAATCTAATAATTAAATTAAAGGATTGATTTTTTGAATAAAATTATAATTATGGTTGGCTAAATAGAAACTATAATTATAATAATAGAAATTATAATTATAATAATAAGGTTTAATTTAATTTAAAATATTAGAATTTGTTAATGTTTGTGACATGAATGAATCATATGTTAAAGGGAATTATAAAAATAAGTTAGGAGAGAATAATTGGGTTCTAGCCAAACATGGCCTTGAGACCCTTATTATTCCTAACTGCTGATACTATAGATTTCTAATAACGTATTGGGAAACCAATTGCAGAAATAAAACATACGCTTATTTTTGGCTGAGTATTCATAAGGTAAGGCAGAACAATATGAGTTCTCTATGAATTGGAGAGGGAACTCTGAAAGTTGTGAAGGAAGAAGATGATTCAATCAAAGCTTTCTAATCATCTACTCTCTATGTTTAAAGAGGAATCAAGGTAATGATCTAGTTGTAGTTCTTATTTTCTAGAATTAGTTTTCTGTAGATGGTTTTGATGCATGGTTGTATTTAAAGAAGTGGTTATACATGTTAATGGTTATGTTTAATTCGTTTCATATAATCTAAAAGTGGTTTTAGGGTGATCAAATTTATGAAAGTATGATTAAACAAGAAGAAATTGAGTTTTATAGATATATGTACGTTAAGGCTTGTTTTGGAATCAAAATTGACGATGAAATCATGATTTAATCTAAAATTGATTATAGATATTGTTAGTATATTGAATTACAAAAACAACGAAGGTTAAATGGATTGATTTGGTTAGGAATCGAATCCGCGGTGAATGATTACGCTAAATATGTTGAAACATATAAAACTAATATGAACATAAGTTTTGGGTCAAGATTTAGGCTAGTTAGTGTTTCTATAAATTGTTATAATTATAGTATGTTGTATTTCTATGAATTACGAATCCATAGAATCAAAAACATACTAATTTGGATGTGTATAACTCAAGTTATTAAGATTAGTAAGAGAAAATGGTCAAAAAATCGCTTGAACAGTAACTTCAGGTCCCGTTTCTGCTAACGGGCGCAGCTGCGCTGTGTCCTGGTGCAGCTGCGCTCTAGGGCTCAGCTGTGCTATGCCCAAGTCTTAATTTGGTGGAGCTGCGCCCAAACTATGTTAGGTGTGACTATTTTGACCTATTTTAGTAAAATAGGCATAACATTTTCATACGAACTCCGATTGAGACAATTCAAGATGATCCGGAACAAGGAAAAATAAACCTACAACTTGTACTCTTTAAATTTTAAATTTGAGGTCAGGAACAGTAGTCAAAATTGTCATCTTTGATACTAATGCGTATTCAGAGGCAATCGGAGGGCGTCAGACATGCACATACACAAGTACATTGATGTCGACGATAATAGATGTTATTATAAGTTATAGAACATGAATATTATGAAGTATAATGATTCTTAGTATTAATAAATGATATATTAGATAAGTTGTATACGCATACTAAGCACACACAAGACAGACAAATTGGGTGTGTGGACGAATAAACGTCAAAACGTCGTGATAAGTGTTAATGAACATAAAAAGTGTTATAAATCAAATGAAATGAATATTATAAGATATTAAATAGGGTTAATATAAAACCAATAAGTAGTCCTAGCAAGACTTAAACACTTGAATGAACTTCGAGTTTGACTAAGAAGAAATATAGTGAGTTATAAGTCTAAAGTTAACATGATCAAATTGAACATTGTGTATTGATTAATAGGAAGGGTTATAGGATGTAGATTAAAGTTTACATTACAACTACTATGCGTTGCTATGTAACTAATAGTTAATATGAATGATTATATAATTGTGTAGGGCACATGAAGTGCAGATATATGTAAGTTGTTAAACTGTTATTGGTAAACAACGATCAAGGCAAGTCTTTCAGTTCCTATTTGTTATGTGAACTTGATACTAATTTTTTTAAAATATTTATTTCAAAGAGCATGATGTGTTATATGTATGTTGAATGTATGAAACATTAAAGTCAATTTATGACTACGTTGATTGAGTAATGAATGCTGATTGAGTAAGTAACTCAATCTTTATACTTGTTATGTAAACTGCAGCATGTTTGTTATGTTAGTTTAATTTTTATGAGATGTATTATAAGCATGTTATTATGTGTTACGTGATGCATGAAAATTGTTAGATTTGTTGGGTTGTCGAGCTCAACCTTGCAAATAACCATTTTTGCAGGTTAAGGATTAAAGGTAACACTATGTGCTACTTGAATGACGTGGATCAGAAATAATACACAAAGATTAATATTTTAGCTAAAGTTGTTATTTCTTTAAACCATGATTAAGATTCATGAGAAATGTTTTATGATGTATAGTTTTATATTGAGTTGTAAAGTTAAAGTTTGAGTTATCTGATATACAAAGGTTATCGAATTGAAATGTAATTTTTTTCTAATAACTGTGATGAAGTGAATCATGGATTATATATGATTCAAAGACATGTAGATGATAAAGGTTTTGATTTAGGGAATTAAAGTAAGAAGATAGAAAAGTTTAAATTATTCTGTATATTATTAAGTTTAACATTGAATAATGATGTAAAATCAGAAGTTAGACGTATTATTAACGACCGAAGTCGGTAATTGAATTGTATGAAATTTGGGGTCATTACAGTTATGATGATCTTCATCGAAGGGACGTGAAATTCAATTTTTGAGATCATGTATTGTTATGTTTTGCTCCATTGGAAGGAGATAAGAGATTTTGAAAGATAGGAAAGCTCAATCCTCAATTCATTGATTCATTTGAAATCCTCGACCGAGTAGGAACTATGTCCTATATGTAAGACCCCAACTTTTATGAATAAAGATTAATTTCTCTCGAAATATTTTTTTTTAATATTATGGTGTGAATATAATATAATTTTATAGTTATGAGTAATATTTACAAATTTTGTAAAGTAAGGGGAATATTCGTTTTAACAGGGAATATTCGTACGACGGCACAATCATTAGTGGACCCCACAACGGAAGTATTGTCATAGTAATAAAACGACAGAATTATCTTTTTATAAAAATAACGGCGAAAGTGTTACAGTTAAAACTGTTGAACTACCCGGTAGTAAAAGTACAGTAATACGTGTGGTTGCATAGTAGCACGCGGTATTGGTTATTGATGCTTAATCGAGAAGTCACTCAGTTATACTCAATTATTGCTTCAATAATTGCTGCATCATATCTCTCATATTATTGATTCTATTATTATCACAGTATCATCTGTATAATATGATATATTATTAAATTAATAATTGAGATGACAAAGTTATTCATATTATTAAATTGTAATATTTACAATGTCTAGAAGTTCTGTCAATGAGAGGTTTGGTCATCTAATTGCGCGCCAATAAGGAGAAATCCTTATCGAAAAGCCCTCTCTTTCATTGGAATGACATGGTTGTTAAATATTGTGAGTTATAATATTAATGATGAATAAGTTCGTATTGATTAAAGATGAAATTGATAGTTCCATTGTGTTGGAATTATTAGTGTTAGTGAAAATCGATATTTATTTCGATAATAATTGATGTCTGGAAGTTATCGGGTAATTAATAGGATAAATGAGGAATTAATTGTTATTAATTCACATGATTATAACTATTTGTTCACATGTGTGTACTATTGATTCATATTCATGTAGTATTAGGGGAGTTGCTGCAAGATTGATAATACTTGCATGACTAAGTCAAAGATGGAGGTATAGATGGAGGTACTATACTATTATTCGTATTTTCACATGATTATAACTATTGAATCACATGATTGAACTATTGATTCACATTATTTACTATTAGGGGAGGTGGTACAGGTTTGATAATACTTGCATGACTAAATTAAAAATAAAAGAAAAGTTGGAGGTATTGTATTATAATTTTTCTAGCCACAAAATGTACAATTATCGAAACTATATTTTTCTATAAATAGAAGCTCATTCTTCTTTCATTTCTCACCAATTCACTAAAGCTATAGAGCAATTATTATAGAGAGAAATTATTGAGAGAAAGAAGAAGAGAAGTCTGCTACGTCTCTATTCCAGTATCCAACTTTATTCTAAGATAAGGGGTATTATTTCTTTCATTTTCATGAAGAGAGCTATTGTTATTCCATTCCTTATTATTATGATGGAATAACCTGTCTATGCGAAGTACCGCATACATGGTGAAATTCTTCTGTTATTCCATTCTTTATTATTCTATTGGAATATCATGTCTGTGCGTATTACACATGACCTAGTTCCACTATTTATTATTCTGTTGGAATAACCTGTCTATGCTAAGTTTCGCATACATGGTGAAATTCTTCTGTTATTCCATTCTTTATTATTCTGTTGGAATATCTTGTCTGTGCGTATAACGCATGACCTGGTTCCATTATTTATTATTTTGTTGGAATAACCTGTCTGTGCGGTCTATCACATGCCTGGTGAATTCTGTTGTTATTCCATTCTTTATTATTCTGTTGGAATATCATGTCTGTGTGGATTTCGCATGACCTGGTTCCATTCTTTATTACTCTGTTATAAATAACCTGTCTGTGCGGTCTATCGCATGCATGGTGAATTCTTCTGTTATTCCATTCTTTATTATTCTATTGGACTAACTTGTCTATGTGGATTACCACATGCATGGTGAATGATCCTTTGTATTCATTCCTTATTAAATTATGGAAATGATCTGTCTACGTGGATTACCGTATGGCGGGCGAAAATCCACTTGCAGGTTCATATATTCTATTATACTCAGTTGGTTAAAGTTTTGGCTTTTATACTACATGAAATTAGTAGAATATCCTGGATATTTGCGCTTCATCCAGTATTTTTTCATAGAAATATTCTTCTGAGCATTCTTGAATTTTACTCCACAAAGCAGTATCATGTTGACAATTTGGAAGTTTTTGAGTTTAGGATAAATTAACTTATAAATTTTTAAAATTTAATTCTTGAACTTGTTTTATTGAATTATTATGTCATTGTCATCATCCTCATGTTTATATTATGTTGAAAGTCATCTGTGGCTTGTAGTGCATAGATGGATTTGGTATGATTATGATCAGGGATTATTCGGTATAATCATAACTGTAATGTTACAAATGATGTGGTAAAAGTCCTCATTGGCCGGTACTTCATTGATGGACAGTTGTTGGCATGATCATGACCATTGATGAAAACACGAATATCCTTGGCCCGTAGTGCATGGATAATTTGTGGTCGTGATACTAATGAATATCCTTGGCCGTAGTGCAAGGATGACGTGGTTTATTTAATAAGCCGAGTCTCAGCGATAAAAGTGATGAAAAACCTTTTAAATCATATAAGATAGTAGATTTTATTCTCTACTTGACTCTTCTAATGGATTGTTTGTTCCGCTGCAGTTAAACTTGATGTTTGTTATATTGTATTAGTTTAACACTGTTGAAGGCTAACGATAATTTATTCTCCATTATCATAGCCATAATATTTCTTACTGGGCTAGTTGAGCTCAGCCTTTTCCTTTCATTGTTCTCTTCAGAAAATGAGAACGTAGCAGGGACTAGTAGGGGAACGGAGTGACGATCCAGATGATATCATTAGTAGTCCTCACTATTCTATGAAATAGTGTGATAATAAATGTATTGATGACTTATTTCGAGTTTGAATACTGTCTAGAAGACAATATTTGTATTAAAACTCACAGCTCATGTTGTATATTTAAGATTGTATTTGTATTCTGTACCATATATTTGGTGACTCAGAATAGGTGATGTATACCTATTTTGGGGGCATCATAGTTGGTATCAAAGCTTAGGGATATGATCCCTGGTTGAGATGTGAGATAAGAACTAGGAAGGGAGAGACGGGGAATTCCTTCGCTAGTATGACCTACCGAAGTTTATTTGGTATTTAATTGGTCGGTCAGAGTATATGGATAATATATGATATGTTAATTAACCCTTGTTTTGTGGTAGTATTTGAAAATGATATCCAAGAATGTTAAAAATAGCAATGGAGCACAGGAGACCGTTGAGTCTCCACAGATCAATAATCAGGATAATGTGCATCAGGAAGGCGACAATCCTACTGCAAACGACAACACTGACCAAATGATGAACAATAAAATGTTCAGAGGCTTTATATAATTTTTGCAACATCAGGCGAGAGCGGCTCCTGTCTAAAATGCATGTTGAAACACTGGCAACTCTCGGACGGTCACTGCTAAACAGTTCAAGGAGCTGGGACCACCAGAGTTTTTTGGAGAGCCAAAACCGCTTAAGGTGGAGACGTGGATAAAGCAAATCAACAAGATATTTGATATCTTGGGATGCTTCGAGGAGAAAAAGGTTCCCTTTGCCACCTTCATGTTGCAGGCAGAGGCAGATTATTGGTGGGAATCTATAAAGCGTACTCAACCTGCCGTACTGAAGATGTCTTGGGAGAAGTTCCAAGAACTGTTCAACGACAAGTACTTTCCCGAAAGTATTCGTCACATGAAAGAGGTAGAGTTCATTAAACTGGAGTAAAACAACATGACCGTATCGCAGTACGAAGCTAAGTTTGCCGAGTTGTCCCAGTTTGCATCCCATTTGGTTGATAATGAGGAGAGAATGACGCGGATGTTTCTAAGAGGTTTGAAACCCTAGATACGTCAATATCTTATCTCTCATAAACTGTGTTTGTATTTAGATGTTGTTAATAGGGCTTAGTTATTGGAGCGCGATAATGATTCAACCCAACCAAAAGAGAGCATCCAACAAAATGATAATACCAGTGATAGCAGTCATTGAAGCGGTGACAATAAGCGTGGAGGGAATCAACATGCCAGAAATGGTAACCACTTCGGTGGTAATCATGGCCAAAATAATAAGAATGGACATTTCAAGAAGAAGAGATTCAACAATGATGGAAAGACGTCAGCATCAGCACCCGTTGTTAAGGAAGAAGAACGACCCCATATCATATGCTTCAAATGCGGAGGGGAAGGGACATATCAATCTAAAGTGTACGCAGTAGTCCAAAACCTATTATAATTGTGGAAGAGAAGGTCACCTAGCTCGATTTTGTCGTTTAGGGAAGGCAAGTTCAGCTGGGATGGAGTCACCAAAGGCCATCCCAGAAAAGTCAAAGCCGGTAGTTCAAGGGAGAGCGTTTGTTGTGACCTCCCAGAAAGCAAGGAACCCGGACGAGGTCATCATGGGTAAGCTTATCATAAACTCTAGCGAAGTCTATACCGCTCAACGTTTAAATTTGACTCTAGAGAAATTGGACTTTGACTTATTTGTTGAAACACCGTTGGGAGAAACCTTCATTACATCCATTGTTTATAAGTCTTGTTTAGTTCAAATCGGCAACCGCACGTTACCTGTTGATCTTATTTCTTTGAAAATACTTGCATTTGATGTAATTTTAGGGATTGATTGGTTAACTACTCATCATACAAAAATTGATTATTTTCATAAGGTTATTAGCTTTCATATTCCTAACCAACCTATTATGCGAATTCAGGCAACCAAACCATTAAAATCAATCACTATCATCTAGCCATAAAGCTATTCATTTATTGAAAAATGGATGTCAAGCTTTCTTAGCTCATGTCACGAATTTAAATCAAAATACGTCAGTTTTGAATGATATTTCTACTGTTAATAAATTTCCTGACGTATTCCCTGTATAACTTCCTCGCATACCCCTAGAGCGTGAAATTGAATTTTGTATCAACCTTGAACCCGGTACAAAACCCATTTCCAAAGCCCCATATCGAATGGGTCCTATTGAACTTCAGGTGTTAAAGACCCAACTATAAGAATTGTTAGACATCAGTTTCATTCGTCCTAGTACGTCTCCTTGGGGTGCTCCTATTATATTCGTGAAGAAGAAAGATGGGAGTATGTGACTTTGTATTGATTCTCGGGAGTTGAACCATGTCATTATAAAAAATAGATATCCATTGCCTCACATTGATGACCTGTTTGACCAGTTGTAATGTGCCAAATTCTTTTCAAAGATTGATCTTTTTTCCGGATATCACCAATTAAAGATTAGAACCGATGACATTCCAAAGATGGCTTTCAGAACTCGGTACGGGCATTATGAATTCCTAGTTATATCTTATGGATTGACTAATGCTCTTGCTGCCTTCATGGACATGATGAACCGAGTAATCAAGGAATATTTGGATCACTTTGTGGTCGTCTTTATTGATGACATCCTCATATATTCCAAAAGCCGTGAAGATCATGAGAAACACTTGAGGCTGATACTCCAAAAGCTTCGTGAAAACAAGCTTTGTGCCAAGTTGAAGAAATGCGAGTTCTGGCTTGAGGAAGTAGCATTCCTTGGGCACGTAGTATCGAGTCATGGAATATCTTTTGACCCAACAAAGATTGAATCTATTCAAAGTTGGGAGCAACCTAAATCAGTGACCGAAAGTACGTAGCTTTCTTGGCTTAGCTGGTTATTATCGAAGATTCGTAGAAGGGTTTTCTCGAATCGCTACTCCATTAACTCAGCTGAATCGGAAAGATACAAAGTTTGGTTGGAGCAAAGAATGTGAAAAGAGTTTTCAAGAACTCAAGAGGAGACTTATTTCAGCACCTTTTCTGACAATACCATCTGGCTCGGAGGGATTTGTCATCTACAGTGATGCTTCGAGCAAAGGGTTAAGATGTGTTCTCATGCAACATAGGAATGTCATAGCCTATGCCTCTCGGAAACTCAAAGAATATGAGAGGAATTATCCTACTCATGATTTAGAGTTGGCCTGCTGTCGTTTTTGCGCTTAAGATTTGGAGGCATTACCTGTATGGAGAGAAGATGGAGATCTATACAGATCATAAAAGCCTCAAATATTTCTTCACTCAAAAGTAACTCAATATGCGGTAACGACGTTGGCTTGAGCTATTGAAAGATTATGATTATGCCATCCAATACCATCTGGGAAAAGTGAACGTAGTAGCTGACGCATTCAGTAGAAGATCATATGCGGGCATGAGTGCATTATTGTTAACGCAAAGGCCCGTTGTGTATGGCTTGGAAAGGATGGAAATAGAGTTAAAGACTCCAGGGACCCATGTGATGATGGTGAATATACGAGTGGAACCGACTTTAATCAATAAAGTTAAAGCTGCTCAAGCTACAGACCTGGAGCTGATACATATGAAGAAGAAAGTTCAAAAAGGTGTTATTCCAGAAGCAAGAATCGATGAAAAAGAAATACTTCGAGTCAACTCCAGACTTTATGTTCCTAACGATTCTGACTTGAACTATAAAATCATGATGGAGGCGCACAATACACCGTTTGCAATCCATCCTGGGAGTACCAAAATGTATCATGATCTTCGACATACATTTTGGTGGAGCAATATGAAGAGAGAGATAGCGGGGTTTATCTCAAGGTGTCTAACTTGTCAACGAGTCAAGGCGGAGCATCAAGTGCCAAAAGGTCCATTGCAACCACTTGAAATTCCAGAATGGAAGTGGGAGAACATTACCATGGATTTCGTTATTGGTCTTCCCAAGGTTTCTCAAGGCATAGATACGATTTGGGTAATTGTTGATAGATTGACCAAGTTTTCTCATTTCTTATCGATAAGAGAAACTTATACACTTGAACTATGGAAGAAAGTATCATTTTCCAGTATGCTGGGATGAGGTGGGTGAAGCAAATTTGTTGGGACTGGATTTGGTACGTATGACTACGAAAAAGATTCAAACTGATCCGACAACGTATAAAAACCTCACAAGATCGACAAAAGAGTTATGATGATCTTCATCGAAAGGACGTGGAATTCGATATTAGAGATCATGTGTTGTTACGTGTTACTCCATGGAAAGGAGTTACAAGATTTTGAAAGAGAGAAAAGCTATATCCTCGATTCATTGGCCCATTTTTAATCCTCGCTCGAGTAGGAGCTATGGCCTATAAACTCGCCTTACCGCCAAGTATGTCTATTGTTCATAACGTTTTTCACATATTTATGTTACGTAAATATATGAAAGACCCGAATCACATTATTGAATTAGAAGTGGACGAGATAGCGGAAGATTTAACGTATGAAGAGGCAACTGCTAAAATCTTGGATAAGAAGGATCATATTCTACGCTCTAAAGTTATACCTCAAGTCAATACTTTGTGGAGAAACCACGATGTTGAGGAAATGACTGGGAGTTAGAATTTGAAATGAAATCAAGGTATCCTCACCTCTTCGACATACCATGTACGCACCCTAATTTTGAGGACGCAATTTTATAAGGGGAGGTTGTAAAACCCCAACTTTTATGAATAAAGATTAATTTCTCTCAAAATATTTTTTTAATTATGGTGTGGATATAATATAATGTTATAGTTATGGGTAATATTTACAAATTTTACAAAGTAAGCAAGTGGTTATATAATATTCGATTGGTCGGGGAATATTCGTTTTAATAGGGAATATTCGTACGACGACAGAATCATTGGTGGACCCCACAATGGAAGTATTGTCATAGTAAGGAAACGACAAAATTATCTTTTTATAAAAATAACGGCGGAAATGTTACCGTTAAAACTATTGAACTACCCGGTAGTAAAAGTACAGTAATACGTGTGGTTGCATAGTAGCACACGGTATTGGTTGTTGATGCTTACATGAGAAGTCACTCAGTTATACTCAATTATTGCTACAGTAATTGTTGCATCATATCTCTAATATTATTGATTCGATTATTGTCACAGTATCATATGTATAATATGATATATTATTAAATCAATAATTGAGACGATAGAGTTATTCATATTATTAAATTGAAATATTTACAATGTCTAGAAGTTCTGTCAAGGAGAGGTTTGGTCATCTAATTGCACACCAATAAGGAGAAATCCTTATCAGAAAGCCCCCTCTTTCCTGGAGAACGACCTGGTTGTCAAATATTGTGAGTTATAACATTAATGATGAATAAGTTTATGTTGGTTAAAGATGAAATTAATAGTTCCATTGTGTTGGAATTATTAGTGTTAGTGAAAATCGATATTTATTTCTATAATAATTGATGCCTGGAAGTTATCGAGTAATTAATCGGATAAATGAGGAATCAATTACTATTAATTCACATAATTATAACTATTTGTTCACATGTGTGTACTATTGATTCGCATTCATGTACTATTAGGGGAGTTGGTCCATGTAAACTGTGACGCCCCCAAAAAAGGTATACATCACCCATTCTGAGTCGCCAGATATCACACTATAAAAAAAATATCATTTACAAACTTCATCTATACAACTGTTGAACTGTTGTGCAGGATACGACCACAGTTAAACTGTGAGTTTTAATACAAATATATGTAACTCTCATCGTGCCTCGACCACAACCTTACAATGGTACTTTACATAAAAGTACAGTCAAAAACTGTTTAAGAAATTAAAATCTTTAGAAAATACTCAAGGAAACCTTCGTACATGGGAGGCTATGCATCTAGGTTATGATAGATATCATATGTCCACAGAATTATCCTTGGTTGACCCAATAGTCCCCAAAGAAAAACAAGAAGATTACTATAATCTTCTTTCCAATGGTGAGTCTTCTCTTGAAATATAATTATCTCCATTTTCTCCAATTGAGAATTATATTTCAAACAAACTCTAAAATCATATAGGTAGTACTCGTAGATATACTCAGCAAGTGGATGTGCACAACCCTGTCTTATGACAACACGAGGTTGTATGACATTAGACATCTTGTATGATAGTGGCAAAACACCCTTCCAAAGTTGGGTTCACCTCACCCTATTCGGTTCACCAAAAATAAATATCAAATGACATATACAATACGACACACTTATCTAAAGTTCTCAATAAAATTATTTCCATACTATTTAGGGAGAACCTCAATAGCTATAGATTACCGTTCTACTCCCCTGTTATCCCCGCTTGATCCGGCAACACTCTTATTACCTGAAAGGAATTGCGAAGTAATAAGGGTGAACACAACTAGCCCAGTAAAGAATATCATGACTAAAGATAATTAAATTATCAATAGCTTTCATCAGAAATAAATCAGAGATTTAGAACATATGGTAGATGATAAAACTTCTCAATCATAGTTGCAGTGGAACGAGCAATCCATTAGAAGAGTCAAATAGGCCATAAGGTATATTATCTTCTCCATGTTAAAATTCCACCAACAATGTTATATCCCTATAACATCAACCAACAATTCTTGTCCACAATCAAGTGAATAACTCATAATCATAATTGTAATTTTAAATTTCCTCTTCGCACCAAGGATGAAGATAATTTTTATCACCTGTCTTTACCTGAAACGTAAAAAATCATGGTTATACCAAATCACAATTCTTGTTCATAATCATACTAATAAATTCATCTTTGCACTACGGGCCAAAGATATTTACTAACAATTCATCTTTGCACTACAGGCCAAAGACATACAACTGTATTATAAAAGAGTCAAGTAGAGCATGACATCTACTATCTTCTACGAATTAAAAGTGTATTATCAATATGTTATCGTTGAGACTCAGCTTAATAAATAATTCACATCATTGAATCATCCCTGCACTACAACCAAGGATATTCACTAGTATTACGACCACGAATTATCCATGCACTATGGGCCAAGGATATTCGTATTTTCAACAATGGTCATGATTATACCTAATAATCCCTGGTTATAATCATACCAACAACTGTCCATCAATGCGCGTAAGCCAAAGATATACAACTATAAAACTAATAATCAACAGTCCATCTTTTCACGTAAGCCAAAGATATACAATTGTAAAATCAATAATCAACAGTCCACCTTTGCACGTAAGCCAAAGATATACAACTATAAAACCAATAATCAACAGTCCATCATTGCATGTAAGCCAAATATATACAATTGTAAAATCAATAATCAATAGTCCACCTTTTCACGTAAGCCAAAGATGACTTCATCACAATATAAACATAAGAATAATGACAATGATATAAGCATTAATCAAACAAAAATAATGATAAATATTAAAGACTTTAAATTTATCCAAATATTATCAATCACCTAATAATTTCATAATCTATTATTATTAATATTATAACAATATTTTAATCACTTCTTAAACTTATAAATAATTTATTTTAATTGTTAACATTTTACCAAATAATACATTTAATCATTCAAAAATGCCATACTCATAAGATTTCATCACCAATGATCAAATCCTTCATCAAAAATCTGCATATACCTTATAAAGAATTCCCAAGCCATAAAATCCTATTTTCTAATTTTGTTACTTCATATAACATATTTAATTTAATTACTCATAACTAGTTCATTTTCATGAAAAATGTCAAATCAGTCCCAAAAATATTTCTTTTCTGGGATTTAGAAAAATATAGTCCCATATTGAACATATATGTTTCTTGAAAATTTTAAAATTCATTTACTATTTTTTATATGGCCAAAACTGCCGAATATTTAGACATTTATCATAAATTCTACTTTTTTCCAAAAATTTTGAAATTTATAGGGTATGCTCCTGTTATATATATGTACTCCCAATACAAAATTCACCAATTTTGGAGTTAACCACAAGGAGTTATAATGGTTTACTTTTAAAATAGTCTTTTCCCATAAAATTCATAACTCCTAATCTATACATCCAAAAATTGCCATTTTTGGACACAGTCTAGAAAACTCAACAAATCACAGTTTCAAAATTTTCCAGAATTTTTGAGGGTCAGAAAAATTACGAAACTGTAAATGGATTTTCGCCCGCTATGCTGTAATCCACGTAGACAAATCATTTTCACAATTTAATAAGAAATGAATATGAAGGATCATTCACCATGCATGTGGTAATCCACATAGACAGGTTATTCCAACAGAATAATAAAAAATGGAATAACAGAAGAATTCACCATGCATGTGATTCTACTACACAGACATGTTATTCTCAACAAACTAATAAAATATGGAACCAGGTCATGCGTAATCCGTATAGACAGGATATTCCAACAGAATAATAAATAATTGAATAGCAACATAATTCACCAGGCATGCGATAGACCACACATGCAGGTTATTCCAACAGAATAATAAAGAATGCACCCAGGTCATGCGTAATCTGCACAAACACAAGATATTTCAACAGAATAATAAAGAATGGAATAACAACAGAATTCACCAAGCATGTTGTAGACCACATAGGCAGGTTATTCCAATAGAATAATAAAGAATGGGACCAGGTCATGCGTAATCCATACAAACAAAATATTCCAACAGAAGTAATAAAGAATGGAATAACAACATAATTCACCAGGCATGCGATAGACCGTACAGATAGGTTATTCCAATAGAATAATAAAGAATGGAATAATAGAAGAATTTCACCATATATGCGGTACTTCGCACAGACGGGTTATTCCAACATAATAATAAAGAATGGAATAACAACCCTTATGAGTATTGAAAGAAAATAACTCTCTTCATGAATACGAAAGAATAATACCCCTTACCTTAGAAGAAAACTGAATACTAGAATAGTGAGGTAACAGAATTCTCTTCTTCTTTCTCTTTATAATTTATCTCTATAATATTTTCTCTATAGCTTTAGTGAATTGGTGAAAAATAATGAAGGAATGAGCTTCTATTTATAGGAAAATATAGTTTCCATAATTGCACATTTTGGGGCTCAAAATATTATAGTATAATACCTTCCTTTTTCCTTAGTCCTGCATGTATTATCAACCTTGCACTACCTCCTCTAATAGTAAATAATGTGAATCAATAATTCACACATATGAACAAATAGTTATAATCATGTGAATTAATAGCAATTAATTGCTCATTTACCCGATTAATTACCCGGTTGGTTAATATAACTTCAAGACATCAATTACTATCGAAATAAATGTCGATTTCCACTAACACTAATAATCCCAACACAATGGAAATATTTTTCTCAACAATTTCATTTTTTGAAATTTTGAAGTTCAACTTTTTCTGAAAAAGTCAACTGTTGACTTTTTGACCAAAAAGTTAACCTTGATAAATTTTGTGCTTATAGTTTATTTCTACTAATTTCATCGTTCCAGACTCAAATATCACGTCCGCGTCTCCAAATTCAACTCTGAATTCAAATTCGATTTTTAATAACATTCATCATTAATATTATAACTCATAATATTTAACAACTAGGTCGTTCCCAAGAAAAGATGGGGCTTTTCGATAAGAATTTCTCCTTATTGGCGAGTAATTAGGTGACCAAACCTCTCCTTGACAAAACTCTAGACATTGTCAATATTGTAAATAATAATATGAATAACTTTGTCGTCTCAATTATTGATTTAATAATATAACATATTATGCAGATGATACCGTGGCAATAATTGAATCAATAATATGAGAGATATGATGCAGCAATTACTGTAGAAATAATTGAGTATAACTGAGTTACTTCTCACGTAAGCATCAATAATCAATATCGTGTTACTATGCAACCACACATATTACTGTACTTTTACTACTGAGTAGTTCAACAGTTTTAACGGTAACACTTTCGCTGTTATTTTTATAAAAAGATAATTATGTAGTTTTCTTACTACGACAATACTTCCGTTATGGGGTCCACCAATGATTGTGCCGTCGTACGGATATTTCCCGATAAAAATAATATTCCCTGACCAAACGAATAACAACTTGCTTACTTTGTATAATTTTCAAATATCACCCTTAACTTTAACTCTTTCTCAATTTAACCATTTACTAAATAAAATAATAATAAAAAAATTGAATACTTTCATTTCATAAAATTTGGTGTCACACAATCTCCCCTCCTTATGAAATTTCACCCTCAAAATTTACGTACTTGGTAGTTCGAAGAGATGAGAATACTGGAAGCTATCGTTGACACTCCTAAATTAACCTCACTTTCACTTCACAATTATAATAATTAGCACAGTAGCAAGTAAGGATCGACCCCACAAAGAGTAAAATTGTTTTATAATTAGTCTACTATTTCAACAGAAAATAAAGATGGGGGTTTTTGAAAATTATTTTTAAACTATGAGAATAAGAATTAATGATGAAGGTAACCAAATATATAAAAACTTCAGTTCTGCAGTTCAGTTTAACCAAGCACAACAATCAATTAATCAAGTAATTATTATTTTCCCTTCAATGAAATTATTAGCCCTAGATAACACTAAGCTCTGCTATCCAAAATTCTCCTTAGAGTATCACTGTATGAAACAAGCTCTTCACCAGATTCTAATTAGCATATAACCTAGAATAAGCTCTCTAAATTTAATATGATAGAAGCATTAAGAAATAGAGAATTAGGCTAATCCAAGCAACAAACACATAAGCTCGATTTATTTAACTTGTTTCCTAATAATCTTAGTAATAAACAAAAGCTTGTCCACAATTATTATTACAAAGTTGCTACTTGTAATGAAGAAAGATATCAATTACACGTAATACCAATCTTAATCTAGCAGATGATAATGATCAAATTAACTCAATTGGCCATATTAAATTAATTAAATCAATTAGCATGTAATCAATGAAAACAGATTATCAGAAGAAATTTCACACAAGAAGGAATAAATAATAATACTCAATTAATCAATTACTTGTAACAAGGATTCAACTCCCTTTAGAACTGAATGAAAAGAACTATCCTGACATGCTCTTGAGCCTTCACTCCAATAGATGATAGTTGATTATTGAATAATTGAATAATTGAATTAAACCATGACTCTCATCCTCTATTTATAGTGCTAAACAAAGTCCTAAATCCTATATGAAGTAGAAATCCCAATCCTAAAAGAATTATAAATTACACTAATTTCCATAAAGAAATAGAATTCAATTTGGAAATAAATCTTAGTCTAAAAGAAATTCTAATTATAATAGAATTGTAAAAATTAATTTTCTAGAATCCAAAAATCAGATTTGAAATTGGAAATAAATTCCACAATATGCGTGT
Source organism: Panax japonicus (assembly GCA_020205505.1). NCBI lineage: Eukaryota > Viridiplantae > Streptophyta > Magnoliopsida > Apiales > Araliaceae > Panax > Panax japonicus. The sequence goes on along the minus strand of CM035098.1, from coordinate 24,154,065 downwards.
ACCAACTCTTCATGCCGCGTTCGGATTCTTCAATGTGCGTGAATCAATTTCCTGTCCCACTTGAACATATATGCTGAATATGAATTTGCCATAATGTTACTTTGGAATCTGTACATTACTCCTTCCATGAATCTGATTGTGAGAGAATTAAATTGACTATGCTGAGTAATAAAAACCATGGCCCACGTGTATGTAATGTAGCAATGTAATATATCTACTGCATGCTTTTTTTTTTTCTCTTTTCCTTAATTTGTGATATCTTCCACGTTGGCCCACATGAGTTTTAACGACTCCTAATTAAATGACATAATTGGGTCATCCAAATAATACTGGACTTGTCCTCCTTTGATCCAATAATGCCCAATTTGTCTTCAAATTATTTCTAAATTCACAGAGCCCATCAATTGTACGTAAAATAAAAATATAAGAATAATGAGTTTATTTAGGCACATAATAAATACAAAAGATTAAGTATTAACGAATAAAAATATAACATATTTCATACTCATCAAATTCCTCCACACTTATCTTTTTACACGTCCTCGTGTAAACCAAAAATTTGATTTCCAGAATAATTCTATTCAACCACAGTGTCAAAAGATTTTAAGATACAAATCATGACTATCAACACTAAATTTGCAGAAATCTAATCAACGCTTTATCAATCAACTCACAATTGCCAACCTTACCATTTCACCAATGAATTTCATTAAATCAAACTATAGCCACATAAGTAACTTTCCCAAAATCATCATACTTACTCAACTTAGTTACCATGAAACAAAAATCGTGCACACTGACTCATAACCAAGAACAAATTTTTCTTGCTTTTTAATTTTTTTCATAGAACCCTTTTTTTTAGCACAGATGAATGTATTTTCATGCTTCTTTTTTCCTATATTTTTTTTCTCTTGACATGTGCAATGTCTCCTTTTCTTAGGCTTTTCAGAGTTACCCATTAGCGAACTTTCCACCAACGGCTCCCAAACCAGATGATCTTGGGGCGCTAGGTGTAGAGACACCCCTACGGGCTTACTTATTCAAGTAACAAAGGCCACAAAAGTCGACTAGTCAAGCTGCTTTTATCCATCGCACTTTTCAGCGTGAATACCGATGCTTCCCGAGGCTTACATACCCAGTTATTTCGTACAATAGACATTGAAGTAGATTTTCAATTTTTTTTCCTTTTTTTCTTTTTTTTTCATTCATCATTTTTTTAACATGGTTCTGAAACAACATAAGCAAGTTAAATAGTTCTAATTCGTGAAATCAGTGCACATAGACAACTCCACTAATAACTTAGCCAAATAAACATGCTTCTAATATTCAAGTACTAATGTATCACAAATTAAATTCAAATCAATTACTATGGATCATGGCTTAGATGTCATCATTCATTAACAAATTAAGCATCAACAGATTCTGAATTTTAGCATCAATTTTTAATCTTTGACTTTAACCTTCGAACACATAAGCAAATAAAACCATGGAACCCAAGTTTTCAGTTTTTTTTAAACTTCCTATCAAAATTGGATTATTATTCCTACGTAAAATAAAACCTAAATCTCCCCCCCCCACACTCAAACTGTACATTGTCCCCAATGTAAGAAAATCATGCAAAGAAGAAAATACTACTAGCAAACATGCAATAAAAACAAAAAAGTAAAATGTAAAGGGATAGAAAAATCAAATCGGAGATCTTGGGTTGCCTCCCAAGCAGCTGCCCGTGTTTAACGTCTTTGGCTCGACGTCATGTCTCTCTTCTCAACTTTCATAGATTGTATCGTTTAGCTCCACCATCTCAATATTTTCCACCTGATGCACCTCATAGAATGGCTTTAATCTATGTCCATTCACATTAAAGATCTTGTTTGTTCTCGGGCTTTGAATCTCAACTGCACCATGAGGAAACACTTTAGTGATAACAAAAGGTCTAACCCATCTAGATCTCAATTTACTTGGAAATAACTTAAGCCGAGGATGATATAGCAAAACTTTTTGTCCGACAATAAAGGTTTTCCGCACAATCTGCTTATCATGAAAAGCTTTGGTCTTTTCCTTGTAAATAGTTGAACTTTCATAAGCTGCATTCCTCAATTCTTCTAACTCTTGTAACTGCAATTTCCTGTGTACTCCAGTTGCCTCCAAACTCATGTTGCACTGCTTGATTGCCCAAAAAGCCCTATGCTCCAATTCAACAGGTAAGTGGCATGATTTTCCAAACACAATCCTATATGGTGACATCCCAATAGGTGTTTTGTACACCGTTCTATAGGCCCAAAGTGCATCATCTAATCTCAGACTCCAATCCTTTATGCTCGGGTTGATCACCTTCTCCAAAATAGATTTTATCTCTCGGTTAGACACCTCAGCTTGACCATTATTCTACGGATGGTAGGATGTAGAAACCTTGTGCAGACCATTGTATTTCTTGAACAAAGCCGCTAACACCCTATTGCAAAAGTTGGTTATGCGATCACTAATTATGGCTCGTGGTGTTCCAAACCTAACAAATATGTTAGTCCTAACAAAATCTGCAACAACTTTAAAATCGTCAGTCCTAGTGGCTTTAGCTTCCACCCATTTTGAGACATAATCACCAGCCAAAAGAATATATAAATTCCCAAAGGATGAAGGAAAAGGTCCCATAAAATCTATACCCCAAACATCAAAATTTTCAACAACTAATATAGGAGTTTGGGGCATTTGATTTCGTTGAGAAATATTCCCCATCCTTTGGCAATTAACACATGTTTTACAAAACAAATAGAAATCTTTAAAAAGCGATGGCCAATAAAAACCACTTTCCAAAACTTTATTAGCAGTTCTTTTTGGACCAAAATGTCCTCCACAAGCATAAGAATGACAAAAAGAAATAATAGATTGAAATTCACTGTTAGGCACACATCGTTTTACTATCTGGTCAGCACAAAATTTCCATAAGTATGGATCATCCCAAACATAGTGTCTAGCATCACTTTTCAACTTTTCCTTTTGGGATTTAGAAAATTCTTTAGGAAAATATGCACTTACCAAATAATTCACTATATTTGAATACTAGGGAATCTCAGCATGGATGGAAAGTAAATGCTCATCCGGGAAAGAATTATGTAACGGTAGCTCATCTTCGTCTCTCAATAATCTACTCAAGTGATCCGCTACTAAGTTGTCCGCACCTTTCTTATCCTTGATCTCTAAGTCGAATTCTTGCAGTAGCAGAATCCATCGAATAATCCTTGGTTTAGAATATTTCTTGGTGAGAAAATACCTGAGAGCAGCATGGTAAGAATAAACTATAACTTTAGTACCAAGCAAATATGATCGAAATTTATCTAAAGAAAAAACCATATATAAAAGTTCTTTTTCAGTTGTGGAATAGTTTATCTGAGCCTCATTCAAAGTCCTAGAAGCATAGTAGATGGCATGAACGGCTTTGTCAATCCTTTGTCCCAAAATAGCCCCCACTGTATAGTTGCTTGTGTCACACATGATCTCAAATGGCAACTTCCAATTTGGTGGTTAAATGACAGGAGCAGAAGTTAATAATTTCTTTAAAGTGTCAAAATCCTACTTGCATTCATCATCAAACTGAAAGTCCACATCTTTTTGCAGCAACTTACATAAGGGTAATGCCATCTTCGAGAAGTCCTTGATAAATCTTCGATAAAATCCTACATGACCAAGAAAAGAGCGAATCTCCCGCACGCTGACGGGGTAAGGCAAAGCAGATATAACATCTATCTTAGCTTTATCAACTTAAAGACCTTTAGATGACACAACATGACCAAGTACTATTCCTTGTTCTACCATGAAATGACATTTTTTCCAATTTAAAATAAGATTAGTTTCCATGCATCTATCTAGAACACGATTTAAATTATCTAAGCATGCATCCTAAGAATCACCATGAATTGTGAAATCATCCATAAAAACCTCGACGTATTCTTCTAAATGATCTGAAAAAATGCTTACCATGCATCGTTGAAAAGTACCTGGGGCATTATACAGTCCAAAAGACATCCGTCGATAGGCAAAAGTACCAAAGGGACATGTGAATGTGGTCTTCTCTTGGTCCTTGGGTGCAATCACAATCTGGTTATATCCTAAAACACCATCTAGAAAACAATAATAAGTGTGCCCAGCTAATCTCCCCAACATTTGATCAATAAAAGGAAGAGGAAAATGATCTTTTCTTGTTACAACATTTAATTTTCTATAATCTATACACACTCTCCACCCTGTTTGCATTTGTGTGGGCACCAACTCATTATCATCGTTCTTGACAACGGTGATTCCAGATTTATTTGGGACTACCTGCACTAGACTCACCCATTGACTATCAGAGATGGATAGATGATACCGGCATCAAGCAATTTGAGCACTTCTTTTTTCACCACCTCCATCATGGGTGGATTCAATCTCCTTTGCGCATCTTTTGTAGGTTTAGCTCCATCCTCTAACAATATCTGATGCATGCACATGGCAGGACTAATACCCTTGATATCCGCTATTGTCCAACCAAAAACTGTAACATGGTCCCTTAGGACTCTCAGCAATTTTTCTTCCTGTACCTTGGTTAGATTACTAGCAATAATTACAGGCAAAGTGTCATTAGTCCCTAAATATGCATATTTCAAATGAGTGGGTAATTGTTTCAATTCTAGAGTTGGGGCTTGTACAACAGAAGGTAATAACTTTTGATGAGAAACAGGAAATTGAATAGAATATACTGTTGACTTATTTGAAAATTTTGGCAACGAATGTAATGCAGCTACATTCTCCTTCAATTCCTGGGTTTGCGCAATCTCTTCTTCCCTGTCCATGTCCAAACTGTTGGTGATTGCAATTTCAAAATTGTCCCTATGTAAGTGTTCAAAAGCTCTATGCACCAAGGAGTCTCTCACATCGATAACAAAAACCTGTCCTGTATCACTAGGGTACCTCATGGCATCATAGATGTTGAACTAGATTTTCTCGCCATCAAACTCCATAGTCAAGGTCCCATTATGCACATCAATCATTGTTTTTGCTATTTTCAGGAAGGGTCTTCCTAACAAGATGTGGGAGGGGTTTGGTGATGTATCATCTTCCATATCCACAATGTAAAAATCTGCAGGAAAGATTAGTTTGTTCACCTGCACTAAGACATCTTCAATTACCCCTCAGGGGTAAGTGTTAGTACGATCTGCCAATTGGATAATCACACCAGTGTTTTTCAAAGGGGCTAGATTTAAGGAAGCATAAACAGATAAAGGCATAACATTAGTTGAAGCTCCTAAATCTAGCATAGCTTTTTCAAATCTGGTGTTTCCTATTTTGCTTGGGATTGTGAACATTCCTGGATCTTTACATTTAGGAGGCATTTTTCTTTGAAGAACATCAGATACATTTTCTCCAACTGTGACTCTTTCATCATTTTGCAATTTTGTTTTATTAGTGCATAATTCTTTTAAAAATTTAGCATACCGTGGCACTTGTTTAATTGCATCAAGAAGAGGGATGTTCACTTCTACTTTTCTAAAAGTTTCCAAAATTTCTTTTTCTTTTTCATTGTTCTTTGAAGTTTTAGAATTTCTAGAAGGAAAGGGAAGAGGAATGTTTTTAAGCTGATTAGGAAGTTTAAGTTGTACCTTGGATTTTTCTGTTCCCTTTTTAGCTTCTTCCTTCTCGAACTCTACGGGGGTCGGTGGTGTATCCAACTGTGTTCCATTCCACAAAGTTATGGCACTTGCATTCTCCCTTGGGTTGACTACTATTTGAGATGATAATTTTCCCGAGCCTCTAGATTCCAATATCCCCACAGTTGTAGCCAGTTGTCCTACTTGGTTACTCAAATCGTGAACCAAAGTTTTTGTCTCTAGCTGGAACTACTATGTCTGATTCATGAACTGTTGTGTCTGTCCCATGAATGCTTTGAACATATCCTCCAATGATGTTCTAGTAGATGCAGGGACTGCTTGTTTCGGTTGATATTGAGGTTGGGCTGGTTGAAAGCCCTGCTGCC